>OX392464.1:42532075-43967075 GCA_947623515.1 Neoascia interrupta
GCCCTCAATTAAAAGGAAAGATTTCGCAACCAGATAGGTACTTCGCTGATGATTGGAGGCTTTTCTCTGGTCTGACATGACATGACTGCACACATGTATGTGCCCAATCGAGAGTCAGAGTATGCGGCATTCTTGAACTAAGTTGATGCTGGCCGAAGTGGCATAAATGGACTTCTTTTTTCTAATGGGATTACTTTAATGCTCGGAGAAAAGTACTTGGAGGAGTGTCATTGGGAGGCACGGAAGAAAATAGGAACTAAGAGAACTTGTTGAACTTTTGCTGGGCTTATCCTATCCTTGGGCTTGTCCATCTTAAATACCTCTTTTCCACACAAAGACATCCACAAATACTTTTGGTACAGTCACAGTTCAAATCAGAGATCTTTGATTGATCTTTGAATTCTTTATGGTACCATATCGTTTGGTAAAAAAAAAAATTGTGATGTTCGCGTTTTGAGGGGAACTTAACTGTCAACTGATCATCATCTAGTGTTGTGCAAAATTGCATTCCTTTCGTATTACTAACTTTGGCTAACTTTAACTAACTTTAAATAGCTATAACTTCTAAACTAATCGAGACCGACAATTTTTAATAGCATATTCGGAATCAGGACACACATATTCGGAATCAGGAAAAACTGATACATTCAACTTGGACCCACGGTAAACTTATGCCTGCTGGACAAAATGTTTTTGGGGTGAAGCGGCTTGGTGTGGCGGCTGGCGGTGTGAAATGACCTACGTGGTTTAAAACACCTGATCTCAAGAAGCCATCAGAGAGAAGAAAAAAACTTATATTGTGAGAAGTTGAGGTACTCAACTTTCAAAGCCCGGTACAATGAAGCGCAGCCAGAAGAGCTAAAGAACAGGTATGGAAAAAGTTTGGCGAGAGTTTGGAGCACTATCAAGGATCTGCAAACAAGATGCTATGGTAGACTAATCGCCGCCTCAGAGGAAAGAATCTAAGCATCGTACAAGGGGTTAAGTCCAACGACGGTAAACTTCTTTCCCAAATGAGAATCATGTCTTACTCGGCAGACGGCAATTTCGCCATGTCCATATTATCTTTTGATTGATAATACGGACATGCAAAATTTGTAATTTAATCTTATTTAATAAAGAAGCATTCTGTGTTTTTCGGATTTGCTCCACCCTCAAAAGGGCACTGATGAGAGCGTTTTAATAGCTTACCGGATTAGGGCGGAGAATAGTCCCAGAAAGTTACCAAGGCAATGCGGGTGCAGTATAAGTTAAATGGCTAAAACGTGCCATTAAGGTGTAATTGAGCCTTTACTACGGGATGAGCATAGTGCGGCTTTCGGCCTGGCAAAGGCACAACCGACGAACGTTTTTATTTTTGAGTTTTTTCTTGAGAAAAAATGGGAATATGCCACACTTATCCCGATTTTTTTTTATCCTCCCATTGCAGGACTATGTTCTGTGTGGAGCTCCAAGGGGGATCGCGTCAGTCTTCTGGTAAACCCAGAATGAAACAGATTTTGGGATTTGGTAAAGAACATTTTCGAAACCCGCCTTTGGATTGCCCCTGAAGTGTGTCTTAAGTTGGTGGTGGAGGATCGGAAAAGACGGAAGGACCATTTAGCAGCCCTCACTCCGACATTCTTTAAAAGGATACGTGGCACAAGAAAATGATGATGAAAATGATGTAAAAGATTTCTAATGGTATGCCGATCGATGTTATTGGGGCCTGGGTCGCTTTGTGGTAGGTTATACAATTAATTAGGTAGGTAATATAAATTTTCAATATCTAACCGATGTTAGAATGCTTGCTAAGAATGCTATTCGAGCGTCGGAGTTACATAGAGATTAACCCCAGAATTATGTTTTTTAGTTCATCTAGATCCAGGGTTAATCTCGGCTTAACTTATCATATTTGGTGAGTTAATCCCGGACAAACTCTGGAGAACTTTTTCTATATGAAGTGAGAGTTGGGGTAGTCAATAATTTCGAGAGTCGAATATTTGGACAACATTGCTAAAGAAGTTAACTCTACACTGCTCGAAAACTGCTTCCTGGTTTAACTCGAGATTAACTTTGTTACGGGATTAACAGATTTTGGTTTAAGCTGGGCTTAACTCAGCACTGAAAAACCGCGCCTTAAACGACTGGTGCACTCTTTGATTGGGTACCTATGCAGTTGTATTCCTTGTATGCTAGTAGCTCGAATATTGCTTCTGTGAGTGTTCACATCCATCCCCAGGTCATATAATTTTGTGGTAAAAACTCAACGTTTCTGTTGAACTCTGCCTATAAAAATTAATAGAATAAAAAAAATCTGGCCTTAAAAGAGGACGTTGCCCCCAATTTGCATAAACAAAACCGGCAATGCGTTGTTTTTGCTTATCAATTACTGCTTTTAGTTATCTGATGTGAACAATCCAGGTATGAGTTGTTTCAATATGAATCTGTGGTAAAGGTTTGAGCTATCTGTTATGAGCAGTCCTGGTGTGAATTGTTTCAGTATGGGGATCAAGCCTACTTCGTTAGTATTTTGTACTAAATCTAGACAAAATCCATGCAAATACTAGTGGGAGGGTTACAATCCGCTTAGGCGAATCGTTGGATCATTCTATTTGACCACTGTCAAGCTAAAGCTAAATTTCAGTTTCTAACTTAGTTAACTTTAATTGTATTTAGAATTTGTCAGTTAAGAATTTTCTTATTTAAAAAGGGGCGTGGCATCAACCCCTTTTCAATAACTTCGTTTTTTATTCATATTTTTTTATCAGATGTGGTAAACACGAGTTAATTGCATTTTCATATTAAAAATTGGTTTAATACTTAAAAAAGCCCCCAAAAGTGGGCATGGTAAAAATTTGATCATTTCAGTTGATAGCTAATGCACATGTTTGAACACCTAATGGTGCAATTTTTTTTTTGGATTTAAAGCAATTTTAATATAACCACGCCCACATGGGGCCGGTTTTTGTTTTTTTTTTGAAATGCCAATCACAGCACACTTAAGCGAGGGTAAGGCGTACCAAATTTTTCAGCTTCTTACAAACACTTTGACTGTTGATGCTTATACGTAAAGTGGGCTTGCCAGGTGGCGGATTTTAAAATTTCTTACACTTTTATTGCTCCAGGACCTAGAAAGAACAGACATTACATTTCAAGGTACTAGCTCAAAATTTAAGGCCTAAAATATACCGGAAACACGGAGGGACGATCGTACATGGCTCATTTGACTTACAGTTCGATCTCGATCATATGTCGTAAAAGTCTTGGGGGTCGACGCTGATTATTTCTCTATGTTACAGACTACGAATCAAACTTAATATACCTCCTATCCTATGGGATGGGGAATAAAAATTACATCCTATAGTCTAAACCTCAAATAATTCATTTGGGTAAGTATGTTACCCCTTCCAACAATTTATAATTACCTTAACTTTAAATAAAATGTTGTGCTAATTTGTTCCTTTGATTATTTCTTTGCAGGTATGTATGACAAGGGCCTGGTGAGTCCATATTAACATAAAAATTTAGTCTAAATAACATGAAATTAATTTTTTTAATTCAAATGCTTAGCTTTTAATAGTCTAAAAATAATACCTTACATCCTGAAAAACATCAAAATCGAGTTTAATTAAATAAATTCCAAGCGTTTCAATTGCGCAAGAAAGACAGCAATTTTCATTGCACACACAATACTATATGTCCTTGATGTATGAAATATATTCGCCACAAATTGTACTCACTTGTGTGTGGAGCTCTGTGAATCAGCAAAAGTGTGTCTCATATGAAAGAGGTCCGGATTTGGAGTACAAATTTTAACTTCAATATATGGGAAAGTTTTCGGGGCCAAAATCTCCTCCCATAGCACGTAGCTTGAAACTTGAAAATGGAGCACTTAAACACGCTAACCCTAGACCAAGAGAGCATCGCACCAAGTCCATGTACCATAAATGCACAACGACGAAGATTCCCTGTTTTCTGGCGAAAACATTCCATAACTTTCATACGACGATAATGACATTATATTATTCGAAGTAATAAAGTTACCTAAAGTAGTGAGGTAGTTTGTGCAAAACTTTTCCGTTATCCAAATCCTTGAAAACAGCACAAGAAGACATACAGAAAAAGAAGACGATTCGCACCCATATAATGATAATAATAATAATTTGACTTCAAGGGTATGAAGGGTTGTCTTTTTTGCCAGAACTGACAACTTTACAGTCATCTTAAACATTGTGTTTGATGTGGCGGCCACCAGGGTCGTGCGGCGATAGTCCTTTTAACCCGAAAAAAAACTCAGCTAAGTGTTTGTAAGAGAGTCAAGTGCACGTAATTAAAGTTGTATATATGTACTATTGTATGGAAACGACGTACCTATACAATAGCTATGACTGTTACCTGAAGACAATGGAGACAGAAACTTCAGAGACAATGGCTGAAGCAGATGAATTGATTCCAGCGAAATGCTTCTACAGTAGCAGCAGTGCAATTTGGCAATTATGTTCTTAGTCGAAGATAAATTTCTTAATTGAAGACGTCATTCAATGTTCCAATGTTGGTGTACAGCGGTGCTGCTGTGGTACTTACAACAGCGTCTTTGCCATCATTATGGAGCATTAATTTGCATAGCAGGATATGAATGGCAATTAGAAGTGGCACAGCTGCATAAGACGTGCACCTTAAGGGCGGATTTTGGTGTGCACGATCCATTATTCGTGTTTGATTTTCGTGTAAAACTTGTAGAAGTTTATTTAAGAAACGGATAGCTGAGATTGTAAAGGGCTTAATAATCCGACTATTGTACGGAGCTTCCATTTGCAGTTGGTGTGGGAAACGATTTCTTTAAATACAACTTTTAAATACTAAGTTTAAGGGGAAAAACTTTAGTCTTTTCCTAAGCATTAAGGAAAGACTTTTAAATCCTTTGTTCAATCTAACTAGGGTAAATAAGAATAACTGAAGAGTGAATGCTTTTGAAGTGAGAAGTAGCCAACTCGAGGGGAGAATCAACTGGTTACCGATAGCTTAATTGGTTTAAATAGAAGCCAGACGCGATAGGTGAAGTTTTAGCAGGATCATTCTCTGACAGCGAATCACAACAGTTTTTTCTCAGCATGATTTAGGCTTCAATTCTGGTGAAGGAGCTCTATACTTTGCTCAGAGACTACCGACAACGCGTTTCGTCAAAGTGGGCTTTCGTAAAATATCTGTTGCGTTATTTCTAAATATACTATATACTTTCTGGTCCAAGTTTGTTTAAATATTATGGCTAGTTACCAACACTTCTATTGTAGATTTTTAGCATAATTTTGGCCAAATAGACTGCACTTCTTCACGGCCGACAAAGTCCCACTTAGTCCAATATAAAATATTTCAAATACCTATATAAAATTTTTATACCCCATCCCATAGGGTAGGAGGTATATAAAGTTTGTCACATAGTTTGTAACACGGTGAAATAATAATAATGTGAAATAAAGCCATGTCCGTCCGTCCGTCCGTCCGTATGTCACATGTTTTTAGGCCTTACATTTTGAGCTAGGGTGCTGAAACTTCGTACGTAAGGTCCACCTCATGCGAAGTAGTACAAGTGTAAAAATCCGCCCAAAGACGCGCCCACAATCGGTCTAAATGTGCAACTACCTCCAGAGTTTTCAAAACTGTAAGACGTTCTAAAAGGCTGAAATTTGACATTTAGCATCTCCTAATGAATGTTAGACATAAAAAAGACAAATTTTATTGGTAAACCCTTTCCAGTGGGCGTGGCATCTATTTTAAGGGTAAATTTTCAAATACATTTTACTCAATATTTTTGCACGAAATTGAAAAAAATTTTCTTAATATTTTATGTAGAAAACATTTGGTTCCACATTTTGTCTATACAAGTCTTTGGGCCAGGCCCACATTTGGAGGCAGAATTAAAGAAAAACTTAAAATTTTCCAGCAAAACTTAATTTCTACTGGCCTTGAGCCTAATTCAGGAAAGCATCAAACAAAAAAGTAGCAAGTTAGGTAAACGAGACTTCAGTCCAGATTTTGTTCTCATAAAGTTTTTAGCCACGCCCCCTTTTAGGGGTCGATTTTTCAAAAATATTGAATTTTTACGTACCTTTAAGTGTGACTTGGAAATATCTGTGGAAATATCTTATAAGCAATAGTTTGTAATTAGGGGCGGTTGGACCACGCCCCTTTTTGAGGTTTGCATTACTTACAAAATGTCAAAAAATAACTATGCCATCAGCATTTTACAATTTGGGATAGGATGGGGTATTCAACGGCCCGTTTTACGGACTGTAACTTCTGCGTACACACTGTAGCACTTACTCACTGGTTTTAAAGTCAACAACGCGCGATTAATTCTGTTTTAATTTTTCCTCAAATGCCTTTGCATGCAAACATTCTTACAGTTCTTGTAGGTCTGTTTGAAAACCCACTTCAAGTCCCTTTACTCAAAGCCTTTAAGGGTCCTTAATTCCAGAACGCCTGTTTAGCATTTGCATTCATAGCTTTGTCATCCAACAAGCTCTTAACTCTTCTCATGCGTTACTCTCATCTGCGTTACTTCTCATCTGCGTTACTTCTCATCTGCACTCTTCTATGTATGTACAGGTACATGTACTTAACCTTGGCCCCGTGAGAACTCTTCCCAAAGTAAAATGTTTACGCGAGACCAAAAAATGAATAAACTACCAACAAGCTCAACAAAGTCTCTCATTAATAACACCCTCCCCGTGCACACACAACCGGCTATTTGCTTGCTAAATTACAATACAAACACAATATTTGCATATGAGCATTGTGAATTTAAATCTTATTTTGTGCCCCATAGCAATCTGCAATTACCTTTCGCATGCAATAATCCCCTAGCCTCTGTCCTACTACACCTACATTGTAGCTTTTCACAAAAAAAAAAAAAAATACAGTAGTCGTTAGCAACCTCAATAATCCCTCCCTCCACGCCCACAATACTCATTGTTTCCAAAGAACGGAAAATTTTAGAATAAAAAAGCATGGGCATCACTGTAGCTACTCCATCCTGCATAGCCATCATCATCTTTATTGTCTCATCAAAGTAGAGAAGCTCCTTTGAATGGCTTCAGCTCTTTTGATGAAAAGTCGAATATAATCCCACTTCCAGGTACCTAGTCACAATTTTTCACAAAATCCACAAAATGGATAAACCCTTCACTACAGCCTCCCTGAGCGTATTGAAGCAACTTTATAACTTTCACATCCGTTTGCAGTGAGGATCAAATCTACCATAACAAGGTTCCCCGAGCGGTTAAAAGTCCTATATACACTGGCGCCCTCTACGACCATAGCCGTTATCGCACACAATGCGAGTAGCCTGACATATTACATTGTGCCAAGGGTAATTCGTTGTGTTGCCCGGTTAACAAAAGAATTATCATACCCGTTTCTCGACTTCCGTAAGTGGTTCAAGCAATAAACCTCTCCTCCTTTAGTCCTGGCATTAAGTGTGTCGTGTGGCAAAAAACCAGTAACGGCGCACAACAAGACGCTTTAAAAAGGATGGAATCGCCATTTTCAATCTGCTCCTTATCGAAAATTTCAATAGGCATTTAGCACGCAATATGTAAATGAGCAAAAAAGGAAAACACTGAATCCATGTGTACAAGGAGAATGGTTCAGGGCTTGGTGAAGTGAAAAATAGGGAAAGTCTTTATACATGGATATTTTACTGTAAGGAAAAATACACCAGAATCAACGGTGGCTTTTGAATAGTCATATGCGCCACATAAGCTGATATCAATTTGCACGTACAATCAGCGAACGCTAAAGCAAATGGATTTTTGTCCTCAAAACAGACTATATATGAATGCAAGCACAGGGTGGCCAAGAAATAGTGGGTCAACTTCATTGGAATATTTAATAGAAACTTCCGTAATCGTTTCGATTTTTTAATTAGATTTATGAAAACTAAATGTGCAGATGGATTGCAAATAAGTGACTAACGTTTTTTTTTTGCGGGGAAAGACTTTATTTTGTTTATTATTACCAAAGTCTGCATGACTAAACCTTAAATTTTAGATGTCAAGTTAATTGGGTGTCGAAAAGTACGTAGGCTTCAAATGATTTATTATTGTTAAAAAATTCACTATTTTTCCATTTAAAGGCCCCACAGAAGTGGGCGGAGTTTAATACCTCGTACGACTTTGCACACTCAGCAATACTTATATCGATAATTATTTATTCGAATCTATAGAGAAATTCACAGAATCGAAGAAAGATGTCATCAACCCCTTTTACATAACATATTGAAGTTCCTGTTCAAATATATTGTGCTACAGTGTGTACGCAAAGTCCGTTAAACGGACCGTTGAATTCCCAACCCTTTTCCATCTTATACGGCGTGGTCCAACCGCCCTTTTACAAAATGTGAATATATGTAAACAAATGTCAGCTTAGATATCCAAGTTTCGCTTAAATGGAAGCAAAAATGTAATTTTTTGGTCCAAATTCAAATATTTCGTGAATTCAACCCCTTAAAGAAGGCGTGGCAAAAAATTTTTAAAGTGTAGAATCTAGAACGAAATTTTGTTTACCTTAACTGTTTATATTTATTTCTTATTCTTTCATTAATTAGGCTTAAGGACTGTCAAAATTGCGTTTGTATGGAATTCTTTCATCGATTCTGCCTCCAAATGTGGGTGTGGCCCAAACTTTTATCATCATCATTTTCTATTATGCCGCTTATCCTCACAAGTGTCAAGGGAGCGAAAGTGGCTTTATGGTCCCTCCATCGCTCTCAATCCTCCGCCACCAACTCAAGATACTCAGGCGCAATTCCCGGGCAGGACTCGGAGAAGTCCTCGGATCGCCTTTACCCGATCCCACCAACTGTTTTTTGGCCTACCCGGGGGGCGACGCGCTTGCATCTTGCTGGCATGACCTGTCTAGGAAGTCTGTCGCAGGGTATGCGCATAACGTGTCCAAACCATCGAAGAATCGATCATTCCACTCGGAGAATTCTTTGGGTTCATTGGAAAATTCCTTGAGTTCGTTGGTGTTTCTTAACTGTTCGCACCGAAAAATGGTATGCTTCAGATGTATAAGGGATTCCTCCAGCTCCTGCCCACTTCCCTCAGAATTCTTTGGGCTCATTACAGTATTACTTGGGTTCATTAGTTCGGCCTGGTAGAGCCGAAAAATTGTATGCTTCCCTTTTATAAAGGATCCCTTCAGTTCCCGCCCACTTCCTCCAGAACTCTTTGGGCTCTTTACACTATTACTTGGGTTCATTGGAGTTCCTGGCCTGGTAGAACCGATAAATGATATGCTTCCCCTTTATAACGGATCCCTCCAGATTTTGATGTCCACTTCTTCCAGAGTTCCTTGGATTCATTGGAGTTCCTAACCTGAAATGTAGTACCAAGAAATTAAATTATTCTACTTTATAATACCTATTAAGGAGCTTCTTTTATAAACGTAAAAAGTAAAAAGGTAAAAAAAAGTATAAAGTAAAAACTAAAAAGTAATTAAAAAGTAAAAAGGAAAAAGTAATAAGTCAAATGTGAAAAGTTAAAACTTAAAAAAATATAAAGTTCCCCAACAATAAAGTGCTATGTGCATAGGTATTTAAAGCGCTATTTGCAAGTCCAAATTATGTGACTAGGTAGCTCACTACGAGCGCGGGGCCCAAGCTCACAAAAGCTGACTAGGTAGCTCACAAAATGCGCGGGGCCCAAGCCAATTTTCGATTTTTTATTGTAATCGATGTGTGTCGCGTTGTTCCTGTTGTACGACAGGCTTCCTTCCTAGTATAATATTAATAATACTAATAGAATAAACTGCATTTGAAAATTTACCCTTAAAATATATGCTACGCCCATTTGAAGAGGTTAACCGATTAAATTTTTCTTTTGTATGTCTTACGTTCAATAGGAGATGCTAAATGTAAAACTTGAGCCTTTTAAGACGTTTTACAATTTTGAAAGCTCGATGTTGATGAGATTGTGGTGTGATGAGATGAGATGTTGATGTGATTGAAAAGGGGTTGATACCACGCCCTTTTTTAAGGAAGAAGATACATAACTTATGAATTCCAAGTACATACAATTACATACAATTGTATGTAAAGAAATTAACACACCAGCATACAATGTTGTGAAGTTGGCCCTGGTTCACCTCGAGCTGTTGCGCCACTCTATTTTATTTATAAATACATACAATTAAAGTAAATAGAAACTGAAATTTAACAACCAAGATTTATGACGCTATTCGGAGCTTGAGAGTGGTCAATTGGGAGGGGTATTCAACGATTCGCCTAAGCGGATTGTAACCCTCCCACTAGTTTTAGTAACAATTTTATGTTTTCATTAAGAAAGTAGTTTTTGGTAAATATATTTTCTTTATTTTTGGCAATTTTTTTTAGAATGAGATGAGGTACTTAGGGCGGCCGAGCTTTTGCAGATGAAATCGATATCGGCCAGAGATATCGCCATTTACATCGATAGCCAGGCTACGCTCAAGGCAATGGAATCGATCAACATCAAATCTGATATAGTCAGGGGCTGTCGCACAAAGCTTAAGGCATTGTGCAGTCGGAACCGGGTGAGACTGTGCTGGGTGCCAGGACACTGCGGTATAGAGAGAAACGAACAAGCTGATGAGCTTGCAAGAAAAGGAGGGCTCCTTGGAAACAGTGTGGTTCCTAACATCAAACCACCCCCCTGCGTAGTTAAAGGCACTATTGAGGAGAAAATTGTAATGACGGCCAACCAAAGGTGGTCTCATCTGGCTAGGCACAGTAAATTTAGGTCCCTCTGGCCACGACTAGACGAAAAAGGATCGAAGGCTCTATTAAAACTGAGCAAGGACAAGCTTAGGGCCTTGGTGCGAATTCTGACAGGAAATTGTATCCTGAGGAAACACGCAAGGATGCTCAGGCTTTCTGACATGGAGATTTGTCGATTCTGCAGTAATCTGCAGGCGGTTGAGGATATAGCACACATACTGTGCAAATGCGAGGCAAAGTCGCGAATGCGCAGAGCAGAAAATTTATAGGGGAATATTACTTTGGAAGTTTGGAAGAGGTACACGGCACAAACTTCAAAGGCCTTCTGGCTTTTCCAAGGGAATTGGCTGTTTCACGGTGAATGTTTAGGTTGTCTCCACTCCATTTTGGTGCTTCAAAACGGTTTTTAAATTTTGAACTGGAAATTGTCTAATATATATTTTAGTTCTATATAAAGGGTCTGACAAATAACTTTTTTTTTTTAAATGCTATAAAAAAAAACTACTGAATATTTTCTCAATTTTTTATTTGAAAGTGCAATCCTTCCGGTTAATAATGAAAAATAATTTCGTTCAAATGGCTACCTCGGCTGGCCATGCAGTAGCCTACACGATCGGTCCAATTTTTAAGCACATAATCGATTGTGAGCAGCTGTAGTTCACCAATGGCTTCAGGAATATTGTCCTTTAAAGCGTCAATTGTCTCTGGCTTGTCGGCGTAGCACCTATCTTTTCCGGCACCCCACAAATAATAGTCCAACGGTGTCAAATCGCAAAGGTGGCCAAACAACATCAGCTCTGAGCCTGATAATGCGATCTTCAAAAACAGGGCGCAAAACATCGAGTGTAGCTTCGGCTGTGTAGCACGTTGCGCCATTCTGTTGAAACCGAATGTTGCCAATATACTCCTCTTCAAGTTTGTGAACAAACATGGCCCAATAACGATTGCCTTTGACTGTAACGGCCACTCAAAGAAAAATGGCCCAATTATGCCTCTGGTCCAAAAACCGCACCAAACAGTTACTCGTTTTGGGTGTATCGGCTTTTCAATGTATGCGTGCGGGTTTTCTGTGCCCTTAATGCGACAATTTTGCTTGTTTACATACCCGCCAAGATCAAAATGAGCTTCAGCTGAAAAGATGATTTTTCTGGCGAAATCGGTATCTTCTCTATGTCGATCGCAGGCCCACTTAGCGAAGCGAAAACGCATATTTCCCAGCGTTGTTCAAGCGTATACACAACCATATTCGTTCAACGGAAGGATAACACTAATTATCTGTCAAATCAGACATGAGCTAAGTATTACTATTCACGAAATAAGCACTAGTTGACAAAAAAAAAAGTTCAAAGACAAAAGTTCTGTGGTACTCGTCGTTTTAAAAGGATACTAAGTTTTCAGGTCTTTATTTATGAGAAAACGATACACAAGAAACACTGAACTGGCCGCCGCGCGGCTGAGTCATCTATTCTCCTGTGAAGCTCTGACAGAAACTGACTTTAGAATATGCAAGGAACTCTTCCTACAACTTTCATAGGAAAGGTTTGGGGGAAAGTTCCAATAAGTTATGAATGCTATGAAATTTCTCAATCCTAAGTTGCATCTAAGTTTTTTTTTGTAGAAATATACGCTCGGTTCTTATACTTCTTAAAGAAGCCACTCAACAATCGGTTAAAGAAATATTTTAAAGGGCCTTATATTCCGAGCAAAAATTTCTTTATTTCTTCGTGAGAGCTTTTCCAAAATTTCTCGCAGAGGACCCACATTTTCCAAACCTAAGCGGATCTGTGTTATAGAAAGTTCTTTACGATGTAAAGCTGAGTAGCTTCACATAAATTCCATGTGAACCACCCTGTGTTATTTGCCTTTTTCGCAAAATGCCACTCAATGGAAACAACAGCACCCACCTGTCGCTAGGCAAAAACAAAATGAGTTGTACTTGATATGAAGAAGTTTATGATGTTGCTCAGCCTCTTCACACGAAATCCACTCTCATCCATGCATATAAAAAGGATAGGATAAGGACCACGCCGCCCATTCTATAACACACACTAAAGCCAACCCATAGCTTGGTGAAACATTGGCGAATTATGATTTTCCTGAGTTAGCGCGCCCGTTATATTAACTTGTTTCGCGCGACTTAGGAAGCATTTTTCTCCGTACCCTAGCGCACATACTGAACGCTGAAGAACGACGAGGGGAGGACGGGGTTGCTGAGAACGATGACACCTAAAGGAAACTCCTAAAACGACAGTGAAACGTGTTGTAGTAAAGAAGAACGACACGTCAACAGTATTTAAGGATAACTAATTCACAAGTATGTACGATGGGGATTTACACAGCCGGTAACTTTGGGTACGAGGAGGCAGGCGCAGCGGGCGTATAGAAATGGAACTCAATGCGTCGGGTGGTGAAATTTATTGCCCCGAAAAATAAAATGATGCGAACGTGATACGTAATCAGATTCGGTTTAACCAAGCAAATTATTAAATTTTGCGGAAATATGAAATGTCTTCTTTCTACTCCAACGTTTTATCACGCAGTCCTTTCTTTCTTTAGGGTTTTTTTTTTTTTTCTCTTAGCACACTCTACCCTTCTTGATCGAAGTAGGTACATAATATATATACTTTTAGAGATGGGGTTCCATAGTACGAGTGTGGATTAAGGACTCCTATGATTTTTTTCTATTTTACTGGTTTTGATGCTCGTGTCGTTCCATTGGTACAGATTTGACAATGCCTGTATGGATGCTTTTCTTTCATTTCTATATTTTTTTCTTTTCTGAAACGCACACACATGCCCCAATTGATAGTTGAAGAGCGATTTCATTTTGTGAAAATGATTTGTGATGTTCAGTCGGCGTTAAGGATGTTGTACGTGGCATTGGTAAAGAGTTGTATATTGAATGTAAGAATTTGATATAAAAATGGGCCAACACATTGTTTTGATCAGTGAATGATAAATAAGTGGCTCGTTCGCTTAATTTAAGAGGAATTTTGAATGAAAAGCAATTTTGAACCTATTGTATTTCAGAATGAAAGAAAGCAGAAAACGGGGTGAGCTTTGTGAGCCCTATGGGCTTTGTCGAGTTTTCAGAAAGAGATAGCAGATCTCAATAGCAGATGCTTCGTCAGCTTCTTCTCCACCTTGTGCGCCAACTTTAAGCAAACAATAGGTACAGAGGGACAGAAGGTCGAATTTATTTTATTGGGATTGTTGTCCAATAAAACGCTTGCTTCCAGGACATTGGCGCCAAAAATTATGTATAATTCATATTGGCCTTGTTGAATATGTGTGGTCAACACACGTGCATGGGCTCTGTTTTAGATTTAGGATAGGTGCAACTTTGGCTGTTTGTAATATTTAAATAACATTAAAAAATCTCGACTAAATTCTGGTGTATTGTAGCATTGTGCATGCAAATTCTCATTCAGCAAACTAAAAAGAAGAAGAAGTACTGCAGTATGTGTAAGCAAAAGTTACAGTCCGTAAAATGGACCGTTGAATACCCCATCCTATACCACATTGTAAATTGCTGATGTTATTGTTAATTGAATTTTATTTTTTTCAAAAATGCGTGGTCTGCCCACCTCTTATAACAAACAATGAACATAGGCATCTGTAAATATTTCCAAGTTAGGCTTAAATGCACGCAAAAATGAAATTTTTTTTATGAAGTCGACCCCGAAAATGAGGCGTGAACATAAATTTTCTATGAGCGCTGTCTAGAATATTGTCTGCTTTACCTTTTGTGCTATCTGTTTTTTCTCATTCTATCTAGATTAGGCTAAATTACTGACAATAAATATACAGTTGTCGTAGATATCCATATGGGAGGAAGTGAGGTATGAAAACGGAATTCACTCCAAGAAAAAGCTCTTAACAGATATAAAAGAATTCGTTTTTTTTTTTTTATTTTTCCCTGTTGGACCCCAACACATCTAAGAAAATGCAAATTTCGTGCAAAAAGTCAAAACAAGAGGATCGTTTTGTTGTTGTTCTGTTAATTTATTCTTGCGGTTTGTGGGTGCAAGTGAAAGCCTGTGTGTCTGTGCCGGCAGCCGTCTAGTTAACTAGTACTCGCACCCATGTGAAAATGATTCAGTGAATGCATGCTTGATCACAGCAAACATACATGCCTTCAAATTTACGTGCAATCGCGCACCTTCTCTTTTCCAGACATGTAACATACAGACAGACGGATGGACTTACGGACGGACAAATGTAAATCCGTCGCTTGAATATATTTCTCTAGATTATCTACTCCAGTTCTGCAGTATGGATGAGGATTTGGTCCACTATAGCTTTTTTGATTGTGCTATCACGAATTCCGTATTTTTTTCTCGAGAATTTGGGGCTTCACCTTTTAATTAGCCAAAAATACCCCTTAAGAGGGTGTTTATGCTTTATTCGTGCTGTGGGTATTAATTATTGTCAAAAAAAAAATTTCCTTTTAATTAGAAAACAAGTAATACATATTTAAGAAAAAATTTAACATTCGGTTTAAACTATGGAGGTGCAAAGTAGATGTACTTTTCTGAAAAAAGGGTATTTTTCTATATTTTCTATATATGTAAAAATTTTGTCCTACGGTTAATAAGAAGGGGTTGAAACGATATGGAATTTTCTCTATAATGTTTTATTTTGATCTTGTTTTTTTTTAGAATTTTGGACCTTGTTTTTTTAGAATTACAAAGAATTACAAAAGAAAACAAGTGAGTATGTGCAAGAGTTTGTCTGTGACAGACTTCTATATACCCGACCCTATATACCGTGTTACACCAAATCTTAAAGCTTTTTGGCCCGAATTCATATATGATTTGTATGAACCACGCACTCAAAAGTGGAAGACCTAAAACCTTTTTGAAGACCTAAAACCTTCGCACATACAGACGGACGGACGGACATGGCTTAATCGATTCACCTGTCGGTCTCGATCATATCTCTTAAAGGTCTTAAGGGTTTACGGTGATTATTTCACTGTGTTACAAACTATGCATTAAAATTAACATACCCTCAGTCGGATATATAAACAAACAAAAGAGCAGGTATTTTTATTTACTGTATCGCTTTAGAAAAGTGGCATTTCCGTAATTTTTTGCCACAGAATTGAAAAAAAAACCTCACCTATCCATAATTTTGCACCTATCTTATTTATTTTTAACGAACTCCTTGGTCCAACCCGCCTTAGCTAAAATTAAAATTTGTGAAAAGGGGAAATATTAAAAAAAATATTTTCTCAATCATTTATTTAACTTAGAACTGTTGCTGTAAACGCTTTGTTGTTTGAAAGAAATAAAAAAAATTTGTTTTCATCAAACATTCCCGAACGCGGAATAGAGAAAAAAATAATAATAATTAGGATATCCTTTTCATTATTATAGGTAGCTGCGTTGCAAGGTTGTGTCGTTTATTTCCTGTTAAAACATTTTCTGGTTAGTCAAAAGTTCGATAGTTTTTGGACACTGAGCTGAAATAAGCCCAATTTAAGAATCAATTAATTTGTAAGACCTAGTTTTAGGCAGCATTATTGCTTAAAAAATATTTTATTTTCAAAAACAACACCATATTGGAATTCAATTCATGCCTCGAACCCTCGAGCCAAGTGTAATCCTTCGAACTGTGATATGTATCGCTGGGATTTTATGCCCTCAATGGAACTTGTGGTCAAATCACCAGTGAAAACCCATAGCGAGCAACCAAATCCCTCCGAGTGTATATAGGTATACCTACCCACAATTCCTTTTTTTTACCCGCATAATTTTCGCCCCTAGCACAGTGCGCCTCTGGGTCAAATAAAAACAAACTCCGGGAATAACTTAAACTCACGGTCCATCGTCCATAATTGAATGGGATATTTGTGCCTCCCCACATAAATCCCGAAATTTATTCCACCGCCATTTCATTCAGTTCTGAGTTCACCATCGCACAATTAGACCCAACCCTCCGGCTGTATGATTGACCAACAAAAAAAGGAACCATCCACACATACAGATGTTTAGAAGCACAAGGAAGGAAAAAAAATCAAATGGTAATCCTTTCCACATATAAAAAAGGATTTTCATTGTTTCAACAATTTCCATTTTACGATTGTTCCACACAGTGGCACAGCAAATGATGCCCATGAGTCTCATTATACCCTCGGCATAATGTGCTTCCAACTGGCCGGTTTTCCTACCTCCGCGTGAATATTTTACTCGGCTCTACTCCGACGAAATATTATACGGCCCGCTCAGACCCCTTAACCACGCGTCATAATCGGAAATCCACTCGATCCTTACTGCGGTAAGGTTGGCTCCATTCCGCCATCTCCATCTCGGCAGAGCATACCTACTAAATGCCAATAAATTAGAATGTTTTTTATTTTGCAATAAATTTTTATTACAACCATTTGCCGACACTATAAACGACTGACGACGATTCCCGCCGCACCGCGACTCGAGGTTTCCTACCCTGTTGCCTGACGGGCTCGAATCACCAATGCCTGTGAGGGCGGGCGCGGTTAAGCCCGAAAGGATTCACATGAGTGTAGTGGGAGCGACCACAAAACACATTCATCAATGAAATAAAGAATTAATGAAAATGAAATATTCGATATAACGTCATTTTATTGCTTATCCTCTGTGGAACCGTGTGCTTCGTCCTTATACGTTTCGCGCATCGCACACCGTCACGAGCAAACAGGACGACGGATAATAATTCATCAGCAAATAATAAACAAAAGCGCTTTTATTGTCTGTAAACACCATGCAAAGGGTACGGATGAGAAAAAAATTACGGAAAAAAATCCTGGCAAGTCCTTGAGCTGCAAAGTGTTACCAACGCTGGGTTTACGTTCATCCAATTGGTATTCGGAAGCCGGGAATGGGTGTCACTTTGTGATAGGTGTTTGTTGTTTACTTAACTCGGCAACGGGAAAAACATTTGTGAGGTAAAATGAATTAAAATCCTTTGCAGGAAAAATACAAGCCAAACAAGGATCCCGTCATTGGAGGTTAGGAACATTTTTTCTGCTGATCACATACAATAACAAATGATGAGCGGAGTGTTTACAGGGAAAAGATGTAGGTACGTTGACCGAATATTCTCTGCCTTTGATTAACAGCTCCGGACAAAGAATTTTTTTTTTCTGTTTAGTTTACATCAGAAGCAACATGGACAGATGAATAAGAAGAAAGATAACATCAGCGAACGAAGAAAAATATGCTTGAGCGCGAAGAAAGACCTATCGGATGCTTGTTATGTATTCAGCACTCGACAGGCAGGTCCTGTTCTCGCTTTGACTCAGACCCGTCAGAAGAGAAAACTCGACAGAGTTGGAGCTAAATTGCTATCAATGACGCGACAAGCTAAGCACAATAGCTTAAAGGAATGGAACAGCACTTGAGCGCGCGCTGAGTACTCCGGATGCCATTCTTTGTGTAGAATTCCTGCTCGAGCGGCGCGCAGGATAGACAGAAATATGGATTGATTAATTCGTTTGGTCCTTTCGTGCATGTATTACTCCCACATCCCACTGCCTGTGGGCAGAATAATGGAAAGCTTATAGTTTCTGTTTGGATTTGGTTGAGAGAGCACGCATCGCCCGACTTGGATTCGGGATGGACAGCTAGGGAATTTCATTAGTGTGCTCTATTAAGCTTCCAATAAAGTGTATTCTTAACGGACCACTTAGATACAAATGCTTTTGGCTTTTATATCAAAATTACGATGAAATGTTGTGGCAACTACTATGTGTGTTTCATGCGCTCAATATGGTTGATAGAATTTTATGCGATTCTATGTGGGGGCGAATTATTATGCTATGTCTATAGGAAAATTGCCATGGCCTTATTTGACAGAAAGTAAGCCTTCGGAATAGGGAATCAGGTGAATTATTCACTCTCTGACAATGTGTTGAGGATTTACCACACATTTTCGTCTTACGATGGAAAATTAGATGTGGATGTAGATACTTGCCAGCCTTGACTTGAGGAATTAATCTGAAAGTGAGTAAGCGCCAAGTATGTGCTATACTGAATGCTGGGTATTAGAGCTAACATAAATAAACTCCATCCCAGCCAGGTAGCTGGTGGTGCTTGTGAGTAGATATCCGACCAAGGATATCTAAGGATAAACTGGAAATCAAGTTTTAAAAGATGTAACACTGCAAATAAGGGGAGCATGGTGGATGGGGTGGGCTGTTGAGTTCCCGTCGTGTTCAAGGTTTTAAGCTGCAATTTCGATACCAAAATTTGAGTTCCTGCGTTGTTTAGCTTGTCAAAAGGTCATCTGAAATAAAATCTTAATAAAAAGGATGACTCACGCTAAAGCCAAATAGTGGGCGTGGTCGCAGGTGAATTTATAACCAATTTAAAAAATTTTCTGTGCCTAAATCTGTACATAATAACCAAGCCGTGCGTGAGTTTCAGCTTGATTTTGGAGACCTAAGACTTTACTCTGGATCGCGTATTAAAAGTTAAAATGTATTAAGCTGTGATGGTGGAAGTTCTAAAACTTTGATTTCTTTATAAAGATGAGACGACGATGCTATGCCTTGTATCCTAAATTATACTTTCTTACATTCTTGTGATGCTGCTAACTTCCCCAACTTAAGTAAAGTCCTCAACAGTTAAAGCAAAACACTCACATCGCGCGAAAACGTATCTGACATCGGCATAACGTTCATATCTGACATAACTTGAGGTCGAGGGTAACCGTTTTCGGCGTGAGCCCGCGTCAACAAGGTAGTGGGAGTGATATGGGAATATGGGCTTACTGTAGCTATTCTACTATTAAGTTCCCGGGTTCACCCAACGTTAAATCCAACTGTCCCGGAGTTAGAGCTCTTTATCCTCGTTAAGATGGGAATATGTACCTGTGCTCTACGGACAGAGAGGTGAAGACAACCAAAACGCTATGAGCGTGTACCAGGCAAAACCTGCAAGGAGAACCTTGGCGGTGTGGTGGGGATAAGGGATTCATGGGAGGATTTCACCTTTACTGTAGGTTTTCTACGATTGAGTTTCGATTGAGTTACGATTGCAACGTGGAATGACGACGTTTATGCAAGAAGAACACAGCAAAGAAATAGTTTCGGATCCCTGGGCCGAATCCAAAGTTTTGTGGGATAAAACAAAACAATTATTATTATCGCGTTTCCATGCAGAGTCGAACCCGGCTTCAAGCGCATGACAACGCGGTTTGAGTCGACTCAACTATGCTTTGCGAGCCAAGTCTGAATTATGCATGGAAACCCGAGTTTATTCAAGCAGCCGAGGAGTCAGATTTTTGCGTTTCTGGGCACATTTCGATGTCATGCGTAAGACTCATTGGTAAATCTCTTTAAAGTTCACCAGTTCCAAAAAACGACAACTTTCTTTATTGCCAGGTACACATCCTTCCAAAATTTTACTTTATCAGAAAATATAAAATTCGATAGCAAATGTTATTTTAACTGGTCGCACTTTTTCGTAGTAAGATTAAAAAAATAGTAATACTTTGTTTCCACCGGACACAAATCCGTAATAAACACATATCTTCAACTAATCTCCAACAAATCTAGAAATTTTCCATACAAATTTTAACCCTCGGCGAGTAATTAAAACTAATTCTCCTCCATAATCTCCTCTTTTATTTTAGCCCTTGCCAATTTTAACTTTTTTTTCCCCACATATTTAGAACCAGTTTAAGACTAGAGAAAGAAAACAGAAATTAACCACGTATGACAGATCTGTCACAAACATGATGTTATTGGAAGGTTTACAACGAAATAACTTTTTTGGTCCTGGGAAATGTCATTGTCACTGTCTTTGGAGAGCCAAAACGACAACAAAAGAGTGCTCGTATTAAGTTAATCTTATGTTTGTCCAGTGGAGACACTACGGGATTTTTCCTTAATCGTCTCCCGGGAATTGAAGTTTTGAAAAAAACTCTTTCTACGTGTACAGCAAATAAAATTTACAAAAAGTGTTACTAGCCATTTGAAAGAAATACTATAATCTGATTTCAGCAAACCGCATTGTACCGATTAAAACATTTGCATCGCCAATAAAATAGAGTGGCGCAACACCTCGAAATAAGTTGCCTTACTTATTACAATGCGTTGTTAAATTTTTTTTGTGATGTTCCTTTTTTTATTAGAAACAATTCATATTTTTGTATATCATTAAAAAAACATTTTGGTGCTCCGAAATCGAGATCTCCTTTTAAAAGTGCTCCGCGACCGAAAAAGATTGGAAATCGCTGGTGTAGAGATAAGTTGTTGGGTCTTCAATTAGATGCTTAGCCAATTTAACCCGGAGATAAAGCTTCTCTTTCCTCACTATCCTCTTTAAACCGATGTAAGACAAAAAAGACGAAATTTGTCTTATCTACCAAAAAGAGGAAAATCGATTTCCTCCACTGTATGGTGAAACCTAAGAATCCTGAATGGAAGCAAAGTACATTGGCATAGATAGGAAATTATCATACTAAGGTCAAAAAGCAAGAACGAATACAACGTCCAGCTGAAATCTGCTTGAAGGATGCATTATGACAGATATGTCGTCGCTCCACCGCGACTATGGCTTTTAACAACATCCTGGGCCTGACACCTATTTAAACACACGCCCGAATGAAAGCAAGACTAAGCATTCTCATCTGCTCCATTCGAGTAACCTTAATTGCCACTCTTACAGAGTCGACCACTTTTCTCTGCTTAGTGGCTTACAATCTGAAAGCCCATTCAGTACTTCTCTCGAAGATATGCCTCTAGAATATATCTTTCAGGTAATTCCAAAAACTCTTCATATTAATCCCTCCTAGATATGAATGGCGTGGGAGTATCGAACCAAGTCCATCTCAATTTGTACACAGACAGTTTTAAATTCGAGAAATGAAGAGCTTCCCCAGACGAACTATTTAGTTAGTCTTGACAAAAGCTTATCCTTTGCTTGCGACTAATGTGTTATAATAAATCTAAGTTCGAACACAGAAGGAAGTACAATATTTAGCTTCTCGGACAGCCAAGCAGCTCTTAAGGCGCATGACTCACCCCTTACAAAATCGAAGCTTGGCCATCGCGTCCACGTGACTTCACGTGACTGAAGAAATTAAATCTTTGGCAATCCCTTGGCCGATTCCAGGGAAGATCCTTGTCTTCCTGACAGCCTCCGGAGCGAAGGCACAGTAGACTCCTTTTTTAAGAGACCGCGAAGGAATGCTCTCCCAAATTATTATCTTATCTAAACTTATATAAATAATTGAACAGTGAAAGTTTTCATTGATTAAAAAATAAATAAAATATATTCTATGGCAATAAACACTATCATCCGTCCCACCACCATGCATCGGGATCTATTGCATACGAAAGCCAAAATTATCGATGTATTACAGTTAAAATTAATTAAAAAGCTAACCGAACATTCTGTTACTTGTATAGGGGAACGGCCCCTATGGCAAAGCCATACAAAATTAAATTTAATATTGAAAAGTGAAAAATTGCAACAATTTACATTCTAATAACATTACATTAATGGCTGGGCGCCTGGGCCTATGATCATTTCAAACGCTGCCAGGCGAACATCGTCAGGAAACTTTAAACTCAAGGAACAACTCTACCGTGGGGTGTCGTGGCGTACCGGAGGTCTGGCAGACCGGAGGTCTGGGTTCGAATCCTGCCATCGTCACCTGAAAAAAAAGGACTTGTTCTTTTTCACGGTCCCCACCACCGCGAGGGTCTGACAAGCCCCCCGAGAGTGTCATTTGTCTTGAAAAACTTCTCAAAGTGCCGTTCGGATTCGGCAAAAAATTTGAGGTCCCTTTGTATGTAAAAGAAATTTACACACCAGCATACATTGTTGAGAAGTTGGCCCTGGTTCACCTCGAGCTGTTGCGCCACTCTATTTATTTATTTTATTTACAATTGTAAATTGTTGTTATTTTTCACTTTTCAATTTAATTTTGTATGGGTTTGCTATATGAGCCGCTCCCCAATATAAGCAACGAGCTCCAATATAAGCAGCGAGTAAGTCTCGCAAAATGTAGAGAACGGCTCAACTAATATAAATGAATACTGAATGAGAGAACTGAGTAACCGTAAAGATTACACTTTAATTTATCTGCCTTTTTTGAATCCCTTATTCAAAGCTGAACGGTCAGGTTCTCCCTGGGTAGTTTTTAAGGACTTACAACTTTTTTGCCGATCCCTAATGCCGATCCTAAATGGCAACGAAAAAACGTACCTATTTGAAGCTGTAAACGACATTTTAATAGCTATAATGAAAACAAGTGAGTAAGTGCAAGAGTTCGTTTGTGACAAACTTCTATATACCCGACTCTATACATATACATTGTTACACTAAATCGTTAAGTTTTTTGTCCTGAATTCATGAACTATTTGTGTAGGTTGCACCCCCAAAAGTGGGCCTGGGCTAACAATTAAAATCTATAAAATGCAATTTCGTGAGCATAATTGAAAAAAAAACAAGCGAAATTTATTTCAGATAACAGCCATTTTTTTTTTCCTAAAAAACCCCTTTAAAGTAGGCGGAGCTCAAAACTTTGAATGGAACGAACTTAGCAAATAGTAATATCTTCAATATTTGTCATAAAAATTTTTTTTCGATTTGGAGTGAACTTTCCAAGAAATCGGGCTTTAAAACATTTAACATGATAAAAGTGGGCACGGTCGATATTGTGGGCGGTCCAATTTTTTTCTTGTTAAAGTTCTTGGACCAAAAATTGCTCGGTACCAAAATTGAAGTTCCTGCTCCTTATCTAACTTGACCAAAAAGGCATTTTGAAAGAAAATCTGAAAAAGACGTTGTCTCACATTGTGGCCAGTAGTAGGCGTGGCCGGTGGCGGATTGAGCCAATTTTCACGCTTGTCTGTGCACAAACTAGGTTACAAAATATGCATTAAAATTAATATATACCCAGGGTCGGGTAAAGAATTTTAACTTACAAACATGATAGGAATTGTTATGCAATTTAGTCAAAGTTTACCTAGTGAGATTTGATACCAATTTCGCAGCATGTTAACCGTATTGATAAAACATCAACTACAACAAGGCCCAACTAGTGAATTCATTTCACGAAATACTCAAACATGGAAACTAGCATTGAACATTGCCTTTTCTATTGGCAAAATCAAATATATGTTTCCGCAAATTTTAATGTAGAATACATGTCTCCTCCACATGCAATTTACAGTTAAACTGCATTAATGCCAACCACATTTTCGTTGGTAGTTTTGTATATGGTCTACCATAGGCGACAGTCAAATACAACGCAAGTCAAGTACGTTGTATTTGATTTGCATTGTATTTGACTACTGAATAGAAGTTGCCGTAACTGAAATACAGTTTTGTTGATTGCGAAAATTCCTGCTGTAGCAACTGGATAGCAACTTCCATATTCCATATAGTTCTTGTAGCAACATACCATCAGGATAGTTTCAAACTCGTAACAGTTGTATTTAAAAAAATTATGTCCTTAAATTAATAAAATACTTTACTAAAGCTCAAAAGTTAAACCCCATTCCCCCCTCCCCCTTCTTTGATCCTAATAGACTGACTTTGGTCGTCCTATTTCCAAGTGATGTTCCCGACTCCCACTTCATTTAGATTTTATCCCTTCAACATTCCATTTTACATTGTTGTCGACGCATTCGTTTTGTAGGCATGAATTCTTCATTGTGGTTAAATCGAAGTCAATCGATTAATTTATTTGACAGACAATAGCCAGATACAACGTTTGGTAAAGTGTGGTCACGGCATGGAATGGGGAAGCTGTCAAGTATTTGCCTTGGGCGCATTGAACACCTATATACACAAAGGCTCATGTTGAAGCAGAAATTCCACCACCAAGGGCAACATAAGACGAATGTGGGCCTTAGCATATAGAACGACAGAGAGGGAAGAGAGGGAAAAAGATGGATAATATAAATTGATTCGACTTCGGCCTAGATGCTCAATAATGAAATGTCAAGTATTATTTATCACAAGATTGTCATCTGACTGATGGAGGCATCCATAGGAACTTTTATCGAAATAAGTGTTTATTTGTCTTTCCACCAATGCCGCCCACCCCAGGTCATAATCACAAGATCTCCTCGTGCCACTTCCGATTCTAAGACAACTTTTTGTGGATAAAATTATTATCGACTTAACTAAAGGTTATAAAAAGACATTTGTTAGAAAAGGAAATATTTGACGTCCTTGACAAAATGTTGGCATTTAAAACGACTGGGTTTCCAATTTGTGGTCCAAGTGTCGAAAATATTCTGAAATAGTCAATGAAAACCCACTTGCTGAATTTTGGGCACACTCTATAATCCTTTAAGTGTTCTTGAGCCGTTTCCTTGGGGGATGAAACTAATTCACTGTCTGCCACCTGAAAATGATAAATTATCTATAGATTAAGTTTTGTTTGTGGCAGCAGCCTAAGGGGGAATAGCTATAGCATTCAGATTGAGTTCAATAAAAGCACTCAGAGGTGAATTGAATAATATCTATTGTTCTATTATTGTTAGTACATAAAGGCTACAGGTGTATTTAAGTGATGATAAATAAATTTAGTGAAGTATCAAAGGGCTGTTCGGAAATAAATTTATGGTATTAAGCAATTACGCTTGGACGTTTGTGCACAAATATTTTTTCTGTTGTCAGTTTTTAAGAAACTAAGGTTCTGCTTCCTTGTTTACTTGCAAGACATGAAAGCATTTTTTCTGTGGTTTTTTCTTGCCAATTAGAAAAAAAATTAAACATTTTTATAATAACCTGTACACTAGAGTGCATATTGTGCCCGTGTTAAGAAACACGTTTACAATATACTTTAAAATAATGAAGCACTTTTTCGCTATAACATACGAGAACAATAACTTCATGATATATTCTGTTAAAAACGAACTAAAACATGTTTTAGTCTAGGCTTAGAGTCGGTTAAGCTACTCTGGGTATTCGAAGAATTTTAGAGTCTATTAACTCTTTGAATTAAAAGACGCAATTTTGCTATTAGTCCAAACTCCTTTTCCTCCCAGCGGTAAAAATGAAAATAAAATTTTCTTAAATTTCTAAAATTTTACCATTTGCATTAATTATTGATAGTCTATGCGCATGGTTTATTGATTTTAAATCAAAAAAGATCAAAAAATAGTCTTTACCCTAGTTAAATAACCAGGTCTGTTTCGATCGACAATCTTGGCTGAAATTTATCAGTGGGAAACACCAAGATTGCCTTCCATACAGACGCTTTTTGGCAAAAGCTGAGCCAAACTTAAAACTTTCACTGCAAGAACGGAGTGTAAATTATTAGACCTACACGAATGCTCAATTCGAACATTTTGTTCGTGTAGAAATTTTCGTGGGTTTAACTAATTATAAAACTTTTTCTGTGCAACTTAAGAACAAAGCTGTGCCCCAAGTTTCAGCTCTCTAGCTTGATTTTGAAGCCCGTAAGCTTTTCACATACAAACGAACGGACAGATGGACGGACATGGCTTAATCAATTCACCTGTTGGTTCCAATCATGTCTCTAAAACGTCTAAGGGGCTTACGGTGATTATTTCACTGTGCTTATTTGCATTAAAATTAGTTTACCCTGGGTCAGGTATAAAAATGAGAATACCCCTGTCCCCTATAAATTGCTGCGTAAGTATATGTCACACGCAGCCACCAAATAGCACCATACTAAACAGGATTAATAGCTGCTTAAATAAACAGAACAAAACTGCATCACTGTCTGCTCAAAAGAATTCTTAAATAAGGGAGATTTGGTTGAACTAAATAGTATTACACACAAAAGTACTTTTTGATTTTTATACCCGACCTAGGGTATACTAATTTTGCTGTATAGCTTGTTACGCAGTTAAATAATCACCGAAGACTCCTATGACTCCTTAGAGATATGGATGGGACCGACAGGAGAATCGATTAAGCCATGTCCGTCCGTCCGTCCGAATGTAAACAACTTTTAGGCCTTACATTTTAAGAAAGAGAGCTGAAATTTAGTGGGTTGGCTGGAAGTCTAGTCCTTCAGACCAGGTTTGAAAATTAGCTGAATCCGCCGACAGACACGCCCACTACAGGCCTGTATGTGCAACCATCTCTAATTTTAAATAATGATTTTTCCAAATTTTAGCGCATTCATTTTTGGTATGTAACATGTAGCCAAAAAAGTTTGGCCTTTTTGATTGACCACGCCCACTTTTTTAAGGGATTTTAGCTTAAAATGACTGTTTTTCAATAAATATATATGTAATTTGACTAAAAATTATATGGCAAAAGTTGTGGATAAAAAAAGTGAATTTTTAGTTAAAAAGACGGAGTTTCAGGCTGAAATATATGCAACCACCTAGTATTAAGCACCCAATAGTTATATTTTTATATCCCGCCCACTTTTTGGAGGCGTGGCAGTTTTTTTTTTGGGTGTGGTGGGTATTTTGCAATCTGTCTTAGATGGACTGACGCTTTTGCATACGCACTGTTGCACTTTCCCACTTGTTTTTGAAATTGGCTTTTTCTTAAATCTGAAGGTAGCTCAATTTAGGTTAGATGAAGTGCAATTTGATCAAAAATAATTTTTAGATAAGGGAGATTTGGCCAGTTGAAAATATGTAGCACGGCAGACAAAAGTACTATTTTTTCGTTTTTTCTATTTTATCTAAATGGGGCTTTTCAGAAAAAAATCGAAAAAAATGCTCATTTTAAGTTAAATTAGTGGGAGGGCTACAATCCGCCTTGGCGAATCGTTGGATACCCCATCCCAGTTGACCACTGTCAAGCTCCAAAATGCGCCAAATATCTTGGTTGTTAAATTTCAGTTTTTATTAACTTTAATTGTGCTGAGAATTTGTCAGTTAAAAATCTTCTTCCTTAAAAAAAGGGGTGGCATTAACCTCTTGTCAATAACATAATTCTTTTTATCATATTTTTTATCAACCTGGTATACACGTGTTGATCGCCGTTTTATATTAAAAATTTGATTTTTTACTCAATAACGCCCCCAAAGGTGTGCGTGGCAAAAATTTATTCATTTGAGCTTATGCATATATCTCAACATTTTGTAGCGCAAGTTTTTTGGATTTAAAGCAAATATATCAAATAAAAACCATCTATTAGAATGCATATTAAATATGACCGAGCCTACAAGAGACAGTTTTCGCTTTTTTTTAAATGCCAATCACAATACACTTAAGCGAGGATATCGCATACCAAATTTCAGTTTCCGACAACTTTGATTTTTTACGTTAAAAAGTAAAATAGGCGTGTCAGTGGGCGGATTTCAAAAAATTTTACATTTGTGCTGCTTCGGTACCTATGAAGAACAGATATCAACTTTCAAGTTCCTAGCTCTAAAAACTACCAACAGACGGATGGACGGACGGATATGGCTCATACGACTTATAATTCAGTCTCGATCATATGCCCTCAAGGTGTTGGGGGTCTATGAATCAAACTTAATATACCTCCTATCCTATGGGATGGGGTATAAAAAGGTGCAGTTTTTTGCAGTCTTCACATGTATAAAAAGAAATTATAGGAGGGAGATTTCGTAAATTAGAAAAAATAAAATATTTCGTTACTTTGACGCCATATTTTACAGATCTATGGATGGCGCAATTAAAGTGAAATGCATTTCTGAGGGGTGCGGTTTGGGTTCTATCATTGTGCATAATCCTTTTTGAATTCGAAGTAGGTTGGTGGGCTGGTAGAGGGGGAGTTTTCCTATCATCTTGACGGATGGATTCCAAACGTGGAATATGAATATTTTGTGTGGAATGCACAGAGTGTTTTGACATTTCAGTTTTTTATTTCAATTTGTTGTTTTCCTTTATTTCTTTTTGTTAGTTGTTTAGTATTTCGTTGTTATTTATTTGATTTGTTGTTCAATTATTGTGGACGATCCAATTGTTTGTGCTTTTTGTGAAAAATAAATTAGTGAAAATTAAATTGATTTTATTGCCTTTGTTGATGCTTTTGTTGCTTTTGTTGAAATAAGCGCCATCTATTGGCTGCAGATGTAGCTTATCTTCTTAATAAGATAACAAATCAGTTAATCACTAAATTAAATTATGTTGTGAAAATGGAAAAATTCGGTATAGAGATATTGATTTTACTTACAATTTGACTACAACGCATCCTTTCCAATGAAATTTGATCAAGCTTTATGGAAACTTACGTGATCTATTATCACAGGTTGTCTGAGAATCTAAGCTCAGTCAGTTAAACTGATTAACGGCATCGAAGTTAATAAATTTCAAACAAAAACACAACTATCCTACCGCAAAGAAGCAGTGTAAGTTACCTGCTAAGACTACCCCAAAAATTTAAAAATCATCAGCGTCAAGCTTCAAGGTAAAGCTTTAGTTTAAATCGTAAGAAATCTCATGAAAAAAAATCTTCGCCTAATTGCACTGGAAATCAGAATTTTTAAAAGCAGAATTATGACCCATTCTCATTTTGAGACCAACCCTTAGCACACTTATTAATTTTTCCCAAACACTACAAACTAAACCCTTTTCAATGCTCAAACTTATGGAAAAACAATCGCTTTTAGCACTGATGTTTAAGAAAAATCAAAAAAAGCAAGCAATTTCGCTGCTTCTGGCAACTTCTGCAAGCACTTGGTTCTTCGTTTCATGAATTGCTTGTGTCGAAATTGTATACTTCATCTGTGCATAATTGTCGAGGAAAAAACTAAGGGAAACAATAAAAAAATGGTAATACTTGTTACGAGTCCAGCTTAGCTTAGTGCGCGTCTGTTGGAACCGTGAGTGCTGTTGATACGCTAGAGGTTGCACGCAGAGCTGCAATTGTACTTAAGTTCTATCGAACTTTAGTGCGTTTAAGGTACAAGAATGAGAACCATGTACTTTACGCGCCGTGCTTGTACTTGAAAAAGACGGAAGTCTAGTTATACTTGTCATTTTCCCTTTATGTTTAACACAAGTATTCGTTTTTAGTATTCGTTTTTAGTATTCGTTTTTATGTACTCAAATAAATAAGTAAGGACTGGAAGTAATGGACTTTTTCGTTTCTTACTAACAAGTAGTTTTAAGTTCTTACAAGTACTGGTTAAGTATTATACAAGTTGAAGGTTCAAGTACTTACTTTAGTACTGTTCAAGTACATCTCGAGTAACTTTCAAGTATGTGGGCTCCACGTTGGGCGCCAATGTTACGAGTCATAGTAGGCAAAGAACCACCTTTCGTAGGGGCGTGGATAGCTTGACGAACTGAGATTGTTCTTGCATTTCCACAGCCTTTTAAAAACTGTTTTGTTTCGTGCGAACGATTTAAGCCGGAAGAAATTGACAGGAAAAAAAAAACTTAGCCTGGTTAACTCTGCCCTCCTTTACGGCGCAACTAACGATAAGATTAAAGTACACACAGAATAGAGATTCAACTTCAAGAACCTACTGTTTTTTGATAAATGAAAGGGATTATAAAAAATTTTTCTTAAACTATTGTTTTTGGTTACTCTTTACGCCAAATAATTTATGTACAAAGTATAAAATATAAAAAAAAAAACAAAAATTACATAACAATATTGCACCACAGGATTTGCGATTGAATCTTCAGCGGACTATCGCATTATATTGGTTACCGTTTGCTTACCGATTCCTCGTGTAGTTGTCTGCATCAGAACATTGCATATTATATATATCAGAATGGTTGCGATTAACTATTTTACACCAATTTTCTCGATACATAAAAATTCAGACCACTTAGCTGGCCTTACCACCAAAACTGCAATCTTGAGCAATCCCTACAAATTAGATCGCCGATATAGGTAGTCCCGCGTCCTCTACACCGTAAGGGTTCCCTTCAGATTGGTTTCAGTCAGTTTTGTTGATAGCATAATTATAGGCCATAGCACGTTGGCTGCATTGCATAACATCGGGCCAAAAGTTAGGCGCCAATGTTTCGACGCAGATAGGGCAGAATCTACAATCCCAGCACCACCTTCTCAAAAATGCTTCTCCCATGCCATAGGTTAAGCCCCCCAGAAGATTTCAGCCCAAAAAAAGCTTAAAACTTAGGCCTCAAGGCCTGATAATGAACGGAAAAAATAGAAGCTCGATTTTCTTACGCAAGGGTAAAGTGAGCGAGCTGCGCAGGGCCTCGTTTCCATGATTCTTCTTCATCACATCTTCTAACCTGTGATTTTATTTCTGTTATCATCTACCAATTATGAACCAGGGTAAACTTCTCAACAATGTATGCTGTGTGTGTTGATTTCTTCACATACAAGGGGACCTACAATTTTTTGCCGAATCCGAACGGCACTTTGAAAGGTTTTTCAAGACAATTGATACTCTCGGAGGGCTTGTCAAACCCTCGCGGAGGGGGGCCGTGATACAACAAGTCTTTTTATACCCCATCCCATAGGATAGGAGGTATATTAAGTTTGTCACATAGTTTGTAACACGGTGAAATAATAACGGTAGACCCCCTTGACCTTAAGGGCATATTATCGAGACCGAATTCTGAATGGAATGAGCCATGTCCGTCTGTCCGTCCGTCTGTATGTCACATGTTTTTAGGTCTTACATTTTTAGCTTCGTACGTAAGGTCTACGTCATGCGAAGCAGTACAAGTGTAAAAATTTTTGAAATCCACCCAAAGACACGCCCACAATCGGTCTAAATTGCAACTATCTGCAACTATCTCCAGAATTTTCAAAACTGTAAGACGTTCTAAAAGGCTGAAATTTCACATTTAGCATCTCCTAATAAATGAAGATTTAGGAAAGCATGAAACAAAAAAAGTAGCAGGTTAGGTAATCGAGACTTCAGTCCAGATTTCGTTCATATAAAGTTTTTAGCCACGCCCCTTTTTAAGGGTCGATTTTTCAAAAATATTGAATTTGAACCAAAAAATTGCATTTTTACGTACATATAAGTGTAACTTGGATATATATGTGGTTTCTAATTAGGGGCGGTTGGACCACGCCTCTTTTCGAAGTTAACATTACTTTTAATATGTAGAAAAATAACTAAGTCATCAGCATTTTACAATGTGGGATAGGATGGGGTATTTAACGGTCCGTTTTACGGACTGTAACTTCTGCGTACACAATATAGCACTTACTCACTGGTGACCTCCAGCGTAGTAAGCGCACACACTAACCACTACGCCACGGCACCCCACGTGTTTTGTCCTTACCTTTGGAAATAACCACCGCGGGACTAACTCTGTGGAGATTATTACAATGCATTATTCTGAGAGCATCACCAGAACTATTTGTTAGTTTGGTTACTGGAAGCGTTTCTGGATAAACTTTTTTCGTTAGTTTCCACTGCGTAGAATACTTGCTTTGGCCTATCAATGCTTTTTGGTCATCGTTGAATGTCCCTGGACTTGAAAAAGTGATCGCCTTTCTTTAGCAATGTGTGTGATGCGTACTCTCGAAGGTTGGATTCGATAAAGATTGGAATGAATAAATGTTTGGCAGTTGCCCTCGCAGGATTTCAGCTCAGTTTGAGCATCGATCTGCTTAACTTTAGTTTCATTAAGCAAGTTTCCGATTGTGGATATAAAAATTATTTAAGAAAATTGAACAATTGAACGACAGGTAAGAAGTGCAGTTTGGCTAAAATCAATAGGTACTAATACCTTTCTACTTTGCTGGTTCTCGCAAAATATTACACTCGAAATGGCGTCCAAAGTCGTTCAAAATTACTTGATTTACCATATTATGTGGACAACAACGATCTGGAACTTACTTTCAGTACTTCCAAGAATTTTCAACATGATACTCCATGGCAAAATTGATTGTGATTCCCAAAATATAAAAGCGCCAGTTATTTGCAATAAAACTTCCACAACATTTTTTTGTCTTGTAACTTAATAAAAAAAGAAAATTTTCAACCAGCAAGACCGTCACTCACCCTTTTAATCTCCCATGAACAGTAACAAACAAGCTGCAGATTTATTTTCCTTTTTACAAACATAAGTTGGACTCCTAGAACGAATGAAATCCTTCGGCAGTTGTTTACTACTACATTCACCGGGTACCTATATTATATACTCCAAATGATGTTCATTTTAGAATCACATTCCTTTCACTCTGCTTGAAGTCGTTCAATAAAGAATGAATGAAACAAACCAATGCTCACCAATCTGTTGACGTCATAAAAATTGGAAAATAAAAGAAGGAACAACCAGCTGGACATATCCCAGAGGGACCAAAATTCAAATTCACTTAAATGTCCTGATAACAAAAGGACGAAAGCGAATGTATGTATAGTATATATCATTAAGCAGTACTGCCCAACCAATTTCGCTATAACAACATTCAACATATTAATTCTGTGTGCATTTCCAAATGGAAAGTCTCCGGAATGTTATCCAGCAACTCTATGTCAATCTAGCACAAAGTCCTCTCACAGCGTCCAACTCTTCATCACTCTGGCCGAAAAGAAAAAGCACACAACACAAGGACAAGTCCCAAGTACATGACAAAACCAAATAACAAAAGTAGTGAATAAACAGATGCTGGGCAACGGAAGAGAATCCTAAAAAAAAAACATACCGGACGACAATGATATCCCGGAGATGGTTGAAACACATTCTTGGGGATACTCACTTACAAAAGTGAGTGTTCCAAGTACGGGGAACAATAATGGGAAAAAATGTTTTTCGCATTTGAAGAGAGTCTGTCTTTGGATGGCTTCCGGATTCGCTGGACATGGCTTCCGCCGTAAAATCCCAAGCCTGAATGAATCAGATTATTCGGATACATAAGATTTTTGAAGCCTTTTGGCATTTCATTTACAGGTTCTTTTTTGTTTCATTTAAGATGAACTCAACACAACTTTAAGCCTACTTTTAGGTTTTGGTTGGTGAGTGCAAGCAACCTTGTTGCCAGGGCTTGTTACTACTTTTACCCTCTTGCGGATCCTAAACGCAGCACAGCCGGGGATAGGCTAGTGTCCTTTGTACAGCCCACAATTATGTCGATGTCGTGTTCTTTCAAGTTGAACCTAAATTCTTATTGTTGTACTTGCCATTAACAGTAAAAAGGCCCTATATTCAAAAAGCGTACATTTACCAAACGTAAAGCAAATGTGAAGAGAATCTCTATTTGATAAGAAAATCCTTTCCAAAGAAAGGCAAAAAAAAAAAAATCAAACAATGTCTTTTGAGAAGAAGGAATTTTTTTTCAAAAGAAATTACTGGATAATATACAACAGACAGAGAAAATCAGAAGAAAGGTCAAAAGGACAATTGTGTTCTGATATTAAAGAAATTAAATTTATTGTGGTTGTTGTTTTAAGCCCAACCATCTAAAGGAGAAAAAATAAACATTCTGTGGTAGGAGAACAAGGCCCAAGCCGGCCGGGCCCAACCCAAACCATGCACCAACCAAAGTACTATGGAGGTCGATTTTTCCTTTCTCTTGTTTCCTTTTTTTTGCGTATTTTGTTGGGGCTTCTTTTTATTCGGTTGCTTTTCTAAAGCTACAATGGTGGATGATGTTTGACTTAAGGGATTTAAGGATGCCGGCTCTCTGCCTGGTGGATTGACGGAAAAGTTTATTTATGGAAATTCATTTAGACACGTTTAATGGGAATCGGATTTGTTTTGCATTTTGTTGTGTTTTAGTAGTTTAATTCGGCTTTTAAGTGGTTATAAATTGCGGGGCATTTCTAATTTGATTATGCTAAGAAGGCTTTGGTGTAGACGAAATAGCAGACCAGAGAAAAGGAATATCATTCTCGAATCGCGGGGTTTGTCTTAAAATTATTTTGGCTCCGGTTGAGTTCAATATTGAATGACTACTGTGGCGTATGAGTACTATTTCGCAATTCGTTCAATGTAAAGTTTTTAGGAGTCGATGAGCATAAACTTTACTATCCTTAAACTTGTATTCCTGCAGACTGGTTAATAAGCCAGACCTGTGAGATAATCAGAAATCAAGAAAAGATCAAAGTTGGTCCTAACCCTAGTTATGAAACCACCATCTGTTTCGAACGCAATCTTGGTTGACGCTCATCAGTGGGTAACACCAAGATTGTTATACGGATTTTTCGGCTGAAGCCGAACCAAACTTCAAACTTATACTGCTGGTCACGCCAGTAATCAACTATACGAACAAAATGTTCGTATGGTAAATTTCTGGAAACTAGAAAATCAGAAACATAATCACAGGGAGGGTTAAAAGTGGTCACTCATTTAGTGACTGAGTGTCTGATATGAATGCTATTCCACTACTCTTTTTATACCAGTCGTCCTGATTTGGTCCTGATATTGCACCTCTCCTTCTCAATTCCTAATCAGCAACTTCGCGGTTATTTTTACCACAACTATTAGACCTACAATGCCGACTGCATCACAATGGGCACAGTCGTCGCACGCTCTGCTTAAATAAAAAGATTACACAGAGATAAGAACTTTAAAGTTGCATAAGTGTTGCCTTAAATTTTCTTTTTTTGTTGTTGAGCGTTTTCAACAATATTATGAAGTCGGAGCAGTCGATAACTCCCATCTGTCATATGTTGTACCAATAATCTGAAATGTTGAATGTCCTGAAACTGCACACTGCCTTCCAACTCTCTCTTTAGCAACTTTGTGGTAGCTTTTATCAGACTTTTAACACCTAAAAAGCTAATTGCTTTGAATTTGGCGCAGACGTTGGACGCTCTGAAGTCAGCATTCTGAACCTACCTTACGCAGGTTTTTAAAAAAAGTTTCAAAGCAAAATTAATGTTAACCGTTTACTTACTTTGTTTTTTATTTTTGCTGAGCGTATTGATTTACGACGCCATCAACAACATTTATAGCTTGGCGCAGTCGGTAGGTCCATTTTTCAGAAGTTGTAGCAACTTTACAATCATCCCATAAAAGAGTGCGTTGAGACGTCGTACTTGAACAATGAGAAGCATTTTAAACTCAACTTCTCCACGAGATACTTTAACAGGACGATAGACAAACATTGCTGCGATGGTTAAAAAGAGCACAGAAGTATCAGGACGTTGACTGGCTTCCATTTACCCACCTGAAAAACTTATACTAAAGGAAAAAAATTACCTACCTACGCAAACAATCTACCAAGTTTTTTTGTGGAAAGTAACTAAAAAACAAATCAACGTTCTGGCACTTTGTGCCTTCAATTAGTAAGGGAACGCACCCTTATCAATTATTGAAATTCCTTTCCGGGAAAAGTTAAAAAAATGCCATAAAGTAATTAAAACTCTTTAAGATCTCTTCGCACCCTAAAAAGTTTTCCTAATAAAAATGAATATTAAGAACCGCATTTTTTGTCGGTCACTAAAGTTCACTGAACGTTTTTCACACAAATTAAATCCAAATTCGTAGCAAAAGAAAAAAAAATCCTTAAATGGGGTTCCCTTCTAGTTGTGTATCCTTAATCCAATATTTCAATATTTAATTTGCACCTAGAAAGGTTTAGCAGTTCCAGTAAACAGGGCCCAAAAATTTGTGGGACCTAAAAAAAAAATCTTTAACCACATTTTCACCCCGATTCTCTACCAACCAAAAAGGGTAATGCGCGCCTGAGAATGGTGTTTATGTGTGCCCTGTTAACCCGCGAAAGATCCACTCTGCTTCCGTGTAAATCATGTAAATTGGCTGCCAAACTTTAAAGGTGTATCCTCCTGGTTTTCATTGCCTGACTGATCCCTTATACTGTGTCTGTGTGTTACCTGTCTGAAAGTCCTTTCGCTGTTGTTAATTTTCACCTCGGAAATGTATCGCGTTCCCGAACCCCATGAAGGTGTTAGTCCCTGGCAGAAAAAAAGTACGAAACCGACGTGGATGCGAAATAAACGTAAAGTAAATTTCTCTAGATGTTATTCCCTGGAAACGAACTCGTATACCTGCAGCAGTTATACCAGCAATACCAGCATATCCTTCTAGTCTGGCTTACCACAAAAGTCAGCCGAACGGGGTATTGAAAGTAATCGTGGCGATTGAATAATTCATTTGAATTGCGCCATACAGCGTAAGCGTAAAAAGTCCTTTGCCGTTGCCCTAGGAAGAAAACTTGCCCCCGGCCTGCTACAATTTTGCTTTCTTCGTTCTTCTGAGGTATTTTTCTTGATGTCTACTGGCGTTTTCTTTGGTTGTGCACCAGAAACACCTCGTCCTTGTCTCTGCCGTCATCGATGGTACTTTTTCGCTATTTAACTCTGAGTTGTCCGGATGATCACACAGATATCCATTTGATTTTCCTTCGCCGGTGTAGTCCTTGATTTTTTTTTGTGTTTCTATTTTTTTTTTTAGTAACTTGAATGAAGCTTTGCAATAATATTTCACTTGTGGAAGTCGAAGCCCCTCCTTGAGATAGCTGGCATACTTGGCCTTATCTTTTAGTGAGAAGTTTCTTTTGCAGAAGTATAAATGCGGTACGTTTTTGGTCATGGGTGAGGATTGAAATTGTTTGCTCGCTGTAGAATAGTTAAACGAACCAGCGTAGGGGTGAAATCCAATTGACCTTGATTGTTTTCAGAAAAGCTAAGTCAGTGAAGGTAGGTGTAAGGTAGGTGTATATCCGGCCAAAAACGGATACGGGTATGAGGGGAAAATAAACTTTACCGTTTCAAATGACTGCGGAAGTTGTGTCTTGTGTGTTAGTGTTTGCTTTTTACACTGAAACTGTTGGATGTTGTTTGAAAAATTCATTAGCACCATCATGAAGAGGTTGGTAATCGTAAATCGTGTAGTTGTGTGGGGAAAAAAGAAAGGATTTCTGAAGTTGGCTCGTCCTTTTGTTGGAAGATATCAAAAGGATGGAGAATAATATTTTCTGCCGGGGTCAAGGAGAAAGTTTTATAAGCAACTCCGCAGGGAGCTTATGGCAGGGAACGGTGCGGTGGTAGTCCTCCAAAAGTGTTGAGCTGGGGGTAATGAAAAGAAATTTCTTTTACAAGCAGCTGGTGCTAACTTTGATTGGTCTTTGAGCGGTTTTGTGTTTCGATTTAATTAAATATCTACAATTATTTCAAAGTTGAAAGCATTTAAAAGTTAGTTAAAAAAAAAGAAACAATGATTTCGAGGATATTAAAAAAACAACTCAATCTGCTGTAGCTTAACTAAACAGTTTCTGTTTTTATTCTTATTTTTACCCACTTCGCCAGAAATGAAAGGACTTATGCTGCAGGTGTGCAGATTTAATTACTGCATAGTCTACTAACTCACATAGTTAAAAATCCCCTTATCTACTTTTTCTAATACTTACATATAGTTATAAATATATATATTAATATACAGGGTGATTCAGTTACGGTGCGACAAAAAGCTAGAGCGTGTGGGTTGGGTTGAGTAAAATAAAAAACTGCGTGGAAGGTGGTGGGTATCTATACCCCCCTTTAGACGGGAATGGCAATTTTATAAAGAAATGACTTACATTACAACAGAAAAAAAATATTTAAAAATAACGGTTAGGCACATATTCAATGCCACGATATACTTAAGGTGGCTCTACAGTTCAGAGCCACCTTAAGTATATAAGGTGAAGGTACACTCTACCTGGGCTTCAGTCAACATGTTTCGCCTCTCCAATTTTGCGCGAAGTCGCCTGAGATCCCCTTCTACTAGCATGCACTACCTGAGTCTCGGTGCTCCTCTACTGCACCGTCTCTGCGGAGTGGCCCTGAACTAAACTCTGTGTTTTTTCACCTAAGAACGGTATGTTAACGCTTCAATTAAGAATATGATATTCCTGTGCCTCCTACATTTAATAATGGCATTAAGCTTCGAAAATATTCAAGAAGGTTCAATTGGTATCGAAACAAAACGAGCACTTGTTACAAACGTGTTAAGAATTTCAGTCATTTAACTCGCAACCTTAAGAAAAATGCTACTTCTTGTTTTTCTTCCTGAGAAGCAATCGGATTACAGGCTTAATTGAATCCTTTACCCCAAATCAAAATGTCATGTTCGAGTATATCTATTAATATAGCTAAGTAGATAATCTGTTACCTCTTAACATCTCTGCACAAAATCTTTGCATCCGTTTCAAAATCTCAATCTTCAATCCTTCACTTAAACCAACACACAATTCATTATCAATAAACACTTTTCCAAGTCGAATAAGTTTAAGGAAAAGGGATAATGTAAAAAGAAAAAAAAAAACATTCCATTCTAAAAATAAAATCGAACCGGCCATCATTAAGGAAACGCGCAAATTGAGGTAAGAATCCCAAAGTAATAAAACGATATCGTTTCTCCATTCGAGCGCACAAAAAAAGGACTCGTGCCTAACGGAGAGAGAGCAATACAAATTGAAAATTCCTTTCCATTGCCTGCTTCGATTTTGATTATTGAAAGGGATGTATCCGCACTTCCTTTCGTCTTTTGTTTCCGACATCCTTGTTCGCCAGTTTATACTTTTTTCGGCTCAATTTGCTCCAACATGAAACAATACCAAACGCAGAACAAAAGGATTTAGAGGTCTTCGTCGACAATTTGTGCCGCGTGCTCTTCTGTTCCAGCTTATTGAGTGTAAGTGGCACATTTCGTCGAGGTGGCGAATAAACTGCGTGTGTTCGCCCTCTTATCAGCAGGAAGGTATAAATAAAAGCTACTAAACACTTCGTTACGTTTTAGAATTTGAATACACAAAGACAACTCGCCCTTTCTGAGACTCACATCCATAGTCTGTCGATAAAGGCACCCAATCGTGCGAACGCACAGACGGATTCCAAATTCAAATCCGCCGCCCCCCCCAAATCCGAGGGATATGTTCAACGTGAAATTGAATTGGCAGCAATATAATTTCATTGTGGGCTATCGCTGGAAATTGGGCTCCCGTGATTTAATTTCATCCATTTTGCAAAGAACAACATTCAATTTGCAACTAATGGATGCGTTTTGATGGCACACACAATGTTTATATCCGGCCCAGGGTATATCTTTTTGCATAGTTTTCAACACAGTGAAATAATCACCGTAGACCCCTAACCCCTTTTAGAGATATGACCGAGATTGAAAGGTAAATCAGGTAAGTAGTGTTCGTCCATCCGTCCGTCTGTCCGCATGTGTGAAGTTTTTAGGTCTTTAAAATTGGTCTAGGAAGCTCAAACCAACGGTGTATTGGTCCTTATTTTGTACAAACAAGGTGTGAAAGTTGGTTGAATCCACCAACGGACACGCCCACCACAGGCTTTAGTGTAAGACAACCTATATTTTGAATTTTCTTTCAAAATGTCGTTAGACAAGGAGTAGGAACTCAAATTTAACACAAAGCAGTACAACTGTTCGAAACCTTTAAGAAAGCAAAAATTGGACTGCCAACAATATCGACCATGCCCGCTTTTCAGATGTTAGATCTTTAAGAACCCGATTTCTCGGAAAGTTCACACCAAATCGAAAAAAAATTATGCGGCTAAGTAATTTTAATTTTAAGCCCAGGCCAACTTTTGTGGGCATAGCCTATACAAATAATATATGAATTCGGGGGGAAAAATAACTCAAAAAACTTTAAGATTTGTTGTTAAACGGTATATAGGGTGGGGTATATAGAAGTTTCTCACAGACGAACTCTTGAATTTACTCGCTTGTTTTTATACCCATCCCATAGGATAGGAGGTATATTAATTTTAAGGCCACGCCTACATTTGTAGGCAGAATTGAAGAAAACGCTAAAATATTCCAGAAAAACGTAATTTTGACTGGTACTTAGCCTAATTTAGGAAAGCATGGAAAAAAAATTAGCAGGTAAGGTAAACGAGATTTCACTCTAGACTTCATTCATAAAAAGTTTTCAGCCACGCCCCCTTTTAGAGGTCGATTTTTCAAATATATTGAATTTGAACCAAAAAAATGCATTTTTACGTACATTTAAGCATAACTTTGTTTATCTTTGAAATATCGGTTAATATTGATAGTTCGTGATAAGGGGCGGTTGCACCATGCCCCTTTTCCAAGTTTGGAATACTTATGAAATGTCAAAAAATAACAATAACATCAGCATTTAACAATGTGGGAGAGGATGGAGTATTCAACGGTCCGTTTAAGGGACTGTAACTTCTGCCTACAAACTGTTGTACTTTTACTCCCTGTTTTTTTTTAACGTTTTGCTTGTTTTGCCCGTTGGTTGTCTAAGAAAATGCTGCCACTCAAGGATTAGATAAAGATTAAGATAAGATTCAAGTCTGGGAATAACGAGCAAGCTTACAGGGTTTTTCGTAAACAATCCCCAACTTACAAACTATCCTGGCCAATAGTTTCAGGGGAAAATATTTCAATTAATCCCAATAAAATGAGGACAGCCAGCGTAAGCTAGCCCAAGACTCAGCTGGCGCACGCTGGTGGAAGTAGACCTAAGAGAGCTTGGTTTGCAAAAACTGGCCACTGAAAGCTAGACACAAAGCTGACAGCGTCGCAGCTAGCTGGACTATCGACCCAGTCAGCTGTGTCGCTAGCAGAGAAAGGGTGTAAGTTAAGCAATTGCTCATAGGTTTCATTCTACCATCGTCACCTAAAAAAAAAGACTCGTTATTTTCCCCGGCCCCCACCTCCGCGAAGGTCTGTGAAGCCTTTTCGAAAGTATCATTTGTCTTGAAAAACTTCTCAAAGTGCCGTTCGGAACGCACACAGCATACATTATTGCGAAGTTGGCCTGGTTGACATCGAGCTGTTGCGCCACTCTATTTATTTTTTTATTTGATTATGTTTTTATTCTATCAAAGGTTTCATAAGCTTACATACATAAAAGGCTTTTGTCCATGGGCGAAATTATCTGCGTCGTTGTTCCCCTGCATACTGAGTCTTACTAGACCGTTTGATTGTCATCTGTTAGCGCCCCGGGAGATATTTGTCCCAAAAATAAATTTTTCTGAATTGAATTCACACATCTTCCAAAAATTTTGTTGAAACCCTTGTCTACGCTTTCTTTCTCTTTGAACAATGTCAGCCCTTGCTTATGTCACTGCAGTACGAATACTTACAACGAAACTATTTTCTAAAGCATATTTCTGAACGTACCTACAAATTATTGTCACAACGACGAACGTAGGCTCTACACTGTAAGCCTTTCCAAATTACCATAAAGACCTACCTCAAAACTCCTTCTGCAGCTATTAGTGTGTGTTAAACACTCATCCCCATCCTCATCATCCCCATTAATGCATGAGCTACATTGAAATATTCAAATGGCATTCATCCATAAATATTTGCCCAACAGCTAACAATTTCCTTTTCTTTTTAGTCCTTGCTGGCAAAAAGGGTTGCCACTCCTGTCAGGTCTAAGCCTTCCTTATGCTGTCGGTCTTTGTTCGTTCATAAGTTGTCCTTCACCATAGAAAATGTACCAAAGGGTATGCAATTCATTTCCTCATCTTTTGTTCCCGCAAATACTAAAATTGTTAACTGATTGAAATTTTATAGTAAGGTACGTGAAGGTCCTTAAACGTTCTTTTCGAAACAAATCGTTGGAAGAAAAATTAATACGGTGGCAAGCCAAAAATATTAAGAATATCCACAGAAATTGCATCCGTTTTTAAAAAGTCGCTATAATAGTCACTGCGGACTTCTATATCGAAGTTGTCATATTCTCATCCTTGTTAATTTGGACTATGGTCACTATAGGATTTCTGTTTCATACGTGTTGAAATTAACCCATCTCACTGTGATGCTGTTTTTAGGTCATCAAACAAACTCCCTAGAGTGCACCTAATTTAAAATGCATTGAGCTACGCTCAAACACACACCGTCACGTCCGCAATGGGTGCAGTAAATGCATCAAGTTGCAACATCTATCTGTTCTACCCCATCATGGTGCTTGTGCTGTGCACCACGTCTAACGGTTTGTATTGGAGCTAATTATACACACAGGGTGGTTACGTTGGCATTGTTGAATTGGCATGGACTTATTTTCTGATTGAAACGGGTTCCTCTGACCGTCAGTTGGCCAATGTAAGAATCTAATTTTCAGCTTCCTATGAATCTATACCTACCATAAGCAAAAGGACTCTTCCTTGTTATGCAAAAACACGATAAACAAGGGAATTTCAATTGTCAATCCTTGTGCACATTGTTGACGGTGACCTTTGTCTCGACCACAGAACCAACCAGGCAGAGGGCTATTGAATGCCAATTTCGGCCAGAAGCCGACCATATGTTGGCAGGAGACATTAAGGAGTGGACAAATAAGCAATGGAAAATTGTTTGTTAAGGCTGTCATTTGCAAGCCGAATGATAGCCCTGACAATTGCGATTAATTAAACCGAATGGTGAAGGACATAATGTACACGAGACAGTTTGGGTTGTTTTGAGAGTTGTTGGTCGGTTGGCAGGATGGCATGAGGATGGAACATTATTCTTTATCATGCCCTTAGACTAAAAGATAGTTAAATGGTTGCTTGCTTGTTCTTCAAATATTGTCCTTTCAGTTAAGACTATCTTTTTGACAAGTAATAATGTGTTTTAGGTATTTTTAAAGAGCACACTTTTAGTATTACTTCAAATCCTCTCATTTGGACTTGCCCCTTCTGGCCTTTATGTGCTATGTGTAATATGTGAACACACCCGTGAGGCATATCCGCATGGCTCCAGAGACATCCAAACTGGCAGGATCGTGTATCTTTACGAGCTTCAAGGTGGCGGTCTTTGGTCTCTTATAACAAAGACATAAAACTTATTTGGCCCATTCATCAATGTGTACACCCAACAAGCTGCAAATCCTAGACTGTTTTTTTATTTCGTACCGTATATACTAAGGCATATCCATAAGGCGCCAGTCGCTGGTTTTATTTTAAAAGTACGATTCCCCAACTACTTTCTAGGATAATAATCAGATATTGCTCATTGGGGTATTTTCTATACCCCATCCCATAGGATAGGAGGTATATTAAGTTTGTCACATAGTTTGTAACAAATATGGTTTGAAATAATAATGGTAGACCCCAAAGACTTTAAGGGCATATGATCGAGACCGATCGTATCGGTGGAATTGTGCAACTATCTATCCAGAGCTTTCAAAGCTGTTATAGATCTAAATGTGTAAGTTATAGACACCCATACTATTTGAACCATGTGCAATTCTACACTAGAATGAAAAAAGAAGCTATCTTTAAAAATAAAACCTGGAATACAAAACTCCAAAGTCTTGAAAAAGCCAATAAACCTTTTTAGAATATAGCTAAGGTTTTTAAAAAAAAGCACAAGTTCATCCCTGCTTTTAGAATTTATTAAAATTTTAAAAGCAGGGATAATTTATTAAAAATATTTTATAATGTCTTAGTAGTAAGGTCAAGTAGTATTTATGTATACCTACATTTATACACACGTCATTTCCAACATATGAATTTCCACAACATATGGCTAACCAGATGGCAACCCTCCTGCCTGTTTTTTTTTACCACCTCTAAGGTTTCATTAACCTTATACACTTAAAAAATATCTCGAAAAACTTTTTTGCATTAAAGATTTTCGAGATTTTTATTTATTCGAGATTTTGTACCATTCGATATTCTTGCATTCGCCATTTCCACGCCATTTTCCCCAACAATTCCATGCCAAAGTGCACCAGTACCTATCCTGTCTCCCCTCTAATCCTTTTCACTTGCGTTATATCAAAGCAGTATAAGGGTAACCATAAGCCATGAAACTTGCAACCAGCATTTTGGAATTTCAGATAGATCTGGCGTACGGATACGGGTAGTGATTTGGTTAATTTAATGGCGTCTAATAAAAGAGTCAATTAGGTGAGGTAGCAATTTTACTTAAGGGACGGCTTTGACACAATTTAGTCAAAATTTAATTCAAAAAAAATTTCGTCTAAAAGTTTTTAATCATATTTTCTAATTATGTTGTTTAATTTTTTTTTTTTCATTTCAGGTGGCGTTACAGCGACAGCCAGTTTAATGGGGAGCAAACATGAGCCAATGTTCATATCACGGTCGGAAACATTTAAATTCGTTGCAAGTGATACAATAGTGCTGCCGTGTGAAGTTGCCAACACAGGTATCTACCTTTCTCCTTAGATTCTATGTGTTGTAAATTTCTTTCAATCTAACTATTATACGAGATAAAGCCCCTTCGGAGACGTCTTGTGTATGCCGAAGGATTCCTTCATAAGCATTTCCAATTATTAAGGTACACACGACCTTGAATAATGGTTGCGCATTTCACAACCTCGCCTTAGGCTAATAATGTTTGCAACTTTTCATTCGCTTTGTTACCTCCTTAGTAGCTGCAGGCGTCACTTTGTCTACTCAATCCTTTGTTCTCCTGGGATGGGGGCTGAAAAGTGATTCAAAGAAAACATATTTGCCAAAACTGTTATGAGGCTTCTTTAGAAAATACATACTGTGCGTATTTATAGGGTGACACAGATGGTGAACTGAAAACTGTCATGTATAGAAATTAAAATAAATTTAGCAATTGAACTTGAGCGAATATGTTTTAATGGTAATGTGTAGATATGTCATTTGCACGCATGTTTTGCAGGTTTCGCTAAATAGGTTATTTTATGTAATAAGCTGGAGGTCCTTCTGGGTGGTCCTGCTGGTCCCTGATTGGGCGCCTTCCCAGGTGGTGGATAAGGGAATGCTCACCAGATATGGTGGGTACCGGTATGGAAAATATCCGAGCGGACCAAAACCAGCAACAAACGAAAAATTCAGAAGCATCTGCCACAAAATGAGCGGCTTCCTGGTTGACGTCTGTTACCCAGGCTATAGGGTCGGCCGAATACAAAACATGTATGTTTTTACGAAATATTCTGCTGGCTATACTTATGCTTTTCTTCGTAAAGGCATAACACTTGCAGGGGAAAGCTTTTGTGTTTCTGTGTAGAGCTTTCACGTTTGGCTCATCAGCGTTTGTGTTGGATCGAGAATTCCTTTCTTCTTCTTTCTTTTCTATTTACTATCCCAAAATTCTTTCCGTTTTATGTTTGGCAAATGACTTTGCCAAACATAAAAGTTAAATGAATGTCGATCCTGTTGAATATTAACAGTCATTTTCTATCCAATGTTATTTCTTCGTATTTAAAAACTTTTCTCATCACCCTTTAAATAACCACCATACTCTCGTTGCAAGGACAATAATAACACAAAAAAACAACAACACAATCAATAACTCACTTAAAACCTTGAAGGACTTGGCATGGTCAGAATATGTGTATAATAACCATCCTTGTGGTATCCACTGATAAGACCGCTCTAGGATATATTGGTGACTTATTTAATAGTCAAACACAGACATTCACACAACTCCCCGTAGTGATGTGCCCATTGCATAGGAAAACAAGACAAAGAAGAAATTAACTTCTCCATACATACATGTATGCAAATGGCTTTAGCCCAAGGTGCAGAAGAGAGGTCGCAATTCTAGTCAAAATAAGGTCCCTCTCTGAGGCTCAACTCCAACACAAGCACCGATTGCCCTTTTAAGGCAAGAGTGAGCAGCGAGGACGAAAAAGCTCATCCATCGTTAAATTTTATGTGGATCCCCTTATTCATATGTGGAACAGCGTAACGTTGAAATTTATTTATGTATCTAGAGTTGTTTTTTTTTTTTACTTTTTCAAGAGATTGTGGCTAAAGTCCTCATCATTGTTATACGACGCGGTATCTTTCTCGCTCTATCTTTCCGGGTGAAATTAGGGCTTTTGTGACATCACTTATCTCATTCAATTCCCTGAACGGAATTCCTGGCATAATTGAAATTGCTTTAGCGATGCGATATATGTACGTTGTTCCTTCTTTTTTTTTGAGGTTGTGTGTTGGTGGAGAACCACTGTCAAGAGCTGGGGTTTATTGTAATTTCTACCGTACAGGATACCCTTCTGCGCTTGGTGGAGATTTGAAATATTTTTTTCTGTTACAGGGTTGAAGGGTGGAAGATGAAAGTAATTGTTTTTGTTTGACGGGGATCGTGCAGTGTCAGTGTCAATTTGAATGGACGGCTTGAATGTGTCAGTTTGTGAAAGTGCGTGCAATCAAGGGTGAGTTATTTGGTTGTGTCATCCTTTAAAAAGGAACTGTAAGGTCTGCTAAATACCTTGTTTTAATATACCTCCTTTCGAACCCATTTAAGCTAGGGTATTGTGCACATCTTTATAAACCAATTCTCCATATTGTGCAAATGTCATCCAGATCCGTTAAGCAGTTATAGAGTTTTCGTCATGCCAATCTGAAGTGAAGTTTATAGCGATGGATACTTTAAAAAGTAGAAATCACTGGATTGGACGGGTGAACGAAAGGTTAAAAGGTTTTGTAGGAATAAAAATATTAATATCCTGTCTTTGATCAGATTTTAATAGCCTGTCAGAATACTACCGAACCGACCTTTATACACATGGCCACCTGGATATAGAGCATCAAAGGTATATGCCACAAAAATGCAAGCTTTCCTGCAAAAACACCAAAGCTGCTAGTCCAATGATGGTAGGTACATAAAACGATTTATTCTCGAAACTCCCACGAGTCCTTTCATCTCCACTGCCATCGCCATCATCATCATAAATTCACAAAAACTCGTAACAGGACTTCCGGTACTTTGATTACACTTGCACACGCATGCATACAATTATCGTAGCGTTGTTCGTTCCACTTACTTAAAAAAAACACACCACCACCATCACTGCTGTTGCCGCCATTACCTTGGCCCAGTTCGGTCCCGTGGCGGCTGTAAAATATAATTGATAGAATCGTGAAGAGCGTACCGTGTGTGCGATCCTTTCGCATTTCAAATCTCCGTCTTAAATGGATTCCTGGATAATTTTCAACGGTTTTATTGCCCGAGCCATAAAAGTGAAACGGGCTCGAGGAACCACATCAGACACCACACACCGTACCATATCAGCCCAGCTAGCGGGCGACCCCCTCTTTGATGCTGTGTGTATTCCAAGGACGATTTTCTAACGAAAATTGCCAATAAACGTTAGCAGTAAAAAGCAGAAAAACAAAATTCCGAATTTTCCTGGTTTTATGTTTCAATCAATTTTAAATGAACCACAATGGCATAAGGATTCAGTTGTAAAAAAAAGCCCAACCCACACACACATGCAGTGCACAGTCATGTTGAATGCTCTATATGGCAACAAAAAATAAATCAATACGAAGCCACTTGATGAATGTCCAAGTCCAAGGGGATTGCATTGGTCCTTGTTCGCCTAATCACTGGCTATTGACATGGCAAGCTGGAAGGACCTTAAAAGGGCGAAACTCTGTAAAAGCCATTCATCTTGACTGAGTTCAGTTTTGTGCCCGCTTTTTTTCTATCCGACTTCTGGGCATAGAGTCCTTTGGGCTTTCGAGTTTACATTGCTCGAAGGTCAATTTTTCCTTTGGTGTACTAATGTGCATCTGTAACTGGCCTTTTGTACAGTCCATAGTGCACGGGCTCGACTCTTGTTGTGGATAATTAAGTATTTCATATGTATGTGCGCTTCATTAGAGTGCATCCTTGCATAATGGCTGTGGTCGCTACATCTAGCATGCTACTTTTGGTCGTATATATATATTTACCCACCAGAGGACATTTTCATTCTCTCATCTAACATTCTAGTGGACGGCGTGCAATTACATGTTTGCCTGGTTTTTTTTCTCCATACTTGCTCATCCTGTTTATATGTTCTCGACTTAGGCATGCAGGAAGCATTTATTTTGTAAGTACATATATATATGCACATAGACGGCGTTTGTATTTGGTAACATTTTGTAATTTGTTAAGGATACCCGAAGGCAATATTCGTCCTCTGTTCAGGCTGACCGCAAAGTCGTTTATCTTGGCCCGTATAGTGTCTTATTATATTGGACGAATGTAATATATTCTCAGTGTTAGGAATATTAGACACAGCAGCAGAAAACGTTGGAGAGCATATCTACTTGGTATCCTGCTGGGCGTATAGATAAATGTGTGTGTGTCCTGCAATAGCCGAGGAGCAAATGTTGCTTATTGCACACAGGAAGGGCATAGTGTGTCGGATATTGGGGCGTTTAGATCGCAAAGAGTGGGCTTTTATTACACAGCCAACGTGTATTTGTTATAACAAGAAGGTGGACCTGATGCGACCAGGATATGGGTGTAATAGTAGCATATAGTATCCTTTAGGTGAGGCTGGTAATCTTTTCGATTCACTTGGCCCCAAACCGTTTCGCCCCTTTCGGACAAGTTGTACAGAGTTTAATATAGCGCTTCCGGTATTACAATTCTTAAAACGTAGATATAGGTAGGACGTAAATTCTCCTTTTTGGGCTTTGCTACTTCCTTTGTAGAATGTAATGCTCGGCGGACATCTTTATCCAAATTGTGTGTTGTAAGACAGGATATTTGGGCGTAAAGATTGCTTACACGAGACTGTGTTCTTAGACGGCTATCATGGGGCCAATGTCGATTTACGTGTGTTTTTTGGGGTCAGAACATTGGTACACCAGTTGACTAGTTTATTGGGTGCAGGACAATGTTATTGGGAAATGGTGAAGATTTATGCACTAGTTATTGTATTGTTCCTTCCTTGGTTTTATAGTGGTGTATAGGTTTTTATTAACTCAAATATCGATTTTAAGTAATAAAGCGTTCGAATATTTGCATTTTTGGTCAAACGGCAAGTTTATAATCCAAAATTGCGCAAGACTATTGGATTAACACTTTGGTCGAGTTTTGTTTTAATTCAGTATTTACCATGGGGACCATTTTGGAGATTCTGGTCCCCAATTGAGCATCGGGCGCCTCCCCAGGTAACGGCTTAGAGAATACTCACTAAATTTGGTGGGTACTAGCATACCATTGAATTACATATTACCGGAGTTTAGTTTCCATAGGAACTTATACGTAATCATCTATACAAAGAAAGATATTTCTTACGGTTTGACCTCATCTAGTGCACACAGCGTTTTAAGACAGGATCTCGAATAAAAAAAACTGATCTCAGCGATCTATTTTGCCGTGGCGAGTAACTATCCATTTTCCGGGATGAAGTCATCGCCATCAACTATTGCATTGGAACAAATTTCTGATCCAATATAAAAGCTAAAACCATAGATAATCACATCCTTGGACTGCTAGGGCATTCGACTTATTCGTCATTAAATCAATTGTCCTGGCAAACGGTCATGCCCACCCATAAAAACTCTCACCTGACGGGATCACTCACCCGGTCGATGTTGTGGGCGGCCCAATTTTCATCTAATTAAAAGTTTCTGGCCACTATGAGTCTGCACCAAAATTTGAGTTTATATGCCTTGTCAAAATTGACCATAAGGCATTTGGAAATAGTTTTGGGTGTGGCTATGGGTGGATCCCATCAATTATCATACTTTGTCTGTGCAAAATGAGAACCTACACTCCAAGTTTCAGCTTGCTATCTCTGTTTTAGGAACCTGAAAATTTCAGACAAAAGGACAAATGGACAGACGGATGGATGAACGGGTATGGTTAAATCATTATAGCAGTCATTTTCGATCATATTTCAAAAAGGTCTTAGGGGTCTAAGTTGATTCTTTCACCACAAAAAACTATGTAAAAAACTAAACTGTGTTAGAAACTATGCATTAAAATTAATTTACCCTCAGTCGGGTATAAAAAATCTGCTTTCAAAGTTCTGATTTCCAAAATTCTGACTTGAGCGATAACATTCTGGTTATTCTGCTTATTCTGCCAAGGCAGGGATAGGTAGGATGGCAATACGAAAAACCTCCATCGTTTAATATTGGTTCTGTGCTATCGCAATGTACCCTGTCTTAATGTGGTCACTATACTTTGTTCATTTGAAATGTGGAGTGCAGGCCTTATGGAAGAGCTTAAATCTGAGTTACCCTTAGCAATTTCATTCGAATATAGTACGGGAAGCCTTGACAATTATTTCTGTCACTAGACTAAAAGGGTTTCCTTTGCAGTTAGAGTGAGATACATACAGACTATCGTCCCTACTACTGCACATTTCAAATAGACAAAGTATAGCAACTTTTATATTACTTCTTGCTCTTTGGTGAAAGTCGTTAATCCTTTTTCTAAGTTTCTCCACGTTACTTTGGTTCGTCAATGGAAAAACCGAAATTAAGCTTACCGGGTAGCCTGGCGGTTGGTCTAAGGAGGAATTAAGATCAAGCATAGCCAATTGTAGAACGAATCGCATTTCGGTAGGCCGTTATAGGAATAGCTATACTTGCTAGAATATCATCGACTCGAAGTTTCATCCTTTATCGGAGTGTCTATAGCATTGGCACACCTAACCTTCACAACATGTGGTCGACAATCTGGTCTACAACAGTTTTAGTTTCTTGATTTGGGATTGCAAAGGCCTTAGGCAATTTTCTTAAGTAATCGGCAATTTTTTCCCGAAACGGGTCTACGTTAACGGCCGCGATCCTTTTAAAGGCGGCACCCACGTTGTAACATCCATTTTACCTCTTGTTTTGACTTTGCGTCCCCAACCTGCAGCGTACGTGTTACACTTCCGACATCAGCTCTCAACGTCGTTTTTTTACTCAGCCAATAAAGTCGTTCCGGTACCTTTTGCATGGTCCTGTGGATTCTCAGGAGCCCACCAGATACTTCATGGAGTATTTACCGAAAAATCTCCTGCCGCTTAGAGCAGGATAAACCACAAGCTGAATCTCAGAATTTGCTATCTGGGTTTTCCATTTTCTCCGTAGAACATCATCTCGGTACACGTAGACTGCGCTGAGTTTGCCTTTAAAGTAGAAATTCTTTTAGAGATATTATCCGGGTTCTCTATATATTCCTTCCAAGCAACGATTGCCTCGATTTCGGTGCCCTCTTTTTGTGCATCATGAAGTCCAATAGTAAACCAACTTGACACTTGTCCTTCAGGATTCACTGATTGAAGCAAAAATTTACTTCTCGAAGAACAGCTACTTGCGGAAAAGTTTCTTCGGCAGTATAAGTATGTAGCTACTGCCTGGTTGCGCAGTTATTTCTCGCTGGTCGGGTTAAAACTGGGATGGAGTATGCTGCCACTATATCCTGCAAATTGTAAATTTTCCCAGGAACATAGCCAACACTCATAATACTAGAATCTGCGTCCCTAATAAATTTTTTCTAGTACTGGCGTGCCAGAAAGACGCGGATTTAGGTGTTGACAGCTCTTTTCGCAATTAAATACCTGACTATTTAAATTGTCTTCCCTTGTCGTAGGTCCTCAAATAAGTGACAAAATCGAAAAAGCCTTTCAGGTGGTGTTTGTCTTCGCGAACGGGCTTGTTCTTCCACGACTTTCGGGAACTGGCATTTTTTTCGTCTTCACTCCATCCGACAACTTTCGCAGCAGAAGCTTAAATTATCCTGCTGTCAAGATACACTTTACACTTTCGGTATGGAGAGCAGAGAGCAAATTTTGGATTGGTTTTCAATATTGATGGGCGTTAAACAAGGCCGAGTGCTTAATACTCGGTTGTTTGCCTTGTTTTTGAATGACCTACTGGAAGCTATGCGGAAGTGTGGTTTGGAATGGTGGAAGAATCAAGTACGCGGAAGATATAATTATATTTTGGTGGCTGACTCGACGTTGAGTGCTGATTGGCAAAAATACGGTAAAATTTGAAACTTAAAAGTAAGTTTGCACAAATCATAAGTGACCATTTTCAGAAAAGGTGGACGAATTATCACCAAACCTAACGCATATGCTGCTAATAGTGAAAGCTTCTCCAGATTCGACATGCACCAACTGTATCAACTGCAAGGACCCGAGATTGAATGGAAAATAATTTTAAGAAGCGACCACTCGGTCGTTAATGCTGTATGTAAGGGAGGTTTTACCACTACAAGAAGGTTAATTCACATCATATGCCAAATAGCTGTCTGCTTTGTCAAATGAATTTCCATCAATGGCAATATATTAGGTGGCCGTCTCGCATGCCGGCCATTTTGAAAAATTGAAAAAACCTCGCTGAGATCGGCGATTGTTTTGACATTCGCTGTTGTCATTTAGAATAAATATATGCTGTTAAATGCATTTTTTTTTGTAAGCTAATTTAAGCTTGCTGTGATAAATAAAACCAGTGTAACAACGTCGACAAATTTTATAAATAAGTACCTAGGTCCTGTCAGCGATTTTTTTAAATTGGAGATTGTCGTACATACAGGCCTAAGTGGGCGTGTCCAACTAATTTTCAAACTTGAGCTGGTCCAATGGACTTCCAGTTCACTTACAAATTTAAGCTTAAAATTTAAGGCCTAAAAGTTGTTTACATACGGACGGACGGACCGACGGACATGGCTTAAACAATTCTCCTGTCGATCTCATTCATACCTCTAAAACGTCTTAGGGGTCTACGGTGATTATTTCACTGCGTTACAAACTATACAGCAAACTTAATACAGCTACCCTGGATCGGGTATAATTAATCTTCATAGATTGGAAGCATAACCGCCTGATTTGACAAAAGGTCTGTTCGTTTACTTATGTGCACTTAAATGGACAGCATGTCCAATTTCGAAAAGGAAAGATGAAATCCTCTCAGATAGAGAAAAACTGTGGAAAAGTAAACAAAAGCTTTGAGCAACAAAATGTGTAGGTACACGTTTCCAACGTCAACAAATTAATCGACGATTTAAAATTTTTAAAATTCATTATTTTAACTTGGTTGAAACATATACCCTTAAAACCATCGTAGACCCTAATGATCTAGACCGACCGGTGGTGTATCGATTGAGCCATGTCGGCCCGACCGTCCGTCCGTCCGTCTGTATGTGTGAAGTCAAAGGTCTTTAAGATCAAGCTAGAGAGCTGAAACTTGGTATACGGCTTGGTTCTTCTGTTGCACAGATAAAGTGTGAAAATTGATTTAATCCGTCAATGGCCACGCTCACTACTGGCTTCAACGTGAGATAATACTGAGCAATATAGGCCCAAGACTTTTAATAAGGCAAAAATTGGACCGCCCACAGTATCGACCATGATCACTTTTAATATCTTAGTTCTTTACAAACGCGATTTCTCGGAAAGTTCACTCCAAATCGAAAAAAAATGCTAAGTTTGCTCCATACAAAGTTTTGAGCTCCGCCTACTTTTAAAGGGCGTTTTTGGGGAAAAAACTTTATCTTTTTCTGAAATAATTTTCGCTTTTACAGTATGTATTTTCTCATGATTCTAACGAGATAACAATTATTTGATTTTAAGTTTTAGCCCATGCCCACTTTTTGGGGCGTGGCCTATACAAATAAGATATGAATTCGAGCCAAGAAGCTTTAAGATTTGGTGTTACACGTCATATAGGGTCGGGTATATAGAAGTTTGTCACAGACGAACTCGTGCACTTACTCACTTGTTATAACTTATTTTAGTAGTCAAATCTGATTTTTGACAGATCTCATATTACTGCCCGAAGAAATTTCTTGGCTAAAATTCTGAGGAAGGGGAAACGTTTAATTCTCTCATCAGCTCTCTTTTCTGTGCAAAAAATGCCCAATTTGTGTATAATCGAAAAGGTATAGGCTAAATTTAGTCAAAATTCGTTGTATTGGGAAGTAAACTAAAAAAGGAAATGTTTCAAAATAATCTTTTAAAAACACACGTTTGGCGAAGTCGCTAAAGAGGAGGTCAAGTTTGTCTTGACCATACATAAAGTGTGTGTTTTTTTTCATACACTTCAGTTTGTTACTGACACCGTAGTAAAAACTCGAAGCTTTTTAAGTTTTTCAAGCTTTGTTTTTTAAAGTGTATAAACTCCCAAAACTATTGAATTCTCTGGTGATTTTAAAGAGCCAATAAGAACAACCTTGTTCAGAAGAATGTGAATACCACCACCGATTTGATGACGAATGGAGAACGCGTTAGTGATTCGTTCTACCGTAAAAAGGCGATAAGCTTTAAGGAGTCGTACCTTATATTCAGTTTTTTGCGAGCCAACTTTGCTTGCAGAAAATCGAGAAACCAGAAACGATTAAAATGCTTATGTCCGTCATGTGCAATTTTAATTCGACCAAGGGTTGAGACGAACAATTCTACATTGTCCCAAAAGCAGTAAAAACTTTTGGACTTTTTGCGAAAATTTTGAAAACTGTCGTGTTATTAAATGAATTTATCTGCTACAATAAGTAAGACAAACTATTAAGTATAAATGTAGATAAAAAATTATTATACTTAGATATTATTGTCCTTTCCATACAAAAGTAATTTAGGATATATTTATGTAGATATACTCAAAGATTTAAACGATTCTTAAGAAATTTATGACACAAACCCTCGAGTAAATTCGTCCTGCTTGACTATTTTTCTTTCATGAATATTACTCCACACAAAAATAGGTACTTCCAACCCCAACGCTTCCAAACAGGATATTCATCTCAGCTTCATGCAATCGTCTCTAAACCCCCCGCTGCATCTCGAAATAAATTATTCAATGATCTGATAAAAATGTCTGCTGCAGATAACCCGTTTGACCAATTTTGAAGTAACAAAGCTCTCCAGTATCCATGCTCCATGTTTCAAACTGCAGATGCAAAGTCCGAGATTTCTTTCTGCATTCGCTCTCCTTTCATATTTACAATGCAAAACACTCTCTAAAGCGAAAACGTGTAGATCCCATTTCGAGAAGAAGGACAAAAGTAGAAATGCATTCGACAATGCTGAAGTACCTACCCGTCTCGTCCGTCGCGTTTTTGTCCTTGTGCGAGCCAAGGGGAGCTTCAATAAATTTTAAAGTAACCATATTTTACAACGCCCTTTCTACACACATAAGCAGATAGGTACACTTCCCCTTCTGTCGTCTTCCTTTCGACTTGTGAACACATAAATACATATGCATGTCGCTTTGGCATTTTCCATTTTCATAATACAGTTGCCGCATAATAGCTCCATATCAATCTAAGTATCTTAGCCTTGCAAGGTTTTTCTTTTTCCCCGTGCTCGTCGGGATGCGGAGGTGGAGTTGCCCTAGCTCCTCTGACTGTCTTATTTCTGGTACTCTTTCCATTCTCTTCGCATAAAATTGAATCCAAGAAGACGAATCAACTTATCATACCACATCAAGCTATTTGGCGTATGGGAGCTTGGTGTATGTGTTCAAGGATGTGTATCGAGAGAGCAGAGAAAAGGACCTATACATCTAATTTATTTACTGTTTTTTAAAGTCACATAAACTGCCTGCGCCGCAGGGGTGATGGCAGGGAACGGTTTGTTTTCTTTTACGACATTGTACAATAAAATATTTATATTGATGTTGATGGCATTGAAATTTCGCATCTTTTTCCGGTCTTTGACGGAATATACATGTAAGTAGATGTGGCAGCTTTAAGGCATTATGTAAGCTAAGTGGGAACGGAGTGTATTGTTGATGTAAAAATATGATTTGTCGTCTTGATGACAAAGGAAACTGGAGAGAGTGCATTTGTTCAGCAGATGCTAGATGTATGTTTCGTATGTACTCGTATTATGAACGTTATTGTTATAATCTTGTTGATATCTCAAGGATACAAACAAAGATTAGAAAGCAAACACTGAGAGGGATATCCCACCGTTTCTCTACTAACAAGAATTCCCTTGTAAGCTCTCCTCTTATTTCTTTTTACGAATATTTTACAATCCAAACGAGTCAATTAGATGACATCACGAGCGAATTGGAATTTCCTTACTTAGCTATATACAAACTTTGGCATGGCAAAAATGGCAGGGATCCTCAATGAAACCCGGCATCTACATCTACAGGAATCGGGGACAGAGCAGAACATAATTGACCGGATGCAAATCAAATGTTATTGCCGTCATTCCACTGTCCCACATGTCAGAGAATTATTCAACTTTGCGGTATGTCAAGTAAGCTTTTTTGTATCCTGTGGGTATGGGGGGTCATTTCAATGAATTTTAATGAGAATCCAAAGCTGGAAAATGCGAAAATCAAACAGAAACTCGATAATTTATTGACGAATCAGTCGACTTTCGTTGTTTAAATTACAATGGCAACTGGCAATCAGGAAAAAAAGATTCAAATGTAAGCCACGAATTTGAATAGATTGCAATAGGGATTTGGTTCAATTCAGTAATTGGAATTTTTCGACAGTAGCATGCAAAGTAAATGTAATCTACTTTTACGTTGTCTTGTCCGTTGTAAAAAAAATCTTATTTAAATCGGATGTCACAAAAATTTATCTGAGTTTCGCAATTAATCTCGGGAAAAATATCTTAAATGCATAATACTTAGACCAATTATAACTTATTTTCTAAGAGTATAATTGATTTGGTGTTTTGGTTGGAAATCTAATATTATGGCCAAAACTCGTGCCAAGTTAAGTTTCTTGCCACATAAATAAATTGACACGTTATTGATATAAATTTGCATTTTAATTGCTCGAGAAAAGGATTTGCTACTTAATTTTTTTCTTAGCTCAAAGAAGCTGTAATTGGCAGGAGATATTCTCCACTTGGTCTCAGGGCTGCTGTAGCTGTCTAGATGTATAGCCGAGCCTGGATATAAAAAGCACTTAACCTTTCAAGCTATATCTGCCTCTGTTAATATTGGAATCAAGGCGTCGGTTTTGTTGGGTGCCTCTTTTAGATGTCACCATATCCACATTACAAGTTCTAATATCCGGACGAATTAACTTTGACGTTAATTTTGTTAAAGTTTAAACTTATCGTATTATTTATAGCTCAAATATTTGCTTTCCGTTAAATGTTATCTATATTATTTTTTTCATTTTTTTATACCCAACCGAGGGTATATTTATTTTAATGCATAGTTTGTAACACTGTGAAATAATCACCTGAGACCTTTTAGAGATATGATCGAGACCGACGTGTGAATCGATTACGGTATTAGGTCTTCAAAATCAAGCTGGACAGCTGAAACTTAGTACACGGTACTTGGTTGTTTTATTGCACAGACAAAGTGTAAAAATTGGCTCAATCCGTTAACAGCCACGCCCACTACTGCCTTCAATCTGACACAACCTGTATATGATATTTTTTTCAAAATGCCTTTTAGTCAAGTTCGACAAGGCACAGGAACTTAAATTTTGACACTGAGCAATATTGGCAATAAGACCTTTAACAAGGCAAAAATTGGAACGCACACAATATCGACCATGCCCACTTTCAACATGTTAGATCTTTAAAAACCCGATTTCTCGGAAAGTTGATTCCAAATGGAAAAAAAATGTATTGACAAATATTAAAGATATAAATATTTGCTAAGTTTGCTCTATACAAAGTTTTGAGTTCCACCCACTAAAAGAGGCATTTTTAGGAAAAAACTGTTTTTTTCTGAAATAATTTTCGCTTTTACCGTATTTTCTCATGATTCTAACGAGATAAAAATTAATTGATTTTAATTTTAAGCCCATGCCCACTTTTGGGGGCGTGGCCTATAGAAATTATTTATAAATTCGGGCATAGAAATTTTAAGATTTGGTGTTACATGGTATATAGGGTCGGGTATATAGGAGTTTGTCTCACACAAACTCTTGCAATTACTCTCTTGTTTTATTATTAATTGTTATATTATTTCGTGATTTTTTGTGCCACTGCGCTGTACACAAAGAGGGTCTTAGAACGTTCTTAAGTGTTCTTCTAATTTTTCTAATGTCCGGTACTAGGTCTGTTTCTGGGCGGATGCCTCAGACGTTCCCACGAGTAAATGTAGACTTTGTCCAATAATCATGATTTTTGGGCAACCACCGGGTGAGTTTCTTTGACGATGATGGATTACCCATTTTGAAAGGCCTGTCCGGTTAGTAAGGCACATACCTAATCGCAGGTACATATTTCTGTAAAAACCTGTCCAAATATATTTGTTGTTGTTTCTGTAATTGTTATTTATGTTCACAATTAATATTCATATGGTGCCGTGACATAAGGCCATGCGACATAAGACCATATGGAACATATGATCTGATGTCGCTTTGTAAAAGCGCCATAAGGCCATATGGTCTTATGTCACTTTTGAGATATTTTGTTTTAGCCAACTTGTAATGCAAACTATCAAATAGAAGAAGACTCAACTACAAAATTAAAGATATTTATTCAAAGTTTAAGTAGTAGTAGTAGTTTTCAAACTACTTTATTTTTGAAATTTTATAGAAGCATTCTGTAGAAAATAATAGTACTAAAATCGCGCGAATTTATTACTATTATTTTCCACAGAATGCTCGAATTCGCGCCAATTTATTAATATTATTTTCTACAGAATGCTTCTATAAAATTTCTGCTGTTTATTAAAATATTTTCACAACATAAAGTTTATAGAAGCAGGTTACTCAGCAGAAATTTTATAGAAGCATTCAGTAGAAAATAATAATAAATTTGCGCGAATTTTTTACTATTATTTTCTACTGAATGCTTCTATAAAATTTCTGCTGAGTAACCTGCTTCTATAAACTTTATGTTGAGAAAATAATAGTAAAGGATTTGAAGAGTTTGGAAAGTTTGGGAAGGACTGGTTCCGAATTTGCATAAGCTGCCTCCATAATTTACCAAATTGAACCTTAAAACACCAATGAATTACAAAATGATGAATGTTTGAACCCTATATTGCAGGGAAGCATTTTGTTTCTTACCTGAGGTGGGTTTTCACGGTCCTTTGAGCACATTTCATTAAAGATGTCGCGAATACCACTTCTTTTAAGTGAGGCCTTTGCACAATTGTTTTTAATTTCATTCACATCTTTCATTTTTTTCCTCAAATTTTCATTATCAGAATGGTTATGCACAAAACTTGATATGGGTATTCGGACAAGTTTGGTTATTAAAGTCAATAATGGCACTAGCATGACAATTTTTGTTATAACATACGTAATGCTTACTCATTTTAGAATTATATTTAAAGCGATACAGATGCTTTGTATCGGGAATATATAGAAGACTACTTCCTTTCCTAAACCCTTCACAAATCTCGTAACTCAAAATCAAATTTTCGGAAATTTCCATTGCGCTGACCAAACACCACGTTGCACTTAATCTTAAATACGCTAACAACCCGTTGCACCGAAACGAAATCTAAGAATTAAAGAGTGCCTACATAAGTCTATCGTCACAGTTGTCATTCAGCAGTAGTCATTCCGTATCAATATTAGAACGGTAAAAAAAGGTTTTTGTTATTGAAAACATAGTTCCTTCCATAGTAATTTGATATATGGCCTAATGGCGCAAAAAAAAAGCGACATTTACAAAGCGACATGAGGCCATATGCTCGATATGGCCTTATGTCACAGCACCTATTCATAACACAAAATACAGAAGCAGTTAAAGTTTTTTAAAAACGAGTGAGTAAGTGCTACAGTGCCTAAACAACACAGATGCTCTTGTTATGGCCACCGTTACCTTTGCAGCACCACATCATGAAACATAAGGTTCTTGGATTTGGTTTTATACAAGTAACAGGGCCCCTTACAAAACCCCTATAAGACCGATTTGAAAATTTATAGTACTGAGTTTTGGGTGCGAAAAGAGTTCTACTTCGAGCTCTTATAGAACTTATTTGACAGTCAATACATTTCTACAAGAATCTGCAGGTACACTCACTTTCATGGTGTTCACATATTACTTGAGTTTTAAACTCCAAAAAGGACTATTTTTTAATTTTTGCCTAAGAAGTTGGAGTGTCAGTGGGCTAGTAAAATTCTTGAACTACTTGATCAAAAAAACTCAAACACATCTCATATAAAAGTGTAAGAGCCAGCCAGCGGCGCAATGAACACACGCCTTAAGTAAAAGTATACCGGCCGCTGAGGGACGCAATTCAGCATTGCCAACCACCCTAATACAAAAAAAAAATTCTTTCCTCTCAAGCGCTTCCGAAAAATGCGCCAGAAAAATGTTTAGTACGAAACGCATGCAACCACCTAGCATAAAGCATTCAACAGTTATATTTTTATATGCCGCCCACTTTTTGGAGGCGTGGCAGTTTCGTTTTTTGGTATGGTAGGGTATTTTGCGAACCTTCGCTGACAGATCGAGGTTTTTACACACGCACTGTTGCACTTTCCAACTTGATTTTTGTACTTTAACACCCGACCAAGGGCGTGTTAATTTTAATGCGTAGTTCACAACACTACGTAGTTCACAACACTACACACCACCTCTTCATCGATTTCAAGGCCGCGTATGACAGCATCTATAGAGACGAGCTATATAGCGCAATGTCTAGTCTTGGCATCCCTGCCAAACTCGTCAGTCTGTGCAGGATGACGATGGAAAACTCACGCTGTTCCGTCAAGGTCGGCAAAGACCTCACCGACCCCTTTGATGTCAAAAAAGGATTTAGACAAGGCGACGCGCTGTCATGCGACTTCTTTAACATCATACTTGAGAGAATTGTGCAGAACTCTCGCGCCAACACCAGAGGTACAATCTTTCAAAAGTCCGTTCAACTACTTGCATACGCAGACGACATTGACATAATCGGTAGAACAAAGCGTGATGTCAGTGAAGCCTTCGTGAGTATTGGGACGGAAGCGGCGAACATGGGTTTAGCAGTTAATGAGGGCAAAACCAAGTATATGCTGTCATCAAGAAAAGACACCCAACACCGACGTCTTGGACAAAACATCACCATCGACAGCTATAACTTTGAGGTAGTTAGGGACTTTGTCTACCTGGGTTCCGCTATCAATTCAGACAATGACACTCCAATCGCTGTTTCTTTGGGCTAAGAAGGCAATTGAGTAGCAAAGCCCTCTCTCGAGCAACTAAAGTGTCCATGTATAAGACCCTCATCATCCCAGTCCTGCTGTACGGTGCAGAAGCATGGACCCTGTCAAAGGCGGATGAAAACACTTTAGGCTGCTTCGAGAGGAAAATTCTTCGGACGATTTACGGTCCCGTCTGCATAGACGGAGAGTGGAGGAGGAGATATAACATCGAACTGTACGGGCTGTACAGCGATACCGACCTAGCCAAAAGAGTCAAAACACAACGTCTACGATGGCTGGGTCATCTAGAGCGGATGGACACCAACGCCCCGGCCCGGAAAATCTTCGAATCCACACCGCAGGGACGACGCGGTAGAGGAGCACCGAGACTCAGGTGGCGCACGCAAGTGGAAGGAGACCTCAGCCAACTTCGCGTGCGAAACTGGAGACGGCTAGCTAGAGACAGAGCTGGCTGGCGAAGCTTGTTGGCTGAGGCCCAGGTCCACCCCGGACTGTAGCGCCACCTTAAGTAAGTAAGTAAGTTCACAACACAGTGAAATAATCACCGTAGACTTCCAAGACCTTTAACAGATATGATTAAGACTCACAGTGACTAAGGCATCTCCGTCCTTCCATCTATCTGTATGTGTGAAGTTTTTAGGGCTTTAAAATTGAGCTAGAAAGTTGAAACTTAAAGTGTAGCTTGGTTAATATTTCTTACAGACAAATTGAGTTAGAGGCCAGAAAACCTCAAATTTATATTTTATTGCAAGGTGCTTTTTAGTCAAGTTGGACTAGGAGTAGGAAATCGAATTTCGGTGCAAAACAATAATAATAAGAACATTTTAATTGGACAAAAATGGGACCGCCCACACTATTTCTCGGAAAATTAATTCTAGATCAGGAAAAAATTAAATATCCCATTTAATTAAAAAAAGACCGTCAAGTATGAAGAGTGGTCCGTCGGCTTTTGTTGAAGGTTATAGTCATCTTTATTGCGCAGTTTGTGTGTAACATTTTTTTTTTATTTATTAAAAATATTTCTGGATATATTTTAAAGTCTGTAATATACTTTTTTCATAGTGTTCCTGTTGGGTTCTGTACTGTTTCCTACTGTTCTTATATTGGGTGATTTTATATTGGGTTTCGTTATTCTAAAAAAAAAAATGGCAAAAAGCTTTACCGTTTCGAAAATAGAGGGAAGGACATACTCTTTCTTCGCCTTTTTTAGGATTTCTATAACTTAAAACCCATCAAAGAGCAATATCGATTATTTTTAATTACCGTTAGACTTTTTGATCAATTTTACAATCACCTGTGCTAGCATTCGCCACTTTTCTCAAATTTTGCGTACATGGATTTCTGAGAAAACGGTAAAAATATGCTCTTTTTCATTTCGCTTGTTTGAATGGGCTTAAGAACTTAGGGTCGAAAATGGAAATTTTGAAACGTTTTTAATGCAGTTCGCTTGACTTTTAAACATTACATGCTTCAGCCAAACAAGGTCGCCATAACCGTTAAGAATCTCGAAATTAAAAAAAAATAGTTTTCGAAAATGTTTTCACATTTTTCAGTTAAATCTTCGAAGTTTTTGAATATTCGAAGTCTGCTATAGTCTTGTATAAAATTTAAGAAGATGGACTATGCCCGGTGTTAATTTAAAAATTATACTTTATAGCGTTTGGTGGATAGAGGAGGAGACATGTGTTCTTTTGACCTTTTTTTAATTTTTTAAATTTCAAATCCATAAAATAAATATTTTGAAGTTTTTCCAGTTCCCGTTAGACTTTTTTCCAATAGCACAACCACCAGCACTAGCCTTGGATGCTTTTTTTTAATTCTATGGGCACCGGCTTATGCCTTAACGGCAAAAGAAGCTCCTTTATTATTTCGTTTTTTAAATAGGCTTCTAAAAACCTAAGTTCAAAACGGCAATGTAAAAAATTTTTAACGCAGTCTTCCTTCTTTTTGTAAGCTTTGTACATTAACCGAATCTGAAAAAGGCCGCCTATACCGTTAAGCTACTAGGAGACTTTAAGAAATTGTTTTCGAAATGCTTTTAGGTTTTTGAGTTAAATCTCAGAAGATTTTCAAATTTGGAAATCCGCTATAATTTTTCTTAAAATTTTGAATTATTTCTGATACGTGTAATTTTTTTTATAGAATTCCACCAAACAGCACCGGATATAAGGGTTGTTTGGTGGAATTTCACACACGTTTTGTCATGCATTTTTGCGATTTTTTTCGAAAATCCGTCAAAACTGCAGTACTTAAACTGTTTTTGAAAAATATGACCTAATTAATTGGTTTACTTTGAGTTGCTTTATACGTGTGTTCAATATTAATTTTGAGCAATAAGCCGTTCAAAAGTTAGTTATGGCCTCCAAACTTTGAAAAACGTCATGCATTTGCGACCCCTCCTTTTCTCAAAAACGTTTTGATATTTTCGATAAGTTTTATTTTGTGATTAAACCTTAGCATTTTTTAAACCTAAGTTTCGTTTTTCTAGTTCTTGCTAACTAAACTTCTTGAAAAAGCACTTAAAAACATATTGTCCATTTTCACATGAAATTTCAACTAATTAAACCGTTATTTGTGCTTAAAAAAAATTGCCCCCTTTGGATTCTCTGACTATTTCCGCAGTTTATACGCACACCAAATTTTGTTTTTCTACGACTTACCGTTAAGAAGTTAGGTATAAAGCGATTGGACGGACGGTCGGACGAACAACGTAGCGAGGAGGTCCTTTTTCCATTTTTGGACGGACCGCTAATAAAAATAAGATATTACTGTTTGCTAAGTTTGTTGCATGCAAAGCATTGACCTCCGCCCAACTTAAGGGGGCGTTCTTAGGTAAAAACTGTGCCTTTAAGCACTAATATTTACTTTTTAGGATTGTTAGCCTCGGTTTCTATATTTTGATCGTTCAAATTATTTTACAAACCCTTGTAAGACTTGAACAGATTTTGGGCTTTTTACATTTAAAACAAATGTTAAATTATTAATTTTCACATAATTTCACTTTCATTTATTCAAAATAAACTTAAAGAAATTGTTAACCAATCTTCAGCAGAAAATAACAGCAAGTAGCACAAAGTAACACACAACCAATTGTAACTTTTTTTTCAAACTAACTAGCATCTTGAAACTACAAAGCTTCTTGCATAATCATAGAAAGTGTGTTCAAAAAAGAAATTAGTGGCCTAGACCCCAGCTTTATTGGTAAAAATTACGATGCCGAAGGTGCATATAGCCGTAGGTGCCCCAGTTTACCATAACATGTAGCTTGTTACAAACGAACTCTTGCATGCTTTTTTTTACAACTCACACGTCAGTGCCACAAGAAAGCGTTTAAAGATCATTATTTCTTAAGGACATATTTTATGACTGCGTTGCGAGAATTTTAATTCTGTAAATAAATCGTCATTGTTATATAAAACAAACAACTAAATTTTATGTCAATGCACCGTATTGTCAATGATTCCATATAATTGTGGTTGTTGCATGAAACGCCTAAGCAAACGTCTTCGTTGACCATGCTAAAATATTTTTCAGATTACTGTCTTGTTCTTATCTTAGCCGTAGTGTCTGTGTATAATCTTTGACAATATTGCAAGTTACCAACCGTGAAAAAAAAATGTCTCTTTACATATTCGCACACACTCTTTCTTCTCATTCTTAATGGACGTTCCAACACCACACATGTCAGTGACAAACATTATATTGGCAATTCACCCGACACATATCACTCACGTATTCTCGCAATTCGCGTGTGCGATCTACAGATCTCCAACTATGCATACGCACTTGAATGACTTTTACACGACACGATGATTGATGTATCATGTCATTGTCAATCAGTCAGAAATTCTTTAGAGAGTGCAATGCATCTCATGATACTCCAAATCCATAGGGGAAACATTGTCACAATTCTTGTGGTATGTACCTAGCGTAGCACATGTCTTCTCTTGTTTACACCGATGAAATCATTATGAAGTTGTAATTAAAAGCCTCAAATCCATTTCGCTTCATTATTCTGGATTCTACTTAAGAATATTGTCACTTATGGTGTACCTGAGATACACCTTCTTCGAAAGCTAGAACCCCAGCAGTGGCAATATTAAATGTATGCACTCATTCAAGGTATTCAGCGTCAAAGAGGTTTTGCTATTGATTATTGCCACGAAGCTGATGGATGGAGTATGGAAAATATTTTCATTTCCTCATGCGGAAATTTTCCTCACGTGTAATGTGACATCGAGGTAAATACACACAAAGCCACACAGAATGTGCTCAGCTCACTAACGCGGCGAGCGTCAGGGATCATTTTAGGGTTCGTAACGCAGTTTACTGATGAGCTGAATGCAAATGAATGTGCTGTCTGTGAATGCTGAGCTACATTCATCAACTCAAGGCAAGGCACTTGTCGAACGTTCGAAATCAAAGGAACGAATTTATTAAGGGATGCATGCAGACATCCATTCATGCTGAGAATGACACTGCAAAGGTGATGCGATGAGTTGAAAAGCGAGGTTGGCTCGTATGGCGTCCGGGATGGGAGCTGCGTAGTTGGTGGTACCTTAGAGTTCACGTGGCTTTATGTGATCCCAGATTTTTGCAAATGTCAAAAAATTAAACTCAACCTTACCGACACTAAGAAAGCTTTAAAATAAAATTCAACAACGCTGGATACGACCTTTTTACGGGCCAATAGTGATTCTACCCGGACGAAAAGTATCTAATGAAAAAAATCGAAAAATAATAATAAAAAATGTTTTGGTTATAAACTTCTTCCTGGTACATTTTGAAACCACAACCTAAAAGAAAAATAAAACAAAAAATCCTTCTCTGACTCGACAGACAAGTCCGCCCCTGAACTCAATTTATCCGTTTCGTAAATTTGCATTTTTTTTTCGTGTTTTATGCTTTCGTTTGGTTTGTTGGCTTGTTATTCATTTCCCTATCCACCACACGCCCTCGTGCCGCAGCTATAGGGAAGGGAAACCACTTTATTAACGAATGTCATGAATACTAAGCAAAGACAGGGCACGGAAGAAATGAGTATTCAAATTGATTTTCGCCCTTTTGACTTTTGAATCGGAATTAATTTCTTCCCTGGCTCCAGATGCTTGGTGACGGCGATGAGGATGAAGGCGACGACAAGTCTCGCCGCGCGCCGCCGCCAATACCATCGATAACGTCAACGAAGGTAGTGTCAATTGAACGGCATCCTTGTGCGATGCATCACACCTGCTTTAGAATCTATAATTCGTCCTCATTACCAATATGAGGTACCCATTGAATTGCGGTTTGAATAATGTGTGCAGTCATGCTTCTCCTTGCGTGGTAGATGCGACAGTCCTTTTGTTGGAGAAGAGAAGATCTACTCGAAACTGCGTTCATTGCACAAATTTGCGATTTAATTGCAATTGCAAATTGCTCTCGATTTTGTAATTAGATCTTAGATTTTGCAACCGCCACTTGTAAATTTTCTTGTACTCATGCTGTGTATCTTTTCGTTGTGTCTTATTTTAGATTCGTACGTGGTTGCATGGAAGAGAGGTATTGCGATACTTACTGCCGGCTCAGTGAAGGTAACCCCCGATCCAAGAGTTCGTCTCGTTCATGGATACAACCTCCAAATCCGAGATGCTGTGCCCCAGGATGCCGGGGACTATATCTGCCAAATTGCAATGATGGAGCCGCGTGAAATCACTCATACGGTCGAGATTTTGGGTAAGTTGTAACACATTTAAATGAGCATCTCTATATCATATGCACTCTATTTTGATTTGCGAAATGCCAAGTGTGTGCGGGAGCTCCTCGTCCTCTCACATACCCGCTATAGTAATCGCATACGTAATTGCAGCGGTAGAAAATTACATCCCGCGCAGAGAGTCCTTGGTTAGTCCATTAAATAAATTGAAAGCGCTTTGGGAATTGCTAGCACTTGATTATTTTAGGTTAAGCACAAAGTATCTGCAATGCGAAGTTTGAAGGTCGGCAGCGATATACCTGTACTTCGGTGTAATGAACGGAAGTGAAGAAGTTTTGGTCGGCTTCAGAGGAATAATGAGCAACCAAAGTGCGGCGGTAAAGATGTGTGCAAAGAGGTTCTGAAAATTTTGCACAAATTCTAATTTCCTTATTGAAGAATGTGCTTAAAGCCAAAAACCCGATGAATCTGATGCATCCGTCACGTTAAAGTACAGAACTGACAACTAAGTTCACTACACACGTACTTATGGGAAGCGAAGAACAACTTCGTGATGTACGTCGCTTCCAATAAAAAGTGTGTACTTCGACGTGACGGACGCAACGGATTCATTGGGCTTAAGGCATAAGAATTTGTCTCCATATTACGGGCGTATTATGGTGATGGAACCGAAGCTCATATTGGAATCGTTCTTAAGTGATTTAGAGAGATTTTTTTTCAAAGTTGTGGTATATTTAAAGATTTTTTCAGCATGTTTCAAAGGCCTTGGACCGAATTTAGCATAGAGCGTTTTTAAATGAGCGCTTCTCTAAGAGTTTGCCGCAACAACCTTGTGGCTGTGCAAAAAATTTTCTTCGTGGAAGATCGATTCAAGTCACATTCTATGGTGAACCGGCTCAGTCGATAACAGTCAACGCGGGTGTTCCTCAGTGTTCCGTCTACATCTTCGGAATTTGCTTTAGTTTTTCTTATAATTTTAAATAGTTTCTGACACGTGTGATTTTTCCTTTTCATTTGTTTAAAAACTTCCGGAAATAAAGAGGAAACACACGTTATTTCATGCATATTTTACTATTTTTTTCTTCTTAAAAGGCATCGAAAGAGCAGAGTAAGAATAAATAAATAAATTTATTAATTATTATCATAAACATAAATTTATAAATTTGTATTAATAACAAGGTCTAATAAATACTTAAAAAAAATTTAAATTAATCACTTGGTTAGCTTTGAGGTGTGCTTTACGTGTGTTCAATATCCGGCTTTGTACACTGTGTTTCAAAAGTAATGGCCTCAAGCACTTTGAAAAACAGCATCTATTCTCAACTCTTCATTTTGCAAAACTTTTTTCTAGTTTTTGCCGGCAAAAGTTCTCAAAATAAGTACGAAACAAGTGAGAAAGTGCAACAGTACGCATCCAAAAGCTTCAGTCCATCTACGATGGATTGCAAAATACCCGACCATACCAAAAAACAACTGCCACGCCTCCAAAAGGTGGGCGGGATATAAAAATATAACTGCTGAATGGTTTATACTAGGTGGTTGCATACATTTCGGCCTAAAACTCCGCCTTTTTAACTAAAAAAATCACTTTTTTTTAACGCCACGCCCACAAAATTGCGGAGGCACATACAAGGGCGGAGGCAAATACAATATATACATAAAAGTTAGAAAATGCTAATATCTACAACTTTTGCCACATATTTTTTAGTCAAATTTCATATATACTTATTGAAAAACATTCAATTTAAGCTAAAATCCCTTAAAAAGTGGGCGTATTTAATGAAAAGGCTAAACAATTTTTGCAAATTCAAAGGAAATTACATGTCACATACCAAAAATGAATGCGCTAGCGCCATTTTAACGTAGCTAAAATTTGGAAAAAGTATTTTTTAAATTAGAGATGGTCGCACATAATCGCCTGTAGGGGGCGTGTCTGTGGGGGGATTCAGCTAGTTTTCAAACTTGATCTAAAGGCCTGGACATCCAGCTAACCCACCAAACTCACCATCAGCTCTCTACTTAAAAATTTAAGGCCTAAAAGTTGTTTACATACAGACTGACGGACGGACGGATGGATGGACGAACGGACATTTCTTAATCGATTCTCGTGTCGGTCTCATTCATATATCTAAAAGGTCTTAGGGGTCTAGGGTGATTATTTCATTGCGTTACAAACTATACTTCAAACTTAATTTTTCAAAATTAAGTTCCAAATTTATTTATTAATTTTTTTATTTATTTATTATATTTTTTTTTTTCAGAAAATAAAACCTAATCAACTGATTTTGCTGCTGGTCAGGACCCCATTTTATTTTTCCCTAAAACTCTTCGTTTCATTAAAAATAATCCCGATTAAGTGTCATGTCAAAAACACTGTTTCCGATGCCACAGATTTTGATAATTCTAATAATTTATCTTTTTGGAAGTCCTCTTTTGGAAGTTCGACTTTTTGGAAGTCCTTAAGAATACTTACTTACTTATATATAGACCCAAATATGCCTGGTTATAATATATGTGTTTTGTCCACAAAAACAATCGATTCTAATCATCATCATCATTTTCAAATGTTTTGGCCTTTAAAAGGGTCGCGGAGCGAGGGTAGCCAAATGGTCAAACTTAATGGTCATCGTTCTCGATCCTCTGCCACCAACTCAAGAGACTCCGGCGCAATCCCCAGGCGGGACTCAGAGAGGTTCTTTACCTGATCCCACCACCTGTTTCTTGGCCTACCAGAGGGGCGACGCGCTCACATCTCGGCTAGCATGACCTGTCTAGGAAGTCTGTCAGGGGGGATGCGAACAACGTGTCCAAACCATCGTTGAATCGATCGGAGAAGTAGCTGCTCAACGTTAAGATTCCCACGAGTTCTGACGTTTCTCACTCTATCCCTTAGAGTAACACCTACAACGCACCTCAGGAATCTCATTTCGGCAGCTTTTACCCGCGATATAATTTTTTCGGTCATTACCGAAATTATTATTCATCTGAATTATTAAATCATCTGCGAAAAGCAGATGGCTCATCCTGATGCCAGCCAATTCGAAACATTGCTCGCCAAGACTGCGCTTCACCATCCAGTCCATATACGCTATGAAAAGGAGCGGCGACAGAACACTGACCAATTCTCTGAAGGTTATTCCCAAGAATACGCTTCAGAGTTAAAAGCTGGTCGGTTGGGCCTCTGCCAGGCCGAAAGCCACTGTTCTTCCCGTAACAAAGGCTCGGCCACAGCTCTGGAACGCAGCTCACAACAACTTCGCGAACACTTGTTGAGCTTAGAATCGATTCTAAGCTCAACAAATTGCTAACCATTTGACAAAACTCATTGTCGTTGGCATTCGACATCTTAGTCCACAAAAACAATTATCTAAGCTTTTACCAACCTGGTCTTTCTAATTTATTTTTCTGTTTTGGTCTTATCAAAAAAACAAACTATTTCAGTCCAGAAAAATATTGGATCCACCCTTTTTCAAAGTGGATCAAGGTATTTCAACGATTATTTATAATCGAAAGTTTAAATCTAAAATCCTTCCCTTAATACCCATTAAAAGGCAGTCTTATAAAAAAAAACACGATTAAGGTGATGAATCGCTTTATCTCCCTTCAAGTCTTTCATCTGGCTTGTCCCTGAGTAGTGTGTACAGTCTTCCTTAATCTGTTTGCATGGTGAACCAGCCTCCTACACACCCTATGCTAGCCACAGTTATTTCTCTAATCAAATTCCAGGACTAACACCACTATACAACTCAATTGTTGATACTCTTTCAGCATCGCCTTTATAGGTATATACCATGAAACAGGACCACAAAAGGACTCACATAATATGACCACTTTGCAAGAAACCGAAATTCGTGAAAAAGCAAACACAAAAAAAAACTTTTTCTCATTATGTCCATATATTCCCAACATTGATCCCTTTTTCATTGGTTTCGCCTTAATATCCTCAGCAGATAGTTATTGTGTGCTAAGGAGAGAACCGAACGGAAAATTCCTTAGCAAGGAATTCCCATAAATATGATAAGTATCTTCTATCTAAAGAGCACCATTTCTAACCTACAATCCAGTGAACTTTTCGTAGCTGTGTGGGATTTACACTCATGTTGCCTTATCCAGAGGGGGTTTAAGGGAAGAAAGTCCTTTTTTCCAGTGTGAGTCCCTTTTTGCTCCCTTGCGAGCAAGTGATTTTCCAAGGAACTTCTAATCAGAGCTGATGAATAATTTGCATATGATTTTCAAAGGCTTCCTTATTCCTTTCCTTTGGTCTTTTTTCTTCCTCCTTTCTCTCTCTCTCTTATTCTCCGCATGTCGCATTTTGATTGGGGCGATGGCTGGGCTGGGTTTTCAGAGGCCCCTCAGACATATTCAAAGACGGCGGGCTCATGTACATATTCAAATTTTTCAATCGGGCCAAAGCCAAAAATTTGTGTTGATGGATTTTCCCCAGATTAGGTATCTGTAATTGTGTTACGGCATTAAGCGATTCTTTGCATCTTTATTGAATTTTCGGTGGCGGTTTAAGGGGTGTGGAAATTCAATAAAATTTGATGTGGGATGTGGTTTGATTGATGTGTATCACTTATTGATGCGAATTAGTTAAGCACATATTTCAGAGCTTGGCTTGTTAGGTTATTGTTAAGTATGTAAATAGTTTTGGGTCGTGAAAAGGTCGGTTGATCAGTGGCGGCTTGCTGTTCTAGTATAAATTACAAAAATCTTTGCACACAATGGGACATGGCTTTGAATCCTATATTGAAATCACTTTTTTTTCATGAAGGTATGTATCTCTTCTACTTATAAATTAGAATAACTCAATAAAGGTTTTTTCCAATTAGGTAAGTTACGAAGACACTTTTCGCAATTTGAATGAAAAATATGTGTTGGAAAAGTCTTGGAAACGAAAGCTTTTTATTATTAAAGTTTGGCTAAGTTATAAAACTTATAAAGATATATTTATATGATTTTTTGGCTTCATTCGCTCGTGTGGTTAAATCAGGGATAGCCAGAAAGCTAATGACTGCATCTCACTGAAGAAAAACATAATACTTCTGCTTGCGTTCATTGATCCAAGCACCAAGTACCTACATAATTTACGTACACACAGAGAGATGATAGGAAATTCTACTCATCACGATCTGTGAAATTAACTTTTCGCATTTGGTTCGTTCCGCACAAGGACTAACAGACAGAAAAATTGTATGATAGATATACTTTCATTACGCTCGTTTTATACACATAATTTTTTTTGGGGTGGGGGTGTGGCAGAGCAAAAAACTTTTTCCACCACCCACCACAACACCCTGTCATCCTGTCTTTTGCAGACTCTTTTTTTCTAATAAAAGGGCAAAGTTTTTTATGTGTTTATTATACACTCCGGTTGGTAAATAATGGCTTGGAACATTTCGGTGAATATTGAACTTTGGCAAAGTCCAAAATTCCATTTTGCCTCTTTGTGTAGGAAAAATCACAAATTATTCTCAATGAAAAATGAGAGCAAAACAAAAAAAAAAAAAAAACACCCGGAACGGATAAATGCTTTTTATGGAATATTTTTCTATAAATTTTATTAGTAACGCAATGATGAAAAAATTATGTCTGGCCATAGCAGCACCAGGCACCAGCAGAAACGACATAAACAACAACAACTATGTACCTACCAACAAATGGACAAAGGAAAAAAAATTACTCATTCCATTAACAAAATTTTTATTGCTACTTGGAGAGTATCGAAATGTGGATCAAAAAGGAGAGAAGTTTTGAACTTTTCGGTGGTAGATAAATTTCAACAAGAACTGCTTGTGGTAGAAATTTTTTAAGGTCCACAGCTATAGCTGTTCCCCATCACAAAAGGCTGAAGAAGAACTTAGTGATAGACGAAATCATAAGCGCAATAAACATCGTTATGTGATTCGATAGATCAAAACGAACTGAAAACTTTATTATTGAAATTATCTCCATCAGGATATTGAACAGTCGATGTTGGGGGATAGAAGTTTTATTATACAAATCGGAATGAGCCCATTATTCAATTTGTCCTTCTTTGAATATCATCTCTGTGGTAATTGGCGTCACAATGTCGTTTTTGTAATATGATCGAATAAGTTTTTTTCGAAGAAATAAAAAAAAACCAAACTGAAAATTGCTGGCGTGCAAAAAAAGAAGGATACTTTTGTTTGCTGCTGCTTTTTATTTGTGGGGAGTTTGGTGTTGGTGAATTTACGTTTTCAGATCCGTTTTGAATTTGCAATTTATTAAATGGAGTGTCCAATGATTTCTGGTGCAAATTTATGTGCTGTTATTTTATTTAGCGAACATTTAAATAAAATCAGGAACATTTGTTCCTGAAATACAATTTTTTAGCACAGCTTGCATTTAGTTAAAATGCAAACTGTGCTAAGAATTTTTGGAATTGCCGTTTCTAACCTAAGTTTTTCGAAGTTGACAAGCTTCTATTTAAATACCGGACCCTATATGTGAACCTATAGTGTAACGCCAAATCTTGATGTTTTTTGGCCCGAATTCATGTATTGTTTGTAAAAGCCACGCCCCCAAAAGTGGACATGGACTGAAAATTAAAATCAATCAATTGTACTTTCGTTAGAATCATGAGAAAATACGGTAAAAACAAAATTTTTTTCAGAAAAAAAAACCGTTTCTACCCTCAAACGCCTTTTAAAAGTGGGCGGAGCTTTCAACTTTGTTTGGAGCAAACTTAGCAAATAGTAATACCTTTAATATTTGTTATATAATTTTTTTCCGAATTTGGAGTGAACTTTCCGACAAATCGGGTATTTAAAGATTTAACATGTTAAAGTGGGCATGGCCGATATCCAAAATGAAGGTCTTGGGCCAATATTGCTCAGTACCAAAATTTGAGTTCCTACGCCTTGTCTTACTTGAGCAAAAGGCTCGATCATATTCTAAAAGGTCTTAAGTGTCTACGATGATTATTTCACTCTGTTAGAAACTATGAATTAAAATTAATATACCCTGAGCCAGGTATAAAGACGAAATAAGAAGCTTGTTTTACCGTTTGCGCGAAATCGTTGGCCATAGAATTTAAGATCCAATGCATGCCAATGCTAGCGCAGATAGTAGCTAGAAAAAAGTCTATTGGAAATAAGTCTAACGGGAATCGTAAAAATTTGAAAATAGTTGTTTTATGGATTTGAAATTTAAGAAATTATAATAAAGGTCAAAAGAACGTATGTGTCCCCCTCTATCTCCCAAACGGTATCAAGTATAATTTAGAAATAAATAGCGGGCATAGTCTATCTTTTGAAGACTGTGCAAACTGCTAATAAACAAAAACTTTAAAGATTTGACTCAAAAACGTAAAAACCTTTTCGAAAACGAATTTTCAAAGATTTCTTGTCCCTTAACGCTAAAGACGATATTGATAAAATTTGGCTAAATTACTTAATGTTTAAAAGACAAGCTAACTGCATTTAAAACGTTTCAAAATTAACGTTTCCAAACTCAAGTTTTTAGTCCCATTTAAACCAACTAAATAAAATACAACATGGTTTACAGTTTTATGAGAAATCCATTTCAGCTGATGTTAAGAAAAGTGGCAAATGCTATCACAGGAGGTGGTGAAATATAAAAAAAGTCTTTCGGCAATTTTAAAACCAGTGAGTAAGTGCTACAGTGTTGGACGGACCGTTGAATACCCCATCCCACATTGTAAAATGCTGATGGCGTAGTTATTTTTTGACAATTTTTAATTAATATAAACTTCGAAAAGGGGCGTAGTCCAACCGCCCCTAATTACAAACTATTAATTATAAGATAGGTAGGTAGGAAAGTGGCTTATTACATGCACTTAGGCCAAAAATTAGGCCCATTGTACCGCCACGTGGGTATATTACCAAGGGAGAAGGTTGGCGTGAATTCTATGACAGCCAGCCAGTCTTTTCGGTGAATTTTAGTAGCTTTTTGATCGATGTTTTACTAAGGTCGCTTAGGTAGTCGTAGAAGAAGGAGCCTAATATGGATTTCCTGTACGACGCGAGTGCCGGGCAGCAACAGAGAAAGTGTCGTACACTTTCACCCTCTTCCTCATCTAGGCAGCTTCTACAGAAGTCATTTGAGAATAGACCTAGTCTTTTTGCGTGAAGACCTGTCCGGTGATAATTCCCACTGCAGTGCTAATTTTGGATCTCTTAAAGGAGATCAAGCTATCTGATCTTTTTGGATCGAGGCAAGGCCCGATTTGCTTGGAGGTTAAACAAGTGGTGTCTGTCCTCCATCTGGCGTTAGTTTCTTGTATGCTGTGATTTTTGAAGTGTAATTTGAAGGTAGCTAGGGGAATACCTATATTACAGGAGATTTCATCTTCTGGCAGTTTTTAATTATAAGATACAATTTTTTGGTTCAAATTCAATATTTTTGAAAAATCGGCCCCTAAAAGGGGGCGTGGCTAAAAACTCTTTATGAACGAAATCTGGAGCAAAGTGTCGTTTACCTAACCTGCTACTTTTTTTGGTTCATGCTTTCCTAAATTAGGCTCAAGGCCTGTCGAAATTAAGTTTTTCTGGAAAATTTTAGGTTTTTCTTCAATTCTGCCTTCAAATGTGGGCGTGGCCCTAATTTAGGAAAGCATGAAACAAAAAAAAGCAGAAGGTTAGGTAAACGAGACTTCAGTCCAGATTTCGTTCATATAAAGTTTTTAGCCACGCACACTTTTAGGAGTCGATTTTTCAAAAATATTGAATTTGAACCAAAAAATTGCATTTTTACGTACATTTAATTGTAGCTTGGAAATATCTGTGGAAGTATCTTATAATTAATAGTTTGAAATAAGGGGCGGTTGGACCACGCCCCTTTTCGAAGTTTGCATTACTTATAAAATGTCAAAAAATAAGTGTGGGATAGGATGGGGTATTCAACGGTCCGTTTTGCGGACTGTAACTTCTGCGTACACACTGTAGCACTTACTCACTGTTTTTTTAATAAATAACGGACGCTGTCCATATTTTTGAGGAAAAAAAGTTTTTACACTTCTGAAATAGTAAATGATAGCTATCTCAACTTTTCAACCATTTATTGAACATCAATTCAATTTGACGCCATTTCAACCACATGAACGTTAGATAAACGAAAAGATTTGAAAAAAAAAAAAAAATAAACTGAAGAACCGCCATTGGGTGGTAAGAAGAACAGAAGAGAGCACTACGAAGAAAGTATACCACACACTGTAAATTATATCACGAAATAATGTTTATATTAAAAGGAATTTTACACCAGCTAAGCAATATAGATGAGCGAAGTCTTCCACAAAAGCCGACGGACCGCTCGGCGTATGTCTTCATACTTCACGGTCTTATTTTAAAGTTATGTACTCTAAATCGATGGAATATTTTTTTTTTTAATATACCTACTTAAAAACTGGAAGTTAAGAGTTTGAGTCACACAGAATGAATTTCTTGCCCAGTGTTTTGTAGATATGCGTACAAAGAGAAAGCTCAAGGAAATCGAATATTATATCGAAATCAGTGACTAAGTGCTTACAGCATGAAGGCAAAAGTTTCAGTCCGTAGAGTATGGACCGGTTGAGTACGCCATCCATATTCCATATCGTAAATTGCTGATGTGATGGTTGTTTTTTGACGCTTCGGTCGGAACTCAATTTAATTTCATTCATGCTAATTTGAGGATTTTCTAAGATTTAGCCTCGAAATGTGGGCGTGGCCCGAAACCTTGTTAAAAAAAGTAGAACTAAATGTTTTCTACACGATATGTTATGCAAAATTTTGTCAATAGAAATTTGAAAGTCAGAATATACATAGTTGCATATTTGGACCAATTGTGACCGTTACTGTGGGCGGACTTGAAGATTTTTAACTTTTTTATTGCTGCGGACGTCAAAGAGCTTACGTTAAAGAGCTTCGGACGTCAAAGTTTAAGGCCTAGAACTTGGTGACATGCGGACGCCCGGACTTGGCTCATATATCAATACCAAACTAAAGGACCATTCATGGTGTGACTCAAACCATAAAAAGTTGCCATCAAATTGAAGGAGGATAGTTTTTGGTCATATAAAGCCAATCCAACCAAGGAAAACCGAAAAAAAAATTAGACAAGCCAAGCTTATATCCGATAAATTGTCACTCGATCAGAAATTAACGTAAGTAATCCTTCAGTGTTCTAAAGAAAGCAAAAGTTTTTTGTCATTTATAAAAATATGTAAAAAGGTGCCTCATCTTCGATTCCGACACTCGTTTTCAATGACATCCTAGCTGTCAGCTTGGGAGCTAGCCAATCCGCTTGCAGCTCATTTTGTTGCAAAACTCCAAGCTCCCGAATTGCGCCATGTCTCAACCTGTGCTCGAGAGCGTAAAAACCTGCATTTTTTTAGCCCGTCCCAAAAAAAGGCAATCCAACTTCTCCGAAAGAGTTACCGACCGTTACCTAACACCAATTCTTTCCAAGGTCATAGAAACGCCGTCATTAAAATAGTCAGCTTATGAAATATCTAGAATCACGGAAGCTTCTTAGTGACCGTTAATACGACTTTCTTGGCAAAAGGTCCACTGGTGATCTTATGGCTTATTTCGCCGAAAAGTGGAAACGCTTCCTGCACCTTCATGGTGAAAGCATGGTTATTGCATACGATATTTATAAGATATTAGACAGAGTTTCGAATCAGGTTCTCTTCTTTGGTTCTCTTCCTCTCTGGAAACAATGTGTCTTTTATTCGTTGGATAAGAAATTTCATTTTAAACCGATCAACCCAAGTGGTTTTGTACGGTTTCAAGTCTGATGTACGTGATATCAATGCTGGTGTTCCTCAAGTTTCAGTTTTATCTTTAACACTTTTTCTGATTTTTTTTAAATTATCTCTTGTCAGCCAAACATAATCCAATTCATTCTTTTGCTGATGACAGGTGTCTTAGTTTCTCTTATTTGTTTCCGTGCGAACATCGTAGTCCTGCGTACGTTTGAAAGAAACATTTGAGTATGTTGAACTCATTAAAGTCCGACCTTAACAGCATATCAAGGCGTTTTTGAACAGAGTGGAATTTAATGCATCCAAATCTAAATGCTACTGACTACCAAGCTGAATATAAATCTTTCGCTGTTATCCACAAATGGAACTTGCATTACTGAAACAGAAAAGCTTTCCTTCCTCGGTATGTGTGTTAATGAAATTTACGTTGGAATCACCACATATTCAACGTCCCTTGCCAAGAACGCAGCGAAATGTTTAGAATTCCTTTTTTTGTCGAAAGTTGCTTCTATTCGCTGGAGCACTCAGACGCGAATCCTGGTCCATTGTACTACCATGCATGCACCTTATTTTAACCTCGACAGGACTTCAGTGATGAGGGGCTAAGACGTTCGGCACTCATCACCTCAGCCCCCAGAAGCTCGATTCTTCTTGCGTGTTTATTATGCAGAAGGGGAGGAGGTGCCCAAAGTAAGGGACTGGTTTGTTTTAGTAGGTGAGACCTCCACCGACCTATCCTACTTCATACACGCCGCCGAAGCGCCGACTGGAGTGCTTGCGCCTTCAGCTAGTAATGCTTCTTTGCGCCGTCGGTCAGCTGCTCTTATTCCTCTCTGTCCTTTATAGCGTAACGCAGGGCCTGCCTCTTTCGTTCGGAGCCCGTATAACCACTATAATTAAAACTGTAATTAAACCTAGATAGGTGACTCAAACATTGTGAAGTCAATCGACTCCTTGCAAAAAACATCGCGATTACTCTTGCCTTTAATTTTTTTTTTATCCCTTTTTCCATTTAAGTGAAAAGTGAAATAGCTAGCTGCACTCCACCCCTTTAAGAATTCAACTGCAATATCCGCGCAAGAAGGAATGCTCATCAGTACATCCTTGAGCTCTATTTCAGACGAACCGCATTATATCGATGGAGATCTTTTTAAAGCCGAACAACACGGATTTGGATCAGGCTTCAGCAGAAAGTTTTTCTCGTCACTACAGTCACCAACGGTTCAAAACCAAAGTGCATCAGTTCTTTTCCCCATTCTCCTCTGATCCTTTCCATTCGTTTTATGTCAACTAAGTATGAGGGTATCTAACCTAGCCCTATAACTCTAACCTGTGGATTATAAAGAAAAACTTAATTCCTGCGGAATATAGGGTATGCAACGAAAATTGTGTGGGTATAGAGAGTATTGCATAACAGATTGTTTATGACTTACATTGTAACATTTTATCCACTGCTTTGAATCGTACCCCGATCACCTACCTATGTACATAGAATGTTTCATGTACTTTCTCTTTGAAATTCAACTTTCTTCTAATAACTCATTTTCTCTTCACCATTATGAGATCTTATTGCTAGTGCTCAAAATTATCCTATGGAAAATTTTCTTCCAAGAAAAACTTGAAAGATAAATAATTCTTTCCAGCGATTGCTCGATAGTATTTTTGAAGAACAATTATTGAAATGAAAATGTAAAGGGAATAATAAAGTATGGAACAATTCACAAAAGACACAAACTGGCAAATCGCTTGGAACTACGTAAAATTGAACAATTATGATAATTTCTTAGAAAGTCCCATGCGCTCAAAAGGTTTTGAAATAAAGATATTCAATGCAAAATCGCTTTGAAAAACATGTTTTATTATAGTGAAGTTTCGAAATCAGTGTTCAATGGGTGGTTTGTAAATTATTATTTCCTGAGAAAATCGATCACAGCGATTCCAGTCAGCACATTGATTGCGGATGATTACATTCAGACGCTCCGACACGGCTTAATCCTAATAAAAATGCAATTAACTGCGAGACAAAGCCACCTGCCATTAAAATTCATAGTTAAACACCAAAACAAATTATAACATGCCGCGCATTAATTTTTCACCATTTTAAGCTTCTCTTTTGTTAACCTATTGTGAATCACTACGAAAATGTAATACATCTCTAATGTGCAACAATTTTTTTTTTTTCATTTCGTTGAATTGAAATTGATGCTTAAAATTTCAACAAAATTTTACAATTTTTTTTTTTTCGTGGGTATAGGAAAAAATCTTCATAGGCACTACAAGGACCGGCCGCGTATGCGTGTGAGATCCTTGCTTACAAAAAAACCCTCCCATCCCGTCAGACTGCGACTAAGTTTACTTTGCAAGTATCTAGTTCAAGCTTTTTAGTATAATCACGTGTGGCAGACTGCCTTCCAACGAAAACACCTATAATAACTCAATTTATGCGGTTTCGTCTTAAGTCGCTAGATCCAAAGATCTCGTTCGTTTTATTCGGCGCGTAAGACATGGTGTGATCCAAAGTTGGGATTATTTTATGGTTGCAACGCAATGTGCGCGAAGTCGAGTACTAAGTTTGTGAGCAAAGTTTGTGAACTCGTGAGTCACGGTTGAGATTCCAAGATATCGATATAGATCGCTATTTCTAATGTACCATGGAGCATAAACGATGGTTTTGAGTGTCTTGTAGAGCTTTCCGATAAGCCAATTCATTTCTCAAAACCTCATTTCGAGCTCGTCGCGTTTCTTTTTAACGTGCGGCTTCCATTTAACTTTTGAGTCCAGTGTCATTCCTAGATATTTCGCTTCATTTGAGTACGGGATTTGTACCGAGTTAATGAATAAAGGTTTGTTGATTATCTTTTTATAAGTAAAGTGTACATGCGTTGACTTAGTCTCGTTTAGGACGACTCGCCAGCTCTTCGTCTAGTCGTTGATAATTTAACTGTCGTATCAATGCGAGAATAGCAGTGTAATCAGCGAACGTAGCTAAAATTGTTTCCTCAACGTGGGGTCTCTAGCATAAAGCAAAAATAGGATTGGGGCAAGAACGCTTCCTTGCGGGACACCGGCATTTATCTCTTTGAATTCCGAGTACTCACTTTCGTATCTTACCCGGAAGATTCTGTTTTCAAGATAAGACACTAGGATTAGAGTTTATAGAGTTTAGAGTTATAGAGTTATAGAGTTTTTCTAGTAAGCTAAGCCTTAACTTGTACTTTATGCCTTCGTGCCATACCTTGCGAAACGTCGAGAAAAGCGCTAGTAGGTACCTACATATCTTTTTCGCTTCCGGAGATTTTTTGATTTCGTTTGTTATTCGAATCAATTGTCTTTCTTAAATGATTGGTTGCAACCGTGTCTAGAACACGTTAGATATTATAGGCAGTTGCGAAATGGGTGTGTATGATTTTTTGTCATTCGGACGTTTTCCTGGTTTCTGAACCATTATTACTTCGCCCACTTCTATAGCCGTGGAACGTATGCAATTCTCATGGAGGCGCTATGATGTAGAGTAGCTTGACCAACGCTTTCTTCGTTAGCTCCTTTGGAATTTTGCCAGGAATTAAGTCGTTACCTGCGGCTTTGTTAATCTTCAAATTTCCGATCGATTGGCAAAGTTTATTCTATAACTATCTGGTATCTACCAGTTATATGGAATTGAGATTCTCAGCCAGTAGTGCCTCGTCAAATGGCTCGAATGTTCCATTACTTTGCAGAAGGTTCTTAAGGAAAGAATAATTTTAAAACTTATCAGAAAACTGGACAATTTCAGTAAACTCAACTTTTTATACCACATCCCATAGGATAGGAGGTATATTAGGTTTGATTCATAGTTTGTAACAGAGAGAAATAATCACCGTAGACCCCCAACACCTTAAAGGCATATGATCGAGAATTGTAAGTCAAATGAGCCATGTCCGTCCGTCCGTCCGTCCGTCTGTCGGTAATTTGTAGGCCTTAAATTTTGAGCTAGGAACTTAAGACTTGATATCTGTTCATTTTAGGTCCCGAAGCAGTACAAGTGTAAAATTTTTTGAGATCTGCGCACCGACACGCCCACTTTACTTGTTAGCATAAAAAATCAAAGTTATCGTAGGTAGCTGAAATTTGGTATGCAATATTCTCGCTTAAGTGCATTGTGATTGACATTTAAAAAACAAGCGAAAACCGCCACCTTGTAGGCTTGATCATATGCATTGTAATAAACGGCTTTTATATGATATATTTGCTTTAAATCCAAAAACCTTGCACTATGAAATGTTCAGATATGTGCGTAAGCTATCAAATCAAATAAATAAATTTTTGCGGCACCCACTTTTGGGGGCGTTTTTAAGTAAAAAATTAAATTTTTAATATAAAACTGCGATCAACACGTGTATACACGTGCATCTGATAAAAAAATATGATAAAAAAAATATGTTATTGAAAAGGGGTCGATGCCACGCTCTTTTTAAGAAAGAAGATTCTTAACTGACAAATTCTTAACACAACTGAAGTTCATAAAAACTGAAATTTAACAACCAAGATTTTTGACGCATTTTGGAGCTTGACAGTAATTGGGATGGGGTATCCAACGATTCGCTTAGGCGGATTGTAACCCTCCGACTAGTTTAATTTAGCGACGATTTAAAAAAAAATATTTTTTCTGTTTTGTGGCAAAACAATTTCTTTCAAAAATGTATGTCCTAGGCAAAAGTTGTTTCAGATAATTTTCAAAATCATTTCCTCGAGTCTAAGTATGCATCTCTTCTGGACGAATTTGATCTGCACCTCTTAGTAGTGCGAAGTGTGACGTCAATGCTTATGAAGTGTGACGTCAATGCTCTATGAAAGAAGCATATACCCATGCATTGAAAATGTGAAGTTGGGAGACACAGTGATCCAGAGATCAAAGCAGAAACGACAATCATCACGTTTTACGCTTTTGTTTGAGGTTGCTACTATCCGATGAAGCACTCAAACACAAATACTGATCCATTGTGCTACCATGGAGACACCTTACATTAATGTATTTAGTTTACCCGTCTTTCGAAGAAAGATGAGAATGAGCTGCAGGGATAAAGCGCTTATAGGTCGGCACTCAGGACGTCAGCCTCAAAGATCGGTTTCGCTTAATCCTAACACACTCAAGTGTCTAGTAAAAGCCTGGTATGGCCTAAAACAGGAATCATTAGCCGACTTATATAACTTGTAATGGGTGAGAGGCGAAAGTGATTCAGTTTTGCTTGATGGGTATCTAAAAGCATTGGGGACAATAAAAATTACGTGAATATTATAATTATGCTCCATTTATTATAATATTCTCCTTTCCAATTCCAACTATTCTCTTTCTCATTCTTATTTTTGTTGTCCAGCCCCCTCGCGTTATTATCTAAACAAACATTTTTCTGCTAAAGTTTTTTAATTTATTTTTTTATAAGGGGTGGGGTGGAGCATGTTCAGCTCCCGTAAAAAAAATCAAACTTAGCATAGAATTATACAAGCTTTCAGTTCTGCCCGTTCTTTTATGGTGTGTTAGAGCCCCAAGCCTGCGAAATAGTTATGTTTTTATACCCGACACAGCGTATATTAGGCTTGCTGTATAGTTTGTAACGCAGTGAAATAATCACCGTAGACCCCAAAGACCTTTTAAAGATATGGATGAAACCGACAGGAGAATCGTTTAACCCATGTCCGTCACACAAACCGTATGTAAACAACTTTTAGGCCTTAAATTTTAAGCTAGAGAGCTGAAAATAGGTAAGTGAACTGGAAGTCCATTGGACCAGATCAAAATTTTGAAAATTTTTTGAATACGCCCACAGACACGCCCCCTTAGGCATGTATGTGCGACCATCTCAGATTTAAAAAATACTTTTTTTACACACTAAATATAAATAAATAGAGTGGCGCAACAGCTCGAGGTAAACCAGGGCCAACTTCTCAACAATGTATGCTGTGTGTGTTTATTTCTTCACATATAAGGGGACCTACAATTTTTTGCCGAATCCGAACGGCACTTTGAGAAGTTTTTCAAGACAATTTATACTCTCGGAGGGCTTGTCAAATCCTCTCGGAGGTGGGGACCGTGAAAAAAGAACAAGTCTTTTTTTCGATGGTGACGATGGCAGGATTCGAACCCAGACCTCTGGCGTAGTAAGCACACACACTAAACACTACGCCACGGCACCCCACACACTAGCTATGCTTAAATTGTGCTAGCACACTGATTTTTAGTGTGTGACACTGCTTTGTAATTCTCTTTCAAGCAGCAGAAAATGTTTTACGTTTACACTGACCACGCCCACTTTTTAAGGAATTTTACTTTTAAATGACTGTGTTTCAATAAATATATATGCAATTTGATAAAAAATTATACAACAAAAGTTCTAGATATTAGCATTTTATATATTTTATATACACATTATATATATCTCCGCCCACTTTTGTGGGCGTGGCTTAGAAAAAAGTGATTTTCGTTGTTAAAATGACAGGGTTTGAGTCCAAAATGTATGCAACCACCTAGCGTTAAGCATTCACCAGTTATATTTTTACATCCCGACCACTTTTTGGAAGGCATGGCAGGTTTCTTTTTGGTAGGGTCGGCTATTTTGCAATCCGCAGATGGACTGAAACTTTTGCATACGCACTGTTGCACTTTCCCACTTGTTTTTTTTAAGTTCTATGCCCCCTAGTTGTCCTTAGGCTTTTCTATACTACGCTTTTGGGAGTGGGTAGGTCAGCTTCAGTAAAAGAACAGCCGGCTTAGAGCCGAGGATTTGACTTACATCGATTTGTTGCTAATTAAAGTCCTTGTGTTTTTTTGGTTTTAAATATCTTCGCCATGTTTCCTCATGCCCTATTGTCCTTATTTACCCATTATTTAAAGGCCTTAGATGGGCATATGGTACAACTACAGACTAAACTACAGATTCAGCCTTAATGTCAGCTTTAATTTTTCTCTTTTTTTTTTTTTGTTTTTATTGCACTATCAGATCTGTGATGTAGGGTGCTTAAAGCAAGCAGCAACTACACGCAGAAAATTGCCAAGCGAAATATTGCTTACACAGGCTCATCAACTAGTGCAGGTGTTAGTGGTTAATGTAACGGTCACTTAACACGTACACAACAATTAAGAAAATAGGAAAAAATTAATAAAATATGTACACATAAAGAAAGAAAATTACAATTGCTTAAGCAGCTTTTTCAGTGTCGCTTTGTCAATATTGAAATCTAGAACACTACTTTATAAATTGAGCAGGGTACTCATGCGTGTAATAGGCTCATGCATGCCGTAATTCGATCTATGATTCGGAACGTTTAACAGATTGATATTAATTGTTATATATCTTAAACTACCATGGTTTACATTTTAATAATAAACTTTATTATAGGAAAATATGCTAAAATCTTTTTATATTAAAAATCGTTTTTATTAAAAAAGTTTTTATTCTTTCTATTGTGTCAAATCGCTACAAAAGTAATTAAAAAGCGAAAATATATTTCTTATAATAAATATTAGTTTATATTTATTATAGGAAGTTATATTTTATATATTATACTTACTGTCCTTTAGGACAAAAAATACAATCACCAAGTATATTTTTTAGTACGTCGATTTTATCATTGTTTATTTAATTTATATGCAAAACTATATTGCGTTTTATCCACACATATTTTCTCTCAAATTAGTTTGAAACATTATACACGAATGTTAAAAGTTGATACGCTTGTATAATAACCTTAAAAAGAAAAAAACTTTTTAAAATATCCTTCTGCTTAGCGTGTATTATCTTACCTCTTTAAAATTGGATATGGTGATACTATTAAATTTAGTTGCTTTTAGTTCCATAGGTTTATTTCCCCTTGCCATCATAAACACCAACATTTTTCGATAGCTTGTAGTTCCGTCATACCAGTTTTGATCATATATAAAGTTAACTATGGCTGCACTCTATATTTTAAAATTATTTTTGAGTTTAATTCGATTGAATAAAACAAAAATCAAGACTTATCTACATCGTCGTACAAACCAGTTCCGTTGCAACACTTTAAAAAGACCGGAGTTGCCAATGCTATCGCACCAAATCCGAAACGGATAATGTTGACAGGATCCCTTTCTGTTACCACGTTAAGTACACACACGCCTAATCCAATTTTCATAAGACTAAAATATATGAACGTGGCAATACTAAATATCCCATCGATGGTGTTTTTCAAACTGAAATTGCGAATGTTTTTAATAGAACATGCATCAGAAAAACCTACACATACTTACATTTCTAAGTCTTGTTGGTAGCGAATTAATTGTCTCAACTTCTTAAGGCTCGCTTTTCTTTTTGCATCCATTTCACTCAGAGATCTGTTTAAGTGTTGTAAGTGCATGCGCAGCTGTATAACCGATGTTGAAAACAACACGTCTTCATAAAATATAACCACTATCCCCGCAACTGCTGTGAATGCTTGAAAGGCATACACGCAAATATACACGAAAATGTTTTCATCCTTAAAAGGCAGCCAAATATTGATGGGATATTGATAAACATATTTCTTGTTCATTACAACCACACCAAAAAACGATAAAAGAATTGGCAGTGCAACGTAAATGCTAGCAGCTATGGCGTAAAATCGTGCTGCGATCCTATTGTTCCTAAAAATCTTTTCCATATGCTCAAGTAGAATGTCGCTCGGATGATCTTGTCTTGCAAGAGAAAAAAACTTCTCTAAATTTCTTAGAAGTTTGTTGACCTCCTTTTGGTTCAGAAGAAGAGTTGTTCCTTTGCACAAACCAAATGAAAAAGCACACAAACTCGAGACGAGCTCACTCAACTCCGACCGCGTACAATCTGATCCTCTGAAGCATAAAGTTAGCGTTATCAGCATACTTACAATTCCAATTGCAAGTGCACCGACTTCAGTCCACGCGAAGCTAATATGAAACAACTGAATTGCCGACTTTGGTGATTTACGCTGAAATAAATTGATTTTAAAAAAAGGCTTGAAGAAGTCGTCGAAGTATCTAAGCGTTGTCATCTTTTAAAGATGATTGTATTGTTGTGACTGACAATCAAGGAATGTTCTCTCCTTGAACAAATGAGTAGCTTTTATATTTATCCGCAGCGAGTTGTAGGTCCTCGGAATGTTAAACCTAATGAAAAATTCAGGCAAATTGCAAAAGATTACTTCAGTGAAATTAGACAAGAGCATTTTACATATGACTTTGTCAATAAAATTCTCATCTACAACATTTCTGTATTACATTATTCCATTCCTCAGGCATTAAAAATCGTTTTATTACAGCGCTTAAAGTGCTTGGATAAATTATAAATTTTGGCTTCAAAATCTTTTTTTATTTTTAATGACGGTTAAGCGTACGTATAATTATTGTGTTTATACCCCATCGCATAGGATAGGAGGTATATTAAGTTTGATTCATAGTTTGTAACATAGAGAAATAATCACCGTAGACGCCAAGACCTTAAGGACATGTGATCGAGACCGAATTGTAAGTCGAATGAGCCATGTCCGTCCATCCATCCGTCCATCGTCCGACCGTCTGTCGGTAGTTTTTAGGCCTTACTATCGAGAGTAATTACTTCGGTCCTGCTATACGACAGCTGCCCCAGTCTGGGCGAAAGCTTTACGGACGAAAGAAACGAAAAGGAAATTATCATTAACGTATAGACTTTGCGCGTTACGAACAATGAGCGGCTTCCGAACCATTTCATATGAGGCCGCCTTCTTTCTAGCCGGAATGATCCCTATTGATATCCCCGCCTATGAAATGATCACGATATACAAAAAAAGCGCACAATTTAAGCGACGCAACCATACATATACACATTAAAACAGAATAAAGAACATCGTCACTAGCATGTGACTAGCTATAGAGAAAATAAGACGAGCAGAATCGTACCATCGTCACCTAAAAAAAAGACTGGTTCTTTTTCACGGTTAGTATAACTTGTGTTGAAAAACTTCTCAAATGCCGTTCGGATTCGGCGAAAAATTGTAGTTCCCCTTGTATGTGAAGAAAGTAACACACACAGCATACATTATTGAGAAGTTGGCCTTGGTTCACCTCGACCTGTCGCGCCACTCGATTTATTTATTTTATTTATTTATCAAAGTCTTTTGATAGCCGCGCAGCCATCAGCTAAGTTGCTCAATTTTTCAGTCCACTTCACATTAAACATAAAAGTTTTATGATCTCAAAATTGCATAAAAATAAAACTGCATTTGCAGGTACATAATACCACTGCTATCGCAATTTGCAAATGGGTAAATCCATCTATTACATCCGTATCGTTTCCAATATTCATATTCTGCTGTTTCATAATATTTGTGTTAATTCTTTTGCTCCTATGCGGTTTATTTTCTGTGTATTCATTTCAACGGAAATGTGGTGTGTGTGTGCGTGTGTTTAGAACAAATATAATTTGGTTCGTCCTTTGGTTGAAGTTGCCTGAAGTTAACGATCCCCAAGAAGGAGGAAACCAAAATACAGAGCTTATTTTAATGGTCTCGTTGATCCTGTGCGTTTATTTTTTCTCAATATGGATGGGGAAGAAAAAGTTGGAAGAAGATGAAAATGGTGGAAAACCATCATGGCATGGATGACTTTTTCTCGGCGAATACTCGATTTGATGTTTTTTTGGTAGTGGATCGTAAAATTTTATTTTTAAAATAACAAGAATAGGCTAACGACGCACGCGACATTTGGAATTAAACGCTTTGAGAATGAGGGGATATCACCTTTTTATGGTCTTAAATCGCAATTCCTTAAAAGTACCTGGAAACTCTGTGCCTATTCTTCTGGAAGCTTTGAAGGGTGATACAGCCTATGCATAACAAAGTCGAATTTTCGCTTGTTTTTTTTATAAATGCTTGTACCAAACTCTTTAGTTCTTAATTTTTAGATTAAAGAACGACTTGGCTTCAATTGTTACAGCCCGACACTGGCAGTGCGGCTTTATTAAATAAAAGTATAAATTCGTGTTCGCTCGAGATGATTCAAAGTAGTGATGAATCGAATATTCGGTTACTATTCGGTATTCGGCCTATATTTTGCTATTCGGCCAAATAGCGAATTGGTGATTTTTGTTTTGGAAGGATATTTTTCTTGAAAGACAAAACTTTGTCATATAAACTACATGGGGCGACAAGAATAGCTATGGAATTTTTGTGGAATGATCTTATGGTTTATAACCATGTTCGCTCCATCTGTGTTCGCACTTTTCAGGACTTTACAATCTGAAATCCAGCCAAATAGTTTGGCCGAATATTCGGCTATTCGGCCACGGCCCTGACCAAATATTCTGTATTCGGCATTAGGTCGAATATACTATTCGTTTCAACACCAATTCAAAGCTTGGAATTGCTCAATTCTTTTTTATATAGACGTTAAGACAGTATAGCTCTTTCTTGTAAACAATGTCTCTTGTCTTCCAATAGGACTATTTTTTCAATGGTGCCATTACATTGATTGAATGTGACAATACCATTAATTTACTGTAACTATACCATTGATTTAATGTGACAATACCATACCGTTAATTTAATGGTACCACACCATTAATTTAATCGGACCAAAATGTTGTTGACATTGGCCACACAATTAATTCAATCAAACTATTTTTTCAATGGGACAATACCATTGATTTAATTTGATCATACCATTGACTTAATGTGACTGTGCCATTTTCAACTTAGTCAATTAAATGTGACCATACGTTTAATTGAATGGGATCACGCCATTTAACTAATCCGACCAAAATTTCAATGGGGCCTTACAATTGTTTGAATCGGACAATGCCATGAATTCAATCAGACAATTTTTTCATTGATGTAATGTGACGTTAATGATGACATTTATTATGACCTTTTGATGTTCTAACATACCACATTAAATTCCCACATTAAGGTCCCGTTAAATTAATGGTATGGCAACTTAATGATAATGGTCACATTAAATTATTGGTATGGTGCCATTGAAATTGTGGTCAATTGAAATTGTGGTCAATCACATTGAATCAATGATGTGGTCACATTAAATCAATGGTATGGTCAAATTAAATGAATGGTATGATCACATTAAATCAATGGTATGGTCACAGTAAAGAAATTGTTACTCACAACTGCGGATCATAATGTTTATAGATGTTAACATCACATGAAAGCAATGACTTGACACTTACTTCATTAATGAGGCTCCACACAATTAGGTAATCGCGAATTCTATTTAACCAATAAGATCATTGCCCCAGTAACTATGCTTCGCGTTTCATTATTAATCAATAATGTCAGTCTATCAATTCAATAATACAGGACCTTTGAATCTATAGGGGCAATATTATAAAAGTAATAGTTTTTCCAGCAAAATTAACGCATTTTTAAAATGAATGCATGTGCAAAATTAGTGCATGTAAATGAAAAATAATAATTTTAGTCTTTTAAAATTAATACCGGAGAAACCATTGCTATTAATATGAAACTATTTTATCTATTAAAAGGAAATTCTATTAAAAAATGGAGTGTTAAATTGGCAGCTAAATGCGATGTTTTTTTCTGAGTGCAGCATTAGCATTTTTCCGAGGCTGTTTCTTATTTCTCTCCGTGTGCTGCATTTTATACTTAACTGCCTGATCAGCCGAATTTTGTAGGTTGAATCCTGCAACCCTCTGTTTACCTGACTCATGGTATATTTATTTCAATTTATTGTTTGTAACACAGTGAAGTAATCACCGCAGACAGTTAAAACCGTATATGATCGAGACCGAAAGGTGAATAGATATGATTGAGACCGAAAGGTGAAAAGATTAAGCCGTGTCCGTCCGTCCGCCCATCTGTGTGTCTGAAGGCTTTAGGTCTTCAAAATCGAGCTAGAGAGAAGAAACTTTGGGCAGGGCTTGGTTCTTATGTTGCACATACAAAGTGTTAAAATTGCTTTAATCGGCCGACGGCACGCCTACTATTGACTCCAATGTGCGGCAAAATCAAATAAAGATTTTGTTTTAAAAGACTTTTTGACCACATCAAACAAGACATAGGAGCTCAAACTTTGACCATTGCGGCTAAAAACCTAAAACACTACGAAAACCGCCCATAAATAAAAAAAAAAAATTAGCAATATTAAAGATATAGGCATTCTCTAGGTCGAACAGGACTACCCGTGAAAGGTGAAGATTACAGGATCATGCCCTGATGCAGATATGTTCTAAAAATGCTTTTCAGACCTAGTCTACTGACTTAGTTAGTTCGTCCATATAGCGAAATAGCGAGAAAAGGGTCTTCATAATTATATATATATAATTTGAATTCCTTCAAAATTTCAACATTTTTCTTCGTCAGTTCAGTTTCTTTGCATATCAAATTCGATTCCCTTAAGCACACTCCACCGCGGCAAGAAGGGAAAACATATTTTAAAAAGTCATAAAAGGACATCCATCTTTCGAGGGATAAAGGAACAATCGATCAGCTTATACATATTAGGCTTATAGCCATACGCCAAAGCAGCTTTTGCAATATTCTCCAAGAAAGAACAATTTTTATTAAGATAAATATCCTTGTGTCCGTTTCCGTTGTTGTTATTATTATTCCATGTCTTTTGACTGTCCCTTCCGTTGTTGGCAAAGGTTGCTGTGTCGGTTGTGTGACGATATCAAAGAATGCTTACCCTACTGGGGTCGACAGATAAATAAAGAAGCATTGCATTCCAATACGGTTAGATGGGGTCCGAGTTTTTGGCGCACGTTGTACATCAACCAACTAATGTTGAATTATAAATATTGAATTTGACTCTATGGACTAGGAAAAAAGATAAATCGATCACAATTCAAATGGAATTAATCATTTTATGATTTATTGCTTAGCTCTGACGGCCTAATGGCGGAACGGTTGGTTCGCTCACCATTGGATTAAGGGTGGCTATGATGACGAATGTGAGTTGTTTGTTCTTTTCTTTGGATTATTTGAAAATTATTTCAAAAGAAAAAAAAAAAGTGGCTGGTGTCGGTGTGTGTGTTTGTTTCGTATTGTGCTTTGAAAAACAAAAACAAAGATTTATTTAAAAATTTGAAAGCACATTAATGGCGTGCATATTTCTCACTTTTCCAACCAGGCCGGCATTCGAAACAAAGCTCTGCAGTGACATGGGGCAAGTTAGTGTTTTATGAGCCAACTTATTGTTGAGATATTTTGCTTTTTATCAAACTCTTCAAAGTATTGCTTCTGAAGGATTTGCCCCACAATTTATGCCGTTTACAAGGTCATTACATAAAATATTGTTTTTTTTTTCGTTTGAGCGTTGAACTACTATTTATGCAAGAAAAAGCAATTCTTAGACCTTTAGGTAGACGTGAATTTAAAGATAAGTGTCGCCAAGAGCAGTGAATTTGAGAACTGCAGTAATATAACGTTCCTACCTAATATTCAGGTAAAGTCATGGCGCATTTTCGATTATTTTGCCGCAGAATCACTAACTAAGCTCATTTGCTCGTGGTTGACGACATATCGTGGCTGACGATGCGCTTCTTAAAAAAGTCTTCTTATGTTCTAATTCAATGTTCGTGTTGCAAGCCTTAACGATCTGTTACGGGTAAGGCTTCCTTTTGTTACATTTTCCGAAACTTGGTTCTACAAAGGTTCCTGTTGCTGGCTTCATAGAGGCTTTTTACCTGTATAAGGAATCCTCTTGCAGGCCTTACAAAGCTTTTGCATCTGCATTCTAAACACTAAGTAATATACTATCGCAAGCCCAGTTTTTGGCCCCACAATATACATATAGGCATGTAAGTTTGCCAGACCCTGTGTGCCACTAACCACCTACCTATTAGATTGTCAGCCATCTGAATACATAAAAAAAAATTCTTTAATAAATCAAAATCCATGTACATTAAGTATAGCAACAACACGAAAAAAGTGTAAATATAGCTTATAAAGCAGATACCTACCAAGGAAAATGCATTTTAATCACAAATGAACCAAAGAATCAAAACCATATCCTGATTACGAACTCGATCGTCAACAAAGACCCCATGAAATCTGTATCTGCATATTAAAATCCGAGGATTTTTCGTGTTGTAATTTTTGGTTTTCCTTTGTACATGAGCTTTTTTGTTTTCGGTCGTATTCCGTACTTCAATTAAATCAAACACAGTTGGCATGGGAAACTTTTGTCCGGCAAATGCGTGAAACATTCTTCATTACCTGCGAAAACAGAGAACGAAGCTTGATACTGGCAGGGTGACTCGTCATTGTCCACAGCTGCTCTGTGCAGCCTCATTACAAAGAGTATACCGAATGCCAAACCTTCTTTTGCACTGGTTTGTTATTACTATTTCGGGATTATGAGTTTTCAATAAAAAAATGCCATCAGACCCACTACGGCTTTTCCGAGAAAGACAAACTTGTTGGCCATTGATTAAAAAGCCAGCAGGCATAAATTATTTATTATTACTTCCTATATGAAATCGATTTTTTAGTCGGACTCTTTTTTTTTCAAATCTAAATTATAAGCCTCTGAAGGAACGGAGCATGTTTTTATTCAAAGGATATCAGTTGTACAATGATATACAAAAAAAAACTTACACTTTAAGTTTATATAACTCGACAGCATACGATACTTATTAAGTACTTACCTATACTAAAATTGTTCACACCTAAAGACAATGGTGCTTTCATTTCCAAAGAAAAGATCAAGGCTCCAGCAACCCATCAGTAAATAACTCTTTTGCCAAAGTTTTCATCTGACTCTTTGATCCTCGACCTTTGCTCTGCTCATAACTTTTCCCGCTCAAACCTTCCCCATTCTAAACAAAAAGAAACTAATTCGCACAAGTAGGTATCTGCAGCTTTAAAATATTTTTCCCCTTAAAAGGGACCAAAGTCAAAACAACAGTTATCGTAAAATTCACTGAGCTATGGGAGCAAAGTCGAGAAAGATATCCACATAGAATGAAAAAGAATCCGCAAAGCCCATTCTTTCTAAAAAAAAAACTTCCCGTCAATGAGTCCCTAATGTCTCTGTGTCAGTTAAATAGAAACCGGAAGCCATATCGACAATGGCTATAAGTAGATAATGTGTCCCCACAAATAAAAAAAAAAAACTCGAAAAGCAAAGATGGAGCTAAGAGGAACGCTGCTGAAATAAAAGGACAAACGCTAAATCCTTCTTCCCACTGGGAATCCAGCTCATGAAGGAGAAAGTAAGTTTTTTTCTTTTTTTTAAGTTTTCTCCTATAGCAATGCAAGAAGTATGATAAAGCCGTTAAGTTCTTTTTTGTTGTTGTCTTACTGCCTCCTTCTTTGCCTTGGCCTACAATTTTAGGTGCTCTTTCTGTCATTTGTTAGAGTTTGGAGTTTTCTCTTTAACAATACCAATAAGAAGGCAAATCTTTGGCCATCACTGTCGCGAGAATTTAAGATGCTTCCAGTGCGAACATAAAAGGTCAGTCATAAGCTGATACAATAGTATTAGCTGGCCAGTACACCGAGTGCCACTGGGATTATTCCATGATTGATTTTTATTTTGAGACATTTTTTGCACTAGAAGAACCCTGTTCAAATATGTTTGCATTTTAGAAAAAGGTTTGACTTAATAGGCTCATATCTACATCTATATCCCCTATCCCCTATATCTATATAGGGGATAGGGGATATATATCCTAATAACGATAGTTTGTAATAAGGGGATTCAATAGTTATATTTTTATATCCCGCCCACTTTTTGGAGGCGTGGCAGTTTTATTTTTGTATGGTCGGGTATTTTGCAATCCGTCGTAGATGGACACAAGCTTTTGCATACGCACTGATGCACTTTCCCACTTGTTTTGATTTCATATAAATAAACACTTAAAAAAACACACATGCGCATTGATTAGCAATAGTTAATGCGTATGGTAAAAAAAAAAAACGTTTGCAAAGTAAAATAGTTTTATTTTGACGTTGTTAGACAAAAATAAAATCACATTTCTTGGCACAATCCGAAAAATTAAAGGGATCTTCAAAAAGCAGCACCCACCAATATTTGGACACAATATCTTATCTTATGTTTTGTGGGTGCCGTGGCGTAGTGGTTAGTGTGTGTGCTTACTACGCCGGAGGCCTGGGTTCGAATCCTGCCATCGTCACCTGAAAAAAAAAGACTTGTTTTTTTTTTCACGGTCCCCACCTCCGCGAGGGTCTGACAAGCCATCCGAGAGTATCATTTGTCTTGAAAAACTTCTCAAAGTGCCGTTCGGATTCGGCAAAAAATTGTAGGTCCCTTTGTATGTAAAAGAAATTAACACACCAGCATACATTGTTGAGAAGTTGGCCCTGGTTCACCTCGAGCTGTTGCGCCACTCTATTTTTTATCTTATGTTCCAAAAGAAAAATAAGTTGTTCTGCTTTCGACTCATTACACATATTTATGAGAATCTACTTCCGGCTGTCAAAATAAACCTAACATGATAGAAAAGAGAGAGAGAAATAATAAAAGAGACTTAATCGGAAGAACAAAGCGTGATGTCAGTAAAGCCTTCGCGAGAGTATTGGAGAGAGAGCCATAATAAAAGAGAGAGAGAGAGAAAAAGAGAGAGACACATAATAAAAGAGACTTAATCGGAAGAACAAAGCGTGATATCAGTAAAGCCTTCGTGAGTATTGGGGCGGAAGCGGCAAGCGGAGAATATGGGTTTAGCAGTCAACGAGGGCAAATCCAAGTACACATATGCTGTCATCAAGAAAAGACACGCCTCGGCCCGAAAAATCTTCGAATCCACCCCGCAGGGACGGCGCAGTAGAGGATCACCGAGACTCAGGTGGCGACAGAGCTGACTGGCGAAGCTTGTTGGCTGAGCCCCAGGTCCAACCCGGACTGCAGCGCCTGTTGTAACAAGGAGACGTACAATTTTTTGCCGAATCCGAAAGGAACCTCGAGAGGTTCTTCGATACAAGTGTCAATTTCCCAGGGCGCATCAGACCCTCGCGGAGAAACATGACATGATGAGGGAAAGTTCAACCAGTCCTACCAGCTGCGTAATAAAGATTTTCTTATAAAATAGTCCAATGTCACCTTTGAGACAAGACAAAAAAAAGCCGAACTCACGCGATGTTTGATATACTGTTGTCGTTGGCACACTTATGGCGTATTTGTACAAGCTTCTCAGAACTATCAACGACTTCAAGACTTAATAAGTATGTATTAGAAAGTAGAATTAGAAAGTAAAATACCTTTGCCTTCACGAATAACATGTTTTTATATAATTGGTACAGTCTGGTCCAAATAAACCCCCTGCCAGGTTCCCCGGTTTCTTAGAGAAAACAAGTAGGAGAGTTACAATCCGCTTAGTTGAACCGTTGGATACCACATCCCAACTGACCACTGTCAAGCTCCAAATTGCGTTAAAATTCTTGGTTGTTAGATTTCAGTTTCTTTGAACTTTAATTGTGTTAAGAATTTGTCAGCTAAGAATCTTATTTCTTAAAAAAGGGGCGTGGCATCAACCCCTTTTCAATAACATTATTTTTTTTATCATACTTTTTATAAGATGTGGTACACATTTGTTGATTGCAGTTTTATATCAAAAGTTTGTTTTTTACTTAAAAACATCCCCAAAGGTGGGCTTGGCAAAAATTTATTCAATTGAATTGATAGCTTACGCACATATCTGAACATTTTGTGGTGCAAGTTTTTAGGATTCAAAGCAAATATATCAAATAAAAACCGTTTATTAGAATTCATTGCATATTAAATATGACTGCGCCTACATGGGGGCGGCTTTCGCTTTTTCTCAAATGCCAATCACAATAAACTTAAGCGAGAATATCGCATACCAAATTTCAGCTTCTTACGATGACTTTGATTTTTCATGCTATTAAGTAAAGCTGGCGTATCAGTGGGCGGATTTCAAAAATTTAACACGTACTGCTTCGGGACCTAAAAAAACAGATATCAAGTTTAAAGTTCCTAGCTCAAAATTCAAGGCCTAAAAACTACCGACAGATGGACGGACGGACATGGCTCATTCGACTCACAATTCGGCCCTTAAGGTTTTGGGGGTCTTCGGTGATTATTTCTCTATGTTACAAACTATGAATCAAACTTAATATACTTCCTATCCTATGGGATGGGGTATACAAATTGCATACAATAATGGGAAGCTCCTGTAATTATAGTAAACACGTAAAAAATTAATAGAAATTTGAATTTTGTTTCATCCCAGGACGAAAAAAGGAAAACCAAAAAAGTTATGAGTCTTCAAACATGCTCTGGGCTCCAAATGAATCCCATGATGCAAAGGAGGGTCAAGGGCATAGGATCAAGACCGCATTCTGAGTCAAATGAGCTATATCCGTCCGTCCGTATGTCACTAATTTCAAGGTACTAAATTCTAAGTTAGAAAGCTGAAGTTTTGTTGATTTAAAAAGTTACCATTCAAATGTAATTTATTAGGGGTGAATTTTACAAAATTATTGAGTTTGAACCAAAATTTTAAATTTTGGATATTTCTATGCTAGTATTGATTTCTGGTTATAAAAGCCAGATTGGCATTTTTTTTTTATAATTCACTCTTGTTCAAGGGATTATGACTACCCTTATATTGAGTTTGTATAACGCGAGTGAAAAGGATCAGATGAGAGGTACTGGTGCACTTTGGTTTTGAACTGCTGAGGACTGTAGGTACGAGGAAAAACCACACGTGGAAGCCGGTTCCACATTCGTGAAGTTCTGCTGAAGAAAGAATTCCAGTATAGAGAGCTGTACGTCCGAAGTTAAGCTAAAGGGTGAACTCGTGAGCACTTCTTGTGCGAGTACAACGGTTAAACTGTTTGAGAGGTGGGATGAAGCTGGCTATTTTACTTGAGCAATCTTTGGAGAAAAAACAATAAAACAATGCGAGGCAGGCGACGTTGCGGCGGCGTTCAAGTGAATCAAGCGATTTTGCTATCATGCAGTCCCCTATCAGTTTTATTGCACGCCTTTGAATCCTATCCAATAGGTGCAAAGTTGTCTTTGGTGCACCAGCCCATACATGTGAGTTGTATTCCAACCTAGGGCGTATATACGCTTTGTAGATGTTTGCCAAATCCAATGGTGAAAAATATTTCTTGCATCGCTTTAAGAAACCTAGGCATTTCGCAGAATTCTTGGCCACTTCAAATATGTAGTCGTTCCAAGAAAGATGCTATTGACACACATAGGTACCAAGAATTGAGAGTTTATCAGTTTCTACAATGCAAATGCCATTCATGGTAAACGGCTGAAGGTTTCGATTTAGCTTAGATAACAGTAAACAGCATTGGGTTTTCGATGCATTAAATTCCACTCTGTTGGAGGAGCCCCATCTTAAGATCGTGTTTAAGTCGGCATTAAGATAGTTAAACATGCCTGACCTTCCCGTTGCAACATCCGCTGGGGACGGAGGTTTCCTTGGGAATGAGTATGAGAAACTTCGAGTCGTCAGCGAATAAGTAGATTGTATTAGAAGTGGCACACAAAAGATCGTTAATAAAGATCAGAAAAAGTGTTGGAGATAAAACGGATCCCTGGGGCACACCAGCATTTATATGGTGGATATTGGATTTGAAACCATACAAAACTACATGGATTGACCGCTTTAGAAGATAACTTCTAATCCATTCAATAATCGTATCGTCAATCCCGAATGCTCCTAGCTTAGATAGAAGGGCTGGATGCCAAACTCTTAGAAAAACGCCTTGGAAATATCTAGAGCAATGACTTTACTTTCACCTAAAAGATCCATGGAGCGATTCCACTTTTCGAAAAGATAAGCCATCATATAGATCCATAGATCCATAGATCCAGCCATAGATCTTTTGCTACGGAAGGCATATTGCCGGTCATTTAGCAGCTTATGTGACTCCAGACATTTCATAAGTTGGCGGTTGATCATTGTTTCCATGACCTTAGAAAGCAAGCATAAAAGTGCAATCGGGCGATAGTTAGCACGTTTTTTCAAAGGGGCATACCACGCCCCTTTTAAGAAATAAATTTAAAATCCTTCTAAGGAATAAAATATTTATTTTAATTAATTAATGATTCATGAATGGTAACCGGAAGGGTATGGAAAACAAAAAAATAGGAATCGGAAAGAGAATAGGAATGGAAAGGAGAATAGGAATGAAAAGGAGAATAGGAATAGGGTAGGTATTTCGTGGTCCTTTGCAGATTGACCGAAGTTTTTACATACGTACTGTTTACTCACTTAGATCCACCCTGCTTAATTGAACTTTGTCTAAGAGATGTGTCGCACAACAGATTACCTACTTACTTTAGGCGGCGCTACAGTCTGGGACAGATCTGGGCCTCAGCCTCAGCTTGCGGAGTTTTGTAGTTTTTTAGTTTTTCTCGTTCCTCGAGGATCTACCTAGTATGCTGAGGTGAAGTTTAAGCAAATCCCAAAAAAATCTTAAGTCAACGACAGAAGGGTCTTGAACCTTTCTATAGTTCCGCCGTTTTTACACCCGACCGAGGGTATATTAATTTTAATGCATAGTTACAAACACAGTGAAATAATCATCGCAGACCCTTCAGAGCTTTTAGAGATAAGATCGAGACCGACGCACGGGTCAATCGATTAATCCATGTCGTCCGTCCGCCTGTGTGTGTGAAGGTTATAGGTCTCTAAAATCAAGCTAGAGAGCTGAACTTGGTACGCGGCTTGGTTCTTTTGTTGCACAGACAAAGTGTAAAAATTGGCTCTACTACTGGCTTTAATGTGAGACAACCTCTATATCACATTTTTTCTCAAAATGCCTTTTGGTCAAGTTAGACATGGCACAGGAGCATAGGTTTTGGTACTGAGCAAAATTTGTCTAAAAACTTTAACAAGGCAAAGCTTGGACCGCTCACAATATCGGCCATGCCCACTTTTGGAAAGTTGACTTCAAATCGGAAAAAAAATTGATAACAACTATTAAAGACATTACTATTTGCTAAGTTTGCTTCATAAAAAGTTTTGAGCTCGGCCCACTTTTAAGGGGCGTTTCTAATTTTTTTTTTGCTGAAATTATTTTCGCTTTAACCGTATTTTCTCATGATTCTAACGAAATTAAAATTAATTGATTTTGATATTAAGCCCATGCCAAGAAACCTTAAGATGGGCTTTAAGATTGGGCCAAGAAACTTTAAGATTTGGTGTTACATGGTATATAGAAGTTTGTCACAGACAAACTCTTGCACTTACTCACTTGTTTTTACTTGGTTTTGCTGTCGTTAAGTCTTTTTTGCCTAGAATCTTTATTGGGTGCCCATATATTTATATATATAGCCCATGTTCCCCTTTGAAGATATTACTTTACCAACTTTATAACAAAAGTTACAAGTTGTTCTGTATTATTCGAAAGATTTTATTTGACATTTTCTAGAGCTCCTTTTGAAACACATCGATTTCGGAAAGACCAAAGGTTGAATTGAATTCACCGTGTTTTTAAAATTTTAAAGAATACTTAAGATTAAAAATTTCGTTGGTAAAAAATACTTTTACGAGATAAGCTGCGGTCCTTCGATAGCTATATTCCAATAAAAAACGTTCAGCTATATTTTTTTGAAATGGTAATAATAATTCACTATTTCTTGATTTTTTTTTTAATCCGAAAACCTTCCCAAGATGTTAAAATAAATATTTTGTATTCTTCTACATTCTTAAACAATGCATCAAAAAAAGCCTTTAATAAAAAAAATAATTTTTTATCAATAATTTTTGATTGGCTTATTTCATGTTCGCTGGCTGTACGCAAATACAAAGTTTTAAATTAAAGAGACCACCATGGGTCCCATTGTGGCAGTGAAAAGAAATATCACCTCATTGTGTACGCTACATTGAATATTTTGTTTGTTTTCTTAAGACGTAAGTTTTCATTGAGCTTCTTGGTGTCCTTTTTCTTTACAGTGCCACCAAGGATACATCACATAAGCACGGGAGGGCATTTGCAAGTCAAAAAAGGTTCTTCAGTGAGAATTGAATGCTCAGCATCGGGCAATCCAACACCAAATGTCACGTGGAGTCGGAAAAATAACATCCTTCCCAACGGTGAGTATTATATATATGCTTTTTATGAGATGGACGACGTTGACGGTATGGTGCGGCTGGCGGCAGTATTGTTTGTGATAAGAAAATTGGTTCCATACAGCCAATTGCCATTAAATTGATGTTTGATTTTATTTTCTTCTTTTATCCAGCCTTTTTTTTAGCTTGCGATAAGTTCTTTTTTTGTTGATTACTTTTAAGTAGGTGGTAGATGCATACATATTTCCTAGATGACTTTGTCTTAACTTAAAATCAAGACAAAGACATGTTTGTCAAGGAACTTATTCTGCAAACATTTTCACTTCGACGAGTTATTATCTCGAACTTCTGTTCCATTAATTCGTTCCTCACTTGAGGGCTTTCAAAAGACCCTTTTAACTCTGCATTAGCTGCTGGTGAAATTTCTTCTCAAACATTTTTTCACTGACTGCTTAGATTCAGAACTTAAAAGGTGCAACTGTCACACGAATTTGTCTTCCTTGAGACATGCATATTTATTTACTTTTGCCAAGGTGTTAGATTTCATTCAGCCAGATTTCAAAATGTGTGCCCGTAAAACACAGGTGTGTGGTCTTATTTTTCCCTGAATTTTCACCCAGATTCAAATTGCAAATCAACTAAACCAGAAATCCCCTTATTTGGTAGTCCCTTCATGCAGCACCTATGCATGTTGAACAACAACTATTACGCAGTTTTTTATGTGCTGGCGTCACATGACAGTTTCAGAAGAACGTGGTTTATAAAACCTCTCATAGCACATACTTCAATTAGATATGATACACTATCCATCGACTCAATCTAAGCACTGATGCTCGAACAGCATAAACTTTGTGTAATTAGTGACTGCAAACTTTTTAATTGGAAATCTTATCCTCATTAAACTTTAAATGTAATGTGGGTATTATATACATATTGACCACAATCTGCACTGCAAATATATTCTCTATCACAACTAAAGAAAATACCAAGCCCAAGGTAGGTATATCTCAATGATTTCGGAAAAGATTCCTTTTTCGTATCTTTATGAAAGGAAACATACTAGGTCAAGGTGGCACTACCAACGGTTTAAGAACTCTTTCCGCTCTACATGTGCCTCATAAAAAATAATTATCCTGTTTGTGAAGTTTTTAACTTTTAAATTAACGTTTTATTTTTTTTTTCATTCCCTGGGAAACCTTTTTTTTTAACTAAAGGATAAAAAAGCGCTCCCATCAATCTGGCATACTCTGACACTGAATTGCCTCTCAAGTGAAAGCAAAACCGACTTCACTCATATCCTTTGAAAACATCAATTTGGTATTGCATATGCAATGCATGCAACGAGAAGAAATTCTCTATGCGTGTCATGAGTGTGCTGTGCATATTATCTACAGAGCTCTTAACCTTACGATCTGCTTTTATCGCCTCTGACAGTGTGAATGAAGTTTAATAGATATATATCATATGAAGCGGCTCAGTACTTTGCCACCAGTTCATGCTGCCATTTGACATTCCAAACTCACAGCATCAGCCCACCATGTAATCCATCTTCGCCTGATGGCTGGGGTAACGTAGAACCAACAGGAGTCCTGAGGGCACACCAACGGAAGGCATAGAAACCGGAGATGGGACAAAGTTAAATGCTTGCTGAGACTGACTTCCACCACGTACAGTTGGTGTTAGTAGTTGGCCTAGTGCCGTCGACATTGGCACTTAGTGCTAGAAGTTTTATTATTACAAAAGAGGAGAACAATAGACCATGGAAATTGGAACGTAAAGGCTTGGAAGCTGTAGGCCGTTTGACTTCCTTAAATAAATAACAAAGTTTGAGCTCTTTGAGATATCGTCTCCATCAAGACAAGCAATAAATTTTCGTTTTATTTTTATTATTCATTACAGGTGAAGAGAAACTACACTCGCACATCCTGTCGATAGAAAATGTTGACAGGCATAAAGGAGGCGTCTACATCTGTACAGCTAATAATGGAGTTGGACAGCCGGCATCCAGTCAAGTTGTTCTACATGTGTTGTGTAAGTATTTAAGTATACTTTTAGTAAGTTGGTTAGAAACTTTTGCCGCCTTGAAGATAAAGTTTTTTTGTGGCTTATGGTAGCACTAGGTAAATTCGAGCAGTATCTTATTTTCATGTTATTTCATCTTATTTTATCTAATTCCAAACCTAAGTTAAATTAAATAAAAAACGAAGTAGTTTGTTATTAAATTTAAGAATTTATTCTGTAGTCGCCTTTAACGAAATGCAACTATACAATTAAGTCGGCTCCCGGGTGATATGAAATCATCGGATGGAATTGGACAGTAAAAGCTTTACTGGCTCGCGGCGGACTGAAATTTTCATTACTCAGATTCTCAGAGATAGATGTTTATATACAAGAGGGAATACAGTAATTTGGCCGTAATTTTTAAAAGCCTAGAAATTTGCCGACGTTTGGCAAGGTTGCTTCCATTTTCATTCGAATTTCGATGCTTTATTTGACGTTTGCAGAGGCGAGCCATTAAATGTTGCGGATATAAAAAACTTTTATTTACGCTTATATTTAAAATGTTCAGAAAAAAAAACTAATCAAATGTTGTTTAAATTACAACGCTGAAGATTTTTTGGCACATGAGATTGATGTCGCACTCAGTTCTGTTCGAATTTCTAAATTTATTAAGACGAAATTCTATTCGAATTTGGTCTTAATAACATTGGATCATACGATGGGGTATTCAACGGTCCCTTTTAAAAGGACTGTAACTTTTACTGCAGCTGTGCAAGGTATTATGACTGGTATTTTATTTTTTTTTATTTTCGCTTATAAGAAGTGCAAACAATTTGTCCAAAATATGACCGAGAAGAAGGAGTCGGCTATAAGGGACCCTTCTTGTTTTATACCTGACCGAGGGTGTATATTAATTTTAATGCATAGCTTGTAACACAGTGAAATAATCACCGTAGACCTTTAAGACTTTTTAGAGATATGATCGAGACCGACATGTGAATCGATTAAGCCATGTCCGTCCGTCCGTCCGTCCATCCGTCCATTCGTCCGTATGCGTGAAGGTCTTCAAAATCAAGCTAGAGAGCACTTGGTACACGGCTTGGATCTTCCGTTGCCCAGACAAAATGGGAGAATTGGCTTAATCCATCAACGATCACGCCCACTACTGGCTTAAATATGAGACAACCTCTATTTCACACTTTCTTTCAAAATGCCTTTTGGTCAAGTTAGACAAGGCGCAGTAACTTAAGTTTTGGTTTTGGTACTAAGCAATATTGATCTAAGACCTTTAACAAGGTAAAAATTGGACCGCCCAATATGGACCGTTCCCACTTTTCACGTGTTAAATCTTGAATCGTGAAAGATTTGAAATCGGGTTGATTTCTCGGAAATTTGATTCCAAATCGAAAAAAAATTTCAAAACAAATATTAAAGATATTACTATTTGCTAAGTTTGCTCATTTAGAAGGGCCCCATTTAAAAGGGGCGTTTTTAGGATAAAACTGTTTTTTTTTCTGAAATAATTTTCGCTTTTACCGTAATTTTCCATGATTCTAACGGATTTACAATAAATTGATTTTAATTTTAAGCCCATGCCCACTTTTGGGGGCTTGTTTCTGGATTTTTCGTATGTTGCTGGTTTTGGTCCGCCCCGGATATTTTTCATACCGGTACCCACCATACCTGGTGAGCTTTCCCCTTTCCGCCACCTAGGGAGACTCCCAATAGGGGACCAGCAACCCCAGAAGGGAAAAGGTTCGCGACGTCTTTTAAAGACTTCTTTGTTTGTTTTTATTCTAGACAGACGTGAAATCTGTTGAGAAGACGCCTGACAAAAAATTCGAGCAAGCCTCGGCCGAGTAAGATCGTGGTTGGATTCCGGAAAACGATTTCTGTCGCTGTTATAGAAAATGCGGAATGACCGTTCTAGCTTAAATTCGGAAAGCTTAAAAGTGTTGCCGGTTTTGATATAAGGAAACAGTTTAAGCAGGCTCAAAACTAAAACTTTAATGTAATTTACCGGTTTTTCTGGTATCACTAGTAAATAATTCCAAGAGCGGAGGATGGTTAACTTAAGTCAGTGGACTTGACTGCCGTATCTGGGCGTGGATCTGCCGTATACTGAGCGTCCCTAGACTTATTAGGTTGTTAAAAAATAAGATTATCATGACCGTAGTTTACCGAACCGCATGTCCATAAAGAGGGTCGGCTAAGAGAGAGGGGGTGGCCACGTGCGATAACTAAACCTTTTCCAATTCTCCACCATACCAACTCGAGAATTTCAGGTGCAATATCAAGTCTGGTATACAGAAGAGGTTCTCGAATTGGTGCAATAACTTTATTCTTTCAGTTGTTTTTTTTTTTTGTTATGTCTATGAATTGTACTTTAAGCTAAGAATTAAACACGTATACAAAAAAGAGCCACTTCAAAGTAGAATTAAATCTGGGCTTTAAATCAGTTTATGATATAACTTTTTAACCTTAGAAGAAGCGAATCCCGAATAGGTTACAAGATTGTCCTCGAAATTTTGCAACTTTTATTTTGTTCCAATGTTTTTTACTGTCCTGATATCCAACAATTTTGTATTTTTCTTTACAGATCCACCAGAAATATCTGTAGAACGGCCAACAGTCTTTTCGGGAGAGGGACACGAAGCAATGCTTGTGTGCATTGTCCACGGAGAAACACAACCTGAGGTATGAAATTTGATTTTTTTTTCTTCAAACCTATTGAACTACTATAAATTTGTTTTGTGTGAGTGAAATTTTGAGTTTTTTAATTTTGAAAAAGCAGCAGTCGTCCTACGTTAACATATTGCAACGTTGACGTTTGTTCCGGTAGGCGAAGAGTTTCGGTAAGCTGTTATCCGCAAAAATATTCAAGGTGGTGATATTGGAGAGTGGATCAGGGGAGTGTCGAGGCGGTTTGCCCTGCCTATACTCGCTAACATTTTACTTTAAACATTTTTTGCAGAAATAGAAAACAAGTGGGAAAGTAAAACAGTGCGTATATTAAAACTTCAGTCCATCTGAGACGGATTGCAAAATAAGCTTACCCGCCAAAAAGGGAAACTGCCACGCCTCCAAAAAGTGGGCGGGATACAAAAATATAACCGTTGAATGCTTTATACTGGCTACATAAATTTTGGCTTAAAGCTCACCTTTTGACTCCAAAAATCACTTTTTTTAACGCCACGCCCACAAGAGTGGACGGTGGTGTACACTATATATACAAAAAGGTTAGGAAATGCTAATATCTATAACTTTTGGCACATTATTTTTAGTCAAATTCTATATACATATATATGTAAAAATGGAAAAAAGTCATTTTAAGCTCAAATTTCTTAAAAAGGGAGCGTTGTCAATGAAAAGGCCAAACTTTTTCCGCTACCTCAAAGTCAATTATAAGGCAAAGGCAGTGTCACATACCAAAAATGAGGGCGCTAGCACTATTGTAACGTATAGCTAAGATTTGAAAAAAGTATTCTCTAGCTTTAAATTCAAGGCTTAAAATTTATTTACATACGGACGGACGGACGAACGGGCATGGCTTAATCGATTCTCCTGTAGGTCCCATTCATATCTGTAAAAGGTCTTAGGGTGATTATTTCCCTCCGTTACAAACTATACATCAAACTTAATATATCCTGGGTAGGGTAAAACAAACTAGTCGTCGAATTAATGAATTCAGGATAAACCCCCATTCAATTTGACGGGTTGCATACGCAACGCAGTTCAAATGGCGGCGCGATTTTAAGTTATGGCTATTAAGGAATTTTGGACACACCTTTTTTCATTCGGCTATACTTTACGGTAATCTACCTACTGCGTTGGGAATTTTTTATGAAACATAAAACATTCAAGTTGTTGTTCTTTCGATTGATTTTGAAAAAAAGTTTTTTTTTTTTTTTTTTTTTTTTTGGAGAAGAGATGGCAACGTTCGCGAGCACCCCCGGATAAGACAATCTTGAACCACCTTTCTAACAAACTAAAGCACGAACTTCAAGATTTTAAAAGTCGCGAGACTACTGCTTACCTCGAAAGTTTGACTGCAAATAAAGGTTCGAACTACTCTCTTTGGAAAGCAGTCAAGTCCGTTAAGAAGCCTATAGCACACTCTGCGCCATTAAGAAAAGCCAACGGCGAATGGGCAAGAGAAGACAAAGAAAAAGCGGATTTATTTGCAGATTACCTAGAAGAAACATTTAATCCGTTTGACGGGGAACCGTTGGTCGAGGAGCTCAATCCTTATGCGGTACAAGATAATTTAAGAATAAAAACCGTGTCATTGGCTGAGCTTCGTCAAACGATAAATAATCTGAAAAACAACAAAGCCCCTGGCTACGACTTAATTACTAGCGAAATTCTAAAGGAACTACCGAAAAAAGCTTTGGTCAAGCTACTCTATATCATTAACGCTTCCATGAGAGTTTTATACGTTCCAAGGCAATGGAAAGTGGCCGAGGTCATAATGGTTCCGAAACCAGGAAAATGTCCGAACGACAAAAAGTCATACAGACCTATTTCGCTACTGCCGATAATAGCTAAGGTGTTCGAGAAACTATTGCTTAAAAGGTTGCAACCAATCATTGAAGAAAGACGATTGATTCCGGATCACCAATTCGGATTTAGAAAAAAACATTCAACAATCGACCAGGTCTATCGTATAACAAACGAAATCGAAAAAGATCTGGAAGCGAAAAAGATATGTACTAGCGCTTTTCTCGACGTATCGCAAGCCTTCGACAAGGTATGGCACGAAGGCCTGAAGTACAAATTAAGGCTTTGCTTACCAGAAAAACTCTATAGAATCTTAGAGTCTTACCTTAACCCTTTCGAACCTGAATTCAAATACGTTACTTTTTAAGTCTTTTTTTGTGCAACTTTAAAGATTTCGCAACTGTTGATCACATTATCAGCTCAGAAAAAATTACAAATGGGGGGCGTGGCTGTTAGGAGACGGTACACCATTGTACCACCAGTATTTATGAGTGGTATATATGTGTACCATCAGTACTAAAGCCGCCTGCATAAATGGAGAAATAAAATTTTGGAAACAATTTAATTTATGAAAAAAAGAACTTTATTTGAACTTATTTATTTGCATTCAGCATTTAATATAAAAGAAAAAAAGAAAAAATTATTTAGAGTGGTATGGTGCAAAGCAAGATTTGCACAAAGGAATATCGCATTCTTGGCAAATTATTTTTGTGCGCCTTTGTTTTTGTTTTTGGGCGCAATTAGAGCACCGTCTTCGGGTCTCTACTAAAATAGGTAAATGCAATGAAACATTGCCCATGTTTTTATTTTGTCTCTCAGACACTCTTCCTCTACTTTTTGCTTTCCGAATTTTTGTGGTTTCAACACCTTCAGCAATAAGACTCTCCGATATTGTTATTAGGTATTCGATGAAAGGAGTCTTCTTCCTGTTTAGTTCGGAATGTATGATCCAAGCGTTGACAGCAGACATCATAATAAGACGATAGAAAATCTTTTTCCACCATTTGGCTGACTTCCGATTGTGATCATAAACAGCAGCCATTTGATCAGCAAGGTCGACTCCTCCCATTATTTCTCTGTAGTTTTTAATCATTTCTGGGCAAGGAATTGATTCCTTTTGCCCATTTTTCAACGTCTTCATAACCGTAGTCATAGTTGGCTTGTGAAAATTGCTCAAAACCATTACCTCTTTTGTGTCCTGCCATTTTACACAAGTTAACCCAGAAGAACTGGTTTTAAAAATTGCCTCCCCTCGCTTGAGTTTATCGCCTATTTTTGGCAAATTTTTTCTTTGGGCCATACATGTGCCCACAGCTGGAAAGTTAAGGCTTTCTAGTAAGTTAACAGAGGTAAAAAATCTGTCAAAGCAAACCATAACATTGGGTGCAGTTATTGTCCGGACTAAAGCATTGACGACTCTTTCTCCTAAAGTTCCCTCCGTAGATTCCTGTTCCTTTCCAGTGTAAATATTGAAGTCATAAGTATACCCAGTTACAGAATCACACCTTAACCACATTTTAATACCACGTTTTATAGGTTTTAGCGGCATATATTGCTTGAGGGAAGACCGACCTTTAAACTTTGTCATAGATTCGTCAATGCTTTGACTGTAGCTATCTTGTCGCAATTTCTTAAATCTGCCTTTCAAGCAAGAAACAATGTCATCTACATAGTACGTCTTTGAACAATCAATCGGTTTTTCAGGTAGGGCAAAATACATTTTTGAGGATATAAATTTGTATCTATCCCTTGAAATAGCTGATTTGACAGCATTGTTTCCAAGCGATGGATGTGTTGACCAGTAATCTTTCAAAGCTGGGACTCTGTTATAGCTCATGATGAACATACAACCTACAACAACCTTGATTTCGCCTGCATCTGTTAGTTTATACTTCCTCCGTTTGCTACTTGAAGGCAACAATTTAATTCTTTCGTTGGTGCATTGAGCTATGTACATGTACAAGCTTTTTGGAAAAACCTCATAAAAAACTTCGATGGGTGTGGACGTATGTAAAATACTTGAATCTATTGTACATTCTCGGGGTATTGGTGCTGTCGCTCGTGGAACAAAACCATCCCCAGGATCATTCCAAATCCGTGTAAAATTATCCGCGGCATTACCTCTACCCTCAGACTGCGTAACCTCTTGTTGGAACTCACTTGAATTCCTTGAATGTCTTGTTGCTTCCTCTGCTTCTTCTTCTGAAGATTCTGCACTTTCTGCGCTGACATCATCTTCTGGCTCGTAGTCGCTACTACTATCGCCCGCAAAATCACTTCCTGAAGTCTCATCCATCAAAGAATCGTCCAATGGCTCCTCAAGCACCCTTGCGATCTCTCGTCTCGGCATTTGCTTCGGCATTTTACTTTTACGGAATAAAGTGAAAAAAAAACCAATAAGATATGGTTCTCATGAGGTGGCCGTAAAAGACTATTGGTACACATAATTACCACCAAAAAGTACCACTGGTACAAATGTGTACCAATCATTAAAAAAGGGCTAAATAATCAGTTGTGGAGGTGATTTCACTACTTACGTTTTATATAACAACAAAACAGTTTTGAATTAATAGTTTTACACACTTTTGATCAACTTTGAATAGCGAAATGTTGTTTTTTTTGGCAAAAGTTTACGGCGACACGTGCACTGGTGGCAAAAACACTGGTACAGATAATGACAAGACTGTAAAGTTTACCGTTTGGAGATAAAAATTTATTGCTTATGCTTCAGAGTGCGGAATGGTACACTTTACATTAAATTTATACATACATTTCAGAAGTTAGGATTTTTTGAACACTTGTTGGTACAAGCTGGTACACACCTTGTACCAGTAGGTTCGAAAGGGTTAAAGACAGAATCTTTCGCGTAAGGTACGAAAATGAGTACTCGGAATTCAAAGAGATAAATGCCGGTGTCCCGCAAGGAAGCGTTCTCGGCCCAATATTATTTTTGCTCTATACAAGAGACATACCCCACGATGAGGGAACAATTTTAGCTACGTTCGCAGACGACACTGCTATTCTCGCTATTGATACGACAGTTGAATTATCAACAGGGAAACTCCAGCGCGCTTTAGACAAAATATGCGACTGGACGAAGAGCTGGCGAGTTGTCCTTAACGAGACTAAGTCAACGCATGTTAACTTTACTTATAAGAAGATAAACAACAAACCTTTATTCATTAACTCGGTACAAATCCCGTACTCAAATGAAGCGAAATATCTAGGAATGACTCTAGACGCAAAACTTAAATGGAAGCCGCACGTCAAAAGAAACGCGACGAGCTCGAAATCAAGTTAAGAGAAATGAATTGGCTTATCGGAAGATTTTCGAAACTAAGCATATATAACAAACTGCTTTTGTATAAGCAAGTGCTAAAACCATCTTGGACGTACGGTATACAACTCTGGGGTTGTACTAAACCAAGCAATATATCTATTTTAGAAACTTTTCAAAATAAGACACTCAGAGCAATCGTTAATGCTCCATGGTATATAAGAAATAGCGATCTACACCGAGATCTAGGAATCGCAACCTGGTCTGACGAGGTAACAAACTTTGCTCACAAACTTAGTACTCGTCTTCGCGGACACTGCAACAATGAAATTATCCGAACTTTGGATCAGACAAATCTTACGCGCCGACTACAACGAATGAGACCGTTAGATCTAGCAGCATAAGATGAAACCGCATAAATTGACGGTATTGTAGGTGCCTTCGTTGGAAGGCAGCCTGTCACACGCGATTACTACAGAAGCTTGAACTACTTGTTAAGGAAACTTAGTCGTAGTCTGACGGAAAATGGGAGGTTTTTTAGTGAGTAAGAATCTCACACTACTATGAGCACGCGAGTTACATATTATATGCAAACGCCAGCACAATTGCCAGCACCAGACGACCAATATGACACCTTTATTAGGTCAATAACACAAAGTTCACCATGTATTTCTTAATTTCCTAGAATTATTATTTTAATGCATTTTCAGTTGTCGAATTCTTAGGAAATAATTGTGCTTGTAAAATCGCTGACGCTATGTCTACCGATTAATAATGCCACTTATGTTAAGTATTAAATAGAGGTGAACTACACGAAATGTGTGTAGTCTCCCGGAATATTGCTTGTAATAAACGTCTTTAATGAACGAAGAGTCCTTTTAAAAAAACAAATTATCACTTTGATAATTTGTTTTTTTAAAAGGACTCTTCGTTCATTAAAGACGTTTTTTTAAAAGGACTCAACAAGGGTTATTTCAGTGGCGCAGTCGGTAGGATTCTTATAAAATAAGAGTCCAGTGAAACGAATTTACGTCGTGTGAAATTAATTAAATATAAGTGTTTCTAAACCAAACATTTCAATTAATAAACACGTTACCCAGTGAGAACTCGAAATAAAATTTGCTATAGATACATACAATAAAATCGACAAAGATTAGTGTGTTTGTCTTAAAGCAAAAGAAAAATCACAAGTGAAGTGCAAAAGGTACAGGAAACATACAATAAAATCGACAAAGATTAGTGTGTTTGTTTTAAAGCAAAAGAGAAATCATAAGTGAAGTGCAAACGTTTATGCAAAGATACCAGATCCACGATAGCAATAGAAATATGGAAAACCAGAACCAACTAATTGCTGAACTAGAACTCAGAACCCAACAGTTAGAGCAAGTGCGTACAGCATATGTACAGCTCCAACAACGAGGAAACCGAGAGGAGAGGGAAAGGATTCTAAAAGATATCCGATACATGTCAATATTTACCGGACAAGGAGATGTTACCATAAATTCATTCTTCAGCTGCGTTGAGTATTACATCGATCAAGTAGAAGATGCAGAACTAAAGAAGATTATAGTGAGAGCTGTTTTCCACGAAAAAATTCAAGGTGAAGCGAAAAATGCAGTGATCAACCTACCAGAGACGGACAATTGGACTACCATCAAGGAAACGTTAAAACTAAGGTACAAACCGGATACCGAACCACATGAAATCTACAAGAAAATAACAAATTTAAAGGTCAATACGGTGAGTGAACTAGCAGTAGAATTACAAAGCATTAAATATAAAACAGACGAATTGATTGTTTATTATAAAGAAGAAAATTATGTAGACTTAAGTAATGTTGAAGTGATATTAGCAAACACCGCGAAAGAAATTGCGCAAGGAACATTATTAGATAGGATATACGAAGAGAATGATTTAAGTAAGATAATATCAGTGATGAGAAAGAGAAGATTTGAGGATTCTTGCATTAGGCCGGAATTTAGAAGAGTAGCTAGACCAAAAGCATTTGTTCCACCAGAGAAACAAAGGAAACCAAACTATTCTGATGAGTATCATAACAGATCAGGTCAGTATCGACAAAATAATCAGGGTCAACAAAGAAATTTCTCAGGACAGTATAGGCAGAATAATCATCAGGTACAGCAACGAAATTACTCAGGACAATATAGGCAGAATAATTATCAAGGACAACAAAGGAACTTCTCAGGACAATATAGGCAGAACGATAGGCCAAATCCACCAGCGGAACACATGGAGGTTGATAATATCCAAGGAAATAACATTAGTAAACAAATTAATAACTCTCAGGGTCAGAACCAAAATTCAGGACACTTTAGATTATCCCCGGGCCAAAATAGCCATCAACAGGAGATGTCTGAACAAAGAATGGTAATGCCTCATGGAGCAGTTTATGAAGAAATTAGAAATCAGTATGAACAAAGTCCCGCGTTTTTTATGAACTAGCCTCGGACGAACTACCACAAATTAAAATAACAATTTGTTCAAAAAGCTTTACAGCCTTAATAGATACAGGCTCAACCCTAAGCATAGTAGATGATAGATTAAATGATTTTAAAAAATTGCGGATTGAACCAATACATTTTACTACGGTAGCAGGTAGGGACACAATTGCCTATGAAATACATACACCGGTACCAGAAGAATTCAAAGCGTCACCCAACGCCCTAATTAGTTGGAAAGTCAAAAGACTTTGCAATAGAGGATATCAATTTATAATTGGTATGGACCTATTAAGTAAATTAAACACTGTAATAAACCTGGAAGAAGGAATAATTAATATAAATAGCCAAAGCTTAAAATTTACTCACATCCCATATGCATTAAATCAAATATGTTCTCTAGAAACTATTGATAATAATATCAATCATATAAAGTTAGATCATCTTAACAAGGAAGAATGCCAAGAAGTAGAGAATCTGTTAAAAAGATTTAGTAATTTATTCTTCAAAGAAGGTGACATATTATCAAGTACCCCAGAAATTGAGCATGAAATTGTGACCACAACTGATCAACAAGTGAATGCTAAATTATATAGATATCCCCCTATACATGACGAAGAGGTAAGACGTCAAATTAAAGATATGGAATCTCAGGGAATTATTCGGAAGAGTAACTCCAAATACTCGAGTCCACTTATAGTTGTTCCAAAGAAAATGGACAACTCAGGGAAAAAGAAATTTCGCATCGTAATCGACTATAGAAAGTTGAACGAAATTACGATTGATGACAAATTTCCTTTACCCAACATTGATTCAATATTAGACAAGCTTGGAAAGTCACAATATTTTACCACGATTGATCTCGCCAAAGGCTATCACCAGATCTTGATTAAAGAAGAGGATCGCAAAAAGACAGCTTTTGTTACCCCCCACGGGTTATATGAATTTATAAGAATGCCATTCGGTTTGAAGAATGCCCCCGCGACATTCCAAAGACTGATGAATGATATTCTCAGAGATCATATAAACAAGACGTGCGTTGTTTATCTAGATGACATTCTCATCTTCAGCACAACATTGAAAGAACACGTTAAATCTATAACGGACATTTTTAAAATATTAGAATCTAAAAAACTTAAGATACAGGTTGATAAATGTAATTTCAAGAAACGAGAGACCGAATTTTTAGGTCATATTCTCACAAAGGATGGTATAAAACCTAATCCTGATAAGATAGCTTGCATTGAAAAACTAGAACTTCCAAAATCTCAAAAGCAAATTAAGAGTTTTTTAGGAATAACCGGATTTTATCGAAAATTCATAAGAGATTATGCTAAGGTAGCACAGCCTATCACAAAATATTTAAAGAAAAATTCAAAAATAAATACAAATGATCCAAATTACATAGAAGCATTTGAAAAACTAAAGAGACTTATTAGCAGTCACCCAATATTAAGATACCCCAATTTTCAGAAACAATTTACTCTGACAACTGACGCATCAAACTATGCGATTGGTGCGGTAATCTCGCAAGAAGGACACCCTATATGCTATGCATCGCGTACTCTCAATAAGCACGAAACCAATTATTCCGCTACGGACAAGGAATTCCTAGCGATAATGTGGTCAATAAATTACTTTAGGCCTTACCTATACGGTAACAAATTTAAGATCTTTACAGATCACCAGCCAATTAAGTATCTTCATGCAAAGTATAGAGGAAAAGACCTGTCGCCTAGACATCAACGATGGCTTCTTAAACTAGGAGAATATCAATTTGAAATAGAGTACCTTAAAGGCAAAGAAAACAAGGTAGCAGATTTTCTTAGTAGAATAGAAGTTAACGAGGACGTTAAATCTAAGGAGGGAGAGAATCCCACGCTAACAGAAAATTTTTCGCTTAAAGGCAACCAAAGTAATTCAATATCAGATTTTGTATTTAATATAGAAGAAAACGACACCAATGAAACAGTACATTCGGCAGAGGAAGAGTTAATGGATCACATTCCAATTGTCGAAGATATCGTCAATAAGTACAAAACTCAAATAATCTTAACAAATAACAAAATAAAGGAAATTGAGATCATACACAGTAAAAGAATAATATATATAGCAGAGCATGATTTTGACAGATTAGGAGACATACTAAGGAGATTTATAAAAAAAGGAAAAATAGGCATATTTTCAGAACTAACGGATAACATATACAATATCCTTCAAGAAAAAATACGGGAAATTTTTTCGAATGATAGTAACATAAAATTCGTGAAATGTTCCTTCAGAGCACAAGATTTAGAAACTGAAGTAGAAGCCGTAAAACAAATATCTTTGTACCATGTAAGGGAAAGTTTACATTCAGGTATACAAGAAACTTTCAATCAAATAAAATACAAAATATATTACCCTAAATTACTAGAGTTAATTCAGATAGTAATAAATCAGTGTGACGTGTGTAAAGCAGTAAAATATGACCGTAATCCAATAAAGCCAAAATTCCAATTCACAGAAACACCGACAAACAAAAATCAAGTTATTCATTTGGACACATATGTTTTTAAGAAATGTCATTTTCTGACAGTAATTGACAAATTTTCAGAATTTGGAGCAGCATATTATTTAACGGATAGAAACCATATTACACTAATAGGACAGTTAGAAGAACATTTTGCTAAAATAGGCAAGCCAAATAAGATCGTAGCAGATAATGAACTAAAATCGATACAAATTCAAGATCTTGTAGAAAAAGAAAATATAATCTTACACATAACTAAGTCAAACTCGCACACAGGCAACTCAGACGTAGAAAGGTTTCATAATAGCTTGGCAGAAAAGTTAAGAATATTACTACTTCATAACAGTACTTTACCGACAAAACAAGCGATGCAACAAGCAGTTAGAAATTATAATGAAAGGTATCATTCATCTATTAAAGCTACTCCTCAACAGGTTCAAACAGGTAAAATTAGTTTAGAGAAAGTGTACGAAAATTTGAAGATGTCCAAAATGAAAAGATTGAATAATATTAATGATAAAAGAGAAGACTATAAAGAAAGAAGAACTTCAGGATTAATTAAAAACTACAAGGCAGTAAGGCATAAGCATGAACCAAAATACAGAAAAGCCAAGTTAATAAACGTTCATCCCACAAATATAAAACGACCTCTTAAATTTTCAGATGACAATGCTACGGATACTGACTCTCTTTCTAGTAATCCAACTAAGTAACGGACAAAAGTTTCTGGACGTACAAACGATTGCAGAGCAAACTGGATTTGTTAAACTTCAGCTATCAGATATTACTATTACTAACGTGACAGATATTATATTGCATATCATTAACCCCCTAGAAATAATAGGAATAGTTAAGAACATATCCAACAATCTTAGATCACTGAACCCCGAGCAAAAATATATATTAAATGAAGAAATATCCAATATAATGCATAAGATTCAAACATTAATCCCTATGCAAAGTAGACATAAACGAGGATTAGTTAATTTAATAGGAAACGCAGAAAAATTTCTATTTGGAACAATGGACAACGACGATCGACAAAACATATTAGAACATCTAGACACAATTTCTAAAAACAATCATAACTCAATTGAAAATCTAAATAAACAAATAAAAATCAACGAGTATTTCAACAAAACATTCTCAATGCTTAAAGACACAATTGACAATGACCGAGAACTAATTACAAGACAACTCAATACTGTACAACAAGCCGAAAGACAAATAGTACTCAAACAGTTTTATTTTGATCAACTATTCAAGTTAAAGTTCTTAGAAACAAAAATTGAGCACATTCAGGATAACATAGTCTCAGCTAAAAACAATATTCTTATGTTCTTATTCATAATAACAAATGAAGAAATTGAAATTTATAAGGTAGATTTTTTTCAAATTAGCACAAATAAGACTAGGAGTAGTAAACTATCAAGATAATATGTTAGCTTTCGCCATTAAAATACCTAGGAACACTATTAAACTGCCATTAAAGTTATTAATTCCAGTACCAAATAAAGATAACTTTGAAATTAATGCAAGCAAAGAATTTGTAATTGAATATTTTAATAAAACCTTTAGATACGAAAAAGATAAAACAATTAATGAACTATTAGAAAGTAAGCACTGCATTATAAAAGGAAATTGTAACTTAATAAGAAATAAAAATACAGAAATTATATCATTAGACGATGAAACAATATTTGTTAAAAACATAAATAATATAATATCTCAAACATGTGATGATAGAGATTTTGATCTAAAGGGCAATTATCTAATTAACTTTAACAATTGTACAATTCAAATACTTCACCAAAAATTTTCAAATGAAAATAAATTGTTAAAACAAAGATTTTACTATCCCAACAATAATGTTAATCTCAATTTATCTAAATCTGTAAACTTTAATAAAATCATTTTGAATAAATTTGAAAATATACAAGAAATTGAAGAAATAAAAAACTTAGAAGATGGTTTTGGCTATCTAAATTATACATTCTCATTTATAATTGTCATAATGGTGCTTGTAACTATAATTCTTTATGTAAAAACAAAAAAAGTAAATATTGATGTCAACAAGAAAATTCAGGAGAATTTCAATCTAAAGGAGGGAGAAGTTACATATTATATGCAAACGCCAGCACAATTGCCAGCACCAGACGACCAATATGACACCTTTATTAGGTCAATAACACAAAGTTCACCATGTATTTCTTAATTTCCTAGAATTATTATTTTAATGCATTTTCAGTTGTCGAATTCTTAGGAAATAATTGTGCTTGTAAAATCGCTGACGCTATGTCTACCGATTAATAATGCCACTTATGTTAAGTATTAAATAGAGGTGAACTACACGAAATGTGTGTAGTCTCCCGGAATATTGCTTGTAATAAACGTCTTTAATGAACGACTCTTCAAAGTGATAATTTGTTTTTTAAAAGGACTCAACAAGGGTTATTTCAGTCGCGCGGCCGGTCCTCGTAGTGCCTATGAAGGTTTTTCCTACCCACGGACAAAAAAAAAAAAAAAAAAAAAAAGTGAAAAAATCATATTCTTCGTCCGAACATTTCTGGCCCACCCTTAACGTCGGGTTCTTTTCTATCGTCCAGTCATGCTACCTGGGAAACAAAAAAAATTAATTTAACAGTCTTCAGGATTGGTTTTGCCTCTTATGCGTGGGCTACTGACGAATCCCAAAAGAATTGCAAATTCGCACTACAAATTTCCATTTAAACTGAACCAAAATTCTTGTTGCGTCTGTGAAAACAGTTTTCCTTTTTTGCCGATTTAACTGGGAAACTGTGCATACAAACCCCATCGTGCTCGCGAGCGCAAAGTGTTTCTTTTTTAAACGCAAATCGTTGCTTTGCCCACGCTCTACGCGATGTTCTCTAGAACAATTTGATGTTTTTCCCTCGAATGGGAAAAGTCCTGTCGTGGAGATGGTTATTTGGCATGCTATGTGCTCATTGAATCATTTTGATGTGGACGATTCCGCGCTTCTCGACTCATGAAACGAAATCCGCAAGAGCCATTTGAATGGAAAATGGTCGAGCGTACCGTTTGCATCGTTTTAAGCGGGTTTCTTTCGACTCTATCGCCCTTGCAATTTTGCCACAACAACATAACGTGGTTTCGTTGCCTTTTGCTGGCTGCTGTTGTATGCATTTTAATTAAATGGTTTAGAACTGTTTCTCCGTTTGGACGATGGTTCGTGTTTTTGTATTGTTTGGGTTGGTTGCGTTTTTCGTCGACCAAATATCATAAAGGGGACAGGCGAAGCACAATAATTTCACCTTATTCGTATTCGCGACCAAAAACAAGAGCAACTCAAAACTCTATAAATTGTTTTTGTTATCCGGGGCATCAGAAACAAGGAGAAACAACCATTAACCTTAGTAAAGTGGTCTTTTTGTTAATTTTGCTTTGGTCTCTCAAAACTGTAACATAATCGTATGATTTCAGCTCAAAACTACATAGGTATACATTATGTAGTTGAAATATGGGTTGCAATATTGCAATTGCAATGCTGCAATGTAAATTAAAGCCTATTATTAGCACATGGGGTTCGCATGTAATTTCCTGCACAGAAAATCTTTTATTCTTGGTAAAACGTTTCAATGTTTTCCTTTCGAAGAATTTGTTTTATATTTCCACCCACAAACTTTTTTAACAGCTCACCAGAAATATGTGCCATTTGACATAATGACAAGAAAATAAAATTCCTGCTGAATTTCTGCTGAATCGATTGAAAAATTTTGAGAATTCTATACAAACCAGCTATTTTGTAGAAGTAGATTTTGGATTTAGGGCTAAATCTGCAGGAAAATTAAATCACAAAAATGTATGCAAAAAATATGTCGCCGTAATTGGTTTCGGTGCTACGTATAAGGACATCGATCGAAATTGAAAAAAAAGGCCGTAAAGTTATATCTACACGCAACGGCCCGTCGGCTTTTGTTGAGGATTTAACGTACACTTTGTATTAATTAGTATTAATTTGTACCTTATTTAGAAGGTAACGTATATTTGCGACTTTATGTTTATATCCGACCCAGTGTATATTAATTTTGATGTATAGTTTGTAACACAGTGAAATTATCACCGTAGACCCCATAAGATCTTTTAGAGATATGAATGTCAATGAATATCAATGTAAAGCCGCGTTGTCACAAGCAACGTAAAACAAGAACAGAAACAGAATCTCATACATTAGCAACTGAAACCTAAATTCGCTGAATGCTTTTTGAGTTGCTAATGTACGAAATTCTGTTTCTGTTCATGTTTCTGTTCCTTGTGACAACGCGGCTTACGACAACCTCTATTTGAAATTTTCTTTCAAAATGCCTTTTATTCAAGTAAGACTAGGCGTAGGAAATTAAATTTTGGTATAGAGCAATAATGGCCCAAAACCTCTATGGAGGCAAAAATTGAACCGCCTGTAATATGTCCACTTTTAACATTTTAGATCTTTAAAAACGATTTCTTGATCGATTTCTCGAAAAGTTCACTCCAAATCGAAAAAAAAAAATTATGAAAAATATCGAAGATACGACTATGTGCTAAGTTTGGTCCATACAAAGATTTGAGCTCCGCCCGCTTTTAGGGGGGCGGAAAACTTTTTTTTTCCGAAACAATTTTCGGTTTTGATTGATGATTCCAACGAAATTACAATAAATTGATTTTAATTTTTAACTCAGGCCCACTTTTTGGGGCGTGGCCCGTATAAATATTATATGAATTCGGGACAGAAAATTTTAAGATCTTGTGTTACACGATATCTATATAGGGTCGGATATATAGAAGTTTGTCACAGGCGAACTCTTGCACTTACTCACTTGTTATAAATATTTTTATAATATTTTTATACCCTATTCCACAGGCATGAATATTAAGTTTGATACAGGCGAAAAAGTAACATACAGGAATAATAACGATAGACCCCCAAGACCTCAAGAGCATATGATCGAGACCGAACCCTGAATCGAATGAGCCATGTCCGTCCGTATGTCACCAATTTTTAGGCCTTAAATTTTGACCTAGGAAGCTGAAATTTTGTACGTAAGCTCTCTGTCATTCGAAGCAATACAAGTGTTAAAATTTTTGTTTTAACACTCGTACCGATACGCTGACCGCCCATAGTTAGCGTGGCATCGAATCAAAGAGTAATTATTTAAATGCAATTTGTTCAATATTTTTGTTCCAAATCGAAAAATTTTTGCTTAATATATTAAGTAGAAAAGACTATTTTTTAAATTTCTTTGATACAAAGTTTTGGGCTGCGCTCACATTTGGAGGCAGAATTTAACAAAAACCTGAAATTTTGCAGAAAACATTTATTTCGACTACTTTTTAGCCTAACTTAGGTAAAACACAAAAGCAACGTCGCTATTTTCGTCGATAGTCAAGCAGCCATCAAAGCTATTGACGCAGTAATCACTTCCTCCAAACTTGTTAAAGAATGCCAATACGAACTGGCCTCGCTTGATGCCCATTTCAAGGTCTCCCTGATCTGGCTACCGGGTCACAGCGGTATAGCAGGCAACGAACAAGCTGACGTCTTGGCGAGGCAGGGTTCACTTCTCCCTTGCTCACTCGCAGAGTCAGTGCATATCCCACTTGGCGCAATAAAGGCCATAATATCCTCAAACTATCTGGCAACAGCCAACCTTAGATGGTCAAGGCTAACTAACTGCGCCATATCTAGTAAGATGTGGCCAAAATATAACAAAGAAAAACACATGATCTGCTTAATAGAACGCGTTCCGATATCGCCAGACTAACAGCGATTTGCACGGGACACTGGCCAATAGACGAACATGCCGCCAAACTTGGCATTCCCCACAACACACATTGTCGCAGTTGTGACGACGCGACTGAAAAAGAAACCCTTTTGCACCTCATGTGCGCCTGTCCGGCACTAGCCAGGGCCAGACAACGGGCATTAGGGAAACCCTTCTTCAACACACTTGAGGAGGTCTCAGGTAAGAGCATCAGAGAACTAATAACATTCCTTAATTCAACAGGTTGGATCTAGAATTAGATCAAATCAAATATCCAGGTCACGTGAGTTTGTGGTATCAAAACAACACTTCAAGTGCTACTTGAGCTTCCTTTCTGGAAGCAACCACTTCTACCTACCTACCTACCTAGGTAAAAATTAGAACTGAAATTAAAAACATTAGGTTCACCGGGTTCTATACGAGATTCCGTTCCTAAAAAATTTTTGGCCACGCCCATGTTTAGAGGTCGATTTCACAAAATTATTGAATTTGGACCAAAAAATTACAGTTTTGCGTACATTTTATCCGCAAACTTGGATATTTCTATGCTTATATTCATTTTCGGTTAAAGGGATTGCTTATGCCACGCTCTTTTTTTAAAAAAGTGAACAAAAATTTATAATCATATTTTTAGAAAGAAGAAAAAAAGAAAATAGGAATGGAGAGGAGAATAGAAATGGAGAGGAGAATAGGAATGGAAAGGAGAAAAGGAATGGAAAGGAGAAAAGGAATGGAAAGAAGAAAAGGAATGGAAAGGAGAATTGGAATAGGGTATACCGCGGTTCGTTACAGACGGACCGAAGCTATTACATACGCACTGTTGCAATTACTCACTGGTTTTTTGTTATTATGCCATAAAATGGCGACTAATGAGATGCGATTAAGAATAAAGCCCGAAGTGTCTCCGCCGGCCTACCATAGGATAAATTAATTTGGTTAAAATCCCAAAAGCACAAATATAGTCAAGCAATTTTCTGGCTTTGGTTTTGTCGAATTAAACTCAATTTCACTTTTATAATTATGAAGTAAAACTTATTTAAATTCCAAATCACTCTGAATATAGAGCAGATATAGATTATAGAACAGATACAGCATTTGTAACTGTCGTACGTGGACAGTTCTAGTTTCTTGTTTCAACTATCAAATTGTTATAAAAGTGTAAGGCTCAAAGGCAGCTCAAAGGTTGCGTGAAAAGGGCCAATGAGATTTCTGAGGGAATTCAATTTTTTTAACGATTTTAATTTGTGTGGTCAATCTCGAAATTTAAGGGTTATTAGTTGAGGATATATGGTAATCGTGGACTTGTGTCCTGTGAATTTTTAATTTTAGTTCTCAATTTAAAATTTTTTTTTCAAAATAAAATAAATAAATAAATAGAGTGGCGCAACAGCTCGAAGTGAACCAGGGCCAACTTCTCAACAATGTATGCTGGTGTGTTAATTTCTTTACATACAAGGGGACCTAAAATTTTTTGCCAAATCCGAACGGCACTTTGAGAAGTTTTTCAATTCCAAGTTGCACACTCTGGAACCATAAGCATTGATTTTTGAATATTGGACTTATAAGACACTAAAGATGCTCTTTAGTAGCACTAATTGTTTTGCAAGGTTTCGTTATCGTCCCATTGGTGCGCAGCTTAGTTACTTATAAAATTGATCATAGTAACGTTTACAGTACCATAATTATAAAACTAAAAGTGCTAACACCATTAGCTTCGTAAATGTAGTGCTATAAACGTGCCTAGCACTGAAGTTTTAAGTCTATACATAAGTTCTGAGGAGCTAGATTTTATAGCGTAGGTAGGTTCTTTAGACGTTTCTCGCAACTATTTTATAACACTATAGGTTTGACACACCCGAAGTACTACTTTGCTCTTATATAGCACTTGAGGGTTGCCTGATGTCATACAAGAGAAAACAGCGTGATTAATGGAAATTGTTGTGTTTCCCCCAGTTTCCACTAGTTTCTCCTTTTGTGTCCTTTGGGGACCTTATTAATAAAGCTCTTCAGTATATGCATTGGGATTCCTTCCAGGCGAAAATTAATTTTATTTGCCGACTATTATTATGATCTACGATAGCAATGTCTATGACTACAGTAGGATAACGTTATGCTTTGTTGTAGGTTCTAATTAGAAATTGTGTAACTACGTTAATTGTTTCATGTAGTAACACTTGCATCACATGTGTTTCTCATAGCCTAAGATGACCACAATGTTAAACATATACAATCAACTAAGACTTCTGGCAATCTCTTGTTATAGCTTAAATAACAATGCAGTGCTGGACTGTTGAAGGATTGAATTATTTTAATCGTTGCAATCTAGTTACCTTAGAAACGTACTCAATTAAACCGTTCATTTGTATAGTGTATCCGAGTCTCATCTAAAAGGGCTATCGGTCATAGCATGCCCATACCACAAATTAATCCTTGCAATGTCACTCCAACTGTTTGAATCTATAGTCTCCAGTGAACATAACCTTACATAATTACAGTGTTAGCTTTTGGTGTGTGATTTCCAAGGGAAACAAAGACATATTAGCAATGGAGTTTGAGTCTATAAAATCTAACAATATGACATCAAAGTGGTATGCCCTAACTAAAATTTAATTGAAAACCATCACTTGTTGATATGACATTCACAAACCTTTTGTGTTTACTCAGTGGCGTAGATAGGGAAGGAGGGGGAAAGGGCCGGTTGACATTTGGTGACTTGGAGCATGAGAGAGGTCAATTGAGATGTGGAATCAAAAGATTCGCCTAAGCGGATTGTTTGTAACCCACCCACTAGTTTTCTATCCCCTTCTCGTTACCATTCACGAATCATAAACTAAGGAAACAAATATTTTATTCCTTAGGTATAAGGTTGCTTAGTTTATTTTTAAGAAAGCTTTTAAATAGGTTTTCTGCACATTTTATACTTTGGCCTTATTTGAACAATATCGCTTTTACCACCGAGAGCATGTGTCGGATCGTACCACTTGCGCTGCTTGCAATTGACCTAAAGTCAAAACCAGGGGTAAAATTTGAATCGCAGGCCCGTTCCGGAAACTGAAAATGGTAAGCATTATAATATACCCTTGTAATTGCCGACTACCTAAGCCTGTAATCCCAAATCAAGAAGCTTAAAACGTTGTCGACCCAGATATTGAACCAATGCGCTGGGTGTGCAAGTTCGGTGGGCCTATGGAATTACACTCCAAAATTTCGATTTGAAGATATTCCAGGAAGCATGCGCATCAATCGGACTTAGGATGACATGGAGTGCACTCCTTCGCCCGCAATCAGATGGAAGGGTGATACGCCTTAACCCGACCCTGAGGGAACATCTCTGCAATGTCAATTACGAAAATCAACCTTAATGGGATCAGCGAATACCTTTATTCCTTATGGCCTCGCGTGATGCGGTTTAGAATATAACTTTAAGACTCCATCTGAAGTTCTCTCTGAATGAAGTGCCAGGTTATCCGGTGGCGTAAATTTTGGATACCCAATTAAAGATCCCCATTATTATTTTCTTAACTAGGCTTTATGTCAGTCGAAGATACGCTTTTCTGGAAAATTTTTCCTCAAAACTGCCTCCAAATGATGGCGTGGCGCAAAATGTTTTTTGAATCAAATGCAGAACAAAGTGTACTCTACGTAGTACATTAAGTAAAATTTTTTCCGATTTCGAACAAAAACCTTGATTTGAAAAACGTTGATTTGAAAATTTTCGTCTTAGGTGGTCTACGCTGGAGCTTTAAACTTTAAATATATGGCCCTTTTCAAATGATTAGAAATACAATTTATATAAATAGAATATTGAACACAAAAATTATTTTGAAAAGCTGTACAAAACCATCAGAATGTTTTAACCCTGTTGAACGATCTGAAAAAAAGTCCTACTTGTAAGCGAAATTGAAATACTTACATTCCCGATTCCCGATTCTTTAAGGTACTCAATTCTGATGTGTTTTAATTTGATAGCTTCCAGTTTCATAGGTTCATTAATCTTCTGCATCATAATAACCAGTATTTTCTGTAGCTAGGAGTACCTTCCCAGCAGTATTGGTCATAAATACATACAATATACCAAATTTGCACTCTGTGAAGGGTTCTTTTCTTGCCCATAGAGAAAAGAAGTATGTTAGTGCCACCGATGTCGTTAACAAGCAAAACAAGTGGAAAAGTGCAACAGTGCGTATGCAAAAGCTTCAGTACATCTACAACGGATTGCAAAATACCCGACCATACCAAAAAAAAAACTGCCACGCCTCCAATAAGTGGGTGGGATATAAAAACATAACTGTTGAATGCTTTATACTAGGTCGTTGCCTACATTTCGGCCTAAAACTCCGCCTCTTTAACAAAAAGAATCACTTTTTTTAACGCCACGCCCACAAAAGTGGGCGGAGGCACATATAACAAATATATAAAAGTTAGAAAATGCTAATAACAACAACTTTTGTCGTATAATTTTTAGTCAAGTTTCAAATAAATTTATTGAAAAACAGTCATTTTACGGTAAAATTCCTTAAAAAAGTGGGCGTGGTCAATGAAAAGTCCAGAACTTTTTTGGCCATACATACCAAAAATGAATGCGCTACCGCCATTTTAACAGAGCTAAAATTTGGAAAAAGTATTTTTCAAAATTAGAGATGGTCGCACATACAGGCTTGTAGTGGGGCGGATTCCGGTAATTTTCAAACTTGATCTGAAGGACTGGATTTCCAGCCAACCCACCAAATTTCAGCTCTCTCCCTTAAAATTTAAGGCCTAAAAGTTATTTACATACGGACGGACGGACGGACGGACGGACATAGCTTAATTGATTCTCCTGTAGCTCGCATTCATATCTCTAAAAGGTCTTACGGGTCTACGGCGATTATTTCACTGCGTTACAAACTGTACATCAAACTTAATATACCCAGGATCGGGTATAAAAACTCCCACACACACTGCGATCTTAACAATGTTGAAACCTATGAAAGTACTCAGACCAATAATGAACCATCAACCCAGGAACCATTTGTAAAGCATAAGCTCACACAAATGCAAAAAGAAACCGTCTTCATCGGAAAGTCTCTATGTGTTCATGGGGTAACGACGCACTTATTTTTGGTTCTTGAAAATCCATTCAAACGAAGACTACACAATCGGTATTACCAGCAAAAGATTTATTTCGCGATACCAGCCCAATGTGTAGATGCACTAGCTCCCAGCTCGCTTTATTCCGATACCTTATAATCTGGATCTGTGAGACACTTGAAAAGCATCAGAGTCAGTATAAGACTGCAGATAAGAAAATTACATTATTTGTAAACCGCAAATACTTTGGCTCAACTAACTCGGTAACCGTATTCTGCGATTAACACTTGAAAAGACTTATTCCAAATACCGATGGAAAAAACTTGTTAAATTCGAGGGTAAAGAGTGATGAAAACGCCATCGCTGTAATTCTTCAACAATGAATGCGTATCTCTTACTTTGTAAATGGTCCTAATAGTGCAATAAAAAAGCCAGTGTCATCAATATTTTAAACTTAGACACAAACATGTAGCTAGTCCTGCTCTGTTTATTTTTAGAACGAGAAAAAGGCGGATATTTTAAATGTCATAGTGTCGCAAGCCTTTTGATTAAAGAGTAAAGGTATAAATTAATTGCTAGACATTCGAATTGATATTAGCGAGAAAAGAATTGCATTACAATAGACTTGACAAATTTACTGTCGGCAGGGCTGGATTATTTCTGTTGGAACCGTGTCTAGAAATTTTACTTAGATTTTTACTCCATCCGATCAAAAATATCATAGAGAGTGGTACTGATACGGATGATTCAAGACGACATTTTTTGATTGACTCTGTTTTCATATTCTTCCCTTTCCGTATAGGGGGATAGGGGAATGCTCACCAGATATGGTATTATACTGTATAGGCCCTCTAGGAATCCTGTATGTTGTATAGTTGTAGGCCCCTTAAAAATCAATCTGGTTGAAGCTCCCTAGAATTTTGTTTAGTTTGCCTTAGCCCTTGAAGGCTTTCCCAGATCTTAGCTCGGTTTACCTTTTCCTTTTTTCTGAATTCTTTCCTAAGTTTGCATGCCTGGGCCCCTTTCCGACTATAAAATACCTTCCATACGTTGGTATTCAGGTCTTTGTTCAGTCTTAGTCATTTCGGCTACAATGGCATTTTTGAGTGCTTTGGGCTCCTTCGCGGCCAGTAACCTGTGAATATCCCACCGGAAATACCGCAACCAATTCCGCCTTTACTGTTTCAGCATGACTTCTGCCAGCTGCTGCTGTTTTTGCAGCCGCAGTATAGCTTTTTCCAGCTTTTACGATGTTGGCTTTCAGAGGTTTCGCCTTGGATCTCTCCGGCTCGCTTTTTCTGAATCTTTTCGGCTCGTTTTCTGCAAATGCAGCACACGCCGGCGTGGAGCTTCTGCTTCCCCTTTTCGCTGATCTGGTGTTCAGTTCTGGCTGGTGGTTATAGTCCTGGGACTGTTTTCCTACTTACTCTCTCGCTACCTCAGGTGTGAAGCCGTTTTCAAGATATCGGAGACACCATTTGATGCCCGCTCTTCCTAAGGAGCTCAGGTAGTGGTTCTTACAGGTGGCGGCATTCTAGGAAGTAGCTTCCTTCCTGACCGCCTATAGCAGAGAACTTAATACTTCAGGATGTGCCTGACGTCTTCAGCATCTTCTCTTTAGTCCCCTACTCGGCAGGGTCGGCTAGAGCTCGACTCCCACTTACTGCAATCGGTTTCTTGCCTTGTAAGGCACTCTGATCTGGTCCTGGTTGCACTTACCAAGAACTTCTTCCCCGATAGGTCGAGGCTTCCTTTTAATCCTCAATGTCATCAGCGCGTAAATCCTGCTCTATTCCATTGACAAGCTCGTTTGCATTTTGGTTAAGTTTTGAAATTTTTTGTAAGTTTTATCTATTCTCATGAGTACAGAAAAAAAGAGAGAGGCAGAGGCTCCTTTATTATACAACCAGTATACACACTGGCTGAAACACTCCAATGGGCACGGTTCGCATTATATCCTGGATTTTGGTTGACTTTATCATACCTAGCTTAAGGCTTTTTCAACTCCGACTTTGCAGGGGGGCTAGAACTGAAGTTGGTGATGAGTCCGACTTCAGTCACCGTATCTCAGGCTGGGGCCCTTTACACGGTACCCTCATCCGAGGATGGTAAACTGAGCTTTTTTTACTGGCATAACGACGAGCTTTCAGCCCCCTGCACCGTTATTTAAATCGGGATTGGGATTGGCTTTTCGCATTTAAAGCCTTATATGCTATGCAAAATTTTTCCTAAGCTCGTTGAGCATTTCGTTTCTTCAAATAACTACATACTATAATAGGAATCGTTCAACTTGTGCGCCAACCTTCTTATATGTTCAGTCAAAACCGCAATGCATGGCAATTGACTCCTGGACATTACCAAGTATAACAAACACAACTACGTTATTATGACAGCCTTTATTGCTTGCATTTGTAACCCTACTTGTTTGACAGAAATTCAAATTACAAGTTAATGCAACCTGATTGTTGCGAAAAGAAGTGTATTGTAAATTTGGATTGGAACATACAGAGTCAGCCTATAAGTCAGCAACAGACCAGATTGACTTTTGACACATTTTAAGCATGAGAAAAGCTACAACAAATCAAATTCTAAAAATGGTTTTCTTTAGTTTTATACTAGGAATCCTTATACCTGTGGGGATGCTCAGACAGAACGTAGATTGTATTTATTTAGAAGTTGAATAATTGTAACGAAAGATATTAAGCAAGATTCTTAGTCTAGTTCGGAAGACAGAGTCAACAGAATCAGGAGTAGGTACCTATTTCGGATTCAATCAAACGAATTACGGGGAAGCAAGATCTACCTATGCATATTTTGACACAATTTCAACTCAAGAAAACCTTATTATCTTGTACTTCAACCACAAATCACGCCGTGCTTGTACAAGAATTTCTTTTTAGTTCAAAGTGAGTAAAAGTTATACTATAGGAGTAACTAAAAAATACATGCAATTCAATTCCTGGAGCATATTTACGTGGTACAAACATAATTTCAACAGACTCTCCACCAGCATTAAGAATTAAAGATAAGTTAATAGTTTCTTTTTCTGCAGAATTACATTTTCACAGGTTTTATTGAAAAGCTTTCATTAAAATGTCATTTGCCTTGAGCGTGACAAATGATGACGAAGGTTATGTCCCTTTTCTTTTGCTTTCTTCTCTCCATTTTCTTATAGAGTGTTTTCTCAGGAAAATTATCCCAATAAATATGTTGAGGGTCTTCTTTGGCTGCGCAATAAAGGTTCACGAAAACAGATGTACACTGAGTTAATAGTAAAATTTCTGCTTCGACCCAAAAAGTCCATCAGGCGCCTGTAAACAGCATTCTGACATGGGAATTTCAACCCATCGGATCTGGTCCCGGCTGCAAGTGAAATTGAATTTCAAAATTTGTTCGAAATACTCTGTGATGTTGGCCAAAGGCTTGTAAATTGGGTTCCTTGAAAAGGGGCTAATTGGCCAAAGGATATGACGGTGCTGATGAGGTGAATATATGTGTTTGTATATCGAGAAGATTATGCATGCAGCCCTTTATTAAAACAAGGGTGGTTCCTTGGAGTTGGCTCCTTTTGTCAAGAAGCCATTTTCAATAATTTGTAAAGAAGGCTAGTTGTAGGTTGTAAGGTTACACAATTTTGGGGGACATGGAGGATGCCAATGCCTACTGGGCATATGATTGCTTCCAAACTGTTCTTTGGGAGTTGAAATCCCTATAACCACTTTTGAAATTTTTAGGTGCCCTTTGATCTCGTATGTCTTTCGCAAAACATTTAAATTGTTTAAAGTCCGAGAGGAATAAACTTAAGATCGTACTGCAGCTTAAGACTTCAGAAAGAAAAAGGCTTTAAATTTTGTAGAATGGCCTTTACAAATGTCTTTTCTTAATTTCTAGTAAAGTTTTTGGAGCTATTTCCATAATGATTGGTTCATCCGAACCTCACCGACCCGAAAACAAACAACTTCAATGGTGCCTATAAGGAACTATTTCAGGTGAACGTTATGCCTTGAAGGGAATACATCCGTTGAAGTGTCGTCGCTAACTTCAGAGAGCCCATTATTGTCAAAGCCAGTAATATTTAATTTTTTTCCTTACACTTAACGTTACGTCGCCAGACAACCAGAGGACAACCCTTTAACATCCAGAACACGCACTTATTTCCAATTAACATTTTCCTAATGGGATCCGGTCAAACTCTACAGTAAGGAAAATGAAACGTGAGTCCCAACCGAGTATCCATCAACCGCAGTAAGTGAGCTCAAACAAAAACTTCTCTACTCGTCTAAGTTGCTGGTCGTTTCCCAAAAGGATATAACCATGTCCGTGTCCACCGATCTTGATGATTCCACTAACTTACACACAACTTTCTTTTATTTTCTTTGCACTTCTTTTCGCCCCACCACACTAATTGGAAGTATTTAGTGCAAAAGGATGTTTAAGTTTGTGCTTCTGGCTTATACGAAGAAGCTAATTAAAAAGGGATTAGCCTTATGTGGAACGCATGAGAGTGTAGGTTTAATGCGGTGTGGCTGCAGCCACCGTACAAAAAGGTCATCTTTCGCACTTGTGTCTCCGTCATCTGATGGGAAATCGGGACTCCCACCACACATGGTCTAATGAAAGGAACAACCTGAAAGGATTAAAAAAAAAACATCAATGCTAGATATTGAAGGCAACAAAAAAGTTGGGAAACTTACTATGTATGGGAAATTTTCATCAGACTTAAGTTAATCTAACTGCTCCCACAGCAAGTGAACAGAATAATTCTCTGCATGAAAACCATTACGCCAAATCCCAAGCTAGCAGTAAAATGAGGAACGAAGCTTCACACAAAAAGGAGTAGGAAATAGAGAAATAAAATATACGTCCTGATAGTGAGTATATGAAAACAGGAGCGCCCCGAAAAACAGGATGGGGAAAAGTGTGAAAATAGAATGAACTTCAACTAAAACACACACTGTTCCGGCTGTTGCTACTTCACGTCCTTAGTATGTGGAGCAAACTTTAGTGTATTTCGGTAAAGATTATGAGGTCTTGTCCTTATTAAGGATACATGCTCAAATTGTGTACGTGAGTTGAAACAGTTTGTCCTCATCGAAAAAGAACTAAGGAAACTGCACAGAAAAAAAACTGGAACAAATTACAAACTTTGTGCCGAACATTAAATTGAGTTGAGTTGTGTGTGATGCTCTGGTGCGTACACTGTTTACGACTCTGTAGAGAAATTACAGATGTTCTGCTCGGGATTGATATAGAGCCATAAAAGAACAATTCAAAATTTGTGTAATTAAAAGCAGCACAATTAAAAAAACATTAGCAGCATTTGTGTAACTTCAAGAAGAAATCACCGCATATGTTTGTTAAGAGCGTTTCGGGCATACTTTATAGTTATATCGCTTTAATATGATTTCATCAGATTGATTTGAAAACGATTTTTTTGTAGGTATAAAGGAACTGAAACATACCTATAAATAGATTCTATCTGGTCCTATAAATTTTTAAGAAATATTCACTAAGAAGCCTTAAAAAAATGATTTTTTTAAGCACACTCCCACCTAAAGTGACCGGTTTTAACCCTTGAAAAATGTATGGAGTATGAAAAATGTATGGAATGCTTTACTAGAAGATATCACTGCATGACTTGTTCTATAAGCCTCTCTCTTCAGAAGATTAAGCCCCTCTTTAGGAACGTAAGCAAATTTTAAATGCTGCAATATTTAAATTGACGATCTCAGAAGTCACATTGACTATTCCGATTGTTAATATTACAATCACGTTCTTCAGCTGCGATTCGTCTCACGACTTGAAAATTGGGTTGTCAATATGATAAACCCTTGTTGTCCTATTGAAAACCGAAAATTGAGAATCTGACAGTTGTCATATTGAAAATTTAGTTGTTAAACGTGTCCAATGTCATCGAAACTTTTGCGTCACATTGACAATTTTGTTCGTCAATATAACAATTTCAGGTTAACGACCGGCGCGGCGATTGTCAATATCACAACCAATAATTTTTTCAGTGTATTTTTGTATCAGTGTATTTGTTTCATTTGTTTGTTTGTGGTCATATTCGAGTACCATTTTTTATTCGGTCTCCTATATCTACCGCAACAAAATCTTAGTATTTTTCTTTTAAAGTTTTCCAGTTCTTTTGCAACTGTTGGTCAAATGGTGAACCAACATCCGAATCCGTAAGATATAATGGGCCTTAAGAGTCTTAAGTACTTTGGTTTTCTATTGATGTGTGTTTTGATGATGGAAGCTATTTTAGGAGACTATAGCAGTCATTTTTGCCTTATCTAAAATTTTACTAAAATGCTTATTAAATGTTAATTTATGATCAAAATGTATGCCCCGATACTTTGCCTCATCTTCAATCTTCAAGTGGAATGGGAACTTTTTCGACAGTTAAGGAGAGCATCTTACTCTCCTTGACTGCCTTACGATGTCCTTTTCCATACGTGTTTCTAAAATGTAAGTCGACTTTTCTCGGCCTATCAAATTAAGTTCCTGGAGTTAAGAAAATACTTTAGGCTGCTGCGAGATGAAAATTCTTCGGACGATTTACGGTCCCACCTGCATGTACGGAGAGTGAAGCAGCAGATATAACACCGAACTGTACAGCGGAACCGCCGTCGCAAGAAGAGTCAAAATTCAACGGCTATATTCGCTGGGCCATCTAGAGCAGATAGACACCAGCGCTCCGGCCCGGAAAATCTTCGAATCCAACCGCAGGGACGGCACAGTAAAGGAGCACCGAGACTTGGCACATGCAAGTGGAAGGGGAACTCAGCCAACTTCGCGTGCGAAACTGGAGACGGAGCTCCCTGGCGTAGCACGTTGGCCGAGGCCCAGGTCAACCCAGGGTTAAGGTAGCGTCACCTTAAGTAAGTAAGTAAATAAGTGAAGATATGACTCCAATCTGCGAAAAAGCCATGCTCAGGTCCTTCCCATTTTCCTACGTTTTTGTGGCTTGTTTTTATGGGACCGTAAGATTGAGGAGGGAAAAATATCATTTTCGAGTTAATTTTTTGTCAAACTGGAAATGGTGTGGGGTATAAACAGAAAAACTCCTTTTTTGCTAATTTGGTCCACTTGGAAATATTACCATTGCGTCGTCAAAAAAAAAATATATGCAGTTTGAAGGAGCGGCAGTTATATTTAGTTTTCTTTTTTTTTAAACAAGGTTTTAAAAATTGCCTTTGAGTTATGCGTAAAGGTCAAGTCAAGAATCTACATCGAGAGAGTTTTATGTTCTTAATTTACCTTGTTTAAGGTGTAGTATCATGTAGTAGCATTTTTAGGCACCTTTAATAATTTGCACTAGTTTTATTTTCACTAGTTTTGTTTAGTGGGTGCCGTGGCGCAGTGGTTAGTGTGTGTGCCTCTGACGCCGCGGGTCTCTACATATTCCTCTACGTTCCACCAGGTATCGCATATCGACTTTTCCATTCGTCAATTGGCGATTAAAGGCAGACCCCCGGTGGCGAATAGAGGGATATGTAGAGACCTGCAACAACGTCAGTTTTCAAAAAAAAAAAACTCCAAACCTATCATCCAGCCTTGATTTACTTGTCACTAGGGTGAAAAATAAAGAAAAACTGACCAATCAAACTAAGGCGGGAAAACAGCATTGAAGTTTTTGTCAGTCAACAAACAGTCCAAATTTTCAGTTTGACGTTGTTGCAGGTCTCTACATATTCCTCTACCGCCCACCAGGTATCGCATTTCCACTTTTCCATTCCTCAATAGAGGAATGGAATATTTAGAGACCTGCAACAACGTCAAACTGAAAAATTGGACTGTTTGTTGATTGACAAGTCAGTCAACACCCAGTCAGTAGACACCTGCAACAACATCAGTTTTCAAAATATCCCCAAATTTAACATCCGGCTTGGATCTACTTGCCAACTGAAACAAAAATAAACAAAAACTGACCAATAAGACTAAGGCGGGAAAAACTTTTGTCAGTCAACAAGCAGTCAATATTTTTCACTTCGATATTGTTGCAGGTCTCTACATATTCCTCTACTGTCCACCAGGTATCGCATTTTGACTTTTCCATTCGTCAATTGCGAAATTTCGTGAATTTTTCTAGTAGGTATCGATTATAGCCCTTATGAGTCAGAGGGGTTTGGTTTTGCGGGGACCAACACGGTACCGACGTAGACTACGTAGGTTTTAGCGTAATCGATCAGCACGTCAATTAGTACTTAATCACGGTACTAAAGTCAACAATTGGACAACTTTGACTGGATTTTTATCAAAACAAAATAATAGGATTTAGCGGCATTGTGTGTGCCTCTGACGCCGGAGGTCTGGGTTCGAATCCTGCCTCTGCCACCTGAAAAAGACTTGTCCTTTTTCACGGCTTTCACCTCCGCGAGGGTCTGACAAACCCTCCGAGAGTAACATTTGTCTTGAAAAACTTCTCAAAGTGCCGTTCGGATTCGGCAAAAAATTGTAGGTCCCCTTGTATGTGAAAAAAAAGTATAGCTCACACAGCATACATGGTTGAGAAGTTGGCCCTGGTTCACCTCGAGCTGTTGCGCCACTCTATTTATTTATTTATTTATTTATTTTCACGCATGACTCCTGTCAAAAAAACTAATTGCTACATTGTACATATTTTTGTTTTTTTTTTTTGACCTGTGTCTTTACGGTCCAGATTTTCAGTGAGAAATCATCCGAGTTACTGAGTCAAACTGAAATTAACCAATGAAATGAGTTTTTCGGTCAAATGAGTTTTTCGGTGAAATGAGATTTTCGGTCAGATTTAATCCAGGCCTAATCTCGGCTCTCTTATCCGCATTTGATGGGTTCATCACGGATCAAACTCTGGAGAATAGTTCGAACTTTTCTGTCTGTTGGTTTAAGTGTGCCTTTGAGAAACGACTTTTGCGAAAAACTCAAACAGCTTTGCCTGTTTTTTCTCTAAGTGTAGTTTTTTTTTTGGGTGTTGTTGGGTGGGTCAATAATTTCGAGAGAGAGTCGAAGACATCGACAACTCATTGATAAAACTAACTGTGCATGAAAAATTGCTCGCTTGGTTAACTCCAGATTAGTTTTGTTCCGGGTAATCTGCGCTTAACTCAACACGGGAAAGCCGGAATTTGCTCTTTTGCTCTTAGTTCTCAGGTGATCGTGATAATTTTGTGTTGTTTCAATAAAAAAACATGTTTTGTGTGCCAGTAAACAAAGAAAAATTCTTACGAGCATTCTTCAAACGATTCCAAACTTAGCCCTTCGGTTTTAATGTTACCGATTTGATAATTTGCCGCACTCTCTAAAAAGTTTCCCAGTTTGCTTCTGTGTCTGAGAAGCTTATGTCCTGACGAATTACCTATCCGTAATCCGTATAAAATCCTATGCTTGTTATCGATACACGCTCTGATTAAATGGGCGACTGCTGTTTATTAGCTACAGGCGCGTTGAAAAATGCTTTCACTACATGGGACCGCGTTTCATACGCAGTGTGAAGCAAACTATTTTATAAATGTGATTCTATAAGTCAACCCTTTTCCTTACTCTATTACTAATGAAATTTATATCCCTTCTTTTTTCTTCTTTTATTTCTATCATTCTCATCCTTGTCTCCACATGTCAACCGTAATAACACACACTGGCCGATGTCAACATTTTTTAATGGAATTTCCTCAACTTTTCACATCAACGAATTGTGAACAACGCACGGATATAACAAATTCATATTCTTCGTTCTTTTTTGTTTCGATCCTTTGGCTGGATATCCTGACGACGTTTCACATTGTGATGCCCCGGAACTATATGAACTGTTGTGTGCTTGCTCTTGAACTCACTCATGCACACCTGGATGACCTCGTGCTTCATACGTGATGTGTGCTTAATCTGACAACGAAAATGTTACTGGTGCGCAACTACACGGATGTCATTATAAAAAAAATACACCGACTACCACCTACCTATACTCTTCTTGTAATAATAATTTCGGTTTTTTTTCTACGATAACTTCATATAACTATTAACTTGTTCATTGGCATATGCTGAAAAAATATTCGTGTACGAAACAATGATTACGTAACCATTATCCTGCCGCGAATGCTGGGCAACACGTATATACGCGTGTCATCATTACACGTTGGCTGGCTATAAAATTGTGATAAATCCACTGACTGACAACGACGATTCTATCCTATTATCTGCCTCCATTGTACCACTTACTCGATCGACGACGACTCCGACGACTGAACCCGCATCAACGGCAACTCGGGGATGTTGACATGGATTGGGTTTGTGTGCCGTGGTCGTGGTACCTACCTCATATCCGAATTGTGGGGAAATAGGTTATATGGTTTAAGGATACCATGCAATTAGACACAACTGAACGTCATATCATGGAGAACCGTGGCTCACGTCATACGTTGATTATACGCAAGGTTCATCCTCAGGATTTCGGAAATTACTCGTGTGTAGCGGAAAATCAGTTGGGTAAATCAAGGAAAACTCTTCAACTAAGTGGAAAACCAAATGTGGCCGTATTCAATTCGCCGCCAATTAGTCAGTACAAGGATAGGTGAGTTTTATTTAGATGGAGTGTATGTGGGAATGGTTGTGAGTTAGATATACATAATTGTGTGTTCTTTTGTGCTTTTCTTTTGCAAAAGTTTTTTTGCATGACTTGGTAGGTACCTACCCTATCCTTTTCTTTGGAAAAGTTTTTGTGTGTATAGCAATGTTAAATTAGGGGATAAATGATCTTCGGCGGAGTTGCCCTGCTCGTTAGGATACTTGGTATGGGTGTAAGTCGTGCAGGTGCTTACATCGGAAGGTTGTGAACGAAACACGACATATGTTCACTGGTTGACAAACAAAAAACATTAAGCTTTAGGTTAATCTAAAGAGCACAGTCATACGATGTGGATAATACTATACTTACGTGCTTTTCTTATAATTTTTAGTTTTTATTTTTTATAGTTTTTGGCACATACCTATACTTTCTACTTAAGCTTATGAAATATGGTAGCTTACCTATGCAAATTGAACTATTCGTAATCTGAACAAATTTTAAATTTTTGGAAATGCATTAGAAAAATTTTATTTTTATTAATTACAATTTTTTAACGTTCATTTATAAGCTATATTTTTTTATATAAATTTTTAAAAAAGGAGCAGCAACATAAGTTCATTGGTAAAATGTTTAAAAACCTAATACTTTACATTTTTATTAATTTTCTGAGCGCTTTTAAATTTCAACAATTGACAAATATAGTTTTTGGCAATTGACGAATGGAAAAGTCGAAATGCGATTCCTATACCTAGTAGAGAATTGGCGATTGAAGGCAACCACCCGGTGGAGAATAGAGGAATATGTAAAGAGCTGCAACAACGTCAACTTTCAAAAATTTTCTGAGTTTATTATCCGGCTTTGATTTACTTGTCTTTCGGGTGAAAAATAAACAACAACTGACCAATCAAAATGAGGCGGGAAAACTGAAACATTGAAGTTTTTGTGAACAACAAACAGTCAAAATTTTCAATTTAACCTTGTTGCGGGTCTCTACATATTCCTCTACGTTCCACCAGGTATCGCATATCGACTTTTCCATTCGTCAATTGGCGATTAAAGGCAGACCCCCGGTGGCGAATAGAGGGATATGTAGAGACCTGCAACAACGTCAGTTTTCAAAAAAAAAACTCCAAACCTATCATCCAGCCTTGATTTACTTGTCACTAGGGTGAAAAATAAAGAAAAACTGACCAATCAAACTAAGGCGGGAAAACAGCATTGAAGTTTTTGTCAGTCAACAAACAGTCCAAATTTTCAGTTTGACGTTGTTGCAGGTCTCTACATATTCCTCTACCGCCCACCAGGTATCGCATTTCCACTTTTCCATTCCTCAATAGAGGAATGGAATATTTAGAGACCTGCAACAACGTCAAACTGAAAAATTGGACTGTTTGTTGATTGACAAGTCAGTCAACACCCAGTCAGTAGACACCTGCAACAACATCAGTTTTCAAAATATCCCCAAATTTAACATCCGGCTTGGATCTACTTGCCAACTGAAACAAAAATAAACAAAAACTGACCAATAAGACTAAGGCGGGAAAAACTTTTGTCAGTCAACAAGCAGTCAATATTTTTCACTTCGATATTGTTGCAGGTCTCTACATATTCCTCTACTGTCCACCAGGTATCGCATTTTGACTTTTCCATTCGTCAATTGCGAAATTTCGTGAATTTTTCTAGTAGGTATCGATTATAGCCCTTATGAGTCAGAGGGGTTTGGTTTTGCGGGGACCAACACGGTACCGACGTAGACTACGTAGGTTTTAGCGTAATCGATCAGCACGTCAATTAGTACTTAATCACGGTACTAAAGTCAACAATTGGACAACTTTGACTGGATTTTTATCAAAACAAAATAATAGGATTTAGCGGCATTGGTTGAACAGATTTGTGGTACCGTCCATTGTTCAATTTATTGTGTGCGAAAAACGGATTTTTAATTCAATTAACGAAGAAGTGGTTAAGAATTAGTACCCAGCAAAAATTCAGTATATGAATGGATGTATATTTCATAAAGCTCTAAATTTCAGTTAGTCAGAAATTAAGAGCTGTAATATTTTGGACTGGGGTTCGTCGAATAAAATTCAATTTCACAATAAAACACTTTATTTATCAAACAATACTTATTTAACTTCAAATCACACTTCGCTATTTAGATTTCAACACTTTATTTCAATTCAATTACTTTTTACTTTTCTATCGATTTTTAAGTCAACATTTAAAATATACAACCGTGTATTTATACAAATTAAGCACCTTCTAGTACATTCTATACTTTCCCTTTGGTTTTTTTTTTCATTGGTACCGCTGAATTCTATAGAGCGGAAATTTAAGATATCGAAATTCGAACTTGGAGTATCATTTTGATGTCAGCTGACTCGAATGACAGTTGGGTGTGTTCGTTCAGTGAATCGAGCAGATGTGTTCGTAAAGTGGATCGATGGGTGCATTCAGTGATTCCTGCACGGACAGTTTTCAATTAGCACAGTCATAATCAGATAGGGGAATGCTCACCAGATTATGGTGGGTACCGGTATGGAAAATATCCGGGGCGGACCAAAACCAGCAACAAATGAAAAATCCAGGAGCATATTTTTCAAAATGAGCGGCTTTCTGGTCGGCGTTTGTTAGCCGGGTTAGGGTCGAGATGGGATATGGGATTGTTTGGAGGGCGGTGAAAACTTTAAGTGCATCTGTTCTGCAGACGGCCTCTGTTTTTCGACTATACGATAAAACGTCGTTGCCATTTGGAAGCCATATAGAGTATCTATCTCCTCTTCGGTTTAACTTCTCCTTTATTTATCATGATCCTTGCTTGGGCGCTGTTGTTATTGCCGTCTTATCCGTTACATGTTGCAGATGCCAATATTTTCGAGCCGCTGTGTATCCGGAGTTTGAGTAGAGCCCCTTTTTTAAAACCTGACTCGCCTATTGTGAAATATGATTGTAGTAGATGCCCTAGTACGGAGACTTTGCGGGACGCTGCACCGCCTTACTGCACGTTATACTGGCCTCATCCAGTTGTCGACGTCAAATTCAAATACAGTATTCCCTTCCTAAAATAGACCGTCATTATAATCCTGCAGGTCGTCCTGGACTCTCTGGGCGGTGAGTGGTTCGTAAAAGTTTGCTCCAAATTGTTTTGTTGAGAGCATTCTTAGCATTCAGTGTGATGATTACACTACTGCTTAATCCCCGCTCTTCCATTGTCTTCTTTTCTCTGTACTTCTTTACGACTTCGTCGATAGCATCGATCGTGCCTTGCGGAAACCATACTAGCGATTCGCAAGATCTCATGAGAGGTCACTTTCAAAAGCGTCATTAGACCAAATTTTGGAACAATGTCGTTTAGCACGTCACGGCACCTCTTTTCACCTGGGCACATTTAGACAGCTTCCCCCTAACAAATAAATCACCATGCGAATGCACCCGTACACAAAAGTAAGGAAGCTATTTCTCCTAAAGCCTGTTATACACGTAAAGCTTACAAGCAGAATGGCAATACCTGTGCTTGGCGCAATGACACATATATATGATTCTATATATACTTGCTATATAGGTTGCTAAGGCTTGCAACAGAAAGCTTTTTACAAGTAACATTTTCTGTTACTTTTGCAACAGAAACATTGCAACAGATTTCTACATTAGAGTCACAATCTCGATAAGTCATGCAATAAGAAATCTTATACAAGTTACAGTTTCGCTAAGGCTTGCAGCAGGAAAGTCTATGCAAGCAACAGTTTCGGTGGAGCCTGCAATAGGAAACAATATACAAGTAACTTCTTCTGCAAAGCTTGTCACAGGAAGCCATATACAGGCAACAGTTTCGGTAAGGCTTGCAACAGGATGGGAAACTTGCGATGGGAAACTTTATACAAGCAACAGTTTTGGCTAAGCTTTGCAGAAAGAAACCTTATAGAAGTATCAGCTTCGGTTAAGCTTGCAACATAATGCCTGCTACAGGTATAGTGCTACCGAAACTTCTATACGGCCTTATAGAGATAGTTCATATTCTGCAGTGAAATACGGAAGCTGCTATAAGGCCTTAAAGAAGTAGTAGACTTCTTACAAAGTAACAGAGGAGATTATCAGAATCTTATCCATCTGTAAGACCTCGTTGTAGCTTCGTTAAGGTCTTATACAAATTGCGTCAGAGATTTTTGCCTCGGAAATAATCGGGAAGTGTTATAGAGGTCATATAGAAACAATAACTTCTCAAAATCGAAAATTTAAGCCTTACCGAAGTAAAATTGTTACTTGGGATGATTGTTGGACGAACAGTGGACGCACCATCTTTATTTTTTGAAATATTTCTATTTGCTCAAAAGTTAATCTTGCCAAGTTAATCTTGCCACTATGGCGTCTTGCACTTGGTGTCATTAAGCAGAACTTTTCAGACTGATGGTTGCGCAGAACTTACATCTTGACGTAGTTGCATCAAGAGCATTGAACTCATTTCTCTTCCAAAACCAATAAAGTAGCTATTTTAATTGGTAATTTGTATGGAAGTATTTCTACCACCCCTGGAAGTATGTCTGCTGCAGTCAAATTGTAAATTCCTTTTTCAGCCTTTAAGTTCGGATGTTTATTACCCGCCATGACAATCGTCTTCCGTGGAACAGAGATAGCGAGGGACATAATACTTACGGCAACGAAATTCCATTTTCAACCAAAGTTTCCAAGCCAGAATTCCCAATACGGCTACGTGACATATTCTGTCTTATAGAAGGTACAAATTTCAGAAAGTCTGTAACTAAAATTTACGTTTTCCTTCTAGCTTTCGCATCATAATGTATTTAAAGTCCTAATGTGTGGCATGAATGAAAACTTTTTAAAAGTTTATTTTGAAGAAGCCCCCTTATATTAATTATATGGACGATGACTGATTTACCACACTACTAGCCTTTAAGAATACACTTGCAACACAACTAGCCTTTAAGAATACACTAAAAAGCTCTTATCTCGTAATCCCTTATAGGTATCATTTAATCGTTCATTGAACCGAACTGAAGTCTTCGTCAACCCATATCAACTCAACACAAATAAAACTCAATTAGCCCTTCTAAAATTAACCACTCAATTCGCCAGGAAACCTCAACTGTCCATAGAGCTGAAATTATGTAATACTGCCCAATCAAATGGAATAAATTTAAAAAAAAAATCTCGTCCCTTAGCCCATTTTTTCAATTATTCCACTGACATTTTAACTTTGTTAGACATTGCTGGTAGCAAATCAAGCGTTTCATTGAACCTATAATTGGTCTTCGGGAATGTCACGTTCTCTTCATATAACGTATATCCCAGTACAGGCAATAATGACTCGAGTCTCTATGACTCACCCCCTTCAAGTCAAGTCAATATGTCATGCAATTTGAGTTTCTTTCAATATTTTGAACTACTCCAAGGAGTACAGAAGCAGAACAAGTACTCCGATTTGTTGTTGGCTTCTAAGTGACCTTTCTTCCTTGACATAGGTCAAATGATAAGAGTCATTTCCAACCCTTACGACAAACCCCGCACAGCCACCCGTTATTAAGACAACAAATTGCGAATATCCTTTACAAAAGCACACCGACACACACAGCTGGTGAAGAAACAAAAAAAACCCTAGATCGGTGAGTGGATTGTACCCATTTATTCTCGGTTTAGTCGAGTGGTCCCTATATATCCAACGGCTCTTAACCCCGACCACAGATGGTGTGCTTTGGGTGGCAAAAAGGGGGAAGGTTTTAAGTGAAAACCATCTCTCGAACGCATGATAAGACTACATAAGAAGCTAACAAAATCATGGGGCATTACGTAATCCAATTCAGAAAAATAATGAAAAAGGAAACAGGGGTAACATCCCGACCGCAATCACCCTTATAGCCATTGCAACAGGACACAAATACACACACACACGCATAGGAAGCTTTCGCCATATTCCAGTATACCACATTTCCTCCAGTGAATTGTGGCGGGCAAACGAGACACCGAATTGCTGCTGAAACTAAAGTTCAAAGACAATGCAATGTGGCAACAATGAAGTGAACTTCTATACATAAGACACGGTTATCCTTATCGTACCCGCATGCACTGCACATTAGGTGCATACAGTAAGCGACGTTCCAATAAAAGCAACAGATTTTTACATGGTTTGTGTGGAGTGAGGATATTTAGTGCATGTGGTGATGAGAATTGTGTCAGACTTGTGTAGCACCCGACATTAAAATAAAAGGAAATGCAAGCCAGTTGCACTTAAGAATATTCACAGGGATAATGGTGTTTTACCCTATTCTCTATACTTGCATGCAGTTATGGGGAAATACAATAAATAAATCAAGAATACAATAAGGAATCATTTTAAATTACTTAATTGCGAAGCGTGACAAAAACGAAGAAGTCAGGTCATATTATTGCCCCTTTAACGTCTCAATCCATTGGACCACAAGTTTATTAAGACGAATTGTTTACGTTGTGGTTTTAGTGCAATCCATCAGGAGTTTTAATTCCTTCCTCTCTTTCACCGCTTAGGTGAGAGAATTTGAACGGCTTTTATTACACCCTGGCCATACCAACCGACAAGAAAGAGCAGAATTCGTCTGAAGTTCAGCCCTTTAAATTTCAAATGTCCTTATTGTCCTTTGTAGATAGATATAATGTTACTCCTGATGTTATCGGCAGCATCTTCATCTTAATTTGTAATATGCAAATTTTAATAGCGCACATCTATAGGTTTTTATTGTGATTTTTGCGGTCTATAAGGTGTTTTTAAATTTCTTCAGAAGAAATTCAGGGGGAAAATTTGGCCGATTCCTAGAAAAATATTGAACGGACACGGGCAGAAAGCTTTTAAATACTCCAATATGTATACCTATACCACTGGTGATGTCCTCCCCTTTGCGATTTGAGCGACGCAATAGTATAATAGTGGAATATTATCTTTATGAGGCATAAAGTTCAAGGGTTATAGCTCGCCTCTTGTTTGGAAAATAGTGGAGATGAATCCCACTTTTTTTTGAAGTAATTTGCCCAGCAAAAGGTAATATCTTCTTATCTCGAAGATAGCTGTACGAAGATGAATTCGTACAGCTTATTTTGCTTACCTTACCGTGCATTCCATATTCTAGTTGTGAAATGTACTCAGAACTCTATGCCAGATTTAAAAAATCTTGGCTTCACGTATCAACAATTTTAAATTTTGCACTGACTTATGCTGCGGTTTTGGCAACAGTTTCGCCTACTCCATTCCATTGAAGATCTGAGTGAACTGTGATTTGCTCAAATTATCTTTTAAACTCCTTAACACACTGCAATCAAAGACTCGATTAGTCATGAGTTGTAGAGTTTCTGCTGAAGGTGCTAGAAAGACAATATCATCAGAATATTAAAGGTCCTCAATATGGGTATCTGCAAATGAATCTCCTCCTGGGATTTGTATCGATGTCTTCAATGTAAAAGTTGAATTATGCCGAGCTTACGTTGCAACCCTGCCTGACTCTTTCCGTTTTAGCAACAAACTCGGATAAACTTTCACCATTCCACACTATTCCGCCCTTGTGTTACTTTGAAGGCTTCCTACATTACTTCGCCGGTTTTATGTGACATTTCATGTTGATAGAGTTTTTAAAAAAAATTTCTTCCAATCAATGGCTGCATTGAAATCGATAAAAAAAGGCAAACAGGGTTTTTTCTGTTTAACGAAAGTCTTCACTATGTCTCATAGGTGGAATAACAATGTTGGATTTAACATGGTAAGATTGTAAGCCTGTGTAAGATTTGCCAAGAAGTGCCTTTTTCTGTACCCAACGCGTTAAATGGACTTGTTGATTGCTAGCGAAAATCTTCCCAAAAGCGTTCAGAGGCAAGATACAACAGTAATTGATGGCTGGATTATAACTCACCTTTCTTCAAAATTCGGAATACTAATGCTTGCTTAAGGCTCTTCTCATTAATATCCGTTTCGAGGACTTTATTAAAAGCTGTTGTAAGAGCAGCAGTAAATTCCCGGGGCTTTTCTATCTCTTAATTGATTTATTGGAAACTCTTTATTCAACCTTCCTTTACTCGCGCGTCTCAGACCGACAAATCATTAATTCTTCGTATACTTAAAAAGTATCATTCCTGCCTGTTTGAAGTTTTTAGTACCTTACTAAATAACTATTCTCCATGATTTAGCTGGGCGCAAGCGCACGTACCAAGTAGGCGTGTAGTTTTTTTTGTGGATTTTCGGTCCATCAGACCGACGCGAGTATAGGTGTTACAATTTTTGGGAAATATTTTTTTTTGTTTTTCAAAATTTAGGGAGTGAAAAAGTTGAGTTGTTTTGCACAAAATTTTGCATACATGCAAAATTTTGTGCAAATTTGCATACAAATTTTCAATAACTGTCATAAATTCTTTTGTCTCTTTTGGTAGCACATTGGACAAGGATTTATTACTTATTTGAGTATGAATTTCTGGTATGTTCTGATTGGTGTGCTTTAGAAACTTATGAAGATTGCATAATTTTTGATACTTTTTTATATTTGCTGTTATTTGTTTTTATTGAATTAATAAGTTTTTGAACGTTTAATTAGAAAAAAATATTTATTTTAATTATTTAAGTTTAGGTCCAAAAAAATTCAGATTTTTTGAGAGACTAGTTTCAAAGGTTATTGCTGCCAAATAATGTAAGATTTCCTATATTTTACTATATTCTTTATTTTTATAAAACAAACAGCAAAACTTTCTATAATATAAATATTCAAGAAAATACAGATAAGCTAAAATCTCGGTCTGAGAGACCTTGCGCGAGTATACGTCTCCTGTTAAAACGCGCGAGGAAGGTTAAGTGGCATCCGGTGCTAAAGCTCAGACTTAAACTGTTTGAACCCAAAATTTATATTCTGTTGCTTCATAGCCAACTGTCTTAAGATGTCATTCTATGCCACTGAATATACATGATTCGGTGTACAATTTCGCGCAAGATTCTAATGTCGAATTCTTTTTAACACCGAATCGTACAACTGGTCTGGAATACAGTAAAAAATTGTTCTTTTCTCGTACACCTGAATGGAATCGTGGGTGTAATGTATGTGAAGTGACGCTTCGACTCAATTTTCATTGGTGGTTTCTTACAATGCGACTGAAATTGTATGAAATCAATTTTTTTTTTTTTTTTTTTTTTTTTTTTTTGAATACTAGGATGGACGGAGACTAAAACTCCAAAATCTTTCAAAGATACCAATACGCCCACTATAGCAGGTACATAATACCGAAGTAGCCGATATTGGTTATGCCCGATTTCCACGTGCTAAAAAACCACCCATTTATGAGAGACACTATGAAACTGCCAGAGCGCACTTCATAGTAGTAAATTTTCGCTCTCTCATAATACTTCTTGACTACAACTAAGTTAACTTAACAAGTAGTTTACGCTTCCATAGTGTTGATCGCATTGGATAGGTTGCTTTCCAGTGAATGCACCTACTAAGCCGTTCATTAATGCGGCTTCACCCTACGTCGCTAGATCGAAGGGTCTTGTTCTTTGTAGTCGTCGCTCGTTGTTAACATTGTTAAGAGTCTCGTTTAGAGTACGGATCATTTCATTGTTGCAATGAACATGAAGGCGAGCATTAAGCTTTCGAGCGAAGTTTGTTACTTCTTCGCCCACGGTAGCTATTCCTAAATCTCTGTGAATATCGCTATTCCTAATATACCATGGAGCATTCACAATTGCTCTTAGTGTTTTGTTTTGGAAAGTCTGCAACATGGACATGTTGCTCGGCTTGGTACAACCCCAAAGTTGTATACCGTATGTCCAGGACGGCTTTAACACCTGCCTGTACAAGAGCAGTTTGTTATATGTGCTTAATTTCGAAAATCTTCCGATAAGCCAATACATTTCCCTGAGCCTAATCTCGAGCTCGTCACGCTTCTTCTTTACGTGTGGTTTCCACCTTAGTTTAGCGTCCAGTGTCATCCCTAGATACTTCGCTTCATTTGCATAAGGTATTTGTACAGAATTTATGAACAGAGGCAAATTGTTAACCCTTCTGTAAGTGAAATTCACATGCGTAGACTTGTTCTCGTTAAGAGCGATTCGCCAAGTCTTCGTCCAGACACAAATTCTGTCCAATGCTCGTTGGAGGTTTCTCGTTGATGACTCGACTGATTCACCTGTTGCCAGGATGGCCGTATCGTCCGCAAACGTGGCCACGACTGTCTCGTCATCTAGAGGTATGTCTCTTGTGTAGAGCAGGAACAGGGTCGGACCGAGGACGCTTCCCTGGGGTACGCCAGCCCGAATTTGCTTGAAACTCGAGTATTCACCACTACACCTAACACGAAAGAGTCTGCTTTCAAGATAATTTTCCAATATTTTAAACATGTCTTCCGGCAAATTTTGCCGTAGCTTATATTTCAAGCCCTCGTGCCATACCTTGTCGAAGGCTTGCGATACGTCGAGGAAAGCACTTGAACATATTTTTTTCCCTTCTAAGGCTTTTTCAATTTCATGCGTTATTCTGTAGACTTGATCTATTGTGGAATGGTTAGGTCTGAAACCGAATTGATGATCCGGGATCAAGCGTCTTTCTGCAATTATTGGTTGTAATCGCTTCAGCAGAAGTTTCTCAAATACTTTCGATATTATCGGCAGAAGCGATATGGGCCTATAAGATTTTTTATCATTTGCGCATTTCCCCGGTTTAGGAACCATAATGACTTCAGCAACTTTCCATTGTCTTGGAACGTATAGAAGTCTAAGAGAAGCGTTTATCATATAAAGTAGCTTGACTAATGCCTTTTTTGGTAGCTCTTTCAATATTTCGCCAGTGATCAGGTCGTAACCCGGGGCCTTGTTATTTTTAAGTTTGCTAATTGTCTGTCGGAGTTCAATTAGCGAAACTTTTTTCATTCTAAAGCTATCAGGTTCCCCGTTGTTGTTTAGAACGTCAGCCAACGGCGGACCGTCGAAAGGCTTGAATGTTTCTTCTAAATGTTCAGCAAACAAATTCGCTTTCTCTTTGTCTTCTCTTGCCCATTCGCCGTTAGCTTTTTTATTGGTGCCGAGTGGATTATAGGTTTCTTGATGGACTTAACTGCTTTCCACAGCGAGTAGTTTGAGCTCCTATCCGCCGACAAGCCTTCAAGGTATTCAGTGGTCTCACGATTTTTAAGATCTTGCAACATTCCTTTCAGTTTGTTAGAGAGGCGGTTCAATAGGGTTTTGTCTGGGGGGGCCCTCGTGCCTTGCCATCTCCTACGCGCTCTTGTCTTTTCACGAATCAATTCTTCGATTTCGAGCGGATATGTTTTACGTACATGCCCGTCGGTGCTTACTGCGTTCTTTTGGGACGAATTGTTGTTCCAAGCAGCGCTCTGAATTGCTTCAATGAATTTGTCAACTGCGGTTTCTAACTCGAAAGGAGTTTTCAATGGCACATTCAAGCCAACACCCTCCTTACAGTCCTTTCTGAAAGCGTCCCAGTTCATGTTTTTGCTAGCTAATCTAGGAGTTCTTTCTATTTTCGCCAGTCTTCCACCCATCTTCAAGATAACTCCTGAGTGGTCTGAGCAAAGATCATAACACTCTTCAATTCGCGTAAGGTATTTGGGGTACCCTTTAGCGATGAAAAAATCGACAAGGTCAGGCTTTTTATTCCTATCGGTTGGCCAATATGTTGGCCTACCCGTGGAGAAAAAGTCCACCCCACGCTTCATACTATTTTTGTACAGTAATCTGCCTCTTGTTGAATTGCATCGTGAGCCCCAAAAAGTATGCTTCGCGTTAAAGTCACCCCCAATGATAAAATTGGACCCAATGAAGTCATACATACGATCAAGATCGTCTTCCACCAGTCTATATCCTGGCGGGAAATAACAAGATGCAATGTTATAATCTAAGCAGTCAATTTTTACAGAAACTGAACTGATCTGCATAGAGTCTAGCTCAACTTCTGTGTTCTTGAAGTGCTTTATGCAGTTCTTAATGTAGAGGGAGGATCCTCCTCTCGAATTTTGCGAAGGGTGATGTGCGTGATAGTCATTGTAACCTTTAAGTTTGGGTGTAGACCCGTTTTTAAGGTGAGTTTCCGTAATCATGCAAATATCAATATTGTTTTTCCGTAGAAATACTTCTAGTTCGTCTATTTTATTCAGAAGGCCGTTTGCATTCCATGTTAGTATTTTAAATAACTGTTTCATATTCATGTTCTCTTGTAATTTTTTCGAGGCTTAAACTCGAGCTTGCTCAGTTTGTCAAATATAACTTTGTTGATTTTAGTCTGATCCTCAAGTTTCTCCAAGATTACAGCGAGGATCTGAGACACTGCATCTGTTGTGGGCGATCTTGCCTTGCTTTCGTTTGCCGCAACCTGTGCGTATGATTTCGATGCGACCAGTGGTGGTTTCTCCGCTGCACTTGAACTGGCGCCGCTCTTTTGTGGAGCTTTTACGCCTTTTGTCGACGCCTCCTTTGCCAATCTTCCACTTTTGATCGGCTTTGGCGTCTTTGGAGTCTTTGGCTTAGGAGTTTCAGCAGGTTTTGGGCGTCCTAGGCTTTGATTCTGACCTCTAGTATTTTCCTTAAGAGGTTCTCGTCCCTTTTGCAGCTCTATGGCTACTTCGCATCCTCGATAGTTCGCGGGGTGGTTTCCGTGGCAATTGGCGCAAACTGCTGGAGCCTTTATGTCAACCTTGCACTCTGTTGACAGGTGTTTTCCGGCACATTTCACGCAACGTGGTTCTTTTTGGCAGTAGGCACTTGTGTGCCTGAATTCTTGGCAACGCTTACACTGTGGTATCAGTCTATTGCCCTTTCGCATGGGTTCGATTTTAACCCTGATGTTAAGTATCATTTTTATTTTATAAATATCGTTTATGCTCTCAGTTCTTTCAAAGGAGAGCATGAAATCAATAAAAACTAAAAATCTCAAACTAAAAGCTATCAAAATAAATTTTAGGTAAAAAGTACAAACATTCGGCGCCAACAAAATCACGCTACGAAATGAAAAAACAATGAAGCAAAATCAAGTCAAAGCAATTTTACAATAAACGTGGTGACGGCACCGATGCAGTATTTGTCGACCTGTACACAATAAGACCGGGTGTACACCACGCTGGAATTGTCGCGAACACCGAGTATTATTTGACAGCTCGGTGTGGTAGTTCGGTGTTCAAAAGAATACGGCATTAGAGTCCTGCCGGCTGATCTGTCGCTTGCAATATTCTTCTCCTCCCAACGTTTAAGATTATATTTCGTCCAGCCCAAAAATTATGGTCTTGGGAGTTATTGATTAACCTCAGAAACGTGAAACTTCTGGATATTTTTTTTAATGTTGTTGTTGTTTAATGTGCATTTTTATGCAGAGAAAAGATATAAGCTGTTTGAGCACCCGAGACGGAAGTGGGTCTATGGTGCAGGTGGTATCACCTATGGGCTCAATACCTGGATTCAACCAATTTTTTTTTTTATTTTAATTTTGTTGCCAAAATATAATTTTAAGTAAATTATAACATATATGATGATAATTAAGCCCTACAGAGGCTTCCTCTGTTTTGAAGTTTTGTTGAAGAGTGGAGTTGAAATATATATAAACGATTTGTCAGAAGAAAAAACCGTGTAAGATTCACCGGCAAAACTAATTTACTTAGGTAGAGCATTACCTGCGACAAGTAAATCGTAGATAGATGGTCAAGAAGCTAAATTGGTAGAACTCCTCATGCTGTACAAAGAGTAAAAGGATCGAATCGGGCGCATGATGTTTGAAGACGAGTTATTTTGTTTGAAGACGTACATCCTTACCAGGTCTGCCCCATCAATCCAGAATGTAACTTAAACTTTATGCAGTTGCACTTCTAGATCTAACCGAAATTTGTGGTACCCAAAGGTAGCAAGCCTTCTACCTTTGAGTCTAGAGATGTTGCCTTTCTCGCAAACAACTTATATGATTTCATATGAATTGATAATATTCAACCTCAATTGTATCTAAAAAAAACCTATAAATTGGATATAACTATAATTTTTATTATTTTTTTATAATAACATAAAAACCGTGAAAGCATTTTTCCTTATTTCCTCGAAAAACAAAACACCACCAGTTTCACATGTTCGACTTTTCGTTATCATCGCTTGGCTACCACAAGTCATGTGCCTTATGTACAGAATACTGTGTCTCCACCGGCCATAAAAATGACGAAAGAGTGAGACGATTAAAAGTGAACCTAGAAGTGTCTCCACCGACCAACTCAGAATCACATGGCACCAACACTTAAAAGAATGTAACGATAAACCCACAAAACTCCTTCAAGCGTTCGCTCTTATTCCAATGGGTTGTTCCCTTTTTAAAAAAATGCAGTTTAATAAAAGGCATTAAAAAAAGTACAAAATTTGATTTTGCCAAAAATAGATCTTGAGAAAAATAGTTTTATTCTGATGCATTCGACAGTTTTTTGATTGATTGGTGCAGATTGTTGGTTTTTTCCTATGAGATCTAGTCCAAAATAAAGAAGACTTCCGTTCCGAATCTAAACTCTGCAACTTCACAAGCTATCATCTTGAATTTCGTCCGAATCTATGTATTACAACGCTGACTGTATTATGCGATAAGCATTCTTCAAACTACGAACAATGGCCATTATAAGCACACCCTGTCGGGCTGTCAGTCAGTCAGTCAGTGACTGAGTAATTACACAGAAAGCAGTTGAGAAAATTAAATTTCCACTCGCAACAGTGCACAGTGGCCAACAACCCCATTAAATGGGGCGGATTGGCTATATATGGTTGCACAACGAATCCAGCCACCCACGGTTTTGTGCACTAACGCCAATGACACAACTGGATGGCTTGCCACCCCTTAATTCATGTCAATGTCTTACCGCGCCAAGTACAAACAAGTTTGCAAGAACCTTTTATTTTATTGCCACCCCCATATCTCAAGAATCAAGTATAGCAAGTAGCTATCCCAATCCGAGTCGCTTGATAGTAGAATGGCAGGCAAACTATTCGATGTATGTACGCGTTGTGAGATCACAATTTTTCCAGTCCATGGTTTCTCGCTCGTAACGATGATAATCATGATGATGATGATGCTGATAAAGATTTCTGTTTTCTCTCCTTCCGCAGATACAATATATCCTGGACGGTGGACTCATACTCACCCGTCGAAGAATTTAAGTTGTCATTCCGAAGGTTGCCACAAGGACACGAGGTCGTTGTCGACAATACCATCGAACAATCGCACTCATTACAGCAATCGAACAACATGCTGCAGATGTACAATGGCGGCGGGGGAGGTAATGTGGGAAGATTTGGCAGCGGACTCGACATTGGCAATGGTGGCAGTAGTGGCCATAATCATAGAATCACTAGTGGATACGGCATTCATTGGAGTAGAAACGATTGGAGGGATGTTGTTTTGCCGGCGATGCCATTGTCACATCATTACACACAGGGGATGAGTTATATGATTCGTGGCCTGGAACCTGATCAGCACTATGAGGCAACAGTTCAAGCGAGGTAAATGAAAACAAAACAAAAAATACAAACAACACGAAGAGTGTCATTTTTTGTTGTGCTTTGCAAAACACTAAGGATTTTTCCTTGGGGGAAGTTAAATATTTACTGTTTGTGTGTGTGTGAGGGTACTTGGTTTGGAATTATTTACGATTTTCTTGGTATTTTTTTTTCTAAAGAAGGGTGAAGAAAGTGTTTCATTTGTAGCACCTAACTATGGTACGAAACGGCTTGAGGACAACTTAAGGGCTACACTACAAGACTGGGTGCGATAAGTTTCTGTAAGTATTTTCAGAAAGATAGTTAAAGCGAAAGTTTTCCAATTCAAGCAATTGTCTTGGGGGCTGAGGGAAGGAATGAAAAATCCTAAACTCTCGTAGAATTTATGCAGTAGAGAATTGTTGATTGCCGTTTGAGGATAACAAGAGGTTGTAGGAAAAGAAACAGTAAGGAAACTTCTGGCAAATAGTTTTAAAAGAGCTGTTCAAAAGAAAAATGAGTCTTTTAAGGGTTGTTCACATAATTTACTCGATTCTTGGCATCAAAGAACAAGGAGGAAGGGTAAAATTCTTCGCTAGGGGTCGCTGAAAATAAAAGGAATAATTAAGTAGTATGTATCGTGGTCAGATAGGGAAACGCTGCACAAAAAACTGCGAGTGTTTAAAATATAAAACTCTTTAAAAACTTTTTGGTGGCGTATACGTAACATTTTTGTGCCCTATCTTATATCGTAGGTATACAGGGTGTTTCCTAATTCGATGCCAATACTTTGGGATATGTTTTTTGGGTTAAATTGAAGACAAAAATCGTTCCACAGTATGGGCCTATCGCTAAATTTGATATCATTTATTGGGAATGCACCTACTTTGAGGTACCTTGACCCATACTAACACAAATACCTCCGCTTATACTTACAACAGGAATGGAGGGGGACACTGTGAGCACCTGATTTGATTGTTTGGTCACATAAATAAAATTAAGATAAATTATAAACCAAACACAGCATTTTTGTTCCTATGAAAACTATGAATCGACTTTTTCTTAGTTTTACCTGCTACGGCTTTTCCCAAGTATCGTAAAATCTGTGCGTTTTTCAGATACCTTGTTGCGGCAAGTATTGTTAAGTATTGTTAGGTTCACCAGAAAAAAAAATATTAGAAAAAAAAGAAATTACCGATAAGTTTATTACACATTTTTTGCAAAAAAGTGACTCCAAAGTCAAAAAAAATGTCATGGGCAGGGAAAAAGGGTCCGACTTAAGAGCAAATATCTCGAAAGTTAAAAAAGCCATAAATTTTATTGTAACACAGTTAAAAGAAGTGCTATTTCTTCTAAAATTTAAATCCTAAACTAAGTGCCGGTTGTAAGTATTAGCGGAGGATATTAGCGTGAGGATATCGCATACCAAATTTCAGCTTCCTACGACAACTTTGTAGTACACTTGTACTGCTTCGGGACCTAAAAAGAACAGATATCAAGTCTCAAGTTCCTAGCGCAAAATTTAAGGCCTTAAAACAACCGACAGACGGACGGACGGACGGACATGGCTCATTCGACTTACAATTCGGTCTCGTTCATATGTGCCTTTAAGGTCTTGGAGGTCTACGGTGATTGTTTCTCTATGTTACAAACTATGAATCAAACTAAATATACCTCCTATCCTATGGGATGGGGTATAAAAATAGAGTTGGTCGCACATACAGGCCTGTAGTGGGGCGTGTCTTTGGACCAATACAACTAATTTTCATACTTGATCTGAGACCGACAGGAGATTCAACCTCGAATTCTCGATTCTCCTGTCCGATTCTCCTGTCGGTCCTATACATATCTCTAAAAGTTCTTAGGGGTCTACGGTGATAAATTTACTGCGTTACAAACTATACATTAAACTAAATATACCCTGAGTGAGTAGGGTGCGGTGTAAAATATATAAAAAACTACTTTTAACGCTCGTGCTGTTAAAAAGGCGTCAAGAAACTGCGAAAATTGTCAAGAATCTTCTGTGCTTATTGCAGAGAAGCAATCTTGATGCTCAAAAGCTACTGTTTTAATTTCTTAACTGCTTCGCAAATTTACTGGTAGATTCGCAAATCGATTTCAGTATTGTTTTTCCACGACAACATGGGAATGAGAGTCCTAGTCTTTTGTTTAGCTACTAGGTACTAATTATTTGGAGAACAGCATAGACTGCACTTTCAAGGGCATGTGGTCCGAAAATTTCTTCATGGCAATACGCAAGTTGTTAAGAAGCTTTCAAAAGTTTTCAAGTAAGTATACTCTGAAATACAATACCATACAATTTTATTTATTTTTTTTTTAAATTCCTGACGCGCCTATTGCGAACTAAGGACCTCGACCTGAATAGATCCTTTGTGCCGTGAAACATCAGGATAGTTAGGCTAGTAGGTCATTCACCTTCCGTGCGAAATGGATAACACTACTAGCAGAGGAGGTCTTTATGTCTTCCGAACTCAGTTGTTCTCTGAAGAAAAAGGTCCGTCTAATACCATTTAGGTCTGGACATTCACATAGGATGTGTTCAGCGCTTTCGTCTTCCTCAAGACAATGTCGGCATTCAGAGGAGTCAACTATTTTGATTTTAAAGATGTGATACCTAAACCTGTGGTGCCCAGTTAGGTTACCTACTAGGTTTTAAAAATCATGCCTGTTTAGATTGAGGCAACTCTTGGCATTGTTTGTGAAGGGCTGATTGGCCCGTTTGGCCTGTTTTAGGCCTGGGGTGTCCACCCAATATGAGATACATCTAGTATGCTCCCAGTTTTTTATAACTTCGTTAATTGCCGATTTGGGGGTGGGGCAGAAAGGTTCACATCAGGGGGTTTTTCGAGCCTTTTCTGGCTAATTCGTCGGCTTTCTCGTTACCATCAATACCTTCGTGACCAGGAACCCACCATAGTTTGGTTTTGTTTCTTGAACTAAGTTTCTGTAGGGTATTGAAGCAGTGCATGACTGATTTGGAGTCAATGATGTGCGAGCTAAAGGCTTTTATAGCTGCTTTTATACACTGCTTGTCCGTGTATATATGGATGTTTGCACCTATGATACCAGAGATGTATACGTGACTGGCGCATTCTTGAATGGCGTATAGTTCTGCCTGGAATACACTGGGACATTTTCCCATCGCAATAGTGTATTTCAGGTATGGCCCGTAAACGCCGGCTCCCACTCCCGACCCCATTTGGTGAGTTATTGCTAACCCATACTTCTCTAGTAGGAATCTCCGTGGAGAACCTGCCATACATACGTCGACAAGCCCATAAAGCGTTGGAAGCTTTAGTCATTTTGCTGTTTAGATGTGAGTTCCAGGTGAGTCCCTTGTCTAGAATAATTCCCAGATACTTGACTTCATTGGAGTACTCGACGATTTTGATTGTGAAAGGAACTATGACAGCCTTACTAGGGTTTATTGTAAGGTTTTCTCTAGAGCACCAGTCAAGGACTGTCTTAAGGGCGTTTTGCATACGTGATGTTACTTCGTTTGCTTCTTCACCCCTAATGATGATGACTAGGTCATCGGCGTAACCAATTATGTTTAAGCCTAAATTACTTAATTTGTGAAGTAGGTCGTCGATGACCAGAGACCACAGGAGGGGTGACAGTACGCCTCCCTGTGGGCAGCCTCTTGCGGCTAAAACTGATACCGATGTTAGTCCTGATGTAGAAGTGATCAACCGACTTTCGAGCATCGCTTTGATCCAGTTAATTGTAGCTTGGTCAATGTTCCTGTAGATCAAGGCATTTGATATCGAATTATATCCAGTGTTGTCAAAAGCACCCTCTATGTCCAGAAATGCGCAGAGTGCAATCTCTTTCTTACTGAAAGCCTTTTTGATCTCTGCCGTTAACTTGAGCAGAGCGCCTTCAGTGGATTTGCCTTTCTGATAAGCATATTGACAGGGGTGTAGAGGTATGCTATTTTTTAAACAATCTCTGATGAGAACGTAAATTATTCTTTCCATTGTTTTCAAGTAAAACGATGTCAAGCTAATGGGACGGTATGATTTAGGTAGTTCACTAGGCTTGTTGCCTGGTCTGGGGATAAACACTACATTGACCTCCCTCCAAGTCTGTGGTATGCAACCCCAGCTAAAACTTATCCTAAATAAGGCTATCAGGGTGGGTGGTACAAGAAGATCTTAACCTTTTTGTAGGAGGGCTGGAAAAATGCCGTCTTTACATGGTGCCTTGTATGGTTTAAATGTGTTAATGGCCCATTTAACCTTGCCCGGGCTGAAGAGTTTCCCCGACAGACTGTTAATTCTACTGAGGTTTCTCGGTGGTGAAACCTCTATGGCCTGCTCGTGTGAGCTGTCTGTAATCAGTGACCCTGGAAAGTGAACCTGAAGCAAGAACTTCAATGTTTCTTTCCGGTCGCATGTGATTGTCCCGTCGGGTTTCTTTAACAAACCCATGCAGTCTGAACGATCGTTTGAGAGAGCTCTTTAAAGTCGTGCTATAGCGGGGAGTTTTTCAAGCTTCTCGCAGTTTGCCGCCAAGAAGCTCATTTTGATCTGCGTAACTCTAGGTTATATGTGGTTAATTGGGATTTGTATTGTTCCCATTCCCCGGTGCGTTTGGCTTTATTGAAAAGTTTCCTCACCCTTTTCCGAATAGTTTCTAGGTTTTCATTCCACCATGGTACGCACCTTTTTACCACGGTACGCTTGACCTTACAGCTATTTTTAAAAGATGAGAGAATGATGTCATTCAGCTGATCCTGTGCCGACTCTGCGTCAACTATTGTTAATGGTGTCGCCGGCATGAGATCAGCCTTGACCGCTAGTTTTTCGCGATATGTTCTCCAGTTTGTAAGCCATATCATATCGGATATCATATCATATCGGATCGGCGCGGGCTCCATGTTGCATCTTAATCTGAACTTTGTGTGCATATGGTCAGATAAGGATGCCTCATCCGAAACGTGCCAATCCTCTACAAAATTTTGTTAAAACGGAGACGAGAGAGTAAGGTCTAAAACTTCCTCCCTTATACGGTTTCTAAAAGTAGGTTTGTTACCTTTATTTAGAATTTAAAGATTATTACTATAAATAAAATCTAGAAGTGACTCACCTCTTTTGTTGGTATCTCGGCTGAATCGACTTGTGTTGTGAGCATTGGCGTCGCAACCGATGATAAGGTGTACTCGCATCTTGTCGCAGTACTGGACCAGTTCCTGTGCTTGGAGGTTCCTGGAGGTGCTTCTTCCATGGACCTGCGAAGTACGCCGACGCGCATACAAACTTGTGTAGCGCCCGGCCGTTGAGGCGTTCAATTTGAACCGCCACCAGGTCCCTGCTTAAGAAACCTGGAATTGGAGAGAAATTTATATCTTTCGAAATGGAAAGAGCTGCTCTAGGTCTAAATTAACCCTTGGCATAAATAAGCTCTCTGGTTTTGCTTTCTAAACCAAAAATCCTACCAATCTTAGCCCATGACTCTTGTATAGGACCAATAGCGATGCTCTCTTCAGCGCATCGCTGGCTAAAGGTGTCCGAGGCACCCATAGCCCGGTGCAGGTTAGCCTGCAGTACGCTTAGAAGTGATGTCATTTACGTGCGTACTCAGGGTTTCGTACTCTATAGGGCTTATTATCGCCTCTACGTCGCACGACACCCTATTGAGAGGCACCGCTTCTGTTGCCCCTCGGTCCCCTGTCCGCACGAGGACCACTTTCCTACCTCCAGCCCGATCCGCATTCATTTTTGGCCTGAAGCGATTCGGGTTGGGGGTAGTGCCAACTCCAGCTTTGGTGTTCTGCTGGAACAAGGATTTTGCGGTAATGGGCGCATCTGCAGCGCTGGTTGTTTCCGCTTCCTTCTCCGTTTCTTTCAATTTGCCGCTTACTACCCCCGTTGACGTAGAAGCTTCGCTTTGCGGGGCGGTATTGGTGCTCTGGGACGCTGCTTTGTCCGAGCTTTTGAGGATGAGCTTAGTGGATCCAAAACGGTTTTCTACCATGCCCTTCACCTCAATGAGCCGCTTCATAGAGCTTTCATTAATAGCTAGGACCAGATGGGCGGTGCCTTTTACATCTGATCTCTGCAGAACTCTTCACGTTCTAGTGTTAAAGTCTTTGTTCTGGCCATCGAGTATTGCCAGAATTTTTTCGCTACCTATCCCGGTATTTTGTGGGAAGAAACCTCCGATGATATGAGGATCTTCCTCACCTACTAGCATCACTTCCAACCCACATTTCTCCTTTAGCTTGGCGAAGTTAGTTTTCATCCACTCTGCAGTAGATGCGTCCGCGCAGACTTACATTAGCCATCCGGCTTTGAAAGTTGCACCGCAGAACGCTGGCTTCACTTCTCCATCAGAAGTGAACCAGCATCTTGAAATCGGAGGTTGCCTGGTATCCGAAGTTCGCAAACTCGAGACTAAGCACCCTCTTAGCCATGCATCCCTCGGCGCTTGCTGTTCCACCATTAGATTAGGGATTTGTTTGACGGAGGTTTACTCCCCCTATGAGTGTTCTTTACTGAGGATTGGACGTAGTCCGTTGCCTCAAACCCTCATCCTTTACCGGGCTTGGGACCGGCAGTCTACGTACTAAGCCAATTGCTATGACGTAGCCAGGCGGACCCAAGTAGCACACTCTAGAACCATAAGCATTGGTTTTTTGAATATTGGACTTATAAGACACTCAAAATGCTCTTCAGTAGCACTAATGGTTTTGCAAGATTTCGTTATCGTACCATTGGTGCGCAGCTTATTTACTTATTAAATTGGTCATAGAAACGTATACAGCACCAAAATTATAAAACTAAAAGTGCTAGCACCAAAGGTTCCGTAAACGTGGTGCTGTAAACGTTCCTAGCACTCAAGTTATAAGGAAATAAGTGCTGAGGGGTTAAGTTCTTTAGCGCCTTTCTAGCGCCTGTTTTCTAACACTATAGGTTTGACACATCCGAAGTACTACTTTGCACTCTTATATAGCACTTGGGGGTTGCCATAAGTCATACAATAGAAAACAATGTAATTGACAGAAATTGTTGTGAGAACATTTCAAGCAAACATCTAAATATAATAAATTTACATTTTTTATAGAATGATATGGAATGATATGAATTTTAACTAGATTACATATTAGGCTGGAGAAGTATATCATACATAGAAATTTGCTTTTAAGAGATAATTCATATTTTTATGCTGTTTTTCCATGAACATCCATGAAAATTCATCGTTGCTTATATTGGGGCCAGTCATGACTATAATGCTTGTAGAATTGTAAATTGTTGAAATTTTTCACTTTTCTATGTTCTAGCTGGTTAAATAAGTTAGGTTGGCATTCTTGGTCCAGCACTTCAAGTATTTTATCAGCTGACTGACATGCTAACTTTTAAGGAAGAAGTTTAACAGGTGTCCTCCTTGGGGTTTAAAACTGTTAAGGTATAAACTACATTCATGGATAAGAAAAAAACACAGCCTGTAAAATATATATTTCAATTAACGTCTGCCATGTCAATAATTTCAAGTAGTCAAAGTAACGTATATCCTAAAAGAAAAGAGAGTGATGGCAACCCTAAATATATAAGCGCCATGTTTGACAGAAAACACAAAACCTTATAATAGTTCTACATGAAGCTAGACAGTGCTACATAGAACCCAAAGTTTCTAAAAGGCAACGCAGAACACCTTAAGTGTTACAATGGTGCTATGTGGCCTTTACATAAAACCTTGCACTCTTTATTTTATGTTATATTTAATATTTCAAGAAGAGCATTGTTTCTTTTCGTCCTATTTTAATAAATCATTCGAAGAAACGAGATGCGCACCTTGTTTTCTGCTAATTAATTGCACTCAGCTTTCTCATTAATTTCATCACCATTTAATATGAACGAAGTTATTTGTGCAAAAACATCAACACTATACCTTACTACAATAAAAACCACACCATGACAGTAAAAGGTAAACACCTCGAAGTGTGTGTGCCTAAAATGTATTGACTGTCAAAAAAGTTTTATAAGAGCCCGAATTAGAGCCCTTTCTGCACCCAAAATTAAGTTCTATAAAGTGTCAAATCATCCTTATAGGGGGTTGGTAAGGGGCCCCGTTACTTGTATAAAACCAACTTCAAGAACCTAAGGTTTTATGATGTGGTGCTGAAAACGTAACGGTGGCCAAAGCAAGAGCTTCTGTGTTACTTGGGGATCTATATATATACCATACAATAGTCAATGACTTAAGTTGAGGTTTTACGGATGAACGCTCGCTCGCCTCCTATGTAACTCTCGAAGCTTCCGTTCAGGACACTACATTCTAACATACACTCCTCGTCATTATATTAGAAGCAGTGAATTTACAAAGAACAGTGGATAAACTGGCCCTTAGATTATAGCTTTTTACTTCATGTTCGTTGCAGATACAGTTGAATTTTACGCTTTTCTAATGCTTGATTTTTCAGGCCATAGCACGGTATGAAAGACCTCCTTCAGAGGAATAAACATATGTTAATTGGCTTTCCTCCTCTGGTGCCCGTTTATTCTTGCCCATTTTTATTAACACTCAATTTAGATAAATTACTTAATGAAATGTACCGGTTGAACCAAAAAAAAAATTTATTCACTATCCAAAAACTTTGATTTGTTAACTGCTTCTAATCTAATGAACCGATTTTTTCCGCATTATTCTTTACTCTTTACTATTCTTTACTCTATTCTTTACGATTTGTCTTCTAAGTGCCGTTATATAAACCTATTGTATATGCACTTTTTGTATTTAGTTGTCAACAAAATAGTCTATCATTTACCATAGTCGTTTTTTTCTAATCCATCAAATAAGGGGAGAAGTAACGAGTTAACTTTTCGAAAATGACTGCTTTTAATCTAATGACGGGGGTCTATCAGCTATCTTGAGACACAAATTGCCTTCGAGATAATCCGATTCATCCATTGAAATCTCCAATAAGTATTACAAACTGTTGCACCCACGGTGGAAAGTGCGTTTTTAAGTTTTCTTAGCCACACTTCCAGCACCGGTATTTTACATTTTAATTGCACGTTAGAACATATAATCAGACCCATGGTTCGTAAAATCCAGAAAAATGCAGAAGCTCCGAGAAGAAAGCTAGTTTGCAGTTTTCTTCAAATTACAAAAAAACTTTTTGCATTCAATTTTTGGTAGATACATTGAGTTGCCTTTAAATGCACTAGCTATCCCCTGTTCTTTGCTTCGGTAATCAAGCAACAACTAAGATTTATACTCGTATCAATTCTTTTATTGTTCAAAAAGAAAGTAAATAAAATTAAGAAAATACATTAAGATTTCAAACGAAATTCATCCCTTAATCAATATTTTTCGGGTGCTGGCACTCGCACCCCAGACATAAAAGTCCTGTTATTCTTTAATCACGGATTGCTCATGGTAACTCCAGTATTCGATTTCATGATATCTTGTAAGGGAGACCAGCCCAGAGCAAGGCTCTCTTATGTTAATACAAGTATCGAATGTTCCTGCATGTAACGCACCCACAGTGTTTTTGTTTTCGAAACTTTGAAGTGAACACACGTTCACTTGGTTACATGAGATTTTGAATCTCCTCGGTAGCGATATAGCAAAACATTTACGCAATGTTGATTTACAACATAAAATCAATTGTGAATCGGATCCAATAACGAATACCTTTTCATTTTGATTCTCATGTACGTTTTAGGGAGCATCTTTCCAATTTTCGGTTTTATATTATGTTTTATATTGGAGCTCATTATCTACATCATTGGAGCTCATTTTTCGAAATAGATATTTTAAAAATTTTAAGGAATGGAAGGTTCTCTCTCCTTATGTTGCGCCTTGAGTGATGTATTGGTCATTGTTATGTCTGACATTACACAGAAGAAAGAAAATCTTGGAGTTTTATTTTTGACAGATATTGTTCAAGGAAAACTTAGGCGAAAATTATTCAATATACTTTTCTTGCTCTTTCATTATTCCCCATAATAGAATTTTCGGCATAAAATTCATCTATTCGCCATGCAAAAATTTCGCTAAAAGCCTTAAATTTGATTATGCTTCCTTAAATCCTCATTATACCTCCAGCTTACTTCTTGCCTGATTAAAAAATTTTCACCTTTCCAACCTACAATACCAAACAACTGCCCACACAGCGCTTTATAATGACAATTCTCAGCTCAAAGAGGAACCTCGAGTCATTTATCTATTATCCTTCATCCTTCGGGTCATTTGTCGCTTTGTGAACTTTTCAATTAAGCCATCTGACACGGTGTAATCAATGGACGGACTAATTTTTGGAATTCATTATCAATGGATGAGGAGAGCAGGGTCATGGCAATGGCGGTGACACCGTGACTTTGCCTTTGTTCCTCAGCAAACGACGACGTCATTGTGCTGTTACTGCTGATGGTGCTGGTGCTGTAATGATAAATTTACATTTGCATAATTAATAGCAGTGGAACGCAACCAGTCGGCAACAGGTAGAGGAAGTAGCAATTATACTACACTCCAGTGTTTTCCTTTTTCCTGTCCTTTTGTCGTTTTTCGCCTTTACAGAAAAGAAAAGTCCAAGCGGAAAATGTCCTTTGACAGTTTTGTAACGAAATTTTGTCGTGTAACTTGCAAAGCACAAGGTTCTTAGCATTATTCAATTTTGATTTTAAAGTTGTGATGGAACGTATTTAACTAAACTTTAATTTATGTCCTTGCAGAAACCGTTACGGATGGAGTGATCTTACACATAGTTTTCTCTTCTCAACCTCATCAAATGGTAAGTCTACAAATGTACTTGTTCTCACTGGTTTTTGTATTGATTCTAAGACCTTTTTGTAACTCTTTTAAAAGACCTGTATTGCATATTACCTTCCCATCGCAACCAAAAACTAATTTCGGAAGTTGGCTTATTTTCTTATCTCATGCTGCAGCTTTCCGTCATCACCTCTACTCCATTTCTATCAAGCGTCAACCATTGACACAACTTTGTTCCCATCTGATAAACTGCATTAAGGCCATCTTCTGTGCATAGAAAAGAAGACCGTGCGAGGCATAAGCACAGATGACTGGCATTATTGTTCACGTCCTTGCTGGCAAATCGGTATTCCGTCATTTCTATGCGCTCAACAAGGCATCTACCTCGTTTATTTTTTTTATTCCTATATTTTTTCCACTCTTTCTAAAGAGTTTCTTGAATAAGTGCAGATAAGATGAAGAAGAGTGTTTGAGTTTTGTATGGGAATTCCGTTCATGCTTCAAAGAACTGCTCATCACCATTGACATGATGTTGCTCGAATGACCTCCTTTCGTTGCATCATACCCGACAAGCAGTGACGCATAGAGATGAGCTACCCATCTGGGTGTCTGTCTGTACTATACGCGCACAAAGTGAAATTTTTTTTTTACTTTTCAATTTATTTTCACTTCTTTAAAACTTTTGTCAGCTGATCAGCCGATGTCTAGAGAGCCAATGCCACAGATATTGTTGAGGTGGTGATTTCAAAGACAATGCCTACTTAAGTCCAAACTTTATTTATTGGCTGTCATTATTACCTTTAGGTTTTATGAATAAATACCTTAAATTTATCTTACCAGCCACCGTTTGAAATCCAAAGGAACATTACTTCTTGTTAATATTTTCTTGATAGTAAAATGATATTGGTTCTTAATCCTTAAAGCCTTACTTCAACAAAAATGAGCCCGAATCAACAATAAACTCATCCATCACCAAGTGTTCAAGTCTTAAAGCAAATGTACTATTTTTTAGTGTAATACACTATCTTTCACGGATTTATGTAATTTAAAAACAACGAGGAGAAGACACTGCTGCAATTTGGTTTGAAACTTTTGAGAATTAAAGTACAGCCCATTCCACATCAGCAGATCTCTGCTAAGTACTGGTTAATTCCAGTAAAATTATTTACGACAAAGTTAAGCTCAGGCGTGACTTGAACTAAAGAGACACAGGAGCGATCCCTAGAAACATACCTAATCCCACCACCTGTTTCTTGACGTACCAGGGGGCGACACGCTCGCATCTCGGCTAAAATAACCTTTCTAAGAAGTCTGTCGGGGGGCATGCGAAAAACGGGTACAAACCATTGAAGAATTTGTCGTTGCACTCGGAGAAGTAGATGCTCAACATTAATATTCCTACGAATACTGATGTTTCTCACTCTATCCCCAAAAGTACCACCAGCACGCACTTCAGAAATCTCATTTCAGCAGCTTTTGCCCGTGATCTAATTCTTTCGGTCATTACCCAAATATCAGGACCATAGATGAGGGTTGGAACGAACACTGAATTGAAAACTGATATCTTTGCTTTCACTCCAAGCTCTGCTTCCTTGATGACCGGCTGACGCAGTTCCTTTACTATTGCTCCAGCTTGGCAAGTTCTACAGGATTACTCAGTATCACTCCTTCCATCTTTCGTGAAAAAGACACGAAGATACTAAAACTTCTCTAACTGTATCAATGGGATTCCATTTATGTGCTTTCATCACTTCGGATTTGGTCACGTTAACCTTCATCCCAGCCTCACAACAAATGCGGCCGCAAACCGGGGTATCTAAATCATCTACAAAAAGCAGATAGCTTATCCTGACGCCAGCCATTTCGAAAGATATTCACCAAGACTGCAGTTCACTATCCAGTCCATATATGCTATGAAAAGGAGAGGCAATACAGAAGAACACAGCCTCGGCGAGGGCAAAGGCACATATTAAAAGGTTGGGATTTGACGCCATTTATCGTAACACAGCTTCTGTAGTTCCCAAAGGCTGAATGGCTCTAAGAAGAGGCGCACTCAGTGCATAGTCCAAAACAAAACTCCAGAGTTTTATCCCGAGGAACCCAGCCATAGGCTTTTTTCAAATCTTTAAAACAAGGGTAGACCGGTTTGGCATATTCCCGGGCCTTATCACACTGAAAAAATTATTTGTTGTCATATTGACAATCACCCGCCGGTTGTTAAACTGAAATTGTTATATAGACGAACAAAATTGTCAATATGACGCAAAACTTTCGATGGCATTGGACACGTTTAACAGCCAAATTTTCAGTGACAACTGTCTGATTGTCAATTTTCGGTTTTCAATATTGACAACCAAATTTTACTTGCAAGTATAACCTTAAGAGTACAAAAATCCTGTCGGTTGTGCCTCTACTAGGTCGGAAGCCACATTACTCTTTCTGCAACAAAGGCTCGATTACAGCTCTAGAACGTGCTTCCAACACCTTCGCGAATACTTTTCCCGAAAGATTTAAGAGAGATATACCCCTATAGTTGAAGCAATCTCTCTTGTCTCCTTTTTTCAAAATGGGCACTAAAAGTGTTATTTGCCAATCGCTTGGTGCCTTCCCGATTTCCCAAGTCGCCTTAATGACACGTGTTAGCCATTTAATATCTTCTTCACCCCTTGCCTTGAACATTTCTGGTCAGATTTCATTAACTCCAGCAGACTTACCTTCTTTAAGCGATTTAATCGCAGCAGTGACTCCATTTACTGCAGAACTGTTCTCCGCCCTAATGTCGTCAGTAGGATTGCAGCTCCGAAAAGTGCTCGCTCCATCTGCATAAGACGTCGGTCTCATTTGAAAGAAGAAGTGAACCGTCTTTGGATTTAACCCCCTGCAGATCTGTAATCGTACTCCAGCCTCTCGCCACACATTTTCCATGTCAGTTCTTTGGCTGTTCTGGCCACCATATTGGAAGTTCTTCGCGCCCCAATGTACCGATATTGAGTAGAAATAGAGTTCCTGCATAGATTCCACACAATAATAGGCTCTTTTATTCTCTCTGATGACTTCTTGAACTCCAGATTCTTTAACCACGCAGTTTTTTTCTTACCACCAGCCGCCACACCAAGTCACAAACATTTCTTGTAGATGCAATGACTGCCGATGAAAACGGCTGCCATTCTTCCTCTACATATAAAAGATCAGTTGGTATTTGTTCAAACTTCTCTGAAACGTGCCGCTCAAATCGCTCCCTGTAATCAGATTCAGCATCATGTAACCCTTTCCACCATATGCGGGTCATCCGCCTTGGATTTCGCCTGGGTGGCAAAGGAATACTGTCGCTAAAGCACAATTTGCACAACAATAGGTGGTGATCAGTTGACAGCTCAGCTCCTCTCAAAACGCGAACATCACAAATCATTTCTTGAAAACACGATGGTACGATAAAGAAATCAATCTAAGATCTCTGATTTAAAGTGTGCGGTTACCAAGTGTATATGTGAATGTCGTTGTGTGGGAAAAAGTGTTCATTATGGACAAGCACAGCAAAAGTCCAACAAGTTCCCTCCGTTCCTGTTTTGATCCGGGTCACCGTGCCTCCCAATCATACTTCTCCAAGTACTGTCGTTCGTGCCCACATGAGCATTAAAGTCATTCATCAGGATTGTGAATTCCATTTCTGCCACTCTATCCAGTGCACAATCAACTTCTTTCAAGAAGGCCGGATACTCTGACTCTAGGTTGGGTGCATTCACCTGCACTAGAGCTTTAAGATCAAAGCTCTAGTGCAGGTGAATGCCCTCCCTCCTAATGGAATGAACTAAGTTTTCCGACAGCCGGAATCATGTTATGACCAGAAAATTCTTTACCCATCTGCGAAGTCTCTGGTTCCGAAACCTTTCCATTTAGTTGAGGAGATGCCAGTTGCATCGAGCTGACAATTTTTAGCCTCCTCAACCAGTTCAAGTTCCTTCTCCGTTAGCGGCGAGACATTCCATGTGCCAAAGTATAAAAGATACGATCCCCCCACAGCCACGCCCACAATTGGCGCGGATGTCAGACAACTTCAAATTTACATTTTATTTAAAATTTGGACAAGTTACACAAGGCAAAGGACAACAAATTTTGGTGCTAGGTAAAAGTGGCCCAAGGCCACTTTAATTTGACAAAAAATTGGACCGCCCACACACACACCATCGACCATGTCCACTTTTAAAATGCTTAATCTTTGACCTGATTTCTCGGAAAATTTATTACAAATCGAAATTTTTTTTACAAATATTGAAGATATAAACATTTGCTAAGTTTCCTACACGCAAAGTGTTGAGCTCCGCCTAGTTTTAGGGGGCGTTTTTAGAAAAAAGAAAAACAGTTTTTTTAAGAATTAATTTTATCTTTTAACACATTTGCTCATAAATCCAACGAAATTAGAATCAAATTATTTTAATTTTCAGTCCACACCCACATTTGGAGATGTGACCAATATAAATAATTCACATGTAGCATATGGAATCAAGTAAAAAAGTTTTAATTATGGTGTTGCAAGGTATAAAATATCGGGTATTTAAAAGTTCGTTACAGACAAACTCTTGCACTTACTTACTTGCTTGGTTCGGATTCAATATTTTTCTTAAATTGACCCCTAAAGGGGGCGTGGCTAAAAACTTTGTATGAACAAAATCTATAAGGGAATCTCGTTTACCTTACCTGCTTTCTCCCTTCTGACTTTGCGATTTATTAGCAAGCATATCTCCTTACTAGGAAATTTTAACGAATTCGACAATTTAATTGTATGTTTTTTTTTGTCTAAGTCCATGGTTTGCAGATTGAATTCAAAGGAAAATTTCAATTTAAACCTTCTAATTGAATTTTTTTCTTTTAAATAGAAGGTTAAGGATTTATTGTGGGTTTTGAGTGCGAATTGAAGATCTTCTGGCTTGAATTAGTTGTCTCGGCTAAGACTTATCATACTTACTTTTCAAAAATCATGAGCCTGGAGCTAAAAGTCAACACCACAATTAAATTAAAAAAGCATAAATTCTTAGGTTTATCTCGTATTTTATTACATACATATTGTTACCTTACTTTATAATATACACAATTTTTTTCTAAAATATGTTTTCCTATTTTTAATTTTAAACAATTTTTTCTCATGCCAATTTTTTAAGATAAAAATAGTTTATTAAATTGCTTAATTTTCAAAGGAAAGCATAAAAAAAACTGATTATGCCACGTTATTGAAAATAAAATTTAATTATGTCACTTTTGTTGCCACGTTGCAAAGTTGAATGCGAAAATATCTGCAAAACCGATTTTCCATTGTAAAATCTGATTGTAGTTTTGAAGCCTTGTTTTTTTTTGGCCATAAATCCCTTAGCTCTTACAAGAAAAGTATCAGCCCAAAAGAGAATAATTTAGGGTGTTGCTAAATCTGCGAGTAGGCTTAATTATATTTTTTTTATAACTGTTAATATTTTGAGACCAATTGGCTGGTCTTAAATGGCTTACTACCTGCTGGCAAAACTACCGTGCAAGCCTTTTCATATCTGTTATACTCTTGTGGTCCTTTCTAGTATATATCTGCTTAATTTTTCTAATGTATTTGACTGAGTATGGCATAAGGTAAGGTATAACAGTATGGGTATCGCATTAGTTTCCCAGATAGGCCATGTTAGCCAAGACGGGAGCACGTCGCCACCCTGGTAGGCCAAGAAACAGGGGGTGGGATCAGGTAAAGAACATCTTCGAGACGAGACCCGTCTTGGATCGTACCTGTGTCTCTTGAGTTGGTGGCGAAGGATCGGGAACAATGGAGTCCCAGGTGCGAGAGAGAGATGCTTAATTTCAATCGCCTCGCGGACCAATCGAGGGATGTAGTAAGTTTCTTGAGCCAAAACCTTGGCCTGATCAAAATGGATCCAGTTTTGTTCGTCTGGATTATCCAAGATATGCTCACATATAGCTGATTTTTCCCTCTGTTTCTTAGTAACCGCACTTATGTGTTCTTTTAAGCAGGTTGCAATGCTTCTCCGCGTTTGCCCCACATAAAAAGACCCACAGCTACAAGGGACATCATAGACGCCCGGTATTTGGAGTGGAAAGTGGTCCTTTGGTGATATTAGGTAGGCGCTGTCCTTTTTTGGTGGTAAAAATATGGATTTTACACCATATTTCCTTAGCACTTTTCCGACTCTGTCTGTTACACCTTTGACGTAAGGCAAAAAGACTTTTTTCTCCAAATTGCTTTTGTCCTTTTCTTTTGGCAAATCTGGTTAGTTTCCCGGTGACCATGCTCGATGTAAAACGAAGCGAAACGTTCGGGGTGAGTTCAGAATTGTTCTCATAAAATTTAAAACGCGGCTTATCCGAAAATTATTCAAAACGTTATCAAAATACCGCGAAAGCCTTAAAAGTTGCAGGCCTTTGAAATTTGTGCCGTTTACCTCTTCCAAAACTTCTAAAGAAATATTCCCCTTAATATTTTCTGCGCACTCGCGAAATTGCCTCGCATTCGCACAGTATGTGTGCTATATCCTCAACCGCCTTCAGATCACTGCAGAATCGACAAATATCCATTTCAGAAAGCCTGAGCCTCTTTGCGTGTGTCAGGAGACAATGTCTTGTCAAAATTCCGACTAAAGCCCTTAGCTTGTAGCTCCTCAGTTTTAAAAGTGCCTTCAATCCTTTTTTGTCTATTCGTGGCCAGAGGGACCTAGATACCCTGTGTCCAGCCAGACGAGACCACCTTTGGTTGGCCGTTATTTAAATTTTCTCCTCAATAGTGCCTCTAACTATGCACATGGGTGGTTTGATGTTAGTAACCAGACTGTTTCCTCCTTTTCTTGCAAGCTCAACAGCTTGTTCGTTACCCTCTATACCGCAGTTCCCTCTCACCCGCTTCTGACTGCACAATGCCTTAAGCATTGTGCGACAGCCCCTGACTATATCAGATTTCATTTTGATCGATTCCATTGCCTTGAGTGTAGTCTGGCTATCCATGTAAATGGCGATATCTCTGTCGGTAATCGATCTTTCTTAGGGTAAGCGTTCACCAAAAATGATTTGATTCGATCTAATTTGTCATAAGGTTATTCTATTAAAAATGCGAAAAAATCTCACGTATATGTATAGACTTCTACATTAGAGCTTCCTCGTTATTATTGTCCTCAATTATGGTAAAAACCCAAACGCTATAGTTTTCTATCTAATCATTGCCAATCGCGTGATTCTTTAAAAATGAAAAGAAATAATTCGAAAACAAAATTATTAATCAAACCATTGGTGCAAATGTTAAGAAAGAAGCTTTTTGAAAAAAAATTCGTCATGTTTTCAGACTTAAATTAAGCACATCAAATGTATATATCGGATTTGAAAAAGATTTATTTGTACTAACAAAACTAAAAACTTGAAAACTAATAAAATTGTAATTTATTACTTTTAAAAAAATATTAATAATAATAAAAGTTTTCATAAGAGCTAAATCTATAAAGTTATTGCCATAGCACAGGGTTGTTATCACGTATTAGTTTGAAAAATTATGAAATCCGTTGCTGTGACATGCAGGACACTGAACGTTCTGTTATTTTGCAATTTCCGACATATACACTGCAAGTCACAATGTATCCATCATTCTCAAATATAACAAAAATAACTTTCCTCTATCCAATTGACAACCATTCAACTTAAATTTAACCTAATTATTCTAGCTTCCTGTATGTGTACATGGTTGTGTAAGTGGCTCGAACAAAAAAGTTTGTTACCCCAAAACGTCCCTCACAACTTTTTAACAAAGCTAAACAATGCCCGTTTGAGTTTAAGAGAAAGATTTATCCAGAGCAATGCATAAGGACGACTTCAGTGCACTTTCTCATAGACACATTGTACTTCAGTCTGTAGTCTATACCTATACTACTTTAATTTGCATTTGATATCTACTGTATTCCCATGCATTCGCCAAAGTTGTTTTCTAACAACGCACAAGGCTGCCCAGACATTTCTGTATCGCTGTGCATTCTCTATTATGGTGTGTTTGTCATTAGTTTAAGGTATATAAAATGCATATTTTTGTACGCTTGTAAGCTAGCAATTGGCGTTTGTCATATCTTTTGGCTATAGACATACTAACGACATTAACACAATTTGAAGTCGTGTTCATGCTTCATGGGAGCATGATTCTTTTCTAGGAATGACGAGCATGAAAAACCAATCCCCCGGTACCCAAAATAAAGTCCGCACCTCCACCGTGAAGGTGCAGGAGGGTGACACAGGTGAGAAGTTCCTTTTTTACCAAAGTGTGAGGGACATAATTTATAGGATTATCTTCAACATAACGGTTCCACATTTCCTCTATCTAAAGCACCCTCAAAAGTCTGCTGCATAACGAGCCACTCGCATACAGTGCTCTCTGGCAAGTCCAATTGCAATGGATGCTGGATGTGTGGAATGGCTGTTTCCTAACTTGTATAATTGTTCCCAGCATGTGGGCATATCCATATACTATTTAACAGTTTGCCCAGAGAATGGTGTGACATACAGTTCGGCCTAGTCTAACGAAGTTTGAGTTTTTCCATAAAAACTTTGCTCCTGGTATATCCAGAAGAATTGACGCAAAATTGAAACTCGTAAAATTTCTTTTTGTGGCAGTGTAAATGCCGAGACTATTTAAAAAAAAAAAACCTGCGAGATCTCAGGGCGAGATGAGAATGAAACAAGTGAGTAAGTGCTAGAATTTGTCTCTGTCAAACTTCTATATACACGACCCTTTATACCATGTAACACCAAATCTTAAAGTTTCTTGGCCCGAATTCATATGCATGGGAATGGGCTTAAAATTAACACAAATTAATTGTTATTTCATTTGAATCAATAGAAAATACGTAAAAGCGAAAATTATTTCAGAAAAAAAAAAAACAGTTTTTTTCTGAAAAACGCCCCTTAAAAGTGGGCAGAGCTCAAAGCTTTTTATGGAATAAACTTAGAAATTACTAATATCTTTAATATTTGTCATAGAATTTTTTTCGATTTGGAGTAAACTTTCCGAGAAATCGGGTTTTTAAAGATTTTTTAAAGAGAAAAGTGGGCATGGTCGATATGGACGGTCCAATTTTTGCCTTGTTAAAGGTTTTAGGTCAACATTTCTAAGTACCAAAATTTAATTTCCTGTGCTTTGTCTAACTTGACCAAAAAAGCATTCTGAAAAAAAATGTGAAATATAGGTTGTCTTGTATTGAAGCCAGTAGTGGGCATGGCCGTTAACGGATTGAGCCGATATTCACACTTTGTAACAAATTTCAGCTTTTTAGATTGATTTTGAAGACCTTAAACCTTCATACATGCGGACGGACTTACATGGCTTCATCGATTCACATGTCGGCCTCGATCTAGGCCTCGATCCCAAAAGGTCTTAAGGCTCTACGGTGATTATTTCACTATGTTACAAAATATGCATTAAAATTAGAATATCCTCGGTCGGGTATAAAAAGATAACTGATGTATCTCATGTCATATTTCATATTTATTTATTAAATTAAAATCATTGAAGTAGATTTATGTATATTAATTTTTTTTTTTCCGTGGGTAGGAAAAACCTTCATTGGCTGGACCGGCCGCGCGTGCTCATAGTAGTGTGAGATTCTTACTCACTAAAAACCTTCCATTTTCCGTCAGACTACGACTAAGTTTCCTTAACAAGTAGTTCAAGCTTCTGTAGTAATCGCGTGTGGCAGGCTGCCTTCCAACGAAGGCACCTACAATACCGTCAATTTATGCGGTTTCATCTTATGCTGCAAGATCTAACGGTCTCATTCGTTGTAGTGGCGCGTAAGATTTGTCTGATCCAAAGTTCGGATAATTTCATTGTTGCAATGTCCGCGAAGTCGAGCACTAAGTTTGCGAGCAAAGTTTCTTATCTCGTCAGTCACGGTTGCGATTTCTAGATCTCGGTGTAGATCGCTATTTCTTATGTACCATGGAGCATTAACGATTGCTCTGAGTGTCTTATTTTGAAAAGTTTCTAAAATAGATATATTGCTTGGTTTAGTACAACCCCAGAGTTGTATACCGTACGTCCAAGATGGTTTTAGCACTTGCTTATACAAAAGCAGTTTGTTATATATGCTTAGTTTCGAAAATCTTCCGATAAGCCAATTCATTTCTCTTAACTTGGTTTCGAGCTCGTCGCGTTTCTTTTTAACGTGCGGCTTCAATTTAAGTTTTGCGTCTAGAGTCATTCCTAGATATTTCGCTTCATTTGAGTACAGGATTTGTACCGAGTTAATGAATAAAGGTTTGTTGTTTATATTTTTATAAGTAAAGTTTACATGCGTTGACTTAGTCTCGTTAAGGACGACTCGCCAGCTCTTCGTCCAGTCGCATATTTTGTCTAAAGCGCGCTGGAGTTTCCCTGTTGATAATTAAACTGTCGTATCAATAGCGAGAATAGCAGTGTCGTCTGCGAACGTAGCTAAAATTGTTCCCTCATCGTGGGGGTCTCTTGTATAAATCAAAAATAATATTGGGCCGAGAACGCTTCCTTGCGGGACACCGGCATTTATCTCTTTGAATTCCGAGTACTCATTTTCGTACCTTACGCGAAAGATTCTGTCTTCAACTAAAGACTCTAAGATTCTATTGAGTTTTTCTGGTAAGCTAAGCCTTAACTTGTACTTCAGGCCTCCGTGCCACACCTTGTCGAAGGCTTGCGATACGTCGAGAAAAGCGCTAGTACATATCTTTTTCGCTTCCAGAGCTTTTTCGATTTCGTTTTTTATTCGATAGACCTGGTCGATTGTTGAATGCTTTTCCCTAAATCCGAATTGGTGATCCGAAATCAATCGTCTTTCTTCAATGATTGGTTGCAACGGTTCCCCGTCAAACGGTTTGAATGTTTCTTCTAGGTAATCTGCAAATAAATCCGCTTTTTCTTTGTCTTCTCTTGCTCATTCGCCGTTGGCTTTTCTTAATGGCGCTGAGTGTGCTATAGGCTTCTTAACGGACATGAATGCTTTCCAAAGAGAGTAGTTCGAACCTTTATCAGCAGTCAAACTTTCGAGGTAAGCCGTAGTTTCGCGACTTTTAAAATCTTGAAGTTCGTGCTTCAGTTTGTTAGAAAGAAGGTTCAAGATGGTCATATCCGGGGGTGCTCGCGAACGTTGCCATCTCTTGCGCGCTCTCCTCTTTTCGCATATTAGCTCTTCTATTTCTCGCGGATATATTGTTCCGCTGTTCGATAATTCGGACCTCCGAAAAGAAGTGTTATTCCACGCAGCGCTCTAAATAACTCTCACGAGTTTATCTAATTCGTCTTCTATTTCAAGTGGCGTTTTCAGCGGTACATTTAAAGCTATGTTTTCTTTGCAGTATTTTCTAAAGCCGTCCCAGTCGGTGTTGTTGTTAGTTGATCTAGGCGCTCTATATTTTCGCTAGGCTTCCGCCGATTTTCAAAAGAACTGCCGAGTGATCTGAACAGAGATCAAAGCGTTCTTCTACGATCGTAAGGTAATATTAATAAGGTGTATATTAATATCAATCTTTAAATTATTATCTTACATTACATTATGAGAAAAACGAATGATTTTCAACTTGTTATCGCCAAGGACGTTTCTTTTGTAATTGTTTTAGGGGATCCCCTGCAAATATGTGAAAATATACTGTATTAAAAATGCTGTCTTACAAATATTTGATTGCCATCACTGAGGGGCGGAACAAATGCTGAAACTAGTAACGTGGTTTTCTAAAATATTTTCTGAAAAAAACAAGTGGGAAAGTGCAACAGTGTGTATGGAAAAGCTTCAGTCCATCTACGACGGATTGCAAAATATTCGACCATACCAAAAAGAAAACTGCCACGCCCCCAAAAAGTGGGCTGGATACAAAAATATTACTGTTGAATGCTTTATACTAGGTGGTTGCATACATTTCGGTCTGAAACTCCGCCTTTTTAACTAAAAAAATCACTTTTTTTTAGCGCCACGCCCACAATAGTGGGCAGAAGCACATACAATATATGCATAAAAGATTGAAAATACAAAGATCTACAATTATTTTCATATATTTTTTAGTCAAATTTCATATAAAGGAATATAAAACTATTTTTCAATAAAATAATTTATTGAAAAACAGTCATTTTAAGATAAAATCCCTGAAAAAGTGGGCGTGGTCAATGAAAAGGCTAAACTTTTCTTAACTTCTTTAATGAGAACTACAAGGCAATGTTACATACCAAAAATTAATGCACCAGCGCCATTGTAATGGACGGACATGGCTTCATCGATTCTCCTGTCGGTCCCATTCATATCTCTAAAAGGTCTTAGGGCCTATGCTGATTATTTCACTGCGTTACAAACTATACATCAAACTTAATATACCCTGGGTCGGGTATAAAAAATGTTGTTTCTTTGAACAGCTACAAATTGTTGAACCATTTTTTAACCAGCAAGTTAGTGCAACAATGCGTATAGCTTTGTCTGTAATGAATCGAAGCTTTTAGGAGGGTATACCCGTATACCCTATTCGTATTTCTATTATTTTTTCAATCCCTATTCTCCTTTCCATTCCTATATTCTCCTTCTCGTTCCTTTTTTTTGTATTCCATCCCTTTCCCGTTACCATTAAAAAAATTTAATTTTTAAAAGTTTTTTTTTATAAATTTTTAAAAAATTTTACGGATTTTTTTATTCCTTTTAAGGTTTTTTTATTTATTTTATTCATTTTTGAAATGGACGTGGCATTTCCAGTTCATATAAACAAAAATCAATATGAGCATAGTTATTACCAAATTTGAGGCTAAAATTAATGCAAAAATTTAATTTTTCAAGTATTTTGAAAAATATAACCCTAAAAATAGTTGCGGCTAAAAACTTTGTAGCAACAAAATCTCGAACAGAGTCTGGTGTGTCTTATGTGCTAGATTTTATTTCTTACAGTCAAAGTCCATGTTTTTGTGAAAAATTTGTGGTCTTTTTTAAATTCAGCTTCGAAATATGGGCGTGGTCCAAATTTTTGTATAAGCAATATGTAGAACCAGGTATTTGCTTCGTAATATATCAAGTAACATTTTTTCGATATGAAACAAAATATTGTGTAAATTGCATTTGATTGATTAGGGGCGTTCAGCAGACTTTATTATTATTTTTTATGTCTAACAATTATTAGGAGATGCTAGACGTCAAACTCAGCTTTTCACAACACGTCTTACAGTTCTGAAAGCACTGGAGGTAGTTGCTCATTGAGGCCAGTTGTGGGCGTGTCTGTGGGTGGATTTAAAAAATTTAATTTTCGTATTGCTTCGGATGACAGAGAGCTTACGTAAAAAATTTCAGCTTTAAGATCAAAATTTAAGACCTAAAAATTAGTGACATACAGACAGACGGACGGACGGATGGACATGGCTCATTCAACTCAGAATTCGGTCTCGTTCATATGCCCTTGAGGTCTTGGGGGTCCATTGCTATTATTTCTCTATGTTATACATTTTCGTCAGCATCAAACTTAACTATACTTCATTCCTGTAGAATATTATATAAAAAGACTTGAACTCCATTGACAATGTATCATTCCAAAGAATATACTGAGTTCTCACAAGGATTTATTTAAATAAGATTTTAATACATCCTGATCCTTTTGACTTACTCTATTTTCTAAACAAAAATGTGTTCAGATCAATGGTATAAAATATGAAAAAAACAGAAACCCAATGCCTACATATCAGCTAAATAACCCAGAAACGAGAGAAAAAACCAGAACCAAACCGCATTTATCAATCTTGAATCTTACCAGGGGACAACCAAAAAAACATATGTTCACAACAATATATAATTTCCGTGTGCCTTGGAAACTTGAACACACATTAACATTTAGATCTAAAAAACATCTTTGTTGCTTTACCTTCCTGTGGTAAATCAAATGTCCTGTTATTATTAACATGTCTCATGGGCATTTAAAATTCCTCTGGTCTGCCGAGCCAATTAGGAAACATTTGTTTCTTTGGTGGCTTCAAGAAGCGAGTATCTTCTTTAGTTACATCAACCATGCTTTTAATGACTCACATTGGGAACGACAACTGTAAGTCAAATAATCAAGCCAACAAATTGCTTTAGTGACAATCGAGTAATGCCCTCATCAGTTTGATTAATTTCTAAGTAGGCATCGCATATGTCTCAAGTAGGAAATGAGACAGTTCAATCTTTAAGTTAAGTTGTTAAAAATAAGTTAAGTTAAGTTAAAAATAAGCACAACTATTTCCCTCACTGAACTTGAACTGTGTTTATATTATCATAGCTTAAGCCTTGTGTAGTTTTGAACCTTGAGTTTTTAATGGCTCATTTCCGAACTTTTATGGTGTAATTGCGGTCATACCGGTGAACATGTATTCTGTTTATCTGTCTATCTGCCAAACAGTATGATATAAATTTATAGGGATGTACCTATCTATTTTGCAAATTATAACGGAACTCAAAGCGTTCAATAACATATACGCATAGCAAATTGCATTGGTTTATTAAAGCTGTTCAGCTGTCCTCACATATTTTTGCAGTTCCTTTTTTCAAATTTAAAGCTTGTAAACGCTTAATGAAAGCCCATTGAAAGTTTGTAATTATTTAAATAAACACAAGAAAATTAAGTAGTACAGCATGAGATGACTAAAATGTTTCCCCGATTCTTATTTCTGATCCTGAAATCCCGACGGCACAATCGACGTGTCAGCCTGCAACTTTTTTTACCACCTTTGAAAGCAAAGAAAGGAAAGAACGCTGCTCGATACAATCTGTTCACTGGCATTGGATAGAGGACTTTTTATACCCTATTCCACAGGAATGGAGTATATTAAGTTTGATACAGGCGAAAATGCAACATAGAGAAATAATAACGATAGTCCTCCAAGGCCTCAAGGGCTTATGATCGAGACTGAATTCTGAAAATTCTTAAAAATTCTTTTTTTTTTTCAAAAAATTATATTTTAGCGTACATATTAGCCGCAAACTTGGGTATTTCTTTAAATGATTTTTGTTTAAGGGAGTTGGGCATGCCACGCCCCTTATAAAGCTTTTTAAGAAATATTTTTTTTGTTTCTATGTAAATGTAACGCGACGGGAATGGCAAACAAGACAATATACGAATGCAAAGGAGACAGGAATGGAAAGGAGAATAGAAATAGAAAAATTAAATATCGCGGTCTGTTGCAGACGGACCGAAGTTATTACGTACGCATAGTTGCACTTACTAACTGGTTTTTATATAAAACCAGTGAGTAAGTGCTAAAGTGTGTACGGTGAACACCTCATCCTACCCGACATTGTAAATTTCTGATGTTAGTTTTGTTTTAAAATAAAATATAGAATGAAGTCTCGTTTACCGTACCTGCTCCTACCTTAAAATGTGGGCATTGCTCAAGGTCTTGAAAAAGCAAAATGTAGAACTAAGTGCTTTCTACAAAATATATTACGTAATTTTTTTTTTCTATTTGGAACAGAAACATTGAAAAAAAATTGCATTTGCAAAATCACCATTTTAAATCGATGCCATACGCTTACTAGGGTGGGTAAAGCAGTAAACATTTCCGAATGCCGCTTATCCTTTAAAAGGGTCGCGGAGCGAGGGTGGCTAAATGGTCTTTCCATCGTTCTCGATCCTCCGCCACCAACTCAAGAGACTCCGGCGTAGTCCCCAGGGGGGATTCAGAGAGGTTTTACCTTATACCCACCACCTGTTTCTTGGCCTACCAGGGGGGCGACGCGCTCGCATCTCGGCTAGCAAGAACTGTCTGTCAGGAAGTCTGTCAGGGGCATGCGAACAACGTGTCCAAACCATCGAAGAATCGATCGCTGCACTCGGAGAAGTTGCTGCTCAACATTAAAATTCCCACAAATACTGACGTTTCTCACTCTATCCCTTAGAGTAACGCCAGCAACGCACCTTAGGAATCTCAATTCGGCAACTTGTACCCGCGATCTAATTCTTTCGGTCATTACCCAAATTTCATGACCATAGATGAGGGTCGGAACGAACTCTGAATTAAAAACTGAGATCTTTGCTTTCACTCCAAGCTCAGTTTTCCTAATGACCGGCCGGCGCAGTTCCATTACTATTGCTCCAGCTTGGCCAATTCTACAGTCATTACCCAAATTTTATGACCATAGATGAGGGTCGGAACGAACTCTGAATTAAAAACTGAGATCTTTGCTTTCACTCCAAGCTCAGCTTTTCTGATGACCGGCCGGCGCAGTTCCTTTACTATTGCTCCAGCTTGGCCAATTCTGCAGGACAACTCAGTATCATTCCTCCCATCTTTCGTGAAAAAGACCCCGAGATACTTAAACTTCTCCACCTGTTTTAATGGAACTCCATTTATGTGCAGGGTACACTGCACAGGAGTTCGGGGAACAACCATCACTTCCGATTTGTTCACGTCTACTTTCATCCCAGCATCACCACAGGCGGCTGCACAGACGACTTCATCGTGCTCGTTGAAGTTCCTCTTTGGATGATGCAAGGATGGCCAAATCATCTGCGAAAAGCAGATGGCTCATCCTGATGCCAGCCAATTCGAAACATTGCTCACCAAGACTGCGCTTCACCATCCAGTCCATATATGCTATGAAAAGGAGCGGCGACAGAACACAGCCCTGGCGAAGTCCAACGCGCACATCAAAAGGACGGGATTTGACGCCATTTCTCCATACACAGCTTCTGCAGTTTCCATACAAAGACTGATGGCTCTCAGAAGAGGCCCACTCAGCGCATAGTCCTGCAAAACTCTCCTCAGTGTATCCCGAGGGACTCGGTCATACGCCTTTTCCATATCTACAAAACACACATAGACCGGTTTGTCATATCCCCAGGCCAGGAGATAGTAAATAATTATCAAACTTCAGTTTTTTGATATGTAAATGTGGGCGCCTGAATTAAAAAACCACTTGTACTGTTTTGGATAGCAATGAACTTATGCAACAAATTTCAGCTTCCTAGCTTAAAATTTTAGGCGACCAGACAGACGGACATGGCTTATTCGATTCAGATTTTGCTCGCGTCAGATCTTAGAGGTCTACCATTATTATTTAACAGTGTTACAAGCTATGTAACTATACTATATAAGTGTGTATTTACTATACAGTGTTACAAGGTGTAGATGTAACTATATTAACAAGCTATGTAACTATATTACGCCGGAGATCTGGGTTCGAATCCTTCCATCGTCAGCTGAAAAAAAGACTTGTTCTTTTTCACGGTCCCCACCTCCGCGAGGGTTTGACAAACCCTCCGAGAGTATCAATTGTCTTGAAAAACTTCTCAAAGTGCCGTTCGGATTCGGCAAAAAATTGTAGATCCCCTTGTATGTAAAGAAATCAACAGTTGGCCCTGGTTCACCTCGAGCTGTTGCTCCACTCTATTTATTTATTTATTTACAAGCTATGTGACAAACTTCATATACTCCCATGGGATGGGGTATAAAGACGTTTATGGGAAACAAAGTTTCTTATAAAAAAAAAATTAATATGAAAGGCCAACAAAACGCAACACACAATTTGGCAGGTACATATTTGTTTTCTTAAGTAGGTGTCATCGCCTCTTAGAGGAGCGTTTGCATCGTTTCTTGTTACTACTTCAATGAGCAGTTTACGTGCATACTTATCTGAACCAGTTCAGCGAAGCAAAAATTTACTATGCATTGATCTTGTGAATTGAAGGTCATTTCTTATATTCGATTTTGCCTTATAAATGTATTTCTCATATCAGCCACCTTTTGATACAATCGTTCGACATGCGTTGCTTGCGATTTTTTCCTATAGGAACATTTCTTTTATCCATGCTAGGCTGAACCATTAAATAGATCAGAGAAAGATTTAAAAAGCCTAACAGGTGTTTTGCTCTTTCGCATGTTACAGTGCTCAAGTCGATCATTGCTGTTTTAGGAGCACAAAAGATGCGCTGCGCTGCAATTACGATGCTCGAATCAAAATTCGTGAGTAAGCTCTTAGGCTAGGCATGAGAAATTATCGACAAGCCGACTGCCGCTTTTTTCAATGGTGGACGAAAAACAGAGTCAGAGAAAGTTTGCTAGGAGCAAAACAAGCTGAATTGCTTATGAACTGCCGCCATATGCATCCTATTCGCCAAATTTAGGTCTGATTGATTATTTCTTTCTTTCCTATAGTGAATAAATTCCTCAGCGGAACAAGATTGCATTAAATTAAAAAATTATCGATGAAACATTGTCTACTGTTTGGGTTTGTGGAATCGGGTTTCTCTCAGGAGTGATCAGTGTAAAACGCGGCAAATGGTCTTCAAGCATTCTCTCTGTGGCTAATATTATAATAATAACCTAAAACACCAAGTAAAGCTACCCTATATCCGCCGGAAATAAGCCTCAATTAATTTGACTTTTTATAAAAGCAAAACCTGTCAAAACCTGTCAGGAATCGGATTTCTCCTATAATGATTATCAGAAAATTTGCAAATTGGCTTCAAAGAATCGATTGCATCGTAGGTGTACTTTACCTAGAATAAGTACCCATATGCGGCAATGTAAATTAATCTGAATTTCATTCAAAATTGAAATTTGTATGTTTCATTTTTGAAAGAAATATCAATATTAATATATGTAAATACAAGCGAATTTAAAATTAAAACCATAATAAATATAGAAGTATTTCAATAGTGAACTATTTGAAATAAATAATGAAAAATAAGTATAAGTGGTACTTAATTGGTTAAATATTATTATTCGTATTTATTGGCCTAACACACACTTTGTTAAATGCACGTATTTATTTTTTCTATTTGATGTCAGCTTTTATTACGTTGGGTGAGTTTTAAGTTTTGTTATTCTGAATTTCTTCGATGGACATGATGGCAAATCAGTTTTTGCATGAATAATTTGTTCCTTAATTTTTCACAAAAAACTAATGTAGGTAAGTTGTTTTTTCCATGTAACTTATTCGGAAGACTTGGTTTAATTCTGTAGCAGTATAAATTAGAAATAAATTTGAGCAGGATTCGTTTATTCTCTTACACACATTTTTTTCCTTATTTGTGTTCAAAAAGTGCTTAAGTTAATTTAAGTGCAATCTTAAATTACGTGGCAAAAATAATGTGATCACTTCCCAAGAATCGAAAGCCTTTAGTGAAGTAAAAAGCTAGCCAAAGGTATCGTTGCTTTTATTGGGGAGCGCTCCTTATGGCAAGCACTTTGGGCTTCAGTGATGCAAGTGCCATTCATAGATAATGGCTGTTTCTCTTTTACTTCAATGGCAGAAGTCAGATCCCGATTTTATGTATAGTGCTTTTAATGCCTGACATACACGTCCGAAAAGCAGAAACCAGGAGGCAAGAACGATAAGAAAAACTAACCCCACTGAATGGGATGAGTAAAGTAGCAGGTAATTGTTTCGAGAACGAGAGTCAGAGACAAAACCAGTGCCCCAGCGCCCAGGTTGTACTGAACCCCAGCGGCCAGCTTGTACTGAATTACTGACTTCAAACTATGAACAGCACGTGGGAGTACAACAGTGCGTATGTAAAAATCATACGTAAAATCAATCGTATATATCATGTCTTTCCCCATTATGTAGCTTTAATTGAAACATAAATAACAGACACGATATAATTAAGTTATTTCCATAAAAGACTTTTAAGGTACCTTACCTACCTCCTCTTTTCATTTCGATAATGACATGGATATCCATCAGATGAAAAGATGGAGTTATTTTTTAGCTCTACTCTTCCATAGGTACGACTTTCCATAATATTTTAAGGTAATTTTTGTTCGTTTGACATTCACATGTATAACACCGCCTCCAGGGTAACATCTGCACTTTTAAATACCCATTGAGTTTGACGTCTCATTTTAGAATTTGCCAACCGTTATCACCTTTTGACATATATCCGTTCATAATCATTGTCCTGCCTCCTGCAGATGCTTTTTGTTTTGAAGCTTTCATCGTAATGAGAAGTCGGACGCTGTGACTTGACCAAAGTATAAATTGAAACTGCTTGTCAAAGTTTTATCTGCAAAACGCGCAGCAGCCGCAGATCAAAAAGATAACATGACGTCTGTGTTGTCATCATTCAGGCAATTTTGCGTACCTTGCATCCTCGATTGCAGTAATAATTCGCTGGAAAATGGGAAATTGGATAATGTTGCGTGACTTAAGCCTGCTAAAAGGACACTACCCGTATGGACCGAAGGTTTATTCATTGAACATAGGTACATTCTGCGTTCGTGGCAACTACAATGGTGCAGTGTGGCACAAAGGTGCTTAATGGACATGCTGTAAGCCTCTCGTGTAGGTTAATTTTTTGTTTTTTAATCGTACAATTAGGAAGTACCGATGAAATCCGTCAATTTTCAGAAGCGGCTTCGGATTGCTCTTAATTATAATGGGACTTTGAAAACTTTGGTAACAAATAAAGACGTATAGGAAACTGCATGTAACGTAACCTGTAGACAATTTGAATTTGCTTTTTGATGCTGTCGTTCTTACCGTTTCTCCGTTCGAACCTTTAAACATTATTAAATAAAAATAATCGCAGAAAAACATAATATTAACTCAGATTGTCACATTCGTTGCGTTGTCGTCCGACAATTTTCGTGCACAGTTAACTTAAGTTTTCCAACTTAAAATGTTTGCAAAGTTTTTACAGATGTACTAAAAGTCCAAAGCTTGAAGTTTTCTATTTACGTCATGTACATATATGACTAAATACTTTCGGTAAACCCCCTAACGACAGATACGTGCGTCCAAAGTTTCGATGTACTCTATATACACACTTTCATGCATGCGGTATATGTAATGCTGACTTAAGCTTCATACTTCATTGCTGCTACATAAATCGTGATTCATTTCATGATCCCACGTTCCTTATTGGGTTTTTTTCACCTAGTAAATTGGACACAAAACATCCAGAAAAAACTGAAGGCGAACTATTATTTCCCTATATACAGTGTCGAATAGACACACGACTGACAAATAATTTCGCATGCAAAGCTAGCTTACATTCGGCTAATCCACTTTTGGTCCCCAGATCCAGGTGTCTGTGTGCTCTAATAAATCTGATGTGCCTGTCGGTGCAGATGCGTGTGACGGATAACAAAGAATTTTTCCCCTTAAAATCAAAATGTTAGCGAAAACTCATTTCAGTCAGTGCACAAACCTCTAGGTATGATGCAGCACACTGCATATAATGTTGCATGTATGAAGGTGTGCGGTGCGCAGAAAGGCTTTTATTATACGGTATCCGCCAGCGCCTGGTCATAAATACCCAAAGGAATTAGGTTTAGTATGCTTGCTTGGCTTTCGATCGATATTTTTGGCGATTGATTGAATCTGCCTGATTGGCAAAAATGGATTTCCAGCCTGGCACCGGCATAGTTTCTAGGGACGGATTTTGAATTTGTCCACAGGGCAAGATTTAATGTTTAGAAAATCTGTTCGCGAGCAGGATGTGCATTCCGATGCAGACATGTGGGGTTTTGGTGTTAGTGCAGCCATGCGGGTAACGTAACTGATTGATGGTAACGCAATTGCCCGTCGGTTATGGGTTATATTTAATGTGTTATCAGGATGTTGCTGCAGTGAAGGTATTTCAACTGTCAAATTACTGACGAACATTTCGGTATGAGAAAATGTTTGGGTTTGAGTTTATGGATTCGGTTAACGCCTCGGCACCGTCAACGCGTCAAATGAACCTTTGCATGTCCCACCGTGCCTCCCAAATGTTACGCTTTTTCTTCCTGGAAACCTCCGAACTTTGGCAAAATATGACAACAACCATGTTTTTAAAGCTGCGTCTGTCAATTTGCCTTAAATTTCTGCAATCTGTAGGTATTGTTATATCAACTTGGATAGATAAAACGTTCGCGCAACACAGTTTGGAAATTTTTCCCGAGCCGTTCAAGGGCTATAGGTCATCGTAAAGGTGGTAAATGTCGTGCATTTTGACTACGTTTGACTTTTTATTGCCGTGTTTTCTTAAGTCACAGATCTATGCGAATAAGACATAAGCCACTGTGGCACTAGACTCAACCCTGTCTTTGCCCTTGGACAAAATAAGCTTGATTTATGCACCAGAGTCATGGAAAATTGGACATATCGAATGCGCGCCACCCTAGAGAAGCAACGGCAGACATTTGAAAAATGTTTTAATTCATACACAATGGCATATTGTTAGGCCTCTTAAACGAATAAAGTTTAAGTGAAGTTCCCACTAGGGGGCCTACCCTTTTAGGCAGAAATGAACCAGACCGCAGACAAATCTCCCATGGTTCCAAAATATAACAGCCCGAAGGCCACCAGATGGACAGCCTTAACATGTCCATGGCCTGGCAGCCACGCAATGTCATCGCTACTAGAATTGCATAAAAAAAGCGTAACTATAATCCGCTCAATATCTTGGTTTGTGTTTTTACCTCTTTTTTTTAAATCTCTGCTGCTTTTTACATAGGAGCCTAGGCAGGTGAGTTCTAGGACCTGCTTTATTATTTAATCTGCATTTTGCATCTCGTTAGTTCTTTTGATATCACTATTCATTTAGTTTTATCAACAGATATCTACTTGTTATAAGAGATGAATAATTTTTCAAATTGATATAGCAGTCCCTTCAAGTTGTTTTCCATTTTAGCAATGAGCACTTCGTCACCTGGATAGCATATAACATTTAGTTTGTTGCGGTCAAAAATCGCGCAACAAAGAAGCTCTTTGTCTGTCCTTTTAGTCCCATCCCTCCACTTCACTCTTTGGGCTTCCCCGTCTTTCTTTCCCACTTGTGTTCCCTCTTTTCTTCCATACAGGTTCCCTGGAGCAAGACGGACGGTCAGGACGCTCCCAACTTGCGATTCACGATTCCCAATAATGGACCCGATGACCCGGTAAACCACCATCAAACCATGCACACAGCTCAAATGTCAAAGAGCCCAACACTAACAAGTGCTGAGAGACACCACCGAGAAAATGCTGTGAAGTAAAATCACACGGTCGCTTCTTAACCCGAGACCTATATCCACCCAGAGCGAAGATCATCAATGGCCGAGGGCCCATCTTGATAAATTCTGATTATGTAAAGAATGGCTTACTATAGGTAGAGTCCTCTCCCCCAAATCTGCGCGAAAGTACACTAGGGTAATGTAGTATGTATAACGCGTGTTAAGTATGGTAGTTCCTTCTTCGTTTTCCTTATGAAAATGTATAACACTATTCTCCTTCTGAGAATAGGGTTAAATGATGGATCACTGAATACTCTCTTTTCTGTTCGGCTTCGAATTCTACCCTATAATTCGCAGTGGGGCGAATTGGTACGAATTCTTGTGTGAGACAAATGCAGCTGGGGTTCAATAACGGCAAGCATGCCCAGCAAAGAGCTGAGCGTGGCTTGAAACGCCGTGCCCGATAACCACTGTACCGGAATGAGAGGATTGGTTGAATGTGTGTGTGAATGAGTCATGGTTTTGATTGGGAAAAAGCCAAGCCAAGCTTGGGTGAATCACTTCTGGTTTACCTAGCAAGTTTGGTGGAGGTTTAAGAAAAGAGAGCTGGAGGTTCTGGGAAAAAGATTACAGAAATTTGGAAGAAAAGATCCCGAGGAAGCATAGCTAAAAGATCCAGGAGAAAGGACAAAAACAGGAGTTACAAAAAAAAAGGAAAAGGAAAAAGGAACTGAAGAGAGAAAAGGAAAAGATAAGTAGAGTGTTTGACGAGATTTGCGTTTGTGTTCATTGTGAAGAAGATTGTATACCTATTTGACTAGTTGACTTTCGTTTCGGGAAAATCCCCTGGAAAAGACGGGACGCGCGACCCTTTTAGTTTTCACCTTTTTGCATTCGGGTCGTGTTAATATAGTGAGCCATTCTCTTCGCGCGGCGATATTCATAAAATTGTTTATCTTTGCATTTTATTTCATTCGGCCATTTCCTTGTTTGCGTTGCTTCTCTTTGTTTGTGATATCAATCTGTTTGAGTAATTCTTGCTGTGATTCATTGGCCAATTCTTTAACCTTAACTTCTTTTAATAAATCGCCTTCGTTCGTCTTAGAACGTTTATAACGACCTAAATCATTGTGTTATTCTTTTGATCGGACCTAATCATTTTCAACTACCTAAAGTTTTGCTATTTTACTTATAAAACAGCTGGCGCCCATTTTAATCCACGTACAAAAATCATTAAGCATTCTCGGAACCCACCCCCTTGCTGAGCAGTCGGGAAGCACAGCAACAACTTGCTGTGTTGTTGCACTTTTTCGCCGCTAGCTTTTAGTTTTCATAAATTATTTACATACGCAAGCGCATCGTCGGCGCAACCTCCGGATATTTATTATTTAACTCGGAAAAAAAGTGTAACAAGTTCACTGGTTCAAATGGGATAGCTATGGGTGCAGCTGGTTTGACCTTTTCAATGAAGGGTGCTGAAGAATGCTGAAGAGTGTCGGGCTCAAACTGTCACCTTCCTGGATACCTGATGTAATAGGAATCTCATCGGTCCTCTTAGCCTTAAGGTGATACTGTCTCTGCACTGGTATTAAGCAACTGACAAAGATTTTCAAAAACAGATGCATGAACCTCCATATCTGACTAGTTTGTTGGGGATTCTGTTCATTCCTTGGGACTTCATCTTGGTCATCTGGATCATCTGAGCTCCTTTCTGATGTCTTTTTTAACCAATGTCAAATCTTTTTTTGACCAACTTGTATGTTCCAAAACGTATGAGAATTCCTGCCAGTATAGTTCTTTGATTTAACCGATATGATTCGTGTGGCTAGGCTTTGATATCAATTCTTGTACCTATTACTTCGCCTGCTGCTGTGGTGATGTTAGTCAAATTTTTTGACAAACGTGTCCTATTTTATTGTCTATTAAGGTTAAGTTCAATATTGCGGATTTATTTTTGAGGGATTCAATATGTTGAACTTTTCTACCGTTGCTGGTGTAGGCCTCTATCCTTTATGGTTATTATACAATGTAAACGACGTTTAGCTTACACATGACTTTGGTCCTTTCTGACATCCCAGATCGCCGATGGATGTTTTGATCTGTTTGGAATTATATATTCGATGATTGACTGCTGTCCCCTAGAGTATGAGTATACTAATGCTTATCGTTGTAGTGACTTTTGACGCCATTTATAATTTCGTGCCGACTCTGGCATTTAAGTCACCAATGATGAATTTATCTTTCGTTTCTTGTGATGTTATCTGGAGTTTGTTGGAGTTTCTTGTGTATGCAGCGGATCATGTGAATGAAGCTTTGCGCATATTCAAAGTTCATATGGTTTAGTGTGGTGATATTGTGCGGACACTAACGAGGTTAATCGGTTTCGACTTTTCTAGTTGTAGTTGTATAGGTACGGAGAACTCTGTCATTCACATAGCCAATTTGCTCAATGTGCTTAAGAATTTTTTCATGAATAAGTATTCTTACTCCCGAAGCAGCTCGCCTGTGTCTGTTCTTGCCACTGTAAAACAAGGCGCATATAAGTTGTATTTCTTGGTACTCTGCCCTTTATTTTGATTTCCCATATTTACCGGATCTCAATTTTATGATGCCTATCCTAGTAATATGATTCTTCATCTTTTCTGTTGAATGATGTTATGTTCCAACATGCCATTCGTATTGTATTACGGTTGCTATTTAGTTTATTCGTTTTGAGTACCGGGTTGTCAACGATGTTGTGTTGACGATGTTGTGTTGCTTGTTTCGTTTGCGTTGACAAAAAAGATTGAACGGACTTTGTTATCGACCTTCTCTGGTCTAAGCCCGTCGTGTTAAGGGCCACCTCGAGTAGAGTATGATTTCTCACCGTGCATGATGGTCTTGAAATATGAGAAGCCAAAAGCATTATTTTGTGTTGCGCCATTTCCTCAACTCTCGAAAAATGGTTACGTACAGTGCAACAAACAGTGCAAAATACCCGACCATACCAAAAGGCAAACTGCCACGCTTCCAAAAAGTGGGCGGGATATTAAAATATAACTGTTAAATGCTATATACTAGGTGGGTGCATACATTTCGGCCTAAAACTCCGCCTTTTTAACTAAAATCACTTTTTTTTATTTCACGGCCACAAAAGTAGGCCGAAGGCACATACAATATATGTATCTATAAACGTTAGAAAATGCTAATATCTACAACTTTTGTCATAATTTTTTGTCATATTTCATATTATATTTATTGAAAAACAGTCATTTTAAGCTAAAATCCCTTAAAAAGTGGGCGTGGTTAATGAAAGGGCTAAACTTTTGGCTACTTAAAAGACAAATACAAGTCACTGTTACAAACCAAAAATGAATGTGCTAGCGCCATTGTAACATAGCTAAAATTTACAAAAAAGATTTTTTAAATTAGAGATCGTCGCACATATGGGCGTGTTTGTGGGCGGATTCAGCCAATTTACAAACTTGATCTGAAGGGCTGGACTTCTAGCCAACCCACCTCTCTACCTTAAAGCTTAGGGCCTAAAAGTTGTTAACATACGGACGGACGGACAAACATGGCTTAATCGATTCTCCTGGCGGTCCCATTCATATCTCTAAACGGTCCATTACATATCTACCGCGATTATTTCACTGCGTTGCAAACTATACAACAAATTTAATATACCCTGAGTCGGGTATAAAAAAAGAAGTTAGTTACGGGTAGTTTCAAAACGGAGGCTTCCCTTCTTGAGTTGCTGGTCCCAATTGGGCGCCTTCCCTCAGATGGCGGAAAGGGGAATGCTAGTGGGTACCGGAACGGAAAATAGCCGGATCGGACCAAAACCAGCAGCAAACGAAAAATCCAGAAGCGTCTGTCTCAAAACGAGCGGCTTTCTCGTCGGCGTCTGTTACTCAGGTTAAGGTCGGCCGAATACTAAACACCTTTTTCTCGCTTCCAATATGCAAATAGAATGGCCAAAAATTAAGTGCATCCAGATGTTTTTATGAAATGATATGCTGCTGGTTATTTATATTGCTTTTTTCCGTAGAGGCATAACACTTCCGAAGTAAGCTTTGGCGATTCTGTGCAGAGTTTTCATGTTTGGCTCATCAGCGTTTGTGTTAGATCAAGAACTAATTTCTTTTTTTATCTTTTCTATCCCCAAATTCTTTCCGCTCGCGATATGCTACGCATCATAAGGGTAGTCATTACCCCTTTATCACGAGCATATTATAAGAAAAAGATTGCTCCTGGTCAAAGTTTTTTCAAGTCCTGGTCAAAGACATAAAAAGCAAGTGGGAAAGTGCAACAGTGCGTATGCAAAAGCTTCAGTCCATCTACGACGTATTGAAAAATACCCGACCATACAAAAAAAAAAAATGCCACGCCTCCAAAAAGTGGGCGGGACATAAAAATATAACTTTTGAATGCTTTATACTATAGGCGGTTGCATACATTTCGGCCTAAAACCCCACCTTTTTAACTGAAAAAATCACTTTTTTTACGCCACGCACTTTTAGTGTATGTGCCTTAGCCAGAGGTCTGGGTTCGAATCCTGCCATCGTCACATGAAACAAAAAAGACTTGTTCTTTTTCACGGTCTCCACCTCCGCGAGGGTCTGACAAGCACTCCGAGGGTATCATTTGTCTTGAAAAGCTTCTTAAAGTGCCGTTCGGTTTTCGGCAAAAAATTGTAGGTCCCCTTGTATGTGAAGAAATTAACTCGCATAGCAAACATTGTTGAGAAGGTGGCTCTGGTTCACCTCAAGCTGTTGCGCATATTAATTTTTTTATTTATAAGCTTTCCTGTCAACATGAATTTATTATCACTTTCCCCATTACGTGCACTTGGCGTTATTTTAAGAAGTGCTCTTAGCAAATAACGAAAAAAAACTCCCCGACTAATCTAATTTAAAATAGGTGCTTCAAAATTATTTTCTGATTTTGTAAGTTTTCTTATTGTTATACAACCCTTTGTAAGGCGTACTTAAGTTCGTGCATTTCACATAATTAATTCCCTCTTTATATTGTTCTAGATATGCAAAATCAAACTTAAAAATGTTCGCTGGCGAACACTGGCGCATATTTCCATTCAGAAGATGTACAGAGAGATTTTAAATTCTTAGCAATTGAAACAGTTTAATAATCTTCCTATTTTGTTAATTGCCTCTAGAAAATGTTCGTTATTTAGTGCATTTAAACACATACATAAATACGTACTTATTTTATAAATTTTTCTATCTGTCCTCATTGCAGATGGACTCATTGACTTGTCATCATTTCTTAATCATGGCTTGTCAGGTTAGTTCATTGCATCATTTTCTTAACTTTAGTTTATTAATGTTGACTAGAAACGTAGTTTTACTGAATATACAAGTTATTTGTTAATAAATACAACACTCTATATAGCATGCCTGCTTTATATACCTATTATCTTATACGACTTTCGTTTTTTGTTCTATTAATTCTACAGTTAAGATTCTTTCGTGTATTTACTTAACTTTTTAACATCTGACAGAGCCATTGTTTAGAGCATCTTTTTCACACAAGTAAAACTTTTGAATCTGCCAGCACCATCTGACTTTATCCAAACATGCGGTGATCCGGCTAAAGCTTACTTTACGCACGAACACACTACTTGATTTAGTGAAAAATTATTCTCCGAACGGAGTATCAGAAAATTAATTACCTCTTGCCGTGTAGTGAACTGGAAGTTATTATTTTTTTTTATTTGCAACCATTCTTATTATTTGGATATAATCACTGAATCGGGAACGCTAAAATTAATTTGCATAAGGCGGATAATTTTTTTTATAATGTAGGTGTACACCTACCTACGTTGGTACCTATACATAAACATCCGGCCAAGCGGAAGTCTCGGTTCGTTAAAATTGGCCTGTGCACACGTTTCCTTAATTTCCTGTGATATGGATAATATTGTTAGTGGAAAATAGAATCCCTGAAACTGGAGTGTTCCCATATAGCATCATTCGGCTACTCAACTGTGAGTGTGCATAAATTATTTTGAAAATCAATTAACGTTTATGATTCTTTACGTTAGTGGGTGTGGTTTCGTATAACACGTATAATAAATATATTTTATTATACGTGTGTGCAGACAGAGGAAGAATTACGGATGTTTTCATTTGTCGTATTTGAGTTTTTTGGCTTAGAGAATCTGCAGAATGGATGCAACTTGTGTCAAACTTCTTTTTTACATACTTGAGAACGCGAAATGCAAAAAAAAAAACAACCAAAAACCGACAAGGATTTATATTGGGTATGGAAATAACATAAGATCTGTTGCTTTTAACCAAATTTAAACTTTTCAAGCAGCCATTTTTTAATATCAGGACTGATTTTGAAAGCCAATTGCCATGACTGATAGATCTGCGCGGTCGTTATAAAAGTACTTTTATGACAGACTACAACTGCTGTCAGCAAAATGAATTGCACTAAAATGACCAAACACTTTTCTCTCCTTGTAAAGAATTAGCTATAGGACAGGACATCAGCAATCAGTATCAGTTTTTATCCAGCATTTAAACATACCTCTGCTTTAGAAATAAACTAAACTAAACTAAAAAAAAATATAGCTATCTGGGATTCTCTTTGACAACCTAAACAAAAACAATTGAAGCAGTCCAAAGCAAAACATTACGTCCAAAATGTTAATCCTACCAACACGATCTTTATCTTTGTCATCACTCATCTACTGCATAAAACTAAAAAGGTCGAGTAACTTACCTCCTCTATCTGTACCTTTTCACTGCCTTTATGTTAATGTTTCATAAGGATAGGGTCATGAGACAGAGATGGCCATGGATTGCAGAACTTGCAGTTTGTTCAGTATGCGATTTTTCTTTGTGTCTCAAGTCTAAAAATATACTTCTAGCCTTGACATATCTGCCAGAAATGTTTTAAAACTAAAAACTTCATGTTGTTTATTTTCTAAGAACAAGTTTTAAAAAATCGCTAAAAGTTAAAGAAAAAATGCTGTCAAGTATAAAGTCACACTCAGAGCTGTTCTTTGGCTTTTTTGAAGGCTTAGTGTACAAAATTCTTTGTTTACTAAGCACTAATTTATATAAATTTGTGTTTAGTAAATTTGTAAATGCTGTCATTATAGAATGTAGAAAAAATAAACGGCATTCTCGACATTTGCCCAATTTTCAGACTTTAAATTATAAAAACATTTTTTTTATTATTTTTAAGGTATAACTGTTACATGTTTATTTTTTTAAGCCTCTTTTATCCTTATTTAAGGTTTAGGTTTTGGTGCACAATTTTTGTCGATATGCACGCTTACAACGAACTTTTTGTTTTTATTTTTTTAACTCAAAAAATTGCCAAAGAGCAATAATTTTAAAACGTGTTGGCTTGAAACTCAAGGTGCTTGCGCTTATGTAAAATTTAATTTATAAAACGGAAAAAGATCAGAAGTCGTATAAAACGGAAAAAGATCAGAAGTCGTTCCCTAAGACCTTTTAGGTCTTAGATCGAAAGGTAAATTGATTAAGCCATGTCTATCCGTCCATCCGCCCGTTTGTATGTGTGAGGGTTTTAGGTCTGCAAAATCAAGCCAGAAACTTGGTGCACGGCTTGGTTCTTCTGTTTCACAGACAAAGTGTGTGAGACACTAATGTGAGACAACGTCTATTTTCCATTTTCTTTCAAAATCAGTTTGTGGTCAAGTAAGACAGGACATAGAAATTCAAAATTTTTGTACAGAGCAATACTGGCAAGAAGCTTTTATTTAGGCATAAATCGGACCGCACACACCATTGACCTTGTCCACTTTTAACATATTAGATTTGTTAAAACCCGCTTTTTCGGGAAATTTCCTCTAAATCGAAAAAAAAACAAGTATGAAAGTGCAACAGTGCGTGAAAAAACTTCAGTCCATCTGTGACGGATTGCAAAATACCCTACCTTACCAAAAAAGGAAACTGCCACGCTTCCAAAAAGTGGGCGGCATATAAAAATATAACTGTTGAGTGCCTGATGCTTGGTTGTTGCATAAACCTATAAAACTCCGCCTTTTTTACAAAAAAACAAGTGAGTAAGTGCAAGAGTTCGTCTGTGACAAACGTCTGTATACCCCACCCTATGCACCGTGTTACACCAAATCTTATAGTTTTTTGGCCCAAATTCATACATTATTTGTATAGGCCACGCCCACATAAGTGGGCATGGGCTAAACGTTAAAATCAGTTAACTGTAATTTCAAAACCAATACATTGTAATTTCGTTAGAATCATGAAATATACGGTAAAGCGAAAATTATGTCTTAAAAACAGTTTGCTCCCTAAAAACGCCCCTTAAAAGAGGGCGGAGCTTAAAACTTTGTATGAAGCAAACTTAGTAAACAGTAATATCTTCAATATTTGTTACAATTTTTTTTTATTTTGAGTAAACTTTCCGAAAAATTGGTTTTTTAAAAATCTAACGTCTTAAAAGTGGTCGATATTGTGGCCGGTACACTTTTTGCCTTGTTAAAATTTGTGGGCCAATATTGCCAATAGTACCAAAATTTGAGCCCCTACGCCATGTGTAACTTGACCAAAAGGCATTTTTAAAAAAAATGTGAAATAGAGGTTATCTCACATTGAAGCCAGTAGTGGGCGTGGCCGTTGACGGATTGAGCCAATTTGTTTATGCAACAAAAGAAGCAAGCCGCGAAACAAGTTTCAGCTCTCTAGCTTGATCTTGAAGACCCTAAAACCTTCATACAGACCGACGGAGGAACGGACGGAAACTTCGCATTGAAATTAATATACCCTCGGTCGGGTATAATCTAAGTGATTAATTTATTTTTATTTTAACGTATTTAACGTAACGATTTTAACGTATACGAGGCATATACTGTATAAAAAAAAAGTAAGAAAATGCTAATATCTTCAAGTTTTGTCATAAAATTTAAATTTTATATATATTTATTGAAAAACAGTCATTTTAAGCTAAATTCCCTTAAAGAAATGGGCGTAGTCAATGAAAAGGCCAAACTTTTTCTGCCACATCAAAGACAATTACATAGCAATGTTACATTCCAATAATTGGTGCGCAAAATTAGAAATGGTTGTACAGGCCTGTAAAGGGTGTGTCTGTGGGCGTATTCAACTTATTTTCAAACCTGATCTGGAGGAATGGACTTCCAGCCAACTCACCATTTTTCAGCTTTCTAGCTTAATGTTAAAGGCCCATAAGTTATTCATACGGATGGAAGGACATTGCTTAATCGATTCTCCTATAGGTTCCATTCATATATCTAAAAGGTCTAATTGGTCTAAGGTGAATAATTCACTGCGTTATAAACTATATTTTACCCTGGGTAGATATAAGTTATAAAAACTCAAAATCAATCAGAATTTATCCAATCGGTAAATATGATGCCCCGAAATTGGCAAATGCGTTTGTGACTTAAAACTCACATTTGGCAACAAAATTATGCAAACACACTTATGACTCTCGTTATGCTAAAAGTACTGCCAAATCAGGTATCAGCTAATCTCAGACTACATCTCCCATCGGTATTTGACTCTGGGTCTGGATACTATATAAACGCACGTACATAATATGTGACATAAGTGCTGGGCCTATTTGGGCCAAAACATATGGTTGTGTGAGCGCACCCTTATCTTACATGGGTATCATGATAATGATGTGCATAAGAGGGCGGTTGTGTTAAAACGCCTTCATGCAGTCAAACACCATCATCATTGGGCTCGATAGCGAAAATACGTTCTTGTATATTTTAACGGTTGATTTAATGTGAATTTGTAACGCTTTAGTGACTATAGACCGGGTAATTGCATTTTCCTGTGGCGTTGTGCTAGTCCTTTTAATTACAAGAGCCCTCCACAGTGCTGCGGCGGCAGTGAAGTCTGTATTATGATTATACCGCGTTGATGGTGTTGGCGATATGATGTGGTTGTGTTGAAACTGCTATGCTACCAAAGTTTTAATTAAACGATATCAGCAGCGTTAATGCCAAAATACGAGACATGTTTATTGGGTATTAAAATTTTATATACATTTGGCAACGTCAATCTGATTTGGATTCAGTGTACAAATGTCTTAGCATATGTAGGTACCTATCTTGGTGGTTTTTGGGGCGGATAAGTGCCTAAATGAATTTATTTGATTTGTAAATGAAATCGGGAGTTTCATTCTTTGTTTCAAGCCAGTTTGGTTATCGTTAAAAAAAGAGCTTAGATGCATGTATTTAAAAAAAAATCCTTTTAATTGGATGCGATGTTTTCCCAGCGGACGAAGGGATAAATGTTTTCGTGGAAGCTTGTTATCCGTTTGAATAATGTCACATTCGGCCGGTCCACTGTGAAAATCCTGAATTTTGCAGGAACCAGTATTTACACCTATTCCTAGGTGAATATATTTTTCTCCGATTGTATTGAAATTTTTTTTACCCTGCAAGGTCGGGTTTAAGAATAGCCTTGAGTTAAGGTATGCCTGTCGTAAGGGCCGCAATGGTGAGGCTATCCATTACGGGGGGCGGAGGGGGAGAGCGCCAAGTCAAAATGAGGGCTTAGGTGGAATCTCTACAAATCGACAACGGCACCAACTCAAAATAGGCACGTGGGATGTCTCGTTGCTAACGAGGAAGGAACTTGAACTGGTGGAGGAGGCCAAAAAGTATCAGCTCGGTGCAACTGGCATCTCCTCGACTAAGTGGAAGGGTTCTGGAACCAAAGACTTCGATGATGGGTGGAAGATGGCGTCACAAATCACATGACTGCACAGGCGGGTGTGGGAATACTCACAAGCCCCCGGTAGTCAGAAAATGTTTTCGATGTCATTCCGTTAGTGGGAGGGATTCTGATCTTAAAGCTTAAGCTTGAACGATCGACTCTGGCTCTGGTTCAGGTTTATGCACCAAATCGAGAGTCAGAGTATGAGTACTTTTTGAACGAAGTTGATGCTGCCCTGGACAGAGTGGCAGAAATGGACTTCTTTCATCTGATGGGTGACTTCAATGCACATGTGGGTACGGACGACAGTACTTGGAGGAGTGTGATCGGGAGGCACGGTGACCCGGATCAAAACAGGAACGGAGGGAAGTTGTTGGACTTTTGCTGTACACATAACATTAACACCTTTTTCCCACACAAAGACATTCACAAATACACATGGTACAAGCACAGTTTAAATCAGAGGTCACTGATTGATTTCTTTGTTGTACCATCGTGTGTTCAAAGAATGATCTGTGATGTTCGAGTTTTCAGGGGAGCTGAGTTGTCAACTGATCACCACTTAGTGCTGTGTAAATTGTTTTCAGTGACAGTATTCCTTTGCCACCCAGGCGAAAACCAAGACTGGTGACCCGCATACGGTGGGAAAGGTTGCAGGATGCTGACTCTGATTTCAGAGAGCGCTTTGCACAACATGTTTCGGAGAAGTTTGAACAAATTCCACCTGACCTTTTGAATGTAGAGCAGGAATAGCAGCTGTTTTTATCGGCAGTCATTGCAGGAAATGTTTGTGGAGTGAAGCGACTTGGGGTAGCGAGAAATTGGAGCACGATTACAGATCTGCAAACAAGATATATTGGTAGACCATTCGCCGGCTCAGAGGAAGGAAGTTGAATATCATTCAAGGGGTTAAATCCAAGGACAGTATTCTTCTTTCAAATAAGAGCGATGTCCCGCGCAGATGGAGAGAGCATTTTTCGGAGATGCTCATCCCCAAACAGGGCACTGAAGATGGCATTCCCACTGCTGACGAGATAAGGGCGGAGAATAGTCCCACAGTAGACGAAGTCACTAAAGCGATTAAATCGCTGAAAGTTAGCAAATCTGCTGGAGTTGATGAAATCCGGCCAGAAATGCTCAAGGCAATGGGTGAAGAGGGTGTTAAATGGCTAACACGTGTCATTAAGGTGACCTGGGATAGCGGGAAGGCACCTAGCGATTGGCAAACGGGAGTTATAGTGCCCATTTTCAAAAAAAGGGATGAGGAGAGATTGCGCCAACTATAGGGGCATATCTCTCTTGAGTCTTCCTAAAAAGGATTCGCGAAGGTTTTGGAAACGCGTTCCAGAGCTGTAATCGAGCCTTTGTTACGGGAAGAACAGTGCGGCTTTTGGCCTGGCAGATGCACAACCGACCAGCTTTTTACTCTGAAGGTTATTCTTGAGAAGGCCTGGGAATATGATAAACCGGTCTATGCGTGTTTTGTAGATCTGGAAAAGGCGTATGACCGAGTCCCTCGGGATACACTGTGGAGAGTTTTGCAGGACTATGCCCTGGGTGGGCCTCTTCTGAGAGCTGTGTACGGATAAATGGCGTCAAATCCCGTCCTTTTGATGTGCGCGTTGGACTTCGCCAGAGCTGTGTTCTGTCGCCGCTCCTTTTCATAGCATATATGGACTGGATGGTGAAGCGCAGTCTTGGCGAGCAATGTTTCGAATTGGCTGGCATCAGGATGAGCCATCTGCTTTTCGCAGATGATTTGGCCATCCTTGCATCATCCAAAGAGGAACTTCAACGAGTACTGGATAGGTTTGCAGCCGTCTGTGGTGATGCTGGGATGAAAGTAAACGTGAACAAATCGGAAGTGATGGTTGTTTCCCGAACTCTTCTGCAGTGTACCCTGCACATAAATGGAGTTTCATTAAAACGGGTGGAGAAGTTTAAGTATCTCGGGGTCTCTTTCACGAAAGATGGGAGAAGTGATACTGAGTTGTCCTGTAGAATAGGCCAAGCTGCAGGAACAGTAAAGGAACTGCACCGGCCGGTCATCAGGAAAGCTGAGTTTGGAGTAAAAGCAAAGATCTCAGTTTTTTATTCAGTGTTCGTTCCGACCCTCATCTATGGTCATGAAAGGTGGGTTAGACCGAAAGAATTAAATCGCGGGTACAAGCTGCCGGAATGAGATTCCTGAGGTGCGTTTCTGGTGTTACTCTAAGGGATAGAGTGAAAAACGTCAGTATTCGTGGGAATCTTAATGTTGAGCAGCTTTTTCTCCGAGTTGAGCGATCGATTCTTGGATTGTTTGAACACGTTGTTCGCATGCCCCCTGACAGACTTCCTAGACAGGTTCGCTAGCCGAGATGCGAGCGCGTCGCCCCCCTGGTAGGCCAAGAAACAGGTGGTGGGATCAGGTAAAGAACCTATCTGAGTCCCGCCTGGGGATTGCGCCGGAGTCATTTGAGTTGGAAAGCACATTTAGCCACCCTCGCTTCGCGACCCTTTTACAGGATAAGCGGCACACGAAAATGATGATGATGATGATGATGATGATGGATTGAAATTTAAAAATTTTTTGTTTGCTAAGTTTGTCGTGGGCCATTTTTGGCTAGGCCGATTTCATAGGATCGCTTTAAGCTAGATTCAACGATTTTGCTCCCATAAGCGTGAACGGCTTTTTACTTGTCATCTGGGCGCAAAGGGTTTTGATTTTTGACCACTAAGCTTGCCTGAGGCTGTAACTTGAATTCTTTTGCAATTTTTTTTGAATCAGCTTTTAGTAAACATCACCTTTCAAGTTAGACAAATTCAGCTGGCTTGAAAAACACATTGAAGCACAAAAAACCAACCCTATATTCAGATCTTTGTTTGTTGCTTGAAATGTGACTTTTCTTAGACGAAGACCAAGGACATACCTATCCTTAAAAAAGCAACGATGCTTGAACTTGCTGAGATCTTATTTTTTTCAAAGTTTTTTTTTGTTCTGTTGCATAGTGCTTCTTTAACAGAACCCTCTTGCTGATAAAGAGTAAGTGTTTTTCCTGATGCCCTATTAAATGGGTCCTTGCCCAAAAAGAGATAGAATCGTGGTATTTTAGAGAAAAAATTAAGCAAATCACCCCATTTGGTAAAAAGGAAAGCTTTTGTAATTCCATAAACTTATTTCACATTTTATGAGAGTCTACTGGAAAAGAAATCGTAGAACTTTGTAAAAAGGATAATTTTCGTATTTTCACAAAAAAAGAAAAAATATGCACAAAATTTACTAAAGACTTATGTTTTTTCATTACTTTCAGATAACGAAATGCGGGACTTGAGTGTAACATTTTACGGTGGATCAGCTCAAAGTAAACACATCAGTGTCACCTACAGTCGGATAAGCTCTATTTTTATTTCAAGCATTGTTGTTGTAATGGTTTTTCCAATGCTGGTCTAAACAGTACTTGGTACGCATATAAGCTACAGCTGTCAAAAAAATTGTTATATTGGATGAAAGTTAAAGCAATTTCATACCAACAAAATATTGACATCAACCATAAGAGTTAAAAGGAAATTTCTACCCATTTCATCGACATAAAAACTTGAAATTCTTGAATAACAAATTTGTTTACAGAACTCCATTTAAAAAAATCAATACATAGTTTAGTTTACAGACTATTTACCTTCTTATAATTTTTTTTACACAAATGTACATAGAATTCAAAACAGGCGGAACGATTTACAAATAATTAATGCTGGAAAGAGGAAATATATATAAAAAACTTAAATAGACAATTTATTTACATATATATATATATATATAAATATATATATAAAACAAATTTTTAGATAAAACATTAATATAACTTTTGATATTACTATAGATTTAAAAAAAATATAATATAATACTTATTAAGTGAAGAAATATAGATAAAGCATTAAACTAAAATATTATAAAATACGTTTTTGTCTTAATGAAATAACTAAATAAGTAAATTAGGTAATTATCTGCGATTTTAAGAGGAAAAATTATAATTTAATTTGTTGCAATGCAACAAAGCGTAAGTAATTCATAAATTACCGATTTATATTTTTGTTTTATTTTTAGTTAAAAGCTTGTTAGGAATGTATAATAACAAAAAGAAAATGCTTACCTAGTAAAAAGGATATAATACAGTATATGTTACTAGAGAATATATTTAAGACTTATTATTGCAAAAAAAAAAACAAACCGTTCAATGTGCACACTGACCATTTACTATGAAAAAAAAAATAGGAGAATTTAATAAAATAAAAATATAAACCGTCTTAAGAAAGGTTTTTCTGTTAAACTTGGAATTTAATCACACATTCAATTTTGAAAACATCTCTTCTTTAAACAACATCACACAAAATCAATTAAGAGAACTGAAGAAAATCCATTTATGTATTTTGTACAAAACTTAAGAAATTCTAGTAAACTTGTATATTTATTTAGATATAAGGTTATGACCATATTGCCCGGGCCACAAATTTACATTTCACCCAGGAATGGGCCGGTTAATTGTCTGCAACCTAATTTGTGTGTAACGGATAAGAGTAGGGATGAACTTACATTCCCGAGTCGTGCTTGTGTTGTATTTTGGCAGTCCGGCAATATGAGTAGACATACTAAAATATACATATATATTAAAAGTATGAAAAAAAGTATAATGAAACCACCACCAAAGAAATTTAAAGAACATTATCTATGCATATAAAATTTAATAATTCTGTTCTTACGTAATAAAAAGAAAAAATGTAAAAGAATATCAGTCAGTAAAAATGGTATTTTGATCTGAAAACTTAAACTAATAAAGTTTAGTTTTTATTTTACAAAATTATTAAATTGATGAAAGTGGAAGAAAAGCATCAGTAGCATGGAAAAGTACAGCGCATGTGGATAAGTGTACCTCGTGTACTGATCCACAGCAAAATAAAAATAATAAACAATGGTATCGACGTATATGTAAAAATATTATAAAAGTGGAAATAAATATAATATACTATTATTATTATTATCATTCTTAACAAGGTACTTAAGAAAAGAAAATTAAAATAAATTAAAGTAAACTAAAACTGTGTATATGAATATTAAATGTAATTTCAATTTTATTTTGCTATATATTTGATTATTTTGTAAAATTTTTAAACTTAAATAAAGTCGATATATAAAAATATTACAAAAAAGTATTTTATTTTTTATGAAAAATCATTACCCAAAAAGTTGATGTCGAAAAGTCGTAAAAAGGTGTCATTTAATCTGATAAGTTATTAACAGGGACATTTTTTGACGATTGTTTTCGGAGTCAAACCAAATACGCTTTTGTGGTTTTCACCAAATTTGACAAAGACACCTTCTTGCAGCAGGTGCCGGTTAATTTGAGGCATGTTATAAACGTTAAATCTTGAGAACCATACTGCAGAAACAATCCTCTCTATTTTAAACAGCAATATCTTGGAAAGGGTCAATAGTAGGGATATGCGGTTATCAACATAATGAAACTCTTTTCCAGGAAAAATAAGGAGAGGAAAGTCTATAGAAACTAGAAAGTTCTTTCAAGGAAATTTTTTTAGAAGGATTTGAAATTCTTCTTAGGACTTTTCTTCCTTTTGTCAGTGCGGTATGCTTTTTGCAAAAAATTAGTTAAAGCAGCAGAGACTACATTGTATGTCCTTCCCAGCGGTACCTTAATTTTTTCAGTAGACCGTACCATTTGGGAACTAGTGGCTCGCAAACCTTTTCATTTTAGGAATTGGCAAAATCAGCACCCAAAAAGTTGATGTCGAAGATTTGTAAAGTCCAGGCTCTCAAAAGACCTGACTCATAAAAAGGTTAGTCGGCGTTCTTGCTGGACAGTGAGACAGAGACAGAGAGCTGGACAGTGGCAGAGAAAGTGTTCTATAGTCGCTATTTCTTCTTGATCCCTACAGCTTCTGCAGAAGTCGTTTGCAAAGATTCCCATTCGTGTAGCCATGACACCAATGGTGCAGTGAGCTGTGATGACACCAACGAGTATTCTTATGATGTTTCTACTAAGAGATAGAAGGGTCGTTGTTCATTTTAGGTCTAGAACTGGCATTAGCAGTGAGTTATGATACGATCCTTAGACTGTTTCCAACGTTCACCAGATAGTTTGACCGTGTACTGATCTCTAAGGCTTTTGGCTGTGTTGATAGGGAGATGAACCCGTCGGTCAGCCATCGTTATGTTCATTTCAGAATCTTTCCTGGCCAGTTCATCTGCCATTTCATTTTCGGCCACGCCAACGTGCCCAGGAACCCAGCAGAGTAGAATGTGTGGAGGCTTTTTTCCTTTAATGCCATGAGGCAGTCATTCTTGAAGCCATTTCCCTAAACTTCCTAGAAACTTAATTTATCCCTTGTGTCCTGCCAGTATCCTTGACATACTAACATTGTATGCCATTTGCAGTAAAGTGTGTTATTTTTTTAATGATGTTTAATTGGCGAATCTTCCAGTAAGTTTGATTGTTCCTGATGGTTAAAAATGTAAGACCAATTTACCAATTAAAAAAAGAAAAGACTAAGTCAATCTTCTGCAATCTTATGAAAAACTTTAGCAAACTGCGAATAGGTATTCAAAAACTTCGAAGATTTGACTCAAAAACGAAAAAAAATCTCAAAACAATTTCTTAAAAGTTGCTGGTGAGGTTAGAAAATTTGTTTGAGGAATGTAACGTTTACAAGCCATGCTTACTACATAAAAGTAGTATTTATTAAAGTTACCTATATTGATAAGAATTCATTCATGTTTAATACGAAAACCAAAGAATCCGATTTCACGTCACACCGTCGCGTCGACTGCTACATTATAAAGCGCTATGTGCGTAAGTATGTCACACTCAAGCCCCAAAAGACAAGTCCAAAAGTTTAAGGGTTTTAGTAATTATATAAATTAAGGGCTGGCCCTTCTATATTTTCTTTCTTCAAAGCTTAAAACAAAGTATTATAATGCTGCTTTGTGAAAAAGCTGATCAAGCTCTACAGAACGTCCACATGAAATTATTACATTTGTGTGAAAAATATGTATATTATTGCTTATATCACCAAAAATAGTTAATTAAATATTTTCCGATAAATGTATTAATTTTTAGCGGCCCGCCAAAAATGGAAAAATGACCTCTTATGATATCGTTACGTTGTCCCTCCGTCCGTCCGTCCAATTGCTTTTTAACTTCTGAACGGTAAGTCGTAGAAAGACAAAATTTGGTGTGCGTATAAATTGCGGAAATAGTCAGAGAATCCAAAGAGGGCAATGTTAGAAGTGCTAATATCTACAACTTTTGTCATATAATTTTTGTTTCAAATTTCATATATATTTATTGAAAAACAGTCATTTTAAGCTGAAATCCATTAAAAAGTAGGCTAGGTCAATGAAAAGCTCAAAATTTTTCGGCTACTTCAAAGGCAATTGCAAGGCAATGTTACGTACTAAAAATGAATGCGCTAGCGCCATTGTAACATAGCTAAAATTTGCAAAATGTATTTTTTTAAATTCGAGATGGTCGCACATACGGGCCTGTAGTGGGCGTGTCTGTGGGCCTATTCAGCTTATTTTCAAACTTGATCTGAAAGACTGGACTTCCACTCAACACACCAAATTTCAGCTCTCTACCTTAAAATTTAAGGCCTAAAAGTTGTTTACATACGGACGGACGGACGGACGAAAATGGCTTAATCGGTTCTCCTGTCCGTCCCATTCATATCCCTAAAAGGTTTAAGGATCTACAGTGATTATTTCACTGCGTTACAAACTACACATCAAACTAAATATACCATGGGTCAGGTACAAAAATCCTAAAGGTCCAAATTGTTTTCTATCTTTGATGTCAGTTCATGTTTCATTTCGAAATTATTAAATGAGAAAAAGTTATAATTTATTGGATTGGTATTCGTTGGAACAGTTTAATGATAAAATTAAAATATGTGAATTTTAATAATATTCGTTTTTGAACGTGATATCATTGATGTGTGATTCTTTTCAAAGGGGTTTGAGTTTATGGCACCTCGGTCCTACTATCGCAGCTCCAACAAAAAATCATACAATTAATACAATTAACACACATCAATGATATTACATTCAAAAATGAAAACGAATATTGTTAAAATTCACAAATTTTAATTTTATCATTAAACTGTTTCAACTAATACCAATCCAATAAATTTTTACTTTTTCTCTTTAACTGATTTCGAAATGAAACATGAACTGCCATCAAAGATGGAACACAATTTGGACCTTTATAATTTTTTTTGTCTCGTTTAATAATGAAATTAAAAAGAAAATACGACACGCTTTTAGAGCGTTATTTAATAAATTAACACATTTATCAGAAAATATTAAATTAACTATTTTTGCTGATAAAAGCAATAATATACATATTTTTGGACATATTTAATAATTTGTTGTGGGCGTTCTGAAGAGCTAAATTTGATAAACTTTTTCACAGCAGCATTATGGTACTTTATTTTAAGCTTCAAAGAAAGTGTATTATATAGGAACTGGCCCGCCGATTTTTCTATAATCATTGAGGAAAAATATACAAAATTTTTTAATTTCAAAATAATTGTCTAAATCACAATAGATTTAGTTTATTGTTGATGATAAAAAAGAGACAATTGCGTTGGGATTAAAATAAAACACAAAAAAGCCTTTTCAAAAATAATTCTAGATATGCGGCACGAAGTCCTGTGCGAGGCAAGTGCAAGGCATTCAAGGCAAGAAACCCACTGAAAGATACTTAACACCATATTTTTGTATTTTGCGAAGTTCTTGATATAAAAATAACGGAAGTACCTATACCATATTGCTTTAAAACAAAGAGCTCGTTTCAAGTTCCAAATTAGAGAATTTCAAATTGTTGAACAACAGACGGAAGAAATCCTTCCGTCATTTTGCCTCATTTTCTAAGGCTCTCAATTTTGTCTTATTGATTACGAACCTTGTCGTGCCTCAGGAATAGGGTATAAAAATAAGTTTATGCACCAGATAATCAAATGAGCACTATTCGTTGTAAAACAGTTTTTTTTTATTAAAGTAAAGATCAAAAAGGTCTTTACCCTAGTTGGTAACCAACGTATGTTTCGCTCAGCAATCTTGGCCGATGCTCTTCAGTGGGAAAAGCCTAGATTGCCTTCCCATACATACGTTATTCTCGACTGAAGCCGAGTCAAACTTATAAAAATAAACTGCAATTACACAGTGTGAATTATAAACCTTACACGAATGTTTAGTTCGAACAATTAGAATTTTTTATGCTGGTCACGGCAAGAAATCCTTACACGTTTTAGTTGTTCAAACTGAACATTCGTGTAAGGTTTATAATATACACTGTGTTATTGCAGTTTATTTTTATAAGTTTGACTCGGCTTCAGTCGAGAATAACGGATCCCAAGTAGCACGCTCTGGAACCATAAGCATTGGATTTTGAATATTGGACTTATAAGACACTCAAAATGCTCTTCAGTAGCACTAATGGGTTTGCAAGGTTTCGTTATCGTACCATTGGTGCGCAGCTCATTCACTTATAAAATTGGTCATAGAAACGTTTACAGCACCAAAATTATAAAACTAAAAGTGCTAGCACCAAAGGTTTCGTAAACGTGGTGCTATAAACGTTCCTAGCACTCAAGTTATAAAGAAATAAGTGCTGAGGAGTTAAGTTCTTTCAGGACCTTTCTAGCACCTGTTTTCTAACACTATAGGTTTGACACATCCGAAGTACTACTTTGCACTCTTATATGTATAGCACTTGGGGGTTGCCATAAGTCATACAATAGAAAACAATGTAATTGACAGAAATTGTTGTGAGAACATTTCAGGCAAACATCTAAATACGTATAAGAAACTTAAATTTTTTATAGAATGATATAAATTTTAGGGTATAAACTAGATTACATACATATTAGGCTGGAGAATTATATTTTACACAAAAATTTGATTTCAAGAGATAATTCATACTTTCATGCTATTTTTCTATGATCATTCATCAAGAAGCTGACACAGCGTGTATCGTTGCTTATAGTTATTTGGGCCAGTCATGACTATAATGCTTATAGAATTGTAAATTGTTGAAATTTTTCACTTCTCTATCTTCTAGCTGGTCAAATAAGTTAGGTTTAGGCATTTTTGGTCCAGCACTTCAAGTATTTTATCAGCTCACTGACATTACTTACTTACTAAAGGTGGCGCTACAGTCCGGGGTGGACCTGGGCCTCAGCCAACAAGCTTCGCCAGCCAGTTCTGTCTCTAGCTAGCCGTCTCCAGTTTCGCACGCGAAGTTGGCTGAGGTCCCCTTCCACTTGCGTGCGCCACCTGAGTCTCGGTGCTCCTCTACCGCGCCTAGATGACGCTCTAGATGACCCAGCCATCGTAGACGTTGTGTTTTGACTCTTTTGGCTAGGTCGGTATCGCTGTACAGTTCGATGTTATATCTCCTCCTCCACTCTCCGTCTATGCAGACGGGACCGTAAATCGTCCGAAGAATTTTCCTCTCGAAGCAGCCTAAAGTGTTTTCATCCGCCTTTGATGAAAGTGAGCATGAAGCTCACTGACATGCTAACTTTTAAAGTAGAAGTTTAACAGGTTTCCTTCTTGGGGTTTAAAACTGTTAAGGTGTGAACTACATTCATGGATAAGATAAAAACAGCCTGTAAAATATATATTTCAATTAACGTCTGCCATGTCAATAATTTCAAGTAGTCAAACCAACGTATATCCTAAAAGAAAAGAGAGTGATGGCAGCCCTTAATAAATTAGCGCCATGTTTGACAGAAAACACAAAACCTTATAATAGTTCTACATGAAGCTAGACTGTGCTACATAGAACCCAAAGTTTCTAAAAGGCATCGCAGAACACCTTAGGTGTTACAACGGTGCTATGTGGGCTCTACATAAAACCTTAAACTCTTTATTTTATGTTATATTTAATATTTTCAGAAGAGTATTGTTTCTTTTCGTCCTAATTCAATAAATCATTCGAAGAAACGAGATGCGCACCTGTCTGCTAATTAAATGCAATCGGTTTGCTCATTCACCATTTAATATGAACGAAGTCATTTGTGCGAAAACATCAACACTTTCAAAGGATAAGATAGAAATGTGTGTATATCTAACTACAATAAAAACCACACCATGACAGTAAAAGGTAAACACCTCGAAGTGAGTGTGCCTAAAATGTATTGACTGTCAAAAAAGTTATATAAGAGCCCTTTCTGCACCCAAAATTATGTTCTATAAAGTGTCAAATCATCCTTATAGGGGTTTTGTAAGGGGCCCCGTTGCTTGTATAGAACCAACTTCAAGAACCTAAGGTTTTATGATGTGGTGCTGAAAACGTAACGGTGGCCAAAGCAAGAGCTTCTGTGTTACTTGAGATGTATGGAAAGGCAATCTGGGCTTTTCCCACTGAAGAACATCGACCAAGATTGCTGAGCGTTGGCCGATATGCGTTGGTTACCAACTAGTAAAGACCTTTTTGATCTTTATTTTGATTTAATCAAGAAACCTTATTAACCACCCATATGTATTAACTAGAAATAGTTATTACTTATGGTACTTTTTGGAAAATAAATAGTTTTTTTTTATTGTTCAATAGATTCACCGGAGGCCCGAAAGCCTATTATTGGTTTATTGGAAATCAAAGGCATCTGTATAGAATGAAAAATTTGCATTAAGTAAAAAGTTTGCCTTCAAAAATCAATGCGATGGACATGGCTAACCAATTTCAGATTAGTCATTAAACTAGCGCACACTATCGCCAGCAGCTATGGCAGTTAAACAAAATGTTTTAATTACCTTATACCCAAACCTTTCCCATTAAAACAAACATTATCATATTTTTCTTCGTCCTTATATTACTAGTTAAATCTTTATGATGGTTGACTACTGGCATACTTTAAAAATTTTATTTATTGTCTTTTATTTATTACCTTATTAGGTTGTGTTTCGCATGCACGTAGCTACCTTTGTTGACACAACACGCAAAAGGTACACAAACGATTAACCCTATAAATTGCAAATGTGATTAAGGCTTTCGTCACGCAATTGCAGTTTCACTGATATGAAAGGCAAAAGTCCATCCACATGAAAGTGATGGTTATAAACTGCACTGTAATGTATAGTATTTTTCAGCTGCCAACCATAAGGTGGGATTTAACTCATACTATAAGGGTTGACAGAACCCAGGCCATATGAAGATAAGCGATAGGCATGTCAAAACATGGGTCATGGAATTCCGGTAAATGTACGATTAGCTAAAACAAAGCAAAGAGGTATGGCAATTGAATTTTGTTATAAAAGAAGGTTTGTAAGTGTTTATACACTCAAAAAGCTTAGGAACCAAACAAAAAGGCATCATTTGCTCGATTAATTAACAGATGATTAAATATATAATTCATTTCATCATCATCATCATTTTCTAATATGACGTTTATCCTCTACAAGGGTCGCGGAGCGAGGGTGGCTAAACGGTCTTTCCATCGTTCTCGATCCTCCGCCACTAACCCAAGAGACTCAGGCGCAATCCGCATGCGGGACTCGGAGAGGTTCTTTACCTGTTCGACGACGCGCTCGCATCTCGGCTAGCATGACCTGTCTAGGAAGTCTGTCAGGGGCCTTGCGAACAACGTATCCAAACCATCGAAGAATCGATAGTTCCACTCAGAGAAGTAACTGCTCAACATTAATGGCGTATTCTTTTCAACATCGAATCGTGAAACTGGTGTGGCATACAAAAAAAATTGTTCTTTTCACGTACACCTGAACGGAATCGTGCTCATGTAACGATTTGAACTCCGAATTAGTTCAGTGTCCGCACCGAACTCCGAATTAGTTCAGTGTCGACACCGAACTCGAAATTTCGCCACCGTAGTATTTGACGGTGGAAGCTGGGTGTAGCTTTGGTTGTGTGTGTGAAGTGACGTTTCAACTGATTTTTCATTCGTGATTTTTTACAACGCGACTGTTATTGTATTAAATCAATAAAAAATAACTTAATATCTCGAACTCAAAACTATCAAAATTAATTTTTAGTAAAAAGTACAAAAAAAACGACGGGAAGAAAATCACTCTGCAAAATGAAAAAAGTAAACAAAATGAAGGTTGCGTTTTTTTATTCATTCCGTAGAAGCAATGGAAAATGAGGCATGCTAAGTTGGAATATTCCGAACGTTTTAATTCGTACTACCTCGGGAGGTAATATGAATAGAATGCATTTCGAATACATCTGAACGAATAAAGAAAGGCAAAACGGAATGATCGCAATATTCCGAATAAATAAAAAACCGCAGATACTTCGGCCGGAATAGTTGAACGAATAAAGAAAAGCACCCGAAGTTAAAACAATTTGACACTTAACGTGATGACTGAACCGGTGCAGTATTTGCCGTTTAATGAAACTGAGTGTACACTACGCTGAAATTGCCGCGAACACAGAGTATTATTCGACAGCTCGGTGTGGCAGATCGGTGTTCAAAAGATTACGCCATAAGATTACCAGGAATACTGACGTTTCTTACTCTATTCCTAGGAGTAACACCAGCAAAGCACCTCAAAAATCTCATTTCGGCAGCTTTTGCCTGCGATCTAATTCTTTCGGTCATTACCCAAATTTCATGACCATATATGAGGGTTTGAACGAACACAAAACCCAGATCTTTGCTGTCACTCTAAGCTCAGCTTTTCTGATGACCGGTCGGCGCAGTTCCTTTACTATTGCTCCAGCTTGGCCAATTCTGGGAAACAGGTCTAGTTTGGGAAAGTTTTGGAAAGTTTGGGAAGTTTGGGAAACAGGTCTAGATTACACAGAGCCCATAAATTCGCTGAGCTCGCAACAGAATTTTGTACGGTTTTTACCGTTTTTAGAAATTTTTTTAGGTGCTTAGAAAACGTGCTTTATTTTTTCGTTTTTTTTTTTATTTTAATTTCTACATTCGGGTTGCGGTATGCAATTAGGTTAGATTATGTGACTATCTCCGCTTGTCAGGGACACACTTTAACCAAAAGAGATCGATTGTGGTGATACCACTCTTTGTAAGACCGTACTTACCAGCCGGAGGACCTAAATGTTGACTACCCGATTTAAGTGAGAAATGTTGAGGCAATCAGGATTAGTTTGAGCTTGTTCCGGAGATCACCAATCGATTGTTGATTGGTTAGGGATTTATCCAAAGAGGTAAATGATGTCTGAAGGGAGCCGTTACGGTGTGAAACACTGTCAGCAGATAGGAACTCATTTTGATGATGAGAGGTGTGGGGTGGTATGATTGAAGGAAATTACTTGAGGTCGTGGGTAACAATTTTTGGTATGAACCCGCATTAACAAGGAACTGGAAGGTCAGTGAAAAGAAGAAGTAAATGAGGGGACACGGCGGCTCTTAAGGTAGATACGTATTGCTCGTAACGGCCAAGAACTCAACGGACCTGGTGTAAAACTGTTTTCTGGACTTCATACTGGACATACAGCATCCAAATCTACCACCTCTTAAAACTAAATCACAGCAACACTGAAAACTGTGTAGACACTGTGGCTTTCTACAGATTTAAAATTACTGGAAACCAATTTAACAGTCAATGGCAATAACAAGATCGCGTCTAGGGAGCTAACCAAGATTATAAGGATACACACATGAGCCTTTCATCTTTCGCAGTCGAGGAAAAGCTGAAACCACAGCGTCTTTTTTTAGTAGATTTTCCCGTTTTCGGTAAGGCAGCTAGTTTAAGACCAATCCCAACCTCAATAGTAAAAGCATTAAGCAATTATAATATTCTCAATACGATAAAGATTAGCTTCATTGGGTTTTCGAAAAAGAATGGATAAAATATTTTTTGATTACCGATCAATATCCTTGGTTCACGAATAGTTGCAAGTTTATGGCTAACCTTTAAAAGTGCGGTGCATTGAAAAACGAACAACCACACAAAACCAGAGTATTCCAAAAATTATTTGATAGAGGTCAAATCTGAGATAAGATTTTGCTTGCCTTTGGGGTAGTAGTTAAACTGTGTCCGTAAAAAATTTATTAACACTTAATTAAACAAATTAGCGTAGTCTAGTTTCAGTGATGATTTTTAGGCGTAGAAAAATTTAGTTCAAAATATTTGCAAGTGTCGCTAGTTTCTAATTTATTCCCTTTTATTGTACTTAGTTTGTTATACAATAATAAAAGACCCCTTTAGAATTTTATAACGAAAAAACACATTAAAACATGAAGCCGTGTGGCCTTAAATCTAACTTCACTTGTATTTAAAGTAGAAAAAAATATTATTTGTTATTAGATAAAATAAAGATTTTTGTTATCAATCTCTAAATTATTTAGTCAAAATTAGGAATAAAATAAAATAAATAGATTGGCGCAACAGCTCGAGGTGAACCAGAGCCAACTTCTCAACAATGTATGTTGGTGTGTTAATTTCTTTACATCTTCTTTAACTTCTTTTGAACCTTCTGAACTTCTTTACTGTCAAAATTAGGAAGCAGACCAAAATATGTTAAATATTGTGCGTGATACTGGAAAGAAGTTCAACTCATAAAAAAAGGTTGCTGAACCCTCTGTTAACGACATTGATTAGAATCATATTCCAGTTCTAAAATATTTTTAGTCTCTTGTAAATTTTGACATTAAGAAACCAGAAAAATTAGTAAATCCCTGTTTGTGTCTTCTACACCCGCGCCACATTCCTAATTAAAACAAGCACGCGGCATAATCTTGATATTCTGAATCATCTCGGCACACTTTTTCCGTTTTGTACATGTAACGACTGCGCGGCAAGCCAAAACATAAAGCTTGAAGGCGATGTAAATCTCAAGAAAAGTGCTAAAAGATTTTCTCACCCAGCAACTTTGTAGTCACGTGCAAACAGAACTTAACATGAAGGCTTTAAGGTGAACACAAATTGCAGTGAAACGAGGTAGGCAAATTGTTTTACTTTGCAAAATGTGCATTGCACATCGATAGTTTGGTATAAACACAATTTTATCGTTCCCTGATGCAATGTAGAAAATATAAAACGAAATCTTTACTAGCCAAGCGCTGATACCACCAGTTGAATTGTGACCCAGATTCACGCTAGTTAGAAAATTAGAACTCAAATCATTTAAATCTTGACCGGAGTCATACTAACCATCCTATTGTAACAGAGAAAAAATATCAGGAATATGCTAGACTGGTTACAAAGTCAGCAGGTACTCAAAACACGAGCTCTATCGTCATCTTAATGATGGTGCTAATTAAAATTACATGAATGGAACCTACTAAGAGAAAAACAAAAAAGTTGTCGCCAGTCTCCACAGATACTATAGACTTGCGACAAACACCTTTCGTATCAACATCTTAGTGTTCTTTTGAGTTCTTCACCAGAATCATCGTTCCAAGATAGTGCCGTTGTCATTTAACTTGTCATATACAAATACAAAGATGACGAAGATGACAGCCAACACCTGCTGCACACTTATTTTTGTTTCGCTTTTACTCAAGCAGGCGACGTTTGGTCAAGACGTCAGCACTGCACAGAACCGAAGCAAACGTTTTGTTCCACCGCTGATAGTTTTCCCACCGACTGCACCGACGCGTGTCCAGGTAGGAGCTATTGTGAAATGGCCTTAAAAGAACCACATCACATTTCTTTAAAGCTCATTTTTGGTGTTGGTATTCCCGTAGGAGACCTTGATTTCCAATCTCTAACCAATGGCTGGGTTCTTAAATATGAATATTTTTTGCCATCAAACGTCACACAATTGTATGTTCCGGCCACTCTGAACATTGCTGGTCGAAGTATTCCAGATGAAAACAAAATAAGTGAGAAATACGAAGTGGAAGCTGTGGAAATTGATACTGGATTTGATGGAACTATTCCTGATTCGACCGGATATGACGATACCAATGAACTGGAAATGGACACTGAATTCGATAAAATGTCTGAAATCCGTGAGAAGGAATCCAAAAATCTCTCAAAATACCGGTGGGCTGTCTATAAGGCTCTAGAAGCAGCTGGTAACAGGTAAATCTTGTGAACAACTCAGCCCGAAAGCCTTATTCTATCTTGTTCTTTATCATCTGATTAGACAAGGCCTAGTCGGGAGATCATGTGTTCTGAAAAGCATTTGTGAAACAGCTCGAATTCCATTCCATTATCAGAACGGTCTTATGGCCGAGGTGATACATATACTTTTAACGTAAGTTTCAGCATTTAATGTAGATTTGCATGATTGTTAAATTAAAATAAATTTTGAATGTAGACCATCAACTTCGGTAGACGACTTGTCAACTCACTCCGACAATGAGTACTTCCAAGCTGAGGTTCTGGGAAAGTCTGGAGCACCATGCGATGTTGTCTTCAATGACTGTCAACAATCCTTACTGAACATTTTTACTAATGTTTTGAGTGTGAGCGATGACCTGTTACGGATTTTTGTATAAACAATAAGATGTATGGTAAAAATAAGTTTGTTTTACTATTTTCTTTATTATTGACGATAGGGTAACTGAAAAATATTGCTTTCTAAAGACCATTATTTGCTATTCAATTAATTATTCCTCACTGATCTTGTTGGTTTTCTAATGAGAAGCCTTGGAGCTTTAAGAAAGGATAAATTGTGTAACTGCCAAGAAGAATATCCAAATGCTGATATTGAACGGAAGAAAATTGGAGAATATTGTCAGCGCTGGCAGAAGAAGATTTCTGATTGGTAGTGGTATTTGAACTTTGAATTCCATTCAATGAATAAAAATAACTAGTGAGTAAGTATGAAAATGCATATATAATAGATAGCTTCCCTCAAATACATATCTGTATACGACGCTATTCCTACTCTCCTTTCCATTCATATTCTTCTTCCCATCCCTATTTTCTTTCTGTTGTTACCTTTTTGTTTCCCATACTCTTTCTCGTTGCCGCTCATTAATCAATTATAAAAAAAAAACTTTTATTCCTTATAAGGTTGTTTAACATATTATGTGTTTTATTAAGGATGTCTGACGTGACCATCCCCGATACCTAAACATAAATATTTGCATAAAAATATCCTAGTTAACGGCCTAAATGAACCTTAAGTTGGTTTAAAAAAATAACTTTAAAAAATTGACCCTTAAAGTGGGCGTGGTCAATTTAAGGTCAATCTTTCTCTTCATTAGTTTGAAGTCTCAAAATGTTCTTATACCCTACCCAGGGTATGAGGTCCCCTTCCACTTGCGTGCGCCACCTGAGTCTCGGTGCTCCTCTACCGCGCCGTCCCTGCGGTGTGGATTCGAAGATTTTCCGGGCCGGGGCGTTGGTGTCCATCCGCTCTAGATGACCCAGCCATTAGTTGCTCGAGAGAGGGCTTTGCTACTCAATTGCCTTCTTAGCTCAAAGAAACAGCGATTGGCAAGAGTTATCCTTCGTTTGATTTCAGCGCTGGTGTCATTGTCTGAATTGATAACGGAACCCAGGTAGACAAAGTCCCTAACTACCTCAAAGTTATAGCTGTCGATGGTGATGTTTTGTCCAAGACGTCGGTGTTGGGTGTCTTTTCTTGATGACAGCATATACTTGGTTTTGCCCTCATTGACTGCTAAACCCATATTCGCCGCTTCCGTCCCAATACCCACGAAGGCTTCACTGACATCAAGCTTTGTTCTACCGATTATGTCAATGTCGTCTGCGTATGCGAGTAGTTGAACGGACTTTTGAAAGATTGTACCTCTGGTGTTGGCGCGAGAGTTCTGCACAATTCTCTCAAGTATGATGTTAAAGAAGTCGCATGACAGCGCGTCGCCTTGTCTAAATCCTTTTTTGACATCAAAGGGGTCGGTGAGGTCTTTGCCGACCTTGACGGAACAGCGTGAGTTTCCCATCGTCATCCTGCACAGACTGACGAGTTTGGCAGGGATGCCAAAACTAGACAAGCTCGTCTCTATAGATGCTGTCATACGCGGCCTTGAAATCGAGGAAGAGGTGGTATGTATCGATTTGGAATTCCTGGGTTTTCTCCAAGATCTGCCGCAGTGTGAATATTTGATCGATGGTGGACTTTCCTGGCCTAAAGCCACACTGATATGTGCCTATCAGATTGTTGACAAACGGCTTCAGGCGGTTACACAGTACAGCAGAAAAGATCTTGTATGCGATGTTAAGAAGACTTATGCCTCTGTAGTTAGCACAACTCAGAGGGTCTCCTTTCTTCAGGATCGGGCAAACAATGCTGAGGTTCCATTCGTCGGGCATGCTTTCTTCCGACCATATCTTGCAGATGAGCTGGTGCATGCTCCTAACCAGCTCATCGCCAGCGGATTTAAGAAGTTCGGCAGCTAGGCCGTCTGCTCCGGCTGCTTTGTTGCACTTGAGCTTAGACACAGCTACTTTCACCTCCTCCAGGTCGGGTGGGTGGTATCGTTCGTATACTTCGTCGGTAACGTTCGTTCTGCCTGACAGCGGTATTTGGTTCGTCCTCGCCTGTATACAGTCTTCAGAAGTGGTCTTTCCAAATCCTCAGCACCGACTGCGAATCTACAACGATGTTCCCTTGATGGTCCTTACAGGCTTCAGTTCGAAGTTTATACCTTGGTAGGACCTTTTGATCCTTTGGTAAAACTTTCTAACCTCATTCCTGTTGTAACATCTCTCTATCTCTTCAACCGCGCGCTTCTCGTGCTCTCTATTTTCCTTCGGAGAAGCCGGTGTTCCTCTCTCCTCCTCTGCTCGTAGAGCTCACTAGCAGCTCTAGTCCTTCTGTGCAGCGCCGCTTTGTATGCTTCCTGTTTAGCTGCATGTGTTTGCCGGTATTCATTGTCAAACCAGGGGTTTCGTTGTGGTAGCCGTGTGAAACCCAGCACTTCAGAGGCGGCGTCTCTGATGGCATTTTGGCAATGTTGCCACTGGCTATCAATACTTGATGCTGGCTGCATAGGACTTCGTAGAAGGTTTTGAGAGACTCGGTTGGAGAAGGACCTGGCGATCTCTTGCGATTGTAGTCGGCCGACGTCGAACTTCCTCACAGTATTTCCATTACTTGGCGCTGGTCGGGATATCCGCAGCCGTACCTTGGCTACAACAAGGTAGTGATCCGAGTCGATGTTGGCCCCCCGGAAAGTTCGGACATCCATGATACTGGAGGAGTGTCTTGCGTCGATCGCAATATGGTCAATCTGGTTGACGGTTGATTGATCGGGAGGTCTCCATGTCCCTTTGTGGATATTGAGATTCGGGAACTGTGTACTAGCTACCACAACGTGTCGCCCCGCAGCAAAGTCGATCAGCCTGAATCCGTTATCGGAGGTCGTATCGTGCAGGCTATGCTTTCCGACAGTACGACCAAAGATGCCCTCCCTTCCTAGCTTGGCCTTAAAAACTCCTAGGACAATCTTAATGTCGTAGCTAGGGCGTAGATGCGCATCTTAATGTTGCGCATATCAGGCTATTGTTGGCGATTTTAGCCTAGATGCAGATCTTCGCGAGGCGCTCGCTTACAGGGTTGAAGCTCAAGACTTTTTGCCTAAGTCTGCCTCCAACGACGAAACCACATCCAAATAGGCGCTGTCTTTGATGCCGATAGCAGTCGCCGTAGTAGATGTCGCAGTTTTTCATCCTTCTTTTGCCCGGCCCGTCCCACCGCATTTCTTGGATGGCACTTATGTCTGCCTTGCAGTCGTTAAAGGCCTCCGCTAGTTGCTCGGCTGCACGTGGTCTGTTAAGGGACCTAACATTCCACGTGCAGATCCGAATCTCGTTGTCCTTTTCTCGTTTGCATTGGTCGTCAACAGTAGATCCGTCCGAATCCGAGGCTTGTTTCTGCTTCGTGACTGGTGTTTCTTTACGTGGCCGGGAAGTCACCCCGACGGCACGACCCCCAACCTGGAGGACCAGATCCTTTGCTTAGCTCTAAGGACGGAGAGCCGGATAGCCCGCTCCTTATAGGCCTGAGCTCCGAATACGTCGTAGTAGCCCATATAAGGTGTTCACTAAGTAGTTCGGCCTCACTGGAACTATGGACGCCACCGTTGATTCCAACTGGGGAAATCCTCCGCTGCCGTCCGGATGCAAGGAGAAGTGCCTTAGTGGGAACACTCCTCCCCCCTCTCTGCTACCCCCAACAACCTTCCAAAGAGGTTGGAGACAGAGGTGGGTTAAGAAAAACTGTGGATGCTTGTATCCTCTTGAGTGCACATGTCTATCCTTTGACCACCAAAAAAAAAAAAAAATTGAGCTAGAGATTGAAATTTAGTGATAGAGGCAGAAATCCTGCTCTACAGATCAAGTTTGATAATTATTAAAGCCCGCCCACAGGCACACCTACCACTGACCTGCGCCCACCACAAACCTGCACATCTATTTATTTATTATTTTTAAAAATACTTTACTCACTCTTTAAAATTGTAACAATTGTGCTCGCACAGTAAAATTTGGTTCGCACGACGATAAGTAAATCCCAAAGTCGTTCCCTTTAGACGTACAAATCTATTCAAACTAGTAGGAACGTTTTTTTTTCTTGCTGCTAATTAAAAGTTATTTTGCCAGTAAATCTTGTAACAAAATATTTTTTCATTAAGAATTGCTTAGTTCCCTCAGTAGCACACCAAGCTTTTTGCACTTCCTTTGTGTTTCATTTAGGTATTTTTTTATTGTTCGTTGCTATACCATTTTGTACGTTGGCTTTTAGCAAAATCAAATCCGTTTGCTACGAAAACGTCACAGACTATGAGCGCATAAATTGGGGATGGAATCGGTGCACGCACGATCCTTAGAAGACTTAAGAAGTACAATCTCCGAGGAAGAGACACGTTCCACTGTCTGAGAGTTGGTCCAGAAAAGTATTTGCTGAGGCCATAAAAGTCTGAGGAGACCAGAAGGAGTAAAAAAAATGGTGGAATATTCTGATGAGTGACGAAACAAAGATGAACTTGTTACCCTCGGATTGTGGCGTAACATGAGACGACCTACTCGTTGTCGCTATGCACTGAGGACCGATAAAAATTGTGGAGAAAATATTATGTTATGGGGCTGCTTTTCTTGATATGGTTTCTGTACTATATTTTGTGTCCATAACACCATGACAAAATATAAGAATATCTTAAAAAAGATTGGCTTTGGGATCAAAACACCTCTGTTGTTGCGGGTCTTTATCTCATCAAGAAGTTGTGGGATGAACTGGCAAGAAAATTAGAGGGTCAGTTCATAGGCGCCCGGAGGGGAGGGTAAAGGGGGGCACTTGCCCCCCCCCCGGCTGTAATCGATAATTTTTTTACTAGGACATTTTGACAAATTCAACTGTTAAACTAAAAATCTCTATGAGAGATTAAACTTGGAAAGACTGCGCATACAACAAAAAAAAAATTAAAAAACAAGTGAGTAAGTGCAAGAGTTTGTCTGTGACAAACTTCTAGGCCACGCTCCCAAAAGTCGGCATGAGCTTAAAACTAAAATCAATTCATTGCAATTTCGTTAGAATCATGACAAAATGCGGTAAAAGCCAAAATTATTTCAGAAAAAAAAAGTTTTTTCCTAAAAACGTCCCCTAAAAGTGGGCGGAGCTCAAAACTTTGTATTGAGTAAACTTAGCAAATAGTAGTATATATAATATTTTTCATAAAGTTTTTTTTTCGATTTAGAGTTAACTTTCCGAGAAATCCGGTTTTTAAGGATCTAACATGTTAAAAGTGGGCACGGTCGATATTGTGTGCGGTCCAATTTTCGCCTTGTTAAAGGTCTAGGACCAATATTGCTCAGTACATAAATTTAAGTTCCAGTGTACCTTGTTTAACTTGACCAAAAGGCATTTTAGAAGAAAATGTGAAATTAGAGGTTGTCTCACATTGAAGCCAGTAGTGTGCGTGGCCGTTGACTGATTGAGCCAATTTTCACGCTTTGTCTGCGCAACAAAAGAAACAAGCTCTCTAGCTTGATTTTGAAGGCCTAAAACATTCACACATAGAGACGGACGGACGGATATGGCTCAATCGATTCACGTTACGGTCTCGATCATATCTCTAGAAGGTCTTAAGGGTCTACGATGATTTCTTCACTGTGCTATAAACTATGCATTAAAGTTAATATACCCTCAGTCGGGTAAAAAAAAAAATAAATAATTTTAAAAAATTAACAAATTGCATATCAATTTTTTGTTTGCCCACTTCCGGGAAAAAATCCTGCGGGCGCCTATGGGTCAGTTCGTTACAATTGGGCATCAACTGTGGAAAGCAGGATGCAAAAGGAATAGTATGCCGTTCTCCCTGGAAAGTGTCAGAAATTAGTAAAATTAATGCCACTTCGAGTCCAATAAGCTTTGAAAAGCTATGAAGGATATCAGTGTAAGTTCAAAAAAAAAACTTAAAAAAATATTTATAGAAAATATAATTAATGATTGATTGTTTTTGTTGACCAATTTATGTTTATATCTTCCTTATGCCTTGTTTTCTCTTGGGCTGTTTGGTCTTCTTCCTCGTATGCAAATGAAAAGTCAGATCATTCCATATTTTTACACTACGTTTCGCAAGTTTTTTGTTTCCTTCTTCAGAGGTTTTCTTTTTTATTTCAATTAATATTTTACTTTACTTAAAACATTTTATATTACACTACAATTAAATAAATTAAAAACTACGCGAACAAAAACAAAATTACTGAAACTGGTTTCACACATTTATATCACAGGCTTGTGACTTTAAGAGCAATAGTGCACAGTATTTTTGTTCGTTTAGTTTTTAATTTATTTAATTGATTATTAAAATAAATGTTAAAACGAAAAAAAAAGTGTAAAAATATGTAAAAACAAACGTATTTTTTGCCTATAGCTGTGCACGTAGGATTAATTTGACATGAACACTCTTTTTCTGTCATTTTGGCTCTCAAAAGAAAGTGGCGTTGTCATTTTCCAGGAGTGTTGTAAACATCCCAATAGAAATCGTAATTCTGACCGATCTGTAATAAGTTGTCAGTTTCAGTGTCCTTTTTCGATTCTGTCAAACTGTAAAAAAAGTGTTCGAAATCTTTTTTAATCGCTTTCCGAGAGAATTTAATTTTGTAGGGCTAGTCACTTAATTTGTAGAGGAATTAATAAAGATTTATACTAATCGCGGACTACAGCCTGATGAAAACATGGTATTAGGCTATACCAGCACTCACTTTGGAAATAAGTAAGTTTTTATTATTTCCCAACATTTTGTTGCGACTTAAGAGTTTGAACGCTCAAAATTGTCAAAACAATGACATTAGCAGCTGTTTATGATGAATCCCAATCCTATGATTTAGATTAAGATTGTGTGATTTATTTAACAAAAATATTTGATATTTAGATTCTAATGATTTATCTGATGATGAAATATTAGACTTATGGTTCAAATAATTCAATCCTATGATTTAAAAGGAGACCACTTGAGAGTCCACGGTCTATATTAGCTTGATAAGTATTATTTAACTTTCTCCGCCATTCGTATTTGTATTCCTCATTATTTAAGACCTAAAAATGTCTTGCAGCAAAGTCTAATTTCAACCTTATAAAATTGAGTTCACCTCAAACTTAGTACAAATTTGGTAGCACTTTAATCTTCCAAACTGTCGTTTTCGTTGGCTTCATGGAATGTGTGATCCCGAGGAAAAGCAGCCAAAGAAGATTTTCTTAATATTTATAAGTAGAGCAGTCTTACCTTTTTGTGAAGTGCCTGAACGTGCAAGTTGCTCTGCTAAAAAACTAAAAATGTTGGAGCTGCTGGGAGGTTCTAAACCAAATGCCTCTAAAACCATGCATGCTGCTGTTTTTAGAAATTTAGCGTTGAAATCACTTGGTACAAGAATCAACGAGAGTTGATGCTGCCATTGCGAATGTGTCTTTTGTGGCTGGTACCTACAAAGCCAAATAAGAGTGCTCCTGCTGGCGTTCCAGCATTTTGGTGGAAAACGCACATAATCCGAAAGAGCCAAAGATCTTGAGATTTCTGATGCTGCTGAAGTTGATCGACCTACCATTTATTAACATTAAATGACTTTTTTATGATTTTTTTTAAAATGTGGTTAAAAAACAAAATTTTTGTGCCCACATTTATTTTTGAAGACTAAAAAATTGGTGTGCTCCTATTCATTTAAAAATACTCCCCTCTTTAGGCAGTAGTACTATACCTTATAACATTTCTCTCTGGCAACTCTGATGTTTATGAAAGGTTTGATATTATTGATGATGTGGGGAAAACATATGTTTTGCATAGCACCCAACCCAGAAGGCGGGGTATTGACTCATATTTTTAAGGGTCAATTTTTTCCATATTATACGGGAATCCCTTAATCTGAATTTAAAAGAATTTTAAAATCTTTTTTTGTAATTAAATACTTTTCCGGCTTTAATTCGAATGGCTTTGTTTGAGATATAATTTTAGGGTTGATTAAAATAAATAAATAGAGTGGCGCAACAGCTCGAGGTGAACCAGGGCCAACTTCTCAACAATGTATGCTGGTGTGTTAATTTCTTTACATACAAGGGGACCTACAATTTTTTGCCGAATCCGAACGGCACTTTGAGAAGTTTTTCAAGACAAATGATACTCTCGGAGGGCTTGTCAGACCCTCGCGGAGGTGGGGACCGTGAAAAAAAACAAGTCTTTTTTTTCAGGTGACGATGGCAGGATTCGAACCCATACCTCCGGCGTAGTAAGTACACACACTAACCACTAAGCCACGGCTTCCCACGGGGTTGATTACTTACTCAGAAATATTTACTGCGATATTAATGTGCACAGCAGCGAATGTAATGATGAAGAATTTAAGTGCTGCGAGATGACACGGCCAATTGCCTTGCTATGCTTGCATCCAATTGGCCTTGTTTGCTTGTTTTATCCAACTTATCGAATATCCTGAATGAGTATATTTGGATAATCGTAAAAGTTACCACTGGTTGCCATAGGAAGGCTTTAGCACCCGTTTATAAAACTGATATAATAAAATAAAAAAATATATATTGAACCACGAAAAAAAAGATCTGTATGAGGTTTGAATACATAATTTAAATAAAACGTTAGCTAATGATATATAATTCTGACCAAAAGCGTTTAAAAACAAAAATCTACCCTGAAGTCGACTCCCTCCAAATGGCTTTCCAAAGACTAATCCCTAGAAAAATTAAATCCTTTTCATCAACTTGTGCCTGAGAAAATATATTCGAAAGTCTGTGATGCAGGCCTATCAACAGACACGTCAGCATTTTCTCAATTTCTGCTTCAATTGTTGTCAACATGGAGTGGCCGAACGAACGTCTCCCTTGAGGCAGTTTATTCGAAAAAAAAACACGTCATGTTGTTAAAGGGAAAACGTTTTTTTTATGTCTAGGTACCTCCGTCAATTACCACCCCCTCTACCTCTGGTAAACGTTAGAAAAAAATCAGGAAACACAAATCGTACAAGTGGCCATTACCATTGAGAAGAATACAAAGTACCTCCAATCCAATTCCCTGTTTACCTCGGCTTGACATTCCTTGATTCGGCAAAAGGACATTCTTGTTCTGTCCAAATGGAGAGGTAAAATAGAAGAAAAAAAATCTTTAAGTCCTGGCTTAACATGCAGATTGGAATTCCGGAAGGACCCCGGCAACAGCAGTATTGTGGCAACGAACAAAATAGTTTACAACATCCACGACAATGGTCAATGACGATAAAAAACACCGAAGCGAAAAAATCCGTTCTCCAGCCACCACAACTGACGAATCTGTCGAAAATCGGATTTAGCTTTCAGGATGCATTCTCTTGTGTTGTTCGTCCCAGGTAGAGCAATGGAAATCGTAGCGAGAGTTACAATGTGCATTTCGAAGCGATTCGTATGTGCAGGACGACAAAAAGCATGGAACATTGATATACAGTGGTTATCGGGCTGAAGGACAGGAAAGCATAGACATGTGTGATGGGACTCTTCAGCTACTACAGCATTCGAACCAGGGAGTTTGGGCTAAAGGAGGAAGAATCAAATTGAAATTCAATTCCTTTCTCGGCAGGAAACACCCGAAGCAAAGTGCCTTGGCGGGTGACTTGAAAAGTCCTTCGAACGAATCCATTGATAGGTAAGTGAATTATTAATTTGAAAAGTTGGACAAACTTGATTTTCAATTCGAAACTCGGGATGTATGTTGCTTGCTTGGTTTTAGGGGGTATGGCTTCGCTTGGAATCGATTCGCAAAAGGACTGAGAGCTAAAGTGGGGAAATTGTATGGGTGCAGTGTCCAGGTGAATTTATTTTGGTAATACACATACCATAGGTTTGCCATCGAAGTCGCGTTAGTTTTTAAGTTTTATTCAAATTTATTTTTCAAATAGATTGAAAAGCGCGTAAGTAATTCCCATTTTAAGGTCAAGAAGAAGTGCCAAATTCAGCACCTTCATACAAAACACATGAGGACACTAAGCTTGTAGGGCAAATACTTAGAAAATATAGTTTGGCTTTTCGTCACATCACATAGCCAAGTTCAATCAACTTTCTTTAGACGTTGACGTAGTGGGCAAAATACAGAGAAGATTCTTTTGGCATGTTTTGATGATGGGAGTGGGGCGTTTTTCTGTTTTCTATTATTCTTATTATAGAATATGGAAAATAGTATTAAAAAATCCTCTTTTCAATTACTCTGCTTTTCCAATATTCTGTTTTCCTAAATGCTGGATTTTGTTTGCAAAATTACGATTCGTTAGATTTTACGCCTTAAAGCTTAACATTTTTTTATACCCAACCCAGCGTCTATTAAGACGCCTAACACTGTTAAGATATATGAATGGGGCCTACACAGGAGAATTGATTAAGCCATGTCCTTCCTTTCGTATGTAAACAACGCTTAGGCCTTAAATTTCAAGCTAGAGAGCTGCGAAAGCTATGTGGGCTGGATGTCTAGCCCTTCAGATCAAGTTTGAAAATCAGTTGAATCCGACTACAGGCCTGTATGGGCGGGGGCGACCATCTTTAATTGTTAGATAAACTTTTTACAAATTAGACATTTTACAAGAAAAGCAATAAGTTTTGGTATCTGACATTGTCTTGTAATTGTCTTTGAGATAGCAGAAAAAGTTTTGCCTTTTCATTGACCACGCCAACTTTTTAAGGAATTTAAGCTCAATGACGGTTTTTCGATAAAAAAATTAATGAAATTTGACAAAAAATTACATTACAAAAAGTGTAGTTGTTCTAACTTTTGTGGGAGCGGAGCTAATTTTTTTTTTAGTTAAGAAGGCGGAGTATTAGTCCAAAATGTATTGCAACCACCTAGTATATAAAGCATTCAACAGTTACATTTTTATATCACGCCCACTTTTTTGAGGCGTGGCAGTTTTTGTTAGGTAGAGTAGACTGAAGTTTCTACATACGCACTGTTGCACTTACCCACTTATTGTTATTTTTTTTTATATCCCATCCCATAGTATAGCTCGGATATTTAGTTTGTCACACATTTTGTAACACGGTGAAATAATAATGTTAGACCCCCGAGACCTTAAGCGCATATGATCGAGACCGAATTCTGAATCGAGAATAAGCCATGTCCGTTTGTCCGTCTGTATGTCACATATCGTGCAAGTACAAGTGTAAAAATTTATATCAATACAAGTGTAAAAATTTTTGAAATCCGCCAAAGACACGCCCACAATCGGTCTAAATGTGCAACTACCTCCAGAGCTTTCAAAACTGTAAGACGTCTTAAAAGGCTGAAATTTGACATTTAGCATAGGTATCCTAATAAAGGTCATCATCATCATCATCATTTTCAGATGCCGCTTATCCTTTAAAAGGGTCGCGGAGCGAGGGCGGCCAAATGGTCCTTCCATCTTTCTCGATCCTCCGCCAACAACTCAAGCGACTCCGGCACAATCCCCAAGCGGGACTCAGAGAGGTTCTTTACCTGATCCCACCATCTGTTCCTTGGCCTACCAGGGGGGCGACGCGCTCGCATCTCTGCTAGCATGACCTGTCTAGGAAGTCTGTCAGGGGCATGCGAACAACGTGTCCAAACCATCGAAGAATCGATCGCTCCACTCGGAGTAGCTGCTCAACATTAAGATTTCCACGAATACTGACGTTTCTCACTCTATCCCTTGCTTAGAGTAACACCAGCAACGCACCTCAGGAATCTCATTTCGGCAGCTTGTACCCGCGATATAATTCTTTCGGTCATTACCCAAAGTTCATGACCATAGATGAGGGTCGGAACGAATACTGAATGAGAAACTGAGATCTTTGCTTTTACTCCAAGCTCAGCTTTCCTGATGACCGGCTGGCGCAGTTCCTTTACTATTGCTCCAGCTTGGCCAATTCTACAGGACAACTCAGTATCACTCCTCCCATCTTTCGTGAAAAAGACCCCGAGATACTTAAACTTCTCCATCTGTTTTAATGAAACTCCATTTATGTGCAGGGTACACTGCACAGGAGTTCGGGAAACAACCATTACTTCCGATTTGTTCACGTTTACTTTCATCCCAGCATCACCACAGACGGCTGCAAACCTATCCAGTGCTCGTTGAAGTCCTAATAAAGGTGGGACACAAAAAAGAAAAATTTAATTTGTTAACCTCCTTCATTGGGCGTGGCATCTATTTTAAGGGTAAAATTTTAAATGCTATTCAAAATTTCTGCTCTAAATTGAAAAAATTTTACTTAATATTTTATGTAAAAAGCACTTAAGTTAGGTTAGGTTAAGTTAGAAGTGTTATTTGTGCAAGCTAACTTGGTGGCCAGATTGTCCTATTGCGATTTGCCTTGTAAGATAGACAAACATGGTTGGGCATATGTCTTACTAAGTGAAGCAGCCTTATCTTTTTAGGTCTAGTAGTGATATTCCTGCCAGGTCGTCCAGGCTATCAAAGAACCTGACTCCTAAAAAGGTTAGTCGTCGTTCTTGGAGAGCTGGCAATGGCAGAGAAAGTTTTCTATAGACTCTATTTCTTCTTCATCCATACAGCTTTTCCAGAACTCGTTCGCAAAGATTCCCATTCGTGTAGCCATGACACCAATGGTGCAGTGTCCTGTGACCAACGAGTGTTCTTATGAAGTTTCTCCTGAGAGATAGAAGGGGTCATTGTTCCTTTAAGGTCGAGCATTGGCCATAAGCAGTGAGTTATGGAATAATCCTTAGAGTGTTGTCAACGTTCGTCGGCTAGTTTAACCGTGTATTGACCTATAAGACTTCTGGCTGTGTTGAAGGGGAGATATACCCGTCGGCCAGCCATCCTTATATTCATTTCAGAACCTTTCCTGGCCAGTTAGTCCTTGCAGCTCTCTTCATCGCATACATCTCAGCTTCAATAGAAAACACTTAGTTCTTCATTTCACACCCACATTTTGAGGCGGAATTAAAGAAAAACCTCAAATTTTCCAGAGCAAGTGAGTAGGCCATGGTCGATATTGTGGGCGGTCCAATTTTTGCCCTCTTAGAGGTTTTGGGCCATTATTGCTCTATACCAAAATTTGAGTTCCTACGTCTTATCTAACTTAACCAAAAGACAGTTTGAAAGAAAATTTGAAATAGAGGTTGTCTTACATTGAAACCAATTTTCACACTTTGTCTGTACAAAATCGGAACCAAGATACAGTCCAAGTTTGAGCGTCCTGGCTCAATTTTAGAGACCTAAAAACTTCACACATACTGACAGACGGACAAAGCTTTATCGATTCACCTGTCGGTCTCGATCATATTTCTAAAAGGTCTTAGGCGTGATTACGGTGATTATTTCACTGTTTTACAAACTGTGCATTAAGCTTAGTATACCCTGGGTCGGGTATAAAAACGTAAATTCGACTAGCCTTAAGCCTAATTCATATCAGATTTCGCTCATACAAAGTTTTTAGCCACGCCCTCTTTTGGGGGTCGATTTTTCAAGAATATTGAATTTGAACCAAAAATTGCAATTCTACGTACATTTAAGCGTTAACTTGGAAATATCTGTGCTAAAATTGATAGTCAGTAATAAGGGCAGTTGGACCATGCCCCTTTTCAAAGTTTGCACTACTTATAAAATGTCAAAAAATAACAATAACATCAGCATTTTGCAATGTGGGATAGTATGGGGTATGCAACGGTCCCTTTTAGGGACTATAATCGGACTGTATACTGCCGATTGCTGGGATAATAAGACTTGATGGCATGTTAATCTTAGTTTTTTTTTATGTAAGACGTAAGTAGGTATACTTACACCAGGGCATTTTCTTTTTATGCAATCAGCTCATGTCCAATTGTAGCTATTTATACTTTCAAAATAAAGGGAGTATCAGTTATCTGTATCAAAAGGTAACTTTCTCTTTCCTTTGCTCGATTGTAGATTTAATAATCTTAATAAAATATTTTTGGCCGAAACAGAATTTAATCGGCTGAGATCTTCGAATGCACCACCTTTTTTTTACTTATGGTCAGGCAGAATGACCACAGCACATTGAGAACCAGTATCTACACACCTGATTCAGTAACGAGAATAACAGAAATTACAACAACAGTTTACAATCAGATAATTTCATTTTGGTTTTGTGACATTGAACACCAAGCCGCTTCACTCCAGATACATTTCTTGCAGAGGCAATGACTGCCGATGAAAACAGCTGCCATTCTACACATTTAAAAGGTCAGTTGGAATTTGTTCAAATTTCTCCGAAACGTGCCATGCAAATCGCTCCCTGTAATCAGATTCAGCATCCTGTAACCTTTCCCACCGTATGCGGGTCAACCGTCTTGGATTTCGCCTGGGAAGCAAAGGAATACTGTCGCTAAAGCGCAATTTGCGCAACATTAGGTTATGATCAGTTGACAGCTGAGCTCCTCTCAAAACGCGAACATCACAAATCATTTTTGAACACAAGATGGTACGTTTAAAGAAATGAACCAAAGATCTTTGACTTAAACTGTGCCGGTACCAAGTGGATTTCTGAATGTCTTTGTGTGGGCAAAATGTGTTCATGATGGACAAAGCCATAAAGTTTGCACTTACCACAAATCGTCAATAAATAAGAATAGCATAAGAAATTTAAAATGTGGGATAGGATGGGGTATTCAACGCCAATATTGATCACACTCTTCTTCTATTTTTAAATAGAGAGAATTTTTATACAGAAAAGTATTTTTTATTCTAACTTCTTGTATTATCGCCGACTTAGAAGAGGCCAGGCTACACTGTTACAAGAGATTAAGGCTTTATTAAAATTGCATTACTCTGAATAAAAAAAAATTCTTAACTTTTGTTGAAATGCATACTTTACAAGGACGTTAAGTTTTTTATAAATCCCATACGGAATGGGGCGTAAAAAGATAGCAGTGGAAGGGAAAAATAGGAATGGGAAGGATTATAAGAATGGAAAGGAGAATAGTAAGCGTATACCTTTGTCTATTACAGGTGGACAAAAATTACTCACTGGTTAAGCTACTCAAAAGGGTGGTTGTTATTATTTGCACATTGTTCTAACTCAGCAGCAACTTATCTGTCTTAAGTTTAATTTCAAGAACAAGTATAGAAATAATTGTCCAGCAAGGAATAAAAAACATTCGCAAAACAATGCTTTTGGTTATTTTCACTTGTCTGTCGGTTCTGCGCCACATCTTCTACATTTAGATCAGTCAAGTGTGTTTACACGCTATGCTTAAGAGTATGAATTACTTACGTTTTGCAGCAACAGTTTTAGTGATTCGACTCAAAAAGTGAATTCAGCTGTTGCTGCATTTAGTTTACACTGCTCAAGTGACAAATTTTAAATGATAAATATCACCTAGTTGCATATTTCCCTTATTCACTCCGAGAATATCCCTTAACATAATAGTAAAAGAATTTTCTTCAACGTCACTCCATTTCACAGTGCCAGAACTGCACAAAAAAAAACCCTGCAGCCTGCACTTTCGTTTCTCATGAGAATTTAAATTTAATCAAATTCGCAGTGCAGGAGTAGCGCCCCCGAACCAACGAAATTAATTCAATGGACTTCATCAACGAAACAAAAGCGATTGCATAAATGACAAGAGTTTTCTAACATCCCGTAGTACAAAGCTCTCAGTTTAGAGCAAAGGACAAAAAAAAGCTGTCCTCAAACCAGGAAACAAAGAACTAATGTTACACACCACTAAACTAGTCCAAAACCCTCCCTCCACAAAGCGCATTCCCCTCCTGCTTCGCCACCAGTATACGGGTAAAAAAGGACATTTGTTCTGCAACGTTTGTAGGACATGTCGAGAAGATACCTCACAACAAGACATTTGCATATGAAATTTATTATTCCGAAATAAGCCAAGATTACAATTGCACATGGGAGCGGTTAGTGCCCAGCAGCGTCAAGTACCTAAATGTTTGTTTGCACCACACAGCAGCAGCCTTATATTTCGTCCCTTTTTGCATTTGGTGTGTGTGTTCCACATAACATATCTGAAGATCGGATGTACCCATTAGATAAGGTCCTGGTAGCTGCACCGGTTGACTCTTCATTTCTAACTGCTGTAGTGCAAGTTATCATCATTGTTCCCTTTGGCAGGACACCTCATCCATATGAACTGAAACTATGGCAACACGGATGAAACAAAAAGGAAATTCTAGAAAAAAAGTCGTAGCAAAACTAGACCGCATTTCTGAGCATGAATATCATTTGACGCTGTCGCCATCCTAGTCGCTTATATGCATCTACAGTTAGTAGGTCTAGGACCTAAAAGCATGCTAGCATTCTGCTGGATTTCGGGAGTGAGGAGTGGACACGAATGCCTTTATAAAATGTTATCTATGTAGGAATCTACGCTAAGTTTAACCCACTAGAAACAGAAAGCAAGGCGAGGGGAGAATTTTACTCTTTGCCCTGTTTATGAGAGCTGGAGGTATTATTCGCCCCTTGCCACTGAAAAGAAAGGCAATAGTGGAGTTGCGAGTTTTTGAATAAAATTTCCAAAAAGATAAACAAATGTGAGAGGCATCCTTGAACGCGTATACAGATCTGAGCTGAAATTTTGACAGTCTTACCTACAAAAAAAATGTAATTTTTGGAAGGAGCAGGGATTCGAGTAAACAGATTTTTTCTTTATCTTGACATATTTTCCGTTGAATATCCTGAACCAGACAAAAGCCTGCTTGGTACAGATGCTGCTGTTCTCTGCTTTTTTTTAGGTAACTCTGAATTTTTCTTAGAAGTTCAAGTTTCTTTTTCTCCTTCTAATCCTTCATGCTTGTTTTCTGGAGGGAATGTCTTGTGGCTGTTTACTAATAATTTCTCTCGAAATTGCATTGAACAACTATATGCACCAGACAACATGGAAAGAGTTTTTCTATGAAAAAAGGATTCTCTTAAATTGGATGTCGGGTTTGGCAAGCCCTTGCTCCTTGGCGAAAATTCTTAAGCCTTAACTAATAAGGGACAAGTTTTATTGCGAAATTGAGGCCCAATGAAGTTAAAGAGACCACAGGCATTATCTCATAAGCTCTTGTCATAGCACGCGCCAAACAACACGCTATATAACAGCCATTCACCCACAATCGCAGACAAGAATGAAGCCTCGCGATAAAGCAACAGTTCCTTGATATGGAGACACGTCAAGCTTTCTATACCGCACTATCTGACGTAATAATCCCAAGGAAATCCCAAAAGTAATTGCTTGCTCTGATTATACATTTCTATTTGTCAACATATCCTCTGCCTCAATAGTTATTGCAGAGGATATGAACAACACAATGTCTAGTTAGCGCAAGGACTAAAAAAAAATATCGCGATAACATTACACCAGGGAACAAGATATAGAACGCAGGCATTGAATAAAAATGGGAAATTCGACATAAATCATTCGGACAAATCTTGGCCATTTGTCAGTGTGTTTTCAGATTTACCCCTGAGATTTATCATCATCCGTTGAGCATACAATAGCGCTGCTTGTTTTTATGCGCTCTAGAAATATTGTACACTTTTATCCATTGCCTTTACACACTCGTGAACATACAGCGAAGGACATGTCTACTCGGCCGTGTTGTGTATGCTGTCGTTGTCGCTGCCTGAGTATGTCCACATCTGGTGATATTCATTGAGAAGGAGGTGTTCAAACACATACCTTTGTCAGTGGAAAAAGGTGAAACGAGCTTACATCCAGCAAATAATGTTGCTAAGGAGGTTACAGAAGCCTATCAGCAATGGGAGGTCACCAAAGCTGCGCTATTAAGCTTTATGCACCTTTACATCTGAGAAAGAGCTGCTTACGGAAAAGGCACATAGGACGCAGCAGGTCTTAATATACACGCTTGCGGGAGTAGGTTATGCCTATGCAAATAAAAATCGTATAGAAGACGGATAGATTTCAATTACATCCTTACACTTATTTCAGGTATTTTTTTCTACAAATTTATATTATAAGTAAATTTTTCAACGAAGACTAGATCCATCTTAGGGAGGATTATAGGCCCTTTCAGCACTTTTCTCTTGGCTTGACTTAATCGCGCTAAATGTTTGTTACACCTTACGAATCGCCCGCGATTTCGAGGTCGAAAGCGATTAAGTGTACCTACTACAGGATACACTCCATCCATTACCAGACCTATTGAGCTTAAATTTTGTTTCCCCATTGGAGATCCAAAATACGAAGAGGATACACAAAAGGAGCACAAGCAATATAAAAGTGACCGCATAAAGACCAGCTTACATAGTAAATGTAAGTTTTTCAAAAGTTCCTTAGCATTGCACTCGTTAAAAATACTTATTTACGCGGTTCATCCGAAAAGTTTTTGTCATGTAAAGCCCACATCGTAGAAAGATAATTAAATGCTGTGGCAGGACCGGAAAGGCCCATACCAAAATTATACGCGAACTATAATGATGTCTTTTTCCGAATCCAACGAGGACCAAAGGCAAAAAGGAAATTTGCGCATGTGAACCGCCTAGTAGATCATCTCCATGCAGCAACGATGATTTGCTTCTTCGAGGTGAACGAAACTGTGACATGCCGACAAAATATGATAATTAGCGGTCCGTCCAAAAATACAAAAAGGACCTCGTATGGTATCGCTCCCTTGTCCGTCCGCTTCTGTAACTTTTGTAACTTTGTCGTAGAAAGATGAGATTTGGTACATTTATAAAGTCCGTAAAAAAAGAGAGCGCATACAAGGGCATTTTTTTTATCTACACATAACGGTTCAATTACATTTTGAATATTGATTGTAAAAAAGACAAAGAGTGTTTTGGCCTTATCTTAAAAAGTTTTACAGCCAAAAAGAAGAAAATTTAAACATGCACTATATGAGATTATTTGTTTTTCATATAAAATTTGAGCTTTCGCAAAATATTCAAAAGTTTTTGAGAAGTAAGGAATGGAACATAGATCATTTTCAACGTGTTTAACGTCATAACTTCTTCATTTTAAATTATATTAAAAAGGCGATATTGAGCTTACATATAAAGAAGCCAAAGGCTAAGCAAAGGCTAATCTCAACTTTTGGTTTAACGGTTTTGGAACTGTAATTTTGGAATATTTTCGAAAAAAAATCGTGAAAAAAATTTTGTCCCCACCACTATCTCCGATATAGCATCGGCCAAATGTTTTGAAAAAAATCACACACATCAAGTATTATTTTTAGTTTTCTGGAAAATTATAGAAATTTTCGAATATTTAGCAGACCCTGAGATTTAGCTGGAAAGCTTTAAAAACATTTCAAAAATTATTTTTCAAAATATTTTGGAATCTTAACGGTGGTACCGGTTATAATGAAATTTGGTTTGTATATAAAACGTATGCAGGTTCTTGCAAAACTATTAAGATTTTTCAAAAAGGGCGTTTCTAACTTAAAATTTTCTGAAGCAGTTCAAAAAACAAATTAAGAAACACGCCTCTTTAACCTGATTTTATGCACATATGTATCTTCATAAAATTGCACTCGATATTCTATAAATATTATATAAGCAAAATAAATGAGTTATCGAGATGAGCTTGAAAAAATGTCATTTAATCGGAAATCGCCATTTAGAAAAGAGAAAAACAAAGTCGAAAATATACTAAACATCTTTACATCTTTACAAACATTTTATATGCAAACTGAGCAATAATTCTAGGCTAAGCCTTTAAAAAAAGCCGACGGACCGCTCTGTGTATGACTTCATAATTAACGTTTCTTTTATACCCGACCGAGGGTATATTATTTTTAATGCATAGTTTGTTGGTGAAATGACCATCGTAGACCCTTAAGACCTTTCACAGATAGGATCAAGACCGACAGGTGAGTCGTTTAAGCCTTGTCCGTCCGTCTGTGTGTGTGAAGGTTTTAGGTCTTCAAAATCAGAGCTTAAACTGGGCACACAGCTTGGTTCTTTTATTGCACAGGCAAAATGTGCAAATTGGCTCAAGCCGTAAACGGCCACGCCCACTACTGGCTTGAATGTGAAACAACCTCTATTTCTCATTTTCTTTCAAAATGCCTTTTGGTCAAACTAGACAAGGCACAGGAACTTAGATTTTGGTACCGAGCAATATTGGTGTAAGACCCTAAACAACGCTCGAAAAGTTGACTTCAAATCGAAATTTTTTTTTGACAAATATTTAAGATATTACTATGTGCTAAGTTAGCCTCATACAAAGCTTTAAGCTCTGCCAACTTTTAAGGGGCGATTTCGCAGCAGTATTATAATTATACCCCATTCCACAGAAATGGATAATATTAAGTTTGATACAGGCAAAAATGTAACATAGAGAAATAATGACGATAGACATATGATCCAAACCGACTTCTGAGTCGAATGAGCCATGTCCGTCCGTCCATTCGTCCGTCTGTCTGTCCGTATGTCACCAATTTTTTACTAGGAAGCTGAAATTTTGTACGTAAGCTCTCTGTCATCTGAAGCAATACGAGTGTTAAATTCTTTCAAATCCGCCCACAGACACGCCCACAATCGGTCTAACAACCTCCGGTGCTATCAAGACTGTAAGACCTCGTGAAAAGCTGAAATTTATTATTTAGCATCTTCTTATGAGAACAAGTCATAAAAAATAAAAATAAAGTCCACAGACCGCCCCTTGTGGGCGTGGCATCGATTGAAAGTGTAATCTTTCAATTTAATAAATTGCATTATTCAATATTTTAGTTCCAAATGGAAAAAATTTTACTTAATATATTATGTAGAAAGCACTTTTTTTGAATTTCTTTCATACAAAGTTTTGGGCTACGCACACATTTGGAGGCAGAATTTAAAAAAAAAACCTCTAATTTTCCAGAAAACATTGATTTTGACTACTTTTTAGCCTAACTTAAGTGAGAATTAGAAATAAAATTTAGCACATTAGCTTTAACGTATTCTATACTAGATTTCGTTCCTACAAAGCTTTGGGCCACGCCCATTTTTGGAGGTAGATATTACGAAATTGTAGAATTCTAACCAAAAAATTGCATATTTGGCATCGAATTAAAGAGTAATTGTTCAAATGCAACTTATTCAATATTTTTGTTTCAGATCGAAAAAATTTTAGTTAATATGTTATATAGAAAATACTCTACTCAAAGTTTTGGGCCACGCCCACGTTTAGAGGCCGAATTCCATAAAAACCTATAAATTTCCAGAAAAACATGAATTTCGACTGCTTTTAGCTTTACTAAGGATAGATGGTGGAACTACAATAAGTTGGGACATCTACAGCGGCATCTGGACAAGTTTCAGAGAAACAGCTGTCAAGACGCAGCCGAGAAATCGACGCCGCCAGAATGGTCAACAAAGTTTCGCAAGCTGCTGCCATCTGAAGACAGTTCTGTAGGAAAGGCCTCCAATGTATACGACGATGAACTTCAAAGGGTTCAACTAGCGAGGTTGACTTTCTCATTTGCATTCTATATAGGTACCCAACATACGCCACAAATGCGTCATAGGATTGGATTTCATGAAGACCATCATGGATTTTATAAAGCCATGGAGATCCCTATGGTATGCGAAAACGAATAAGAAATAAAATTTAGCACATAAAGTACACCTGATACTCTTTCAGATTTCGTTCGCACAAAGTTTTTGGCGACGCCCACGTCGATTTCACAAAATTATTGAATTTGAACCAAAAAATTACAGTTTTGTGTACATTTTAGCCGCAAAATTGGATATTTCTATGCTAATATTGATTTTCAGTTGAGGGGGTTGGACATGCCACGTCCCTTTTTAAAAAAAAAAAATAAACAAAAACTAATAAGCAGTATTTTTTTTTTGTATTTAAAATGATGCAAATGTTAACGGGACGGAGATGGAAAACAAGAAAATAAACGAATGGAAAGGAGAATAGGAATGGAAAGGGGAAAAGGAATGGAGAGGAGAATAGGAATGGAGAAGACAATAGGAATGGAAAGGAGAATAGGAATAGGGTATACCGCGGTCCGTTACAGACGGACTAAAGCTATTACATACGGACTGAAGCTATTACATATTAAGTTGTAATATTTCACTTTTCAAATAAAAATTAATTGATTTTAATTCTGAAGCCATGCCCACTTTTGGGGGCGTGGCCTTTACAAATTATGTTCGGGCCAAGAAACTTCAAGATTTGGTGTTACATAGTACATATGATCGGGTATATAGAAGTTTGTCACAGACAAACTCTTGCACTTGCTCACTTGTTTTGGATTAGATTAATTATTTATGTAAAATCGACCCCTTAAATTGGTGTGGCCAAAAATTTCTATAAACTAAATCCTGAATCGTGTCCGGTCTACCTTATTCGCTTAATTTTATTTCTTATTCCTATCACTTAGACAGGCTAAAACGCGGCCGAAATCTTTTTTTTTCTGGAAAATTATAGATTTTTCTTAAATTCTGCCTCTAAATGTGGACGTGGTCCAAAACTTTGTATAAACCAAATTTAGAACTAAATATTTTCTATATAATATATTACGTAAACATTTTTCGATTTGGAACAAACATATTGAATAAATTGAATTTGAAAATTACTCTATCAATCGATGCCACGCCCACAGGGGAGTTATGCTGACTTAATTTTTATTTTTATGCCTTATAATCATTAGGAGATGCTAAATGTTACATTTCAACTATTCACGACGTCTAACAGTTTTCGAAGCACCGGAGCTGGTTGCACATTTAGACCGATTGTGGGCGTGTCTGTGAGCGGATTTAAAAAATATGATCACCTGTATTGCTTCTATTAATACTATAAATATTATCACTTTGTGAAATTTCAGCTTCAGCTCAAAATTTTAAGCCCAAAAATTGGTGACATACGGACGGACATCGCTCATTCGACTCAGAATTCGGTCTCGATCATATGCCTTTATGATCTTGGGAGTCTACAGCTATTCTATGTAACATTTTCGCCTGTATCAAACTTAATATACTTCATTCTTGTGGAATAGGGAATAGGGTATAACAATGAACGAGAGTAGCATGACAAACTTGAATTTAGAGATGAATTTAGTCATGTCATTAAGCAGACTGGAGCGGAGCAGTTCCAACCTTCGATATCGTGGAATAAATACTCGTATAAAGAAAAATTGAATTTAATTTTCTAGGCCAATTGATCAAATTAAGTGCAGCTGAGAGCAATATTCTTAGCAAATGTGCGAGAAACAACCTACGAGATTCTTTGTTAATTACTTACACCATTTGGTTCGAAATATGTAACATTTCAAGAAATTCTGGATAAGTTTGATAGACATTTTTCAAAGCCAAATGAAATTATCCAGAGAATTGTGAGAGATCTCAAAAGCCGGAGGAACAATTGTAGATTTTGTCAAGGAAGGACCTGGGGCAAACAATCTGAACATTTTAATTTTGTAGAGCTGAATTAAATGTTGAGAGATCAGATTGTGGCAGAGATCAGATTGAGTGAGCAAAAACTGGATGTCCAACGTGCCTATATAAACTAGCTCTATACTTAACGAAATGCCACTCATGATTGTGTAGGACGCTCGGGGTGCAGAAAAATGAGGATGGAAATGAGGAAAATCATGGAAAAAATGTTTCCGCGTTTGTTGCGGAGGGAATTATTAACCAGAGAAATGTTTATTTAAAGACAAAAATTCTTATTTTGCCACAAAAAGGGCCATTCCACCAGAGCGTGTTAAAAGAGGAGCGCAGGAAGACCAAAGCATAATGGGAAGCAGGTTAACGCTTTACAAGCCGGTGAAAGGGAGTCAGCAGAGACAACCAAAAACGATGGTTACTTCTACGAAACCAACAGTGTCGGCGATGTCGTCAAAAATAATCACAAAACTTATCATCAATGCATGGAGTGACTGAAGAGTTTGAAGTGGATTCCCGAGCATCTTGCACAGATAAACGTGAAAACAGATGAAACAACCGAATCAAGAGTTGAAGGCATCATCATTCATTTTGCAAGCGTGGTCAGAAGAGAAACTGAATATCTAAGGTTCGACTAAGATGAATGTAAAATATAATCAAAACAAATGTAATTTGCCAATTGTTGTAGTTGCAGGTGATGGACGGAGCTTGTTCGGTCGAGATTGGTTCGAAGCATTTGGAATATCAATCTAATAATTACAGGCAATGGAGACGGTCAGTGATTGGAAATGGCTCATAGAGAAATTTCCTTAAATTTTTAAAGAAGAATTAGGAACGCGTGCGGGACAACCTGTGACAATGAAACCGATGCCGGGGGCTGAGTCAGTTTTCTTAAAGCATCGCAGGTACCTTTTGCTTTGAGAGGTCAAGTGGAAAACGAAATGAATAAGCTGGTTAGCCAAGGTATTTTGGAAGCATTCGAATTTTCACGTTGGGCAAAACCTATCGTCGCAGTGCTAAAAAAAAGACCGTCAAGTATGAAGACATATGCGGAGCGGTCAGTCGGCTTTTGTTGAAGGTTATAGTCATCTATATTGCACAGTTTGTGTAACATTCTATTTATTTATTAAAATTATTTCTGTATATTTTACAGTTTGTAAAATAATTTTTTCGTATTGCTCCTGTTGGGTTCTGTACTGTTTCCTACTGTTCTTATATTGGGTGATTTTATATTCTGTTTCGTTACTCTAAAAAAGTCTGACAAAAAGCTTTACCGTTTCCAAAACAGAGGGAAGGACATACTCTTTCTTGGGATTTTTTTAGGATTTTTATAATTTAAAACCCATAAAACAGCAATTTTGATTGTTTTTAATTACCGTTAGACTTTTTGATCAATTTTACAACCACCTGTGCTAGCATTTGCCACTTTGGAAGGACAGACATGGATTTCTGAGAAAACGGTAAAAATATGCTCGTTTTTATTTCGCTTTTTTGAATGGGTTAAAAAACTAAGGGTCGAAAACGGCAATTTTGAAACGTTTTTGATGCAGTTTGCTTGCCTTTTAAACATTACATATACTTCAGCCATATTTAAACAAGGTGGTCATAACCGTTAAGGAACTAGAAATCTTTAAAAAAAAGTTTTTGAAAATGTTTTCACGTTTTTCAGTTAAATCTTCGAAATCTTCGAATATTTGAAGACTGCTATCGTATAAAATTTAAGAAGATGGACTATGCCCGGTGTTAATTTAAGAATTGTGCTTTATACCGTTTGGGAGATAGAGGGGGAGACATGCGTGCTTTTGACCTTTTCTATAATTTTTTAAATTTCAAATCCATAAAATAAATACTTTGAAGTTTTTTCCAGTTCCCGTTAGACTTTTTTCCAGCAAAACCAGCAGCACTATCCTCGTTTATGCGAAAACGGTAAAACAAGCTCCTTTTTTATTTCGTTTTTTAAATAGGCTTCTAAAAACTTAGGTCACAAACGGCAATTTAAAAAAATTTTAACGCAGCCTTCCTTCTTTTTATGAGCTTTTTACTTAAAATCGAATCTGAAAAAGATCGCCTATACCGTTAAGCTACTAGTAGACTTGAAAAAATTGTTTTTGAAAATGCTTTTATGTTTTTCAGTTAAATCTCAGAAGATTTTGAAATTTTAAGATCCGCTATAGTTTTTCTTCAAATTTTGAAATATTTCTGATACGTATGATTTTTTTCATAAAATTCCACCAAACAGCACCGGAGATAGGGGGGGGGGAGGACACACGTTTTTTCATGCATTTTTGCGATTTTTTTTATCGAAAGTGCGTCAAAACTGCAGTACTCAAACTGTTTTTGAAAAATATGAACTAAGCACTTGGTTTACTTTGAGTTGCTTTATACGTGTTTTCAATATTGATTTTGAGCAATAAGCCGTTCAAAAGTTATGACCTCCAACACTTTGAAAAACGTCATGTATTTTCGACTCTTCATTTCTCAAAAACGTTTTGATATTTTCGAAAAGTTTTGTTTTTGAATTAAAACTTAGTATTTCTTAAACCCAAGTTTCGTTTTTCTAGTTCTTGTTACTAGTTCTTGTTCTAGTTCTTGTTACTAAACTTCTTGAAAAAAACAAAAACACTAAAAAGCATTAAGTCCATTTTCACATGAAATTTCAAACTGTATATAAACCGTTATTTGTGCTTAAAAAAAATTGGCCTCTTTGGATTCTTTGACTATTTCCGCAGGTTATACGCACACCAAATTTTGTCTTTCTACGATTTACCGTTCAAAAGTTATAAAGCGATTGGACGGACGGACGGACGGACAACGTAGCGATACCATTTTTGGACGGACCGCTAAAAAGATGGGTCAATGGGAATTTGAGAAGACTATTATTGCCATTGTTTGCAGAAGTAATGGAAGCGATCTCCGATTCGAAATATTTTTACCAAACTGGACTTACCACAGGCACATCAACAGTTAAATGTGGATGACGAAGCAGTTGACGCACTTACCCTCAACACTCGGATTATTTAAAGTAAGAAAGCTTCCTTTTGGACTAGCGCTCACGATATTTGTCAAAAATGTATGGAGAACGTTTTGCTTTGGTATCAAGTCTGCTAAGGTATTCGGGTAAGAATGTTAAGACGCACAATACAAACTTAAAAATGTGAAAAATATCGGAAAAAAAGCTTTTTAGCTTTTTATTTCACACCTATTGCGGAAGGCACCAGTTCTTTAGAATAAGGAGATCTTACAGTCTTGCTTGGGGATGATAAATATTTACATTAAGTTCTTCGCGACTTCGCGTACATTGGGGCCCAGTGAACGCAACTACGCTCAACAAGATAAATAGGGTTTGGCAACTATTTTTGGAGTGAAACATTTCCATCAATATATCGCGGGAAAGTAAGTGATTATAATAACCGGCCATAACCCAAGCTTGGCTTTTTCAATAAGCGAATGCTCATTCCGGTTATGGTTTCGCCCCGTTTATTGAGGTGGTGTTTACTTTTAGCGGCTTAGGACTACCAACTAGAACATCGCCCAAGAAAGTTGAATGCCAACTTTAGATTGTTTGAGTAGACTCCTACACAATGATCTAAAGATGTGCCAAACGATCTCCCAGACGTTTTGCTCTTGGCTAAAAGCAATGACTTAGTGCTACGAACCGAAGATGTAGGTAGCGTTTGAAATTACTCGAGATCCTAAGCTCACGAAACTGACTCGCTAAATACTTCATGGATAACCAGAAAAGATAAGGAAGAGTTCAACAATTTCTTTAAAAGAGGAACACAGTTTTCGAAGTATTTTCTTAATGTGTTTTCAGATCTATCCCTGAGATTTATCATGAACCGTTGAGCAAACAATAGCGCTGCTTGTTTTAATGTGCTCTAGAAAAATATTGTACACTTTTACCCATTGACTTTACACACTCGTGAACATACAGCGAAAGACATGTCCACTCGGCCTTGTTTGTTTGCTGTCGTTGACGCTGCCTGAGTATGTCCACATCTGGTGATATTCATTTAGAATGTATTCACACACATACCTCTGTTAGTGCCAAAAGGGTGAATTTAGCGTACATCCAGCAAATAATGTTGCTAAGGAGGATACAGAAGCCTATCAGCAATGGGAGTTCACCAGAGCGTCGCTATTGAGCCTTTTACCTTAACACCTTTACACCTGAGAATGAGGTGTTTGCGAAAAAGGTAGGTAGGTACATAGATAACATGGGACGCAGCAGGAGTAAATATACACACTGGTGGGATTAGGTTTGGCCTTAGCAAAAAAGTCGTATGGGAGATAAATTGATTTCAATTGCAAGCTTCCGCTGATTTCAGATATCTAAATAGATTTTCTTGCTTAGTCTTGTGAGGTTATCAATATTTACTGGCGTATTAAGTACGCAGCTTTACACGTGATTTGATTTGGCTTTAAAGTAAAGACTGCTCAGCTTTTCATCACATTGGTTATAATTTTTATTCACACAATATTTTGAGTGCATTTGAAAAGGTAAATAGGCGAAGTATTATGTACTGAGACCCAGGGACATACGAAACAACTGGACGTTAAGCTTTTCTAACTTTTTTTTTCTTTTACCCTAAGATTTGTTGGTGAAAGTTCATCAAATACACAGGCACTTTTATCGAAAGTTATAAATTTAAGAATTCTTTTAAAAGCTTTACAGAAACAATCTCAAACTTGAATGCGCGATATAAGCCTGTAAATTACACCTCCATCACCATTCGGTATAAATGCAACAGGACGTGAAAACATGAAACCAGCGAGGACGACATTTCTTGGAAAACACTTTTCAAGTCCAGTGTTCTTCGCCCCCTTGGAAGAAAAGAAAAGCGAATCAAATAAAAGCCATTAGCTTCATAGTTACATTGACCTCTTTGGTTGCACTCATACAAGCCATTACACCAAAGTTTTCTCTATTTTGTCCCGACAAGGAGGTCTTAAAAATCCACTCCTACACGTTGTATGCATACAGGAATGAGGTCTTCCTCCATCTGAATGCTCACTGACCTAGGTGGGTGTAAGTGTGTATACTGTGTACACTCAGCTCTTGCACAAGAGCATTGTCAAATATATAGGTACATACTACTACTACGGGAAGACTATACATAGGTTCTTCTAGCTATGTCATTGCTTCCACAATCTCTAGTCCAGGAAAACACAAATGTACCTATGTTTGTAGTGAACCTAACACCACCGGCGCACCGCAGTGTCCTTACGGAAAACATTATATAAATTGAAAAGGAAGCAGAACATAATGTGTATCATCGCTTATAGAATTCGCATATTTCAATGGCGTTCTCTTTTATTATTTCCCGATATTAATCCATCTGAATGGCAAAGCTGAAAGCCATTCCATTTTATTATCCTGGCCACACAATTAGTACGCAACCATAGTCCGGTGTCCGTTTAAAGGCAGAGTCGTATATTTTCCTGGCAATTTGAGAGGATCAAAGAAAATTATTTTTCCAGCCGATGCTCGTTTTTTTTTCTATTTTTTCTTTTTTTTACTAACCTCGATTAAGTTGGGCCGAGAAAGGAGATATGCGGGAAAAAGAGCTGTTATATACGCTTACATTCACTCGATGTTCGAAAGGGATTTGCTTTAGCTGCAACCAATGACTTGCAGATTAATTTTGCGTTGAACGAAAAAAAATCGTTGAAAGCTTTGTTATACGAAAAAAAACTAGATTGAACAGAACAATTGAGTTAGGGAGAGAGAGCGAGCAGGACTTATACTAATCGGGAAAATCCAATGCCGTAATTGTCATCGTAAGTCTTTGCTAGAACAATTAGAAAAATAGAATATAATTGGAATTCCGTAATTAAGGAAGATGGTATGCGAATGTTCAAATGATGTCCTTGTTGGTTATATCCGAGTTGAGAGAATGATAAAATCGGATTACACGGCCAATGTTTGATATAGGATTGTGTGCATATGAGATATTGGTTTAGAGCACGGCAGACTTTTTGTGGTTGTATAAACGTTAAATTGCTTAAACCAGACTGTAGATTTGATTGATTCTCACTACTAGAAATAAATTTAATTTAAGCAATTATCTAAGTTTTCTTATCTCTATTTCCAAAGAAAAAAAAAATGTTTTTCGAATTTTAAACTTAATCTAAACTAAGTCTTTTGTCACAGTTAATTCAATAAGATGTACTTGATTTAGGTAAGGTTAAGTAGAGTTGCTAGCAGTCAAAGCCAACAGCTCCCATAGGCCATGAGCGCCCTTAGCGTCATCCTATGGCGACAACCTGTAAGGTATAGAAATTTAAGCATAATATGATACTCAGTTAGTTGAAGTATTCTGAACTTTGATGAGAAAGGGGCGTAGTCCAACCGCTTCTAATTACAAACTATCGATTATAAGATGTTTCCACAGATTTTTCCAAGTTACGCTTAAATGTAAACGGCTTTAAACTCAAATTTTTTGGAAAAATCAACCCCTCAAAGGGGGCGTGGCTAAAAACTTAATTTGAACAAAATCTGGCTTGAAGTCTCGTTGAGCTAACCTGCTACTTTTTTCGTTTCATGCATTCATAAATTAGGCTTAATTTTTTCTGGAAAATTTTTGGTTTTTCTTCAATTCTGCCTCCAAATGTAGGCTTGGCCCAAAGTCTTGTAGGAAAAAAATATAGAATCAAGTGTTTCCTACATAAAATTCTAAGCAACATGTTTTTTATTTGGAGCACAAATATTGAGTAAACTGCATTTCAAAATCTACCCTTGAAATAGATGCCACGGCCACTGGTGGAAGTTTGTTAGGTTTAAGAAATACTAGGCTTTAATTAAAAAATAAAACTTTTTGAAAATATCAAAACGTTTTTGAGAAATGAAGAGTCGAAAAAAAATCGCAAAAATGCATGAAAAAACGTGTGTCCCCTCCCCTTGTCACCTGTTTGGTGAAATTCTATGAAAAAAATCACACGTATCAGCAATATTTCAGAATTTTAAGGAAAATTAAAGCGGATTTTGAAATTTCAAAATCTTCTGAGATTTAACTCAAGAACATAAAAGCATTTTCAAAATAAATTTTTTTAAGTCTTCTAGTAGCTTAAAGGTATAAGTGATCTTTTTCAGATTCGTTAAAGTACAAAGTTTACAAAAAGAAGGAAGGCCGCGTTAAAATTTTTTTAAATTGCCGTTTTTAGCCTAAGTTTTTAGAAGCCTATTTCATCATCATCATCATCATCATTTTCGAATACCGCTTATCCTTTAAAAGGGTCGCGGAGCGAAGGTGGCTGGTCCTTCCATCTTTCTCGATCCTCCGCCACCAACTCAAGAGACTCCGGCGCAATCCCCAGGCGGGACTAAGAGAAGTTCTTTACCTAATCCCACCACCTGTTTCTTGGCCTTTTTCTACCAAGGGGGCGACGCGCTCGCATCTCGGCTAGCATGACCTGTCTAGAAAGTCTGTCAGGGGGCATGCGAACAACGTGTCCAAACCATCGAAGAATCGATCGCTCCACTCGGAGAAGTAGCTTCTCAACATTAAGATTCCTACGAACACTGACGTGTCTCACTCTGTCCCTTCGAGTTAAATCAGCAACGCACCTCAAGAATCTCATTTCGGCAGCCTGTACCCGCGATCTAATTCTTTCGGTCATTACCCAAATTTCATCAGCATAGATGAGGGTCGGAACGAACACTGAATTAAAAACTGAGATCTTTGCTTTCACTCCAAGCTCAGCTTTCCTGATGACCGGCCGGCGCAGTTCCTTTACTATTGCTCCAGCTTAGCCAATTCTACAGGACAACTCAGTATCACTCCTCCCATCTTTCGTGAAAAAGACCCCGAGATACTTAAACTTCTCCACCTGTTTTAATGGAACTCCATTTATGTGTAGGGTACATTGCACAGGAGCTCGGGAAACAACCATCACTTCCGATTTGTTCACGTTTACTTTCATTACAGCATTACCACAGACGGCTGCAAACCTATCCAGTACTCGTTGAAGTTCCTCTTTGGATGATGCAAGGATGGCCAAATCATCTGCGAAAAGCAGATGGCTCATCCTGATGCCAGCCAATTCGAAACATTGCTCGCCAAGACTGAGCTTTGCCATCCAGTCCATATATGCTATGAAAAGGAGCGGCGACAGAACACAGCCCTGGCGAAGTCCAACGCGCACATCAAAAGGACGGGATTTGACGCCATTTATCGGTACACAGCTTCTGCAGTTTCCATACAAAGACTGGATGGCTCTCAGAGGACGCCCACTCAGCGCATAGTCTTGCAAAACTCTCCACAGTGTATCCCGAAGGACTCGGTCATACGCCTTGTCCAGATCTATAGCCTATTAATCTAGAAGCCTATTTAAAAAACGAAATTAAAAAGGAGCTTGTTTTACTTTTTACGCATAAACCGATGGCCATAGAATTAAAACAAATATCTAGAATAGAGAAATAGAAAAAAGTCTAACGGGAACTGGAAAAAAAAATTAAAATATTTGGTTTATGGATTTGAAATTTAAAAAATTATAAAAAAGGTCAAAAGAACACATGTCTCCCCCTCTATCTCCCAAACGGTATAAAGTATAACTTTTAAACTAACACCGGGCATATAGTCCATCTTCTTCAATTTTATACAAAACTATAGCAGACTTCGAATATTCAACAACTTCGAAGATTTAACTGAAAAACGTGAAAACATTTTCGAAAACTATTTTTTAAAGATTTCTAGTTCCTAAACGATTATGACGACCTTGTTTAAATTTGGCTGAAGTATGTAATGTTTAAAAGGCAAGCGAACTGCATCAAAAGCGTTTCAAAATTGCCGTTATCGACCCTAAGTTTTTAAGCCCATTCAAACAAGCGAAATAAAAAACAGCATATTTTAACCGTTTTCTCAGAAATCCTTGCAGAATTTGAGAAAAGTGGCAAATGCTAGCACAGGTAGTTGTAAAATTGATCAAAAAGTCTAACGGTAATTAAAAATAATCGAAATTGCTGTTTTATGGGTTTTAACTTATAAAAAAAGGCCAATCCTAAAAAAGGCCAAAAAAGAGTATGTCCTTCCCTCTATTTGCGTAAGAATGTTACACAACCTGCGCAATATAGATGACCACAACTTACAACAAAAGCCGACGGACCGCTCCGCGTATCCGATCATACTTGAAGGTCTTTTTTATACTTTTACACTTGTACTGCTTCGCATGACGTGGACCTTACGTACGAAATTTCAACACCCAAGCTAAAAATTTAAGACCTAAAAACATGTGACATACACACGGACGGACGGACATGACTTATTCGATTCAGAATTCGGTCTCAATCATATAACCTTAGGGTCTTGGGGGTCTACCATTATTATTTTACCGTTTTACGAACTATGTGACAAGCTTAATATACCTCCTATCCTATAGGATGGGGTATAAAAAGTCCATGTGTCTGCTGCCACTTGGACTTTGGCAGAGGAGGTGTTGCACATCTTCTTCCGCTTCGGGATCATGATAGCCCTATGCAAATTAAGTTAATAGGTGTTAATTATTCTTAATTTTGCTGAGTGTTTTCAAAACAGGTTGGGGTCTGTTATCACTCTGGCTATGGCCAGTGATGGAATTTTCAGTGCTTTAAGCTTTTTTGACTTGCTGGTTGTCTGTAGATGGCAACAACGCCTTAAGGCCGCAACTCTGAAAGATCTCCTATCTATTTTGGGTTATATTTTGAACAGATGTAGATATTTCGCCTATCTCAAAAGAAAGCGGACGATAAACCCTTTTTTCCGCTCTAGTGATACATTTGAGACATATTGACATATTGAGTTCGTCAGCCTTTTCATTTCCGATGAAGTCACTACAGCCTGCTACCCAAACAATGAAACAATGCTGCCAGTTAATTATCCTGAGTTAACAACAAATCTTCAATCACTGTCTCACCGAAGACGTGTTGCTGATTTAAGTAACTTCATTCCTGAAAATTCTTCTTTTGTTCGATCTTCAAGGCAAGCGTTAAGCGCTCATCAGTTCTATGTTCACCTCGAAACACCTCGCACTGCACTTTTTCAAAATTCTTTCTTTTATAGAACAAGTACACTTTGGAACTCACTGCCTGATTATATATTTCCTAACTCTAATAAACTGCAAACTTTTAGAAATAAAATGAATAAGTATCTCCTTACATCTCGGGGCACGGTTTCGGTGTTATAGGTTCGCCTTTCCTGAGAGAAGACATTAAAAAAAATGTATTCTGCTTCTTTAGAGCCCGAAGTTCTACTATAAGAAATTTTACTGTTTGTCTTAACAGGGCTTTAATGGCTGCTTGGCTGTCCATGGAAATATCCTCCTTTGAAAGCTCCAATACTCTGGCCATTTCGGCGGCAATAAGTGTTGCCAAAATTTTGGCTTGGAAGATACTGCAGGAGTTCAGCACTCTTTTGCTTGTTCTTACCGAGTTTCTCAGAGCAAACAGCTCCAGTTCCCTTTCATGACTGTTTGTGTATTTTTCAATCACGGGGTGTACATTGCTATTCGAAGATTTTCTAAACTGAACAACTCTCCGCGTAAGAGGATCTTTAAATCTAAGCCTTTAGATTTTTTTTCTGAAATCATGTATTTAAGTCAATAATTTGTGTTGGCCACACCCTAGAAAATGACACCATTTCAGGGCTTAAAATTGAATCAAGGTAACTCTCATTTCCCTATAATTATGTTGAATGCTTTAAAAGCGAAAATTAATACTTTAAAAAACCGTTTTTTCCTGAGCCCGCTAAAAGTAGGTGGTACGCAATGCTCTATCAAACTCTATAAAACAAACTTAGCAAATGGTAGGTCTTTAATTTTTATCATATATAATTTTTTTTCGATTTAGAATTAATTTTCTGAAAAAAAAGTTTTTAAAAATCTGAATATAGCGCTAAAAGTGGGATATGGGGATTTTCTGGGAAAATCTAAGCATTTAAGATTTTTAAAAATCTGATTTCTTGGAAAATTTACTCCAAATTGAAAAATAAAGACCGTCAAATATGAAGACATACGCTGAGCGGTCCGTCGGCTTTTGTTGAAAGTTATAGTCATTTATATTGCGCAGTTTGTGTAACATTCTATTTATTTATTAAAATTATTTCTGGATATATTTTACAGTCTGTAATATTCTTTTTTCGTAGTGCTGTCTACTGTTCTTTTATTGGGTGATTCTATATAATCATCACCCAACATGAAATAATCTATAAAATAATATAGGGTGATTTTATATTGGGTTTCGTTACTCTAAGAATAGGCTGACAACCGTTTCGAAAATAGAGGGAAGGACATACTCTTTCTTGGCCTTTTTCTAGGATTTTTATAAATTAAAACCCATGAAACAGCAATTTAGATTATTTTTAATTACCGTTAGACTTTTTGATCAATTTTACAACCATCGGTGCTTTGCCACTTTTTTGCCACGGTAAAAATATGCTGTTTTTATTTCGCTTGTTTGAATGGGCTTAAGAACTTAGGGTCGAAAACGGCAATTTTGAAACGTTTTTGATGCAGTTCGCTTGCCTTTTAAACATTACATATTTCAGCCAAATTTAAACAAGATCGTCATAACCGTTAAGGATCTAGAAATCTTAAAAAAATAGTTTTCGAAAATGTTTTCAAGTTTTTCAGTTAAATCTTCGAAGTTTTTGAGTCTGCTATAGTTTTGTATAAAATTTAAGAAGATGGAATATGCCCGGCGTTAATTTAAAAATTATACTTTATACCGTTTGGGGATAAAGGGGGAGACATGCGTTCATTTAACCTTTTTTTATAATTTTTAAAATTTCAAATCCATAAAGCAATCATTTTGTAGTTTTTTCCAGTTCCCGTTAGACCTTTTTCCAATAGCACAACCAGCAGCACTAGCCTTGGATGTTTTTTTTAATTCTATGGCCACCGATTTATGCGCAAACGGTAAAACAAGCTCCTTTTTTATTTCGTTTTTTAAATAGGCTTCTAAAAACTCAGGGTAAAAACGGCAATACCCTGGGTCGGGTATATAAATTATGGCAAATATTAACCATATTACTATTTTCTATAAGTTTGTTTCATACAAAATTTTGTGCTCCGCCCACTTTTAGGGGATTTTTAGGAAAAAACTGTTTTTTTTTCAGGAATAACTTTTACTTCTTCCGCTTTTTCTCATGATTCTAAAGAAATATCAATCAATTGATTTTAATTTTCAGTCCACCCCGATTTTCGGGGACGTGGCCGATACAAATAATTGACATATGTGTAAAAAACAAAAACGTTTAAGCTTGTTGTTACACAGTAAATAGGGTCGGGTATATTGAAGTTCGCTGGCGCTTGAACTTATTCACTTTTTCCTGTTATTTTTAGATTTTACATCTTTAACACAACTATTAGAATCTATTTTCAAGTAATTTTGCGCTAGAGAAAAAAACTCTTTCTTCCAAATCTGGGCACATCATTTTAAGATAAAAGGTAAAAATACAAAGTTTTTGCATAAACTCATACAGCCTTCATTAAAAACTTGAGTTTTTGCATATGTTTTTAAAAATTTTCTGTTTTTGTAAGCTCCTGTTTTTTGGTAGTTTTTGCTCAAAATAACAATGAACGTCACGATCATCACGTTGTTTTCCGTTGAGACCTACAAATTGATATTGAAAAGAATTGAAAGAAACCAAACCTAGTTCCTGTTCAGAAGTGTGAATGGGTAAACAATTTTGTGTAAACTTTTTGGCAAAAACACGATTTTCATTTGTCTCCTCCAACAATTTGCATGTTTCGCTCCTGTAACAGTTATATTTTTACATACCGCCTTCTTTTTGTAAGAGTGGCAGTTTCCCTTTTTGGTAGGGTAGGATACTTCGCAGTCCTACTAATTTTTTTACAAACGCACTGCTGCACTTTCGCACTAGTAACAATTACAACAGGAGCGGATGGCACAAACAACGGACGGATACCATAAATTCCTTATTCCATTTTCTTTTCCACTTTCAGACCTCGTAGTAATATTTCCACAAAAGAAAACGGTGGTGTCCCAAATGTTTGAACATGCAACATGGGGGTTATGCATGTTAAAATGATTCGAAATAAATTAAAACTTAAGATTTTTTATAAATAACAGTAGTTGAGTTTTAATAATAATTCTATCCTTTGTAAAATACAACTTATATATATGGTTGAAACCCTATACAAAGTTGCTACTTGCGTTAAAGAAAAACATCAGGCTGTTTCTGATGCACAGATGCGTTGATACCTATCATCCGAAAGAACAACAATTCATTATTAAAATTCGAAAGGGTGATCAATCTGATTGAAAACTGTTCCGCGCCGGCAAGCTCATTAAATCGACGAGAAAAAATTTTATCCTTAAAGTAAACAGGTAAAGCCCCAGTGCTTGTCTTCCCAGCAGACATATCTCATTCCAGCCGTATTAAATTATACATATATAAAATGAGTATATCTTGAACGGTTGTAGTGCCTATCTGTTTTTATAAGTAGAAATACATTACACAATATACCTATGGGGTACATGCACTTCAATTACATTTTGAAAGTATTCCACTCAGTTGATTCCTTGCAACATTTGCTATTAATCTAGGTACATTCAATGACAACGATTACAATAAATTCGCCACAGATTCTTATCATTTTAAATACAAATGCGAGCACCATAGTTGAACACCCTTTCGTATACTTTCCACCCTTATTAACGACCACAAAGGCGTTCTGCTCTCCAGTGTATCTAGGGGAGGAAATAATGTCCTCAAACCTTTTCTAATGCCGGTTTTGTGACAATGTGCGTCCATATCATTGGATATCCTATATAAACAGGCTTGGATTTACTCACATTAATCTCATAATCTTGCAGCATAGCAGGGTAGTTTCTCTTTACTGTGGGACTCTTTGGCACTCAGACGATATGTCTAGCTTTCCCCGCATCTCAAACCCCATAGACCGGTGTCGTTTGCTGCCATTAGATTTTGCAACCGGATACCTCCTTTCATATTACGTACTGATTCATTGTTTACAGCATTTTTAACCGTCAGCTCACCCACTCAGTGTCACAGATATCTATTGACAAGCAGAACGTAGGCCGCATGTGGGTGTGTATGTGTTGGTTGCATAGAGAAAAGAATACTCTTATCCATATGTGACTATAGCACGACGGATACGCACTGGAACACCTGTGTACAGGATAATGAACACAAGTATAAAGATATCCCGATTATTTCCACGAAATGAGTCAGTTAATGGCAGAGTCATGCGAGAGCCGTGATAGAGATCATTGTGGATTATGTTTCAATTCAGGCATTCTTGTCCATGATTAGCTCCTACGCAACGGTTTGTAGGCTGTAGCAGGATTGTTATAAAGAAATTCAAATTAGTTTTCTAGCGTAATGATTGAGCAGATAATGTTGTCTTGAAGGTCTGTTGAGGAAAAACTTTGCCTGCTATTCGGCTTTTCATCTTTTGCGACGTTAGGAAATGCTTATGTCATTTTCAACGGATCTAGTGAAATTGATTAATAAATCGCCCTTTGCTAGCTTTCTCCGAAACCGATATTCATAGGTCGCGTCGGTACGAAAAATACGCAGTAGACGAAAAAGAAGTCTAAAAAGTCTTATGCGCTTCGGTTAGGTATTGGTTGTGTTAGAATCTCCTGTTTTTGATTGGTATGTTTCGTTCAAAGCCTTGGTTTCGATTGACAACTGGATCTTAAAACGATTTTTTTTTTTCAAGTTCTTCGAAATAATTTTTAATTCAATTTATGCAGGTAGGAGAGCAATATAATTACGTCAATGCGTTAAATCGATGAAAATGATTACTTTACAAGCAGATGAACTGAAAGTTAAACCAAAACCTGAACCTCTCTCCCTTATTGTACGATAGAATGAGTTTGAGGAAAATTTTTTGACCTAGATTTCAAACTCTTAAAACTTGTTTTTTGTTTTTGTCTTTTTGCAAAAAATCAAGGATTTACAGAAGTATTTATAGAATATTGTGGTAACGGGAAGACCTTATATTGGAATTGACCTTCCTCCTAATCTTATTCCACCAGGCCTTCTTCACCTTTTTGACTTCGAAACATACTTTCTTAGGCTCGCGACTCAATTTCATGCCAAGGCAGACTACTTAAGAAAAAACGTATGCAACTAAGGCTTAGACAATCGACAAATAAGTGATCGAGAAGAAATAAAGTGTTGAATTCCAAGTAGCGAAGTTGAGTTAGGTGGTGATTTGAATTTAAAAGTTTTGTTTGATGAATTTTTTTTTTTTTCGTGGGTAGGTAAAAACCTTTATAGGCACTATGAGAATCGAACGCGCGTGCTCATAGTAGTGTGAGATTCTTACTCACTAAAAAACCTCCCAATCTTTGTAAGACTACGACTAAGTTTCCTTAACAAGTAGTTCATGCTTCTGTATAGTAATCGCGTTTGGCAGGCTACCTTCCAACGAAAGCACCTGCAATACCGTCATTATGTGCGGTTTCCTCTTACGACGCTAGATCCAACGGTCTTGTTCGTTGTAGTCGGCGTGCAAGATTTGTCTGATCCAGAATTCGGATTATTTCGTGGTTGCAATGGCCGTGAAGGCGAGTGTGAAGTTTGCGAGCAAAGTTTCTTACTTCGTCGGTCACGGTTGCGATGCCTAGATCTCGATGTAAATCGCTATTTCTTATATACCATGGAGCATTTACGATTGCTCTAAGTGTCTTATTCTGAAAAGTTTCTAAAATAGATATGTTGCTTGGTTTGGTACAACCCCAAAGTTGTATACCGTACGTCCAAGATGGTTTTAGCACTTGCTTATACAATAGCAGTTTGTTATATACGCTTAGTTTCGAATAACGTCCGATAAGCCAATTCAGTTCTCGTAGCTTGATTTCAAGTTCATCGCGTTTCTTTTTAACGTGTGGCTTCCACTTAAGTTTTGCGTCTAGGGTCATGCCTAAATATTTCGCCTCGTTTGCGTACGGAATTTGTACCGAGTTTATAAATAGAGGTAAGTTGATTACCCTCTTGTAAGTAAAATTTACATGCGTTGATTTTGTCTCATTTAGGAGGATTCGCCAGGCCTTTGTCCATTCGCATATTTTATTCAAAGCGCGTTGGAGTTTTCCCGATGATTGTTCGACTGTCTTATCCGTAGCGAGGATAGCCGTGTCGTCAGCGAACGTGGCTATAGTCGTTGTCTCTACTTGAGGTACATCTCTTGTAAAAAGTAAAAACAGTGTTGGACCGAGGACGCTACCTTGTGGAACGCCGGCTTGTATTTCTTTGAATTCTGAGTATTCGCTCCCGTATCTCACTCGAAATAGTCTGTTGTCAAGATAAGACTCTAAGAGTTCATACATTTTTTCCGGCAAAACTTTCCGTAGCTTATATTTTAGGCCTTCTTGCCAAACTTTATCAAAGGCTTGGGATACGTCAAGAAAAGCGGTAGAACATATCATTTTCGCTTCTAAGGCTTTCTCAATTTCATTAGTTATTCGATAGACCTGGTCAAGTGTTGAATGTTTGACCCTAAAGCCGAATTGGTGATCCGGAATCAATCGTCTTTCTTCAATTATTGGTTGCAGTCGTTTGAGCACAAGTTTCTCGAAGACTTTAGATATAATCGGCAGAAGCGAAATCGGTCTATATGATTTTTTGTCGTTCGGGCATTTCCCTGGTTTCGGAACCATTATTACCTCTGCGACTTTCCATTGCCGTGGAACGTATGAAATTCTCATTGATGCGTTTATGATGTAGAGAAGCTTGACTAACGCTCTTTTCGGTAGCTCCTTCAAAATTTCCCCAGTAATTAGGTCATAGCCTGGAGCTTTGTTATTCTTCAAATTTCGGATTGTTTGACGAAGTTCAGACAGTGTCACGGTTTTCATTCGATAATTGTCTAATTCCGCATTGCGATACAGATCGTCAACCAACGGCTCCCCGTCAAACGGTTTGAATGTTTCTTCTAGATGTTCTGCAAATACATCTGCTTTCTCTTTGTCGCCTTTTACCCAATCACCGTTATGTTTTCTTATTGGCGCCGAGTGTACTATGGGCTTTTTAATGGACTTCACGGCTTTCCAAAGTGAATAGTTTGACCCTCTATCGGCAGTCAAGTTTTCGAGGTAGTTGGTAGTCTCGCGACTTTTAAAATCTTGAAGTAAGTGCTTTAATTTGTTAGATAGCCCATTCAGAATGGTTTTATCAGGAGGAGCTCGAGACAAATGCCACCTCTTTCGAGCCTTTCTCTTTTCGCGTATGAGCTCTTCAATTTCGCGCGGGTAAATTGATCCGCTTTTCCTTACTCCAGTCTTCCGGAAAGAAGTATTGTTCCAAGCAGCGTCTTGGATAGTTCTAACGAGTTTATCGACTTCGTCTTCTATTTCTAAAGGGGTTGTAAGTGGTACATGTAGAGATACATTTTCTTTACAGTATTTCCTAAAGCCATCCCAGTCGGTGTTGTTATTCGTTAGCCTAGGCGCTCTCTCATTTTTTGCTAGACTTCCGCCGATTTTCAAAACGACTGCCGAGTGATCCGAACAGAGATCATAGCCTTCTTCTACATTTGTGAAGTGGCGGGGAACCCCTTTTGCGATAAAGAAGTCGACAAGGTCAGGTACTTTGTTTCTGTCGGTTGGCCAATACGTTGGCTTTCCCGTCGAAAGGAAAACCACGCCACGTTTCATGCTAGCTTTTAAGAGTACTCTACCTCTTGTTGAATTGCACCGTGATCCCCAAAAGGTGTTTTTCGCATTAAAGTCCCCGCCGATGATAAAATTCGACCCAAGTAAGTCAAAGAGGGGAGTAAGATCGTCGTCCGCTAGCCTATACTGTGGAGGAAAATAACTCGAGGCAATATTATAATCTAGGTGACCTATTTTTACCGATACTGAAGTTATTTGCATAGAGTCAAGCTCAATTTCTTCGTGTTTGTAATGCTTAATGCAGTCTTTGATGTAGAGAGAGGATCCGCCTCTCGAATTTTCTGATGGATGATGCGCGTGGTAGTCGATGTAACCTCTAATTTTGGGTCCGGATCCCTTCTTAAAGTGTGTTTCCGAAATCAGGCATAGGTCAATATTTTTTTCCCGTAGAAATACTTCTAGTTCGTCGATTTTCTTTAAAAGACCATTTGCATTCCATGTAAGTATGTTAATGAGCTTCATATTCATGATTTGTTATTGGTTTTGCGAGGTTTAAACTCTAGCTCGCTCAGTTTGTCAAATATTACTTGATTAACTTTAGTTTGTTGCTCAAGCTTTTCCAATATCATAAATAATATTTGAGATACCGAATCTGTTGTGGTAGGTTCTGGAGGTTTGCTTTTGTGTGACGCGACTTCAGCGTACGATCTTGGGCCGATGAGTGATGATTTTCCCTTTGTACTTGGACCGGCGACGTTTTCTTGCGGAGTTTGTATATTTTTTCTCGTCAATCTCGTATTTCTGACCGATTTGGGAGTTTTCGGCTTGTCAGCTCTAGAGCGTTTTGGGGTTGTGGCCCTATCTACAATATGTTGCTTAACAGTTTCGTGACGTTTTTGTAGCTCTATTGCGATTTCGCAACCTCGGTAGCTCGCCGGGTGACTTCCATTACAATTGGCGCAAGTCGCTGGGGCCTGACTGCTTACGTTGCAATCTTTTGAAAGATGTCCACTGGCGCATTTGACACATCGCGGTTCTTTTTGGCAGTACGCTTGAGTATGTCGGAAGCCTTGGCATCGCTTACATTGAGGTACTAGTCTATTGCCCTTTCGCTTGGGCTCAATTTTTACCCTGATATTTAGGATTGTTTTTATTTTATATATTTCGTTTATGTTTTCAATCCTATCGAACGTCAGCATGAAAATAGGAAGACCGCGCTTGACCACGGTGTCTTTTTCTCCTTCCGTACGTTGTTTTTCTTTCTTAAGTATGTTCACGGCATCAAGAATTTTAAAGCCTTGGGCTTGAACATCTTCAACAATTTCTTCCTTCGTGCAGGTTGGGTGAAGTCCCCTACCGAAAACCCGAAGCGGCTTCTCGAATTTGTTTTCGTAAGTATACCATTGTACATTCTCGGTATTTAATTTTTGCGAAAGTGCGCGATAGGCATCAGAGTCATCGACATTGACTTTCCATACATTATTTCGAAGAGAAATTAAATTATACTTCGTCCCCAGAGTATTTTTTAAGATATTTCGCAGCTTTCCGTAGTCTGCGACCCCAACGACATTTATTGCAGGCGGTCGGCGAATTTTTTCTTCAATTTTCGCTGTCGCTTTTTTTGACACGGTTGGTGTTTTATCGTGTTTATATACGGCCTCAACTACTGGCGAAGACCCAATTTTTCGTTTTTTGGTAGATCTTTTCTTGAGAGCCGGATTAGTTTCACGTGCAAGCTCTTCTTCGTCTGTCACGTATTCGCTTTGACGCTTCGGCGTGTCCTCACGTTTTGTAGTATCACGGGGATTCCTAAGAGCCTCGTTTTCTTTTCGTAACGAATCTACTTCATTTTTGAGCTCATGGTAGAGACGTTCCATATCTTTAAGCTTAGCGCGGAGTTCGTTGTTTTCCGCTTCAAAGCATTTAGTTTTCGCTGAGTCCCGATTAACCGGCGGACTTCCTTTCCCGGAGATGATCGATCTAGGTGGTGGTGATCGAGGTACCCTTGGTTTCTTCATAAAGGATTTGAAAGCAATAAATGGCTCTCCCCAGAATCCGTAGAGCCTACCTCCGAAGAGGGTGGATTACCACCTGGGGTATTACTTCCGTTCGTTTTGTCCATTGCATGGTTTGTATGCGCTACGCGCTCGGCATACGGAGGGTGGATTTTAGTCGCCTCTTACGACAGGCATGCCTTACCTCGGGTATATTCTAACCCCTACCCGAAGGGGGTAATGGTGTTTCATAAATAAAGTGTTGCATTGATTGTAATTAAACTGATTGTAATAAAAATAGAGTCTTATTCGACGAACCCCAGACAAAAACATAACATTGGTTTTTAACGTTGGTTAAAAAAACGAACAAAAAGGCTTTCTACGCAAATAAAGAGTTTAAATCTTTGAGACCTGCAAAGCACTCATACCAAAATTTGTTGTACTCAAAATTATTTGTTTTTATAGAGACAGCCAGTTAATTTTTCATTGGATATGGAAAAGACATTGATACTGATAAAGATATTGATATTTTAAATAGCTTAGTAGGTAGAGATCAACAATTTCCGTTAAGGTATTCGAAATCATGACACTCAAACACATTTAAAAAATAAAATAAATAAATAGAGTGGCGCAACAGCTCGAGGTGAACCAGGGCCAACTTCTCAACAATGTATGCTGGTGTGTTAATTTCTTTTACATACAAAGGGACCTACAATTTTTTGCCGAATCCGAACGGCACTTTGAGAAGTTTTTCAAGACAAATGATACTCTCGGAGGGCTTGTCAGACCCTCGCGGAGGTGGGGACCGTGAAAAAAAACAAGTCTTTTTTTCAGGTGACGATGGCAGGATTCGAACCCAGGCCTCCGGCGTAGTAAGCACACACACTAACCACTACGCCACGGCACCCACCCTCAAACACATTTATTGGGATAAAAAGATCCAAAACATTTCACATGGTTAATTAAGGCTGTTAGGGCTGTTTGGCCACATGGTGTTCCTATATATAGCGAAAATTGAACTGCCTGGCAAAAGGTAAAAATACTATGTTTTTTCTAGCAAGTAAGGTATTCTTATTCATTCCTATGCTTATGCATATAGAAATGATTTTTGGAAATATTTTACAAAACTCGAAACGAAACACAATGTTCTATACGAGTCTGTCTCTCTTATATCCATGTGGTACCTTGTACCTATAAGGGAAATTTAAAGTACCACAACTTTATCTTCTTAGTCACGTTATTAAGGTAAAAGCCTACAAATTTTTTGAATTGAATTATTATGTTCCCATTGATCGTCAGAGTCTGTAAATTAAAGCAGAAAAATATTGTTAAGGTTTTGCTGTGGGTGGAATAGTTTTGAAAATAAATTTGATCGACAAAAAATTAGGTACCTACTGTGGGCATTATAAAAAAGTGCTTTGTGCAAATTACATACTTACATACATAAATTCCCCTAATGTGGTCGCGCGTTTGATTTCACAGTTTTCTTCAGAAATTTCTATCAGAAATTAACTGGAAAAGTTTACGAGTTCCTAAACGCTTGCCAGTGGGGTTTAAAATGCCTCCCAAATGCAGACGAGCAATTGTATGTTTCGTCATAAGTACAAATCTAGCGGGTGATGCAATCGAGCTTGTAGGTACGAGCTAAAAAAGCATACCTATAGCAGCAAGAATTAGTTTACACACTTGATCGTTCATCGTATAAACTTTTAAACCACACAGCGTAAATCGAAACCCCGATCGGAGCATTTCCGCGGATCGATTTACATTTGCTGGCGAATGCTCGACTGCCAATTTTCTCTGAAGGTTCAAGAAAAAAAACTTACATGGCACAAGCGAAAACAACTGTGTAACACAAAAATGGACCGTTGAATACCCAATCCTACCCCACATGATAAATTATATGACAAAGCTTTACAATTTAAAAAGTAGAGATCGCTAAAAGCTCCTGGTTAAAGATATAAAAAAATGCTACAACGGGTATGAGTTGTTTTTTTTTATCAAAGGATCAGGAGATCGGTGATATGACGGTGTGGAATCACGGTTGGTGCTGAAGCTTTGGAACCATATCTGCAGACTGTATAACGGCGAAAACAAACGTAACCGGTCCCGGTTTTAGACAGAGTGAACCATTCAACCTGGGCCAAGAAGTCATCGACAAAGCATACGAACAATCTGTATGAAGTTAAAGTAGCTGTGTATAAGTTTAATTGAATTAAAGCAGCCGGAGCTGACGGCCTAGCTACCGAACTTTTAAAATTAGCTGGCTAATATGGTAGGGACATGCATCAGCGCATTTGCAAGATATGGTCGGAGGATTCATGCCCGACCCTCAGCATTGTTTGCCCCATACTACGCCAACTACAATATCATCAGTCTCCTTAATATCGCATAGGTACAAGATTTTTTCTGCTGTACTGTGTGAACGCATATGCCCTTTGTCAACATTTTGATAGATTCATATCAGTTCAGGGCTTAGGCCTGAAAAGCTAAGGCATTCGACAGATTATTGCCTTGCCGATTTCCACGATTGTAACATTACTGGAAAATGAATGCAGTTGTCTCCACTAGATGTTTTCCAGTCGTTTTCCAGTCACTTTCCGATCGTGAAAATCGGAAAGGCATTATTCTGTCGAATGGAGACACCAAGTCCCTTTGAGGCAGTAATGGGACTTTGTCTACCTGGGTGCCGCTATAAATTTAGACATCGACACAAGCTCTGGGAACAAACGAAGGTTAACTTGTCAATCGTTTTCTTTGGGCTAAGAAGGGAATAGGGTCAAAGCCCTCTCTAAGGCAAGTGTCCTGATTTACGGTGCAGAAACGTGGACACTGTTTTTTGTGTATTTCGTTGTAAAAACTACACATTTTTGCATTTCTCTTACTTGGAAATCACAAACTTGGAAATAAAGTAAAACCATTGTACCCATCTACATCAATAACCCATTAATTTAAGGTTAATGCCAATAAGATTCTTTCACAGCTCACTAAGTTTTTGCTATATACTCTAAAATTTTAACCAGCAGCGTAAAATTGTCACGCTAAATTAATTGTAAATCACATTAATTTTCTGTCGATAAAATCACAGTAGAACAGTAAAACAAATAATTTTGATGCAACATTAAATGAAAATCTAGACTAAACGTGTGTGTTCATTATATGGCGCCCAATTGCAAAAACGCCGATTCTTAAACGTAGCAAGAATCACGAGTGTATTCAAGTGTTTCATTAAAACTTAATTCTATCCAGTCTTCACTCCCAACATTACTTTGCAAAGCTATGCACTTTGCGAATTCCGTTTCACAGCTTTACCCGCCACTAAATATACTTACGAAATTGCTTCTAATTGTGGCGAAATTAAATTTCTTCATCCTCTTCAGCCGAAAGTTGCCATTAGCATCTCAAAATTAAATTCCTCCTAACGGCAGCAGTTAGCGTTTGTTTGTAGTTGGTGGTCCTTCAAAGCCGTTGCCTTCATTTCCGTTTGATATACGTTTCGAATGCCACCTTGGGTATTTTGCTTCGCTAGAACCATTACTTATTTATACCCGTCGACCGATGCCTATTAAAATGAGAAATGTACACAAAGGATCTCCTTTGTGCACCAGGACCTACCCACTAGTAACAAACGCTAGGCTAAAGCTGTGAACCACACAGCTTAAACAAAATATTATTGGGAACGGCAAGGAGCAGGGAGGAGGGCTAAAAAAATGCAAATTTAATTATCCGTGCGAAGCAATTATCAAATGTTTACGGATAACAGTTGGAAACAGCCCTTCTGTCAGGCGTTTTGATATAAATGCTCAGTTAATGGCGGTAAGGGGTGGTGGTGTGTGTGTGTGTAAGTTACGGGCACGTTCAAGGCATGATTAAGGACGACACAACAACGGCGTATACGTACAACACATCGGTAAACAAATATCGTGTCTGGATAGGGAAACATTTCTCTTGGGTCTCACTTGCTAGGTATCTCAGGATAAATGATGCTGCGACTGGATCGCTTAGAAGGACGCTTGTGGGTAGGCCACAGCCCACAGTCAGCGGCTCGGCTCTAGCTCGTAAATTGGAAAGCGTAACTATGCCATGCCGCACTAAGCAACAGCACATTTTGTGTTTTAATTGGAAACTTACTTCGTGGCGTGTATACAACACACACAAGCGGGGCCCCAAATTGTTGCCATCAACCACCAACGCAGAGTGGCAGCACCACAAGGATCAACATCTTTAACTACACAGAGAGGCGAGCGTTTGTGGTGCCGATGCTGGCAGTGCTAGACGGGGCAGTTCGTCACGACCAAAGAACGGACAGACAGTGAGCCTGTGTTGTGTGGCATAAGGATTTATTCGCTGGGGTTTGCTTCGGTTCGCCGCTTTCTCGAGTGTCTTATGAAACATCAAGCCACTAATTGTTTTGATTAAAGAACGAAGAGGAAATAAAATCTTGCGTCAGCGACGGCGCGCGTTCACTGCAAGTTTCAAAGGATGTATGCGGTTGCGGGGTTGCTAAACAATAATCCTCCTTCCTGCCTTGGACCTCAAGGAAAACATAGCTTACTTTCCGTTGAGCATGTGGCGACGCTGTTCGATTCAAATCAGTTCCTTGATGACACTCGGATGTCGACCCGAAAAATTTAATTTTGTTTTCGTGCAGCAAAGCGAAAGACTGCGTTGAGTTGTATACCCGCAAATTGTAGCTACCTATACGTACACGTACATTGCAGCAAGGCGAAGAGTTTTGCAATGTAGCAGAGCCTTGGTTTTTTTTTTAATGAGTTTTGTATAGATTCATGTCAATTAGTTTTTGCACATATGAGGAAAACATGAGATTATTGAAGTAGGTATACACTGAGCATAGAAAAATATGAGAAGAATAAGTAATTCTTTTAGCCACAAACGACAGAAGGCACTATGCTATACACCATAGACGTACCTACTTCAAGAAATAATAGACATATATAGGAGGGGGAAGTGGGTTGGTACCCATCTGTTCTGCGTTACTATTTTTCCAATGCTCACGCCCATTTGGCGGGATTGTAGAAATGAATATGACTTCATAGTCAAATGAATATGACTTCATAGTCATATTCATTGGTACCTGATACCTTCTGGATGAGATATACTTGCGTAGTTGAAATATTATTAGTAGGTACCTACTTTTTAATGAAAGTAATCATAATACACTAACCGATTAATATAGCTTATCTGGGACACAAAAAAAAAACATAAGATGAGATGGTAAAAAGCAGAACACACGGCAACGAGTTTTAAACTTTGAGGCATTGGCTATATCTTCAATCTCCTCGTCCTCATGTTAATGCGGGAGAGTTTACGGTGTTTTATCAACCAGCCATGTTCATCAGAGCCTAAATAGCATAGCCCAGATCGAGTTATAGGGAAATACCCCGTGCATTCAAAACCACTCATTTAATAAAGTTTGTCAATCCATCAAGTCTTTCAATATCTATCTACTAAGTCTTGTCAAAAGCAAACATAAACCTTAAAACTGCTTTAGATTGAACATGGACCGACTCCGGCCATCGAGGTTTTCTATCAACCGTTACCCTCAGATATTTTGGCTTTACCCAAGAAGTAAGTCAGAACAGTCAGTGGCCTTTTTACCCCTTTGTGAAGAGAGGAAGCCAAGTTGTCCCATCATTTTCCTTAGCAGCATTACTTTACTCAGTTAAAGTGCCTTTAAACACATCTATTAAAAAATTTACAATTTTAAAACTGTTAAAGTTTTTTTCTGAATTTCTAAAAAGAGATGGAATCCGTTATTTATTTCGAATTTTTGCTTATTATGAATAAAAATAAATTGAGAAGCGCAACAGCTCGAGGTGAACCAGGGCCCAAGTAACACACCCTGGAACCAAAAGCATTGATTTTTTTTTGTATATTGGACTTATAACACACTCAATATGCTCTTCCGTAGCACTACTGGTTTTGAAATGTTTCTTAATCGTACCGTTGGTGCGCAGATTATTTACTTATAAAATTGGTTATAGAAACGCATTAACCACCATAATCATACAACTAAAAGTGCTTACACAAAAGCCTCCGTAAACATGGTGCTATAAACGTTCCTAGCACTAAAGTTATAAGGATATAGGTGCTGAGGAATTAGGTTCTATATCGCAGGTTCTGTAGACCTTTCTACCACCTGTTTTCTAGCACTATAGGTTTGACACGTTTTCAATTCAATGGTTTTTATTTATAACCATTATTAATTTTTAATTAATAAATTTACAACAAACTTGGGGGTTGCCAGTGCCATACAATAGAAAACAATGTAATTGACAGAAATTGTTGTGAGAGCATTTTAAGCAAACGTTTATATAAGAATTTTACATTTTTAATAGAATGATATGAATTTTAACTAGATTAAATTTTTAGGCTGGAAAAATATATATCATACACAAAAATTTGATTTCAAGATCATGTTTTTTTTTTTGCTATTTTTTCTATGCACGTTAATTAAAAAGCTAACAGAGTGTATCGTTGCTTATGACTATAATGACTATAATGCTTGCCGAATTGTAAATTGTTTTAATTTTTCACTTTTCTATTTTTTCTATATTCTAGCTTGTCAAATAAGTTAGGTTTAGGCAAACTTGGTTCAACACTTGAAGTATTTTATCAGCTCACTGACATGCCCACTTTTAAGGTAGAAGTTCAAAAGGTATTCTCCTTGGAGTTTAAAACTGTCAAGGTATAAACTGCAGTCATGGATAAGAATAAAACAGCCTGTCAAATATATAATTAACAGCCTGTCAAATATATAATTACCTGTCAATAATAATTATTCAAACCACCTAATATAGGAAACAGAAGCCAACGTATATCGTAAGAGAAAAGAGAGTGATGGTAACCCTAAATAAATAAGCCCCATGTTTCACAGAAAACACAAAACCTTATAATGAAGCTGGACAGTGCTAAGAACCCAAAGTTTCTAAAAGGCAACGCGGAACACCTTAAGTGTTACAAAGGGACCTAGAATTTTTTGCCGAATCCGACCGGCATTTTGAAATTTTTAGCTTAAAATGACTGTTTTTCAATAAATATGTTTGAAATTTGACAAAAAATTATATGACAAAAGTTGTAGATATTGGTATTTTGTAAGTTGTATGTTTATATTGTTTATGCCACCGCCCACTTTTGTGGGCGTGGCGTTAAAAAAAAGTGATTTTTTTAGTTAAAAATGCGGAATTTTAGAATGAATTGTATGCAACCACCTAGTATAAAGCATTCAAAAATTATATTTTTATATCCCGTCTACTTTTTGGAGGCGTGGCGTTTTTTTTTTGGTATGGTCGGGTATTTTGCAATCCGTCGTAGATTGCACTGTTGCACTTATTATTTCATTTGCTTAAATGGGCTTAAAAACTTGAGGTCGGAAGCGGTTATTTTGAAACCTTTTTTTTATGCATTTGGTTACACACCTCAGATGAAGTTAATCAAGATCGCCACAACCGTTAAGGAACTAGCAACTTTTAAAAACTGTTCTCGGAAAAGTTGTTTTTGGTTTTGAGTAAAATCCTCAAAGTTTTTGAATATTTGTAGTTTGTTCTAGTTTTGTAAAAATTTTCAGAAGATGGACTATGCCTGTTATTTATTTAAAAATCAAAATATCAAACGGTATATTAAGAGATACAGGGGGAGGCATACGTTCTTTTTAAGCTTTATGATAATTTTTTTGATTTCAAATCCGTAAAAAAAAACTATTATAAATTTTGCTCTCAATCGCCGCTAGACATTTTCCATTACCTCCCACAACTGCCCATGCGTTAGCATTGGCTGCTGTTATTCTAAAATTCTGTATAAACCAGTTTTTTCGTAAACGATAAAACAAGCTCTCGTTTGGTTTTTTAAATAGGCTATAAAAAACTAAGGTTAGAAACGACAGTTTTGAAATATTAATGTATAGCTTCTCTTTTTGTAGCATAACCATTTGCTTTTTACCTAAGATTTATATCTACTCTTTACCTAGATTTTAAAAATTGTTTTTGAAAATGATTCTAGGTTTTTGGGTTAAATTTCAGAAGTTTTTGAAGCTTTGAGGTTCGCTATAATATTCCTTAAGATTTTGGATAATTTCTGATACGTGTGAATCAAATCATTTTTAAATATATTTTCGAATATATTATTTTTTGTATACTGCTTTATTAAAAAGAGAGAAATATTGATTTGATGGATTCAAATTCAAGGTTTCCATATTTGATCATACAAAGTGTATGTACTTAAAATCGATTACGAAAGATGCAACCAGTATACCTAGTTTTTTTTCTATTCGAAACTCGGTAAGTACTGAAAGCGCTCACGAATTTTAAAACGAAAAAGCATATCATTCAGAAGACGTAATTTAGGAAACAAAAAGATTCCCTAAAAATCCATAATTTATATTAACTGCTTTTCTGGCTGAATTTGGACTTTACCTCACTTAACAGCTATTCAAATTCTTATGTTGTTTTCCCCAGACCAAAGTTAAAATTCCCTTTCTACCATTTCCAATATTTTATAGCTGATCTGGCTACACTGCTCTCCAGAATACCGCCTTGTAACGATGTGATTCGTTACACAATCAATTAACCAACGTTAAAATTCCCCTTCTACCATTTCCACAATTTTATAGCTGATCTGGCAACACTGCTCTCCAGAATAAGAATACCGCCTTGTAACGATGTGATTCGTTACACAATCAATTAATTCACCGACCGTTGTCAGTATCCACAAATGCAGCAATGCATTTGGCCTCCATACCATAGGCATTCGGCTAACAATGGACTAACAACTGATACACGCTAATGTGTTTTATACCGCAGAAGTTGTTCTTAGCTGCCCGCTTAATAACAAAATTAAAAACACTGGTTGAGTTTAGTACCGAGATCGAGGACCGCTCAAAATACAAGAAAAGTTTTTTAGTTCTTTTAATCTCTCGCGTTTACTCCTTTTAATAATTCGCATTCATTCTTTGTGAAAAACCTGTCTAGAGCGTACAAATTAGTGATGCGCGGGTATAGCGCTGGTTTTGAACGCTGGTATAGCTAAGTCACCTTGCTTATTTCTGGTTTTCGATCCGGGTCCCCTTTTCTGGTCTTCGGACCGAGTTCTTTCATATTTTCTGGCATCCGTAGCGTGTCCTTTTCTGGTTTATTTTCGATCCGAGTCCTCTGATATTTTTTGGCATCCGTGCCGAGTCGTTTTCTGATTTTTGAACCGAGCCCATCCTTTCTGGTCTTCGGACCGAGTCTTTTGATTATTGTGGCATCCGTGCCAACTCTTTTTCTGGTTCGTGGAACCGAGTCCATCTTTCTGGTCGTGTGACCGAGTCCATTTATCTTTCTGGCGACAAAGCCGAGTCCGATATATATCTTAAGAGTGTTTAAGTATACCTAGAAGTTAAGTTAGTTACATAAGTAAACAATAAAGTGTATTGAAATAAGAAAACTGGTGTGTTTAGACTTCGTAAACACAGAGTTATTGTTTTTTCTGTGGATGGCCTGGAACCGACGAGCGAATCACCCGCTATAGACACTTAAAAGACCCTTACAGCCTTACTGTCTCAAAGACGACTAAACCGCTGAGCATATTCTGTAATCCCTTTATGGGATTAGACGGCAACAAATTTTTCAGAGAACATTAAAAAAACCTTCTGGCATTCAAAGGGTCGCAAAGATGGCTTAAGGTCGAAGTCCTATCCTTTGCAATGGGCATCATTCATGCAGAAAAGGGCCTAAAGGAACTTTTGTCTAAAAATAGTTGACATGAAAACTATTCAATCAGTTTCCACGGGGCTCAACGTTCAAGGTAAGTTAACGTCCGGCTCGCGTTTTATTTTTTTTTTTCAATGTTAGCTCCATCTAGCTTAAAATTTACTTTAGCATATAGCTGAGAAAATTACATGCGGTCCGATGCTCTGAAAGTTATAAATATCGAATTTTATATTGGATAACAAGACAATTTATTTAAATGCCGCGTATGACAGCATCTATAGAGACGAGCTATATAGCGCAATGTCTAGTTTTGGCATCCCTGCCAAACTCGTCAGTCTGTGCAGGATGACGATGGAAAACTCACGCTGTTCCGTCAAGGTCGGCAAAGACCTCACCGACCCCTTTGATGTCAAAAAAGGATTTAGACAAGGCGCTGTCATGCGAATTCTTTAACATCATACTTGAGAGAATTGTGCAGAACTCTCGCGCCAACACCAGAGGTACAATCTTTCAAAAGTCCGTTCAACTACTTGCATACGCAGACGACATTGACATAATCGGTAGAACAAAGCGTGATGTCAGTGAAGCCTTCGTGAGTATTAGGACGCAAGCGGCGAATATGGGTTTCAATGAGGGCAAAACCTAGTATATGCTGTCATCAAGAAAAGACACCCAACACCGACGTCTTAGACAAAACATCACCATCGACAGCTATAACTTTGAGGTAGGCAGGGACTTTGTCTACCTGGGTTCCGCTATCAATTCAGACAATGACACCAGCGCTGAAATCAAACGAAGGATAACTCTTGCCAATCGCTGTTTCTTTGGCTAAAGTGTCCATGTATAAGACCCTCATCATCCCAGTCCTGCTTTACGGTGCAGAAGCATGGACCCTGTCAAAGGCGGATGAAAACACTTTAGGCTGCTTCGAGAGGAAAATTCTTCGGACGATTTACGGTCCCGTCTGCATAGACGGAGAGTGGAGGAGGAGATATAACATCGAACTGTACGGGCTGTACAGCGATACCGACCTAGCCAAAAGAGTCAAAACACAACGTCTACGATGGCTGGGTCATCTAGAGCGGATGGACACCAACGCCCCGGCCCGGAAAATCTTCGAATCCACACCGCAGGGACGACGCGGTAGAGGAGCACCGAGACTCAGGTGGCGCAAGGCAAGTGGAAGGGGACCTCAGCCAACTTCGCGTGCGAAACTGGAGACGGCTAGCTAGAGACAGAGCTGGCTGGCGAAGCTTGTTGGCTGAGGCCCAGGTCCACCCCGGGCTGTAGCGCCACCCGGGGTAAGTAAGTAACAAGACAATTTTGTTATATAAATAAATCGTCGCTTTTATTGGATCGCTCCCCTACGGCAAAGCCATACAAAATTGAATTTGATATTGAAAGCGGAATAGGCAATTCTAATGTTGAAGTCGCAGTTACGGTCGAACGTTAGCATCAAAACACCGTGCGGACAGAATCTTACCGCATATTATTCGGAAGCTAATATTTTATACAAAGCTGGAAACCCAATCTTTTAACTAGTTCCAGGACCGCGAAAATGAAAAGCTCGATCCGGATAAAGTTGTTCTTAGAACTCAATGATAGATTGCGGTCACTTTGCATTAATTCTGAATGTTTTTGAAAGCATTCGATTGTGCATTTGACTGACATCCTATATTGAGAGCAACAACCACTGCCGAACCAATTATATTCTGATGATTTATTTAATCACTTGCTGGTGCGAATGCTTTTTGCATTGTGCATATCACTCAATGCCCACGCAATTTTAGGTCCACCAATAGACGGGCTATTGGTCAGCGGTCATCGACATCAAGTGTCAATTCAGTTGTTGACCAAATGCAATTTAATCCTTTTGGAGTCCCATTCAACCACCTATCCCGTATCCATTCGCTTTACCCAACACTGTTTTCTTTATAATGCCGTTAAAACCATCAAATGCACAAGTTGAGTTTAAGGTCCTTACACAGCCAGCATGGCATGCGACAACCCTTCAAACCTATCAACGACCTTAAACCAGCATCTGAATTTTGTCGGGCATTTCAATGCAGAGCACAAAACCTCCCCGGGCGAGTGGTACAGATCCATTTACAGGTGGAAAGCAAACCTATCAAATGTTCAGCACTGACAGTCGAATACGAACTATGCATGCATATCCAAACGACTGCACATCCTTGCATTGGCGCACCACATTGATGCGGGGAAGGGCATGTGCCGGCATTTAGAGTGTAATGCAACGCGGGCTCCATAATCGGGACGACCAGCTATGGGGTTTATGTCACTACCATTGATGACTTCAACTCGGCTTCAGAGCCTTGGTGGAGAGTGCCCGAGTTCAGATATCGGTCAGCGTGAAACCACCCGAATGACGTCACACGTTTTATGAATCAGCTCCACAGCAGTCAGTAGGCCCACAAAATTTATTCAATTAATGAATTGAATGGTATTCTGTTGGGTGTCTGTTGCCCCTTCCTCAGACACTCAGTCACACATGTATACCTATGTATGCATGGCGACTTCCGGGTATTTCAGTAGACCGGAAATGCAGCCACGTATCTGAATGTGGTCCTAGGAGGACGATGAAAAAATAAATCCGTAGATAATAGCGGTGAAATAATTATCGTGCCTTTTATAGGGGAGCTTTCGAAATGATTGTCACTACTGAATGAGAGAAAGCGCCAACCAGCCTCAGTGTGGGACTCAGGGCTTGGTGTACAAATTACGTCAGCGGGGACTGATCCATACGCAATTGGACAGTTGAACAATTTGTGGTCTCTACCATTGCAACGCAGGAGATGTGCAAGTAGGTATGCGCGGATTTATCTGCATAAATAATAATTTGTTTGGTTTTAAAGGAGGGGGTTTGGGGCGCTGGCCTTTGGTAGACCAGCTCCAGATATGACAATTTAACCAACCGAGGTTAATGTTGCCTCTGGGGCTACGAAAGCAGCGTACAGACCGCACATATGCATTGCATTTGGGTTTGAACGGGCATTTATTACATTTGTTAATGATTTATGAATACGTCCGATTAAATAATTACAAAACTGTCACTGCAGTGGGGGTTGTCCTCAATTTTTCACGATTACATCTGTGGGAAATGGTTTTGGCTTGCAAACGGATTGCGGGCTTGGTTTACCTATAAGCTTAATATTTTGACAATCGTTATCGAAGAAGAACCAGGTGGGGCAGAGTGAAAGGACACTGATTGGAATTGTTTTACCCTTCCATTAAGTTTATTGGTCATCAGTGCCATGAGAATTAATTCAAATTTGATTGGTATCGTAACGTGAAGGCTTAAATTAAAACTTTTGGCATTGTTTATAGTTAATTGGCAACTTTTCTAAAATGTCTCTGGTAGTGCGCAAATCACTGTTCAAAATACCCGCACCATCATGCAAACATTTCGCACACCATGACTAGTCTTGATGGCAAAAAACATATACTATCTAAGGGAAACGTTGCACGGCGCACTTATTGTTTTATCAGTTCAAAATTCCCAACCTCTGATCATTTCCCCAAGCCTCGGTACCACCACATACAAAAACATTTGAGTTACTTATTTATCAGCACTCTATGCCATACATCTTAAAAAAGCGGAGTTTCAGTTTAAAAATATATGAACCATCTAGCATAGAGCATTCAACAATTACATTTTTATATCCCGTCCACTTTTTGGAGGCGTGGCAGTTCCTTTTTAGGTAGGTTAGGTTATTTTACAATCATCGACGGGCTGATGTTTTTTCATACGCTTTTTCCAACTTGTGTATACTTTCTTTGTGTATTTATTTCCGAGATTTGTCCTGCTGGAAAAATCTCCGCTTTTGGTAGTGCCGTTTGCAATGTTTGCGTAATCTGGGTGGGTGTAATCTTTCTAGCTGCGAACGCTAGATTTCGAACACTTAATACCCGTTTTTCAGCACCTCGTCAAGCAATAGTAATGAAAATCGCACCATCCCGATTTCTGTTATAAATCTTGCATAATATAGGCATGGAAAATCTCAGGACCGAGCGCTAACATTTTTTGTGTGCTTATCGTTATGATTTCCGCTTCAGAAATACTGCGATTATTAGGATACAAAAGTATTTGTGTGTACCGCCACCTACCACATCGCTAGTATCGAGGATCGATCGCTTTCGATGGTCACAATTCAAAGCTTCAAACCAAACTGTAACTATCACAGCTGTAACTATCCGCCATTTAAGCAACTGAATCATTTTCTTAAAATTTTTCTTTTTGTAATTTTATATTGGTGCTTTTCGATATCGAAATTCGAATGCCAGTTTGCTGTCAACTGACTAAATTAACAGTTTAATCGGTGGGCGTTTTGGGTAAGTGAGCCGATGGGTAAGTTCACTTTATTTTCGCCTTAAGGTAGGAACACAATGCTAAAAATCGTCACATGCCACACCACAGTATCCGATTGCTCTACTTGACTACTGATGATGTCAAGGGGTATTAGATGGCACAAGTGTTGCGAAGAAGTGTCGCTTCACTTACATTACGCAATCATCTACCTCATTTACGAAGCTACCAGACCAAAGAGGTAAAAGTAATGATTCGCCTAGTCATCATTGTGTAACGCAGTAAGGTCGGGAGATCTTGTCGATTTGGTTGCCAACGATATATACGACTGACACGCGACGGAAGAGCTACAAATCGGTGTTGGCTGCATGATTTATTATATTCTGAGGATAGTTCTCAGATTATTGCAATTTACTCTGTTGGAGTATTTAACAATTTTTTCGTAAGTTTGAGCTACATAATCGCAAAAATGAAGGCCTAGCGAAAGGAACTTTAACTATGGTATCTATGCTGACTTCATCCTGCCATCGTCAAATGGAAAAAAAAGACTTGCTCTTTTTCACGGTCCCCACCTCCGCAAGGGTCTGCTAAGACCTCCGAGAGTATAATTTGTTTTGAAAAACTTCTAAAAGTGTCGTTCGTATTCGGCGAAAAATTGTAGGTCCCCATGTATGTGAAGAAATTAACGCACATAGCATACATTGTTGAGAAGTTGGCCCTGGTTCACCTCGAGCTGTTGCGCCAATCTATTTTTTTTTTTTATTCTGAGTTCATAAGGATTCTTCACACCTTTATAAAGACTGAACGGCATGTCCGATGTGTTGAGGACGCTGCTTGATTTCTGAAGCAGTTTAAGTAAATGACTTAAGAACACAGAAGAGGGGAAAATACAAACAAATACTTAACAAATAGAATAAGTCTTCATAAAAGACCATAAAGAACCATAAAAAACCATAAGACATTGAATAACAATTTTACATATTATGAAATTTAGTAATAGAAAATATAGCCAGCGGAAATTGGTTTGGGAAAATGGCGTAGGTACCACTACCTACCTACAATTTTATAGATTTCGAAACGCTAGCTATTTCTACCTATAAGCGTAGATGGGAAGCGGTTACTTAGGGGGTCAAGAATAACCCCAATCAGTAATTTTATGTGCCACAACTCGTATGACCTGGGTGACGTAATTGGTCTTCCCCTCTATTGATAGGGCTCTTTCCAGTAGATATAAGTGGACTTGCTCCTTAACCGCTCCTAGAACAACGTGGACTCTTGTCGCGAGTGAAGCGTGTAGAGCTGAGCCCTACCTGGCCAGCTCATCTACACATTGGCTTACTGTTATGCCGCCTGGCGTCTCCATTCGACAGATTTATGCCTTCCCGATTTCAACGATTGGAAAGTGACTGGAAAACATTAAGTGGAGTCACTAGTTGTTAAGACTATTTTCAGTCATTTCCGCCTGTAATCTTACAATCAAGGAAATCGGCAAGGCATTAATCTGTCATAAGGGCACGCCAAGTCATTATGAGCAGAAAGTTCGATAAGTGACACTCTGGAACGTTTGCCCAGATGGGTAAACTCGTTACATGCGAAGTTTGAAGGGTCATATGGTGCACCAGTTAATAGTTTTTTTTAAGATGCTTTATTTTGTACAAAAAACTACATTGGAATCGCTATTTCTTGAACTTTTTCCGCATTTAGCTTGATTTCCCATTTGTTGAAATAATTTCCCAATATTTTCAGCGCATTGTTTAAATTGGTCTCAAAATTAAGACCAAAAACATCCAAAGAGAATATCACTATGTTATCAGCGAAAACTGCTTTTTTTGCAGTTTGGAAGATAAGGTATATCACAGGTATATAGATTATACAATATAGGTCCAAATACTGACCCTTGTGGAGCACCCAACTCAAATTTTACAAATCTGACATGGACTCACTGACAGAGACGCGAAAACTACGATCAGACAAAAAACTTTGCACGTTTTTGACAATGTAGCAAGGAAAATTCAAATTCATAATTTTAAATATCAGGCCATTATGCCAAACAGTGTCAAACACTTTTTCTATGTCAAGTCAAATCATTCCGGTGGACTTTCCCACGGCACGGTTTTGCTTGACATATTTACAAATTCTTAACACTTGATGAAAGGTCTGCAAAACATAATAACCAAATTGCTCGTTTGGATATTATGTTTTGGTTCGAGATAAATTTAACCAGTTTCCTTTTTAGAATTCTTTCGTACCCATTACCAACAGTATTTGTGACACGGTTTCATTTTTGCTCCGCGACATGATGTAATAAAGTCCATTCACGATAGGTAGGTACAAATAACTTCGTACTCCTCCTTGTTCCAATGGGTCATCAATTTACTGTGTAATCGCAGCATGTATATCCACTTGAGCCGATATCACCTGTAAAACTCTTAAAACATTCAGAACATCGACTCTTGCCTATCCATATTACCATAATCCATTGTACATTGCTAATACTTCTTTATACAGCTAATTCCACAATAGGACATCATGCTGGGAGCCGCGTGATTTACTTTCCCAATAGAAAAAATTTAAGCGGGCAAATCCATCATTATGCTTTCATTTCCGTACCGCTTCCTTGGATTCACTTTGACGGAGATATACAGCACTCGGATGGCCCATTGCCTCTGTCAGGGCAATTTGTCAATTCTTTTCATTTTGGTGCTGATGTATACATACTGACTATCTATGTATGTGACTGAGAGGTAAAGCGAGGTCTTCCCCAAGAGCCACGTACACCAGGACCTTCTAGTTTCGAACGCTTCCACCCAGAGGACATAAATTTCCCACTTAAGAAGCAATCAGATTGTTTTCCCTTGGCTTGCGTTAGAAATGTCGCCAGTTAGAGTAGGTTGACGGGAAAAGATTCGTCGAAGTCTCTTGCCGTTGCCACACACCAACAAAATGAGAAAGTCCTTTGTAGGAGTTCTTTTTTTGTCCTGTGTAAAGCGCGATTTTCTTTTCATATCGCCCGTCTTATCCATTTTTAAAAGGATGCTTTAACGATGTGGAATGCATTATCCTTGCGGGTGGTATTCTCAGCCATCACTGGGGCGGGTGAGTGTGGAATTTATGACGCAGTGAAATGGAGGACCTCAATTATTTTTCTTCGCTATAAATCAGTTAATTTGAATTTCGAATTGAGAGCCTTCGAAGAATAAGGCGAGTTTGGATAGGTTTTTGGATATTTTGTGGTTTAATATAGTAATTTATTGCGGAATTTATCGATCACAAATTTCCGGTATACACTGCGGCTTGTGCGTTTACGACTTTGGCAGACTTTGCGACATTTACATTTGCGCTAGTATTAGCTGATTGTTGTTTGATTCTTACTACACGACTCGACTCCTTAAACCAGGTTTTCTGAAAATTCAAACTTAGTATTATTGCCATATTTTCGGCTTATATTGTGCCTTGTCAAGTGATACTAGCCTTCAGACAATGACAAATCTACCCACCTTACAACATAAGCATATATTCACTTCCAATAAACTGGTAACGGGTAGCAAATTTCAAAGCTACCCACGCAATTTCGATCCTATGAGATAACATTTTGTGTGTTGCAGCATAACCTCTGGGATCCCACAGCGTTTAACTTTATGTGCCTCCTCGTATCTAGTAGGTTAGATATCCTACACTTAATTTAACAGGGTACTTAAAGAGGTTAGATATAGGTATACGAAATTCCACCTTAGCCGCACAACATTTAGCAGGTTGGCTTTATGCAACCAATAAATCGTTCTGAGGGCACAACAGGTAGGCATGTAAGGTTTATGACGAAAAATCAACCATGCCCGCCCGACTTCCGGTAAAACTTTGAGGTTTTCGTGTTTAACTTTGCTTCCTTTTCATAATATATCTTATACGCATAAAGGTTTGAGTGGGAAGGTAAATTCATTATTTTATGTATTCCAGGGGTTGCTGGGTTGTATGTTATGGTTCTCCCGACATTTTGCTTATGAAATTATATATCTACGTCATGGAATTGATTGAAAAAAAGTAGGAGGTGGGATGGTACCTAAGATTTAAGGATGCTTTCTTTATGGCTTTATTAATTCATATTTTCCTACCCTCTCAAGTGCTATTAGATAAGTTTTTTTTTGTGCTCAAGGAGGAGCATATTTAATTTTGAAATAGGGGCTTTGTGTATGTGTTGGGGTAAATGAAGGTAAACAGCCCAAGATATTCGAGTAATATACCAACATACTTTCAAGTTAATTATGTGTCCTTTTTTGCTGCAAAAATTTTTGAATTACTTAAGTATACACATTATTTGGCTTCCTTCAATCATTTCGTAAAACAACGGCGGGGCTAAGCATATGTCATATCATATGTCATTATGATATGTCATCTTATTTTATCACACGGGTAAAAAAAATCAACAAAATAATGAAAGGCTTTCCCAGTACTCGTATCGGTCCTTGTTATACCCAATCTCATAGGATAGGAGGTATATTAAGTTTCATTCTTAGTTTTTAACATAAAGATATAAACAATGTAGACCGCCAAGACCTTAAGGGCATATGATCAAGACCGAATTCTGAGTCGAATAAGCCATAGCCGTCCGTCCCTCTGTCCGTCCGTATGTCACCAATTTTTAAGCCTTAAATTTTTAGCTAGGAAGCCGAAATTTTGTAAGTAAGCTTTCTGGCATCCGAAGCAATAGAAGTGTTAAAATATTCTGAATCCGTCCACAGACACGCCCATAGTCACACACACACTAACCACTACACCACGGCACCCCACAAATGGTTCTACATTTGGTTGTTACAAAATTTTGGGCCACGTCTACATTTAGAGGCAGAATTCCATAAAATTCTATAAATTTCCAGAAAAACATGGATTTCGACTGCTTTACTATCTTTACTAAGGATAGATGGTGGAACTACAATAAGTTGGGACATCTACAGCGCCATCTAGACAAGCTTCGGAGAAACAGCTGTCAAGAAGCAGTGGAGAAATCGACGCCGCCAGAACGGTCAACAAAGTTTCGCAAGCTGCTGCCATCTAAAGACAGCTCTGTAGGAATGGCGGCCAATGTATACGACGATGAACTTCAAAGGGTTCAACTAGCGAGGTTGACTTTCTCATATGCATTCTATATAGGTACCCAACATGTGCCACAAATGCGTCATAGGATTGGATTTCATGAAGACCATCATGGATTTTATAAAGCCATCGAGATCCCTATGGTATGCGAAAACGACAACGCTTTAAGTCTTCGAAAGATTATGAGAAAAGATTATCTCAAAGAGCTTGCAGAGCCAAAAACCTATATGGAACCTGTATTTTGCTGTGCATTGTGCTTTTTTGTGATGTTGAACTTAAAACCATAAAATCGCAAAAATAGTTTAGCTCGAACAACAAATAAGAATTGATTGGAAGATGTACCTTATAGCTGAAAATGAAGAAAGTCCTGTCTCTCCAACAAAATTGGGCGAACAACATAAGGCTATAATATGAGCTTAATCAGGAGTAGCAAAAAGTGGCAGAAAATTTCAACGGCGAGTTTGTCGAAAAGCATTATTATGATGTGACTACAAGGCGTGAAAAGACATGCCAGCAGTCGCTGAATGCACCCATCGATTTACATGACGCGCACATCTCTTTTCACTTATGATTCCACATTCCCGGTGAAGCCAGACCGATTCGCCAAACTGCTGGATGGCCTCCGCTTGCGAAACTGCCGAAGATTGACGCGATGCGATGGTACCGGCATAAAAGAAGTCCGCTTTACAACGGGCAAGCAACCATACCAGTTTATCTTAATGTTGCTTGGCTTTGGCTTCTGTAATTCTCCGGTCACTTTTGAGCGTTTGACTGAACGTGTGCTGCAGGCTCTGACATTCAAAAGCACATGGAGTGCTTGGATGACGTTTTGGATAAGATTTTTGCATAACAGAACACGAATACACCTATTAACGTGACTTTGAATTAATTTCACAATTATTAAGCAAAAACAAATTAGTGTCTATCTTAACTCAAACAATATGCTCGCACCTATTCAAGCAAGGTTTCGCCAAAAACACAGTTGTGCCACGGCCTTGTTATGTGTTTCTGACGATGTAAGACAGGCTTTAGACAGGGATGAAGTTACCTTTTTGGTATTGCTTGACTTCTCGAAAGCTTACGACTCAGTTAATAATGTAAGATTATGTAATAAGCTTATACAACAGTATAACTTTTCAGTCTGTGCTGCCAAGTTAATTTATTCTTATTTGATTAATAGGAGACAGGCAGTTCAAGTTGGTGACATCTTATCAGATTTTCTCCAGAATGCAACCGGCGTCCCTCAAGGCTCTATACTTGGTCCCATTCTGTTCTCTATGTACGTTAACGAACTACCATCCAAAATCGAGAACTGCACATCTCATATGTATGCTGATGATGTGCAACTATATCTAAGCTGCCCCCTTGGGCTTATCGAGCATGGAGTTTCTTGTATTAATAAAGACCTGGAGAAAATAGTGCGCTGGTCCAAATTGAACGGCCTTATTCTAAACCCAAAAAAGTCGAAATGCCTCTTAATATAAAGAAATATTCTGGACTTATCTTATTTTCCATCGATCATGTACAACAATGCTCCAATAGAATATGTTGAATCTGCAAAAAATTTTGGGGTTACATTCAACAGAAACCTAACCTGGGATAATCATATAAATAGAATCGTCGGAAAAGTTTATGGTGAACTGCGTGCCCGTAAGGTACTCAGGTGTTTACACCTGTCAATACGCGCGTATTACTTGCTAAAACTCTGGTAATACCTATACGGATTTATGGCTGTGAAATTTTTTGTAAATGTAACTATGTAAGGTGGTCAAAGGATAGACATGTGCACTCAAGAGGATACAAGCATCCACAGGTTTTCTAAACCCATCTCTGTCTATCAACTCCTACTCTCACCTCCCCGTGGTGAACACCGGGTGCCTAGTACCTCAACTGGAGATTGGGTTCCAACCCCTTTGGAAGGTTGTTAGGGGTAGCAGACGAGAGAGGAAGGGGGGGAGGAGTGTTCCCACTAAGGCACTTCTCCTTGCATCCGGACGGCAGCGGAGGAATTCCCCAGATGGAATCAACGGTGGCGTCATAGTTCCAGTCAGGCCGAACTACTTAGTGAACACCTTATATGGGCTACTACGACGTATTCGGAGCTCAGGCCTATAAGGAGCGGGCTATCCGGCTCTCCGTCCTTAGAGCTAAGCAAAGGATCTGGTCCTCCAGGTTGGGGGTCGTGCCGTCGGGGTGACTTCCCGGCCACGTAAAGAAACACCAGTCACGAAGCAGAAACAAGCCTCGGATTCGGACGGATTTACTGTTGACGACCAATACAAACGAGAAAAGGACAACGAGCTCCGGATCTGCACGTGGAATGTTAGGTCCCTTAACAGACCACGTGCAGCCGAAAAACTAGCGGAGGTCCTTAACGACTGCAAGGCAGACATTACTGCCATCCAAGAAATGCGGTGGGACGGGCCGGGCAAAAGAAGGATGAAAAACTGCGACATCTACTACGGCGACTGCTATCGGCATCAAAGACAGCGCCTATTTGGATGTGGTTTCGTTTTTGGAGGCAGACTTAGGCAAAAAGTCTTGAGCTTCAACCCTGTAAGCGAGCGCCTCGCGACGATCCGCATCAAGGCTAAATTCGCCAACATTAGCCTGATATGCGCACATGCCCCCACAGAGGGAGTCCTAGGCGATTTTAATGCCAAGCTAGGAAGGGAGGGCATCTTTGGTCGTACTGTCGGAAAGCATAGCCTGCACGAGGCTATGAGGTTAGAATGAGGTTAAAAAGTTTTACCAAAGGATCAAAAGGTCCTGCCAAGGGTATAAACTTCGAACTGAAGCCTGTAAGGACCATCAAGGGAACATCGTTGTAGAAATTTGAAAAGACCACTTCTGCAGACTGTATAACGGCGAGGACGAACCAAATACCGCTGTCAGGCAGAACGAACCATTCAACCCGGGCGAAGACGTTACCGACGAAGCATACGAACGATACCGCCCACCCGACCTGGAGGAGGTGAAAGTAGCTGTGTCTAAGCTCAAGTGCAACAAAGCAGCCGGAGCAGACGGCCTAGCTGCCGAACTTTTTAAGCCCGCTGGCGATGAGCTGGTTAGGAGCATGCTTCAGCTCATCTGCAAGATATGGTCGGAAGAAAGCATGCCCGACGAATGGAACCTCAGCATTGTTTGCCCGATCCTGAAGAAAGGAGACCCTCTGAGTTGTCTCCTTGCCAACTATAGAGGCATAAGTCTTCTTAACATCGCATACAAGATCTTTTCTGCTGTACTGTGTGAACGCCCACACATATCAGTGTGGCTTTAGGCCAGGAAAGTCCACCATCGATCAAATATTCACACTGCGGCAGATCTTGGAGAAAACCCAGGAATTCCGAATCGATACACACCACCTCTTCATCGATTTCAAGGCCGCGTATGACAGCATCTATAGAGACGAGCTATATAGCGCAATGTCTAGTTTTGGCATCCCTGCCAAACTCGTCAGTCTGTGCAGAATGACGATGGAAAACTCACGCTGTTCCGTCAAGGTCGGCAAAGACCTCATCGACCCCTTTGATGTCAAAAAAGGATTTAGACAAGGCGACGCGCTGTCATGCGACTTCTTTAACATCATACTTGAGAGAATTGTGCAGAACTCTCGCGCCAACACCAGAGGTACAATCTTTCAAAAGTCCGTTCAACTACTTGCATACGCAGACGACATTGACATAATCGGTAGAACAAAGCGTGATGTCAGTGAAGCCTTCGTAAGTATTGGGACGGAAGCGGCGAATATGGGTTTAGCAGTCAATGAGGGCAAAACCAAGTATATGCTGTCATCAAGAAAAGACACCCAACACCGACGTCTTGGACAAAACATCACCATCGACAGCTATAACTTTGAGGTAGTTAGGGACTTTGTCTACCTGGGTTCCGCTATCAATTCAGACAATGACACCAGCGCTGAAATCAAACGAAGGATAACTCTTGCCAATCGCTGTTTCTTTGGGCTAAGAAGGCAATTGAGTAGCAAAGCCCTCTCTCGAGCAACTAAAGTGTCCATGTATAAGACCCTCATCATCCCAGTCCTGCTTTACGGTGCAGAAGCATGGACCCTGTCAAAGGCGGATGAAAACACTTTACGCTGCTTCGAGAGGAAAATCCTTCGGACGATTTACGGTCCCGTCTGCATAGACGGAGAGTGGAGGAGGAGATATAACATCGAACTGTACGGGCTGTACAGCGATACCGACCTAGCCAAAAAAATCAAAACACAACGTCTACGATGGCTGGGTCATCTAGAGCGGATGGACACCAACGCCCCGGCCCGGAAAATCTTCGAATCCACACCGCAGGGACGACGCGGTAGAGGAGCACCAAAACTCAGGTGGCGCACGCAAGTGGAAGGGGACCTCAGCCAACTTCGCGTGCGAAACTGGAGACGGCTAGCTAGAGACAGAGCTGGCTGGCGAAGCTTGTTGGCTGAGGCCCAGGTCCACCCCGGACTGTAGCGCCACCTTAAGTAAGTAATTAAGTAACTATGTAAGCAAAAGAAAGCTCGGTGTCGCGTTTAACGGCACGGTAGGATATGTCTTTGGCTTACGTAGATATGATATATATATATATATAGATATGCTTGGTATGCCTTTTGAAAAATATCTTTAACTTCGGACTCTGACACTTTTATCAGATATTTTACTTTCACAGCAGCCTCAATACTGTTTTGAAAGATTAAGTGTGGCCTCCTCGCAGAGAACTCGTCAGTTGATTCATCCTCGTTTTTCATGTCTAACATCGGAACGTCAATTTGTTGCCAATTCTGTCCGTCTGTGGAATTCACTACCGCGTTACATTAAAGATACACACAATTCAACAAGAATTAGGAATTTATTAAAGGATTATTTTTCAGTAAATAATTAATTTGTATTATATTCATCTTGTAAATTTTTTTCTTCTTTTCTTCTTTTTTTGTATCACTGAATTTAATTTAATTTAACTGCTTATCAGCTCTTTTTGTAAAACATTGCACTGTAGTATCTAAATCTGAAGAAATGTGCTCCGTTCAGAGCGGAGGTGAAGTGTTTGAGGCATGTGATATCGTGAAATAGAGTAAAACCGAATCAAAGCGAAAGAAATTGCGAGCTTTCCACGAATTCTAGTGTCTGAACCAGCTGACTGAGAAGATTTTTTAAAAAGTCAGATGGTTTTGTGATGCTCCGATACTAGCTTACCTAAACCCTAGCATCAGGACATTTATTGAGGAACGCTAGTCGTAAGAAGTGGCGGTATTTGCAGAGTTCTCTTAAAGGCTAAGACAGTTACAGACGAACGACTTCGAGGTGTACCACCGTAAAGGAAGACTGCATGCACTACAACGACGACGTGCTATTTGGGCTTTACAAGAGAACAGAGGCGAGCCCAATTGCAAAAACTGCGTGCGAAAAGAGGAGAAGGACGTAGGTTTTTCGTTTAAAAAATAAGAGCTGAACATGTAGCGGGCAGCTAGTCATAAACAACAACAAGATCCTTGAAAAAAATTACGTAAGCTGCAGGAAGTTGGTGAGGCCCTACCAAGTAGTTGCGCGAATAAAGTATGATTGATGTATGAAAAAGCATGATTATGATGAATAAAGGAGTGATTGAAATGAAATAAAGTGTTTACTTAAAAGGTGAAAAATTCAATCTTTAATGAATTCCAAATGTCTTTTCCAACTGTTTTTAGATCATCGTTAATATTTGCCAATCAACTGAAGAATTTCTTTTTCGTGAAAAATTTTGATAGCCTTGCTGAATGCTGTCAGGGGGACTGTCTACATCTGAGTTTATCTAAATGCCAAAGCCTCACATGCACGAAAAGAACCGAACCGACTCGATACACCTGCTTTAGAAAAAAAACCGGCTGCAAAATGGATATCAGCTTGCGCGGTGTGTTAGAGGATGTTGAACCACAATATAGACGCTAGCCCCACCAGATAACCGAAAAGAAACATTTGGTAAGATGTGGTAAGAGAGTAGAGAGTCACTCTTTACAAATGTACCTGTGCAGGAAGTTCTGAGCATAATTCGTCAACTAATCTCAACCTCCAGAATAGACGAAAAACACATGCCACTTTTGGAATTTTGCCTATCATCGGGTTTCTTCTCTTTCGACCAGAAGTTTTATCTGCAGAAAGATGGTGTAGCTATGGGATTACCTCTAGCTCCCTTACTTTCTGCATCATTAAACTTTCCGTGTTAATGAGTTTTTTGAACCATCTTAACTTACAACATCCGAAAACAAAGTTCACGATGGAACAAGAACAGAATGGATCCATTGCGTTTTTGGATGTTAAAGTAACGCGGAAATCAGATGGTACATTAGGACACACAGTTTACAGAAAAGGCACACACACAAACAGGTACCTCCATGCTTCCTCTCACCATCATCCGGCAAATTTGAGATCTGTTGTCTCCACACTTATTCAGCGAGCTCACAATGTATGTGATACAGAGCATCTCACCGCTGAACTTACCTTTGTGGACAACGTCCTTCAATCGAACGGCTACTCGAAAAGACAACGTTCATGGAAGCCAAATTTGTCGCGACAAGAAGACTGCAATGAGTTCGACAAGAGAGCCTTTCTACCGTACGTGAAAGGTGTCACGGACAAAGTCGGTCGAATTCTAAAACGATACGGTGTGAAAACGATCTTCTTACCGCCAAAAAAGGTGATAAATTATCTACAATCACCCAACAATCGCTTTCCTCTTCAAAGGTGTTTACGCAGTCCCTTGTAGCTGTGGGTCATCATACATTGGACAAACGCGACGAAGTATTTCGACCCGTTTAAAAGAACATATAAATGCTGTGAGCAATCAGCAGCGAGAAAAATCCGCTCTAGTTGAGCATGTCTTAGACCATCCCAACAAACACCATTGCATCAGATTTGACCAGGCTAAGATACTGGCTCGGGAGTCGCATTACACCACATTGCTTGCTCGTGAAGCGATTGAGATAAAACGCCACAAAACTTTCAATCGCGACGACAGTTTCAAATTGTCGCGAACATGGGATCCAATAATCGGCTCATCACCGTCGATTGCGAATTGGCTAACCAGCCCACAGTGAGCACTGTTTGCTCTCAGCCACCTGATGCACAACAACGAGAAAACGAGACAGCACTACTGCCTACGCACCGCTACAACTTGCGTAGTGTAATCGCCATAAGCATTTTTAGGCAGTTTCCCGGTGACCACGCTTAATGTAACTTAAGCGAAACGTTCGGGGTGAGTACGGTTTGCACTCATACTTTATTTTTAACGCGGTATATCCCAAAGCCTTTAAAATTATTTGGTAAGAAGCTGGTAATTATATAGGTTCTTAGATCTCCACTAACTGTATATAGCTGTACAACTTAAATTTAATTTTTCATTTCGTTTGGCGGGGGCTTGGAAAAGTGTTGTGAACTAACAATTACATAATGAACACCTATATTCAAGTTCCACTTATTCCCTTTTATGTAATCAAGAACAATACCTTCAAAGGCAAATAGCCGACTATTTGCCTTATCAAACAAAAACGAAAACATTTTGTCCTTCCACACTACTCTTACAAGATTTTCGCACCTCTTTCCCCAGTGAATCTTCCTTAAATAAATTCATTAACACTGTCCCTCAGCGTGGCTGTAAATTTTGTGACCGGCAATTTGCATAACAATCCAACTAAATTACAAAACATAAATATGAACATTACACAGTTGATTATACACCATGTTAATATCCTCCCCCGGGCACGTCCTTCCAAAAGAGAACAAAACATATTGATTGGTGGTATTTAGTTTTTGTTATTTAATTAAATACAACTTTTGTAGATTGTTCCTTGTTGGTTGGGCTTGGGCCTCTGTGTAGGTATCCTGGTTTTGCAATCTATGTTTTCCAAATTTATGATGATTACTCCATCGGTGTGAGGTGGTGCTGTGCCATCAACTGGCGCAACAAACCATTTTGTACAAGCAAAGTCTGCCAGCTTAACCCTTTAGCAAAACTTCTTCAGCTTCGTCTAAATCTTAATCAAAATGTTGTCTCGAATACTACAGTCAATGAGTGTGAGACAGAAGGGGGCTTTCACAAACGGGTTCACTGCAGCCCGTGCTGACTTGGCACCTTGTCTAGTTCATCGTAAAATTCAAACTCAACTAATTTGAATATAAATAAAGATGAAAGCGGGCTTGACACAGCGTTATTCTGAAGCAATTGTTCCGAATTTGTCATTCCGTTGCTAAAGTTTACGGTCCAAGGGTTGTTGCCCGAAAAACGGTGGTACAAATTACTGAGAACGATTCAATGAGGTAGCAAGGCAACAGGGCTGCTATAGGATGAGAACAGCTTTATTCTTCGTCGGTAAATTGAAGTAGAATAATATAATCCTACTTTAGTCCTTTCTCAATCTCGTAATTGCCACTAGAAAACAAGTAGGTATATCAACATGGCAGTCGCCTTTTCGCGTTGGCAAAGTCGTTCCATTATCAATATCCGTTTTGAAGTTTAATGCGATTAAATGCGACCAACGAGGACTCATCCTTATTTCGTGAATATAATCGCAATCACGTAATAGCCAAAAGCACCTAACTCCATTGGAAGAGCAATGTAGGTGTATGAAAGTTTAATGACCACTTACTTCTTTGCCAGGGCCCAGAAGTTTGGAAAAATTAAAATTCCTGGCATAAAAGCGCTAAAGTATGCTTAAAGACTCCTCTTCTCTAAAAAGTTTGAAATTCGATTGCCTAACAAATTAGTACTAAAAATTTGCGGGGTACCTAATACCTATACTATGGGGGCGAAACAGTGTGTTGAAAAAGAAAGTGTATAAAAAATAAATAGAAACTTAATAGCGACGTAAGAGTTTTTTTTTATACCCCATCCCATAGGATAGGATGTATATTAAGTTTTTTTTATATAGTTTGTAACACGGTGAAAAAGTAATAGTAGACCCCCAAGACCTTAGGGGCATATGGTCGAGACCGAAATCTGAATCGAATAAGCCATGTCCGTCCGTCCGCCCGTCTGTCGTATGTCACACGTTTCTAGGCCTAAAATTTTAAGCTAGGAAGCTGAAATTTGGTACATAAGTTCATTGTTACCCAAAGCAGTATAATTTTTTTTTTAATCCGCCTACAGGCACGCCCACAATCGGTGCAATTGTGCAACTTCCTCCAGAGCTTGCACAGCTGTCCTCCCCTAGTAGGCCATGGTATTGATTTAAAGGGTAATTTTTCAAATGCATTTTATTCAATACTTTTGTTTAAAAACGAAAATTTTTTACTTAATATACAATGTAGAAAACACTTAGTTCTACATTTTTTTAATATAAGGCTCGGGGCCATGCAAATTTTTGGAGGCAGAATTGAAGAAAAGCCTTAAATTTTCCATAAAACGTAATTTCGACTGTTTAGGAAAGAATAAAAAAAAATGAGCAAGTGGAAGAAAAAATAGGGCTAATAGGCTAAAAATTAAAATCAATTAATTGTAATTTCATAAAAATCATGAGAAAATACGTAAAAGCGAAAATTATTTCAGAAAAAAAAACCGTTTTTTTTTTCCTAAAAGCGACCCTTAAAAGTGGGCGGAGCTCAAAACTTTTTGTGGAGCAAACTTTAGCAAGTAGTAATATCTTTAATATTCGTCATATAATTTTTGTTTTTCAATTTAGAATAAACTTTCCGAGAAATCGGGTTGTTAAAGATCTAACATGTTAAAAGTGGGCATGGTCGACATTTTGGGCAGTCCACTTTTTGCCTTGTCAAAGGTCTTGGGCCAATATTGCTCAGTATCAAAATTTTAGCTCCAGTGCCATGTCTAACTTCACCAAAAAGCATTTTGAAAGAAAATATGAAATAGAGGTTATCTCGGCCGTTAACGGATTGAGTCAATTTCTTTGTCTGTGCAACAGAAGAACCAAGCCGCGTACCAAGTTTCAGCTCTCTAGCTTTGAAGACCTAAAACTTTAAGACATACAGACAGACGGACGAACGGTCATGATTTTTCGATTCACCTGTCGGTACCGGTCATATATAAAAATCTTAACTAAAAATCAAAAATGGTATCGGTGATATCGCTAAAATATAATGTAAACGAGATTCTAGATCTCGTTCATAAAAAGTTTTTAGCCCTCTTTTAGGGGTCGATTTTTCAAAAATATTAAGTTTGAATGTTAAAATGATTTCATTATGGTTACCATGTTTAGTCTGCGAACGACGGGAGTACTTGTGTTCCCAAGACGAAACATGATAAGTATTTTATTACAACGTACATTTAAGCGTAACTTTAAAATATCTGTGTTACAAGGAATAACAGCATAAGTCGACTTATGTCGAAATTGAGTTTTTTATATTGTCTGATGCGCAATAAGCGATTCTATGTTCCATATTTTTCTCGTATTTGTATCACTTAAGCTTTAGAAATTACAGATAAATGAAAAACGACATAAGTTTGTATCTACACAGCTTACCCAAGGAAAAACAACACAAGTTCAATTTCTAAATTTTAAATTTTATTTGCCAACCTAAGTTAACTCCTTTTTTGAAAATAAAATTTGTAAGTTATACGAAGGTTAGTTGACTTGTGTCGTTTTTCCTAATTCCTTTTTGTACAACATTCAAACACAAGTTGACTTGTGCTTTTATTCCTTATTCTTTTTTACAAAAAACTTCAACACAAGTTGACTTGTGCTATTATTCCAAAATACGTTACTGAATATTCTTGAGAATAAGCATACATGTGCCGTAATTCAAAAAGCAAATCCTTACTCAGTTGGGACTTATGCCCTATTGTTCTCATAAATGTTCTGTTCTGATCGGTTGTTGCGTTGCATGTTTATTTTAATACCCTAGGCACAAATGTATCAAAAGTATTTAATTTTTCAATTTTGTTTGGAATTTTTCAATTTTAATGCAACAGTCTCACGCTCAGAGAAAACATTTAAGTGTGAACCGTGTAGATACATTTCTGCCCGAGCTCACATTTACACATGAATCCGAATCCGAATGCTTGTGGTATTCCCATCACTCACAAATCTTTGAATGTGCAGTAATCTGTAGATTGTAATGCAGTGAAATAAAGCACCGTTAACCCTTTAGACCTTTTAGAGAGCGAAGCAACTTTAGACTTAAGAATTTCGTTAAGATAGTCTAGGTTATTTTGCAAACCGTCGCAAACGGAGTAAGTGAAGCTTTAACATATATTACACAAGCAAATTGTGTCATATTTGAAGTCATTGATCACAAATTCTTGGAACCTATTACGATGTGCGAAGCGCATATTTACCATCTTCGTTTACCATCTTCGCATGCAATAGCATACGGTGCAGAAACAGATGGGCGAGCCCAAGTAGCAGTAGAATGCATAGCTGAGTCGTGGGTGTTTAATTTTGCGCTGATTAAAGTACATATTTCCTTTCATTAAGGCATAGTTACCAATGAAATTTATGCTCCGTTAATTGTGCGTTGTCTTAATAGCGAATTAACCTGTAACAGGTTTGATGAGCTATCGGACTCCATCAATAGAATTTTATCCAGCATCCTCGAACTGAAATCGTTATTGCAGGCGATTTTAATATACACAATTCTCAGTGGCTTCGAGATTCTGGACAGACAACACCCGAAGGCAGGTATGTTGAAATTTTTGCTCTGGAAAACCATCTAACCCAGCTGGTAAACGAGCCTACGCGGATCCCTGACATTGACAGTCATGCTGCCAATACTCTGGACTTGTTCCTAACCTTCCATCCTGACAAGTACTCGGTCAGCGTACTTTCACCTATAGGCTCGTCAGACCACTGTGTCATATCGGTTTCTAACTCCTTTCAAAATAACACCTCTAAAGATCCGGCTCCGAAAAGAACAGTTTGGCAATATGAGAAAGCCAACTGCGACGGCTTAAGCAGTTTCTTTAGGTCTTTCAATTGGTCACTTTGCTTCATCGATCGTGACGTTGAAGCCGCAGCCGATATGCTAACAGAAATAATTCTCATTGGCATGAAATCCTTCATTCCCCCAACAGAATTAAGGTTATCAAACTAAAGGAGAATTCATGGTGTGACTCGAACTGTAAAGAGGCCATCAAGTTAAAGGAGGTTAGTTTTCACGGAGGCTTCTCAATGACCGTCAATGCGGCTTTCGTGGGAAAAGGTCCACTGGTGGTCTGATGGCTTATCTCTTATCTTAAAGTGGAACCGCTCCTTGCACCTTCATGGCGAAAGCAAGGTTGTTGCGCTCGACATTTCTAAAGCATTTGATAGAGTCTGGCACCAGGCTCTCTTATCGAAAATGCGTGCATTTGGAATCGATGTGTCTTTTATTCATTGGATTAGAAATTTCCTTTCGAACCGATCAATCCAAGTGGTTTTGGACGGTTTCAAGTCTGATGTCCATCATATTAATGCTGGTGTTCCACAGGGCTCAGTTTTATCTCCAACACTCTTTTTGATCTTTATAAATGATCTCTTGTCTGCCACATCTAATCTAATTCATTCTTTTGCTGATGACAGTAATCTTAGTTTTTCATATTCGTTTCATTGCAAACGCCCCAGTCCTTCGGACGTCGAAAGGGAACGGTTAAGTATTGTGAACTCATTAAATCCTTACTTAAACAGCATGTCAACATGGGGGCTTTTAAATAGAGTGGAATTTAATGCATCCAAAACGCAATGCTGTTTACTGTCATCCAAGCTGAATAGAAATCTTCAGCCGTTATCCATGAACTGCACTTGCATCACTGAAACCGAAAAGCTTTCCATCCTCGGTATGAGTTAATGACAACTTACGTTGGAATGACCACATATTCGACGTCGCCAAGAACGCAGCGAAATGCTTAGGATTCCCAAGTCGATGCAAGAAATACTTTACATCTGGCTGTCATCTATAAATCGTTCACACGACCAAAACTGGAGTATAACTCTCATGTCTGGGCAGGGGCTCCTAACACAAATTTACACCCACCTACTCGATCGGATACAAAAAAGAGCATTGAAATTGATAGGAGACTCAAACATTTCGAAGTCAATCGGCTCCTTGCAACATCGTCGCAATGTCTCTTGTCTTTCATTGTTTTATCGTTTCTTCCATAAAGAGTGCTCCAGTGAAATAGCCAGTTGCATTCCACCCCTCAAAGAATTCAACTGCAATACTCGCGCAAGAAGGAATGCTCATCAGTACACCCTTGAGCCCAATTTCGGATGAACCGCGTTGTATTGGAGTTCTTTTTTTAGCCGAACAACACGGATGTGGAACAGGCTTCCAAAGGGGGTTTTTCCTTGTCACTACAGTCCACAACAGTTAAAAACCAAAGTGCACCAGTTCCTCTCTTCTTTTTTCTCTGATCCTTTCCATTCGCGTTATGTTAACTCAGTATTAGGGTAGCCATAACCCCTTGAACGCGGATGAAATATATATAAAAAAAAAAAAACTTAATAGCAATGAGTTCGTTTATTTTTTTATAATCGTTAAAAAAAAGTTGTTGAGAACGAATGTGCGAATAATGACAGCAAATATCGATTCACTCTGTTCAACTCTTCCGGTGCAATTGCATTGAGTTACTTCGCTTTGCATAATTGGGCGCACGGAAAACAAACCGATCGCACATCGTAATACCAATACAGAGATGCGATTCGCACATCGCTATCGGCCCCCTGGTCACACTCATATGGAGTGGCTTACCATTCCCTTATTGAAAGGAGAGAAAAGGTGACTTCAGTCAAGATTCATTATCTTAAAAACTGGCAGAACTTGATTTTCGGCACAAGGGACAGAAATCCTTTTAAGGTTAAGGAAATGCAGAAGCTAGATTTCATTTGGCTGCAGCCTCCAAAAACAAATTCATGTGGCAAACGGTTAATACTGATAGAGAGAAGTATTCATGGCGACAGTTAGGAAAGCTGAGACATAAAAAAATATGAATTCGGCTCCTTGTTCTACAAATACACCCTTAACGAGGATGAGCCATTCAAGACAATAAATTTAATAAAACATGTCGGGAATACTGTCACCAAATTAGACATTAAAATAATTGAACATATCCCTTCTATTTCACAAGAAAACGGCCAAGATCCTCTTCTTTTTTTGCTGGACTTTGTGGATCTGCGATTTCACGTTTTTTACAGTTTGGTAATTAATACCATCACTAACTGCGAAAACGTCCATATCCTTATTCCTTGTATGTGACAGCGATGAAGATATCGATTAAAAGTTACATATTTTTCTTAATTAATTTTTATTTATTTTTCCTATTTTCCATTCTTTCTTTATCATCAAAATTGTATTCTCCGTGAATTTCTATAATTAAATACGTATCTGTGAATTCCTATAATAAAACAACAAAAAATTGGTTGATTACATGGCAGGAAGCAGATAGAAGTCGAAAAACATTATTTTTAACTTATTCTACCACTAAACTTTATTCTTGAACATTTCAACAATTTGCTTTGGAAAAAGGACATAAATCAACTTATGTTAGTGTACCTACCATTGTAATTCGCGTTGAAAAAAACAACATAATTTTACCTAAGCGAAAAATACTTTCATGAATGGATTAGGGAAAAAGGCATAAGTCGACTTAACCGAGAATAAATTAAAGAATCCAATAAGGATCAAAATCAACTATAAGTTACTCTAGTTAAATAAAAATGAAATCGTACAGAAATTTCAGTCATTTTTGCGTTTAAATTTCGTTAATAACTTTCATACCTAATTTGTAATCGCAAACTAAGCATTCAAATCGCTCTCCTGAAAAGTTGCAAAAATTGGGAATAACGACATAAGTTGTTAACTTCTGCGTTCTGCGTACACACTGTAGCACTCACTCCCTGGTTAATAGCTCATAATAGGTACATGGAAAGTGATCTTTAACTGTGGTGGAAATGTCAGAATTAGCTGAGGTCATCGAGATGCATAGAAATAAACCTCATTTGGCTTGAGTTCCAATATTCAATCGGCAGGGTATTCGCCTTGAAAAATAATTGATTAAGGGTCAATACTAACATTACGTAGGGCTGCCACCAAAAGACTTATTGGAAACATTTTTGCCAGGCAAACTGTGACTGTAAGCTGGAATCTCAGAACAAATAAACTAAATAGTTAGATGCACGTGCAAATGGACCAAGTGCCCACGCTTCGTCTGTTTTTTACTAAGAATTTTCTTCGTCCTTATACCAGCTTTATGGTGTTTCATAGCAAAACAGAAGACCAACGCCTATGGAGAGCTGGAACAACAATCATATAAATAAAATCGACAATTTACGACACAAGATAGCACAGAGCCGAAAAGGACAGAGCAAAAAAATAGGCCCTGGCGATGTGGAAAGAAAAACCTTAACAAAGCAAAAAAAATACAGTTCTCAGGTGGTGCGAGAACATTGAATACTTTTTTTGATGGCCTATGGAGGTGGTATTAGGCTTTTAGACCGACTTGCCTAATGCATTCGAAGTCGGGTGAGTCTTTTAAACTCTCATTCATTTTTCATGTGGCCGCCGTAAAATTGTAATTTCATTACCATTACATACTCGACTGGATGTCTGAACGTGGGCGCTTCAGAAGGCTAACAAAATCCTGGCAAAGTCACATGGTGCCAGGCTGTTCGGGGGCGGATGATGTGCACGTTTATGGATACGTGTACACGTAACCAGGGTAGAAAGTGACTGTTACAAATGTTATATTTGAATCGGCAACAAGAAAAATGTGAATTCAATGAGATGGTGATGGATAGATTTTTTTTGTGGGTACCTAGGTAGGTATTTATTTTTGCTCACACATGCAGCAAAGATAGGTTCACGCGGCAGCAAGCGAAGCGAAAACATCTCGGAGGCAATATATAAATAAGACAAATGCAACTTAGCTGGTGATTAACTCTAATGAGTGTGTAAGCATTTTATGTATTCAAACTTCACGAAAATATTTGCATTAAGATCTCTCAAAGTTTCCTAAAAAAATTTAAATATTTTTTTCGTGGGTACCTAGGTAAAGAAGGTCCTGCAAAAAATTAAAATATTTTTTTTTACGTTCGCTGAAGTAGTTTTAGGTAGGTTAGGTTAGGTCGAAGTGGCTGTGGGGTTCAAAGAACCCAACTCACTTAGACCTATGTAGGTCCATTGGGATACCACGTGGATCTGGAACAAATTGCCTACTCGTTGAACCATTTTGAGCTACAAATGAAGCGAAACAGACGTTTTGGGTCAGTCGTGCTAAGATCACTAAGATCATTATAGAAGAAAGCTCCAAGGTGAAGATTTCGGTACTTAGAGAGAGCGGGGCATGTGCAGAGAAGGTGGAGAGGTTCGGCCATGATTTCAGCTTGGAAAACACTACAATGATCCGGAAGACGGAGAGAGAGACAAAGATTCAGTTTTTCTGAGAATACACCCCCACCTACCCCATCACTTATCTTTGATCATCGATTCGCATTCCAGAGGCACACAGTCATCCCAAGAAGACCTTGGGGGGATAGTTGTCTGGAAGTTCTTGTCAAATTGTAAGTGGGCTATAGTGAAGTCTATGTTTCTAAAAGGGGATCTGTATATGTTCAGACTAGCAGAGTGACCTATCTCACTATAGGTCCACTCAGAGATTGCTATGAGGCGAGTAACCGTGATATCAGCTGTTTGTCTGCTGAAATTATCAAGGGGAATTAGATGAAATAGGGTGTCTATTGCTGCTAAAGCAGTGGTGCGAAGCGTTCCGCTTATACATAAGCAGGCTGACCTTTGGACCTTGCTTAGCATGTCGCGGCTTGCCGCTTGAATTAGAGCGGTCCACCAGACAGCCGTTCCATACATCATTATCGGTCTGATGACCGAGATGTATAGCCAGTGGGTGATTCGGGGTTGAAGTCCCCACTTATTGCCGATGGCTTTTTTACAGGAAAAGAGTGCTATCGTAGCTTTCCGGAACCTTTCCTGTATATTAAATTTCCAGCTGAGCTTTCTATCTAGGATGAGACCCAGATATTTAGCTTCATTGAAGATATTTGAGCTGATTAAGCCCTTGATTGAGCGAGGGTCGATATGAGGGATTTTATATTTCCTGGTGAAGAGTACAAGTTCAGTTTTTTGGGGGTTGACACCCAGTCCACAACTGTCAGTCCATCTGGTAAGCTTGTTTAGAGCGTTCTGTAGGAGTTCTTTAAGGGTGTTTAGGTGCTTCCCCGAAACGGCAATGGCAACGTCGTCTGCAAAAGCGATCAATCTGCAGCCCTCTCCTTCCAGGATAACCAGCAGTTCGTTCACAGCTAGATTCCAAATGAGTGGGGACTCCACTTTGCGGGGGTCCTCTGCTGACAGATCTTCTGGCAGTGGTCTCACCTAGCTTTGAGTTAATAATCCTACTCGTTAGAAGTTGATTTATAAACTCGCTAAGTGTGCCATCAACCTTCAGAGCCGCAGTGCAGCTAAGAACGCAGATGTGTTGACATTGTTAAAGGCGCTTTCTATATCTAGAAAGGCTTCCATTGTGTACTCCTTGCGGGAAAGGGAATATTCAATGGAACGCACTAGCGTATGCAAGGCTGTCTCCACAGATCTGCCCTTACAGTAAGCGTGCTTAGCTGTAGACAGCAGCCTTTATCAATGCTAGAACTTAGGTGGATATCAATCAATCTTTCTAAAGTTTTTAAGAGAAATGATGATAGACTGATGGGTCTGAGGTTCTTTGGTGTAACATGGGAGTATTTGCCGGCTTTGGGTATAAATACCACTTTCCCTTCTCTCCATAACAACGGAAAGTGGACCATCTCTAGGCATCCTCTCAGATTTATCTCCAGTGCAGGGAGGATAATATCCGATGTGTTTTGTAGTTTGGCTGGAATTATGCCGTCTGGTCCTGCCGATTTGTAGCTGTTTTGAAGCTGAACAGGTTTGAAGCTGTTAAGTGCCCATAGCAATCTATCCCTAGTTATTAGATCTTACTTATTGGTTGCATGTGGCATTGACCTGTTAAGGTTAACACTATTAATAATATCGGAGCTACCCGGAAAGTGGGTGTCCAGTAGCAGGTTCAGCGATTCTGCGCTGGAGTAAGTCCAGGAGCCATCTGATTTTTTGAGGCTGCCGGGCATCGTTGGATTAGTAAAGAGGATTTTTCTTAGCCTAGAGGCTTGGGAGGTTTCTTCTGTTTTGCTACAAAAGAGTCGCCAAGATAACCGTTTGGCTTTTCTCAGTTCTTTTTTGTAGGATTTGAGCATCCCAGTTCTTTTTTGTAGGATTTGTTTTATAAGCATCCCAGTTTGTATCTAGGCTTGTGGCCTTGGCTCTGTTGAAGAGCCTCCTGCATTTTTTTCTGAATAGGCCAAGTTCTGAGGTGCGGTTTTCTCTTGCCTCTTGGAAGTATAGGGGGACAGGAAGAAGATAGTGATTTGTTGAGGGCCCGAGTAAGTTCATTAAGGAGGTGTCACAAGGAGGACTAAGGAGAGAAAAGTTCAATGAACGATTCAGTGAATCTCTGTATAAAAGCCAGTTCGTGCTCCTGTGGTTCCTGAAGGTTGATTGGCTGGGAGGTACATCGTTTAAACTGAATTCAATGTATCTATCTTTTTACAATAAAATCAAAAAGTAACTAATCTCTATCGTTGATGTCGGAACTGCCCCACACTGAGTGATGAGCATTAGCGTCGCACCCAATAATGCAGCCAGTTTTGTGGAGTTCAGCTACCTTGATGGCACTCTCCAGGGAGTATCCAGGAGGGCTGTCTACCATATCCTTGGCAAGGCAGGCAGAGGCCAGCCAGAAGGTGCCCTTCGCCGTCTCTAGCCTCGCTACGGAAATGTCTCGGTCGCCCAAGTTAGGGAGTAAAAATACATTAAGACTTCGTTTTACTAGTATGCAAGACCTAGGCTTACCTTTGCCTGTATAGGAATTGTTGAAGTGTTTTATCAGCATTCCCCTTAAGGCAGCTGCTTAATGGGCAACATGAGGAGACAGTCGAAGAGGCAATGTGAGAACAGTGTGAAGAATCTGTACTAGAGGGGAACGAAAGCCCAGTCCACAAAGAGGAAGACCTATACCAACTAGTATTGAAGAGGTTAGCATAATCATAAAAAGGTTTAAGAACAACAAGGCTGCCAGCCGTGCTTCTGGTATGGCTTACCTGCGGAACTCTTTAAATACGGAGGTGATGTATTGGTGGGGTGCATGCATCAAATGATTAACCAAATATAGGTGACAAAAAGCATTAGCTGACTCGGCAATGAGTTTCATATGACCCAACTTCAAGACAGCCGATCCCAGCAAGAACAATCGCGGCATATTCCTGTTGAATTTCGCATACAAAATCCTACTAAACGTACTGTATGAGGGGCTTAGGACGTTGTGCGCATAATAATCGACATCTACCGTCCCTGCAGTTTGACCATAAACCAGATCTCCACACTAAGCCTAATCCAGTAAAAGACCAAAGTATTTCGAGACACACAATCTTATCATTGATTTTGAAGCTGGATATGACAGCATTCATCGTCAGCTAGAGCTGGCGTTGGCCAAATTTAAGATCCCGGCACAACTGACCAAAATGTTCCGTGTAGCATTAAAAAATACGCAGTGCAACGTGAAGTTTGGGAACAGCTCATCGGATCACAGGGCAAACAGATATATTTCCTTCAAATAAAATTACATCGATCGAGGCTTTTTACGGCGATTGAAGAACTGGCAAAGTAGGTTGGTCATGAAGAAAACGAGGATAATACCCTTTTCACATATAAGCAGAATCTAGATTCTGAGCTATTCGATTTCGAAAATTTACTAAGACTTTCATACTGCGAATCGTACGTACTGTATAGTTTGCGTTGACGTTTTGGTGACGTTTGCACTAAATTTCTTCTTTTTTTTTCATTTTTCTTCCATTATCTATCTAAAATTAATCATTTTAATTTTATTGGGACTAGCATTCGTTTTGCTTTTTATTAAACCACATACCCGTACCCATACCGAAAGTACATCAACTCCCAACAAAAACTATTTTCCTTTTATTTTTTATACGCAACCGATCATCTGTTTCACATTTCTGTCCTCAATACCTGTGGGACCAAAATGGTGTAGTCGAAACGGTACTAAGAACTTCATCACTAAGAACTTCAACAAAACCCTTAAGCCTGCAACCCAATCAATCCGTTGCATCCGTCACGTTGAAGTACACAACTGACAACTAAGTTAAATATACACGTTCTTATGGGATGTGGCCCATACAAGAAGTGCATGGCGTACGTCGTTTCCCATAAGAACGTGTGTATTTCACTGAGTTGCCAGTTGTGAACTTCGACGTGACGGACGCAACGGATTCATTGGGCAGAAGGCATAAGTCTTCTTAATCTGCTTAATGACGCCAAGTGCTGGACGTTAAGAAGAGAAGGTGAAATTATATTTGGTTCCTTCAGGAGAAAAATTCTACGCATGTACGGATAAGCTAAAATAAGTCAGCAGGACTCGAAGGCATTTGTGTAGAGTTTTACAAAAACCCCAAAGTCTGCTTTTATAATCCAAGCTTGGTATACTTTTTAAAAGCTTTTCACGGAAGAAAATGTCCCGACGTTTTTCTGTGCAATTTATGAAAAATGTACCTAATCCAGACCTCCCAAAAAAGTACGAAGGAATCTCGATTCTCTATGATAATTAACCATAGGTAAGTAGACTGTTGTTCTGGACCCTCTATAAATTGATCAGAAAGTAAAAATGAGAAAAAGAAAATGAACGGTCTTTTTTTCGTTTTCCAAGCAGCATTTTTTCTTCAAAATATACTAACTATATAGAAATAAACCCAGAACTTAAATCTACATCAATAATCAAGACCGAAAAGTGAGTCAAGCAAGCCATATCCTTAATATGTCTGTCTTTCCGCCCTTATACACAATGCTTTTGGGCCTTGAATTGCATGATATCGCATTTTTTTCCCCGTGGGTAGGTAAAAACCTTCATAGGCACTAGGCACTATGGGAATCGAACGCGCGTGCTCATAGTGGTGTGAGATTCTTACTCACTAAAAAAACCTCCCAATCTTTGTAAGACTACGACTAAGTTTCCTTAACAAGTAGTTCATGCTTCTGTATAGTAATCGCATTTGGCAGGCTACCTCCCAACAAAAGCACCTGCAATACCGTCATTATGTGCGGTTTCCTCCTACGACGCTAGATCCAACGGTCTTGTTCGTTGTATTCGGCGTGCAAGATTTGTCTGATTCAGAGTTCGGATTATTTCGTGGTTGCAATGGCCGTGAAGGCGAGTGTGAAGTTTGCAAGCAAAGTTTCTTACCTCGTCGGTCACGGTTGCGATGCCTAGATCTCGATGTAAATCGCTGTTTCTTTTGTACCATGGATCATTTACGATTGCTCTTAGTGTCTTATTCTGCAAAGTTTCTAAAATAGATATGTTGCTTGGTTTGGTACAACCCCAAAGTTGTATACCGTACATCCAAGATGGTTTTAGCACTTGTCCGATAGCAACGTCCGATAAGCCAATTCAGTTCTCGTAGCTTGATTTCAAGTTCGTCGCGTTTCTTTTTAACGTGTGGCTTCCACCTAAGTTTTGCGTCTAGGGTCATGCCTAAATATTTCGCCTCGTTTGCGTACGGAATTTGTACTGAGTTTATAAATAGATGTAAGTTGATTACCCTCTTGTAAGTAAAATTTACACGCGTTGATTTTGTTTCATTTAGGACGATTCGCCAGGCCTTTGTCCATTCGCATATTTTGTTCTAAGCGCGTTGGAGTTTTCCCGTTGATAGTTCGACTGTCTTATCCGTAGCGAGGATAGCCGTGTAGTCAGCGAACGTGGCTACAGTCGTTGTTTCTACTTAAGGCACATCTCTTGTAAAAAGTAAAAACAGCGTTGGACCGAGGCCCCAACCTTGTGGAACGCCGGCATGTATTTCTTTGAATTCTTAGTATTCGCTCCCGTATCTCACTCGAAAAAGTCGGTTGTCAAGATAAGACTCTCAGAGTTCATAATTTTTTTCCGGCAAAACTATCCGTAGCTTATATTTTAGGTCTTCTTGCCAAACTTTATCAAAGGCTTGGGATACGTCAAGAAAAGCGGTAGAACATATCATTTTCGCTTCTAAGGCTTTCTCAATTTCATTAGTTATCCGATAGACCTGGTCAATTGTTGAATTGTTGAAAGGGTCAAACGACCCTCACGCCGAATTGGTGATCCGGAATCAATCGTCTTTCTTCGATGATTGGTTGCAACCTTTTAAGCAAGAGTTTCTCGAATACCTTAGATATTATCGGCAGTAGCGAAATAGGTCTGTATGACTTTTTGTCGTTCGGGCATTTACCTGGTTTCGGAACCATTATTACCTCTGCGACCTTTCATTGCCGTGGAACGTATGAAATTCTCATTGATGTGTTTATGATGTAGAGAAGCTTGACTAACGCTCTTTTCGGTAGCTCCTTCAAAATTTCCCCAGCAATTAGGTCGTAGCCTGGAGCTTTGTTATTCTTCAAAATTTGGATTGTTTGACGAAGTTCAGACAGTGACACGGTTTTTATTCGATAATTGTCTAGTTCCGCATTGAGATACAGATCGTCAACCAACGGCTCCCCGTCAAACGGTTTGAACGTTTCTTCTATATGTTCTGCAAATACATCTGCTTTCTCTTTGTCGCCTTTCACCCATGCACCGTTATCTTTTCTTATTGGCGCCGAGTGTACTATGGGCTTTTTAATGGACTTCATGGCTTTCCAAAGTGAATAGTTTGACCCTCTATCGGCAGTCAAGTTTTCGAGGTAGTTGGTTATCTCGCGACTTTCAAAATCTTGAAGTAAGTGCTTTAATTCGTTAGATAGCCCATTCAGAATGGCATGATATCGCATATCTCGATGTCTTAAACCCGAAATCTCACTAACACGCTTCCTTTATTCCTTAGAGTACCTTCTGGTTCTGGTATTGCTTTGTTGGTCCCTAATGGGGCGCCCGCCAGCAACAAACCGGCAACAAACGGAAAGTCCAGAAGCGCCTGGTTAAAAAAGACAGATGCTTTTATTGAATGCTCCGCCGCCGGTTATATCATTTCTTTTCTCCGTTAAGGCATAATAGGGGGAAAGTTTCGGTGATTCTGTGCAGCCTTTGTTTAAGTTCCTTGAAATTACGCCATAGGAAATGACGCAAAAAAACGAAAATGGAAAAAACCCAAAAAATCTCCCGACAAATTTGTGGCGTTTTTTTTCCTAGAAAAACACACCATTTGTTTTCTGACGTAAATGCTGAATTTTTTTGGCATTTTTTTCCCTAATATATTTTTTTGGTTTTTTGCATTTCTTCCAAAATACTTTTGTCGTAATTTCGTTTGGCGAAACTTCAGGGAGCCTTTGTATTGGACATGCACTTTTTTCTTCTCTTTAACATTAAATAATGCACTTTCGGACTGGATAAATATTGGTTTGTATGAATCCGGGATGCCTTAATTCAGGATTTATACCGGATTCATTCCGAGTTCATTCGAATTCCTTTGAAAACGAATACTCTGGCGAGTTTTGTTGTTCCCGATCGAGAGTATATTAATTTTAATGCCACCTTGGACTATAGCGCCACCTAAGGTAAGTTGCCCTTGTAAAGAAAACTATTTTTATAAACCCAAACGATAATAATAAATAATCCAGAGAAGTTTAACTAAATATTAGATTAGATTATATTATTACTTTATTAATATGTGAATAAATTACAACATAAATATCTAACAGTTCGGAACTGTGGGATTCCGTGGCGTAGTGGTTAGTGTGCGTGCTTACTACGCCGGAGGTCTGGGTTCGAATCCTGCCTCGTCACCTGAAAAAAAAGACTTGTTCTTTTTCACGGTCCCCACCTCCGCGAGGGTCTAACAAGCCCTCCGAGAGTATCATTTGTCTTTAAAAACTTCTCAAAATGCCGTTCAGATTCGGCAAAAAATTGTAGGGCCCCTTGTATGTAAAGAAACTAACACACCAGCATACATTGTTGAGAAGTTGGCCGTGGTTGACCTCGAGCTGTTGCGCCACTCTATTTATTTTTTATCTAACAGTTAGCCCTAGCTAGGGCTACCGGCATAAACTTTAAGGAATAATCGATAAAACCTATGTAATTGGATATCTATGGAAAAATTATGAACGAAAAAATGCTGAGGAACGGGAAGAACATTATAAGCCGGGAGTAAGGTCTGCTTTTAATGTGTGCCCTTTTCATGCTTTAGCTGATAAAAAAAGTCAATAAAAATTATTAACATCATCAAAATATCTACAAAAAATCTTATATAAATAAAACGCCAACAAGGAAAATATTGGTCCTGTTACATGTACGAATTTAATTGATATTTTTAGAAGACAGGAAAATTATTTTGCATTTCTAGCCCAAGAGGATAATTCCTAAGCAATATCCTGTTGTAGTATTCACCTAAAGATTTTATCACAAAAGCAATGTGACGTTTTATGCATCAATAAATGTTTTAATCACGCAATAAATCAAAATTGTAAAATCTTTGTTTCACGACAGCTTAAACCACTTAAGACTGCCGTTTTCGTAGACACTCAAGTAGAAGATTATCACTCAACTCGATTATCACTTTTAAACTCCAAAGTAATGAAATAATTTTTGCCTTTGAAATCCTCTCGTTTGGACTCCAAATTACTGGTATATAAGAACAATGCCAATGACGATAACAAAAGGCATTTACAAATTACTTAAACATGTACCAGTCATCTTATAGCCTGGCTCTAATGAAGTATATCATCCAACAAGGCCAACAACTCAACAATTGTCAGCAAGGAAAGTAGCCGGAGAGGGATCTAGTTGGTCACCCACTACCACCTCATCTCATCATGCTATAGCATATCCTAAGGGGTCATAAAATCAGGAAATAAAGGAAACAATGGAAGCCAGCAGGATGCCCGCTCTTTACTAGGATACTCCATCAATAACTAACGATTGTCTCAATAAAAACTTATATACACCAGAAGCAAGGAATGACAACGGCTGGAATCGCTGGACGAAGGACTTTTGCTCGGAGATTTAACGGATGAACAGAAAGGAAACAAGGGGAAAAAGCTAAGCTAAAAAAAATTGCTCAATCATAGTGGCACTATGAACCTCCTAACTGCCGTCAATTGCAGCTGAAATGGTGGATCGCGTAGTCATTGTTCGACTTTATGTCCTTTTTCTAGCATCAAAAAAGAGATATAGCTGCAGAAACGAGCTGACTTAAAGCCGTGTACTGACCTGAATAAGGGATAAAAATGTTTTAGCATAAAGTAAGTACAAAAAGAGGGGGCAAATAAAATAAAGGACATTTGAAGGAAGGAGGCAATGTGGCGTTTGTTTAGTTCTTGCAAGATTTTTCTTTATTTTTTTGTGTATTCTACGATGGACTATCAACGTGAATTAATCCCCGTCGTCATATAGTAGTGCCAATAGAAAAGATGCGATGATATTCCTCGGAGTGGGTGGTGAGCAAGCATGGACAAATCCCTAAACAGAATGGTCCTTGTGTGTCATGCAGCAATAAGATCACGTCTCCTTGTTAGAACTACTATTGCCACCACACAAACATACGAGCAAACATTAACAGCCAAGTGGAGCGATAGCAGCGGCGCGGCGCATAGAAGAAGAAGGACCTTGTCGAGGCATGTTTTCGGAGTATGTAGGTATATGCGATTTTCAGTAAGCTCATACCAGGTTTAAATGTTGGCATTCAATTTTAGTTTTTATGTGGCCCAATGTTTACTAGAGCACACACATTCTCATCCGCCATATCCTGGAGGGCTGAAAAAGTGTATGTACATTGCGGGAAATTTATTATTTTCCCAAGAGCACAAGTCAAGTGCTTTTCCGGTTCCACTCCTGTGTGCACTGGTATAGGAGTATGAGAGGGACTGCCGCGTGATGCATCCGTTACTCTCGGCAGTCCGACAAAAAGGATTACTTTCCCTAACAAAAATAAAAAAAAAGAAGACGACCACACTAAGCCGTGTACATTTTTGTGCACATTAAAGCTCCGCTGGCCCGGAACCCTAATGGAAGTAGGTGGTGGCATTGAAAGGTTCTCGTTCGCAGTGCTTTTGCGGGACTTCTTTTGTTCACCATCAGCCATATCCTTTTGCCATTCACCCGCGCGATGCCATGCAAAAGCCAATTCGCCTGCTCGCCGGTCGCAGCACATGGAAGCAGTGCAAGTGCATTTAGGATGTAACAGAAGGAGATTTTCCGACAGTTCGTAGCTTGTTCTCAAGTGTGAAGGATTTTCATGAACGAGATTTCAGGTGTGAACTGCATGTATATTTTTTTTTAGAACAGATTGAGGCTCTTTTACGATTCATTGGCTGAATACTGCTTGTCCTTAGGTAAGCTTTGGGAATTGTTCTGGTCTATTGGTGGAGGTTATAACTGTAGAGCTGCACGAAAATAGGAGGAAAAGTATATTGGCAAATTGGATTTTTCCTTCATTCTGTTGCCAAAACTGATTGGTGGTGTTGTCGCATGACAGAGGTTGAGGTTAAATTTAATTTTGGTGACGGCTTGAATCGTGAGTCGTTGTATGCAAACAATTTCCACGGACAAATTGATTTTACATGCGACCTTTATTACTTCAAATACGGAACAGTTGGTGTCCTAAGTTAGTAAGGCCACAGTTTGTCTGTTAGCTTGACGCGCTTTTGAATTGAGCTTTGGGGATAAGTGGTGGTTTGTTTCATGGTCTCAAAGGCGGCTTTAGATAGCAAATACTGCAGCTTATATCAAATTGGTTAGAATCCCTCAGCTTGTAATAACCTAATCGCCATTAGCACTGCGTCACGGAGCTCATAAGGAGCTTGATCTGCAGCAACATAATATGGGGAATAGAATTGGACGACAGGTAAAAAAGGTTTGAAGATGTTTTTAAATTTTTATAATAATCCATTCAGTTTAAAACTGAGAATCCTTGCGGTTATAGTTGTTACTTTTGTGTTGGCGTTCGAGTTTGTGAACTAAGTGTGCAGAGAACAGTAGGATTAAATGTAAAGGGTTTGGCTAAATTTTAAGGGCCTATGTTGAATGCGAACCGCACACCTAAACGCCAAGTTTTTCTTTTCATTTCAATTGACATTTCTCAATTTCAGACTAACTCAGTTTGAACCATGGCAAGATACACAGTCGAGCAACGTGTTAAAGCTATTCAGGCTTATTATGAATGCATATCGTGCACTTCGTGATTTTTTCGGTAAATTTAATCGTCCAAATGTGCGTACAATTTGTAAAACCGTGCTAATTTGAACAAACCGGGTCTGTAGGAGATGTGAAAACACCAGTGCATGCTCGTACAGCTCGTACTGCACAAAATCGGCTGGCGCATCATCGGACCGTATTTTTTCCAAAATGAGGCCGGTCAGGCAGTTACTGTGGATGGTGTTCACTATCGCGAAATGATAACCAGCTTTTTTTGGCCTGATTTGGAAGGTATGAATGTGGACGAAATGTGGTTTCAACAGGACGGTGCCACTTGCCACACAGCTAACGAAACAATGGCTCTTTTGCGCGACGAATTCAATGGCCGTGTTATCTCACTGGTTGGCGGTCAATTGGTCATGTGATTTGTCACCGCTGGATTTTTTTCTTTGGGGCTATTTGAAAGAAAAGGTGTACGGTTCAAAAGCAAGCAACAATTCAAGAGTTAAAGGATGAGATAATTCGGCATAGAACCTCAATTATGCTTCAGCGTCATCGAAAATTTGGACCATCGGATGGAGGTGTGTCGCCGAGGTCGCGGCGGCCAGTTGGCCGATATTTTGTTCCATACATAAATGAACCATACCAATATTATTATAATAAAAAGAAATGACAATGATTTCCTAAATAATTTGTGTTTTATTCAAAATCAACATCGGCCCTTAAAATTTAACAACCCTTTAATTGGTGTTGCACCACATTCTTCACAATTTCCGCTCAGAGGAGGAGTATTGCCCAGTGATTAGTGATGAAGAAATCGTCAAGGTCAGGCTTTTTATTCCTGTCGGTTGGCCAATATGCTTTCACGTGGAGAAAAAGTCCACCCACGTTTCATACTGTCATAACATCAATGATACAGGAATCGTGGCTGGTTTATTGGATTTATTCCTGGAAAATCGGACCGCTTGTACTTTTTTACATGCGATATACCACTTAATATTACTTCTTCTTCTTCTTTTTCATTTAGGCGCGAGGTTATAATCTGAAGTGATGAATCATAACCCTACTGCATTCCTTATGGTCAGCTTGTGGGGTCCGCCGATTTGACCTCAGAACATACCGGCAGGACACCCGGTTTTGGATCTCTTCGTCAAAATGGCGAAGGCCAAATAAAGGCTGTTGTCGTTGCATTTGTGTGATCCATGAATGTTTAGGCCTTCCTCTCCTTCGCGATTGCGCTGGATTGTTGATTGACATTGCCTTTTTGACGGGGTTCGTAGGAGCACTCCGTGGCAATACCAACTGAGCCGGTCGTGCTACATTTTTTTGGAGATAAGTTCTTTTACATGGAGGCTTCCTCTGATCTCCGTACTTCTTATTCTATCTCGCTTTGTCATCTCAGCTGCCGTTAATTTGCTCTCATATTTCTTATACGCTGTCCAACATTGTGAACCATATGTAAGTGCCGGACGTGCAACTGCGGTGAAGAGCTTTTCTATCAGCTTAGGGGGCATTTTTCCGTCACAGAAGATGCCGGAGTTTTCTCGCTTTTCTGGCGGAGTTTCATCCACCCCACGCTTAAGCGATAATTGATGTCGTCATCACAGTTTGCTTTGCTATTGATCATATATCCCAGGTACTTGAACTTTTCACACTTGTGAAGCACCTTTCCATTCCATTTAATGTCTGGAATTGGTTCCGTGCTCATATTCTGCAGATCAGCTCGAATCTCTAGCCAAACCAAAGGTAAAGCTTCAAATAAAACTTCAGCGTCAATCACTCCAAAGGGTACCCAGGCCTCAAAACTTCAATCTACATCAAATGACCTGACTCTCTTCACAAAGAAATTAAAGTCCAAGCTGAGTCTATTCGAACACAAGTCTTGTATTTGGAAGAAAAAATCTCTGCGAAAATCGCTAAAGTCGAGACATCTATGCTTGAACGCTATCTTGAAGTACAAGCTGAAATGTCTACCCTCAGCAATAGAGTGAATGCACTCGAAAGCTCTTTGGACTGCATAAATGACCTCAAAACTGAATTTCTCGCCCTAAAAACTCAAGTGCATGAACAGCAGCAAAATAATATAGCGACGGTTGCGATACTAGTGGGAGAGTTCCCGGGCCTCGGGAGGAAAATTTAAAAAACACTTTTAATAACCTGTGTCACTCTATTGGATGCCATCCAACAGATCTCAGGCATATTTTCCGCACTAGGTTAGGTTAGGTTGGGTGGCTGTCCCCACTGAGCAGGGACACACTTAGACCAAAGGAGGTCCATTGGGATACCACTTGTAGGACCGGAGTTACCAGCCCGAGGACCTAAATGATGATTACCCGTTTGGGTGGGAGGGGTCTAGGCAACCAGTGAAGGTATAAACCTGTACCGAGGGTCACCGATCATTGTTTGATTGGTTGAGACATACCCGAGGGTAATGAAGGCTGTAGGGGTAACCGTTTCGGTTTGAACCGCTGTCAGCAGAGTTGAGGGGGCGAGTGAGAGACTTCCTGAAGGAAGGGAGATCTCCTAACTGTTGGACTCCAGATGGGAATTTGCCTTGTTGATAAGGATTGGGGGAAGGGGGGGGGGAGTGCTTGAGGCCGAGGAGGAGGTGGGGGGGGGGTCAGTGAGGGGTAGTTCCTATATGAGAGAAGGCCCGGCAGGGACAACCGATTTCGGTATAAGTCCGAACCTGTTGCTTCTCTGCTAAGGATTTTCCTCGGGGATGGGAAGGTGCAGGGGTAACCGATTCGGTGTGAATCCCTGCAGGGGGGAATTCACACGCAAGAAGCTGATGTAGGGTAACCGTCTTCGGTGTAAGCCCGTACTACAGGCGACTCGCGTTAGAATTTGGGGGAAGGTAGGGGTAACCGAAGCAGTATAAACCCGTACCAGTGAGAATTATGTGTTGGGGAGAGATGAGGAGAATGGCAATTACTGTAGGACTATTACTAATTACGTCCCGTGTGGTGTGATGGGCAAATAGGTATCTTTCCCTTGCGTCGAGTTTACTAGATTTAGATCTTTAGTTTGCTGAGTTAGCCTTAAGGATTAGGGGGGCGCAGGTGGGGGTAACCGCTGCCGAAGGATGTGTCTAGAGTAACGGTGTAAGCCCGTACCTCAGATGAGTCTAGAATTAACCTTGGGGGGGGGGGGGGGGGTATAGAAGAGGTAGGGGTAATCGAAGCGGTATGAACCCGTACCAGGGGGAATATGTAACAGTGTTCCCACAAAGCAGAGAGGTGAGGGCAACCGAATCGGTATGAGCCCTTACCAGGCCGGTCCTGTTGGGGAAAACTTGGGGGATGTGTTAGTGGGGTATATTTGACGCTCCACTGTAAGGTGTTTGCTCGCCTGTAGAGTTTCCATGTGTAGGAGGGATGGGTTTTGTGATACACCCTTATGCGTTTAGCCAGTTTGACCCGGAGATAAAGTTCATTATCCTTTTTAGATCGAGTCGCGCTAGATCATTTAGGTCATCAAAGAAGTATTCGCCTAAAGTTTTCCTTCTCAGTGCTGATAGGGCGGGACAGTTGCATAGAAGATGAACCATGGTCTCTTCTTCCTCTTCATCCCTGCAACTTCTGCAGAAATCGTTGAAGGGAGCACCAAGTCTTCTGGCATGTCGCCCTACCAGACAGTGGCCTGTGAGGGCCACATTTTCCGCACTACACCTCAACAAAAGTCTCGTATCTAATAGCACCAGAGATTTTATTGTTATTCTCAAATTTCACTCGACGCGCGATAAGGGTTAAGTGTTCAAAGCAGTCTCCACTTTTCGTAAAACACATAACAAACACTTGGGCCTGAGGGACGCGGGTTTCGATTCCAATATTTTAATCTACCTGCACGATAGCTTAACTCCACAAAATCGGCTTATTCTTAAACACGCGCAGTTCATTATAAAAAATAACGAAAACTAAGTTCAACTTTTGTCACTAATAGTAACAAAAGTTACTAGTTTGTCAAATTAGTAACGATCCAGCCATACGCATTATCAGTGTAGAAGACCTTGATAATCGTTGTCAGCAATCATCACAACAACAATCAACAACACACGTAGCAGCGAAGCGCATCAAACTTTTTTGTTCTCTCTTTTTTTAATGTCAAACACCGGTGCTCAAACTATTTCACTTTTGTTTAAATTTTACTTTTTTTTCTTAATATTAACTTTTATTCTAATTTTTAATTCTGCAATTATTTTTTTCTTTTCTTTTTTTTTACAAAACTATTAATTTTCTTATTCATTTTAAAAATAAATAAATAAATAGAGTGGCGCAACAGCTCGAGGTTAACCAGGGCCAACTTCTCAACAATGTATGCTGGTGTGTTAACTTCTTTTACATACAAAGGGACCTACAATTTTTTGCCGAATCCGAACGGCACTTTGAGAAGTTTTTCAAGACAAATGATACTCTCGGAGGGCTTGTCAGACCCTCGCGGAGGTGGGGACCGTGAAAAAGAACAAGTCTTTTTTTCAGGTGACGATGGCAGGATTCGAACCCAGGCTTCTTAATCATTTTATCTTTAAGAAAAATGTTAAGTTCAGTTTTAATTATATTTGCAAGGGGTTTGGCTCAGCATTTTGAATTTTCCCTCATCAGGTTTTCCTTTTTATGTCATGACGAGTTCACCACTAAGACTATGCTGAATATTTTTTGTCAAAGGAGAAATGGGTTGCGTATTTGTCACATTAATGCTCAAAGTCTTTCGCCAAAAATTGACGAGCTTAGAAGACTGTTTGAAGACTCCAATCTTCACTTGACTTGATGTTATATATGTGTCAGAAACGTGGTTCAGGTCTAAAATTGAGGACTATTTTTACTCTCTCCAGGGGTATAACTTTTTCAGAGGGGATAGATATGACAAAGGAGGTGGAGGTACAGCCATATATGTCAGGACGTCCATATGCAAGTCAAAGCCAAAAGTAGTTCTAGAGTCACCAGCGGACTGCGCTGTCCAATAAGTTTTTATTGAGCTATGCTTTAGATTAGAAAAGTGCTTAGTAGGATGCTTTTACAGGCCTAACAGATACATAAGCCTTGACCTCTTTGAATCTGCTATTGAAGGTATTACATGTAGGTACCAAAATGTTGTTATAGCCGGGGATTTTAATTGTAATTTGCTCGATTCCTCTCAATACCGTACAATGCTATATTTGTTATCCACCTTTAGTCTTCATTCAGTTAATTGTAGTACACCGACACATTTCACTGAAGATTTTTCGACATTGTTGGATTTAATACAGGTTATTCAGGTTGGAAAAGCCATCTTCTACGACCAATTATGTGCTCCAGCATTTTCTAAACACGATTTGGTCTTTTTAACGTACGATATTCATTATGACGTCCGTCAGAATAAACATTTTTATTGGGACTTTAAGCATCGACATAGATTGCGTCAGTCTTGAATACGAAATAAATCACATTTTTTGGGAAGAAGTCTACGAACTATGACGAACAGGTAAATTTTTTGGTGCACTATATTATGTTGCTCTTCAATCAGTTTGTACCTTACAAATCTAGGACCCTCAAGAGCACAGGTATTTCTTGGCTGACTGAAGACATAATTTAACTGATTGATGCAAGGGATATTGCGCTTCAAAATTCCTACTCTCTACAAAGAATTTAAATTTTAAAGAAATGCTACAACAAATGCCATCAAGCGAGAAAAGCGTAGGCATTTTCCTCAGAAACTCAACCAAAATCTACCCACTAAAAGCTTGGGAAAAATTTGAGAGATTCGGGCATAGGTCAAAGCCCTTGTAGCGATATTGAGAACGTAGATACTGATGAACTCAATAAAAAATGTGTGCAAATATCGCCTACCCCATCCAGTCAAACCAAAATCTTCAAGAAAATTGTCTCTCCTTTAATAGGTGCGATGAAATGGATGTCGTCAAAGATATTCTGAGCATTAGGTCTAATGCTATAGGCTCACATTCTATACATCCTCTCTTTGTTAAAATGATTCTTCCCAAGATCCTTCCTTTTTTAACGCACATATTTAATACATGTTTAATTCGTAGGAATCTTTATGTTGAGCAGCTGCTTCTCCGAGTGGAGCGATCGATTCTTCGATGGTTTGGACACGTTGTTCGCATGCCCCCTGACAGACTTTCTAGACAGGTCATGCTAGCCGAGATGCGAGCGCGTCGCCCCCTGGTAGGCCAAGGAACAGGTGGTGGGATCAGGTAAAGATCCTTTCTGAGTCCCGCCTGGGAATTGCGCCGGAGTCTCTTGAGTTGGTGGCGGAGGATCGAGAAAGATGGAAGGACCATTTAGCCACCCTCGCTCCGCGACCCTTTTAATAAGCGGCGTCCGAAAATGATGATGATGATGATGTTTAATACAGTTCTACTAACTTCTCAGTTCTCATCTCAGTGGAAACATGCTACAGTAATTCCGATAGCGAAAAAACGGACATTCTCTACAGCCCTTGGAATACAGACCTGTTGCAATTCTTCCATTTCTCTCGAAAGTTTGTGAAAGGTTAGTGCTTTGGCAAATATCCGCATTTCTGGACAAACAACGGCTCTTCTAAAGGTTACAGACGATATAAGGCTTCTTATTCACTCTAAGAAGGTAACGCTGCTATTAGATTTTTCTAAAGCATGTTCAACCATGATCATCTTACAAGGAAGCTGTTAGAACTATTTTCTTTCTTGCACTGTGCAGCTCAACTGATAAAATCCTATTTATCGGGCAGAGACCAAGTAGTTTGCGCCAAAGACAGAACATCGGCTCCAATTTCTCTTACAAGAGGTGTTCCGCAATGGTCTATTCTTGGGCCTATTTTGTTTATGATGTACATCAATGACCTGCCAAATGTACTTCAACACAGTCAAGTACACATGTTTCCAGATGACGTGCAAGTTTACGTGGGAGGCCATATAGGTAAACTCAACGATCTAAACCTGCAACTTTCTAGGAATCTCTAATTGGGCTGAGCTTAATGAACTCTCTCTCAATACTAGTAAATGTCAGTGTATCGCTATTTACCACCGAAAAGTGGACACATCAATGTTACCCAAAGTTAAAATCGGTCGTACCGAATTAAGCTGTTGCAGAGAAGGTTAAAAATCTAGGTATTGTGTTTGACTGCACCCCAAAGTGGGATCTTCACATAAATTATATTTGCTCAAGGATCTACTTTTGTCTAAGCACTCTTTACTTGTCGCAATCTTACACACCTAAACTAACTAGGCTTATGTGAGTTCAAGCACTAATTCTGCCTATCATTACTTACGATTGTGAACTGTTTTCGCAACTCGATTGCAGCAGCAATCGTAAGCTTAATGTTGACCACATATCTAATTACAGACGAAACATAGTTGGCTGTATTTTTGACACCTTCCTTAAGTACAGGTCGATTCTTTTGCTGCACAGAGTTATCAAGCTAAGAGAACCAAACTATCTATACATCAAATTGCATTTAACTCAATCTGCCCGAGCGCAGAGCTTTATAGTTCAACGCTCATTATCAAGAGCCGCACAGATGCAGTTCTTTTGGTCCACTGTTAAGCATTAGAATTCTTTGCCAATTTCACTGCGAAGGAGATCTGACAGGGGGAACTTTCATTATGATTTGTTTAATTTTCTTGCAAATATTTAGTTCACAAATGTTTACTTTTCTTACGAATATTAATTCAAAATAATTTTTTATTTAATTTTAACTTGCTCCTTATGTTTAGTTTTGTATCAGCTTATAGTTACTTATTGCTACTAATTTGAAGAACCTTCTCTTTAACTGCGCCAGTTTTAAAGATTTTTGTTCTTAGGTGTACGTTGTTATATTCAATAAATGAAATGAAATGAAATAATATGCTAATTCGCTGTAGGTCATATGCCACATATCTTGTGCTCTGCACCCTACATCTTCGTTTTCGTCAATTATGTTAAAGAGGTAGCATGTTAGGTGTAGTACCAATTAATATTAAATAACATAAATTTCCATCGTCCTCTTTAATTATTAAAAAATTAATATCTAAGTTAAGTTATAATAATCTTATTGGTCTTACAAATAAAAAAGCCTACGTATGACAGGAACTCCAACTAAACGACACAACGCACGATTAAAAAATAAACTTGTCCTCTGACCTGATTTAATACCAGAAGCAACTTGCACGCCAGTCTCATAATTTGAACTTCTTATAGTATGATTATGGTTTGATGTGACTTTATAACATGCATCGCACTTTTTAATATATGTTGGTTTTTTTTCGACTGTTATAGAATAACAGCTAATACGGTTCACAGTTTTCGACCAGGCGTGGAGAGAAAGCAAACAGAACTCGTATCTGTACTACGTACAGACGACCGTACTACGTAAGCGAAAACAGATTGTTTCCATTATACTAAAAATTCCTCAATGTTGAACATTGAACTGTCAAAATTTGTTCTTAAGCATTTCAAAACTATTTTTCTGTATCTAATTTGCGTTCTAATTTTTCCCCCAAAGCCCTTCCTTGAAAACTCTTCAAAACTTATGCTCTTTTACGATTTATATTATAACAGCTACCTTCGTCTAATAAATTTGGTATTTCACCTGATTTTATGAGCCAACACTTTATATCCCACACCGCGCAATCCTTTCTTCAATTCTAATAAAGTTGAAATCATAACAATCAGTTTTATCGGTACATGCCTAGAAATTGCCATCCTGAGAGCGGTTCCCTTAACCAGCTCACGGCAAAATGACTCCATTTAAATAATAAAATTTTAATGCACAATAAAATCATTGCGCTAATTTCGAAAGCACACTGCGGAGGCGTCAGAAGAAAAAAGTCGCACGCATGTTCACCGAAAAAAAAAACATCACAACGATTATTCCATTGACGGCGATTTGTCATAAAAGGCTGCGTTTTAAACTCACCCTCTGTAGAACTCACCCATAAAAGGACCTACTCCTTGCAGTAAGTAAATGTCACACCTCTGGAGAGCAAAAAAAGACGACAGAGCATAAACCCCGACAATTCAAAAAGGCAACAAAAGGATTTAACGATTCGCAGGACTTTCGTATCACATGAGGAGAACTGTGCTGTTTTTCGCTTTGGCGCCATTTAACTCGCTTTCGACGCTTGATGGTTATTTTGGTCCCGTCTTGAAGTTATTTTTTCACACCCCGCTTGTATTGCTTCTTTGTTTAATGAAATTTATTTAATAATTTTACGGTGGCAATCATAACCCTTCATTGTCGCTGGTAGCTGTACTCCTCCTCCGGCGATATGGTAAATGCATAACCTACGGTCTACGCTGCTGTGAGATGAAATGATGTTGGTTTAGGCTCTTAGCGTTAAGGGTGCGATTAAAGCAATTTGGGGGTGTATTTAAAAATCAGCACAGAAAACGCTTAAGCGACGCTGATTATATTACTCTCACCGAGCAAGCAAGGGCTTTTGCCGACTTCAAGGTACAGGCCTCAACTTTAAACGGGCAACATTTATTTTAATGAGCCCGGGATATGAGTAGGTAGCACCATCAGGAACGAAACTGTGCTACAGTGTGTTTAATTCCCATTATCGCGTGGTGCAATTATTTTTGATTTTATCAAGCCGAACAGGCTTTGGGTAGAGGTCTTGGATTTGACGGCTTTGCCGTGGAAATTGTGTGAAACAGAAGATATGTTGTTATAATAAAACCTTGGGAGTAAGTTGTTTCACCATACAACACATCTTCTCAGCGCAATGCATTAACCTGAGTTTAATGTTTTCCATTAGGACTTATTAATTATTATTGGTTGAGTTCATAAGGCCATTCACAGCTAGGTGTGGGAAAAGTTCACATACGGCTCATTAAAGTAGCCTTTATTCGTTGAAAAGGTTGTGGTATTGTACAAGAACAAATCAGTGGATCTTTTTCCCGAAGAGAAGAAAGACTGACAAATTTTTGGTGCTCAAAGGCGTTCTAGTTATAAAAATAATTTTGAGTCATGCAGGGAACATTGGAACTCCCGCTTCCCCTTTTCTTATTGAATTTTTTTTTTTTATTTAAAGCCAAACTTAAAACTGCAAACCGATGTAAATTCCAGTCGCGAAACATCTTACGTTAGGAAATGCATTCAATTTACTGCTGGAATGTATCCTTTGAACTTCGTTCACATTATAATGGTAAAAGATACATTTTCGTTGCATAACGAAAGAGCACACAATAAAGAAAGGTATCCAGCAGTCGCGCTGCAGTAACAAAAGCATTGCATTACTTCCTTCTGAAACAGACGTTTATAAGTTGCAACAACCGACAATGGAGTAGGATACATCGAAAAGAAGAAAGATATAAATTTCGACGCCACCCTTAGCGAGGACAGACGGTCCTGTATACTATACGAAAATACTCAATTATGCTATAGGAAAGGTATACCACCACGGGCAAAATAATTGCACGCAAAATAGTAGTAAAGCAGAAAAATCTGCAGGGAAACACTATCTGCACGTTTTCGTCCTTGTGAATGTCCTCGTGTTGGTCGTATATTGCAGACTATAGGTAAGGCATACACACATTTTTTTATATATTTGATAAATTTCATCGAAATACACTCTATAAAAAGATGCTTTTCCTGTGGGAAGGTGTGGAAAAGTGTCCATACAATGATTGCAACCATAATGTGTAACGTAACCGCTTGTGTAACCTTTCAGTTGAAGGAATGGGTGCTTGCTATTTTTATCGCGGCTGAAATGATGCGTTTTTATTTCCTTGGAAGTCTTTGTGTAAATCGGAGAGACTTATTTAATAGTAACGTAACTATGGTTTTACTGGATTGTGATAATCACAAAAATTAAAGAATTATAAAGGTTTAAGCTGTTTTTTTTATCGAAGTTTATAAAAATTCTTTTATTTTTTTCATCCTTCAAAATATATATTTTTTTTACTTTAAAATGAGAAGAGTGGCCTCAACTCCGATAAAAAATAATAATTCGTATGGATTAATTATTGAAAAAAAGGTTTGAAGATTAATAACGTTAATTGTTGTTATTTTAGCCGTTGGGTGGCTTTAACAAAAAGCTTTAATTTTTATAGCTCATCCCATAGGATAGGAGGTAGGTATATTAAGTATGTCACATAGTTTGTCACGCGGTGAAATAATAATGGTAGACCCCTAAGACCTTAAAGGCATATGATCGAGATCGAATTCTGAATCGAATAAGCCATGTCCGTCCGTCCGTACATCTGTCTGTATGTCACACGTTTTAAGGCCTTACATTTTAAGCTAGGAAGCTGAAATTTGGTGCATAAGTTCACTGCATAAGTTCACTGCGACTTCCTCCAGTGCTTTAAAAACTGTTAGACGTCTTAAAACTCTGGCATTTTATATTTGGCATTTTCTTGTGATTGTAAGACATAGAAAAGAAAAAATTAAGTCGACAAACCTCCTCCAGTCTGCATGGTAACTATCGATTTAAAGTGCAAATTTTCAAATGCATTTTATTTAATATTTATGTTTGAAATTGAAAAAATTTTACCGAGTGAAATATGTAGAATACACATAGTCCTACATTTCGTTCACAGTACATTTTAGGCCACGTCGCAATCTACGCGCATCACCCTTCGCAAAATTCAAGAACTGCATAAAGCACTTCAAGAACAAAGAAGTTGAGCTAGACTCTATGCAAATAAGTAAAAATTGACTGCTTAGATTACAACATTGCAACCTGTTATTTCCCGCCGGGATATAAACTGGTGGAAGACGATCTTGATCGTATGTATGACTTCATTGGGTCCAATTTTATTATTGGGGGTGACTTAAACCCGAAGCATACTCTTTGGGGTTCAAGATGTGGACTTTTTCTCCACGGAAAAGCCAACATATTGGCCAACCGACAGGAATAAAAAGCCTGACCTTGTCGACTTCTTCATCGCCAAAGGGTTGAAAGGGTCTTTGATTAGACCACTCAGGAGTAATCTTGAGTATAAGACTGGCGAAAATAGAAAGAGCTCCTAGATTAGCTAGTAAAAACATGAACTGGGACGCCCTCAGAAAGAACTGTAAGGATCGTGTTGGCTTGAAGGTGCCATTAAGAACTCCATTCGAGTTAGAAACCGCAGTTTACAAATTCATTGAAGCAATTCAGAGCGCTGCTTGGAACAACACTTCGTCCGAAAAGAACGAAGTTAGCACCGACGGGCAGGTACGCACAACATATCCGCTCGAAATCGAAGAATCACTTCTTCACCACATCCTGAAGAATCACTTCTTCACCAAATCACCACATCCTGAAACACTTCTCTAACAAACTGATACAAATGTTGCAAGATTTTAAAAATCGTGAGACCACTGAATACCTTAAAAGCTTGTCGGTGGATAGGAGCTCAAACTACTCGCTTCGGAAAGCAGTTAAGTCTGTCAAGAAACCAATAATCCACTCGGCACCAATAAAAAAAGCTAACGGCGAATGGGCAAAAGAAGACAAAGAGAAAGCGGATTTATTTGCTGAACATTTAGAAGAAACATTCAATTCTTTCGACGGTCCGCCGTTGGCTGACGTTCAAAACAACAACGCGGAACCTGATAGCTTTAGAATGAAAAAAGTTTCGTTAGTTGAACTCCGACAGACAATAAGCAAACGTAAAAATAATAAGGCCCCGGGTTTCGACTTGATCACAGGCGAAATATTGAAAGAAATAACGAAAGGCATTAGTCAAGCTACCTTGACTAAAGAGCATAAGCGACAGAGGTCGGAGGAAGATTCCGTTTCGGAATCTAAATGTCCCAAGGTGAAGAACACCATCACCCAGCCCTCCGACTCTGTGTCTGACATTCCATCGGACATGGAGACGGAAGACTGTCTAAACTCAGTCCTGCTGAGTGAGGACGAACTTTTGTGTTCGTTCTCTGAATCAGAGGACCTCAACAACACTGTGGTGAATGTTTCTCTGGACCGTAGCAATGCTGCAGTTATTTCAGATTAACCTCCATCACTCCACAATGGCCTCGGCCTCCCTTCTTCTCCGCCTCGCCAAAAATGGAGAAGACATTGTCTTGATCCAGACTCCAGACTCCAGAATCGCTAAACCTGCTACTGGACACCCACTTTCCAGGTAGCTCCAAAGTTATCAATAGCATTAAACTTAGCAGGTCAATGCCACACATAACTAATAAATTTGATCTAATAACGAGAGATAGACTGCTTTGGGCACTTAACAGCTTCAAACCTTACAAGTCGTCAGGACTAGACGGCATAATACCAGCCGAACTACAAAGGTCATCGGACATTATCCTCCCTGCACTGGAGACAATTCTGAGAAGCTGCGTAGAGCTGGTCCACATTCCGCTGCTATGGAAGGAAGTGAAAGTGGTTTTTATACCCAAAGCTGGCAAATACTCCCACGTTACTCCTAAAGATCTCAGACCCACAAGTCTATCATCATTCCTTCTAAAAACTCTAGAAAGATTGATCGATATCCACCTACGATCTAGTATTGACAATTGCTGGTTATCCTAGAAGGAGATGGCTGCAGAGTGATCGCTTATGCAGATGACGTTGCTATTGCTGTGTCGGGGAAGCACCTTAACACCCTCAAAGAACTCCTACAGAATGCTCTAAACAAGCTAACAAGATGGGCTGACAGCTGTGGTTTGGGAGTCAACCCTCACAAAACTGAACTAGTCCTATTCACCAGAAAATACAAAATCCCACATATCGACCCCCCCCCCCCCCCCCCCCCCTCAATCAAGCGCACTAGCTTAATCTTCTCTGAGGAAGCTAAATATCTGGGTCTCATTTTAGACAGAAAGCTTAGCTGGAAGTCTAATATACAGGAAAGAGTCCGGAAAGCTACGGTAGCACTCTTTTCCTGCAAAAAAGCCATCGGCAACAAGTGGGGACTTCAACCCCGTATCACCCACTGGCTATATATTACGGTCGTAAGGCCGATACTGACGTATGGAACAGCTGTCTGGTGGACCGCTTGGATAAAGCGGTAAATCGTGATAAGTTAAGCAAGGTCCAAAGGTCAGCTTGCTTATCTATGAGTGGAGCACTCCGCACCACTGCCTCAGCAGCACTAGACATCCTGCTCCATCTAATTCCTCTTGACATCTTCAGCAGACAAACTGCTGCCATCACGGCTACTCGCCTCAAAGCAACCTCTCAGTGGACCAATGGTGAGATAGGCCGCTCTGCTATTCCGAACACATTCAGATTCCCTTCTAGAAACATGGACCACACCTTACCCCAATTACAGTTTGACAAGAACTTCCAGGCAACGATCCCCCCCCAGGTCTTCCTGGGAGGACTCTGCGCCTCTGGAATGTGAATCGATCCACTTCTACACTGATGGATCGAAGAAAAATGATGGGGTAGGCGGGGGTGTATTCTCAGACCGACTAAATTTAAGTCGCTCTTTCCGTCTCCCGGATCATTGCACTGTTTTTCAAGCTGAAATTATGGCGATAAAGGAAGTCTTGTCCTGGCTTAAGAAAAATGTTATATCCGCCAAGGACGTACGCATATTTTTTGACAGCCAAGCGGCCATCAAGTGCCTGGAATCGGTCTCTATAAACTCTAATGTAGCCTTAGACTGCCATTCATCTCTAAAGGAGATGTCGGAGCAGTTCAACATTCTCCTGTGCTGGGTGCCAGGACATAGTGACATTCCAGGTAATTGCAAGGCACCCTCCCAATTTTGTCTGATAAAGGCTCCGTAGGCATTCCAATTTCGACATGTAAGCTCATGATTAAACTGGATGCGATAGAAAGAACAAATCTCAGATGGACTAGTGGTAGTACCTGTCTAGCGACGAAACAGATCTGGCCAAAGCTTGATCTTAAACGCTCTAGGTGTTTGATCGCTCTTAATAGATCGCACATTAGTGCTACAATCGGTGTCATTACAGGACACTGTCTGATAGGCAAACACGCGACAAGGTTTGGTGTCTATTCCAACGACTTTTGCAGGAGCTGCATGGATGAGGAGGAAGAAGAGACCACTCTCCACCTTTTCTGTACATGCCCCGCTCTTTCCAAGCACCGAAATCTTCACATTGGAGCTTTCTTCTATAATGATCTCAGTGATCTCAGCACGACTGACCCGAAACGTCTCTTACGCTTCATTAATAGCTCGAAATGGTTCAACGAGTAGGCAATAGAGTCAGATCCGCGTGGTATCACAATGGACCTACATAGGTCTAAGTGTTTTGGTTTCTTTGGATCCGACAGCCACTTCAACCTAACCTAACCTAACCTTATATGATAAACGCTTCATAAACCCTTAGAAGGGAAAAAATATGTTCAAGTGCTTCCCTCGACGGATCACAAGCGTTCGACAAGGTATGGCACGAAGGCTTGAAATATAAGCTACGGCAAAACTTGCCGGAAAACATGTTAACAATATTGAAAAACTATCTTGAAAGCAGACTCTTTCGTGTTAGGTGTAGTAGCGAAGACTCGAGTTGCAAGCAAATTCAAGCTGGCGTACCCTAGGGAAGCGTACTCGGTCCGACCCTGTTCCTGCTCAGGGTCGACATACCCCTAGATGACGAGACAGTAGTGGCCACGTTTGCGGACGACGGCCATCCTTGCAATAGGTGAATCAGTCGAGTCATCAACGAGAAACCTCCAACGAGCATTGGACAGAATTTGTGACTGGACAAAGACTTGGCGAATAGCTCTTAACGAGAACAAGTCAACGCATGTGAATTTCACTTACAGAAGGGTTAACAATTTACCTCTGTTCATCAATTCTGCACAAATACCTTACGCAAATGAAGCGAAATACCTAGGGATGACACCAGACGCTAAGCTTAGGTGGAAACGTAAAGAAGAAGCGCGATTAGCTCGAGATTAGGCTTAGGGAAATGTATTGGCTTATCGGAAGATTTTCGAGGCAGGTGTTTAAGCCGTCCTGGACATACGGTATACAAGTTTGGGGTTGAATCAACCCAAGCAACATGTTCATGTTGCAGACTTTCCAAAACAAGACACTAAGAGCAATTGAGAATGCTCCATGCTATATTAGGAATAGTGATATTTACAGAGATTTAGGAATAGCTAAACTACTTCTTCGTGAGCGAAGAAGTAACAAACTTTGCTCGAAAGCTAAATGCTCGCCTTCATGTACATTGCAACAACGAAATGATCCGTACTCTCAACGAGACTCTTAACGATGTAAACAACGAGCGACGACTACAAGAACAAGACCCTTCGATCTAGCGACGTAGGGTGAAGCCGCACGAATGAACGGCTTTAGTAGGTGCATTCACTGGATAGCAACCTACCCAATGCGATAAACACTACGGAAGCGTAAACTAGTTGTTAACTTGGTTGTAGTCAAGAAATATTATGAGAGAGGGAAAATTTACTACTATGAAGTGCGTTCTGGCAGTTTCATAGTGTCTCTCATAAATTGGTGGTTTTTTAGCACGTGGAAATCGGGCATAACCAATATCGGCTACTTTGGTATAATATACCTGCTATAGTGAGCGTATTGGTATCTTTGAAAGATTTTGGAGTTTTAGCCTCCGTCCACCCTAGTATTAAAAAAAAAAAAATAAAAATTCCGCACGACGCCTTTCGGGAAAAAAGCCATCGACAGGCGCGCTGAGCGTGGGCTAGTCTTAAAAAGTCCTATAATATAATTAGTTTCCCAGGCGCTATTTGAACTACGTTGCTTAACTGATGGCACTATGGCACACACAAAGAACATCATTTGGGCTTTGCAATTACTGTAAACTTCTTAAACAGACTTTGAAGAAAATAAATGTCCTCATAGCGAAAAGTAAAAATATCAGTATTCAAAATTCTTGTCAATCTTCACAACAAAGGCAAATATGTAATATACGGGGTGACTTTTAAGAGGTCGAATTTTTGTTTAGGGGTCATAGGCTTGGTCAAAAGAAATCGACTTTTGCGTGTAACGTTGTTTTTAAACCCTAACGGTGTTTGAGTTATTGGAGGTTTGATAGTTTTTCAGAAAAAACACGTTTTTGGCCATTTAAAAATAAGAAGAAAAAACGGCGATCCAATTTTGTTAATTTTCAATTTTTTGCTGTTGGACAACATCATCGTTATTCGTAATATATAAGTTCGATTCTTGTCGAAAACTAAAAGCATTAAAAAAAAGAGTTTACTAAGAAATAAGAAACAATAAGTAACATTTTACATTTTTTACTTTTTCGTAGTTTTCTTTGAAAAAGTTCTTTGAAAAACAGTTTTCTTTGGAAAAGTTCTTGTAATTTAATGTGTTAAGCAACGATCTATTTTTTAATAAATTTTCACATGTATAAGTGGTTTGGCTTAAAATCGTAAAGTTGCTAATCGTAAAGCAACGACCAAGTATTTTTTCTCTATTTTTACCGATATACCGGTTTTTCGAACCACAAAACTTCGAAAGTTGTTCTAATTAAGACATTTTAAAGGTTTTTAAGTGATTTTTAGGTTTTATAAATTGTTTTAGTAGAGTTATATTTTTTTTGCAGGTTTGTGTGTAAGTCCATACTTACAGATGCAGAAAGTTCAAATTATTTTTTAAAAAAAAATTTGTGCACCGATGAATCAAAATTCGATAACTACAGCACAACAATATGGATTTTCGTTTGTGGGGAGAAAACACTCGTTTCGACACCACTTGAAAACACTCGTTTTCGACCTTCTATCAGTCCCTATACTCCCTACCCGCGAAAAATCTCAATAATTAGAAGCGCAGCAAGAGAATCACCTTTGCAATAGAATCATTGGAAGTAAATTGGGTCACTGAATGCGAACATGTGCTAGAAATCGGCCCTCTAGAAATGGGCATGAACGTTGGACTAAACGACGAGGGAAGAGAGCCTTGACGCGATTCAAAAAAAAGCGTGTCGCATTATTTAGTCACGCTTCTCTTTCCATGCGTTCAAGCTGTATTTAAGTTTTACATCTCAAATGGAAGATTGAAATATGTAGCTGTTTCATACATGTATAATATATGCAGTACGATGATATAAAACAAAATAAGGGTCTAAAAAGACAGGATCAATATACTACAAGGACTACCTATGTATGTACTTTATTTTTTTATAAAACTGGAGGACTGATGATAACTGCCCAATATAAATTAAGTGAAAACTAAAAGCTATGCGTACCTGCGGTTGGGCCTAATGCTCATCGCTGAATGGCTCGAACAAAATTTTCCACTAAAGTTGCGAAAAACTATAATCTTTTATAGTTCTTCTGCTGACTTCCAGAATTTTTCTTTTCGCAAATTGAGGTCAATTAACGCAACTTTGCTCATAAACTTCATTGTTCATCGCTGTATACTTCATATAGATATCTAACATCACTCCTCCGCACATACATTGTAAGTTTCTAAAATAATCTTAATACTGTACCTACGACGCACTTGGATAGTTCAGGGAAGTTAAATTGCATTGCACCTTTCAAAGCTTCATTGTCTGGGTCCTAAGCTTTTATTTACAATACAAGCCCCTTTCATTTACAATACACGAGTTTACATCCCTTTTACCAAACAGAATTTCATAAAAAAAAATATTCTATAAGCTCAATTCTAAAACTAATCCATCCCATTATTCATGTCATAAACAGAATCAAAATTCTCCTTCGTTAAGCTTCTCCTTGCCTATCACTCTACCCCCAGCCAGTATAAGCACTATCCAAATTATTCCAGCGAAAATAGGCGAAAGTAATCTTCATCACGAAACAAATCATTTCTCGCATTAATGTATCCTTTAGATGGGCTTTTTACTCGACAAACTTTTCGCTCCAAATAAATGTGTAAATATCCAAGTCTACTATACGAAAACTCCATAAAATTATTAATTTTTACGATGTCTCATTTCATTAGCTCATAAAATCCACATCGCGAAGCCAATTTCGTCCTGCCGACCCTCGAAAACACTTGCTCAAGTCAAAAATTCTCGAAAAATAAAGAAAAAACTTTGATGAGTGTGCCACAGTATAAGAATGACACAATAAAAGAAAACGACTTAAGTGGTGCGCTAAAGACATAACCGTTCGGACTACTGTCAAAGTCGCAGGCAAACAACGCTTCTGTAACAGAAACGAAAGTCATTAAAAGTTTAAACAACCCGGGTAAAACCAGTGGAAAATCGGTTGGCGGCAGTGATTCAGTGTGCGCGTCACACTTGTAGTTCTTTGACGATTTGACAGCAGCCGTAGCAAATTGTTATTATTTAACTTTTTAAGGATTTTTATTGCTTTTTAGTTTGGTGTCGAACAGCACTTTTATAATTGGACGACGACATGCCAGGCATCTCAACTGAATGAAAAGTCGTGCAGAATTAACTCGGTACTGAGTCAGGGGTTGCGACTTGAGAGGGAGAATAATTGTCGCTGTCATCTGTCAATTACTTGCTTGTCTAATTGCTACAAGGGTTATTTTCCAATTAGGTGTAACTGTTTGAATAATTGCGGACATGTGTGTGTGTGTTTTTTTTTTTTGTGTCTTCAAGAGTCCTGAACTGGGAGGATACTTTCGCTTGCATCTTTTAAGGGGGTAATAAATATTTGATATTCGCTCCTAGGTTCCATGGATAACTTCAATTCCACGTATTCACCCTATCTGTGGGTTGTTGGATTCCTTAGGGTATTGCGCCGAAATCTGGAAGCATTATCTTAATTCTCTGCTGAGAAGGAAATTGCATCGGGGATTGGCGAAGATACCAGTGCACGCTCCATGCATTTTATTGTCTAATCTATTCCTTGGAAAGCTGCTTTCAGTGCCGAACTGATTGCTTTTGAAATATAAATGCATAACTCTTGTCGAGTTAAGCGAAAATATTCTCAGCAACTTGAGGTATAAAATGTAGATACCTTGTATAAAAAGTTTCTATCGTTATTATATTCGACTCAAACTGTATGCAAAACATTACCCAGTAAGGTCAAATGTAAATGAGGTCACTTTATAAAACCTTTAGTGATTTCCTTTTTTAAATGTAGTTAATTTTATTGGAGGATTTAAAAATAAACTTTGACAATTTGAGCCAAAGAGCAGCTTACAACACAACAATGCATTTTCTCATTATTCAATATTAAAACGGGTAAGTGTGGCCCATCCGCAAAGTAACATCTCGTTACCGTGCAACAATCCATCAATCAAACAATTTATTACATACTTACAAAATTGATTAAGCAAAGCTGCTTATGAGTGTTTATTACACTAGATGAGAGGAAAAGCTGTTTAGCCCCCATGCTCATGAGATTCTACAATGTGCGACTGTTTCCTGGAAAGCTATTGGAAAAGTATGTTAACAGCACAGCGATTTCAGGATAGCAAACATAATTCCGAACTAAATTACGGCTGTATGCAATTTTTTCAAAAGCCGTAGGTAGGTACTGGTCCCACTCGCATAATGTTTTTGATTCATATTAGCCATGTGCCGAACTTCATGCCGAACTGATAGTAAAATCATATTGAAATTTGCTGAAACTTTGTAAAATGATAGTTCTTGGCATTCTGAAAATATGTCCTTATAGACACAAAGCTCAAAAATCAATTCTTGAAAGTCTACTAGGCTTGGCAGGCCAGAATTTTTAATTCATAAAAAAATATTCAAAAATAGCGTATAAAAACGTTTGCTTGCGTTGAGGTTTTTTTAAACACTAAAAAATGGATTCAGATGTAACTCAACTCCCCATGAAAAAAAATAGTAAAGATAATAGAGAAATATTTATAGAAATTCTAATTATTTAAGTTTAGAATTAGGGAGAGTGAATAATCGACACCAAGATAGATAATAGACTCCCTCTCTATTCAGTCAGTCTCTATTCAAAGTCAGTTTGCAAGCTTTCAACATGGATCATATTCACAGGGAGGGTATACATGAAAATGATCATTAGCTCTTTTAGGCCATCTCAAATAATTTAGATTTAGGGACTTCGAATAATTTCGATTTAAGGACTAAGAATAGTTCAGATTTAGTGACTAGTTCTAGTCTGTTTTATAATGAGCTAGTAATTAAGGAGTTATGACTATCCTTAATATGCAAAAGCATATCGCGAGGGAAAGGCAATATACAAAAAGGAGATCGTACCCGATGTAACACAAAGCACAATAAGGGCTGAACATCAAAAAAATTTGCATACACCAAAGCTTCCTTCCCAATGGCAAATGTTATACCTCTAATTTCAAAAGCTTTGGAATAGCTAGCAGAGTATTAAGCTGCTGCCCGCCATGTATTTAGATGTTATCCGGGAACATAAAGAAGTGAAAGAGGGAAGCTGATGCAATTATTACAGCTGCCAGGCTTACCAATCGAGCGACGTTAAACTCGATAACAGACGTCGACTCGCTCGTTTTGAGACAGACGCTCCTGGGCCAGTACTAGCCTTTTATATAGAAACGTAAGGTTTCCATATACAAGGGTACTTGTAACAATACTACTCTGGAAACGTAAAGTTTCCATATACAAGAGTACTAGTAACTATTACTATACTCTGTCCGAAATTAATAGTCAGTGCAGTGAATATAGGACATTTGTATCTCCCTCTGGCTATAATGCTTTACATAAGCTTGTCTCTCTTTAAAGCTCTCTCAGGGTTGCCAAGCTTCCAATTTTGGTCGTCACAAATCAAAGAGAGAATTTCTTAGGGTTACCATCATGCAATTCTCATGGCTACCATTTTTTTAATGAACCGGTATAAAATTGTAAATATAGTTTTAAAAATTGAAGAAATAATTTTTTTTTACACCAGAAGCAGTGTTTGGCAAGGCAATGAATGAAATTCTTAAGGCGTATTATTTTAAATTATTATATAGGGGATTACAATTTAGGTAGATTTGTAAGCTAACAAGAAAAAATAAATCGAGATGATAATAAACATCAATAATTCTCACGTGTTTAAAATAAAAGTGAACTTCACTGTTTCAATTCTCAACGCAAACTAGCCGGGCTTCGTATTGATTTTTTCTTTAATAGCAAAGAAAGGCGATGCTTTTTCAATTGGCAATTAAATTTCTAAGAGAATCCTACGTCACCTAAGAGGTTTCAATATTTAGGGCTTGAATAAAATTTGCCATTCATATTATACCACTATCGCTAACCCATTGTATGATTGCATCCCTACCTAACTTGGGATCTTCCTTTTGAGAATTAACGTATTTATTGACAAAACAGGCGTTATTCATCGGGGAAACAAAGACATCATACGAACAGGTATAAAAACGTTTAATTTTAACAGTTTGCGACATAAACTCAATCAGCAAAATTTGTATATTGGGAAAGGTAGAGAAAATACATCTCCAGTGAGTAAATGCTACAGTGTGTATGCAGAAGTTATAGTCCGTAAAACGGACCGTTGAATACCCCATCCTATCCCACATTGTAAAATGCTGATGGCATAATTATTTTTTTACATTTTATAAGTCCCTAATTACAAACTATTAATTATAAGATACTTCCACAGATATTTCCAAGTTACACTTATATGTACGTAAAAATGCAATTTTTTGGTTCAAATTCAATATTTTTGAAAAATCGACCCCTAAAAGGAGGCGTGGCTAAAAACTTAATATAAACAAAATCTGGACTGAAGTCTCGTTTATCTAACCTGCTACTTCTTTTGTTTCACGCTTTCCTAGATTAGGCTCAAGGCCAGTCGAAACTAAGTTTTTCTGGAAAGTTTTAGGTTTTTCTTCAATTCTGCCTCCAAATGTGGGCGTGGCCCAAAGTCTTGTATTAAAATATTAAGAAATTTTTTTTTCAATTTCGAGTAAAAATATAGAGTAAACTGCATTTGAAAATTTACCCTTAAAATAGATGCCATGCCCACTAGAGGAGGTTTACCAATTAAATTTGTCTTTTTTGTGTTTTACATTCATTAGGAGATGCTAAATGTAAAATTTGAGCCTTTTAGAAAGTCTTACAGTTTTGAAAACTCTGGAGATAGTTGCACATTTAGACCGATTGTAGGCGTGTCTTCGGGCGGATTTAAAAATTTTTTACACTTGTACTGCTTCGCGTGACGTGGATCTTACTCACGAAGTTTCAGCTCCCTAGCTCATTTATGCAAATAATTTAAGGCCTAAAAACGTGAGTCTTCAGAACGTCAAATTTGAGCCTTTTAGAACGTCTTACAGTTTTGAAAACTCTGGAGATAGTTGCACATTTAGACCGATTGTAGGCGTGTCTTCGGGCGGATTTAAAAAAATTTTACACTTGTACTGCTTCGCGTGACGTGGATCTTACTCACGAAGTTTCAGCTCCCTAGCTCATTAATGCAAAAAAATTAAGGCCTAAAAACATGTGACATACACGGAAGGACGGATAGACGGACATGGCTCATTCGATTCAGAATTCGGTCTCGATCATATGCCCTCAAGGTCTTGGGGGTCTACCATTATTATTTCAACGTGTTACAAACTATGTGACAAACTTAATATACCTCCTATCCTGTGGGATGGGGTATAAAAAGAGGTAAACAAAATATACGACTGGCAATACTATTGATTTCATTATTAGTTTATTTTCTCTCAGAAGCTCAGAAAAGCACAAATTCGCAAAGCTATTTGATGAAATTCACAGACAAATCCGAAGGAATATGGTACTGGCAGCTCTCTTTTTCGCTCTCAACTTAAATGCTTACATGCAAATGGGGGTTGGTTTCAAGCGCACAAGCAGTGTTTCCAGAATTCTATATTTCACAATACTAGATTTAAAATTTTCCAATGCTAGATCGTATGGATTTAAGTTTTTGGCAGCTCGAAACCATTATGTAGGAACTCGAAACCATAAAGTGTTTTACCTGTCCACATTAACGAAGTCTATGAAAGAAAACTTACTTATTTTTAAAAGTTTTAACTATTTAGCTTTTTTATTTTTAGTTTTATTTGCACAAGAAGCGCACAGGAAAGACACAACACAGCACAGCCATCAAACCCTTTGCACGAATCGATGTCATTTCACATTTTAGTTCATTTCATGAACAGGTATTCCGATTCCTCGTCACAAAATGTGCCGGTTCATGACAAGGCGTAATTTAGGGCGCATCTACATCTGCTGTTTCTAAGTTGGCTAGAAAAAGTTGGCCTGGACTTAGTGAAAAATTAAAATATTTTCTTTATCGAAAAGGTATATTAAATAGGAATTTGTTCAAAGAATTAAGCAATGCTAAAAAAGGTACCTATTGCTAAAAAAGCATTTAGCATATCTTTCAGATTTCGAAATGCAATTCTTTCGTTGATAATGCTAGATCTAGCATTAATAATGCTAATATGGCACCACTGCGCACAAGTCAATTTCGACAGAGTCAGTGTGCCTTTGGCTCTATGGAATGTTGGTCACGCGGGGATACTATTGAAATTTTTTCTATGGGTCTACATTTCAGGGGCAAATTGCGTATTTTTTGTCCGTGGCATCACACTAGAGAACGTAGTGACCGCACTGAAAATTTTTCTCTCTCCCCATAAGCGCTGTACTGACTATTAATTTTGGACAGAGTATAGCATGTTTTGGATTTTTCGGGTAACTTTGCCACTAGCATTGTTGATTTTATGATTTTTCGTCAATTATGTCAATGCCAGAAACATCTTCTTGCCATCCATTTGCTGTTTCACGTGAAGTATATAAGATATTCTCATCCGGGTACCTATAATATTGTTTGATGTGATGATGGATATTATGGTAACACATACAAGTTACCATAATATTCTGGCAACATGAGCACAAGTGCCCAAAGTCCGAGCAGCAGATTGACAAGTGCAGTAATAGTCATCGATAAGCTATCCTCCAGGATTAATTTCCTCCTGAGGAACATTGCGATTGCGATTGCGATACCTTGAATATAATATTTGCAGTTTCAGTAATATAATTCATATCAAAGTGTTCGTCTATCTGAATTTCATCTTCGTTATCTCTTTGAAGTTTGTCTTGAAAGTATATGAAGTTGCAAGATTGATCTGATAAACTCCTATCGTTAAATCTTTTTAAATAATAAAAGCTCAGCTTTGAAAACCTAGAAACTTGATTATTTAGACGTACCCACTGCGCACGTGGGTTGCAATATAGCAATCTACTACAAACTTCAATATCCTGTAAATTATTCCTTCGATTCCTACGCCGAAGTCTGGCCATTGTCTTGCGATTTCAGTTGCATTTAACATGGTGATTGGTGGATGATACCGATTAATTAAGGCTCCTGCGATTCTATAGTAATCGCCAATGAATCGTGCATTTTGAATATTGAATTGGTACACCCCGAGAAAATTTGAAGATTGTTCTCTTAGCTATGACCATTTCTAGCTCCGACTACACACCTTACCGTACTAACAATACCATTTGCACTGGCTTCTTCTGTTGTGAACTGTTTACAGGGTGTTTCTTAATTCGATGCCAATACTTTGGGAAATGATTCTTGGGTATAATTGAAGAAAAATATCTTTCCACCATTATGGGCCTATCTCTAATTATGATATCATACAAACACATAGATCTCCGCTAATACTTGCAACAGCATTAAATATAAAGATATTTTTACGTTAATCTACGAAAAAATCTTTTTACGTAACCGCGGCACTCGGCAGGTAGGTATTAAGTGGAGATATGATTTGTTACTTACAATTTAACCCCAGTTGACAATTAGAACGATGTTTTAGCTAGCTATGCATTCATAATTTACGTAGGTTTTTAGAGCATGCATTTTTATAAGACTATATTATATAACACCAGCGTTTCCTTACCATTTTTCTGTTAACTCTCAAAATTTACCTAAGGCAAATTGTGTAAAAGGTAAGAAAACAAAATTAAATCCATCAGTTTCATTTTTGAAGCCGATGTTACACAACAGTTGTTTAGAAACCCTATTAGAAATGGCATCTTTTATAAACGAAGCATACGCGGATATTATCTACTTTTATGGGAAGTGCAACTTGCGTTCTATTAGAGAACGGCAAAAATACCATGAGCTCTATCCTTACCGAAGAATTCCTAATCCCCGTCTTGCAACTTTGGGTTGTAACTTCTGGCCAACACCAGATTTGCTCTGCTATCGGGTTTTTTGGGTCACTGATCATCACGGGGTTCTTTTCTCGAGCAATTGAGGCTTCACCCTTATGTCACCCAAAAACACCCCTAATAGGGGTGTTTTTGCTATATTTGCGCTTTGAGTGTTAATAACTTACTTACTTAAGGTGGCGCTACAGTCTGTGGCGCACCTCGACCCTAGCCAACAAGCTTCGTCATTCGACTCTGTCTCTAGCTAACCGTCTCCAGTTTCGCACGCGAAGTTGGCTGAGGTCCCTTTCCACTTGCGTCTCGGTGCTCCTCTACTGCGCCGTCCCTGCACTGAGGGAAGAAGTGCAATTTAAAAACAAGTGAGTAAGCGCAAGAGTTAGTCTGTGACAAACTTCTATATACCCGACCCTACATACCATGCAACACAAAATCTAAAAGTTTCTTGGCCCGAATACATATATTATTTGTATAGGCCACGCCCCCAAAAATGGGCCTGAGCTAAAAATTGAAATCAATTAATTGTTATTTCGTTAGAATCATGACAAAATGCGTTAAAAGCGAAAAATATTACGAAAAAAAAACAGTTTTTTCCTAAAAACGCTCCTAAAAGTGGGCGGAGTTCAAAACTTTATATGGAGCAAACTTAGCAAATAGTAATAACTTCAACATTTGTCTTAATTTTTTTTTTTTTTTTTTTTTTCGATTTGCAGTGAGATTTCCAATAGTAGCGTAGTGGTTAGTATGTGTGCTTACTACGCCGGAGGTCTGGGTTTGAATCCTGCCATCGTCACCTGAAAAAAAAAAGACTTGTTCTTTTCACGGTACCCACTTCTGCGAGGGTTTGACAAGCCCTCCGAGAGTATCAATCGTGTTGAAAAAAAAAACTTCTCAAAGTGCCGTTCAGATTCGGCAAAAAATTGTAGGCCCCTTGTATGTGAAGAAATTAACACACACAGCATACATTGTTGAGAAGTTGGCCCTGGTTCAACTCGAGCTGTTGCGCCACTCTATATATATATATAACATATTAAAAGTGGGTATGGTCGATATTGTGGGCGGTCCAATTTTCGCCTTCTTAAAGTTCTTGGGCCGTGGGGTGCCGTGGCGTAGTGGTTAGTGTGTGTGCTTACTACGCCGGAGGTCTGGGTTCGAATCCTGCCATCGTCACCTGAAAAAAAAGACTTGTTCTTTTTCACGGTCCCCACCTCCGCGAGGGTTTGACAAGCCCTCCGAGAGTATTAATTGTCTTGAAAACCTTCTCAAAGTGCCGTTCGGATTCGGCAAAAAATTGTAGGTCCCCTTGTATGTAAAGAAATAACACACCAGCATACATTGTTGAGAAGTTGGCTTTGGTTCACCTCGAGCTGTTGCGCCACTGTATTTATTTATTTATTTATTTAAAGTTCTTGGGCCAATATTGCTCAGTACCAACATTTAAGTTCCTTAAGTTAAGTTCTTGACCAAAAGGCATTTTGAAAGAAAATGTGAAATAGAGTTTGTCTCATATTGAAGCCAGTAGTGGGCGTGGCCGTTGACAAATTAAGCCAATTTTCACACTTTGTCTGTGCAACAAAAGAACCAAGCCGTGTGCCAAGTTTCAGCTCTCTAGCTTGATTCTGACGACCTTAAACGTTCACACATACCAATATTTTTTTAGTGCATGTTTCAATTTCCTCCTTTCTAGCTTGTCTTTTTTACCATAAACATTTAAACTGTAATAAAACTGTAATGCGCGTATATAAAAAATTGCCCTTGTACGCGTTCTAATTTTTTCCGCGGATTTTATAAGTGTATAAGTTACAGGTGATATGATATGATACATGATATGATACATGATATGATACATGATATGATATGATACAGGTGATTATGATATGACAACGGAATCATATCATAAGAGGTCCGTTCTCCATTTTTGGAGCTAAATCGCCGCTAAACGACAATTGAAATCGTTATCTAAAGCTATTCTTAAGTAAAACGAAGGTAAAAGTGGTGAAAATTAGTTGAATCCGCCCACAGACACGCCCAGTAAAACCCGGTATGTGCGACCATCTCCAATTAAAAAAAAATACTTTTTTTCACACTTTAGCTATGTTAAAATGGTGCTAGCACACTGATTTTTAGTATGTGACACTGCTTTGTAATTGTCTTTGATTGCAGCAGAAAAAGTTTGGCGTTTATATTGACCGCGCCCACTTTTTAAGGAATTTTAGCTTAAAATGACTGTTTTTCAATAAATATATATGAAATTTGTAAAAAAAATGTTCTGCCAAACTCTTCAGTCTGTGCAGGATGACGATGGAAAATTCACGCTGTTCCGTCAAGATCGGCAAAGACCTCAAAGAGAGAATTGTACAGAACTCCCGCGCCAACACCAGAGGTACAATCTACAAAAGTCCGTTTAACTACTCGCATACGCATACGACATTGACATAATCGGAAGAACAAAGCGTGATGTCAGTGAAGCCTTCGTGAGTATTGGGGTGGAAGCGGCGAATATGGGTTTAGCAGTCAACGAAAGCAAAATTAAGTACATATATACATATCATCAAGAAAAGTCACCCAACACCAGCACCGACGTCTTGGACAAAACATCACCATCGACAGGTATAATTTTGAGGTGGTTAAGGACTTTGTCTACCTGTATTCCGCTATCAATTCAGACAATGACACCAGCGCTGAAATCAAACTAGGGTTAACTCTTGCCAGTCGCTGTTTCTTTGGGCTTGTAAGGCAATTGAGTAGCAAAGCCCTCATTCGAGCAACTAAAGTGTCCATGAATAAGACCCTCATCAGTCCAATGCTGCTTTACGGTGCAGAAGCATGGACCTGTCAAAGGCGGATGAAAACCTTTTAGGCTGCTTCGAGAGGAAAATTCTTTGGACGATATGCGGTCCCGTTTGCATAGACGAAGAGTGGAGGAATAGATATAACCTCGAACGGTACGAGCTGTACAGCGACACCGACCTAACCAGAAGAGTCAAAACACCACGTCTATCATGGCTGGGTTATCTAGAGCGGACGGACACCAACGCCTCGGCCCGGCGCACGCAAGTAGAAGGGGACCTCAGCCAACTTCGCGTGCGAAACTGGAGACGGCTAGCTAGAGACAGAGCTGGCTGGCAAAGACTGTTGGCAAGCAACCCGGACTGTAGAGCCACCTTAAGTAACTTGTTTGTGTGGAAAGGAATAGGATTTTTAAGCTAACATGATAAAATAAAGATTTGATTTGTCGTCTGTAGCTTAATCGGTGAGAACAGTATACCTACCCGCGAAAGCTGAAGGATCATGCCCTGCCGGTGACCCATAAAATGTGTTTTCTTTCGACATTTCAACTGCTATAGTATTACAACTCCACTCTATAAATGCTATATGCATATGCACATTGACAAAAAGATGCGTACCTTCAGACTTTCATCCATGGTAAGACCCGTAAATATGTTTTAAAAAGGTATGCCAAGCCTCTATTTAAAATTGTTCTTTATGTCGCCCAAAAAAAATACCTATGTTATGTTCGCATAAGTTTCGATTAATATTTTACATACATTTATTTTTAAACCATAACAGCTCGATAGGCACAAGAACATAGTAAATTTATTTTAATACTCTTAGTTTTAAAGAATTAAGGATTACAGGCTGTTGCGAAAAAAAGCTTTTAATAACTTATTTACAAACTGCTAAAGGCAACCTTTTAAGTAAGCTTAGTAAGATGTTTCAGCTCACTCAAACCAGATCCATAAATCATCGAAAACAAAGCACACACATCAACAAAGCATACAGTATAGAATGTAGGTATATCCTGTTTCTGAAATATTCACTTCATTCGATTATCCGGTAATATTTTTTGATCTAACATGTTGTAAAATTATATTAAAAAGTTTTGCCAAAACTTTCTACGCTCGTTAAAGCTATAGCTTTCCTATTCCATCCCAAAAGTCTGATTTTCGTTTAACAAAAAAAAAATCCAATTAAATATAATGAAGAAGGTCGGACGAAACCCAAACCGAATCATAGTTGTGGGATACCTACCCACTACGAGTGTACCCATAACCATAAATCCATTTTAATCATATAAGAAGCTTGACTGCGTATATCTCGCTCAACTTTCATTCGAGAGAAGCTCTCGCACAGCTCAAAGTCAAAAAGAAAAACCTTTTCCACTCATTTCCTTAATTAAATCAACGCGCCGGCCAACTTGATACCCAAACATCAAAACTGAAACAATCTCTCGCTCATAAAAAATTAACTTTAAAATGTTGGAAACGTTCTTCGTGCTCGGAATGGTGGCAACAAGGATGGACGTGTAAAAGGATCGTTTTGCCTCTCGGTTACCACCGAACACCAGAGGGGGTGACTTTGTGTTGCGTCGGTTTTGGGGGTCCGCAAAACTGTTCAATAAGATTGAAAATTAATTTCAAGAAATTGGAAAGTAAAAAGTTATTTACGCCCGGCCTTTTCGTCTGACTCTCGAACTGCCTCTGCCGCCGCCAGTTGGTCGGGAAATGATGCGTCCGACGGGGCATTAACATTTTAGTTTTTTCGGTTTAAGTTTCAGGGCACCACCGTGGCAGAAGGTGAAAAATTGTTAAGTCTTATTTTTGTTGCTTGGGGGCGTTTTGGCCTCTTTGGAAATGGGATTTAACAGTCGCTCCAAAAAATAGCAGAGTGAGTCGTTAACTTTCGGAAGTAAAAATGAAGACCACAAAGTATAGCGGTACTATTCCCGACGTCAGTTTAAATTAGATACGGGAATTTTATGCGATTTGCAATGATTTTTAGAAACTTTTGCGTTTTGTGATAAAAGCATTTTTGTTAGTCGTGAACGGGAGCATGTATTTATTTAAGGAGCTTAAATAAATTGTAAGAAATTCTTAGAATATTGGAGAATATAGATATTGGAGAATATCCCTACAAAGCAGATATAGTTTATACTATAGGGTGGAATGAATGATGCCGCTGTTGCTCCAACCCTATATGACTAAGCTTCGAGCACGGGAACTTCAAAGACATGATGAAAAGCCACTAAAAGGTGAATCGATTTAATAACTTTACGTATAGGTTATGGCATAGGTATCGTGTATGTATATCTCATAATAGTCATGTATACCTACGTATAGTGCGAGAGAGTCCTGGGGTTATGTCCTAATTAATTATCATAATATTGCATCACGCGGCACGCAGCAGCCCTGCGGAGGTGGGACGGGACAAATTTCTCAACTTGGTCCATAATCCCGTTCATAATGCCAACAAAGACGCCGTTGCTTGCTCTCTAACACTGCAGGCCATACTTGTGAAGCGCGGCTCTGATGCTGCTGTGCCAATCTGTGTGCGAAAAAGGAAATTTGCCAAGAAAATCGGTGTTCTCCGTTGGAGTCGCCATCATTTGCTCGGGTCTGCTTAAATGCACATGCATTCGTTCTCAACGTTGTCATCCTTGCTGTCGTCGTCGTCGACGTCGTCCTAGTCGTAGTCGTTTTGGTGTCGTTTTGGCTTTTGCAGATTTTCGGTTTTAAATTTCTTCTTCCGTTTTCCTTTCTGTTATGACATCTCATAAATATTATGTTAGTCGCTCATCCATAAGGAGGTTGGAATGGATATTCCTGCACATTTCTATATTCGGGATTTTTGTGTCTTTGGCCTCAAAGCGCAAAGCGACCCGTGGTGGGGGTGAGCTGCTCGAAAGGAGTTGAAACGCGAAATTCGTATCTTTCTAGAAATAAATTGTGTGCACATTTTGTTTTCTTTTTTGAATTAAGGAGGCTAATATGCTTAACATAACAAAGGATAACCGCTTTTAAGGAATTTCTCTATTAGGAACTATGTATACAATATGTACCCTTCTATAGAGAGTACATATCTATCTTAACGGCATCTCAAAATTAAATTTTCGACTGCGCTCACAAGAGCTCACATCAGGGATGAAAAATTTTAAGGACAGCTGTTAAGTAGGTGAAACCAAATTTAACTATGAGTTTCTTTTTTAAAGGAAACATATACATACATTAAAACGCTTGAGTTGCATAAATGTGAAACAATGTGGGGATGTGGCGCTTCAGATCTGGCTGGGTCAACCTGGCCATCACCTAAAAGGTATTTAGATACAGTAATCCCGATGACCGAACCCTAGCTAACAGCACCTTCAATTTACAGTCCAAGTTGGTTCAATTTACCATTCACTGTTTCTCCAATCGCCAAGGATGAACATTACCAAGGACAAGGAAGGCGATTTGGGGAGGTACTACTTAGTTACATTACTCGTATAAGTAGAAGTAGTAGTAGCAGTAGTAGTAGTAGTATGTGTTTTATTTAACAAAATTTAAAATTTTGACAAAATAAAATACATACACAATATACGACATTGGCTAAGGCTGTCAGCCGGTAAGAAAGAAAGTTTGCTTTAGTTTTTGAACAAAAAATATAATATGTACTGTAAAAATATACAAATATAAGTAAGCTTGATAACTTCTATTACTTGAGATTAACATTCTTCCTCTTAATTTAAACAAAATGTTTAGAATGTTTCATGGACTATTTGCTGCCGATATTTCCAAGCCGATTTAAAATATTTCGCTAAAAGGTTCAAGTCCCGTCCGTTTAAATAATCAATGACTTCCTCGAGGGGGAAAAAATCTGTGTCCAAGAAAGCTCTTCTTGTTGTTCCTGGTATTGGGCATGTCCCAACAAGTGAAATATGTCTTCTTTTGCCCGTAGATTGCACAGTGTACACTCTTCGAACCCTTCACCGACATAAGGTGTGAAAGTTGAGCCGGAGTAACTCTCTCCTTGCCTTGAAACTGTACGATATTGCCTCGATTTTATATTGGTCGAGGAAATAGTTTCTTTCTTCCAGGTTATAGACAAGCATGCGATTCTGCGCCATGATTTTCTAACTCTCACGGAGGGAGTCATCGACCTTTGTTAATAATGTCTGCTGGATGCGTTTCCATTCGTTTGCATTCATCGCGGGGCTACGATATTATGTCCGATGCACAATCTGGTCCACTTGTTGTAGAACTGTAAGTTGCGATCCATCATATATTTTCCACTATACGCGGTAGGCGGTGACTAGGAAGGTCCATTGTCCTGAGTATGTACTGAAAGTGCAACCTCAATGTAAAAATATACAATGGCGGAAGTCCTCTTTCAATGTGCAGCATGTAGTTCGGCCTGTTATCGGGTTCGAAACAATCTTTTAATAAAGTACCCTTAGTAGTTTCTCCACTTCTTCATACTGAGTAAAGCCCCAAACATGAGCGGCGTAACATATAATGGATGTAGCAGTTGCCTCAAACACTTTCAATTTCACACTCGAAGGTACGGCTTTCTGTTGAAGCAAGAACTTCCAGCTGCTGCTGATAGCTTTTTCGCATCAGTTAGCTTCTCTTTTAAGAGCGATTTAAGTACAAACAAAAAGAAATAGAATTCCCTATTGCTTCTTTTCCCCAATTCCCTATTGATAATGTCTGAACAGATAATGTCAATTTTAAAGTATAAGCCAATTGTAAATTTGTGCATGTTTACTACGGCTGTTATAAAGTCTGGTAAAAAAATAACTGGTAAAGTATAAAATAACATGGCAGCGCACATCCTCTTGAAAAGTGAACTAGTTAAGGAAGCTTCACAAACAGACTAAGGTAAGCTCTGTCTTATCCCCGCCATAATACAACTGACTTTTTTTAGAAATGAAATTTTCTAAAAAAGTAAATTTTTTTGAGTGTTAAATTTGGTTGAAAATATTTATTTGATTTCTTTCCGGGAGTGGAGCGTTTTCCTGTATTCCATAATTCTGTATTAACAAATTTCTGGAAGTCTCTTCAAAATTCTGTATTATAAATTTTTGATTTTCAAAGTTCTGTTTTCCATAGTAATTTTGCTTTTCCAATATTCTGTTTTCCATTCTGTTCCAAAATGTTGGAAATGTCTTTTGCAGAAAAACGATTCCCTCTCACCAACATTATTGCAATATATCTCTAAATGAGATATTAAATAATTTTGCGCCCTCAAGCCAAAGATTGTTTTTATTATTCTTTTTATTTTGTATTTGTTGGATGTTTTTTATGGTGTGGAATTGCGGGAAGGTTATCACAGGGGAGTGTGTATCCAGTGCCGATTGCTGGATAATCAGGCTTGGTGGCATATTATTCTCAGCTTAATCCTTTAATCGATTATTTTCTATAAAAACATCGTATTCATTCGCAAAAGAAACGTGAGTACACAGCACAACCACGGCATTTTATTTTTATAAAGGACGCATTTTCTTTTAGCTTCCTTATATTAGACAACATTGGGGCTTTATTTCATTTCGATTTTGGGATCTTATTTCATTAGGAAATAAAGCCCCACTTTTTTGGCCTTATTTCATTTTTAATTTGGGGCTTTATTTCATCGGTGCCTTATTTCCTACCGTCACGTCGAAGTACACAACTGACAGCTCAGTGAAATACACACATTCTTATGGGAAGCGACGTACGGCACGAATTTCTTCTATGGGCCACTTCCCATAAGAACGTGTATATTTTACTCAGTTGTTAGTTGTGTACTTCAACGTGACGGACGCGACGGATTCATTGGGCTGAAGGCTTTAGTCTCTCCTCCTCTGTTCGTGGAGTTACCGAGCAGCTCTAGTCCTTCTGTGCAGAGCTCCGTGGTAAGCTTTCACTTGGAAAGCGAGAATATCATACTCCACAACCGTTAGGTAGATATGCGTTTGTCTTTTAAGCGGAGATTTTCGCTATCCTTATGGCTATGCCTATGCGCGATATTACGACAAACAGGTGGAGTTTTTACAACTAGTTCAGTGTTAAAGGTTCGCGTTTCCTGAGAGAAGAATTGAAAAAAGGAGGGTAAGAACCCTATGCGCTTTCAATGTGACTGCCGAACCGCTCTTAAGGCGCAGCTTATAGGGCCCATACATGGCGCAGGGACATACCCCCAGAGATATAAACCCCAAATTAATTTTTTGGGCCTTATGTCCCACCGATGTGAGACATCTGTAAATATCATTGGGGCATATGTCTCATACGTGAAGGACACTAACCCCCTTTTTTTTAGTTGAAAATGGGACATAAGTCCCAAATTTCTCGAGAGAGTTCAAAACTATAATATCCGGTTTAATAAGGAATCCAATTTCTTTCCACCATACTTTAGGGCGAAGAGATTTAACGTTTTTATTCTTAAGGTTATTTTTTCAAAACTGTTTCATGAAGTTTGAAGCATTTGGATTAACAGTGTTCGGGTGGCACGCTTCGCGGGTTCAAAGGATTTAAACTCCCTTTTTCGCAGGGTTTAACCGCTCACGCGACTTCGTCGCTCCGCTTAGGGTAGGTGTTAGTTGTCTGGGTATGTTGAAGTTGCAGTCTTTTTTTAACCATTTTTGCTCCTTAGTTCTGAACTTCCTTGCTGTCTGCAAAAGAAGCTGCTTTGGATAAAACAGTCTTTGGGTGGCCCGCTTCGCGGGTTCAAAGGATTTAAGCTCCCTTTTTCGCAGGGTTTAACCGCTCACGCGACTTCGTCGCTCCGCTAAGGGTAGGTGCTAGTTGTCTGGCCGGCGCCTGTGGCCAAGTCGGGTATGTTAAAGTTGAAGTCTCCTTAGTCTTTTGCCAGTAACTTTTATTTACGAGTGTATGGGCCCTATAAACCACCCTTTAGCATGCAGACATGTGGAGTGTATGGGCCCTATAAACCCTCTTACCTCCTCCAAAATAGTGCTTAAACTCAAAAGGCTAACTCGGAAGGCTTAATACAGTGCACCTTGTTTGGTCGCATACTGGTATCCAGGGAAATGAGATCTCTGATGAACTCTGATGACCACCGACGTGGTGAGTGCGGACCACATCAACTCTCCGCTGAGCCCTTCTTTCCCTTCTCCCAAGGATGGGAAAACTAACTACATTAAAGTAACGTATCTGCACGGTAGCATAATGACTAGAAGTCGTGTCTGAGTAGTGAGTGCTCCATCGGATAGTAGCAACCTTCGACAAAAAAAAATATTTCGTTTTTTTATGTACTGTGCTTTTTTATGGAATTATTGAGCAAATACACAATCGGAGACCGCATAATAACAATGCTTCCTTTTTAGCTGCATAGCTGCCGGAATTGTCATCGTTAAACCAGGAGTTTTGTTTTGGTGGCCGTGTAAAACCGAACACATCAGAGTGGGCATATGATGACATTTCAGCAATGTTGCCGCTGGCTTTCAGAACTTGATATGCTGGCACCATAGTGATCCGTGTCAATATTGGCCCCTCAAAAAATTCTGACATGCGTGATACTCTAAGATAAGAGTTCCTTGCATCGCCCGCAATGTGTTCGATTTGGTCGACGATTGATTAATAGGGGTAGCTATAATGTCCCTTTATGGATCTAAAGATGCGGGAGCTGTACACTAACAACCACAGCTGTGCCTAAATCCATTATGTGAGGCTGTGCTTTACGATCGCGAGACAAAAAAGACCCTCCCTTCCTAGCTTGGTATTGAAATTGCCTAGCTTGGATTGAAAACTTGATCTCCTGCGAGAGTCTGAAAAGCCTTCCTAGAGTATCATTTGTCTTGAAAAATTTCTCAAAGTGCCGTTCGGATTCGGCAAAAAAATTTAAGGTTCCCTTGTATGTGAAGAAATTTACCCACTGTTGAGAAAGTGGCCCTATTTCACCTCGAGCTTTTGCGCCACTCTATTTATTTATTTATTTTAGCTTGATCTCGTAGCCAGGACATTGGTCGTATATGCCTTTTCCAATAATATATGTTTGGCGTGGTCATACTTTTCCTCTGTGGGGACATAAACGCATATGAGACTAATTTTTGGCGAATCAAGCCTTGATTCGGATTATCGTGAGACACTAGATCACACATTTAAAGCTCAATACTTTCTGCCTAAGTCTGCCTCCAACGATGATACCATAACCAAATACTCGGTGCTTTTGATGTATAGGTAGCAGTCGCCGCAGTATATATCGCAGTTGTTATCCTTCTTTTTCCGGCCCATCCCACCGCGGTTTTTTATGGCAGTAAAATCTTCTTTACAGTCGCTTAGGGCATTCGCTAGTTGCTCGGCTGCAGATGAACTGTAATGCCACCGAACATTCCATGTGTAGATCCGAAGCTCATTGTCCCTATTTCGTTTTATTGGTTGCCATAATAAATCCTTCCGAATCCAAGTTTATTGTTGGTTCGTAACTAGTGTTTTGTTTACGTCTCAGGGAAAGCACCCTGACGGCACGATCCCCAACCTCAGGGTCACATAAAGGATCTAGAGGACCAGATCCTTTTGATGACTTCAAAGCCAGAGAGCCGGATAGCCGGTCCTTACAGGCATAAGCCCCGTTATAGCCCATGTAAGATTTTCACTAAGTTCCATTTGGGGAATTCCTTCGTTGCCAGCCGGTTGCAAGGTGAAGTGTCTTAGTGGAAACGCTCTAAACACTATCTCGTTTGCTACCCCAGCACTGGTTCAAAAGGGTTGGAACTTATCTATCCAAGGGAGATACTACGCCGGTGTTCACCACGGGGAGATGAGAGTAGGAGTTGATGGACAGAGGTTGGCTTAAAAACGTCTATGGATGCTTGTATTCTCTTAAGTTTGTCCTTTGACCGCCAGACACCTAGTTTAAAGATGATGTCATTAGACGTTTTGAATTGGAATTACAAATTCACACACTCCATTGATGGACGCAGTACCTTTCGACGCATTTTCGATGGCTTCGGTGGTTACATTGCTAAAGGCACCCTCGATGTCAAGGAATGTATGCTGCAAGGGTGTATTCTTTGACTTGCAGTGCTGCAACTTTATTTTACGTCATGTTAAGCCTTCTACCAACCTGCCGGGTAAGCGTACTGGCACTTTTAAGGTTAACATTTATTTAAAAATAAATCAGTAACTCGCATTAGCGCCACCAGTTTCCCATAGAACGCAAGTGATGTCAGTAAACAAAAGTTTTTCTATTTTCAATTTCGAGCTCCCATTGTAAAATGCACTCCTTTGAGATTCATCATTACTAACATCTACTCAGGCTCGAGTTTATTCTTATCTCTTATGGCAGCATAATCAACCCCTTTATGGCAACAAAAAAAAGCTCAATGCGCAAGGAAATAACTCGCCGGAATACTTCACACCACAAAGGTATGCTCGTTCTTTCGTTGCACAATAGTGAATGTAAAATCAATCAAAGGATTCACCGCCATCTCCTTCAACATTCAAATTGGTTACGAAACAGGAGTGCAGGAGAAAAGCACACAAATAAAAATAAAACAAGAGCAAGCTTTGAAGAGCCCTCAGACAACAAAGAACGAATTCTTTGTTTGAAGTGGGGGGTAAATCGTTTTGTTGTCATCCCCGTAAGAAACAACGACTTTGGCTAGGTAAAGTTAGATATGCGATAAAACTGCTGCGCCAGGAAGAGTTTTCTCATCCTCATGCGAATAAAGATACCAAGGATAAGGGAATCGAAAGGAGATAACTTGCAGAAAAATAAGAAAAACGCTTGAATGGCTCCGAGTGTGAAAAACTCTTCCTTTTTTTGTGGTCGAGGGCTTTTGTCTTTTTCGTTTTGCAAAGCCCTTTACGAAATTGCAACCAAATACCAAACTCACTGTTATTGGAATGGTGGAATGTTACCTAGTTGCGCCTTTATAAAAACTCTTGTGTGTGCTAGAAGTTGAAACCCTAATAGTCGGATATAGGCGACTCAAGTGGTATTGACAAAGGTTCTGGCTTCGCCTTATTGCTGCCCGATTTGTTCTTAATATTTGAGAATTCAACCATACGTATTTATACCAAAATCGATTCACAAAACGTGAATTCACTTAAAGAGTGGCAGAATGTCAAACAGTGACCTAAAAAACTTTTTACAGATGAGACTAACACGCACCAATTCAACAGAATTATGATGAGTGCTTGGTTTGAATTTTTTTAAGCCTCCCTTAAAATGAATACCTACGCTCATCTTTATTTGTTGCTGTTTGTATTTGTTGTTCTCCAAAAATCCAAACCCTGCAAACGATGAAATATTATACATTTTCTTTTATTCGAACCTTGTGTACAGAGTTTTCAATGCCTCGTCATATAGGGTAACGTATGTCATATAGCGAAATATCCTTCGTAAAGCATCCTTCTAGATTGTTGTTGACAACTAGCTGACACAATATCGTTGACGTATCGCAATTTATGCTTCGATTTACATTATGTTCAAGGTAAGATATGCATAAGTATTGAAAGCCAGACACGTTGCACTATTTCAAAGAAGATCCACTATTAGAAGCTTGAACATAACGTACCCTGGTATAACCAACGATGAACGTCAGTGAAATGCATGCATAACAAATCCAATTGCTATGACATTGGCTCTCGGTCTTTTTACACATAAATCCTTTTGCAGCAATTCAATGCATTGCTACAGCTGGATGGTCCTCTGCTCGATTTACGGTGGATCCCATCATCTCGGAGTGACTTCAATTTCGAAAAGTTCGCCTTATATCTGTCTGGCTGTTGGTTTATTGTTTCTATACCCACAGTGGATATTAGAAATGCTCTTCGATACGAGCAATCGATCCTGATTGGCAGTCAGTTTCTTTTTCTTTTTGCGGTAATGTCATAGTCATCACTGGGCAAAAACAAATGTCACATCAACTGATTGAAACTCTTTCGGGTAAGGTTGATTCGAAGGTATCCTGTTTCCGGCGGATCAGTTATCAGATTTAACAGAGGTTTATTGAATTTCTTTTGACACGGTTTATGTTTTTTCTTATGCAATGTGAGCGAAATCCGAACAATGGGACCTGTTGGAGCAACTATTTTCGAAATCTACCACAAAAAAAAATATATTTTCTATAAAAAACTGTTCACAGTTCAACTATGTTTTAAGCAAAGTTTGTAATCAAATGTTGGCCAAACCACTGCGGGTTTGACGTACAATAAAAAAACGGGAAAAAATTTTGAACCCACCACTATCTCCGATGCTCTGAATGATTTGAAAAAAACACACACACATCAAGAATTATTTGCTATTTTCAGAAAAACTATAGACATTTTTGAACATTGAGCAGATTCCGGAGTTCTGCCGAACATTTCATAATTATAATTTTTCAAAATATTCTGGTATCTCAACGGTAAAACCAATTATAATGATATTTGGTTTGTACATAAAACGGATAAAGGGAATTCTAAAAAGTTTCAAGATCTTTTAAAAACAACATTTTTAGCTAAACGTATTCTGAAACGGTTTAAAAAACAAATCAAAAACCCGTTCTAATAACTATCGGTTATTAACAAAACTGCTACTAACAAACCTGTGGTCAAAGTATTGAATAGAATTCAAGCTAAAGATTTGAGTTTTCAAAAACCGATTATTATCATACTCAGCTTTTCACAGTGTTGCTGTGAAACTGTGACGTTTCCAGAACTTTGAAAGCAAAAATTTTCCAAAATTACCCAAAAAGGCAACCCATTATTGACACTAACAATAATTACAGCTTATGTGCTCATTGCAGGATAAATGTTGAAATTATGGTAACAGCCTTCCCAAGCGGACTTCTAAAAGCCCGGAGAGGCCCGGAGAAACAGACGCGGAGAATATTTAGTGGCAAACATTTTGTTTTGGAAAACGATAGAGCCTGCGTGTTTCATGAATTCGATTTAAGGCCAATGGGCTTGGTCCACCGTGGGATCGCACCAAGATCTTCACTTGAAGACTGATTTTCAATTAGAGCTTAGACTGACCGGCCGAGATAAATACAGTTGGGTATCCTCTTCATAGATATGTGAAAAGATGTGCTTACAAACTTTTGACTGTAAGGCAAAGGGAAAAAAATTATCCAAAAATTAGCTACCTACGTCACTTTTTAATCAATTTTAGCATAAAATTACGTTTTTAGCAGTCTGTCCAAAAATGGAAAAAGGACCTCTTATGGCATCGCTGCGTTGTCCGTCCATCCGTAAGTCCAATTGCGCTATAACTTCTGAACGGTCAATCGTAGAAAGACCAAATATGGTGTGTTTTTAAAGCGCTGAAATAGTCAGAGAATCCAACGAGGGCAATTTTTAGGATTATTTTTAGCAGAAATAACGGTTTAACAATTACAGTTTTAAATTTCATGGGAAAATCGATTAAATGTTTTCTAATAGTTTTTTTGAGAAGATAAGCAGGCAAGAATAAGAAAAGCAAAACATAAGATAAGTAGATACTGAACTTTAATAAAAAAGTTTAATTTTCTGAAAATATTAAAAAGTTTTTGAGAAATGAAGAGTTGAAAATGGGTGACGTTTTTCAAAGTGTTTGAGGCCATAAATTTTGAACCGCTTAGTGCACAAAGCCAATATTTAACACTCGTATTAAGAAATACAGAGTTAACCAAATGCTGAAGTCATATTTTTCAGAAAAAATTTTAATTCTTCTTTTTCATTTAGGCGCGTGGTTATAATCTGAAGTGGTGGACCCTCCTACTCTATTGCTTTCCTAATGGTCCGCTTGTGGGGTACGCTGATTTGACCTCAGAAAATACCGGCAGGCCACCCGGCTTTGGATCTCTTCATCACTAAGGCCAAATAAATGCTGTTGTCGTTGCATTTGTGTGATCCATGAATGTTTAGGCCTTCCTCTCCTCGCGATTGCGCTGAAATGTTGATTGACATTGCATTTTTGACGAGGTTCGTATGATCTCTCCTTTGAACGTGGTAATACCAACTGAACCGGTCGTGATCCATTTTTCTGGAGATAGGTTCTTTTACATGGAGGCTTCCTCGGATCTTCGTACTTCCTATTCTATCTCGCTTTGTAACTTCTGCTGATGTGAAGCATCTTCATCTCAGCTGCCGTTAATTTGCTCTCATATTTCTTATACGCTGTCCAACATTGTGAACCATATGTAAGCGCCGGACGAACAACTGCGGTGTAGAGCTTTCCTTTCAGCTTAGAGGGCATTTTTCGGTCACAGAAGACGGCGGAGTTTTCTCGCCACTTCATCCACCCCACGCTTACGCGATGATTGATTTCGTCATCACAGTTTGCTTTGCTATTGATCATAGATCCCAGGTACTTGAACTTTTCAAACTTGGGAAGCACCTTTCCATTCAATTTAATGTCTGGAATTGGTTCGGGTAGGTCAGAGAATAGGAAGCACAGGTACTCTGTCTTCTTTTGGCTTATACGATACCCATCCCCTCTAAAATATGCACCCATATATCAAGTGCTCGCTGCAGGGACATGTGGTCTTCACTCATGATGGCCCATTGGCAACGAAGAATAACTGATGTACTTTTGGGTCCGTCAGTTTTCCTTCAAGCAGACAATCAAAGACTACAATGAAAAGCAAAGTACTTAGGACGCTTCCCTGGTATACACCGACTTTAATTGAGAACTCATCAGTGACTCCGGAAGGATATCTTACTCTTGCCTTTACTCCGTCATACAAGTCCATGACCATCCGCACCTAGGCTTCTGGAACTCTTCGTTTTCTTAGCGCCACCCATATCAGATCTCGTGGAAGTCTATCGAAAGCTTTTCAAAATCAATTAGCACTGTATGCAGATCTTTAAGGGCTTCCCGATGTTTTTCCATTATCCTTATGCTTTGGATTGCATCAGTGGTTGATTTCCCCGTGACAAACCCACACTGATCCTCAGATAGCCTTATTATTTTTCGCTCGACGATCTTCATTGTGTGAGACATCAGCTTGATAGAACGGTAATTGTCACAGCTTGGTGTATCACCTTTTTCTTTAAACAAAGGAAGGTGAAAGCTTTCCCTCCACTGATTAGGAATGCATTTTATCTCTCTTATTAGTTTGGAGATGAATGTCGTGTGCCATCTGGACCCGCTGTCTCCTATTTCTCCCAGAACCCAGCCACCTTTGAAGAATTTTGCCGTCATCCACAAGAAGCTGTCCCTGAGCATTGTTGATGAACTTGGCGAACAAATCTCCTGGGCGTTTCTCCTCCTCTGAGCGGCAATTTTGAATATTGTAGCCCCTTTATTCAAGGTGTTTTGTCGAAGATCCTATGTGGCCTGATATGTATCAGCATTGGAAGAGGAAACTCTCCCTAATTCCTGATATAGGCTCTCCATTCTCTTTACTTGAACCTGAGCGCACTTCTTCTTAGCAAGGCTCTTCACTTCTTCCATGCCTTGAATGCCGCTTTCTTTTCATTGATCACTAGTTTCACCTCATCTGACCACCACCATGTTTCATTGACCTATTTGCGTTGGCCTTTTGAAGTTCCCAGGAGTGATTTGGCCTTCTCTTTGCACGATCGCTGTAGGTCATCCCACATATCTTGGGCTCTGCACCCTACATCTTCGCTTTCGTCATTATGTTACAGAGGTAGTTTTGCATAGCGTTTAAAAATTCTTGGCCTTTTTCTTTATTCAAATTGTACCAGGATTCTTCCTGATAGCTTTGCTTGCTTAATTTTCTTTTTTTCACCCGCGGTTTTAGGGAACTGTGAACCAAATGATAGTCAATCTGGGTTGCAAACATTTAGGATGTCTTCACCAGAAGAGTTCAAAAATTCACGAAAAAACGTGTGTCCCCCCACCTTATTTTCGGTCTTAATTTGACAAATCATATGAAAAAAATCAATCATATTAGAAATTATATAAAATTTTAAGGAAAATTATAGCGAACTTTGAAAATTCTAAAACTTCAAAAACTGAGATTTAACTCAAAAACAGAAAGGCATTTTCAAAAACTATTTTTTAACATCTTTTAGTAACTTAACGGTATAAGCGATTTTGTTCAGATTTTGTTCAAGTACAACATTTACAAAAGGAAAGCAAGCTGTGTTAAAAAAGTTTTCAAATTGCCGTTTTTGACCTTAATTTTTGAAGCCTTTTTAAAAAACGAAAGAAAATGGAGCTAACCGTTGTTTCAAAAAACCGGAAGCCATAGACTTTAAAAAATACATCCAGTGCTAGCGCCAGTAGTTGCGCTATTGGAAAAAATTGGAACTGAATTGAATTGAAAAAAAAATTCAAAATATTTGTGGTATGGATTTGAAATTTAAAAAATTATAAAAAAAGGTCAAAAGAAGGTGTGTCAACCCCTCTAGCTCCTAAACGGTATACAGTACAAATTCGAAATAAATAACGGACATAGCCCATCTTCTGAGATTTCGTGTTAAGCTAAACTAAACTTCGAACATTCAAAAGCTTGGAAGATTTGACTTAAAGACGTTAAAACGTTTTCGAGAAGATTAAAAGCTGCTGAGATCGAAACGGTAATGACGATCTTGTTTAAATTTGGCTGAGTATGAAGCGTTAACAATGCAAGTTTGCTGCATTTGAAAAGTTTGATTATTGCCGTTTCAAACCTTAAGTGGTTTGTGTCTATTCAAATAAACAAATGAAATAGAAAACAACATGTTTTACCGTTTTCTCAGAAATCCAAAAAATCCATGTCCGCAGAATTTAAGAAAAATGTCCAATGTTCCATGCAGCTGCCTGTTAAATTAAAAAAATATATAAATTTTTGTCTTATGGGTTTTAAATTTTAAAAGTGGTAAAAAAGGCCAAGAAAATATATGTCTTTCCCTCTATTTCCGAAACGGTAAGAGGCCAAAACTTAAAATAAATACCGAACTTAGTCCATCTTTTGCAACTAAAAAAAAGTTTATAGTTTTCGAGATGTGCTTGAAAACACTTTAGTTGACTGACGTATCGTAACATCTGGGCCACTTATTTTACATCAACCAAATTTGACGCAGGTTCAACCATATGAACGTTAACCAACACAATAGATTTAAAAAAAATAACAATAACCTTATAACAGTTCATTTTTAAGCAAAAAAAAAATAAAGAAAAATAAAAGGAAAAGTTTTATGCCTCTTTTTAGATGACAAAACTAAAGGATCACCCAATATAATAAAGTAGACTCGAAAAAGGAAACAACAGAATGTAAAATATTCCCAGAAATTTTATACAAACTGCACAATAAAGGTTAGCTTCACATATACAAAAGCCGACGGACCGCTCCGCGTATATCTTCATACTTGACGGTCTTTTTTTTATATAATTTTATATTTTTTTTCTCCCGTGGGTAGGTAAAAACCTTCATAGGCAGTATGAGGATCGAACGCGCGTGCTCATATTTATATATTTAATAATTTTATATGAAAACGGAAAAAATTAGCTATTTTGCAAATTGTCTAAGCTTTAGCATTTTCCAAGTTTTTTGCAGACATGTTATATGTATCCGCCCTCTTTTGTGGACATGGCTCGTTGCAAGCATTAACGTTCATCCAAGCCTTCATCTCTAAACTATTTTAGCTATGAAAATAAGAACGAACGAATATCAAAGGTGCCGCCCGTAGAATGTTTGAATCTACCTTGCAGAGGCCGTGCAAAATTTCCTTTCAAGTGGAAGCTCAGCACAACCCGATTAGGAAGTCTGTAGCCGAAAGCATTTGGCCTGAGACGCTGCGCACTAGACCATGACCAGCGCACTAAACCAACTCACAGAGTCATAGGCAGCGCCACAATCGCCCTCAACCAACTTCACACTCAAAACGAGTGTGCGAATTCGAGGAACTTTTCGTCCTTGCTATATTATGGCTAACTCAAATACCTTAGGTCAGTTTTGCTTTCTCAACATACAGCTTGCCTAAGACAAGATAATACAACCAAAAAAAAGCCATTAGACTAGCTACGCTTGTTTTATTTTAAGATTGTTAAATCAAACCTCTATACTCTTAGGGGATTTACAACTTTAAGAAGTTTGAAATTAATTTTGTTGCAAGCTGACAGTCGAAACAAATGACTTGTGCTCTTTGTAGCTATACCGACCACCAATGTAACTTTGTATGCTGAAGTCAAGCAAATATTATATTTATCTTCTTCCCTTGATATTGTGTCCTTAGCAAGAAACCTTTTTCACTATTTGCATGCAGTTTAAGCACACCATGTTATCGTGTTCCAACTGCAGTAAACGTGCCATGAATTTCATCGAAAGGATAGATGCTTTTCCAATAGAACAAATTTCGATCTAAACGGCACGTCATGCTGTACCCTCAAGAGCATTTTGCACTTCTGTTCAATTCAATCTCTAAGTTTTCTTTAATCCAAGGGCCCAGCTGGTTTTAATTTAAGTTTTAATATAAATATTTTTTTTTTAATTCATGCATACCTCGGGAAATTCTTTTGTGTGAAGAAACCCCCAACTCGAAGAAAATTTTGCGAAAAATTGCATATTTTTCGCCAAATACACTCTAATAGTTGCATTCTGCTGGATTCGACCTCGGATCTAAGGTGCAATGTCCCTTTGCCTTTGCAAGGACCTTTACTGGCGCGCTTCTAAACTATTCCCAGCCAACTAGTAGATATATATGGCGAAGGAAGAGTCGCATTTGTGTAGTTGTCGCTGTCACCGGCATCCTCTGTATAGTACTGTCCCTACCATCATTTGGATTCAGCAGAAACAATTTCCAATTCTTAATTCTATATCAACACAACCGAACGGGCGGCGAACAGGGTGCACCCTTGTTCGTTTGTGTGTGTATAAATTGCCTTGGTGGAAGTTTAATTGACTGTGCAGAGGTAAAATCTTTGAATCAAGGAAAGGAAAACTTTTACGTTCAAAGACGATGGTGACGAGGTTGACACTGAGCATGGGGATGATCGAAGGGCATGAATAGTGTTCACCATAACCCATCCCTACATGGCTCACGATGAGGGAGCATCGTACGACACTTCCAGATGCTGTCGGTCGTAGTTTGCTGAGCGTATATGTACCTACATAGATTCACAGTTCACACCGAAACATGGGAATAGTGCTATTTGTGAGACGTTGTTCTCTGATTCTACGAAATTCTAAGACCTCACAGATACCTACACATGAAGCCGTTCGTGTGTATAGTGTTTCTGTCTCTGAGCTACATGAAACAATATCTGGATGTAGCGTTAGAATGGCTGCTTTTCCCCTAATGAACTTTAAAATAACGATTCAGTCACAGATGAATGGATTGGAGTCCTTTCCTCCCATAGGAACCAGATGAAGGGGTAGCTCAAGCCCCCACCACCACATCCACCACACCTAGTGGGTGTTTAGTGTTCGTTGTTCAATGCTTAAACCTAAGACATGGGGTTAATGTCTTGTGGCGTTTTATACCGGAGCTTGGCATCTTCATTAGGGCTTCCTTCGCACACACAAAATAGTTGTACTGCATAATTGATGGAATGTTTATGGCAAATGAGCATTAGATGGCGAACGGCGTATGTATGGCTGGAGCTGGAGGTAAGACGATGATGATAATGATTACACGACGACGTAACGCGATGATGCATAGAGATGAGCTCGAATGTGGTGTGCTTTCTCCAGGAAGCTGAAACCAAATAGGTATGCTCTCCTACCGTGGATAGGTTATGTACTCTTCCCGTTTTGCGTGCGTTCGGTAGCTGCGTAGAGTTGCGGCAATATGTTCCCATCTTTTTGAGGGATTAATTGTCGAAAGAGAGCAAAGTTATATGAATGCAGCTTGTTGTGAGCTAGATTATATTGAAGGTCTTTTAAAAAGTTGCTTATTAAATGTTGCTTAGGTTGGAGTAAAGCTCTTGGCTGACTGGGATTTATTGGATACCTATTTAAGGTGCAAGGTGCAAGATGGCCAGAATCATTTTTACAATTATATTCAAGGAACTGACAGTTTAGTTTTGTTTGTTTTAAGTTACCATTTACTTGAACAAAATTAAATAGTTAAAAAAAATTGGTTTCTAAACTAACGAAGTCGCAAGGGTATGGATGAATGCTGCACAAAACTCTATTATTTTGTTCGAATAATGATATGTATGTATTAGTATTAAAATAATTGAAAAGTAATAATTCAAAAAAACAAAACGTCCCAACCTCTTTCCTCGTATTCCATAAATCTTCCTCTAGTTTTTCGATATACCTACATTATTGAAAGTTGGGCTTTCGATAATTTGGAATTGGGCATAGCGATCAAATTTTATAGGTTATATGTCCTTTCGTTCATTACGTTAACAGATGCTGCAAAGGGTTGGAAGTACATGCCGGTAGGAGTTCACCTCTTGTTCTCAGGATTATAATGAGCATCTTATCCGTTGAGTGACTGTTCAACAAAAAATGTTTGCTTATGAAATTTTCGTTTCCTTTTAACCTGTAAAAATGCCTGGATATTTAAAGAAGCTCTAGCCCTTCGTTGGTTTTAAGAAGAAAGGGATGATCGTGAAGTTCCCAAAGAAGGAAAATCGTATACGAAGTAACAAAACGATACAAGTATTTCCAAAATTATTATTCTAGGTTGGCGGTTTGAAAGTCATGCCCGAAACCATCATAAACAGAGTTGCAGATGGTTACAGGAACTCTGTACTGCAGAGTACAGAGTTCCTGTACTATAATATTTAAGAAAGCAGCATCTTGAGAAAGGCCGCCACAATCGCGAGAAAGGTGGCCCTAAAACGTCTAAAGGATTTTATTTTATTTTGAGTAGGACTGCTATCGACCAGCATTATTAGAACCTACCAGGGTTGTCTCTATCCAATGACGAAAATAACAATGGATTTACGAAATTCTACATTAAAAGATAAAAGTTCATATGCTTTTTGAAAAGTTCAATGCAAAACTTTAACTTAGCAGTTTTAAGTTAAAGTTGGAGTTGAGTAAAGTTGTTTTTTTTAAGTATTTACAAGAATGAATGAGGTAATGGACCTGGATCGGTGACTTAAAATTTTGTATACTTACATCCTGGTGTATCTACATTAGCTTGAAGGTGGCTTTAAACATGAAAAATTAAGTTATGTAGACATTTAAACTAGACCAAGATGCATTTTTTGGCACCTGCATGAACCAAGGTGCCTTCCAAGTCATTGAAGTAGAATTTGATTCTTTGGAAATAAATTATGTTCTTGAAAAAAGATCATTTTACGACAACATCGTATCTGTACCTTTACTCAGTTCAACATACTACTATTATTGTTATTATAATTATCAGTGCAGCGCTTTTGAGAAGAACTTTTATATTATAGTGAAGTCTGTAACATTCTGAATGTTCGCTGGCTGAAAAAAATATGGATATTTCGCTAAAGTTAACACCAACACGTACATTGAGATTTTTTTATATATCCATGCATGACCAACCCGCCATGCAGAACAGAAAACAGACTGATAGAACTTGTGGGCTCGAAAAAACGTTTGGATGCTGCGTGTGGTTTGAAGCATTAATATAAAAGAAGTATAGACTGACAAAGCTTCGATAAATGCCCTGACTTCTTCGTTTTTGATTTTAAAACTATAACGACACTATGGTGCTTTAACAAGTGATAAGTTTAAGCAAGTAAAAACAGAGCGAGATAGACAAACGTCCCAATTTTTTTGAAGATATTGACGTTTATTTAATGTCAAACAGAGCTGTACAAGTAGTAGCATCTACTAGTATCTATCTAGTTCTTTATCTCGGGTAATTACTACTGGGGCGCACACTTTTTAGTGCTCATGAGTGGCAAGCTTTTCATTTGATGCACCAGGCTTTTATAAATTATGAGCTGGTGTGTCCTTCCTTCCTAACAATTCAAATCAATGCTCTCGCCGACTTTTTATGAAGACGTTTCTCGATAATTCAGGAATGTAGAGAAATACTGCAATCTCCATTCAAATAATTTCAAATTCTCAAAATGTACGCAAGTCATGTGAAAGAAAAAGAGAGGTTACATGCATACATTTTCTAAAGGCCGCTTATCCTCTACAAGGGTCGTGGAGCGAGGGTGGCTAAATGATTACCATCGTTCAAGAGACTTAGGTATGACCAGTCTAGGAAGTCTGTCAGGGGCATGAGCACAACGTGTCCAAACCATTGAAGAATCGATCGTTCCACTCGGAGAAGTAGATTGTTGTTGTAGTATTTAAGGGATGCGTTCTAAAATGATGCAACATGTTAATACATTCCTTATTACTCAAAAGAAAGTTCAACATTTTTATATTATTTATTTTGTGTATGTTATGTATTCTATTTTTGTATTTTTTTTATATTTTATATTTATATTTTTTATATTTTACAAGCTGACTCGACGGACGTTGTCCTGTCCAAGTTTCAAATTTTCTTGAATGAAACTACTTCATTCTGGAATGAAAACTACTTCAAATACGTAATTTTTTATTATTACAAATGCTTTTCGATATCCAAACAAAGTTGAAACACTGATCTTGCCTTTCGCCTCGGTGGTCAACATTAAATCCATCCATATTTCCCTTGGTCCCGCTATAAATTGAGAATGGCATTACCTACCGATTTCATTCATTTTTCATCAAAAAGTTTTCGTATACTTTGTGGAAAGTTCTTACGGGAAGAAAAATATAGAAAATTCACCAAAAATAAGTGTAATTTAAAAAAACTTAACTTTTTGAACTTAGCGACTATTAAAAAGAAATAAATTTGAGAACTGTTTGTTTTTTGTAGCATAATAATTTTATATAATTTTTTTTTTAAATTTATCGTTATAGTAGTAAATTTATTATGGCACCTAGTTTACTGTAGGTCGTAGTGGAATATGTTGGATTTTTTATTTTATTGGGTATATGGATTGGGTGTCCCGATTCCGAATATGCCATTAAAAATTGTCGGTCTCGATTAGCTTAGAATTTATAGAGAAAAAAGGTAAAAAAGAGTGCAACTTTCACATATCCGTATATGGCCACAGGCGCCTGCCAGACAGCGGACACCCGCCCTAGCTTACCCGGCAGACATTATCCTGTTGAAGCTTTGAATTTTCAATTCGGACTGGAATGAAAATTACTTTAAATAATTAGTTTTAATAAGAACCCTTCAACCCTCTTTATCTGCTAACCCCCGCGATAAAGAGGGAAGAAATCCTTTAGATCCGCGAAACGGTCCACCCAAACACTGTGGCCTCCAAAGGCAAATTTTTTTACAGATTTTATTTAATATTTGTGGGGTGCCGTAGCGTAGTGTGTGTGCTTACGACGAACCCAGAGGTCTGGGTTCGAATCCTTCCATCGTCACCTGAAAAAAAGACTCGTTCTTTCTCACGGTCCCCACCTCCGCGAAGGTCTGACAATCCCTCCGAGAGTATCACTTGTCTTGAAAAACTTCTTCTAGTGCCGTTCGGATTAGGCAAAAAATTGTAGGTCCCCTTGTATGTGAAGAAATTATGTCACACACAGCATACGTTGTCGAGAAGTTGGCCCTGGTTCACCTCGAGCTATTGCGCCACCCTATTTATTTAATATTTGGCATATTTATTTGATTAAATTAAAATATCTTAAGCAGAGTGAATGTGCGCAAGTTGCGTTGGAAATTTTCTGAGAGTTTTATCTATTGGTCAATGTCCTTCCTTGGGCCAGTACGAATCAATCAAGCCCAAAATTGTCAAAAACGAACAGTCCGTAAAAAAAAAATTGTAGGTCCCCTTGTATGTGAAGAAATTAACACATACAGCATAAATTGTTGAGAAGTTGACTCTGGTTCACCTCGAGCTGTTGAGCCACTCTATTTTTTTTTTATAAAAAACTAGTGGGGGGGTTAAAATCCGCCTAGGCGAATCGTTGGATACCCCATCCCGATTGACAACTGTCAAGCTCCAAAATGCGTCAAAAATCTTGGTTGTTAAATTTCAGTTTCTATTAACTTTAATTGTGCTAAGATTTGTCAGTTAAGAATCTCCTTTCTTAAAAAAGGGGCGTGGCATCAATACCTTTTCAATAGCATAATTTTTTATCATATTTTTTATCAGATGTGGGATACACGTGCTGATCGCAGTTTTACATTAAAAAATTGTTTTTTTACTTAAAAACGCCCCCAAAGGTGGGCATGGTAAAAATTTATTCATTTGAGTTGATAGCTTACGTACATATCTGAAGATTTTATGGTGCAAGTTTTTTTGATTTAAAGCAAATAATCAAATAACCGTTTATTAGAATGCATATTAAATATGACCACGCCTATAAGGGGGCGGTTTTTGCTTTTTTCTTAAATGCTAATCACAATATACTTAAGCGAGGATACCGCATACTGAATTTCAGCTTACTACTATGAAAAGTAGGCGTGTCAGTGGGCGGATTTCAAAAATGTTTACACTTGTACTGCTTCGGGAGTAGAAAGAACAGATATCAAGTTTCAAGTTCCCAGCTCAAAATTTAAGGCCTTAAAACTACAGACGGACGGACGGGCGGACATGGCTCATTCAAATAACAATTTGGTCTCGATCATATGCCCTTAAGGTCTTGGGGGTCTACGGTAATTATTTCTCTATGTTACAAACTATGAATCAAACTTAATATACCTCCTATCCTAACCTTATGAGAGCTAAAACAAGTGATTTAAGAGTTGCAAAAGCTCTTATGTAGCGCACATCTATTTCGCACCCTTTTTCTCCGGTAACTTCAAATTAACAAGTTTGTTGGCGTGAATCCTCAGGTCAATAATTTGTATGTGTCACGTCCCCCAAAAATGAACTTGGTTTGAAAATTGAATCATAGAGTTGAGTGTAAATAATAAAGCAGGCGAAATATGAAGAGATAGAACCGTCTTTGGGTCACATGCAGAGAATGATCATTCTCGAGAGTTTAAAAGCCTTCTTTTTTCCCTCTGCATGAATAATGCAGAAAGCCAAATTTGTATAGGTAACTTCTTTCAATGCAATGTACTCATCTTGAAAAAAAATTAGAATTCTTCCACTCATTTGGTCTGGAATCTTAGCGTATTATAACCCTGACTAACCCCAAATAAATTTAAATCATTTTTATGCAGGGTCTTATCAAAATTCTATTTGTGTGCGCATTTCTGGAAAACTACAAAAAAACGCGACATATGCAGGGAAAAAAAAGGCAACAAATTTTTGCACAAGTCATATTCTTGGATACGTACCTTTATGTATCTTTTCATGCACAAGGGAAAAATTACGACTGCACTTTATGTACCTAAAAGTTACCTACTCATGCATGGGGAATTTCTTCCAATTGAATTTCCTGCAATGAGCTTTACAAATCTTTGTCGAAACGTTTGTCCAAAAGCGAAAAGAACAAAACCAAGCAGAGAAGAAAGTTGCAAAAAATACACTGCAAAGCTAAGCAAATAGGAATTTGTCATCTTGTATATGTACATACCATGTGGGAGGAAGCACGTCGCATGACTCTAGGCATCATCATCTGGTCCCAAAACTCCAGCCCTCATGCTCAAACAAGACTGGCAACAGGATTTGACGAAACGGATGGAAATTTCTTACAAAATCTTCTTAGAAAGAAAAAAAAAACAAGATGTACCTAGGTACCTGGATGTAACTATCTGGAGAGGATACGCTTTTCATGCAACAGTGATGTGTGTATAGTCGATTTTTAGATGAAGCATGTAGAAAATTTCAAGCGTAAGCAGTCGTCAAAGGCAATTGTAAATAGGAATTCCAATTGAAAGTGCACAGCGAACAATGAGACATTAAGAAGAAAGTACAAGATACAGGAAGGGGAAGACGTACATCGTCAAATGTATGTAAACATATATTGAATGAGAGCGGATACAAAATGAATTCATTTTTGTGTATAGGAAAATGAAAAATCGACAATTGAATTGGATTTATCTTGTCTTGAGTTTAAATTTTTAATCCAACATCAAAGCAGAGGTTATTAAAAATTAAATGCCTGATACCTAGTCCAAGACCATCAAGAATGCATCACAGTTAGACAATAAGATCCAATAGCAAACATGATTTCGCATTTATTTAAATTTGTTTTCATGTTTTTCTCCATATCATTTTGAGAAACTTTACCACTCCGAAATACCCGAATGAAGTCTTTTTACCAACACATTGCATTTAGCATTTAGCCTGGCCTTACATGAGCAACAATACAGTTTTTGGGTACGTTCAGTCTTACGAAAATCTTACACGAGCGACGGCTGTCGCTCCCTCTTATCTGTCGACGGCGACTGTTTCGACGCTCATGCAGGCGAGGCTCTTGTTGGGTTAGAAGTGTTTAAGGGCGTCCTTTCCATTTTCTTAACCCTTTTATTAGGTTAGAAGTATTTTAAGGCGTATTTTTCGTAAACCTACTACTGAACCAGAGATCTTTAATTTTAAATCGTTTTTATCTTGACTTTGATCATCTTTTATGATAGAGAGAATTTATGAAATGTTGCTTAACCAAAACAGGACTTGTTCACAAAATGTGTAAAAGTAGCTTTTTACTTAAATCAACGAGGAGAACATCATAAACCATTACAGCTTTACACTGAAATTGGAACATCTGTTTTGCAGAAGTACATAAAGTACATTTTCTCCAAAGTCTAAGGACTTTTTATTGAACACATTTTTTGCCGATGTCCAAACGTTTACTGATAATGGATTCATTGCAGGATTATGAAACTTGAAAATAGTGGGATATTAATTTAAATAAAGGATATTGACCTGACCACACAAATGTGCACAACTGAAGGTTTTCAATTCAACAGGTAAAAAGGAGATTCTTTAGAGATCTAGAATCATATCAGTTCCAGGAATTTATTGATTTCGGTTTCGTACAGGACCATTCTATTACAGGACTTATCTACTGGAGCTAAGACAAATTGCTTTAAATCTACGATAATTATTGTAATCCCTTGTTAATAATACGAAAAAATTAAAGCACCGAGATAGAGATTAAAATTTTTTAAAAGATACAGTTTTTAATTAGGGTTTGCATATATGCCAAATGCTTGTATAGGGAAGCCTAAGTGATTTTTATACCTAAATCTGGTAAACAAGGACCTATTGCAGAAAAAGGCTTATATTAGTATGCAAGACTTCGTGGTTTTGAAACCTGGGGCGAAGCAATCAAAAGCTATACTCATCTCTTTATTTAATTTAATTCCAGCATTTATAGAATGAGTTTTGGCTTCAGCCGAAGTGCTAAAAGTGTGTGTTTGCAGTTACACTCATAAGTTACATCTTTTTCAACCCCATTTTGTACTACCAGAATGTCAGAGGATTACGTACCAAAACCACATTTCTAATTCGCAAAGACTGTCTACTATGTCTCCACCGACAATTAAAGGAAGATTAAAAATAAATCCTAAAGTGGCTACATCGGACAAATATAGGATTAATTTGACACGAAAACTCTGTTTCTGTCATTTGGCTCTCAAAAGAGAGTGGCGATGTCAATTCCCAGGAGCGAAAAACGATTTCCTCAGTAAAAGTCACAATAAAAAACGTACTTGTGACAGATCTGACAGATCGGACAGTTTTAGTTTCCTTTTTTGATTCTCAAACTGTTACAAAGGTGCAGAAAATAGGTTTGAGAATAGGGTGAATGGGATTTATGAGAGGATTTATTTTTAATCGCTTGCCGAGAGGATTTAGATTTGTATGGTAAATCGCGTGATATGTAGAGGATTTAATGAGGTTTTATATTTACCGAGGATTAGTGGTCAGTGGAGTCATGGTATTAACGGAATATTTTTCTTTACGGAAACGAATCTTTGCTTCAATTTTGGCTACAGAGAGTTGTTTGTCGTAGAATTTCATTATAGCGATTCACAACCGCTTTAACCCACTTTGGATGATTGTTTACCCCTCCAATCTTTTAACTCCGCTCTGAGGTGCGCCTGACAAAGAGGCGGCAGAAGGGGAAAGGAAAGCAGCTGATTGAAGGGGCTTCACGGGCTGAAGGCGAGGGCTTTTTGGTCGGCTCTTTGGCAGGTTCCATGATCGCCCCCTGTTCTGCTGAAACAAAAGCAAGAAGAATCAGACCGGGCTTCTTCAGCATTCTGAAGAAGACCGGTTTCCGTCTTCTTCAGAATGCTGAAGAAGACGGAAACCGGACGTTGTGGGCTCTCCAATGGGTATGAGTCCAGGAAGCTCGCTGGTGAAAGTGCACTGGTGATGGATACTGGAACTGTGACCAATATAGGATGCAGCATCATCGGACAGAAATTGGTCTTAGCGGTTGACTCACTTCTATTTCGCTTACACAAGTCAATCTCCAGCTCTGTAAAGCTGCAACTATTCTATTAAATAAAAACCTCTTGGCCTCTAGAATTATTGAAAACTGCATAGCTTCCATTCAAGAGCCATGGGTGTGGAAAGGTGACAACTGTGCCTGTGGTCCTGGTGGATTAAAAGCTTCTTACGATGTTCCTTATTCTTACGATGAGCAGTCCGATTAACCTAGGACTTGCCTTATTGCGTCGATAATCCTTTAAGGCAGTTGAAATCGAAAGGTTTTGTACCTAAGATCTGGTTGCTGCCTCATATTCCTTGCAATGAAAATGGCGAATGGGAAACTCGTTACTTCCCCTAACTCTTTAACTCCTCCTCCAAAGGCAGTTGGTGGACTTCCGTTTTTGTAAAGGCCATTTGCTTCCTTGGCCTTTTGTGGCTGCAAGTATCGAGTTCTGTCCAACGTAGGTTATTTCTATACTCAATGATTCAGTTTCTTTTTGCGTGCTTTTGAGCCTAGAGGAATTCTTATAGATATGAGGGCTAGAGATCCATTCATCTTTGACCCCGATCTACCAAGCTTGTCGGCTTTTTCGTTACCTGGGATATCAGTGTGACCTGGCTGTCAGAGTAAATGGTAATGGTCTTTTTTTCGAGCCTGCGTTTCTTTAGCTCAGTGGCAGCTTTGATTATGGTTCCCAGCTCCGCCTAACAAATACTGCAGTTATCGTTGTTCCGGAGTGATTTGTATTATTCCTTTTATAAACCTTCACTCTAGAATAAAATAGGTAACGATTGAGATCATAAAACTATCTCATAACATCCCCGATTAGTGCATTTTTATACCCCATCCTATAGGATATATGGGCCAAGACCTTAAAGGCATAAGATCGAGACCGATTTGTGAGTAGAAGCAGTTCAAGTGTACAAAATTTTGCATTCATTGGCATGAAAAACGAAATTGTCGTAGGGCGATGAAACTAGCAATTGTGTGCGTGGGTATAAACCGATTTTATCAACTTTCATACTTTTTCTGTACAAAATGAGAACCTAACAATAGAAAGAACCACAACTCTCCAAGTCTCAGATTTCTGTTTAACGAAATTTTAAAGACCTAAAAACTTCACACATACGGATGGACGGACATGGCATTATCAATTCACCTGTCTCGATCATATCTTTTAAAGGTCTTAGGGGCCTACGAAGACTATTTGACTGTGTTACAAACTATGCATTCAAATTAATATACCCTGGGTCGGGTATAAAAAGAACTTCCCCCTTCGTAAGCATAGTTTTTCTTTTTTTAAATTAATTAAAAAGCTTCGATTGTTAAAAAATCGCAGCCTTCTGCAGACTTTTTGACAAATATTTCTTTAATACCTATATGCAATCGAAAGGGTTGGGAGAGCATGCACGTGCTTGCCTTTTAGGTCGCATTTAAGTCACGTACCAGACATTCGTTTCGCTTTGCAATATTTTTCGGTAACGCTACGAATAACTTTAGAGAAACGTATTCGTTTCCCAAAAAGGAAACGAACCGAGCAGCATCAGAGAAAAATCAGGACTATACCCTATTATGCTCCGGACAAATACTCCACGGTCTTGTACGAAAGGGCCGAAAACCTCTGCCATGGAGTACAGCCCCAGCTCCTTGGAAGTAATAAACTGAATCTTATAGCGCCAGTCCTGCCGCCATACACATAAACCATAATAATTGATATAACATACTTTGCAACTTGGATCACGAACACATGAATGTAAATTAAGTTGTGTTTGCACTACGCGAATGTCCTTATGTAGCCTACCTACATAATGCTTGTGTGTTTAAATAAGCTGGCAAGTTGCAGAACGAAAGATTGAAATAAGGGTCCTGCGGGTGTGTGTGCTCACCATCGCATCGCACCCTTAGGACTTGTGAAGTTGCTATAATATTGCAACTGTAAACGAGCGCGTGCACATATAAGTTAACGATTTGCGGAGTTCGCAAAGTGCAAATGCATTGCATATGCAAATTTTACGACTCAGGGAACGTGACACTTGTTTACGCGGTCAATGAAAACTAAAACGCAAAACAGAAGAAAAGAAACGAAACTGCACTCGCAGTTTACTGTGAAGTTATGACGGCATGACAAACGTTGTGGAGTGTGGGGGTGCGCCCCGGCTGCAACTGTCAGGTCTTAATGGAGTGGTTGAATCTAATTAAATGAAAAGTGTAACTTAATCGTGGGGGTATTGTGTGTTTTGTGGGTTGATAGGGCAAAATGTAGTCCTCTGCGGCTTATTATCTGGCGCGTATTGTTCGCCTTCGTATTGGGCAACTTTGAGTAGGTATTTGTGTCGACATAATACTTTAATGAGGACATTAAGATATAGCTACTTTGTGCGATACAACTCCATCAGACTTTACAGACAAAACCAGCGAGCAATAGATGCGTATGTCTTTAACGGAGCGCTACCGAATTCCTATCTTTTTCTTCTAGCCGAAAGCCCTGGTAGCTGGTACTTCTGTGTTTTAAGATTAAATTCTAATTTAAGTATTAAATTAATAATAATAGTAATAATAATAATGTCCATTTGTTTTTCATTTCCCGATACCATTCATGAATCGTTAATTAACTAAAACAAATTTACTTATGTTTTTTTATATTTCATTAATTTATTTAATAAAACCGGCGTGGCATGACAGCCCGCAAATTAAAATCAAAACCGACACATAACTTAAGATTTAGCCAAAACCAAAGAATCCTTAAAACACACGCTGGTCTTCTCGAACTTCTTGAACAAAATACTGCAGCTTTTATTGCATATATATATTTAAAATCATTGCATGCTTTACATCTTATTTTAACGAATAAGATTGCAAAACAAACTCATTTTTGGTACATCAGAGCAATAGAGGCCCTAAGCCTTTAGTAAGACGAAAATTTGACCGCCCTATGTGGGCAACCATGCCCACCCTTAAATCCTTATCTTATGTTAGATGTTAAAAAATCTGATTTCTCGGAAAATTAATTCTTAGTCCAAAAAAATTATATGAGAAATCCTAAAGATATTTCTAAGTTCTGGGTTTGCTGCACACAACGCATTGATTTCTATCCATTTTTAAGGGGTGTTTTAAGGAAGAAACTGTTATTATTCGCTTTCAATGAATTTTCTCATGATTTTAACGAAATTAGAACTACTTATTTGGTTTTATTTTTCTGCTTACGTCCATTTTTAGCGTCGTGGCAAATACAAATAATTGACATAAAGTAGGTACATGAATTCAGGCGAAAAAAGTTTTACATTTGGTGTAACAGGGTAGAAGAGAGGGTCGGTTATTTAGAAGTTCGTTACAGACAAACTCTTTCACTCTATTGACATATTCACTTATTATTGACATATTTATTCCTTCATTTACTTATGTATTTATTTATTTGATAACTTGTAACAATTTTATACAACATGCTGAATCTTATCCGTATGAATAAGAAAAAATTTTCTTTATGGATCTTTCTTTATTAATCAGGTCTTTTTTTTACATTTTTTTCATTTGTCAAATTTATGCAAAAAATGGAAGAGTTTGCAAAACTTCTAAATATCCGACCCACTTTAACGTGTAACACCAAATTTAAAAGTATTTTGGCCTTAATCAAGAATCCTGTATGTCAAATTTATGAATATGCCACGCCCCCAAAAATGAGCGTGGGGTGAAAGTCAATTAATTCTGATCTCGCTAAAACCATAAGAAAATGCGTTAAAAGTGAATTTTAATGCTTAAAAAACAGTTTTTATACCCGACCGAGATATGATCGAGACTGACAGGTAAGTCGATTAAGCCATGTCCGATCGTCCGCCTGTCCGTATTATGCATTTTTAAGGTCTTTAAAATTGAGCTAGGAAACCGAAACTTGCAGCGTTGCTTGGTTTTCATTTTGTACAGACAAAGTATGAAAATTGAAAAGATCCGCCCACAGCCACGCCCACAATTGGCTTGAATGTCAGACAACCTCAAAATTACACCTTATTTCAAGATGCCTTTTGGTCAATATAGACAAAACTTATGAACTCAAATTTTGGTGGAGAGCAATATCGACCAGAAGCCTTTAATTAGACAAAAATTGGACCGCCCACTCTGTTGACCATGTCCAATTTTAAGATCTTTGAAAACCTGATTTCTCAGGGACTTCATTCTAAATTGAAAAAAAAACTATATGACAAATATTAAAGATATTACCATTTGCTAAGTTTTTTGCATACAAAGCATTGAGCTCCGCCCGCCCACTTTTAGATGGCGTTTTTGGGAAATAACTGTTTTTTTAAAGTATTAATATTCGCTTTTAACGCATTTTCTCGTGATTCCAACGAAATTAGAGTTAAGGAACAAGTTTACCGTAGGTCCAAGTGGAATTTAGTTGTTATTTTTATGCTTATATATGTATTTCAGTGTCCCGAATACGAATATGTAATTAGAAATTGTCGTTCCCATTTAGTTTAAAAGTTATAGCTATTCAAAGTTTCAATTTTTCCATACAAAGTACCTCATCCTAGACTTTTAATTTGTGCCTAATAGTATGCTATACAAATCTGACAAGATTCGCTGTAAAATAAATTTGCTTTTGGAGACAACAGTGTTTGGGTGGCCCGCTTCACGGGTTAAAAGGATTTCAGCTCCCTTTTCCCCCCTCACGCGACTTCGTCGCTCCGCTAAGGGTAGGTGCCAGGTGGCAGGCGCTTGTGGCCATTTACGGGTATGTTAAAGTTGCACTCTTTTTGAACTTCTTTGGCTAATAACTTCTAAATTAATCGAGACCGAATTTTTAATAGCATATTCGGAATCAGGACACCCAAATCCATATATTAAAATAAAAAAAATCCAATATATTCCACTTGGACCTACGGTAAACTTATGCCTATGAAACAGACCAAAAAGTTTTAAATTTGGTGTTAATGGCTAAAGAGGGTCGGGTATTTAAAAGTTCGTTAGAGACGAACTCTTGCACTTACTTACATTTTTTCCTAAAAAAAACGGCCCTAAATGTAGGCAAAGGTCAATGCTTCCATCTTATAAACTGAGCAAATGGTAATATCTTTCATATATTTTTATTGTCATATATTTTTTTTTGATTTAGTATAAATTTTCCGAGAAGTAAGATTATTGATTGTAATAAATTAATTTAAGGTTGTTTGACATCAAAGGACAGGCAGACGGACGAACATGGCTTAATGAATTCACTTGTCGGTCTCGATCGTAACTCTAAAAGGTCGCAGGATTCTACGGTGATTATTTCTTTGTGTTGCAAACTATGCATTAAAATTAGTATACGCTGGGTTCGGGTATAAAAATATCCTGTTATAAGCCATAATGATGATAAAAAGAGAATATGGTCAGCCGCTTATTATGGGCAATCAGCAGCCGCTACAAAAGCCGGAATACAAAAAGGTAGCGCGAAACCTTTATTTGCGCGCAAGGGCACTTTACTTAGTTGAGGTCGACCCCGCGGACTATTGTTTCTTTTCGGTGTTCAAGCCAAAGGCCCGAAATCAACCCCTGCCACCCATTCCAAAGTCTATCCAATGTCATAAATGAATGGTAAACCTTAATTTTTCTACTCTAGGTGGTATTGGCAATTGAAAAAATCCAAAATCCAAATCTCTTTGACTACATTCATTTATGGACAAAAAGAAGTAAGCTACTCTTTTAGATTTTTGCTCGAATCTGTCGGCAAATTGCATGAGTGAGATTGCTATGGTTGGACGGGCTCCGAAAGAGGCGAGCCCTGAGTTGAGCCTGACTATGGGAGAACAGAAGTGAAAAAAGAAGCGGCTAACCGATTGACGGCTGGCGTAAAGAAGCTTGACTGACTGAAGGTTCTAGTACTAAAAGTATGAAATGGGATGGGTCGGTGGAAGTTTAAACAGTAAAACAAACCAGTAGCTTACATCGGGCACCGGCTCCTCTTCGGCTGTGTAACAAAATTTAGAAAAACCAGCAAGTTTCTGGAAGAAGCAAGTTTCTGGAAGAAGAAAGTTTCTGGAGCCGACGTGGGGAGTGCCGAACATGTAAGCTCTGCAAGCCCACGCTAAAGCTTTAACCATGTTAAATTAATATGTCAATTAACCAGTACTTGCGTCTGAGTGCAGATAGTAGCAACCTTGGAGAAAAAAAAGGAGCTCTGTGTGATGAACGTGAATAAGTAAAATTTTTAGGAATCAAACCTTGCTAATGTCTCCATCAAAACCATGATAAGGTCTGTAATAAAACCACAAATTTGTAACAGCATGACGACACGGTGAGCTTAAAATGAGAGATTCTTATTGACGATGTTTGAGGACGTTTAAATTTTTCATAATATTTCTGTCGTGCAACTCTTGGAGTGAGTGCACCTCTTGGAGCAAGACCATATCCACAGGCTATAGTTTAGCAAGTAAGTGATCTGATAAAACACAATGGACCTTGACCCGGCTTTTATGTGATAGCGAAGATAAGTTATAATAACAAAGACACAGCTTCAAGTGCTGTTCCCGACAAACGACTGAACTGTTCTGTCGCTAAGACCACAAACCCAGACTCTTGTAGGTAGGAACAACGATACAATGATCTCGGAACTAACAGTTTTTTTGTTCGTATACAGAAACGCTCAAACTTTAGCCCACCAAATACCTAAGTAAAATATTTCGACACGTATCGAGCCTGGGGGCTTGGATTCGAAAACCCTCTTGGCTGGAGCGCTATACATCCGCTCTATGTTACCGAGCTAATGTAGTCTTCGTGTTTTGGCTTTCTAAACTACGTCCACATCTTGGTACAGTTTACGGTTTTATAATGTGCTCTTACAATTAGAGTTTTGTAGAGCTTACGCTTTGACTTTCACGAGAGGAGCGACACCCTGAGCACCTGCATGTGAGGCCGAAGGCCGGTCGGTGTATAAGTCGAAGAGACACCAAGTTTTTTTTTTTAAAAGAACCACGCAAATACTGTTTTATTTTTGGCATTTTGTGTTTTAGTGAGGCGCTTAATTCCAATTTCAACTAGTGGGAGGGTAACAATCCGCTTAGGCGAATCGTTGGATACCCGACTGACCACTCCGAATCGTGTCATAAATCTTGGTTGTTAAATTTTAGTTTCTATTAACTTAAGTTGTATTTAGAATTTGTCAGTTAAAATATTTCTTCCCTAAAAAAGGGGCGTGACACCAACCCCTTTTCAATAACATCGTTTTTTTGTTCACATTTTTTATCGGAAGTGGTAGGTACACACGTGTGGATTGCATTTTCATATTAAAAATTTGGTGTATACTTAAAACCGCCCCAAAAATTTATTCATTTCATTTGACGGCTTCCACACATATCTGATATATTTATTATTTATTAGAATGCAAATTAAATATGACCACACCCACACGGGCGTGGCTTTGGCTTTTTTTTGGAAACGCGAAGTTGACTGAAGTCCCCTTCCCTAGATACACCACCTGAGCCTCGACAGTTTTCTGCTGGCTATTATAATAGGTATCAATGCTTTCGTCTATAAAGGCATAACACTTGCGTGGGTAAGCTTTAGTGTTTCTATGTAGGAATTTTATGTTTCGTATACCTAGGGTCAACAGCATTTGTATTGCATCGGGAACTGCGGAAAGTCTTTTTTCCGTTATCTTCTAATTCTTCACTCTCCAATTGCTATTTTAAGGGTAGTCATAACCCCTCGATCGCGGGCTTATTATAAAAAAAGATACACATAATCTTAGTCCTAATTGAAAAAGAGCCTGTTTCAATCACGTTCCTCTGCTGATACTTTTGAAACGCACATGCACATAATTCCCCAAGAAAATGAACTTATGTGTCTGCATTCATTTGCTCTCTTGGCTCTGAATTGATTATAAATCCTTAGACAGCTTGTATGATTTATACCATGAAAATTGGTTCGCCACCACTACAAACTACACACAGTGCCAACTAAATATCACTGGGGAGTCGTAACTCACCCCACAAATGCACATGACATGAACCTACTAAAGCCCCAAGAAAGGTTAGGTATGAAGAAATGAGTAAAACCCCACCGTAATTCAATTCTCTCGTTCGGTTATCCATTGTTATCATCATCATGTTGAGTGCACTGGGCTCGCTTCATGAACCCCTTCTCAATGGCAAAAATGAAGGATTTACTCCAATATATAAAATAATCCCAATAATATTTCGGCGAATCACTTTATCTTCGCAAATTCAGGCAAACGACGTCGTCGTAGCAAGGACTCCTCTATACTCATAGCGACAAGGCAGGCGCCCTTCATTGCCATCGGATGGGAACCTTAAATGACATCGACCAAACGCGAGGTACAGTAGATAGATGTATACACGAGTAGGATCTTAAGAATTCTGCAAGGACAACGAATCGACAGGGTATAGTCTGCCAGCCCCTCTATACCGTTACCGCCTAACCGAATTCCAATGAAATAAGTAAATTGCTTTTCGTCCCGATATCTGCACTCACTCAGACACATTGATATCGCTTCTTACTTAATCCTTTTAATTTAATATGGAAGCAGAGAATGGATGATGATAAAATGCCATCAACTCATCATTTTCACATTTGTGAATTCAGGACCCGCTGGATGCCATTCTGATTGTGTGAGTATCAATGTATGTGTGTGTCTGAGCACGTTTTAATATACAGCGTAAGTCAACAAGTATGGAAAAAGGAACTGAACAGCAACTTGGTAGCTAAAGTAATCAATAAATTACACACCTGTCTGGTTTCGAATATTATATTACCCAACGAAATTCCTGCGGCTCTGACATTACCCCCATACCTAACGTTGTTGGTCGGCACAGGGCACAGCCCGTAAGCTAGTCACCGAGAGTCCTTTGTCATTCTTTTCCTGTTTCCCTTTTGCCCGGAATGAAAGAGAGCAAGAGGAAACAAATCATCCTCATCTTTATCTATATCCAATGCAGTAGATGTGTGAGTACAGTGGTGGCAGCTTAGATAGAACAACTTGTGTAAGATTTTTACGCTCCCAAAAGACTCCTTACATCTGAAATGGGCGAATATTGTGCGTCATCTGCTTATATACGTATGGTTTAAAAAAATTATTGATTTATGTATAAATTAAATCAAAAATGGGACATAGGCAGGACTTCTTCTTTAGACTTAAAGTTAGGAGTCTTACAGAATTACAAAATGCTCACAAAGAGCCTCGCCCTTGAATTTAAAGCGTTTTATTTACTAAAGACAACGCGTTTCACGTAGGACCTCACCTAGTGATACATGCTTAGGGGGAATGGGCACCTTTGCACTCTTAGCATTCCAGACAGGAATGATTAAGCTCCTCTTTTCAAAAAAATATTTCTGAAATATGACCCTCGTTTAAGGTCATCGTCGATCATATGTATGAGCCTCAAATTATGCCAAGGAAATCATTATTATTATAAATAAAGGAAACCCCCTGTTTGCAACTATGTTCTACCTTTATAAGCACACATATTGATACCAAAAACTATGATGTTCACCTATTTCAATCCACTACTGTGAAAATCTTAAGATGTCCTTTCACTTGAACTCTATACATTCAGCCCCAGGTCTCTTTCTAAAACGAAAAATAGTTTTATATACGTATATAACATTCAGGCTTGCATTTTTGATTTATGTCCTTCTTAAAACGACAAACGGATACCGCATTCGAGTATCCTTCCAAGACAGATATCTAAGGAATAAGTCTGCACAGCATTGATATAGGTATCTTTAATAATGAATTTAATGTGCCCGAAGAACCCTGGTGTATCCAAGTCTAACGTCATTGGTCCACCACCCCTTCGGAGGCGTCCTCCAGCTCTACACAGGAGACCAGTCCATTAAGCACTTCGATTTCAATTCTCAAATATTTTCACCTTTTGGTCATTGCATGAATGAGTGCCGGAGTGCTGTGTGTACGGGGGACATAACACGGCCAACATAAAGATGCTCATCGAGCGAGAGAATCCCAGAGGAAGATGGAAGACGTTGAAATTGGTAAAATAATTCCGTTTTTGCTCATTCCGGATCGCATTCCAAGCGAAATGCCACGGAAGAGAAAAATTCGCATTATAAGCTTCATCAAACCTGGGTATGGGGTTGGAGAAGTTTGGGTAGTCGTTTACGTCATTAGAATTGAGAATGTTAAGGGATTGCTGACAGATGCGGGTGACGGGAATGGTCGAATTTGGGTATCCCTTCGTAAGAAGAATGATGGAATAATGAAAATAATAATATCTATATCCGTCAGCCATTTGTTTAGAAGATAGATGCCTTCGGACGTATTATTGAGCGAACCACCCTAAACCGACTCATACTATGTAAACGGTAACGCGTTTATAATGAAAGGCATTTTCGGCATTTATGGGCAGGGTACCTTTACCAATAGGTAAATGGATCATTTTCGACTTTAAATTGTTCACGAGTGTGCACGCCAGTGTTGAAATGCGAGAATTAATTTTATGGCATGATGTGCGGGAACTAGGAAGTAACCTTAGAGCGGTTTTAGTTTTTTTTTTCACCTTTTAATAAAAGGCCCAACAATATACGAAATATTGCGTACGTCAAGTCAAAATCGTTATTTTAAAGTATCATTTGAGTATGTCCAGGAGTTTGTCTATAACGAGCTTCTTAGTTTTCATAATCTATACACAAAAAATTATTTAAGCGGTACGTCTAAAATGAAAAAAATACCTCTTGTGGTATCGATGTGTGTAAAACAGTGTTGGGTTGAGTTTTCAGCATCCTACAACCCTCTGCTTGAAATCTACCACCTTTTTCGTATTTCAAACTACCGCACAGGTAACACTGGAAGCTGAGTAAAAAACACAAGTTTTTACTGTGAACCTACAATTTCTTATTTTACCAAATAACTTCATTCCACCACTTCCATTTCGAAAGCAAATTTAGCTGCTGGAAATTATAATGCATTCCCGCTAACTAGTCTTTTTTCGATGTCAGCAAGTTTTTATACCCTATTCCACAGGAATGGAGTATATTAAGATTGATACAGGCGAAAATGTAACATAGACCCCCCAAGACCTTAGGGGTATATGATCGAGAACGGATTCAGAGTCGAATGAGCCATGTCCGTCCGTATGTCACCAATTTTTAGGCCTTAAATTTTGAGCTAGGAAGCTGAAATTTAGTATGTAAGCTATCTGTCATCCGAAGCAATACAAGTGTTAAAATGTTTCAAATCCGCCTACAGACACGCCCACAATCGGTCTAAATGTGCTACAACTTCCGGTGCTTTCAAGACTGTAAAACGCGGTGAAAAGCTGAAAATTATTATTTAGCATCTTCGAGTCATAAAAAATAAAGACTTAGTCCGCAGGCCGCCCCTTGTGGGCGTGGCATCGGTTGAAAGTGTAATTTTAAAATGTAATTTATTCAATATTTTTGTTCCAGATCGAAAAAAATTTGGTGAATATATTATGTACTAGCTGACCCGATACAGGTTGTCCTGTCCAAGCTTTGAATTTTCTATTCGAACTGGAATGAAAACTTCTTTCGAAACACGTAATTTTTTATTGTTACAAATGCTTTTTGATATCGAAACAAATTTGAAACACTGATCTTGCCTTTCGCCTCGGTGGTCAACATTAAATCAATCCATATTTCCCTTGGTCCCGCTATAACTTGAGAATGATTTCATTCATCTTTTATCCAAAAGTTTTCTTATACTTTAAAGAAAGTTCTTAAGAAGAAACATAAAGAAAATTGACCAAAAATGTGGGTAATTTAAAAAAGCTTAACTTTTTGAACTAAGCGACTATTTAAAACAAATAAATTTGAGAACTGTCTTTTTTTGTAGCATAATAATTTTCTATATTTTTTTTTAATTTATCGTTATGGTAGGTAGTAAATTTATTATGGCACTAAGTTTACTGTAGGTCCTAGCGGAATATGTTGGATTTTTTATTCTAATAAATGGATTTGGGTGTCCCGATTCCGAATATGCCATTAAAAATTGTCTGTCTCGATTAGCTTAGAATTTATAGAGAAAAAAGGTAAAAAAGAGTGCAACTTTCATATATCCGTATATGGCCACAGGCGCCTGCCAGACAGTTGACACCCGCCCTAGCTGACCCGGCAGACATTATCCTGTTGAAGCTTTGAATTTTCAATTCGAACTAGAATGAAAATTACTTCAAATAAGTAGTTTTAATAAGAACTTTTCAACCCTCTTTATAGGCAGCCGCGTTGTTACAAGCAACAACTAAAACAGGAACCGAATCCCATACATTAGCAACTGAAACCTAAATTCCCTGAATGCTTTTTGCGTTGCTAACGTATGAAATTCTGTTTCTGTTTCTCTTTCTTTTCCTTATGCGGCCCTTACACCACGCAATATTATTGCGCAATACTAGGTATTGCGCAATAATATTGACCGTGTAAGGGCTTTATTGCGCAATAAATTGCGGCAAAAAATTCGGACACAATATTTTTGGTCAATATTTTGCGCAATAATATTGCGTGGTGTAAGGCCCGAATTATGACAACGCGTCTTAAGCCCCGCGATAAAGAGGGATGAAATCCTTCAAATCCGCGAAGCGATCCACCTAAACACTGCCTCCAAAGGCAAATTTTTTTTACAGATATTATTTAATTTTTGGTATTTTGATTTGATTAAACGAAAATATCTTAAACAGAGTGAATGTGCGAAAGTTGCATTGGAAATTTTCTGAGAGTTTTATCTATGGGCCAATGTCCTTCCTTGGGGCAATACGAATCGATCAAGCCTAAAATTGTCAAAAACGAACAATCCGTAAAGCGTTTACCATACACTTGATGCATTACCCTTAGGATTTTTTTTATTTTTTTAAAGCAACTATTACGGGGAGTATGCAAACAGCCGCTCAGCAAAATCTATTTGCATTCTGATGAATGATATAGACACGTATGTAAGACAAACAAACATACAAGAATTCATTTATGCTATGTATTAGATTATTATATACAACCTGTGCTAGAGTCGAACGATAGCATCACGCCATGTACTACCTATACATTAACTTCTTAATCATACTGTTATACAGTGTACATACCGACTGACGGTATAGCTTGGCTTAGCATCTTTGGGGACTCACATTTAAGTCGTCCTACCGAAAACAACTATCCATCTAAGCCTAAGTCATTAACGTGTATCACATTTTTATTAGTTAAGAATAAACTGAATTGTATATTGAAATTGTGGTGTTTCTCTTGGTCAAAATACAGAACATTATTTGGCGACGAGGATTAAAAAAAAAAAAAAAAAAATCATAAAATTTAATTGATTAATACACAGTCGAAGTGAGGTCATAAAACACGTGTGTAACAAAATGTCAAAGTTAATTGGATATGTCGAGGCTTATGAAAGCGGAGACAATTTTAAGGATTACGAAAATCGCTTAGTCAATTTCTTTAAATTAAACTCAATAAGTGATGCGGATAAAAACACCTATTTTATCGGTATTATGGGAAAGTCGATGTATGAACTGTTGTCGAAAATTACATATCCCGCAAACCCAAGTGAAAAAACGTTCGCACAGAACATAGCCGTGTTGCGTAGTCAGTTCTCACCTAAGCCGAATAAAAGAGCGGAACGGTTTAAATTCCATAACATTGTCCAGCATCATGGCGAGTCCATCGGCGAATATATTGTAAGACTTAAAGCTGCTTCACAAGAGTGCTGTTTTGGTGATTTCGTGGACAATTGGGTAGCTCAAACATCCACATCTACGTCAGCTACCGATGGCGGAAACACCCAAGGAGCTACAGGTGTAGATGAAAAATTGGGAATGTACAAGCTGAAAATGCTAGACGAACAGCTGTCGGATCGTTTTATTGTGGGTCTCAAGCACGAGAAAATTCAGCAGTCGCTTCTGGAGAACGACAATCTAAGTTTTGATCAGTATTGTGGTAAGGCATTGGCCATCGAATCGTCGGAGAAGGCATCGTCATCAGTCCAAGCACCAGTCTCAACGAACGCTGTCTACCAGTCGGACAGACCAAAATTTAGTAAGAAAAATCAGTCGAAGGGAGCACAGAAAAACAACTCTACATCTACATCGCAAAGTCAGTCACACGTGGTCCCCTCAAGAAATTTCAATCGGCAGAGCTCAAGCAAGAATGGTAACCAATGTAAACGGTGTGGGAGAGCTGCACATCAAAACTGTCCAGCTATCAACTGGGAATGTTTCGTCTGCAACAAAAAAGGTCATATATCCACCATATGTCGGGCAAGAGGGAGCACGAGCATAAAAGTAGTGAGCAGTGTCAATGCAGTCAGTCAACCTCAGCAGTTTATGGTCTCAATCAATGGAACAGAAGTTATTATGGAGATAGACACCGGAGCGGCAACATCCATAATGAGTGAAGAGTTGTATAATTTAAGTTTTTCTAATCATAATCTTGTTCAAAGTTTTGCTAATCTGGTTTCTGTTACAGGTAGTAAAATAGAAGAATTGGGTGTCATGGAGTCCGAAGTTGTGCTTGCCGGGAAAAGGTTCTGTCTGTCGATCGTCGTGGTGAAGGGTGAAAAGCCAAAATTAAGTTTGATGGGTCGCGACTGGTTAGATGTCATTTTCCCAGACTGGAGAAACAATTTTGGTAATTTCTCCGCAGTGAGTCAAGTAAAAAGCGAAGTAAATATAGTTGCTGAAATTAAGTCTAGGTTCCCCACAGTAGTTAATTCAAATTTAAAGTCGCCCATAACAGGGTTCGAGGCAGATATTGTCTTAAAAGAAGACGCTGTGCCAATTTTTCACGCTGCCTACAATGTTCCTTTTAAGCTTAGAGACAAAGTGGAAGCAGAAATAAACCGATTGCTTAGTGAAGGAATTTTAGTCAAGGTCTCGGTCAGTCGTTGGGCAAGTCCCATTGTTGTTGTCCCAAAAAAAAGACGGCGCGATTAGAATTTGTGTTGACTGTAAGGTTACGTTAAACAAGTGCATTTATACGTTGCATCATCCATTCCCGAAAATTCAAGAAATTTTTGCCGAACTTTCAGGATGTTCTTGCTTTTGTGTCATTGACTTGTCAGGTGCATACCTGCAAGTGAAAGTTAGCGAGTCTAGTAGAGAATTGCTAGTTATTAACACAATTTTGGGTTTATTTGCGCCAGGAATTTTTCAATCCATCATGGACAGAATTTTGCAAGGGTTAAAAAGAGTAAAATGTTATGTTGATGATATTTTGATAGGAGCGTCATCGGTTGAAGAATGCAAGCTTATGTTGTTTGAAGTCCTTCGTCGGCTCTCTCTGCACAATGTTCGAATTAATTTGCAGAAGTGCAAGTTTTTAGAGTCAACCGTTGATTTTTTGGGTCACACCATTTCTGGAGAAGGGTTGAGACCCAATCAGGACAAAGTAAAGGCCATTCTGGAAGCTCCTGCTCCAACCAACCTTCAGCAACTGGAATCCTTTTTGGGGTTGTTGAACTTCTATCATCAATTTCTTCCAAATTTTGCCACAGATAGTTATCCGTTGAACTGTTTAAAGCGCAAAGGTCAAAAATTCCAGTGGTCGGCCGAATGTGAGAGCGCATTTAAAAATTGTAAGCAGTCTTTGGTCAATAATAGTCTTTTGGAGCTCTATGATCCCGATAAAGAAATCGTTGTGTCGACGGATGCAAGCCCTGTTGGGGTTGGGGCAATCTTAGCGCATATCGTCAATGGGATCGAAAAACCAGTGTTTTTCGCGTCGTGTACCTTGAGTCCGTCTGAGCGTAACTATTCTCAGTTGCATCGGAAAGGTTTAGCAGTCATCTTCGCTATTAAAAAGTTTCACACTTATGTGTATGGTCATACTTTTGTCCTGTGCACGGATAATTTAGCGATAAAGGAAATTTTTAGTCCAGGGAAACATAATTCACCAGTTGCTGCGGCGAGACTACAACGGTGGTCAATAATTCTGTCGCAGTACCAGTATAAAATAGTTTACAAAAGAGGATCCAGTATGTGTCACGTAGATTTTCTGTCTAGGCATCCATTGAATTTGCAATCAGAAGTTGAGCATGTTCCCATATACTACTTCAGCTCTGAAAATTTGCTTGATTTCGAACGCGTACAACACGAAACCGTAAGAGATGACGTTTTGCGGGTTGTTTCGAATTCTCTTCGTTGGGGCTGGCCAAAAACAATTAAAGACACGTTTCGTCCATTTTTCCTAAGTCCAATCAACTCTGTTTAGAGGACCAGTGTGTGTTCTACAATCATCGGCTAGTTATCCCCGAAGCTTTGCGTCACTCTGTACTTAAGGTCTTACATGACGGGCATGTTGGTATTGTGCGCATGAAAATGCTTTGTAGGTCATACGTCTGGTGGCCTAATGTCGACAAGGACATTGAAGCTTTTGTCGGATCCTGCCTTGTGTGTAAGATGACGGAAAGTGTTCCTAAGGAAAAATGTCTCACTTCATGGCCAAAAGTTAGTCAGCCATTTGATAGAATTCATCTGGATTTTTTTCATTTTTTTGGGAAGACATGTCTCATAGTTGTTGATGCTTTTAGCAAATTTTTCATTGTGAAGATCATGAATACAACCACTTTGGCAGCAACCGTAAACAAACTCAAGGATATTTTCGTTATTTTTGGATATCCAAGATGCATGGTTACGGACAATGGTCCGCCTTTTAGTGCGTCTCTTTTTAGGCAGTATTGTCAATCTAACAAGGTTAAGTATATGCCGACTCCACCTTACCACAGTCAGAGCAACGGTTTGGCGGAACGCGGTGTCAAAACAACCAAGTCGTCTTTGAAAAAATTTGTATTAGAAAATAAGAGTTTCTCAAGTTTGGATAAGAATATTTTCGATTTTTTTATGGTTTATAATAACACACCCTGCACTGTCACTGGCAAGTCACCTTCGGAGCTCATGTTTACCTTTAGGCCTCTTAAGCCACTAGATTTAATAAATCCTAAAATTAATGTAAATGTAGAAAACAAAAATAACAATGTAAAGCAAAATTGCACTCAGAGTGCTTGTAAAAAACAAAAAGTCAAAGCTCATATAGACAAAAAGCATAGTTATTCTTTTTCCGTAGGGGAGAAGGTACTATACCGAAGCGAACTGAAAACCATCATCAAATGGATACCAGCAGTGGTAAAGAAAATTGTCAGTAACTTAACATATCTTGTAGAGTTGAACTCAAAAATTCGCTATGCTCATCAGAATCAATTGAAAAAACTTTCGACTCCAAGTTTTAGTTTCCAAGCTTAAGTACCTGATAAGCAAAATGATTTAGAACCATCTGCTAATTTTAATGATGATTTTCCAGTTCCGGTAAAGCAAGAAGCATGTGAAGGTAATGATATTAATAAGGAGCTTTCGAGTGGAAGTAATATTAATGAGGATGAGAATGTAATAGTTACACCAATAGCTGTAAGAAAGGCTAAGAGAAATGTTCCTAAAGTTAAGTACTCTAAGTGAGCAACTAGAAATCTTTTGTAAGGGGTAACTTAAATTTGAGTGGTGGAGAGTGCTATGTATTAGATTATTATATACAACCTGTGCTAGAGTCGAACGATAGCATCACGCCATGTACTACCTATACATTAACTTCTTAATCATACTGTAATACAGTGTACATACCGACTGACGGTATAGCTTGGCTTAGCATCTTTGGGGACTCACATTTAAGTCGTCCTACCGAAAACAACTATCCATCTAAGCCTAAGTCATTAACGTGTATCACATTTTTATTAGTTAAGAATAAACTGAATTGTATATTGAAATTGTGGTGTTTCTCTTGGTCAAAATACAGAACAATTTATATATATATAAACTTAGATCACACTTTTTTTTAAATTTCTTTCATACAAAATTTTGTGCCACGCCCACATTTGGAGTAAACTCGGATAATTATACCCTATTCCACCGGAATGCAGTATATTTAGTTTGATACAGGCGGAAATTTAACAAAGAGAAATAATAACGATAGACATCAAGACCTTAAGGGCATATGATCGAGACCGTCCGTCAGTCCATATGTCACCAATTTTTAGGCCTTAAATTTTGAGCTAGAAAGTTGAAATTTAATACGTAGGCTCTCTGTCATCCGAAACAATAGTTTTAAGTATTATTATTGAACCTATAAATAAAATTGTTATACAGGGTGTTTCCAAATTCGATGCAAATATTTTGACACAAGATTCCAATCTGATCCGATCCAACAAATCCGATCCGCAATCCAAAAACGGGCTCTAGCATGCATACAAAATGGAGGAGGACACTTTGAACACCTTATTTGATTGTAAAGTTAACTTAATGAAATAAAAAAAAAACATAAACCAAACACAAGCATTTTTATTCAGAATAATAGGAATTGAACACTATGAATCGAGTTTTTCATAATTTTACCCGCTATGGAATTTCCCAAGTATCATAAAATCTGTAGGTTTTTCGGGTAACTTGTCTTAGCAATTTTTATTAAGTATTGTTAGGTGCACTAGAAAAAAAAATTACCGATATGTTTATTACGCATTTTTCGCAGAAATGTGTCTTGAAAGCCAAAAAAATGTCATGGGCAGGGAAAAAGGATCCGACTTAAAAGCAAATATCTCGAAAGTTAAAAAAGTCATCAATTTTATTTTAATGCAGTTAAAAGGAGTACTATTTCTTCTAAAATTTAAGTCCTAAATGAAGTACCTGTTGTAAGTGTTAGCGGAGATATTTGTGTTAGTATGGGTCAAGGTACCTCAAAGTAGGTGTTTTCTTAAATTCCCAATAAGTGGTATCAAAATTTGAGATAGGCCCATACTGTAGAACAATTTTTTTCTTCAAATATACCCAAGAATCAAATATAACCCAAGAATATAACCCAAGAATTGTGTCAAAATATTTGCATCGAATTTGGAAACACCCTGTATAAGCGTTGAGAACATGTTAGGTGTTGGTATCTGGCAGACAAATTAATTTTTATCAAAATTTTAAAATTGCATATATATGGATTCAACAAAATTACTTACGAATTTCAGCTTCCTACTACGGCTTTGATTTATCATGTACTGCTTCGGGGCCTAGAAAGAGCAGATATCCAGTTTCAACTTCCTACCTCAAAATGTAAGGCCTAAAAACTACCGACAGACTTACATTCGACTCATTCGACTTACAATTCGGTCTCGATCATACGCCCTTGTTCATGTTGAAAACTACGAATCAGACTTATTGCAGACTAAGGGTAAAAAAAACTCAAACCTAGACAATTTTTTATGGTTCGGAAAAAAATATAGTGGAGCTGAAATATTGCACGGCTTTGAGATACGCGTCAAATAGTTTAAATTGCTTTTCTAAATTGGTATTGCCAAAACTTGCCTACAACTTCTGAGTTGTTTCCATGTTATCGACTAAATTTTACGCAAGCATGAATAGCTGGAGTATCAAGTCAAAATATGTAAAAAAAAATTTTAAGCAAAAAAACCCGTTTGGCTTAAACCCGGCTTAACTTATGCACTAAATTGTTTTTCTTATGTTTTCCTAAATTAGGATAAAGACCAGTCGAAATCCGCTTTTTTTCTAGAAAATTCAAGTCTTGTCGTAAATTCTGCCTGTTAATTTGGGTGTGGACCAAAACCTGGCTTAAGCAAAATGTGTGACTAAGTGTTTTGAATATAATATAATAAGTATTTTTTTTTAATTAAGAACAAAAATATTGAAAAAAATGCGTTTTAAGAATTACCCTTTAAATCGATGCCACGCCCACTAGGGTAAGATTGGCAATTTTATAGGGTTTTTCATATCTTACAATCTCCAGGGTCAATGTCAAATTTCCGTATTTGACGACGTCTTAAAGTTGCACATTTACGCCGATTGTGGGCGTGATTGTGGGCAGTTTTCAAATAATTTTTTAACACTCGTACTGCTCCGGATGACAAGGCGCCCACGCACAAAATTTTAACTCTCGCTTAAAATGTAAGCTCTAAAACCATGTGATAACACAGACAGACGGACGGACGGACGGATGGACGTAGTATTAGACTCACAATTTTGTCTCGATCTTGGGGTCCACCACTATTATTTAAAAGTTTTACAAACTATATGACAAACTTAATGTACTCCCATGGGAGGAGTATAAAAAATGCCCTTGATGCAGAACAATCAGAGTTCCGGCATGCATGTTTAGATTCTACTGTTATAAAGGTTGCAGTACCTGAAAGATACCCGATATCATCCGGAGAAATGTATTGAGAAATTCGTTTTGAATATTAAGGACCTTCTGGCAAAATCGTGTCCTTGGCCTCTATATGGTCAATGTTTTCATAAAGGCTGTCAAAGGATTTTTTCTGAGATCAAGTTTTCTCATGTAAAACTACCGTCGTACCTATTCCATTTTTCAAAATAAATTTTTTTGAACACAAAGATTTGATAGATTGAGTCTCTTTTTATATTTTTACCATTTTTATAACTTTTAAACCAATCCTTACGAATGTTTATTTCGTGTTGAATTTTTTTCTCCCTTTCTGCTATAAATCAGTGCTATGCCCTCACAGCCCTTACAACTTCACTCTCGTTATAACTCAAAAGGCGCAGTTTTCACTGATGTTCTCTGGTTATCGCTTTAAATCGTTTATTCGTTTTCGCACACCCCCAAAACCGCCCCTATCAATTGAGCTCGAGATGCGCACTCTATAAGCATAGTCGAAGTCGAAGGACTCCCTTGCCAAGTTTGCTTCGGTTAGAGATGTACTTCAAGACGAACCTGCATGCAAAAGGAGAATACCCTAAGAAAATCAAGAAAAAGAAAAACTATTTTACTGGAGAAAATTTTAAGAAAAATTGATCCTATCAAGTAAATTGAATTTACCATTTTCTATTCTCATAAATTCTCGCTGTACTTGCTCTTCGCTGGCGTTGGCGTTCACTTTTTCACATTTGGATTCTGGCTGCAGTTGCCTCCTGCTGCAATGATACCACGACTTTCAGATGTCCTTGTTCGTTTTGTTCAAAGTTCCGACGTTTTTCTTTTTTCTTGAATTCTGTCTTGTTTGACTGGGGGTCCTACAGCCACAAGTTAAGAAACTTTTAGCTATGTTCACACGAGTGTAGATCTCCAATTGTGAATTGAAGCACTCTCTCACCCTCGCAATCTCGTCCTTAAGTCCTTTTCTATCTGTCGATTCTTCATTTTCTCGCTTTGTGGGGTACAGACGGGCAAAAAAATCCACACCAAATCCCTTAGCGGCATCGAGATTTTCACCCTTTCACATGGCAACGATAGTGAATTCCCTGCTAAAGAAGGGGATGGGGAAGCCTGGCTGGAAACAATGCCCTTGGTAGTTCATTGATTGCATTGAGCTCATATGAGCGGAGGAGGATAAAATTGTTCCAGTAGGAGTAATCATTTAAGGAATTACACATCTTTATCCTGATCAATTTTCGAAATTTATTGGCTTGTTGCTTGAGTTGCGTTGCAAGCACTGATAGTGGTGGTGGTGAGCGTCTGGGGGCTGGCAAACATATGTAAGGATAATACTGGAAAGCACTTTATTCACTTTAAATTGAGCACTTTGAATTCGAGTAGACATAAATTGGAGTTAAGGAGGTAGGTGATATTTTGGTTCTTGCTTGTGCGGTTCTTGTGTTTTGGGGTAATGTTTTGAATAGAACAAGGGAAAAAAGAAATACAAATCTAGTTGCAAGGCTTAAATAAGCAATTCTATTGCACAATCGCAAAATGGTATTAGCCTATTTCAGGAATGTGTACATACAGATGAAAACTACAGATTTCCTATGATTTCTGATAGGCTCTAAGATGCGGTTTCGCTCTATTTAAAAAACACATCTAATTGAGGATCCAAACAAAGCTTTTAAAAATACACATCAGCCTAATTGAGGATATAAAATATCAATAAAAAATGCAAAGGTTTCAAAAGAAAAATCTTTACTCTCTCAACAGATCAATATTTCGGTAGAGCCTCTTCAGTGTTGCGTATAGCGGATGTCCTGGAATTTCTAATAAATTTCATTCGATCGGCTCATTACCACTAAAGACAGAAAATAAACAAAACGCTCGATGAAAGCCTACTGAATATAATACACACGTTTTCAATTAATTGACCACGGCTACACGTGATTTATGAAACACATGATATGCTCCACGCAGAAGATAGCCACTCGAATGCCTGCTTCCTGATGATGGTTATGCAACCAATCACCCAATCATCCCAAGCCATTTGGCACATTTCAACCCGCCCCCAAAGCCATTATAATGCCGAAGACCAACTAAGGCAAGTTAACAAAGCTGTTGTTTTGACCCATAATGAGCATTCGACAGGTGGCAGCACTTAACTCGTATACACACTAGTCTACAGTCTACAAACACACACATGCATACACAAATTTGGCTCGCATCGAATTTAATGTTGTGTTAAAATTAATAGCTATTATATTTTACTGTAATGGTCGCATAAACTTCACTTTGAATTTATTCGAAGCACCCTTGATTGGGATGGAAAGCTACGGGTGTCCTGACAGCCGGCCATCAACGTCATCAACATTCAAGAATGTATTGATATGAATTTCTCTGAAGAGGGAGTTCGGACGCTTACAGAATGTGATTAGTTTGATGCTTGAAAATTGATTCAAAGCATCTACATACGCCCCATTTGCTTTGCTCTGATAAATATATGGGGTGGATTTGAATGTTAGTGGTAAGGTCCTTACACAATTATCATTCAAAAGATGCTCTTCATTTGTTGGGGTTATGCATGTTTCAATGAAAAGTAGTCAATTATCGTCCTGATGTTGCATTGAGAAGCAAACAAAGAAATTTTATGAGCTTCTTAAAGTTCGCAAGTGTCACCGCGATGATCTCTTGATCTTAATCTTCATATCTTAGACTTGTCTTAAAGGCTCCTTGCGTTGTGTCGCCCCTTGACATCGAGGGCAACATGCATGAATATAACTAACGAAATTCGGACACTGGACACAATTCAAACACTGAAACTGATTTGTTTCAGTTGGCGAGACTTCTACCGGCCTGCGTCCTATATAATATTAACTGCCGACTTTAATATATGATCCGACAGCAGTTGGTACTTGAACTTTAAGCCAGTACCTAAAGCTTATTTTGCGCTGCCTCCTCCACAGCTCGTTCAAACATGGAGGATGAACCCGATTGCTACTGACAACAACAGCATAGTGTGTTGCAACCTCTTTTATAATCAGTTTGTGGATAAAAATGGAAAAGGTATTTTATGGTATCACTCTGTCCGTCTATCCGTCCGCACCTGTTGATGCTGATCGTTTGAAAGGTGACTGTTTAGAAAGACAATATTCAGTTCGGAAAAATTAAAACAACCTTTTTATAGTCAGTATGATAGTCAAATGACTAAATGCTCGACTCGAACACTTAAAAACCATTGAATAGGAATGAAATAACAATTTAATTAATTAACTTGAATAGTATTTAAAAATGGTTTATAATTAACTGGTATATTAACGTTTATTTCTGATAAAATCACGATTTTCAATCTTTAAAACAAACGGATAAAAAAATTAGAAAAAAAATTAAAGGTTAGTTTTTTCAGAAGGAGTAAATGAAGGCTTATCCGGATAAGTGTAAAACATATAAAATAAAAAAACGTGCAGGTACTAAAAGGCACCCTTGATTATATCGCTCCGCTCCTTTTCTTAAATAGTTCTCTTTTAAAATCCCAGACAAAGTCCCTTTTTGACAATGCAGCAAATATAAGCAGTCTTAATCCTCTTTTATTGTTGCCAACGTGGCGTTTTAGTTTTTTTAATTTTCATATAAAAATTGTTTTTGCAGGATCGATATGACTGCTCGGAATCATTGGTTGATGTAGAATTTATGTAAGGTCAATAAAATCTCGTTTTTGGTTGATCCCGTATGAGGATCATTGCAGTAAACCCCCCCTTCCCCCCCTTAACCCCTTTCGACAGGTCCTTTTATCGGTCTACTAAAATCGATGTCGTTAACTAAATTCTTTGCAAAAACCAAAAAACGTCATTTAAAAAAGTAACATAAATACATACCTGAGTCCCTGGCACTCACTGACTCTCTAAAAGTCACCTTTCCACTTAGTTTAAAACCTCGACCAACAAATATCGTGTGTGCTACCACACTGCATGAAGGTACTATTGAGCTGAGACAGGTGCATGCAGAAATACAAGATCTGCATGCAAAAGAAAAAGCTAGGTGAGTCCCTGGGACTCACCTAGTGAATTGAAGGTTAAAAATCTTTTATGAAAATGTGGTTTTGACCAATGAATGCGTGTTGATTTCCCTGATTCCTGATCCGCTAGATGAAGGAGAATAATCATGAGAATTATAATTTACCCGGGAGAAAAGTATTTCTTCATAGATAGAACAATGCAGTTTCTTCTTTAGACCTGGAAATACTCTCAAAACAAAAGTTTTCTTTCGCGATTCGTTGGCTTAAAAGGGAATTTTTATTCAGAAGTTTTTCTTTTGTTTAATGTTTCACACAAAAGTTTTTTTTCTTAATCATTAACATATCGAAATTTAAGTACAAGAAAAAATAAGAATGGTTCTTAACAGGCGTATTATATTTGACTATGTGTTTCCCACAGTAAAGAACTGATAAACTAAGACTTTATATGAAAAATCATCCTATTGTTGCCAAATGTCTATATTTCAAGTCAGTTTACTGTAGCGGCTTTGGCAGATTTGAAGTGACATTAGAGCACACAAATGAGAGGTTTATAAAACAAAGTGAAAATGTACCCCGCTTAATGAGAAGGTATTCAGAGTGACTTCATCAACTAAACTTATTCGAACACATGTCGGAGACACGAAATTAACCGCGTCACTTTCTGACATTGTCCTTCTCTTTAGCGAAACAAAGCGAGTCCACGAACTTTATAGCTTAATTCAAATTGCTAGAAAATATCCCATAGCCCTTCCTTAAGCTCACAAGGATACTTCTTTACGCCTGCACATGCACACTCTGTGTCTGTGCAGCCGAGATTGCAGATCACTCTCTTTAAACGGCTACACACCCTGTGCGTGCAGCTGCAAACGCAGATCACTCGTATCCTCTGATTCGGATCTGTCACTTATCTTGTTAATTACTCATACTACAACGTCGTGGCCGCACACTCGGCGGAAAGTGACTCACACTCTCACGCCTTGTTCGCAACATGTCACTATAACCGTCTATAAAAGAGACACACAAAATACCCAAGTACATAACAATAGAAACCTTTATTTTGACATTGTACAGGTATACATGATTCTGGGTGCACAATAACATATATAAGATCTTGGGTGCACTACGGCATACACACCTTGCAAAAATCCCTTTGAGCTTAAACACATTTCTATTTTTACAAATAACTACTAATTTCCATTACTGCTCATGGATTAGCGACTAAATTTTATTAGGTTTGTCGTCCTGTGACGTTCCTCTATTAAACTTTACAACCGTATCCAAATGGAACACGTACGAAACGCGCGCGCATCCGTGTTAAACCGACTGTGGTGTACTTTTATTGCTCGCGAACCATCATCCCACAGTTTCCATCATCACGTCGTCATCGTCATCTCAGTCCTATTTCTTACCTGTTGTCCCCCTCTTGTATAATTAGGAACTTTTAGTTTCGAGGATATAAATCCCCGGAGAGAAGCACACAGTCAGACTACCTCATCATTACTGGTCGTCGCATAGCAATAAAGTTCTTTGGCTCAAGTGTCCCCGGAAAACAAAAATAAACACAACACTCCGCAGTCGAATCAAACAAACCAGGAAGTGGGAGCACACATACCCAGCCAGGAGTAACTAATTATTTACCTACTTAAGCCGAAAGTTTATTCAAAAGTTTTCCTTAATTGAACCAACTAAATACAGTTCCAACCGGTGGAAGTCCTTATAAATTTCGATACAAGTACGCGGTTTCGATTCCTCGTTTTGTACACTATTTGTTGAAGTCCTTTCGCATCTTTTCCTGCCACCACCGATATACCATATGCCATATACCTATACTATACTCTCTTAAAACCGTAATAGCATAGGCTTGAGAAAACCAGATGATGATGAACAAATTTACGTATCCGCTGGGATCACTAAAATTAGATATTAAAAGTTCTGCTGCCAACGATGTTCCATGAAATTATAATGCCGAAAAGATGATGTCGAGGGAGTAATGAACACTCTTCGGGAGATGAGGATGAGAGGACCTATGGTGAGTAAGAGCCACCGACAAAAGTCGAGTGGGTAAATTGCGGCCCCGTCCCGTGTTCATGAACGCACATCTAAATATATATTATATACTATACACTTCGGGATAATGAGGACACCAAAGACCTAGACTACGTGATTTGGATGGCAAATTTGACTTTTCGCATAGATTTCGCTTTGGTGTGCCCTGAAATGTGTCATAGTTCCAGTTTCTGTTGAGTTAACAGAAAATTGGAAGACATTTGTGGACGGGGAGTTGAGAGAGGTCTCGTAGCAAGCGACGATTTAGGACAGTGTTGCCGATTGCTATGTAGGCCATTTAAGTGAGTTGTGCTACCCAATTGACTTTGTCAACGGGGCAGCAGACAGGATTTCATCGAGGTCACAATAAGCCAATGGAATTACCCTAAGATATTTCTGAGACTTTCCAAATGTATAAGTGGTAAGTTGAGTTCGGTGTACGCTCTGGAGCTTTTGTGCTGATGTGCTTCGGAGACGTAGGTATGCGTTGCCTGGGATTACCATACCGAGAAGTACAGTACATTTAAAATTTCGTTGCGAAAAGAGAAAAAGAGGCAAACTTTCAGCCTTTTGAAGTCAATTAGGATTGAGTTTGACGAGTCTAGAAAAATGTGTTCGCGTACGACGGGGTTCTTTTTGTGAATGAGGGGCTTAAAAGGGACTTATTGTCAAAATGTTCATTTGGTTACAATAATGGATACCAACTTCGCAGAGGGTATTCATTTTGGAATGAGGTTTTAAGTGGATGTGCCAAAATCTTGCCCAATAACCAAGAACAAATAAACACAAAAAAAGAAAAAAAACTTACACCGATAACGTTCGTCACTTTTTCGTCCCAGTTTTTTTGATTTTCTCCGATTTATGATCAAACCCTGGCCAAGCTTGATCTACCCATCGGCCTTGCACTTGGTTTGTCGACTTTGCACACTTTGCAAGCTTCGCAAGACTTATCTCAACAGTATTTCTCTCGAAGTTTCGATAGCATCTTTTGGTCCCCGCACCGTGGCTTGAAGCTGGTTCATCATGTTCCGACACCGAAAGACCCTCAGACAGCCTTGAAGGTATCCAGAGCTTCCATGCCGTGTTTTTATAAAGCAGAAAGGTATTCAGTTCCGAAGCCCGTGCGGTGCTACACAAATCCACCCGAGACCGGCTATCCAGGTATAAGAAAAATCCGTGTACGCTTCTTCTTGTTCGCTTTTACAGCTTTTTCAACTCTTTCTTTGCCTCCGAAGAGAAATACAGAGAATCGAGTCAACTTCTTGCGAGCATTCTTGGCCAATGAGCTCCTCCATGTGGTCCCGTGAGAGAGTATCAGGGACTACGTTTTGGCTCCATCACGAAGTCGAAACCCTATAGAACTCCACCTGGCCAATCGGCCTGAGTGGAATTAAGCTTCTGCGCCATAAATGCTATGGGACGTTCTTTATTAACCCGTTCTCTTGGAACCTGACGTTAATAAATTACCCTGGATATAACACCTCTTCCTGAAATCTGGGTTCGTGAGGAAGGGTGCTGATATTGGCGCTTGTTTTACTTATCAAAACCATCAATGGCTTCCAGGGACATCTTGCAGGTCTCTCCTTTCTTAAGACAATCTGTCGTGGGGGTTGGCATAGACTCAAAGCTCAAGATAAAGTGTCTATCCGGTTAACCCCTAGAAACTGCCGGAATCGTTGGAATCGGTAAGTTTCCTACTGCTGCAACCTTTTTTTTCCCCATCTATGTAAACCAAGTACATGATTTCTTTGTAGCTAAATTTGCTATTCGCCACTTTTATTTTCCCTTCCTCCCTTTAGACATTTGACCACCTCGCCCAAAATCTTTATTATGCGTTTTAAAATTTTCAATAGCAGATCAAGAGGCCGTGCAATTACACAAAAAGTCAAATGACACAAGAAGTGGCGCACGTATTCATAAAATACTCTATCTCTCTCAGCAACACATAAATTGGTTTAATGAAATTGAACACATATATTGGTTTAATGAAAAAGCTCGATGGCGCATACGCCGAAAATGGACTACAGACGCTTCAGCTCTTATACGAAACACATTTTCCGGATTCGGTTATACCAGAATCCCAAAAACACACTCCCCAGGTTAGAATATTCAGACCACTGGAATATATCTAAGGAAGATTTTTATGAAAGCACAATAGTTTGGGCAATCAACTCATATTCAAAGCCCCTGGAGTAGATGGAATATTCCCAGCTCTACTTCAAAGGGGCATCCCGCAACTGCTACCTGTTTTAATCAACCTATTCAGGGCTACTATGCATGGGGATATATACAAAAAAAAAAATGGAAGGAGGTAGTAGTCAAATATATACCCAAGGCAGGATGTACCGTCTGAACTAACTTACTCATATAGACCAATCAGCCTCTTTTCGTTTATTCTCAAATCCTGGACAGACATATCAGAGACGGGGCAATTCAAATCAACCGCCTTCATCCCCCTTCTTTGTAAGGCGTGAGTGGGAAATAAACCACTCACGCCTTACAAAGCCTTACCTCGAGAATTCAAAAATCTCTCCAGGGACAAGGAGGTAGCGTTCGGTTGCTTCCTCGATATAGAAGGAGCATTTAACAATACAGAATTCTCACAAATATATAGAGGTTTCCAAAACATGGCGATCGACGACAGTACATACATGTAAATGGATAAATGATTGTTAAAGGACAATAACAATGATAAAAAACAATAAAAACCTCATTAGGCAGCACCAAACTCAGTATGATAGCTACGAAAGGATGCCCCCAGGGAGAAGTACTCTCACCTCTACTGTGGTCCGTCGTAGTAAATGAGCTACTGACAATCCTCAGTAATGACGGTTTCTATGTCCAAGGATATGCAGACGACGTAGCAATCCTTATCAAAGGTAAATTCGAAGGCACAATCTCGAATCGCCTTCAGAAGACTCTAAGCCTTGTTGCTGAATGGTGCACACGAGCTGGCCTCAAAGTCAATCCCAAAAAGGGCACCATAGTCGCCTATACCCTGAGAAGAAAGCAAGAAAGGCTTAGATACAATACGTTCGAAAAGAAGCTCCATTCCTGTAGGGTACCCGAAGGAAACAGGCAAGCCAAAGCATTCATGCCAAACAGGTCCTACCAAGGAACGAAAAAGCTACTACAATTAAGTAGAGGTCAGATTCGATTGGTCACAGGTTCCCTCACAGGGCACTGTCGAGTTAGAAAGCACCTGATGACCATGAGGGCTATGCAGCGACGGCACAGAAACAGCAGAACACATATTGTGTGACTGTAACTGTTTGATAGAAACACGTCAACGTTTTCGAGGTAAGTTCTACTTCGAAGCAGCGGACATAGCTGCCAGCACACCCAAAGAGCTAGCCGCCTTTATAACAATTTGAGCTATAAATGGAGGACATAAAAATAGGCCCACTGGTGGCCGCAGTTACCTGGTATTTACTGTACCTTCTCCCCGTACAAGCTACTATCTAGACAACTAAAAGAAACTTCGGAAACGTGTTCTCTCATACCTGTGCTATGGTATCACATTGCCCATTAGCTTGCACATTTTCTGGCGGCACATTTTCAAAAGGCTCTTGGAGATGTTGCTTTCTATTCTGTGACACACTTACTATTTTATTGTCCCTGATGTCCTCCTCAAACTCTTCATGTCACTGTGCTTAGCACTCTGCTAAGCCTGCCAGTAGGCAGTTGAAAATAGAGAACATTTGCCCATTTGCCTTTTAGAGCGTTGACATTCTTAAAAATTAAACTCTACACAACGATGGTTTTGCGGCTTCCAATCAAATTTAAGACCCCACGTTGGGCGCCATCTTGATGCAGCATAGACTGGCAGTGGCCAGAGGGATTATACCCGGTTGTATTTATCAGTAAGACAACTGCCCATCAACTGCATCGCCTCTAACCTAACCCTACCAATACCACTAGCCCTGAAAACAGAGGTCCTATTGGAAACAGAAGGAGAGGGAAGAAAAAGAAAGGACGTTAAAGATAATATTCGAATATTTAAGCTTGTTTTAAAAACTTTTCAATAGTTTTCGCGACAATGTACGGATTTATCCAAAGCTCGCTACAATTTTGACGAAAATTCTTGTAATTATTTTCGAAGCGTCTGATTTTTCCCAACTTATTTGCCTTATAGCGCCGGAGACGTTCGAGGCGGAATTTTTTCATCTAGATTTTAAACGATTTTTTTTTTCGAAAATACGTCAAGTTCGCAGTTTTTAACCTTTTAACAAAAGTTTTACTATATCTTAAATTGTTTTAAATGTGTGTATAATATTGTTTTTATGAGCAACGTGGTTAACAGGAAGGTATGACCTTAAACACATTACACAAGTTGCCAAGTTGTTCTTATAATTATAAAAATATATATAAAAACAATTATGTATTATTGTTTATATTTTTGATATTATTTTAGTTTTTGTCTCATTTTGAACTTTTTGACTTCAAAACTTTTCAGATTATGTGCTTAGCTTAAACACTTTTTGTCCCTATAATTACAAAAATTTAAACTTAAACGTTATGTCTGCATTAATCAAATGTGCCCTGCATGAGTTTTAATATTTTTATGCAGTTCGAAAGTGTATGAAATTTCAGTATTCTGCGACACACCGTTGATACAAACAGAGGTGCCTAATTTTTCCACTTATTAAAAGAAGCATTGAAAAAGAAGAAAGCGCAACAAAGGCTTTAGTCAGTCTGTAAAGGATTGCATTAAAAAAAGCCTTACCGAAAAGGGCCTCAAATTGTGGGGCGAGGATAACCAATTTTTTTTTCGCTTCAAACTAAATATTGAAGTTAGTATACCCTGGGTTGGATATAGATCAATATTAGAGGGGTTTCCGGGCAAAAATGATGTGACACCAAAGCAGTGTACACCTATGCCTATCTAACATATGCCTTTAGCAGCTAAGGTTTCCCGCTCTAATGCAATATAATTCCTTATTTCGTAAAATCGGAGATAACAGTTCTACTAAAGATACAAAAAGCATAACTGTGGTTTATTGATCGCTTCGCAGAAATAACCAATAATCTGTACCTTGCATACATGAGGTCAAAACGACCACAGCACATGGTTTAACAAGCCTCCAAGTATAGCCTTCCCTTTGGTATGGGAATATTAAATATTTGAATAAGTTACCCGCGCTTCAAATGGCTGCCAGTGTCTACAAAACTGTGGCATCCTCTTCAAGCAGAAGTTTCCTGTTACGCCACTGTTTTTTGTTGGTGTTTTTGAAAAGTTTTTTCATTAAGTTTACGCCAACGAGATAGAGAGATGGGGGATAATACTTTCATAAAATAAAGTTCTTGAGTTTAAATTCAAACATTTACGGAAGGGAAACAACGGAACAAAAATGTATCGACGATGAAGAAGTATTATAAAGTAGGTTTGGTATGTTCCACATCCTGTGATAGAGTCATTTTGCCGGGTAAAATCATAAAATTTACGAGCAATTTGTGTGCGATTATATAAACGTGTTACCGTTATAACCAATTTACTGATGCAAATATGCACTTCATTGTTATAAGATATTTATATATGAACGTTCATGTTCTGTCCGTTAGCATACCCGACGGAAACACTTTTACCTTCGTCTTCTTCGATTCAGCTTTTTTGCTTGCATCCTTTCTTTTTTGCTTTTTGCACTTTGTAACACGTTTGCACCTCTCTATTGTCTATCTTTTGCCAAACTAGCTACGTTAAGGCAGGTACAAGGACCAAGGTGATGAGCCTCAAGAGCAGTTACGAAATAGACACACAAGCGGAAAAATAAAATGTAACCGTTAAGTTCGCCTTTAACCAACTATATAGTGTAGTAGAAACTCACACAAGCCCAGCCCGAATGCAAGTCATAACAATGGGCGCAGGATTGTAAAAAGGATGCGGTGAGGAGACGGTACTTATGTGGTAGGGTAAAGTTGCCCTCAGCAAAGAGCTCTCTAATGCACACTCGCTCTCACTCTAACTAAAACAATTTCCATAAAATTTGCATCGAAGTGTAGGTACAAACAGGAGGGCGGGAGTTGGTCCAGCGTCAAGTTTACAGATCCGTGACGCCACAGGGTTGTGGTTACACACGCTGTTAGCTCCGGGCGTCATTGTGTGATTGCTAAAGCAACAAAGTGTTTCTAGCACTCTAGACACACCGACAAGGGGCGAATCAAACTCGGTTAACGGCCACAATGCACGTTACCATTTTTAAGGATCCAAGGACCCGCATTAAAATTGCACCATAATCGCATCATTGTGTATTTTAAAGGGGTTTCCTTTTTTGCATTTAAAAAAAATTACGAATTGTTACTTTATAAGAAGAATGTCTGCTTAGAGAGCTGCTTTGCGAAAACCTTGAAGAAGTTACGTGTGGCAGGTTACCTGTGTAAGTATATGTTGGGTGGCCGGCTCTTGGCCAAGTAGAGGTGGGTACTCGGTGGTGTGTTCTGCTTACCTTGAGGATTTGTTGTCTTCTCCATTCCTTTTTAGCATTTCGCACACGTTTATTGCAGACTGTAGTCCATAAGAGCTTCATATAATTCCACTGTGCTGGAGAAATGATATGCTTATGAAAATGAAAGTGTCCGCTGTATTTTAAAGTTTTATTTTAAGATAATTGATTAGACTGATGTTCTAGTGTTTATGATTGCTAGACTGGCTCCATTTTTAGAATGAAAACCGAGTCGTATTAAGTAGTTCAATTCGGTGTGTTGACAGAGTGGAAAAATATTAACACGGAATGAGCAATCGAAAACACAAGATTTACTTTTAAAGTACGATGCAATAGGAGTCAAAACAAATAAAGCTTATACTTAAAAAAGTATAAGTAACTGTCTAGATTTTAAAGACTGAAAAATACAAAGCAATGTGTGAATCAAAGGGCCATAGGGCAAAGAATTGTAATCATTGAAAAGTTTATTCGAGCGACTGAGCTGTAAAGGACAGTTTATGAGGCTATGTTAAAAGAGTCTAAATCATTGAGAGGAAGGTATTAAGAGCATTCAAGGCGAGTGCAACCCAGCACCAGCCTTTACGCTGCCACATTTAACTTTTCAAAGCCGACCCAAATGCTAACTAAATGCCTTAAAGCGGCTAGATCGCAAAACGGGAGCCAAGCGCTAGCTGACTTTGGTCAAAGTTGCAGAAGAACATCCAGAGGCAGTTACAAAGCTAAATCGCAAACCCGCGTCTCCAAAACCCTCAGCGGCAGCGGCTAGAAAGAAAGCGCGCAAAACCTCTCGCACGGGGCTCAACGGTGCTGGTACTATGTGCTACCTCCGCAACCTTGAAAAGGGCTTTGCATCGGAAGAATCAAGGCAGAAGGTAGAAGAACACAGAGCTATAAGCCTGGTCCTGAACGAGCACTTGCGACGAAAAGGAGGTTTTGGTTTATACAGAAGCATACAGAAGAAGCCATGGATTGAGGAGTCGGAAGGTCTAATGGTAAACCAGTTAGGCAGGCTAAGGTCTCACATGATAGATAAGTGAGAGCGTAGCACTGCTTGATATGTAGCGGTTGTACAAGCAGCTACTGCTGACGGAAAAGCATGTCCAGACAGTGGATGCCTAGCAGCTGGCAATTCCCCTTGGTAAATACCCTAGGGAGGTGCTGAACACTGACAACCTCAAGGGCGTAGAGAATGCTTTAGGGTCTAAGGCGAAATGGCCTTGAGGTGGGAGCATAAGCTCAAATTCCCGGGAATACCTATACATTTTAAGCTTGGGATGCTACTAACCGACTGCGAGATTCCACAAGCAGTGGAATGGCTGAAGATGGTAGCACCTAAGCTTAGAAATCTTCTCTATAGCTATGATTCCCAGATAAGATAGCCTAAGGGTGCTCATTGTGGACCTCAAATAATTTTTAATGAGCTTTCAATTTTGAAAAACTCCTTTCACAGCCGGCATGACTTATTGCAATTGTGAGGGAAAAAAGAAACAGGCAGACTAACTTCCAGTCTTAACTGTTATTTCGAATTGAATTCGAATTCGAATGAATTCATTTGTTCTGCATGGAGAAGATATGCTTGCGGTTGACCTACCCGTTCGATCTCAAACTCATCCTTATCAATGCCATCCACATGAGGTGCAATGTTTTCAAGGGTTTCCTTTCTTCGACCCTCAAGAAAGGAGACCCTCTGAGTTGTGCCAACTACAGAGGCATCAGTCTTCTTAACATCGCATACAAAATCTTTTCTACTGTCCTGTGTGAACGCCTGAAGCCATTTGCCAACAATCTGATAGGCACATATCAGTGTGGCTTTAGGCCAGGAAAGTCCACCATCGATCAAATATTCACACTGCGGCAGATCTTGGAGAAAACCCAGGAATTCCAAATCGATACACACCACCTCTTCATCGATTTCAAGGCCGCGTATGACAGCATCTATACAGACGAGCTATATAGTGCAATGTCTATTTTTGGCATCCCTGCCAAACTCGTCAGTCTGTGCAGGATGACGATGGAAAACTCACGCTGTTCCGTCAAGGTCGGCAAAGACCTGAACGACCCCTTTGATGTCAAAAAAGGATTAAGACAAGGCGACGCGCTGTCATGCGACTTCTTTAGCATCATACTTGAGAGAATTGTGCAGAACTCTCGTGCCAACACCAGAGGTACAATCTTTCAAAAGTCCGTTCAACTACTCGCATACGCAGACGACATTGACATAATCGGTAGAACAAATCGTGATGTCGGTAAAGCCTTCGTGGATATTGGGACGGAAGCGTCGAATATGGGTTTAGCAGTCAATGAGGGCAAAACCAAGTATATGCTGTCATCAAGAAAAGACACCCAACACAGACGTCTTGGACAAAACATCACCATCGACAGCTATAGCTATGAGGTAGTTAGGGACTTCGTCTACCGGGGTTCCGCTATCAATTCAGACAATGACATCAGCGCTGAAATCAAACGAAGGATAACTCTTGCCAATTGGGTCAATACCTCATATGGGATTTAAGAGTATTGTCGAGTTGTTTCCTGCCTCATGGCTTGACGAAGGAGAGTTAATTTCATAAGTATCCCCACCCGCCCCTTATAACTTACTCTAAAGGTACTCCACTTAAATAGTTCCAAAAAATCACTTTTCAAAATTATCGACAGCCGAGCAAAACCCGTAGTTGAAGTTTTTCGCCGACAAGAGTGATGAAATAATCAATTTACACTATTGTCCACACAGCTAGACGAAGATTTATTCATGAGAGCTAAAAGTTTTAGTCGGCCCCGCAAAACTTATAGCCATCATCTCAAGAGTGCCCCTTAAATGAGGAAATAGCTTAAATGAAAAACTAAAAATGAAATGAAAGCGAAAAGAAACTTTTCTTAAAGTTTTATAAATCAGGAAAGTTTCATTGCAAACCAAGTGAATGCACTTATTTCCTTCCAATTTCCTGCTTTAATCTCTCTTCCCCGTGGTGCTGTCCCACAACTTGGACATGCATAATTTGCAATCTTTTATTTGTTCATGCACCAGAGAATAAGGCCCTTCGCGCACACTCCAAGTGTGTCATTCGTATACACCGACACCATTCAAATGCAGTTCATTTTGTTTCAAGAAAAGTAGACGCGTAATAGTTTTAACAATATCCTTACACCCCTTAGCTGATTAGATAAAACCGCTGACAACGATGGCGACTCCAACGATTACGACACCCTGTAGATGCTTCTGGTCGCCTCAAGAGCCAACTATACAGAATTTTAATTTCCTCAGGATTTAAGCCGCAAAGTCTAAGAACGAGAAACCCGCCAGGACAATTATGTCCAAGAAAAATAAAAAAAGGAAGGAACTAAGGAAAAAAAAAACACAACCAAAGTGGAGAATTGGAAAAAGTTTTCTCCTTTCGCCGCTTGAATGAAACTTAAATGCATTTCGCATCTCGTATACGCCAGAGTGTGCTGGGGATAAATTTAAATAAACGCGAGCACCAGATATTTAAAATCCTTCTTCCGTCGCTTGCATCCTTATTTACCCAGTTCAATTTCTTCTTTTTTTTTAACATTTTACTAAGAAATAAAGAATGAACTTTTGTTTTTGTGTCGCCCTATGCATTTGTGGGCCAACAAACGTGGGAATGCACAGTTTGCGGAAACAAATGACAACGGCAAAAGGCGCCCCAAGGACAACGCAACGCAGGCGGTTCCATTTACAATAAAAACCTGGGGACTCGAGAGATAAATAAAAAAAATACTGAGCGGCTCCCAATGGTGAGTAGGATGTGAAGCGTCCGCCTGAGGCAGGTGGCTGAAGGTTTTTGCGTTTTCTTTATCGTTTTGCCGACTTTTTTTAGCCAAGCAGCTTACAATGGAAAACTATACAGGGGAAAAAAAGAACAAACAAAACAAATGCGAAACGGAAGATGGCATTACGATCACTTTTTTCATTTTCTTAGCTGTTTTTTTTTATGCTGTGAAGGCTTTGTTTGCCCTTATTTTGCATAAGTCAAGAAAGAAAATTAAGACGTGAAAGGGAGAGAGAAAAATATCCCGGGACTGGGAATAGTTGAAACTCCAGCCGAAGAAAAATTGTTTAAGTAGGTAATAAATTTTCGTGAGAAAAGTTTTTACTTTAGCGGGCTGCCTGCAACTGCTACGGCAGAACGATGGCGGTTTAATGGTGGAAAATGCATTCATTAGGTGTTTGCCTAATGCACTTTCTGAATTCATACCAGATGCAATAATGTAGCAATAATACCAGCTATGATGGGAAAAAGTTAAGTTTTTTATACATATAGAGTTTCTTAGAGAGCGGACTTGAATGTTGTGTATTCACTAACTTGTGTGTAGGGTACCTACTTGATTTCACCTTTGTAATATAATCTAGACAGAGTATGATAACAAATGTTTAACATAACGCAACGCAAGGTTGCTCGTTTTAAAAGGGACTCCGCAAAGGCCAGAATGTGTCAGAAACTGGGCCCACCTCTGCGCCGATTCATAAATGGGCATGAGCCACTATTTATACCCGACCAAGGGTATATTAATTTTAATGCATAGTTTGCAACACAGTGAAATAATAACCGTACACCCTTAAGACCTTTTAGAGACATGAAGGGATCGATTAAGCCATGACCGCCCGTCCGTCCGTCCGTCTGCATGTGTGAAGGTTTTAGGTCTTCAAAATCAAGCTAGAGAGCTGAAACTTGGTACACCGCTTGGATCTTCTGTTTCACAGATAAAGTGTGAAATTTGGCTTAGTCCACTACTGGCTTCAATGTGAGACAATCTCTATTTCACATATTTTTTTCAAAATACCTTTTGGTCAAGTTAGACAAGTTATGGGAACTTAAATTTTGCTTCTAAGCAATATTGGCCTTAGACCTTTAACAAGGCAAAAATTTGACCGCCCGCGATATCGACCATGCCCACTTTTTACATGTTAGATCCTTAAAAACCCGATATCTCGGAAGATTGACTCCAAACCGAAAAAAAATTATATGACAAATATTAAGGGTACAGTAGACGCTCGGTGTAGTGAATCTCGCTATAGTAAACTATCCAGTATAGTGAACATCCAAAATTTTATACAGACTACTCTAAATAGTGAACAATAACAATCTCTATACATACTATTTTTCGGAGGAAAAAACGGTAACATCGCAGCTACAAATTGTCTACGGCATTTGTGTCTACGGCAAATGGTCTACTAACTGCCTTTGCCGTTTTGTTTGCGTTGCATCTGTGTTGTGCATTGCCGCGTCTGCTCATTTGAGTTCTGATTTTGTCGCGAAAAGCTGTGTTCAATGTGTTTTTAAAATGTCTCGCAAGCATTTAATGCTACAAGAAAAAACTGATGTAAGTAACGGGTGATTTTTTAAGAGGTTGAGAACTTTTTTTTTTAAAAAAAAACACAAAAAATTCGAAAAAATTAATGAAATATTTATTTGAATCGATAGTTTGAACTTTGCAATTTAATGTTTAAAGATAATTTCATGCAAATGTTGACCGCGGCTGCGTCTCAGGTAGCCCATCCGCTGAGTCCAATTTTGGCATACTCTTTCACACATATCGGCCGGTATCTCACGAATGAATGCATGGATGTTGGCTTCCAGTGCGTCAATCGAAGCGGGCTTGTCCCTATAGACATTAGCCTTGACATACCCCCACAAAAAATAATCTAATGGTGTCCAATCGCACGATCTAGGCGGGCAATTGACCGGCCCGAAACGTGAAATTAACTGTTCACCGAGAATGCCGACCATAAAATGGAAGCAGCGCGCGATGAACATTTCGAACCGAGCACGAATTTTGATAGTAAAATTCAATAATTTGCAAGCGTTGTTCATTTGTAAGACGATCCATGGTTAAATTGCAAACCAAACTAAAGCTGTTTGACAGTGACACAAGGCACTAAACACACGTCAGCTGTCAAAACCAGTGTTGCCAAAACCAAACCAGCTAAAAAATCACCCGTTACTTGAATTATCTGAGTTTTGGTTTGAGTTAAAAAGCTTTATTTTATTTTACATTGTTTTTTTATGATTAGAAATTTTTTTATAACTGAGTGTTTAGAAGAAATTATCGTTAGTCTGTTAGCATGGAGGCTGATTTCTGCCTATTTATGCTTATGTTTATACCCGACCCAGGGTATATTTTTTTGTTAACTACACTTTCAGAACTGTGTTGTAGCGCGCTTAAACCAAGCACAATCTACAAGCAGAGGATTGCCAAGCAAAAATATGCTTACACAATCTCATCACATTAGTGCTGGTGTTAGAAGTTAGCATATAAATACCAAACACATAAAACAAAAAGGACAACAAATAATTACATACAGTATAATGAATAGAAAAAAAAAACTAAAACTAAATACGTTGAAGTCCAGATCTCAATATTTTCTTTAGTGCTTCTTTATCTACATTGAAATCTAAGATAGTACAATAAGTATTATAGAGGCTACTGTTGTTACGGCATGCTTGCCGTAGTTAGTCCTGTGTTAAGGTACATTTAGTGAGTGAAGGTGGTGGAGATTATAGGAGCCCCCACGAAATTTAAAACGTAGGTAAGATAGAAGGTCAAATGCATATCAATACGGCCTGTCATTAGTTCAGAGACGAAGATTAAATCTTGGTTAATTCTCCTCTGTGATAAGGTTTGCATATTGAGTAGTCCTTAATCCGTTGCTCATACTGAGGTAAGTTAAACGGGTCATGCCAAGAACCTTTAGAGCAAAGCATATTCGAGGTGAGGTCGGACAAAACTATTGTATAGGGTTAGCGTTACATGTGGATCATTAAATTCCTTCGACCATCTCTTAATGAACCCTGACATGCAGTTAGATTTATGAACAATATTATTTATATGCTCAAAGAAATCGATGTTATGGGAGAAATAAACACCGAGATCTTTAAAAGCTTGAACACGGTCAAGTACATGATTATTAATAGAACAAGTAAATGAAACCGAGGTACGTTTCTTCGAAAAAATCATGACTTGGCATTTAGAAGGATTAAGACTGAGACCATTCTTGTCACACCATACAGCAAAGTTATCCACGTCAGCTTGGAGAAGTAGACGATTATTTGAGGAATTTATTGTTTTAAAAATTTTCATGTCATCCGCATAAGCTAGGATGTTACAAGATTTAAAACAAGAGAATACACCATTTATAGCGGGAACAAATAGGATAGGCCCCAGGTGGCTTTCATGTGGAACACCAGACAAGGCATCAAATGGTGTGGATAAATGTTCCCTAAATTTCACCTGGTATGACCGTGAGTGAAGGTAAGATTTAATCCATGCTATAAATAATAATGGAAAGCCAAGAGCTTTAAGTTTCAAAACTATTATTTCATATGTGATGAGATCAAAAGCCTTGGAAAAGTCAGTGAATATACATATTGATTCTCAATAGAGGTAGAACAACTATTTACAAACGAAAGTAAGTTTGTAACTGTAGATCTGTTTTTCAAAAAGCCATGTTGCTTTGCGAAAACCACGTTGCGACAAAAAATCCTAAACTATATTAGTATAGTTTGGCGATTGGTCTGTAGTTATTAATATCACATTTGTCACCCTTCTTGAAGACAGGTGTAATAAACGACCGCTTCCAAACATCCGGAAAAGCACCCAGGGATAAAGAGGATTGAAATAGGTTTAAGAGAGGAAATACAAGGACGTCCTTACATTTTTTTAAGACTATGAGTGGTATTCCGTCTGGTCCATTGTATTTGAAGTTTGTAGGGTAGCCATCAATTTTCCTTTCAGAGTTAACAAACTTCCAGAACTCCCTAGGTTTAGTCTTAAAAGACTCTCCAATCTGGGAGACATAGTTATCATATAATTCAATGGGCAAGAATTTAAATTGATAAAAGAACAACATACTTTTTCCAGGGGTATATTAAGTTTGATGCATAGTTTGTAACGCAGTGAAATAATCACCGTAGACCCCTAAGACCTTTGAGAGATATGAATGGGATCGACAGGAGAATCGATTAAGCCATGTCCGTCCGTCCGTCCGTATGTATACAACTTTTAGGCCTTAAATTTCAAGGTACAGACCTGAAATTTTGTGGGTTGGCTGGAAGTCCATTGGGCCAGATCAAGTTTGAAAATTAGAGAATCCGCCCAAAGACACGCCCACTACAGGACTGTATGTGCGACCATCTCTAATTTTAAAAAATACTTTTTCTAAATTTTAGCTATGTTAGAATAGTGCTAGCGCATTCATTTTTGGTATGAAACATTGCCCTATAATTATCTTTGAAGTGGCTAAAAATTTAAGCCTTTTCATTGACCACGCCCACTTTTTTGAGGGGTTTTAATTTAAAATGGCTGCTTTTCAATAAATATATATGAAATTTGACTAAAAATTTCATAGCAAAAGTTGTAGATATTAGCATTTTCTAGCTTTCATATATGAGAACTATGTGCCTCCGCCCACTTTTGTGGGCGTGGCGTTAAAAAAAAGCTAATTTTTTTAACCTTTAAGTTAAAATGGTGGAGTTTTAAACTGAAATGTATGCAGCCAACTAGTATAAAGCATTCAACAGTTATATTTTTGTATCCCGCCCACTTTTTGGAGGCGCGGCAGTTTTTTTTTCTGTATGGTCGGGTATTTTGCAATCCGTCGTAGATGAAGTGAAACTTTTTCATACGCACTGTTGCACTTTCCCACTTGTTTTTTTGTTAAGTTGCTAGTAAACGATTAAATGAATTAAAAACAAAAGCCTGTGCATCTTACTGGCTCAAAAATATGTAGTTTTAATAAAAGTCAACTTTGAAAAACCGTTTTAGCATCTCTCTAAAATGCTAAAACGGTTTTTCAAAGTACATGCCTGGTTTTAATTACTTCACTATATCGAGATCGATCATCTCCGGGAAAGGAAGTCCGCCAGTTAATCGGGACTCAGCGAAAACTAAATGCTTTGAAGCGGAAAACAACGAACTCCGCGCTAAGCTTAAAGATATGGAACGTCTCTACCATGAGCTCAAAAATGAAGTAGATTCGTTACGAAAAGAAAACGAGGCTCTTAGGAATCCCCGTGATACTACAAAACGTGAGGACACGCCGAAGCGTCAAAGCGAATACGTGACAGACGAAGAAGAGCTTGCACGTGAAACTAATCCGGCTCTAAAGAAAAGATCTACCAAAAAACGAAAAGTTGGGTCTTCGCCAGTAGTTGAGGCCATATATAAACACGATGAAACACCAACCGTGTCAAAAAAAGCGAAGTGGGACGAAGTATAATTTAATTTCTCTTCGAAATAATGTATGGAAAGTCAATGTCGATGACTCTGATGCCTATTGCGCACTTTCGCAAAAATTAAATACCGAGAATGTACAATGGTATACTTACGAAAACAAATTCGAGAAGCCGCTTCGGGTTTTCGCTAGGGGACTTCACCCAACCTGCACGAAGGAAGAAATTGTTGAAGATGTTCAAGCCCGAGGCTTTAAAATTCTTGATGCCATGAACATACTTAAGAAAGAAAAACAACGTACGAAGGGAGAAAAAGACACCGTGGTCAAGCGCGGTCTTCCTATTTTCATGCTGACGTTCGATCGGATTGAAAACTTAAACGAAATATATAAAATAAAAACAATTATAAATATTAGGGTAAAAATTGAGCCCAAGTGAAAGGGCAATAGACTAGTACCTCAATGTAAGTGATGCCAAGGCTTCCGACATACTCAAGCGTACTGCCAAAAAGAACCGCGATGTGTCAAATGCGCCGGTGGACATCTTTCAAAAGATTGCAACGTAAGCAGTCAGGCCCCAGCGACTTGCGCCAATTGTATTGGAAGTCACCCGGCGAGCTACCGAGGTTGCGAAATCGCTTGAAGCAACATATTGTAGATAGGGCCACAACCCCAAAACGTTCTAGAGCTGACAAGCCGAAAACTCCAAAATCGGTCAGAAATACGAGATTGACGAGGAAAAATATACAAACTCCGCAAGAAAACGTCGCCGGTCCAAGTACAAAGGGAAAATCATCACTCATCGGCCCAAGATCGTACGCTGAAGTCGCGTCACACGAAAGCAAACCTCCAGAACCTACCACAACAGATTCGGTATCTCAAATATTATTTATGATATTGGAAAAGCTTGAGCAACAAACTAAAGTTAATCAAGTAATATTTGACAAACTGAGCGAGCTAGAGTTTAGACCTCGCAAAACGAATAACAAATCATGAATATGAAGCTCATTAACATACTTACATGGAATGCAAATGGTCTTTTAAAGAAAATCGACGAACTAGAAGTATTTCTACGGGGAAAAAATATTGACCTATGCCTGATTTCGGAAACACACTTTAAGAAGGGATCCGGACCCAAAATTAGAGGTTACATCGACTACCACGCGCATCATCCATCAGAAAATTCGAGAGGCGGATCCTCTCTCTACATCAAAGACTGCATTAAGCATTACAAAAACGAAGAAATTGAGTTTGACTCTATGCAAATAACTTCAGTATCGGTAAAAATAGGTCACCTAGATTATAACATTGCCTCGAGTTATTTTCCTCCACAGTATAGGCTAGCGGACGACGATCTTACTCCCCTCTTTGACTTACTTGGGTCGAATTTTATCATCGGCGGGGACTTTAATGCGAAAAACACCTTTTGGGGATCACGGTGCAATTCAACAAGAGGTAGAGTACTCTTCAAAGCTAGCATGAAACGTGGCGTGGTTTTCCTTTCGACGGGAAAGCCAACGTATTGGCCAACCGACAGAAACAAAGTACCTGACCTTGTCGACTTCTTTATCGCAAAAGGGGTTCCCCGCCACCTCACAAATGTAGAAGAAGGCTATGATCTCTGTTCGGATCACTCGGCAGTCGTTTTGGAAATCGGCGGAAGTCTAGCAAAAAATGAGAGAGCGCCTAGGCTAACGAATAACAACACCGACTGGGATGGCCTTAGGAAATACTGTAAAGAAAATGTATCTCTACATTTACCACTTACAACCCCTTTAGAAATAGAAGACGAAGTCGATAAACTCGTTAGAACTATTCAAGACGCTGCTTGGAACAATACTTCTTTCCGGAAGACTGGAGTAAGGAAAAGCGGATCAATTTACCCGGGCAAAATTTAAGAGCTCATACGCGAAAAGAGAAAGGCTCGAAAGAGGTGGCATTTGTCTCAAGCTCCTCCTGATAAAACCATTCTGAATGGGATATCTAACAAATTTAAGCACATACTTCAAGATTTTAAAAGTCGCGAGATTACCAACTACCTCGAAAACTTGACTGCCGATAGAGGGTCAAACTATTCACTTTGGAAAGCCGTGAAGTCCATTAAAAAGCCCATAGCACACTCGGCGCCAATAAGAAAAGATAACGGTGAATGGGTAAAAGGCGACAAAGAGAAAGCAGATGTATTTGCAGAACATCTAGAAGAAACATTCAAACCGTGTGACGGGGAGCCGTTGGTTGACGATCTGTATCGCAATGCGGAACTAGACAATTATCGAATGAAAACCGTGACACTGTCTGAACTTCGTCAAACAATCCGAAATTTGAGGAATAACAAAGCTCCAGGCTATGACCTAATTACTGGGGAAATTTTGAAGGAGCTACCGAAAAGAGCGTTATTCAAGCTTCTCTACATCATAAACGCATCAATGAGAATTTCATACGTTCCACGGCAATGGAAAGTCGCAGAGGTAATAATGGTCCCGAAACCAGGGAAATGCCCGAACGACAAAAAATCATATAGACCGATTTCGCTTCTGCCGATTATATCTAAAGTCTTCGAGAAACTTGTGCTCAAACGACTGCAACCAATAATTGAAGAAAGACGATTGATTCCGGATCACCAATTCGGCTTTAGGGTCAAACATTCAACACTTGACCAGGTCTATCGAATAACTAATGAAATTGAGAAAGCCTTAGAAGCGAAAATGATATGTTCTACCGCTTTTCTTGACGTATCCCAAGCCTTTGATAAAGTTTGGCACGAAGGCCTAAAATATAAGCTACGGAAAGTTTTGCCGGAAAAAATGTATGAACTCTTAGAGTCTTATCTTGACAACAGACTATTTTGAGTGAGATACGGGAGCGAATACTCAGAATTCAAAGAAATACAAGCCGGCGTTCCACAAGGTAGCGTCCTCGGTCCAACACTGTTTTTACTTTTTACAAGAGATGTACCTCAAGTAGAGACAACGACTATAGCCACGTTCGCTGACGACACGGCTATCCTCGCTACGGATAAGACAGTCGAACTATCAACGGGAAAACTCCAACGCGCTTTGAATAAAATATGCGAATGGACAAAGGCCTGGCGAATCCTCCTAAATGAGACAAAATCAACGCATGTAAATTTTACTTACAAGAGGGTAATCAACTTACCTCTATTTATAAACTCGGTACAAATTCCGTACGCAAACGAGGCGAAATATTTAGGCATGACACTAGACGCAAAACTTAAGTGGAAGCCACACGTTAAAAAGAAACGCGATGAACTTGAAATCAAGCTACGAGAACTGAATTGGCTTATCGGACGTTATTCGAAACTAAGCGTATATAACAAACTGCTATTGTATAAGCAAGTGCTAAAACCATCTTGGACGTACGGTATACAACTTTGGGGTTGTACCAAACCAAGCAACATATCTATTTTAGAAACTTTTCAGAATAAGACACTAAGAGCAATCGTAAATGCTCCATGGTATATAAGAAATAGCGATTTACATCGAGATCTAGGCATCGCAACCGTGACCGACGAAGTAAGAAACTTTGCTCGCAAACTTCACACTCGCCTTCACGGCCATTGCAACCACGAAATAATCCGAACTCTGGATCAGACAAATCTTGCACGCCGACTACAACGAACAAGACCGATGGATCTAGCGTCGTAAGAGGAAACCGCACATAATGACGGTATTGCAGGTGCTTTCGTTGGAAGGTAGCCTGCCAAACGCGATTACAATACAGAAGCATGAACTACTTGTTAAGGAAACTTAGTCGTAGTCTTACAAAGATTGGGAGGTTTTTTAGTGAGTAAGAATCTCACACTACTATGAGCACGCGCGTTCGATTCTCATAGTGCCTATGAAGGTTTTTACCTACCCACGGAAAAAAAAAAAAAAAAAACTATATCGAGCGTCTACTGTATTACTATTTGCAAAGTGTGGTCCATACAAAGTTTTGAGTTCCGCCCACTTTCAGGAGGCGTTTCTAGGAAAAAAAAAAAACAGTTTTTTCCGAAATAATTTTCGGTTTTAACGCATTTTGGGATGAATCTAATGAAATAACAATAATTAATTGATTTTAATTTTTAGCCCAGACCCACTTTTGGGTGCGTGGCCTATACAAATTATATCTTAATTCGGGACAAAAAATTTTAAGTTTTGGTGTTACTTAATTCTGTGGCAAACTGACGAACTCTTGCACTTACTCACTTGGTTTTAATTATTTTGCAATCTTTCAATCGTTAAAAGTATGTACAATTATTCGCAACGTTGACTAACAACACAGGGTCAGTGAAGTGTTAGGAAAGTAAAAAAGGATGCAAAGCATAGATAAAGAATATAAAGATGAAGAAAAGGGAAACAATTGAGTAAGGAGACAAATCTAGCTAGGAAAACAGGTGTAGTAGAATAGAAATTCAGGATTACCCACCAAAAGGTTGAAACGCTGTTAATAGAACTGCAAAATAGGATAGTTGACGGGTCTCTGAGTGCATATTATATCAGCGGGAAAAAGCGTATGAGAATAAAAAAACTTTAACTGCAATTTCGACCTCATAATAAGCGCTTTTCGATTCCGGTCGTTACACAATAAGCATTTTGAATAAAGTCTTTATTCATTTCGACCCGTGGCGCCACCTCAGTAAACAAGTTTTAACCCAAGCATGTTTCTGGGTACTTTTAATAACTAGCCCACGAAGAGATCAAACCCCTACTAGGGAAAAAAATACAAATAAAAGGAACTTTTAATAAAAGTTACCATCAAGATAATTCATCAAAGCATAAATTCTTTGCAACCCATAAAACAGCCCTATATCGTCGAATCCTGCGCAGTATAAGCTCGCGACTTCGCCTCTGCTTGACATGCATGCCACTTACCACTCATTACCAAGCCGTATATTGCCACTGATCCTACGCCAAGTTCGACATGTTTCACAGCTTCATGTTTTTCTTGTTAAAAGGTCAACCAACAAACAAAATGGTCAATAGGGTGCTTCAACATGGAATAAGTATAGGCCATCCTTCTTGCGTGTTCCACAGTACGCCAACGTGATTCCTCTGCAGAAAGCTATTTCAGTATTGTTTATGACACAGTATAAGTAGTTTGATAGTAGTCACCGTAGTTAATATCAACTTTATTTGTAGTCGCCTTCTTATATTAAGAAGCGCCTGATAACAAGTCCACAAATATGACACTTGGCATGTTCAACACATTAATCTTTCGCAATACCGAGATATCGTTGGGAGTGCCTCCTGGTACTTTAATGACCACAAGGTGAATGGATTTAAAAAAAAAAAAATGAAGTGGACATAATGTGAACAGACACCAACCTGTGTATGACGATGGTGACATCCTTGTCAGGAGAAATTGAATAAAGCAAAAAAAAAACAAGAAAAATGTAACACTATGGAAAGAAGTATGGATGATGGCACAAAACCCCAAGAAAATATCCTCTTTGGCCAAGTTTACAAGGAACAAAAGTTATCTTAAGGTTATTTGGTAAAGTTTTAATGGATTTTTCTTGTGTTCCTCGGCCATCGTATCCTTACGTGCACTGTAGTACCCATACAGCGTGCGAGGGCGAGGGGCATGCGAGCAGGTCGTAAACTTTTGGGTGAATTTATGCTGTAATGGTTTCGTTTACTTTTTTTTTGTCCTCCTCTGATGTTCCTCTAGTCCTTAAGAGGACTTTCCTTTCTAATGTTGAACGAGTGTTATTTGCCTTTTGTTGTTGACCTTTTTCCGAAAATTAAGAGCTCTGATAGATTTAAATAGATATTGTTTGGTGGTAGACGGGTAAATGGACAGGTTGGACACCTGGATGAGTTTCAACAGGTTTGTTGTGTTTTTTTGCGCTCGTTTTGGGTCTGTGCGGGAAAAAGTCTTTGGATTGGATTGCCTTTTTGGATTTTAGATTTATCTGCATGGAGAGACGAGAGAATGTGGAATGCCTGTATATATACCCCAATGCCTTGGGGAAGTATTATAAAAAAAAGTTTTGTCTTTTGTTTCTCAACAGATTTGTACAGGATTTACGGTAGGCGAAGAGTTTTTTATTTGTATAAGCTTAAAAAAACCTTCTCTGAGGGTATTAAATTTTCTATGGTGAAAAGGTGAAGGAAGATTAAACAAGTACTTAATGAAAGTCGAATGGACAAGATACGCTTAGGTAAGAGGCTAAAACAGAGAATTTAATTTATTGAAGCGTTTCTATGGCTAAGGGTACAGTTTTTAGCTTAATATCGTAATTCATGAAAGGCTAAGCATGTTAGTACACATTTACATACCTAATACTTACTTACATTTCTTACCTCAACTGAAAAGCCTCTTACCACCCTCAAAATTAGCGGTCTCCTGTCTCGTCTGTTATCATAGTATCGGTCGAAAGCAATAAGGTGCTTAGGAGATGTATCTTCTTCACTCATCTAAAGTTTGGGATAAGTGTATCTGTTTAAATGTGGCTTTACCATTGCTCATTCGACTCAGCCTCGATCATAGTTTAATATTTTTGCCTGGAGTTCGTCGAATAAAACTCAATTCCATTCTTAAAGTTACTCATCGAAACACTTTATTTATCATACACAACTTAACTTTGTGTTCAAATCACAAAAAATTCAACTCGCCACTTATAATTCAACTCTTTTTTTCAGTTCTATCGCTTTTTATACCCGACCCAGGGTTTATTAAGTTTGATGTATAGTTTGTTACTCAGTAAAATAATCACCGTAGACCCCTAAGACCTTTTAGAGATATAAATGGGACCGACAGGAGAATCGATTAAGTCATGTCCGTCCGTCCGTCCGTATGTAAACAACTTTTGGGCCTTTAAAGGTAGAGAGCTAAAATTTTGTGGGTTGGCTAAAAAGTCCATTGAAACAGATCAAGTTCGAAAATTAGCCGAATCCGCCCACAAACACCTGTATGTGCAACCATCTCTAATTTTAAAAAATTCTTTTTCTAAATTTTAGCTATTTAGAATAGTGCTAGCGCATTCATTTTTCGTACGTAGCATTGCCTTGTAATTGTCTTTGAAGGGGTCAAAAAAAAATAGACTTTTAATAGACCGCGCCCAATTTTTTAAGGGATTTTAGTTTCAAGTGGCTGTTTTTCAATAAAGGTATATGAAATTTGACTAAAAATTATGGGACAAAAAATGTAGATATTAACACTTTCTAACTTTCACATATATGTAGTATGTGCCTCTTTTGTGGGCGTGGCGTTAAAAAAGTGATTTTTTCAAGTTAAAAAGGCGGAGTTTTATGCCGAAATGTATGCAACCACCTAGTATGAAGCATTCAAGAGCTATATTTTTGTATCCCGCCCACCTTTTGGAGGCGTGGCAGTTTTTTTGGTATGGTCGGGTATTTTGCAATCCGTCGTAGATGGACTGAAGCTTTTGCACTGTTGCACTTCCCCACTTGCTTAACTCTCGATTATTATTATCACAATTCAGCTGTCATGTCTCGTCCGGGCCTGTCCTCCGTGTATTTAATAGGATATTAGATATCGCAACTCAAATGTCAGTTTGCTATCGGCTGACTGGAATGACAGGTAGGTGTGTTTATTAAGTTTATCAAGCCGGTGTGTTCGTAATGTGAATCGATGGGTGAATGCAGCGACTGCATGCCTTTTTACATGTTGTCGACACATCAGAATTTGTATTTTTAAGGTCTTAGGGGTCTACGGTCATCATGTCTTTATGCTACAAAGTACGAAATGAAGCAAACTTTATAATACTCCCTATCCAACGGGATATGTGTGTAAAATAACAAAGGGCATCAATTTGTTCTGCTCTCAAATCTTTTTTTTTCACAGAAACTAGGGAAACAGCTGTCATGTTATTTACCAATTTTGGTAAGTAAAACCGAGGCTAACGCCCAAATCGACCGATATTTTTAGGGCCAGTTTTTTAGTGCAGAGTTTATACAGCCAGTCATATTTTAAGTGCAAGTAGAGTAAACTCCTTTAATAATTATGACGTTTCCATGCAGAGCCGAACCTGGCTTCAACCTGGTTTAAAGTAGTTCAGTTTGAACCGAAACTGGTTTTAATCGAGTCCAATCGAAATTATTCATGGAAACGAAGGTGAATTTTTGCTTTTCCGCACGCACACCGAATGACAGATATCACGTTGTGTGAGTAGTTGCGACCTGTGTGAACGCGAAGAGTAACAATTATGTTTGAACGTACGTGAAGGCTACGGTGTGTTTGGTATATTAATAGATAACCTCATCTCTCCGTTAAACTATATTTAAGACCTTTTCTTTTTGAATCGAATCGGTGTGCGCGAAGCGAAAATGCCGATCGAAATTTAATTCCTCAACTACTCAAGAATATAATTACTCAACTGTTGCATGGAACATGGCTAATGTTATCGAAATCTTCGTTAGTCTAGATAAGGGACTAAATTAACTAATCATAGAAAAACAAGCAAAGAAGTTCTGTTTTCCGAATCCAAACCCTACCTAAATGTAATTTTTGACAAAAAAGTGTGAGGCAAATGTCCTTGCACATTGAAATAAAAAAGATCTTCAAGTAGCTATTAAGTCATACATGGAGCTGTCCGTCGTCTTTTGTTAAGCGCTTCGCTTACTTACTTACTTACTTACTTAAGGTGGCGCTACAGTCCGGGGTGGACCTGGGCCTCAGCCAACAAGCTTCGCCAGCCAGCTCTGTCTCTAGCTAGCCGTCTCCAGTTTCGCACGCGAAGTTTGCTGAGGTCCCCTTCCACTTGCGTGCGCCACCTGAGTCTCGGTGCTCCTCTACCGCGTCGTCCCTGCGGTGTGGATTCGAAGATTTTCCGGGCTCTCGAAGCAGCCTAAAGTGTTTTCATCCGCATTTGACAGGGTCCATGCTTCTGCACCGTAAAGCAGGACTGGGATGATGAGGGTCTTATACATGGACACTTTAGTTGCTCGAGAGAGGGCTTTGCTACTCAATTGCCTTCTTAGCCCAAAGAAACAGCGATTGGCAAGAGTTATCCCTCGTTTGATTTCAGCGCTGGTGTCATTGTCTGAATTGATAACGGAACCCAGGTAGACAAAGTCCCTAACTACCTCAAAGTTATAGCTGTCGATGGTGATGTTTTGTCCAAGACGTCGGTGTTGGGTGTCTTTTCTTGATGACAGCATATACTTGGTTTGCCCTCATTGACTGCTAAACCCATATTCGCCGCTTCCGTCCCAATACTCACGAAGGCTTCACTGACATCACGCTTTGTTCTACCGATTATGTCAATGTCGTCTGCGTATGCAAGTAGTTGAACGGACTTTTGAAAGATTGTACCTCTGGTGTTGGCGCGAGAGTTCTGCACAATTCTCTCAAGTATGATGTTAAAGCGCTTCGCTTAGCGTATACAATTACGGCTCAATTTGTATAAAACATTGTTTGGTTAATTTGCGACTTTATGTTTATCTTTTCCCTTACTGCCAATTTACGATTTCCATGGCATATTTTCAGACGCATTTCTAGATGCGTCCACCTAACACTAATCCGCGATCAAGACAAATCAACCTCAAATCCCCTCTAAATCACGAGAGAACGAATTACCATACGAATTTGTATTTATCTTTTCACGAGGAGATTAAAATTTGGTGAATTTTAAATTCGTAGATGTTGTGTTATTGACTCTTCTGGCTAGATCGGTGTCACTGTACGGGCTGTACAGTTCGATGTTATCTTCTCCTCCACTCCAAAATTTTCCTCTCGAAGCAGCCTAAAGTCTTTTCATCCGCCTTTGACAGGGTCCATGCTTCTGTACCGTAAAACATGACTGAGATGATGAGTGTCTTATACATGGACACTGTAGTTACTTGAGAGAGGGCTTTGTTTCTCAATTTGCTACTCAAAGAAACAGCGATTGGCAAGAGTTATCCTTCGTTTGATTTCAGCGCTGGTATCATTGTCTGCATTGATAGCGGAACCCAGGTAGACAAAGTCCTTAACTACCTCAAATTTATAGCTGTCGATGGTGATGTTTTGTCCAAGACGTCGGTCGGTTTTGGGATTCTATTCTTTATTACAGCATTTACTTGGTTTTTGCCCTCGTTGACCGCTTGGCCGCTCGATGAAAAGGTGATGTGTATCGATTTGGAATTCCTAGGTTTTCTCCAAGATCTGCCGCAGTGTGAATATTTGACCGATGGTGGACTTTCCTGTCATACTCGGCCTTGAAATCGATGGAAAGGTGGTGTGTATCGATTTGGAATTCCTGGGTTTTCGCCCAGATCTCGCCGCAGTGTGAATATTTAATCGATGGTGGACTTTCCTGGCCTTAAGCCACATTGATATTTGCCTATCAGATTGTTGATAAACGGCTTCAATCGTTCACACAGTACAGCAGAAAAGAAAGATCTTGTATGCGATGTTAAAAAGACTGATGCCTCTATAGTTGGCACAACTCAGAGGGTCTCCTTTCTTCAGGATCGGGCAACCTTACAGGCTTCAGTTCAAATTTTATACCCTTGGAAGGACCCTTTGATCCTCTGGTAAAACTTTCTAACCTCATTCCTGTTGTAAAATCTCTTTATCTCTTCAACCACGTGCTTCTCGTGCTCTCTCTTTTTCCTTCGGAGAAGCCAGTGTTCCTCTCTCCTCCTCTGCTCGTAGAGCTCGCGAGCAGCTCTAGTCTTTCTATGCAGAGCCGCTTTGTATGCTTCCTGTTAAGCTGCATCTGCTTGCCGGCATTCATCATCAAACCAGGGGTTACGTTGTGGTGGCCGTGTGAAATTCAGCACTTCAGAGGCGGCGTCTCTGATGGCATTTTGGCAATGTTGCCACTGGCTATCAATACTTGATGCTGGCTGCATAGGACTTCGTAGAAGGTTTTGAGAGACTCGGTTGGAGAAGGACCCGGCGATCTCTTGCGATTGTAGTCGGCCGACGTCAAACTTCCTCACAGTATTTCCATTACTTGGCGTTGGTCGGGATGTCCGCAGCTGTACCTTGGCTACAACAAGGTAGTGATCCGAGTCAATGTTGGCCTCTCGGAAAGTTCGGACATCCATGATACTGGAGGAGTACCTTGTGTCGAACGCAATGTGGTCAATCTGGTTGACGGTTGATTGATCGCGAGAAATCCATGTCCCTTTGTGGATATTGAGATGCGGGAACTGTGTACTAGCTACCATAACGTGTCGCCCCGCAGGAAAGTCGATCAGCTTGAATCCGTTATCAGAGGTCGCGTCGTGCAGGCGGTGCTTTCCGACTTTACGACCAAAGATGCCCTCTCTTCCTAGCTTGGCATTGAAATCACCTAGGACAACCTAAATGTGGTAGCTATGGCACTGCTCACAAGTTTTGTCCAGGAGCTCGTAAAACATATCTTTGTCGTCGTCATTTTTCCTCTGTGGGGGCATACGCGCATATGAGGCTAATGTTGGCGAATTTACCCTTGATGCGGATCGTCGCGCGGCGCTCGCTCACAGGGTTAAAGTTCAAGACTTTTTGCCTAAGTCTGCCTCCAACAACGAAACCACATCCAAATAGGCGCTTACTTTGATGCCGATAGCAGGCGCTCTAGTAGAAGTCGCAATTTTTCATCCTTCTTTTGCCCGGCCCGTCCCAACGCATTTCTTGGATGGCAGTAATGTCTGCCTTGCAGTCGTTTAGGTATTCCGCTAAATGCTCCTGCACGTGTTCTGTTAAGGGACCTAATATTCTACGTGCAGATCCGGAGCTCGTTGTACTTTTGTCGTTTGCATTGGTCGTCAACAGCAGATCCGTCTGAATCCGAGGCTTGTTTCTGTTTCGTAACCGGTCTTTTTTACGTGGCCGGGAAGTCACGCGGCGGAACTGTGGACGCCACCGTTCCGCTGCCGTCCGGATGCAAGGAGAAGTGCCTAAGTGGGAATACTCCTCCCCCCCCCCCTCCTTCTCTCGCCTGCTACCCCCAATAAACTTTCAAAGGGGTTGAAACCCAATCTCCAGCTGAGGTACCAGGCACCCAGTGTTCACCACGGTGAGGTGGGAGTAGGAGTTTATAGACAAAGGTTGGTTTAGAAAACCTGTGGATGCTTGTATCCTCTCGCGTGCATATGTGGACATGTCTATCCTTTGACCACCTTAGAAAATAGTCTGTGCCGTGATTTTGCAAGGTGACACTTTAACCAAAAAAAAAACTCTGAGTTGAGTTTAAAAGCACTGTACTCTTTGAACAAGTTCTCAACCAAGGAAGATCTGGTAGATTTTTGCCAAAAATTAAAAAGTTTTTAAAATCTTTTCACATAATTTCCGTGGTATGGACAAGGTCACTCGCAAAACAAAAACATTCACAAGAAATGGGTAGAAAAATGTTTGCTTACTCTAAGTTTGGTGATCTGCATTTAAGGATTTTACTTGTTATTAGAACACTCAAAAATCCTATAAACAGGTTTAAAGCAAAGGCTTTATAAAAAAACAAAATTATTTTTGTAAAGTTTTCAAATGTTGGTAGGTATACAACATCTTTAAACAATTTTTTTTGCTTCGTGAAAGTGAGCTCCAAAAATGCACCTCGCATTTTTAGGTAAAGAGCTTGTACCTATATGAAATATGAATCCTTATGGATTAATGTTAGATGGTGTCAGCACGATTTGCCTAATTTCTAAACGAGTGTTTAGATATTTTTTAGTATCAGAAGTTAGAATATTTGCCATGCGCCTTGGAGTAGTGGTTGGCATAATTAAAGGAAAATAACTTTGGGCACTGTTTGGCAACGGTGTAAGCTACCTTCCTGTTTTGTATTTTTAATTTATATTATTTTCAATAAATTCCAATTCAAATAAAACTCTAATTTGTGTTGTAATGTTTTACATGAAGTCTCGATTGACAATGACCTTTTTACAAGGGTTAATGTATTTGACATGTATAATCTTTCGTTTAATTTGTTGTTTAGTGATTCACAATGATAATTGCATTGTATATATAAATATATAAACATATAAATATGGTTTGTTAACTGAAACTGAAATTGCGACTACGCCCACATGGGGGTGTTTATTATTTTGCAATATACAGCTCAATATACATAATAACAATAACAACAACAAGAAATTTGAGTGTCCTACGAAAATTATTATTTTTCATGCCAATAATAAAAGTGGACGTGTCAGTTGGCTGATTTTGAAAAACAATATTTGTCATGGATGTGCACTGAGGATGAAAATGGTGCTCAAACTGGTTTGGCCATGGTGCTCATTTTGGTTTAAGTGCTAAACATAAGACCCAAATGAGCACTCAGAAAACAAAAAAAAAAAAGAAATTATTCTCGGAAAAAGAAATATAATATGTATAAAATAATATGTATTTCAAAGCCAACATACGCTTTGAAAATGGCTTTGAAATAACGCCAACATGACGGGGCGAAGACGAAGTTATTTGTGGAGTTTCCGGGGGAAGACATAAATCCGAATCAATCGGACTTACAGCCTTATTTTAAATAGTTTAAGTTAAGCGTAAACACAATAGATGAGGTTTTGTCCGACAAGGGTCACTCTTCTTTTATCTATGAGGTACCTATAGTTTAGAATATTGCAATAATAACCTTTACCTATGTCGACACATTTAGGCATCTCCTACTTGTTTCGTTTGACAACAGAATGCAATGTTATGCTTTTTCGATAAAATTTCGCAACAAAACATGAGCTATTCGGTTGGAATTGACACTGTAAATAAAAATAAATAGAGTTGGCGCAACAGCTCGAGGTGAACCAGGTCCAACTTTTCAACAACGTATGCTGTGTGTGTTTCTTCACATACAAGGGGACCTACATTTTTTTGCCGAATCCGAACGGCACTTTGAGCAGTTTTTCAAGACTTGTCATACACTCGGAGGGCTTGTCAGACCCTCGCGGAGGTGGGGAACGAGTCTCTTTTTCAGGTGACGATTTCAAACACTACGCCACGGCACCCCAGCACTGATACTGTAGCATTGAAAAAAGACAGCGAGAACCCGTTTAGGGTTTTAAGCTATTATATTAGCTAGACTTTTAAAAACCTGTCACTTTAAATTAACTGTAGTATAAGAACTTGCGATGTGTTTAATTTGGTTCTTACAACTTTTCCAACAAAAAAAAAAAAAACAATGAAAAGAATCAAAATCACAGCAACCAAAGATTATTTATGTGACCAAACTATAAGGTCTATCAAAGAATCAATTCGGATTGAGATCAAGTAAAATAATTCCTCTGTAAACCTAAGTTTTCCAAAGGACCGAAGAAAAAACCAACACACAACATTCCCCACATAAGCAAAGGACTAAAAGGTAAAATCACTCAACACCAAGAGCAAGAGATGAAGGTAGTTAATAGAGAAGACAACCTATAGCACATGCGGCTGTTTTTCACATTGCTATTGAAGGATCTTAAAATCTTCCACTCTTGAGGACCAAATCCTTCGAATCCTCTTAATGGTTGTACCTATCACGTCCTTTGCTCGTATTTTGCTCACTCGTCGTTGCGTTGGCCCACCGCTATCAGGTTGCTTCATCTTCTGTCATATCCTGAAAATTGTGTGAGAATGTGGACATATAACGGCCTGTGCCTGTCGTTTATTCGTACGAGAGTTGTTTTTTTTTTTTTTCTTTTATAATCCGCTCCATAAATAAGTTTACTGACTGGGTTTCCTTTCAGAGTCGTTGAGAGTGTGTGTGTGTTTTTTTTTTTTTTGTAAAAAAGAAAATTGAGAGAATATGGGCAATATACGACAACCTATTCTGTAGTAGTACCCAGTAGCTCAAGGAACGGCAACGCGGGACTTCGGGGATATTTGTGGAGGTGCCGGAGAAGACATTTGGTTGATGTGTATAACTAAGAGTAGAAAAAAGTTTTTCGTGGCCTTTTTTTTAACACGTTTAACGATTGTATTCCTTCCTTTTCTTCTGATATAAATCTATTTGCTCAGGTGTTCTGGAAAGGTAATATTTTTGTGACGACTTTTAACGTTGCACGCACATAGGTACGCACTTCACAGACCAAATGTGTGAGGACATAATGTCAATGCTTTTAAGATGGGATACCAATTAAATTGGCGTTCGGTGAAGGAAATTCGATTTAACGCTTGGCTACGGGGATAAATCTGTCAACGAACAAAAGGAAAATTTCATTTTACAAGAGGTACAACAGTCGGGTGTCGGGGCTCGGACAATAGAAAAAATATGGACATTGTCATATGGTTCATTGGAGAATGAAGTGGCATACATGTAGCAAAATACACCCTAGTATTTTTTTTAATACTAGGGTGGACGGAGGCTAAGACTCAAAAATTTTTCAAAGATACCAATATGCCCACTATAGCAGGTCTATAATATCGAAGTAGCCGATATTGGTTATGCCCGATTTCCATGTGCTAAAAAACAACCATTTATGAGAGACATTTTGAAAGCTGCCAGAACGCACGTCTTAGTAGTAAATTTTCGCTCTCTCATAATTCTTCTTGACTACAACTAAGTTAACTTAACAAGTAGTTTACGCTTCCGTAGTGTGTACCGCGTTGGGTAGGTTGCTATCCAGTGCACGCACCTACTAAAATTATCAGTTCGTGCGGCCTCACCCTACGTCGCTAGATCGAAGGGTCTTGTTCTTTGTAGTCGTCGCTAGTTGTTTATAACGTTAAGAGTCTCGTTAAGAGTACGGATCGTTTCATTGTTGCAGTGAACATGAAGACGAGCACTTAGCTTTCGGGCAAAGTTTGTTCCTTCTTCGCTCACAGTAGCTATTCCTAGATCTTTGTGAATATCACTATTTTTAATATACCATGGAGCATTCACAATTGCTCTAAGTGTCTTGTTTGGAAAGTCTGCAACATGGACATGTTGCTCGGCTTCATACAACCCCAAAGTTGTATAGCGTATGTCCAGGACGGCTTCAACACCTGGCCTGTACAAGAGCAGTTTGTTAAATGCTTAATTTCGGAAATCTTCCGATAAGCCGATACATTTCTCTAAACCTGATTTCGAGCTCTTCACGCTTCTTCTTTACGCGCGTGGCTTTCACCTTAGTTTAGAGTCTAGGGTCAGCCCTAGATATTGCGCTTCATTTTCGTAAGATATTTATGCAGAGTTTATGAACGGAAGTAAATTGTTAACCCTTCTTGTCATAAAATTAACATGCGTTGACTTGTTCTCGTTAAGAGCGATTCGCCAAGTCTTCGTGCCAAGTCTTCTGTCCAATGCTCGTTGGACGCTTCTCGTTGATGACGCGACTGATTCACCACTTGCCAGGATGGCCGTGTCATCCGCAAACGTCGCAATAACTTTCTCGTCATCTGGACGTATATCCCTTGTGTAGAGCAGAAACAAGGTCGGACTGAGGAAGCTTCCCTGGGGTACGCCAGCTCGAATTTGCTTGAAACTCGAGTATTCAGTACTACACCAAACACGAAAGGGACTGTTCTCGAGAAGGTTTTTAAGTATGTATTCTAAACATGTCTTCCGGCAAGTTTTGCCATAACTTATATTTCAAACATTCGTGCCATACCTTATCGAAGGCTTGCGATACATCGAGGAAAGCACTTGAACATATCTTTTTCCCTTCTAATGCTTCTTCAATTTCATGCGTTATTCTATTGTTCAATGGTTAGGTCTGAAACCAAATTGGTGACCCGGGATCAAACGTCTTTCTGCTATTATTGGTTGTAGTCGCTTCAGCAGAAGTTTCGCGAATACTTTGGATATTTTCGGCAAACGCGATATGGGCCTATAAGATTTTTTGTCATCATTTCCCCGGTTTTAGAACCATAATACCTTCAGCAACTCTTCATTGCCTTGGAACAGACAGATGTCTAAGAGAAGCATTTATCATACAAAGTAGCTTGATTAATGCCTTTTTTTGTAGTTCTTTCAAGATTTCGCCAGTAGCCCGGGGCCTTATTAATTTTAAGTTTGCTTTTTATTGTCTGTGGGAGTTCAACTATCGAAACATTTTTCATTCTAAAGCTATCAGGTTCCACGTTGTTGCTTTGAACGTCAGCCAACGGCGGACCTGTCGAACGGCTTGAATATTTGAATTTCTGAACTTCTAAGTGTTCAGCAAACGAATTCACTTTCTCTTTATCTTCTTTTGTCCCTTCGCCATTATCTTTCTTTATTGGTTCCGAGTGCAATGTAGGTTTCTTGATGGACTTAACTGCTTTCCACAGCGAGTAGTTTGAGCTCCTATCTGCCGACAAGCTTTCGAGGTATTCAGTGGTTTCACAATTTTTAAAATCTTGCAGCATTTCTTTCAGTTTGTTGGAGAGGTGGTTTATGAGGGTTTTGTCTGGAGGAGCCCTCGTGCCTTGTCATCTTCTACGCGCTTTTCTTTTTTCACGAATCAATTCTTTGATTTCGAGCGGATATAATGTGCGTTTACCCGTCGGTGCTAACGTCGTTCTTTTGGGACGAAGTGTTGTTCCAAGCAGCGCTCTGTATTCCTTCAATGAATGTGTCAACTGCTTTATTATAAATATTATAATGGCAAATGCTCTGAAGGTTTTTTAAATTTGATTCCTGAAAAAACTCTTCTTTTGTTCGATCTACAAGGTAAGCGTTAAGCGCTCATCAGTTCCATGTTCATCTCGAAACACGTCGCACTACACTGTTTCAATGGAGTCTACCCAGTTATGCTGAAACAAAGTTTAAGTCAGCAAGATTTGCATCCTTTTTCTGAGATGCAACACGCTTATCAGCGTGGAAAATCCTGCGAAACTGCGCTTCAAAACCTTGTTGGTAGGATTGAATGTGCTCTTGACCAGAAGAAGTACGTGCTGAGCGTTTTCATCGATATTGAGGGTGCTTTTGATTACGCGACGTTTGATAGCATGTGCAACTCAGCCAGACAACACTGTGTAGATGAAACATAAGTTCAATGGATTAGGGCAATGCTAATGCACAGAACGCTGATAGAGGCATCGCTGATCGAGGCAGATTGTGGCATGTGCGTTATAACTGGGGTAAACAGGGGCTGTCCGCAAGGTGGCGTTCTGTCTCCTCTTTTATGGTGCATGGTGGTAGACTCTCTCGAACCTACACACAAGCCTACGCGGAAGATGTCGCCGTTTTTTCTGTCGGCTCAAACCTAGGACTGTGTGCGCTCAGGCGCAGAGATCCCTAGACTTGATCGGTGATTGGTGTACTAGGAATGGGCTTTCAGTGAATATTCTTAAAACTATATGGTTGTTCTCTTTACGAGAAGAAGGAATGTCACTGATCTGACTCAACTCGTGCTTAAAGGTGTCACTATCCCGATATCCGATGAAGTAAAATATTTGGGAGTAATCCTTGATAGCAAACTTCTTTGGTCCAAACATGTTGAATCCAAAACCGGAAAAGCACTGTCTACTTTCTGGCAGTGTGGAGGGGCTTTTGGCAAGACATGGGGCTTATCTTCGAAAAGGGTCCTCTGGATCAATACGGCCATGGTAAAAAAGACCACTCCTCTCATATGCATCGGTTTTTTGGTAGGCTTTCGCGGGAACGAGTTACTGCCTCTTTTGCCAAACTCCAAAGAACGGCTTGTCTTGGCGGTTTTGGGAGCACACGCATTGGAATTATGAAGAACTTGTTCGAGAATTGTCCCTTGACCCCTTATGGGCATGCCCTCTTACGCAATGTAACCAAACGCGCTGCTCAACCCTCTTACCCCGTTCAAGATAGTGCTCGAACTCAAGTATTCGTTGAACTTAGTCGGAAGGCTAAATGCAGTGAATCTTGTTTGGGTTCTTGTTGGATTGGGATCTTGTTTGGCTCCAGGGAAATGAGATCTCTGATGAGCTTGCTAGACTAGGCTCAGAAGAGGTTTTCTCAGGACCCGAACCTGCCTTAGGCCTGCCTGTATCAGTTGTCACGTCTGCCATTGATTTTTGGGTTTCTCATTAGCACAGGGCTCGTTGGCGTGACTGCGATGGGTGCAGACAGACTAAACGATTACGCCCGGACATCTGCGAGGGGTCTTTTCTTCTATCTCTTAAAAGAATCGATTGCAGACTTCTTGTAGGCGTCCTTACCGGCCATCAAGCTTTTGCTAGGCACTTGAATGTGTTAGGCTTAAGCGAAACCACACCTGTCCTGCCTGTGGAGATACAGTGGAGATTTGCGTGCATTAGGTGGCGGTTCTTTGGGGCTGACGTGGTGAGTGCCGAACACCTAAGCTCTTCATCACTGAAGCTCCTTCCGCGTGTCCGCGTCTGCCACTGTCCAGCTCTCCAAGAACGACGACTAACTCTTTTAGAGTCAGGTTCTATGATAGTCTGGACGACCTGGCAGGAATATCACTTCTAAACCTAAAAAGATTCATTAAAAGATCAGGCTGGTTCAGTTAACAAGACATATGTCCAACCATGTTTGTCTACCTTACAAAGGTAATCACAATGGGCCAATCTGGTCACCGAGTGAACTTTCACTAATGCAAACAACCCTTCCAACCTAAGCTAACCTAGGGTGTCCGCGTTGTAGTACAATGGACCAGTAGTTGTGTCTGAGTGCTAACCTCCGACAAATGCAATGAAATGAAACACTGTTTCAAAATTATTTTTTCTATAGAACCAGCGCTCTTTGGAATTTACTATACCTGAATTCATATTTCCTAACTCATATAAACTCCAAACTTTTAAAAATAAAGTAAATAAATATCTCCTCACATCTCGGGGCACTGGTTCAGTGTTACATCTATAGGTTCGCTTTTCCTGAGAGAAACATTAAAAAAAATGGCATCGTGGCTTTGACGCTATTTTTTTACAGATCTAGGGGTCGTGCAATTTAAGTGAAATGCATTTTTGAGAGGTGCCGTTTGGGTTCTATCATTGTGCATTCTCTTTTTTTTAATTCTAAGTTGGTTGGCGGGCTGGCAGAGGGAGGGTAGGACAAACTGCAGTTATCCGATACTATGTGATCGTTAATCTGAGAAAAGCGAAAAGATCATAGTTCTTGTATAGCTCGAAGATTAGATGTATGGCTAAAATTTTTCACGTTGGGCAATTTATTTATTCCAACTTCTACAGACACTGGCATCAAATTTCTGCATATAAAAACGCAAATGTTTGGCATTCCTCCCTGGGTCGAAAAACGTCAGAAAATGGCAGATTTTTACAACCGAGCTGAAAGGTCTATTGTTAACAGCCAACATGTCAAAAGTACACCCTAAAATTTACCCACCCTAAGAAAAACTAATTTGCATTGATATCAGCTACACTTCTCAGATACCTAGTCATTTGGTATTTGAGAAGTGATTTTCCATCTCTTAAAGAACATACACGCCAAAAATAAAAAGTAAAAACTAGAGATTTTTTTTAATAAAAAAGAAAAATAAATTCCGTTAAGGCAACTCTGTGTGTAGTTTCCAGAGCTATTGGAATTGGACAGACTAATGAATCGTGTTAAGTCAGAGCTTAAAGGTCTAACCATAATTTTATGACTTAAGTGAGATCAATCTAATGTCAAAATCAAAACACTACGAAAATCCCACTCAAAATCTGCGAAAGGCGTGCCTGTAATAGACTTAAGTAAACGACTCAAAAATCTCAAAGGATTTCACCAGGTGTCAAATGGGGGGGCAAGTGCCCCCCCACTTGCCCCCCTCTGCGGGCGCCTATGCAACTAATCTCCCTTACCACACAAATTTAAAAACTCTCACCCCATTCACAAATCCTTTTCATGTCCTTTGTTTGAGTTTGAGAAGCGAAAAAATAAACTGAAACTATTCGCGTAAACAGATCTATCAGAAATACGTTCTCTATTGGAATTATTGCAACGAAAATCTTTTTTCACTCTTGGGAAATATCATCTTCTCTCTCTTTTAAAAGCTTAATGTGGAAAAAAAGTCAAATTCGTGTCAAATTAATCCTATCTTTGTGCGGTGGAGCCACCTTCGGGATTTAGTTTTAATCGTCTCCCTCTAATCGGAGTTTATGGCCGGCAACAGTTCTGTTTCTCGTATAATCACGGCCTTGTAGCTACCACCTGCGTCATAAACCGAAACTCAGGTGGTTGGTTTACATTAAGTTAGGTAACTACTTTAAGCCTGGTTTTAATCCCGATTTCTAGCATTATCTTGGGAACCACAACTCAAAAAGTGTTGCACTGAAATTATAAAGATAAAGGAATCTGTGTAGCAAAATAAGTATAACCCTGGATTGGGGGTGCAAAAGGCAAATGCCTGTAAAACCCGAACGCCCAAAGGAGCATACACCAAAGAAAAGACAGATGGCAGCGCAAAAATAATAATAACAATCTCCTTTATTCTGAGGGAGGCTATTGTATTGTATTGTGTTTAAAATGTCACCACAAATGGCACCATACATCAAAAGGCATACCGACCACCTCAGCTACCGCACCACTGACGCCATCGTCGTAGTCATCTTGAATGTCGCCGCCGTCGAATGAATTCTTTAGCACCGTTATTTTATATCACATCCTTTGGACTTTACTGTTTCCCCTTGCTTCTGATGCTTGCTTCTTGCACAAGAATCCTTTTTCACCCAATGCTATTATTATTGTTATTATTTTTCTCTTATTACACAAAGCGAAATACTCGACGAACGGTAATGTAAAGGCAAGAAGATGACGAACAGGAAAAGAACTGAAAAAAATAACGATTAAATTGTCGGCAGAAATGTTTCAAGAGGGAGACTGTGGAGCTATAGTGCCTTGAAATGGATGAGACTTTTTTAGATGTCTTATAGTTAGGCACCTAGGTATGTATAGGTATATTCTCTTTTATCCGGTCGAAATTGTTCATACACATTAGATAAATCGTTACTAAGCGGCGAAATAATAATTGCGAGCACTCATAGTAGGTAGGTAGGAGTACTTGAAAACTTTATTGAATGATATAATTGAGGAACATTCCCGTTTGACCAAAGGCCGAGATATGTCTACATATACATAGTAGGCCTCAATAGAACTTTTCCATCAAACAAAGCTAACAAATTCAGTTGAACTATTAATTTTCAAATCGCTTCTTTGTTCTTGATCAACTATTTACCATCATCACCATAACTCATGAAAGGCGAAATAATTACAGCAATAATTATCCAGTAATAACTGAAGGCCCCCGCAATAAAAGTCCAGCAACAAAGCCTGCGCCAAAATCCCAGGACCTCAATAAAATATCCTGAGCATTTCTAATTTAATTGTTTAATCAATCTCCTTGCTCTGTCTGTCCTCCTAACATCTGAAAGTAATGGTCTCTTGGTCCATAAACTTACATGTTTTCAGTTTGTATCTACATTTATATGGATGTAACAAAAGGGATATCTGCTTCAAGTCTTAATAAAGATTTACACACAAACAGAAACAATGCGGCTATCGCATCACTACACGCGCGTAGGTATATTATGTTTTAAGGCAATTTTATTACTGAAACGTTAATAGCGTTTACATTATCAACAAGAGGGAAATTAATCTAGTACACCATTATTGGGCCATCGTAAATTCATTGTCCTTCAGTAAAGAAAAGCTTGGCAAACAAATGATCGACTTGACCTATGTATAACTATTGGAAATATGTAATTCTGCTTCTATCTCGAATCTCGATACACTGCAATGCTAAAGTCTACAAGATATGAAAAATATTTCACTAAAATGCGGGCATAAGAATTTTGCTTATCTACCGTGACCAGCATAAAAATTATAAATTTCCAAAAATTTTACAATTTGGTTATTAGGGTTTATTGATTTTAATACAAAAAAGTTCAAAAATTGGTCTTTACCCTAATTAGGTAACCAGGTCTGTTTTGATCGACATTCTTGGCTGATACTCATCAGTGGGAAACACCAAGATTGCTTTCCCATGCATACACTTTTTCGGCAAAAGCAATAGTTAATGCAATTTTACTAGCAATAGTTAATGCAAATGGTAAAATCTTGGAAATTTAAAATGTTTTGCTGGTCACGGCAGATAAATCCTACACGAACAAAATGTTCGAATTGAGCATTCGTGTAGGTTTCGATCGACAATCTTGGCTGATACTCATCAGTGGGAAACACCAAGATTGCCTTCCTATACAGACGCTTTTTCGGCAAAAGCAATAGTTAATGCAATTTTACTAGCAATAGTTAATGCAAATGGTAAAATTTTGGACATTTAAAATACTACTTTTCTTTTTACTTGAAATTAAAGAATTTTATTACAAATCAGTTCAATAGCTTACAGAAAAAATGTAAACCTAAACATTGCAGGCAGGCAACGTTTGTACGTTTGATAGATTATGAACCATTTGACATCACTATGTTAAAGAGCTGCTGTATTGCAACCGTCATCAATATGAGTGGGTCTGAAGATTTGTGTATTCCTCACCAACTGTCTAATTTCTGTGTCAAATTTTTCACTTTTTATCGCAACTTTGTTCAGCGGCTTGGTAAAACTGGTATGGGCTGCGAGGAGTTCAAAAACCAAACTAGGGAGCCAACATTATGGAAAGTCAACGGGTTGCGGTAAAAATTCTGGTTTGATCAAAATTATTTTTACAAAATGTTAGCAAATGTTAAACAAATTATTATGTAATTCTAGAAAGGCCAAGCGACACAGTGAAAAATATTAGTTCATGGCCCTGCCAGCTTTTTTTCCACCGTTGTTATGCTTAAAAAAATGTTTTAAAAAACAGAATAAGCTGATTATTGTTTTGTTCAGAGTTTTGAGAAAAAAACGACAGAATTTTGAAAAGCAGATTTTTTAAACCAACAATCCGCCCCAAATACAAAGGGATACTCATAGGCTTAATAAAAGTCAACATTGTTTGCTCAACGTCTAAACACATGAAAACAAAATTTTCAAGGATAAACCAATGAATAATAAGTTATGTTTAGACCCCAACTTTTAACTTTGGCGAGCACTGGAAATATTTTAAGACATACTTGAATACCACCTTCGTAAGATTACGATTGGGATGCAAATCCGAAACCCACCCTCACCGAGGTTCCAAGTCTGCAGAATTTTTCAGGTTTTTTTCATGGAAAGACGCAATTGTTTGATTTGTTTGTCGAGTAGGAGTAGCTTTGGCTTAACCATGTAGGAAGGTCATCTGGAAAGCTGAGTTTAAGTGAAAATAAGAAGTTTAGTATTAAATTAAACTTTTTATTCAACCTGACATAGAAGTGGAACTCATCCAACTTCGTGTGCAAAAATGTTAGACGGCTAGATGGAGACAAAGGTGCCTAACGAAGGTTATTGCCTGATGCCCAGGTACACCCTGAACTGTAGCGGCACCTTTAGCAAGTCAATAAGTTTCTTAGCAACCAATATCTAGGCTAATGGTTGAACCAATAGCGGACGTCTCCAAAGACCCCTCTTGGGTTTGCGCCTGGAGGACCACATGATAAAAACTTTATGGATGAACCGCGTGATGAGTATTTTTAATAAGTGGAGTTAATAAGTGTTTTTAAGGATTTGAATATGAGCCTTTAGTAGCACACTTTAAAGCTAGGGCTCTAATCCGGTAATTTTCGAGAAGATTGTCGTCGAAACTCGATGTCGTTTTCAGATATAGCTATATTTATGGCCTTTTCGGTTTGTCGTCCGGGAGCATTCTGGACTCTCCTGAAAGTGTTTTCTTGGCACTCGTTTGATAGTTCTCCTTCTAGATAGAAGAGAAATTCGCTTCTGGTTTTGAATCCAGAATCAAAACCAGAAGCACACCCATCAAAATTTTTTGAAGAGAACATTTCGTTTTTACCTCAAATAAACGCCTTGCGAATTGTGCTTTGTATTCCTGCAAGTGCACACATTTGTACGAAAGCAGATCCAAATACGTAGCACATCTTGCAGGCAGTAGTAACTTGAAATTTATATTATTGTATATACATATACAAAAAATAATAATACAAACAATTGACATTCAATATAATGAAACAGATCAAAAAAATTTTATATTTGGTGTTAAAGAGTGAAGAGGGTCGGGTACGCGACCCTTGCACTTACTCACTTGTTTAATTTGTCTTTAAGGCCACAGAAAAGTTTTTCCTCAACTTTGACCAGACACACTTTTATTTCGACTCAATCAAGCGTTTTCTAAATTTTTTATAAGAGTACTTAACGTCTTCGCCGCCTTTTGTAGGGGTGGCTTTAAAGATAGTAATTTCTTCATTCAAATTAGGTTTTCAATGCAAGATTTCATGTAATCATCTTGCTAAATGTAAGTAAACTATAAATGCATCTACCTAAAGGTTATATTTTTTACCTCGTCCACTTTTTTAAGGCTTTTCAATTTATTTAGTTGGGGTAGAGTAGCAATCCACTGCAGGCGGACTGAAGCTTTTAATTAATCCGTGTTTTTTTGTATAAGAAGCGACAGTTGGAAGAATCAATAATTTCGAGAGTTGAAGATTTCGATGACTTTGTTAGTGGAACTAAATCTGCACTGGAAAACCTCTAGTTGAATTAACTACAGATTGCTTTTAACGCCGGCCTTAGCAATCCAATAATAGTCCTTTGAGCTTGAGCTTAAACCCCGGCTTAACTCTGCACTGAAAAACTGACCCTTGAGGTGAACCTTGATGAAACAGATGAGACCCTGAGGCGAATCTCATCTGTTTCATCTGTTGCATTATGGCTACAAATTTGATATAAGGGTTCTACTGGCTTCTTGTTCTAACAATATATTTCAAAGTTTTTGATGAATAGGTTAGGTCAAGTACTGAACTTTACTGAAGTTACTGTAAACAGTTATTTACATTTATTTATTTACTTAATGTCATTTGACCGTGCAATCCCCCTAAGACTAAAACTCAGCCTTTTAAACTAAAAAAGGCACTTTTTTAACGCCGCGCTCACAAAAATGGGCGGAGGCATATACAATACTACACGAAAGTTAGAAAATGCTTATATCTACAACTTTTGTCATATAATTTTTTGTCAAATATCTGGGTATAGACAGTGTAATCCAAATACAGAAGAAAGAGTTTAAAAAAACGTACACAGCCATATAAACGTGTAATATGCGGGCCTTCCCTTAAAATATCGAAAATATGGGGGCCTTCCCCTAAAATATCAAACTGGCTTTACACAGCCATAGTAAGAACTATACTCACCTGGATGCTGCGTCTGGTGGCCAGCTATAACCAAGCAGAAAAATATAAAAGCTTTATTTAAGGTTCAAAGATTGGCTTGTCTTATCACAACAGGTGCTCTGAGATCCACGCCTACCATGGGGTTAGAGGCAATCCTTAACATTTCGCCTATAGATCTCTTCATAAAAGAAAACGCTGCAAAAAGCGCTATAAGAATTCAAGCCACAGGCAATATGAGTATGCAAGCCACAGGGCACAGGTTAATCCTACACACACTAGGATACAGTGTAGGAATGGTGGACCATATAACACCTTGCCTAGACTTCAATCAGGACTACTCCATTCACATTCCCAGCAGAGAAGACTGGAGGCTTTATAATGTTATATCCAACTCCGAGGTATCAATCTACGCAGATGGTTCCAAATCAAGTGAGGGTGGAGCTGGTGTATGCTCTGACAAAGTCGGTATCCTAACAAGCAGAAGACTGCTGAACTCATGCAGTATCTTCTAAGCCGAAATTCTAGCAATACTTATAGCCGCCGAAAAGGCCAGAGTATTGGAACTATCACAGGAGGATATTTCCATTTACGTAGACAGCCAAGCAGCCATTAAGGCCCTGGCAACACCAACAGTAAAATCTCGTATTGTAGGCCTCTATCGCTCAGAACATAGGGCTCTAAGCAGACAGAGTCATTTATCGGGAATGAAAACGCTGACGAGCTCGCGAAATATGGCTCACATCTATGTATTGCTATACAGCGGACATAAGGACCCATCCTCCGCTCTCCTTTGTAACTGGCAAAATGTCTGCGATTATACACAATATAGCCCAAAACGGATGGGAAAATTTGCAGAGCTGCGGCCACACAAAGGTGCTATGGCCATCTATCGATGGCAGCAAATAAAAAAAGCTTATAGCATTAAAAAGGCCATTACTGGCCATAGCCACAATAGTGATATTAGGCGATAACCTGTTGGGAAAACATTCAGCGAAACTAGAAATCACTAACACCAACTACATTTGCAGGGGATGTCATGATGCAGAAGCGGAAGAAGATGTGAAACACCTCCTCTGCCAGTGTGCAAGTGGCAGAAGACAACGTTTTCGACTTCTGGGCCAATACTACTTCGAGGAACTGAACGAGCTTGCAAGTACAGCGGTGGCGAATTTTGTGAATTTCAGCAGGATGTTCGGCTGGGACAAGTTTCTCTTCAAAGCTCAGGATACTTCAACTCACTAAGTACGATAGTTAAATTAAAATCTTTATTCCTTACAGGTTGTTTTCATGGGGTGACGCTAAGGGCCCTCGTAGGCCTATGCGAGCTGGTGGCTTTTGCTGCCAGCAACCCTACCTAATGAATTCACTAGCGCCATGTAACATAGCTAAAATTTGGAAAAAGTATTTTTTTAAATTAGAACTGGTTGCACTAACAGGCTTGTACTGGGCGTGTCTGTGGGCGGCTTCAGCTAATTTTCAAACTTGATTTGAAGGACTGGACTTCCAGCCAACCCATTAAATTTTAGCTCTCTACCTTAAAATTTAAGGGTTAAAAGTTGTTTACATACGGACGGACTGACGGACATGATTTAATCGATTCTCCTGTCGGCCCCATTCATATCCCTAAAAGGTCTTAGGGGCCTACGGTGATTATTTTACTGCGTTACAAACTATACAAAAAACTTAATTTACCCCGGGTCGGGTATAAAAATTACTCCGCTGGAGTTGTTATGTAATAAAGTTAGCCCGATTGTAAACGAATACCAAGAAGATCAGGTTGTAATAAGCAGCTGTAATTATTAAACAATTTCAGTGTACAGTCACTTTTTCTTTTCAGTTATCTTTTGTTAAGTGCTTTAAGGCATCTACCAAAGAGCCACAAAACTGCCCCAACAGACGTAGATTCAACATTGGGACTCAAGACATTGGGACTTTAAGCTTTAAGGTTCTATTGGGTCACTTTTGACTCGGTATTCGCACCATTCGGGCATGTATTTCGTTTGTCTTATCGTTCTTTTCTTCAGCGTTTTGTTTTATCCCAATTAAAAATTAAAAAAAAAAACAAATATTTCTTCTTGCGCTAAACCTGGTTGCGCAAGGAAAACCCTATTAGTGTTATCCTTTCTGAATTGGTATCTCGCAGTGGGATCTGCTCCAAGTTTTTTCATCTTATCTGTCAGAGATTGATGTAGGAAGATTAAAAGTTAATCCCAATATGTTTCCCCGGGGTAAAGGATTCTAACTTTCGTTTTTGACATTTCTCAATTGACATTTCTGCGCAATTGACTTTCCTATGAAAGTGGACATTTTTATCTCTCGGATAACTCAGATTAAGAAATAATCAAATTATTTTTTAATTGCCAATTTTTAGTAATTCAAATATCAAATAACCCAAAAATAGAAAAAAAACGTCAAGTATTCATATTCAAATATTCACAAAGTCGATGGTGGACCAACTTAATCAACATCAATCAACAGTACACACCTAATTGCACTTATTTTTTTGACAGGAACAAACACATCAACAGCACAGCAACATCAGTCCGGTGGAAGCACCCTATAAGTCAAAGTTTACTTAAAAGAGTATGCTATAATATTTATGTATCTCTTCTGGTTGCTGGTCCCCGATTGGGCGCCTCCCCAGGTGGCGGGTAGGGGAATCCTCACCAGATATGGTGGTTGCCGCTATGGAAAATATTCGGGGCGGACCAAAACCAGCAACAAATAAAAATCCAGAAGCGTCTGCCTCGAAATGAGCCGCCTTTTGGTAGGCGTCCGTTGCCACACCTTTCAAAAAAACAAAAAACAAAACACCTTTCAAATATTCAAATAGAATGGCCAACAATTAGATGCATGCTAGACGTTTTTATAAAATATTCTGCTGGTTATACCATTGCTTTTCTTCGTAAATGCATAACACTTGCGGGGGTAGGCTTTGGTGTTTGTGTGCAGAGGTTTCATGTTTGGCTTATCAGCGTTTGTGTTGGATCAAGCATTACTTTCTTCTTTTTTCTTTTCTATCTCGAAATTCTTCACGCTCGCGATGTGCCACGCATTTTAAGCGTAGTCATAAACCCCTGATCACGAGCATATTATGAAAAAATCTCTGTGGCGAGTGTAAATCAATTTCGAAACACCACATAATGCTTGCCATCCAATGTAACAACCTCCAACTGGAGTCTTTTGTTCAGTCGTTTGAAGAACTGAAATTGGAAAGGGTTTTTTTTAAAACGAATTCTGATCTAAGCTTTGGTGTGCGTTGGCTCATATAAATATCAATGTATTGTTATTTGATGAGGCAAAATAAAAAGTTCTTACTGAACGCGCGTGTATTGAGCCTTAAAGGCCTCAAAAGGCACAGACAGTCTAATCAATCAAACAAGACGCAATCTACCTACTACAAGAAAGCATTTAGTTTACACACCTTTAACTTCAAGTGTGCGTTGCCGTGGCGTATCTATGGGGATCAGTGTCTGTGCCCATTACGCGGAAGGTCTGGGCTCAAATTCAACCTTGTGTATCGTCATCTCAAAAAGGACTCGTTCTTTTGAACGGTTGGATCAACGGTTGTTGGATCAAGCATTACTTTCTTCTTTTTTCTTTTCTATCTCGAAATTCTTCACGCTCGCGATGTGCCACGCATTTTAAGCGTAGTCATAAACCCCTGATCACGAGCATATTATGAAAAAATCTCTGTGGCGAGTGTAAATCAATTTCGAAACACCACATAATGCTTGCCATCCAATGTAACAACCTCCAACTGGAGTCTTTTGTTCAGTCGTTTGAAGAACTGAAATTGGAAAGGGTTTTTTTTAAAACGAATTCTGATCTAAGCTTTGGTGTGCGTTGGCTCATATAAATATCAATGTATTGTTATTTGATGAGGCAAAATAAAAAGTTCTTACTGAACGCGCGTGTATTGAGCCTTAAAGGCCTCAAAAGGCACAGACAGTCTAATCAATCAAACAAGACGCAATCTACCTACTACAAGAAAGCATTTAGTTTACACACCTTTAACTTCAAGTGTGCGTTGCCGTGGCGTATCTATGGGGATCAGTGTCTGTGCCCATTACGCGGAAGGTCTGGGCTCAAATTCAACCTTGTGTATCGTCATCTCAAAAAGGACTCGTTCTTTTGAACGGTTGGATCAACGGTTGTTGGATCAAGCATTACTTTCTTCTTTTTTCTTTTCTATCTCGAAATTCTTCACGCTCGCGATGTGCCACGCATTTTAAGCGTAGTCATAAACCCCTGATCACGAGCATATTATGAAAAAATCTCTGTGGCGAGTGTAAATCAATTTCGAAACACCACATAATGCTTGCCATCCAATGTAACAACCTCCAACTGGAGTCTTTTGTTCAGTCGTTTGAAGAACTGAAATTGGAAAGGGTTTTTTTTAAAACGAATTCTGATCTAAGCTTTGGTGTGCGTTGGCTCATATAAATATCAATGTATTGTTATTTGATGAGGCAAAATAAAAAGTTCTTACTGAACGCGCGTGTATTGAGCCTTAAAGGCCTCAAAAGGCACAGACAGTCTAATCAATCAAACAAGACGCAATCTACCTACTACAAGAAAGCATTTAGTTTACACACCTTTAACTTCAAGTGTGCGTTGCCGTGGCGTATCTATGGGGATCAGTGTCTGTGCCCATTACGCGGAAGGTCTGGGCTCAAATTCAACCTTGTGTATCGTCATCTCAAAAAGGACTCGTTCTTTTGAACGGTCCCTTCCGAGAATAGGTAACATTTGTCTCGAAAAACTTCTCAAAGTGCCGTTCGGATTCGACAGATCCGAAATTGTAGATCCCCTTGTATGTGAAGAATACAACATACACAGTACATACATTGTTGAGAAGTTGGCCCTTATTCACCTCGAGCTGTTGCACCACTTTATTTATTATTATTTCAATTAAAATAACACGGCAATTTGGATTCCTTATACCTTTTATTCAATTACCTCTCGGATACCTTCAGTCCGGAAAAGGAAATATCACATCATGCTTGAACTCTATACCATACGCAAAGCTTCTTTGACAAAAAGTTTATACGAACATGAAAAACTTTTTTACAAAACGTTGCGTGAAGCATAGTATATATATACTTTCACATGTCATGCGTTCCAACATGGGAATGCCATTCTCCGGAAAACTTCCACATTGACGTGTTCCCTGTCTACTCGTGACCCAAGGTCCCAGCGTAGACACAACCGATATAATGTAGGTAGCCTAGGTTATAACCTATAATATAGGCTCAATCATATATTGTGGTTTTTTAAATAATTAAAAGGAGTTCGCATGGCGAAAATCATGAGTGTCGTCTCTTTTGCGGTCTTTTAGGTTGGTATAGATATAGAAAGCTGCAAACACTTTACTTTTGTTTCAGAGTTTTGATTTCCTGTTCCATGCATCCCCCGGTCCCGAGGTAGCACTGTACATCGACATGATTTTGTGGATGACATCGGTCCCAAATAGACAGTGGCGGTGAAATTACTTTAAAATAAATTTATATCGAGCTGCGCAAAGCATCACATGCTCCAGGACATTGTGTATGAGAACCACCACCGCCGCCATCGAAACTGCTCTCGAGGTTACAGATGGAACGTCCTGTTTGTTTGCTAATATAATTAAATGTGTACCGTACCGCTTCTCGTCCTGCAAGTGTTTCTATACGATAGTTGTTTGTAGATGTGTGTGCGAATACTTATTTTGAACAACCACGTTCGTTCCGATGGCAATAGCACTCGTGAATTTTTAATAAATGCCACTTCAGTAATACCTGAACAAAAAGTAATTTAATTTTAATTTTTGAATAATTACACGTCCGCATCGTTGTCGTAGGAGAAGGTTTTTATTTTGCACTGCGCCACAGGAACTTTTGCGTATCCTTGTGTAAAGAGATATGTGTGGTAAGTTTGGGAAGGCCTCCGCCGGCTTTACCTAATAACATGCAAATTCAGCATCTGCACTGACTGCCGAGTCGGCATCTCGACGAGAAAATGAAACCAAACCTCCCTTTCCGGACGCAACAGGTGAAGCATTCTCTAGATCTGCTCTGAACGTATTGGAATTCCGGACCATACACTGCCATCAGGGAATGGCAACGACAAGTAATCTGATGGCATCTCCTCTCCATACCTATATATAAAATTTTCAAACCACATATTGCAGCAATGTTATTAAATCACTTCACGATCTCGAAGTGGCGACCTTTTGACATCGGTTTAATATTAACTTCAGTCCTCGATGAGGTTGATTCTGAATTTCCGTCCTTTAATTCAATTGTTATCTCCATATGCGTCATCGTAAAATGAAGGAGATTCTTTTAAGCAAAATGGTCTTCTTGGATCAGGGAAATTAAAAGAAAATTATTAAAGTTCTCCGTCTTAAGTAGTGGAACTCAATTACGGAAACAAAATAATTTACTTAAGCCAGCTCAAGGCATTGCGATATGCTTAGCTTTTTCTCGAGTTTCGTCTCACCTACATGGTTAAAAATATTGGGGCGATTTTTAATATTTTTTGGATTGTATAAAGGACAACACCAGAAATTTATTAGAATCTAATACATCGAGAATATTAGAATTCTACTTTTAATACAAGAAGTATTGAATTTTAATACAAATAAATATTTAATTTTAACAAAAGAGAAATTGTTTCAATTATTAAATTTTATTACAACAGTATTGATAAATAATTAGATGTGTATTAAAAACGAATTCAAAATATTAAATTTTAATACAATAGTATAAATGAATAATTACATTTGTATTGTAAACGAATACCGAATTACTTATTAGTAATCAGTCTAGAATTGAAAGGCAATACCAGAAACACTGTAAAGTAACACAAGCTCCCTTATATTTTAATAGAAATTTTATTTATTTTCAATAAAGATATATTTAAATATAATAAATATATGTATTACATTGTAATATGCGTATTATTTAAAATAAAAAGTACAGTACGCATAAAACCCGAACTAAAATAATTTCGCCTATATCCGCCATTCCAAGTTGTAGAGCATTTAGCTGTAAATAGCAGTTGATAGGCTCCTATACGGTGAATAAAATCTGTCAGACAAAGAAAAATATAAAAGCAATGGTTTAAGTTAGATTAAACTTTCAACAAACCTTTTAATTCTCAATCGCAGTACAAAATCTTGACTTGAACAATATATATACTCGCAGCAATCTCCAGTCGAGTCTTCTAAAAATAAATAAAAGACACGCAAGATAAATCTAAAAATTCTTTTCAATGTTTGATTAACAGCTTGTACTTACCTTTGAAGTAATATGTGTGCTTCCTGCCTCCTGGGAGTGACTTTTCAGATATCGGAAACTGTTTATCTTCCCACTTGAAAATTCTTGTAAAATTTAAATTTTTATGCACTAAATCCGACTTACCGCTATGAAACTACACACAAGACTGACGTATAATGCCTAATGTCTTTCTAGGTGCCGCAATATTGTAGATCAAGCGCTCACTTAAGTTCATTTAATTAGTTTTTATTACAATTTTATTCGATTTCAATGTTGTCCAAATCAAATTTAACAGCTTTGCGTATTAAAAATCAAAGCGTTGCAACCGCGCATTTAATTTTAAATAAAATTATGTGTTGACTTTCAATCCCATTTTATGATAAGCTACATATTTTTAACTTAAGTCTTACCAAAAACTAAATTTTAATTCCATAAGCTTTAAAAGTAGCAACTGAATATTAAGATATAATATGGAAAGAGTTAAATTCTACTAATTCTAGCATTACTTTTCAATCACAAACACCAACAACATTTAAGTTAGTAAATAAAGGATTACATTTTAATACTAAAAGATTACATTTCAATCTAGTAGATTACAAATTAACCTGTTTTGCATTACATATTCCGATTTTAGTAAAGATATACTAAAAAGTAACCCAATATTATTGAAAAAAAAATTTTATATATTTGAAATATTAAATATTAATTTTCTCTGTGTTGCATAGCGCTGAAATACAAAAGGAGTATTAAAAAAAAGCCAAAATTTTTAACCGTGTACGCTATTAACCATTTATTTTTAAACAGTCTTACGGAATATAGTTGTTTTTGCAGCATGCAGCATAATAAAATGGAGTCATTAATACGGCACAGCAAAAAATGTTAGCCTTAAATAAGACTTCTGGAATGAAATGATTCCTTAACACGTGAGGCTTGTTATATTCATAAGGAATAGGTAGTCCCATACAACATTCCTTATTTTATATCGAATTCCAACACATGCCATGCCCTAGGTATAAGATATCAAACCTTATTTATTGCATAGGCTAAGAATTACTAGCAAGTGAGTAAGTGCAAGAGTTCGTCTGTGCCAAACTTCTATACACCTGACGCTTTATACCGTGAGACACCAAATCTTAATGTTTTTTGGCCCGTATTCATATGTTATTTCTAGAGGCCACGCCCCCAAAAATGGGTCTGGGCTTAAAATTAAAATCAATTAATTGCAATTTCGTTAGAATCATGAGGAAATGCGCGTTTAAAGCGAAAATTATTTCGGAAAAAAAGTTTTTTTTTCCTAAAAGCGCTCCCTAAAAGTGGGCGAAAGCTCAAAACTTTGTATAATTTGAGTGATTTTGAGTGCACTTTCCAAAAATTCTGACTTTTAAAGATCTAACATGTTTAAAGTGGGCACATTGTTGGCGGTCCAATTTTTGCCTTTTTTAAGGTTTTGGGCCAGCATTGCAATGTACCAAAGTTTAAGTTCCTACGCCTTGTCTAACTTGGCCAAAAGGCATTTTGAAAGAAAATGTGAAATATAGATTGTCTTACATTAAAACCAGTAGTGGGCGTGGCGGATTTAAACAATTTTAATTTTTTTCTGTACCAAATAAGAACCAAAGTACACTCAAACTTTGAGCGCCCTAGCTCAACTTTAAAGACTTTCAAACTTCACACATACGGACAGACGGAAAAACGGACGGACGGATGGACATTTATAAAAGGTCTTAGGGGTCTACGGTGATTATTTCACTGTGTTACAAACTATGCATTAAAATTAATACCCTGGACCAGGTATAAAAACCATTTCGAGGCTTATAATAAGGATTTGGTTTCGATCATGTGATTTTTCGCATCTGAATGAGTCAGTTTCCTTAATAAGGCTTACCTTAAGGGTTTTGTGGTTATTCGATAAGACTTGACATTTTTTATGCTGTATTGTTTCACCTGCGGTTCGTCGAATAAAACTCAATTTCAATTTTATAATTACACAATGACACACTTTATTTATCAAACAAAACTTATTCAAATTCAAATCACACTTAATTCAACTTCGCTTCTTAGAATTCAAAACTTTATTTCAATTCAATCAGTTTTTGCCTTACTATCGAGCTTCCACAAGTCAACGTTTAAAATATAACTGTCCCGTACGAGCCTGTCACCATGTATTTATACAAATTAAGCACCTTCTAGTACGTTCCATACTTCCCCTTTGCTAATCCGCCACTTCCGCTGAATTCCATAGAGTGGAAATTTTCGATATCCAAATTCGAACTTCGAATATCAGTTTGCTGTCAGCTGACTGGTATGGCAGTTGGGTGTGTTCGTATCGTAAAGTAAATCGATGGGTGCATTCAGCGATGCACGTCGTTTTATTTTTTGTCGCCAAATTAAAGAACGTATGTAACCGCCATCAAAATATTAAGCTCTCCGTCATTGGAGCTATAAAAAGTATTTATTTATCCAAGTTGTGGATGGTCGTGCCGTTCGTTGTGTTTGCCCTATCTAGCTAGGGTTTAAACCCTATCTACTTTCTAAAACGTATCCTGAAATACCTACTGCAACTAAATTCTATAAATTTAAGCATACAGCTTCACCTGCAGCTTTTTGGTGCGAACATTTTTAGACTAGGTTCTCGTAAAATTAGAATAAGCTCCAATTTTACGTTTGCTCCATAACAATTGTCATAAACAAAATTAGTGGGAGGGTTACAATCCGCTAAGGCAAAGCGTTGGATACCCCATTCCAATTGACCACTTTCAAGCTCCGAATTGTGTCATAAATCTTGGTTGTTAAATTTCAGTTTCTATTAACTTCAACTGTATCTAGAATTTCTCAGTTAAAGAACCTTCTCTTTTAAAAAGGGGCGTGGCATCCACCCCTTTTCAATAACATCGTTTATATTTTTTATCAGAAGTGGTATACACGTGTTGATTGCATCTTCCCATTAAAAATTTGGTTTATGCTTAAAAACGCCCCCAAAAGTGGGCGTGGCAAAAATTTATTCATTTCAGTTGATAGCTTTCACACATATCTGAACATTTTATAGCGCAAGTTTTTTGGATTCAAAGAAAATATATCGAATGAAAACCGTTTATTTAAATGCAAATGAAACATGACCACGCCCAAAAGGGGGCGTATTTTGCCTTTTTTTAAAATGTCAATCACAATATACTTAAGCGAGGATATCGTTTTCTAAAATTCAGCTTCCTAAGACAAATTTGAATTTTCATGCTATTAAGTAAAGTGGGCGTGTCAGTTTGCGGATTTTAAAAAATTTTACACTAGTACTGCTTCGGGACTTAGAAAGAACAGATATTAAGTTTCGAGCTCCTAGCTCACAATTTAAGGCCTAAAAACTACCGACACATGGACGGAAGGACATGGTTCATTCGACTAACAATTCGGTCTCGATCATATGCCCTTAAGGTATTGGGGGTCTGCGGTGATTATTTCTCTATGTTACAAACTATGAATCAAACTTAATATACTTCCTATCCTATGGGATGGGGTATAAAAAAACACTTAAAACCAACTTAAACCACTGAACCCAGTGTTGCAATGTAAGTTATCGCTTCGGACTAATCCAATGTCTCACACTAAAGGTACGGGCATTACCTGTGGCGTAATTAGCAGATTCTGAGATTTAGCTCGAAAACTTAAAAAACATTTCAAAAATTATTTTTCAAAATATCCTGGAATCGTGACGGTGGTACCGATTATCACGAAATTTGGTTTGCATATAAAAGTATGAAGTTAAATCTAAAACATTTAAGATCTTTAAATAATGGCGTTTCGCATCGTACCTGGTCTTCATGCGGTCGCTTGCAACTTTTGTTTTGCTTCTAATCCTCTGGTATGTGTCATTAATCCTTTCTCTAAGGTCCACCAAGTAGTCCTCTTCGCATGTTGGGTTTTCAATGGGAAATCCGAATTTGAGCTCACTGCGTAGCCTAGTAGTCCGGCTAAATAAAACTTCAAATTTTGTGTATGCAGTTGTACTATGAATAGCGTTTCGGTAGGCCATAAGGAATAAAGGTATTCGCCGATCCCAATCCCGTTGATTCTCGTCCACTACTTTGGAAAGATGTTCCTTCAGTGTCTAGTTGAATCGTTCCATCATACCATCCGATTGTGGGTGAAGGGGTGTGCGTGTGGTCCAATTGCTGCGCAATTCCAGGGATATCTTCGACTCGAAATTTCTTCCTTGGTCGGAATTTAATTCCAATGGCACGCCGAACCTGCGGTCCACTATCACACTGACACACCCAGTGGTCCACTATCTGGTCGACAACGATTTTCGCTTCTTGCTTTGGGATGGCAAATGCCTCGGGCCACTTGCTGAAGTAATCGGCAATAACAAGGATGTAACGATTGCCGCTTTCAGTTTCCTAAGACGGACCTGCGATGTCGACGGCGATTCTTTCGAAGGGGGAACCAACGTTGTAGGGATGCATATAATCTCTTGATTTGATTTTACTAGCAGCAAAAGTAGTACACTTCCGAAACCAGCTCTCAAGGTCGTTTCTTATACTCAGCCAATAAAAGCGTTCCCATACCTTTTCCAGGGTTTTGTTGATTCCCAGGTGCCCACCAGACACTCCATCGTGCATTTCCCGTAGAATCTCCTGGACCTTCGATCGTGGAACCACAAGTTGCATCTTTGAGGATTTAGGGTCCGGCATCGCCCATTTTCTCCGCATAACACCATCTTGTACCTGGAGAGAGTCGCACTGCGCCCAGTATGCCTTTAATGTAGGACTTCTGTCAGAGATATCTCTTGCATTCGGCTTCTCCATAGATTCCTTCCATGCAAGAATTGGCTCGATTTTAGGATCCTCTTGTTGCGCATTACGAAGTTCCTCAGTACTCCAGCCTTCTGCAGGTTCAGCTCTTACTCTCTGGGCAGAAAAACATTCGTCCTTTTCCTCTTGTCGCACGCAATGATAACAATTGGGCTCACATGGTCTCCGGGATAACGCGTCCGCGTTGCAGTGCAGTTTTCCACTGTGATGTTGTATCTCGAAGTCATAAGCCTGCAATCGCTCGATCCGCCTTGCGACTTGGCCCTCAGTATTTTTAAACTGAAGTTACCATTTAAGAGCAGCGTGGTTAGTACGCTAGATGAACTTTTGGCCACTCAGGCACTTCTGGAAATGTTTTGTCGCCAGTATTAGAGCAAGGAATTCTCGCCTGGTAACACAGTTATTTCTCTCTGGTCGAGTAAGAACTTTGCCGAAGTATGCTACCACTTTTTCCTGCCCATCGTATAACTGCGACAATACTGGGCCAACACCTATGTACATTGCTAGCGTCTGCGTCCAATAAATGTCTTGTCGGGGATGGGGTAGGCTAGGTGCTTTCGCAAAGTCGCTGCTCAGATGCTGAAAGCTTCTTTCGCGCTCACCTGAACACTTGAATTGTCTTCCCTTCTCAGTCAGCTGGTGCAGACACTTTACAATCCTGGCGAAATCCTTGACGAACCTCATGTAGTATGTAGCAAGACCAAGAAAGCTTCTTAGCTGATGTTGTACTAAGTGTGTTCGACCATAGTCTTCAGCCTGTGACGCAAATATTTTAGCAAACTTGCCTATGAGATTCTCCACTACAGTCTGCTGCTCCTGATTTAGCTCACAATCTCCGAGTATAGTCTTACATACTTCGGTCACTTTTGATGGAGAGACAGGACTCGCAGGCTAACTCACTTTTTTTTTCGTGGGTAGGAAAAACCTTTATAGGCACTACGAGGACCGGCCGCGCATGCTCATAGTAGTGTGAGATTCTTACTCACTAAAAAACCTCCCATTTTCCGTCAGACTACGACTAAGTTTCCTTAACAAGTAGTTCAAGCTTCTGTAATAATCGCGTGTGGCAGGCTGCCTTCCAACGAAGGCACCTACATACCGTCAATTTATGCGATTTCATCTTATGCTGCTAGATCTAACGATCTCATTCGTTGTATTCGGCGCGTAAGATTTGTCTGATCCAAAGTTCGGATAATTTTATCGTTGCAGTGTCCGCGAAGACGAGTACTAAGTTTGCGGTGTACTAAGTTTGTGCCTTCATGAAGTCCACTTCAATGATGCATTGGTCGCATATGTTGGCTACCAGGAATACATGTGAGAAGTTCAACCTCGCTAGATCTATCTGTAAACGCACCTCCCCGTATACTTTGGCTGCTTCTCCTGTAGCTGTCTTCAGACTGTAGCAGCTAACATTTCAGCAGCTGTTCCTCTAAAGGCAAGCGTGAGAGCAATCGATTTATCTTTGTTTTCCCAGTTGATTGTTAACACTGCAGCTTCGAATCGCCTCTTATAGATCGGCCACGATGTTTGGCCATCGAACACAGGCGGCTGCATTTCTTTTCTCCGTGGGCTTTCTTTGGAATATTCCCGAACCTTCTGCTTCTTTACGTTGTCAAGTTCCTAAGCCAGCTATTCGTACCGTACTGCTGTTCTACACTTTCAACTTGCTTGCCTAAATTTTCTTTTAAGTTTTCTATTTTCTGATCCATTGTTTGGAATTTTTCATGGAAGGTCACATTTTGGGCATTTAGTTTTCCTTCAAGAGCATCTCTTGGTTCACTTAGTTCAAGAGTTTTTTTTTGTTCTTCGAACTTTTCCAGCAGCAACTTCATGAAAGCGGGTAGTTCATCGGCAGTACATACTGTGCTTTGTTGCTGTTCTTCTTGAACTTCAAACAGCATCGTGCATGGATCTCCACCTTCCACGGTAATAGCGTCCTGTAGTCGGAGAAACAATTCTCTTTTGAGACCCGCTGGAGGTTTCTTTTACCCAATTTTGCTTTCAACTCAGCTGTTGCCAATTATTGTTCAATTTTCCGACCCATTTTGAATTATCTTCAGACAATTTTCAAAACATAATCAGTTTATGTTTTATATCTGTTCAAGAAAATACACTCGCGAATAAGTTAGCGACACTGATTTAATAACTTCGTTAATTGTAATTTTATCGCACAATCAGTTTAAATATATCTGGAAAATTCCACAATCAAATTACACACACTATTTCTAGAGAATTCCACAGCAAAAATAAGCCGTATTAGTCACCGACACTTTTTACACAATATCTCGGAAAATTTCACTTTAGAAAATTGTTGGATACACAGTTTTCTAAAGTGGAATTAACACTGTTCCTTTAAAATTCCACCGTAGAATTTACCCGCACAATTTTGAGTTTTATCCCCAATTTCTGACTCCAATATAATATTTTCGGCCTGGGGTTCGTCCAATAAAATTCATTTCCACTTTTATAATCACTCAATAAAACACTTTATTTATCAAACAAAACTTATTTAAACTCAAATCACACTTAATTCAACTTCGCTATTTAGAATTCAACACTTTATTTCAATTCGATTACTACCGATTCTCACAGCTCAACGTTTAAAATATCACTGTCCCGTATGAGCCTGTCACCCGTGTATTTATACAAATTAAACACCTTCTAGTACGTTCCATACTTCCCATTTGGAAATTTTCCATAGGTACTGTTCCGCTGAATTCCATGGAGAGCAAATTTTTGATATTGAAATTCGAAGTTCGAATATGATTTTGCTGTCAGCTGACTGGAATGACAGTTGGTTGCGTTCGTTTAGTGAATCGAGCGGGTGTGTTCGTAAAGTGAATCGTTGGGTGCATTCAGCGATTTCTGTATGTCTCTTTTTTTCTTGTCACCACATAACAATAGGTTAATTTATAAACATTCAATGAAAATAAAAAGGAAAAACATGTCAACATTCCTCTCAAATGGCATTAAACGTTATGCAGTTAATTAAATATCTGAAATAACAAATAAAGTTTCAAAAAAGTTCTGTGATCATAACGTTGAATTGGTATATTTAAACTATTCAAAAGTGAAATATCTACTAGGATCTATGTACATAGACCAAAACAGAAAAAACACACAAATCAGCAAACACACAAAGCACAATAGAAAAAAGATTTAAAAAGCATTACAATTACATAAAACAAAATGAAAACCACTTACAAGAACACGTCTCAACCTTAAAGCATACAATTGATGCAACTGCAAACTGCTTAAAATTAAAAAAAGAAGTAAGAGATGAGAGAAAACTAGATGCTTATGAAAGCTTTTTACATACAAAGCGACTCAAATCCCATCAATGCTGATACCGCCAATATAATGGCTAATCTATTGGCGGCTAAGATAATATTGGCTAAGATAAACTTCACTTATCTAATTCTTGAAAAAATGAAGAAAAACAAAAATTAAAAACTTCACTAAGGGCCAGTTTTTCAGTGCGAGATCAACCGACTTTCCGAGTTAAACTCAGATTAACCCCAGAAATGAGTTCTTCAGTGAACTAAGATCTGGGGTTAATCTCGGCTAAACTCACCAAATTTGGTGAGTTTATCTCGGATCATCTCTGGAGAACAGTATGAACTTCTTTGAATGTTTTTTCTGCATGGAATGTCAGTTGATTTGCGCGTTGTTGTGAAAAATTACATTTAAGAATAACTCGAACTTCTTTTCTTATGTTTTTCTGTGTGAAATGAGAGCTGGGTGAGTCAATAATTTCGAGAGTCGAAGATTTTGACAACTTCGTTGACGGAGTTAACTCTGCTCTGAAAAACTGCTCGCTGAGTTAACTCCAGTTTCACTTTGTTACGGGATTAACAAATCTTGGTTTAAGCTGGGCTTAATTCAGCACTGAAAAAACCGGCCCTAATTGGATTAGTCGTGATGCTGATGATGGACTGTAAACAGTCCGAAATGCATACACGTAGGTGTTTTGAATTGTTCGGTTTAAAAGTTTTTTCTTTCGGATTGTCGAGCGTTAAGTGTCGGGTCAATTCGTAAATTGTTTTTATTGTATCGGATTAAAACAAACATTATGTTAAAACAATAAGGCGAAAGTGCTCGTAGCTTATGTTTTAATGTATTACGGTTTTCACCCGTTCAATCAATTAATCAATGAAAATTCCATCATTCTTCAATTCATCCGTTCCATAAAGTTCCGTTTTTGCTGTTTTACACCAGTTAATCGCATATAATATCATTTCTTCACCAGACGCTAATGCGTGGTTTAAAAAATCTTCATTAAACCCCATATGAAACCCCATTATCATACACATTTAAGTCCCCTCAGCGAGTAATTAAAAATAAAATTGCTCATAATACTATATTAACTCCACCGGACACTAATTCGCATTCAACAATTAACATAAATCCTCGATGTGTAAAAACAAAAAACTTTCATACACAGCGCAGGCTCGTTATCGTAGTTTATGAAAAACAGATTCATGAGATGTGATTAGCCAGCACAGATTGTTGTGTAAGCAAACTGACTTTTTTACACGCGTACGAATTGACAGTGAACTCTCGTGACGTCATATTTACAGTTACGTCTGGCCAACAAATGTCACAGCATGCGTATAAGGCATAAATTACTGAATAACTGATATTCAACTTCGGAAACGTAAAAGCTTTGCCCACAAGCTGGAATTGATGAATTTACCCATCCTTCGACATTTGTTTACAATTCGTTACAATTGTTACAATTGTCATCAATTCGTCATTTCCATGCAATTTCGTTTTGGAGCTTTTACATCAGCTGATCGCGTAAGGTAAATCGTTGTTTTATCTTCTTACACGTATTCACCGACACGCTTTAATGGCTTTATAAAAAACGTAAACAAATGGGTGTTGGAGGGTTACGGGGACGCAAGTTGAATATGTAGCTATTCAGTAATTTATGGTAAACAAACTTTTTTTACACGCGTTCGAATTGACAGTGAACTCTCATGACGTCATATTTACAGTTAGATCTGGCCAACAATTGTCACATCATACGTATAAGGTAATGTCTATATTCTTTCATTCATGACCTTGTGCTGCATTAATGGAGCCGCTGTATAGAAAATACTCGAAGTGCGCACTCTCCCTCATGTCGGCACAAATGTCAGAACAGAAGTGAAACTGACATTTCCCGTTCAACGCGAAGTGTGTGTGTGCTTGATGTGAAAACAATTTTCTGCAAAAAAAGTATAAATAAATAAAAAAGCATTTTAAAGTTATTACTCTAAAAATGGCATCTCTACACGATCGTTCAAGTATTCATCGATTGTCGCTCGAAAAGTGGACAAAACGCGAACAACTCTGCTTAGCGTCCGCGGTGTCTTGTAGTGGCGATCAAAACTGGATGACAGTCAGTCGTTCATTGAAACTGCTATGCGGAGCCCATCATCCACCGGATTGGTTTTCACAAAAACATTGCGCCGTCAAATACGGTGAGTTGCTGGAAAATGTTGAAACGCCAAAAAGGAAAAAGCGCACAGCCTCCGACAACGCTTCTATTGTTGTCGAAACGCCAACAGATTCTATTCTTCGGAGGCTGACGGAGGAACGAATACAGGAGTTGAAGTCCGAGATTCGAGAGCAGCAGGAGACATATGCAAAGCTGTACACCGATGTAGTCCATCTTCAGACTGGTAATTCCAATGAAGAGCAGATCCGAGCAATGTGGATGGAAATTGAACGCGAGCAGGAGCAGGACCGCCAACTAAAGGCTCGCAAGCAAATGGCACCAGACGTGCCTAGGGGAAATTGGCGTCAAGGCCCGTTTCCCCACCAGAAACCCCAGGTAATGACGCAACCGAAGCAAGAAGACATGGAGATTGACGAAACGTGCAAGCCGCAGGGTACATCGCCATTGCTCTCGTCTCTATTGAAGTCTAGCTCGCCGGCACCGGCTGGTTCTACCACACCCACTACCAGTACTGTAAGAGTAAACGCTCCAACGATTACAAATTTGCTCACAGGTGGAGTAATGAGCTCGTCCTCCACAGCGGCGCCCATTCCATCGTCGTCTCAGGCTAGTGCTTTGATTTCACAGAATATTCCACTATCCAAGCCACTCACAGGACCGGCTCCAGGCGACGGTAACCAGGCAACACCATCTCAAATCGTCCTAAGTCCATCACAATCGGCTCCAACTCTTTCTATGCTTCTGGAAAAAACCAAGACACCTAAAGATTCACTGCAACAACATCAGACATCGAGTGTTACTCAGCCGCAAATCGATGAAATAAAAACCGAGCCTGTACCCGAGTTCATTGCTGAAGTGAAGACTGAGGAGAATGCTGCCCTAGGGGACGAGCAAATAGAGGATGGTGGACTCACTCCGACAAAGGAAGAAGAACAGCAGCTAATGGAGGTGTTTGAGAATCTAATGCCAGGTACCATCGACGAGCTAGCGGATATCCTTACCAACAATAATGGCATCCTGAACACGGGTATCCTCGAAGAGGAGTCTATTCTTGAGGGCGTTGAACAATTAATGGATGAAAACCAGGAAGTAGAGGATCAACTTGAAGCAAAACTGACCGAGAACGACATGGTACAGGACTCAAAAAACCATCTACTCTTAGATGAGGATTCTGGTGCCAAGAATAAAGTTGGGCGGTCTGACGTCAAGTCCAAAGAGGAACTTTCACTCATTGACTTGGCAGGAGCAACTCAAAACACGGTTGAAGCAGCAAAAAAAGAGGAACAGTCAGGAAATCTGGACCAGAAGTCAGTCGTAGTGAGTGAGGACAAAATCGAAACTATATCCAGTGATGACTCTAGCGACAACGTGCCTCTTGCTACACACTCCAAGGACACAAAGGATGTCTCCGAAGTTCTTGGAGAGATCGATGAAGTTCCTGATAAAGTGCAAGATGAGCCGAAGGAATCGCCCGTTGTGATTGATGACGGTGAAAGCAACCCAGGACTGGAGGAGCTGGGAATTTCTACTGACGCTGAACTAGTTCAATCCAAAGCAGAAAACGACAAAGCTACACTGGCGTGCGGGGAAGACCACGATCAGGAATCTGCAACAGCTACTAGAAAGGCCTCTTTCAGTGATAGCTCAGATGTAATCATCATTCCAACTGACGACGAATCTAACGACGGAAAGGCGGAGCCAGAAACAAAGAAATTTTCACCCAAAAGTGAAGCTCCAGACACATCCGTCAAAGGTAATAACGCCTTTTACTTACTTAGCTTAAAATATTAATTGTTTTCTTTCCCCAGATGATGAGCCTAAATCCTCTGAAGGACTTTCTGTGATGAATGCTTCTCGCGAAAGTCCATTTGCTCACGAGGAGACTATTACTTCGATCTGCCTACCCGACACGGACGAAGAATCTTCGACATTTGAACCGCCCCAGACCGCACCCAAGGAGGACAAACCCAGTCTACAGAAGCAATTGCCGCAAAATAAGAAACAAGATCCAGATGAAAAGACTGAAGAGGACGCAAAGCAAACGCTCGCTGTTCGTAAGCTACGTGACCGTGACCGCTCTGAGAGCCCATTGGTCGAAGATGACGCCAGCGACAACTCAACAACAGCACGCTCACGCCGTAGGGCCTCCTCCACTCCCGTTACAGACAGTATACCCAACTCGCCAGCGTCCAGCGAAGATCGAGAGTTCAAGGTATGGAAAAAGTCCCTCATGACCGTCTACAACAACTTGCTGACCAACAAAAATGCGTCCATCTTCTTGCGTCCTTTCAACGAAGAACAAACGCCGTACTACAAGCAGGTCTGTCATCGGCCAATGGATTTGCAAATCATAAAGCGTCACATCGAGAATGGAACCATTAGGAATGTGACCGATTTTCAGCGTGACGTCTTTCTCATGTGTCACAATGCGTTTATGGCATTTCCCAAAAAATCGCAACACGCCAACATGGCAAGAGAGTTGATGCACGATTTTATCCAGCTAAAGGAGCAACTTGTTGATGCGAAAATGGAAAAGGCGTTCACTTCCTCAACTTCGTCGCCATACACACCGGGTATGAAGGTGCGTGGAAGTGCACGCAAGAGCCAGAGACTGCCATAGGCGATGATTGTTCCCTTTTTTAGTCTGTAAGTTATATGTCTTCTCCTTATTCGAATAAAAATCCATATTCCTTAAGGATGTTTTTTTGGATTTGCTCTAACTGATTGGAACTAAGTTAGATATTGGCGGGAGTAATTTTTGTTATAAATTGTCGTATAAGATTTTTGGACCAGCCGGCGGGTTGGAATGGAAACGTAAAACGTTTTTTCTGAGAAAGATTTAAATTTCAAAGTTGTTTGGTTCTAATCTAGCTGTCTCTAATGAGCCTTGTATTTAGAATGAATTTAGTTTCTGGCAAAACCAATATAGCACCCCCTATATGACAAGAACGTATTTATTTCCGTACAGTACGGACACAAACCAGACTACTTTTCAGACACGCAGTCTGCTAATGACAGATGTCCTATGTAGATGGCGCATAAAACAATTAAAAACGATAAAATTCATCTAGTGCCAAGCCCAGTTTTAAAAAACATAATTCCCCGTTGAAAAGCAGACAATGTACTTATGCAGGAAAAGACCTATCAATTGCTGGCATTTCGTTGACATTCACGTCTGGCCTATCAATCATTTTCGTCGTCGAAACCAAAGATTAGGTGTTGACATTTACTGCGATCCGATAGCATATGGGTAGGCAAATCTTGGTAATACCCAGACCCACTGAAGACCATCTGCCGAGATTTCTGCCAAGCGAAACGCTTTTTCAATAATTATTCTTTACGAATAAAGGCCCAAACATAATAGACTTGAGCGGGATTAATCTTATGTCGAAATACAACGAAAGTCCCACTCAAGTTCTGACAAAAGATTGTGAGGCCCATAATAGACTTAAGCAAACGATTTGAAAATCTTATGAGATTTCACTGTGAACGCCTCGAGTATCACATTGCCTTGAAATTTTAAAATCAAATTTGAAAATTGTGTCACTTTTTCTTCAACTTTGGATGTTAATATCTCTGAAACCGATTGTCAGATCTAAAATACGGTTAAACTTTTGAGGTCAGCGTACAATTTTTGGTGTATTCCCTTTTTGAACGGACTTTTTTAAGCACGTCTAAAAATAAATATGGGCTTAAAAATGACAATGAGTGAACTAATGACAAGCAAAAACTAAACTCTAAGCCAACACAAGTTTACGAAAACCTTACGAAACCCAGCATAAGGCTATTATGGTCGTGGCATACGAATCGCGTGAAATGAGAAAATTCGGAAAGCCGACTTAAGCTCATCAAAGTCCATTATGGTTGGGCCTTAACTATTTTCCGAACAGCCAAACACGTTTTTTTTTTTGATTTTGGAGTTTGTCTAGCGTTGCATTTGTGAAATCGATTCTACAGGGGACAAATGACATTTATCCAACTTGACATTGACACATGTAGATATAGATTTATTATTTCTTATTTAAATAAACGTAAGCAGAAGACTATTACAAGTAAATATAAAAATACAATTAAATATAAAATAAGAAAAGATTAATGACATTGAGTATTTAAATTTAAATTAAAAGAAAAATAGAATTGAATGCCAGATCAATTGACTAAAAAATACAAAAATTTAATGTTAGTGTGGGGTGCCCCTTAAAAACTTAAAAAAAAAAACTAAATTAATAACAAAATAAATTGATAAAAAGATAAATTAGATCAAAACATTAGTAATACGAGATTTTATAGCAATATGATCGAAGTTAAAGAGCCACATCTTAACTTGTTTTAGGAACGTTAGAGGTATTGTATTTGACCTGATTAACCGAGGTAGTTGATTAAAAAGTCGATAACAAAAAACAGAATAAAAATTACGAAAGGCAGTAGTACGGAAGTTTGGAACAGATAAATAGTTAGAAAGATTTCCAAGAAGATTATAATGAGAAATTAAACGAAAATTAAGATTATCAGACTTCATAAAGAATATTTTTAACACTTTAAAACAATACATATGACGAACAGAAAGTATTTTCAATTCACAGAACAAGGGAAAGCTAGAATGTCTACTAGGTTAACGACAAATTTTCCTTAGGACAGATTTTTTCAGAACCAACAAAGGTTGCATTTTATTTCTGTATGCACACCCCAAAGAGCAATTCCATATTGTAATTTTGAATGAAAAAACACCATGGTAAATTGAGCATACGTTGCGCAAATAATAAAAATGACGAAGGGTGCACCGAAAATACTTTTTCAAAGCAACAATATGATTCACAAAACTCATCCAAGAATCAAGAGTAAGCCCCAGGTACTTAAACTCGTTAGCCATCAACCAGGAAACACTTATCACTGCAGTTTAAATTATTACAGAAGGAGAAAAAGGACGAAATCAACGAGCAAAAACAAGTGGACAGAATATACCTAGGACGCTTAGGTGCGTGAAAGTAAACATCAGCTTCCATATTGAATGTAGGCGATAAGCTAAAGAACATCACCTTAGTTTTGGAGCTTATAACTAAATTGCGTTCAGAAAACCAGTGTCTCAATAGGTTTATATCCCAATTGATATCCGAAATGAAGTCCAGAGGAGTGAGAAGGCCATACGAAAAGGCGATATCATCCGCAAAGGCAGTAGGTGAGCCCTTGAATTTCAGAGAGAAGAGAGAATTTATGAAGATCAGAAGCAAAATAGTTCCCAAAACAGATCCCTGGGGAAAACCCAAGTTAACAAACTCTAATCCACTCCTAGACCTATAACAGAGAAAATACCTAAACCAATTGAGCATGAAACCACGGAATCCATAATTTTGCAGTTTACTCAACAATAATTCAGGGTCAACCATATCGAATGCTTTAGTAATGTCAATGAATAAACCAGCCGTACATTTTCCCTATCGAGGTGTAACATGGGAACAAAACTGTAGAAGAACATCTTCCGTCGATTTACCCTTTAAGAAGCCAAACTGAACTGAATTAAAAAACCTGGTTCTGGTTAAGAAGCCTAGTATTTTACACTTCATGAACTTTTCAAAAATATTACTAATTACTAAAAACCGACAACAGTGAGATTGGCCTGTAATTACCGACTTGTAAGGTAGAATCCCTTTTATGCAAAGGAATCACATCTGCACACTTTAGATCAGCAATAAATACACCATGAAACACACAACGATTAAACACATAAGCCAAGACATCCACTATGAAACAAGCAATTCTTTTTATTAGGAAACTAGGTAGACCATCAGCTCCGCAAGAGGATGAATTAGAAAATGTATCAATAATTTTTAGAAACTACAAAACTACTACTTTGTAACGGCTCAGCATATTCACATATCGAAGGACAAGTACGACAAATCGACTGGACCGGACTCGGTTTTAAACTACAGCCAACATTAGCAAAATAAGTATTTACGGCATCAGATATATGGCTAGTTTGTCCGATACTTCGGAGTTATCAACACTCAAAAGAGTAGGTTTTTTGGGAGCAGTAGATTTGTTCAGTAAGCTGTTAACTACTCGCCATTCATTTCGTAAATTACCCCCTATCGCGACATATGGGAATTTCCTTTTTTAGTTCGGCACACAATTTTTATACCCGACCCAGGGTATATTAAGTTTGATGTATAGTTTATAACGCAGTGAAATAATCACCGTAGACCTCTAAGATATTTTAGATATATGAAATGGGACCGACATGAGAATCGCTTAAGTCATGTCCGTCCGTCCGTCCGTATGTAAACAACTTTTAGACCTTAAGTTTTAAGGCAGAGAATTTTGTGGGTTGGCTGGAAGTCCATTGGACCAGATCAGGTTTGAAAATTAGCCAAATCCGCCCACAGACACGCCCACTGCAGGCCTGTATGTGCGATCATCTCTAATTTTAGAAAATATTTTTTCTAAATTTTAGCTATGTTAGAATAGTGGTAGCACGTTAATTTTTGGATGTAACATTGCCTTGTAATTGTCTTTTTAATTGTTATTGTCAAAAATTTTAGCCTTTTCATTGACCACGCCCACTTATGGATTTTAGTTTAAATTGGCTGTTTTTCAATATATAAAAATTGATATATGTTTTTCAAATATATGAAATTTGACTTAAAATTATATGACAAAAGTTGTAGATATTAGCATTTGATAACTTTCTTGTATATGTAATATGTGCCTCCGCCCACTTTTGTGGGCGTGACGTTAAAAAAAGCGATTTTTTAAGTTAAAAAGGCGGAGAAATGTATGCAACTGCCTAATATAAAGCATTCAACAGTTACATTTTTGTATCCCGCTCACTTTTTGGAGGCATGACAGTTTTTTTTTGGTATGGTCGGATATTTTGCAAACCGTCGTAGATGGACTGAAGCTTTTGCATACGCACTGTTGTACTTTCCCACTTGTTTATATCTTCTTTGCAGCTGCTGGTTATCGGGATGTTTGGCATACTTTGTTCTAAGGATGTTTTTAAGATTCAATTTGTTTGCTAGAGATATAGATATTTAAGGTTTTAATCTTATAACTATTTTTTTAGGCGGCAGAAATGATGTACTTGCTAAAATATGATTTTTTAAAGATTTAATGAAAATTGTGTAAACAGCAGACGGATCACTACAACAATAAAAATCCTCCCAAGACTCAACACATAAAGATTTTTTTAATGAAGAAAAGTCAATTTTAGTTCTGTTTTGTGAGGATTGAGCTGAGCCACATCTGTTATTATTACGCATTGGAACTAAGAGCCCTTTCAAACAGTGGTCTGTTATTTTGAGGTCAAAGACACATTTTATGCACTCAGCTATATTAAATTCACTGAAACGACCATTGACGTTTCACACTTTTCATCAGTGCGTAGCTTCAGTCCACACCGCAAAATACCCGACCACACCAAAAAGAAAACTGCCACGCCTCCAAAAAGTGGGCGGGATATAAAAATATAACTGTTGGATGCTTTATACCAGGTGGTTACATACATTTCGGACTAAAACTGCGCCTTTTTACCTAAAAAAAATACTTTGTTAACGCCATGCCCACAATACTGCATATGCATAAAAGTTAGAAATGCTAATATCTACAACTCTTGATTGAACTTTCAGCCAAACCACCAAATTTCAGCTCTATACCTTAAAATTAAGGGCCTAAAAGTTGTTTACATACGGACGAATGGGCGGACGGACGGAAATGGCCCAATCGAATCTGCTGTCGGTCCCGTTCATATCTCTAAAAGGTCTCAGGGGTCTACGGCGATAATTTCACTGCGTTAAAAACTATACATCAAACTTAATAAACCCTCGGTCGGGTATGATTGTATCTTGGTACAAGTTATTCAAGATTTGTATGTTTTAAAAGCGGGTTTGCATAATTTTATTGTTGTCGGGTGGGGTTTTCCTTGTTTACAATATGGTTAACTTCTGTTAACTTCTTTTCAAATCCAATTAAAAACTAATCGAGATACAAGCCATAAGAAACTTCAAAAAGTCCAACAATCTCTCATGATTGCGGATTGTATAGTTATTCTTTTTTGCAAAAACTCAGAAATTACATTTGAAAACTTTTATATTTTTCCCCTCGTTCTTATAAATTATTGGAAACTATATCGTACGGCATTGGTTTTATTTCCTTGATGATATTCAATGCACCCCGGTATCTGTTTTTGCGTAGAGTGACCTGCCGTTGTCCTTTTGCTTGCAAAGCTCTGTAGTTGTTTTCCATGGCTTCGCCATGATCATTGATCATTGCACGAAACTCTGACATTTGGGAGTTGGTAATTGGCACAGTTTTGGCGAACACTATCCAAGTGACAGTTTGTGAGCACGGAGGTGTTGTTAAGGAGCCTAAAATTCAAGTGTTATAAGAGTACCTACTAAACAAAAATTATGGTCATGTTTCACCTGAGTATGTAAAGAATTCGGACGTATCCAAGGTGCCGAGTAACTTAGCCAGATTAAATTCGTATACCTTGGCCTGTTCGCTCACGTCGTTAATATTTGGAAGGGCTGACACTACTCCAGAGAGTCCTGCAAAATCTGTTTTAATATCCTAAAAGCAAGGCGGACGAAAATAAATAGTTAAAACAAGTCTATGTCCTTGGAGATCATATTATGTATGGAGTAGATAATTATTACTTGCCTCCACATTGTACATCACAGCTAGAACTGCTAGACCATCTTTCTGCTTCTGTGCCTCTTGAAGCGTACTGTATTTTGAGTTACGGTGAACAATATGCATTTCCATGGAAAACCGTTTGCTGTCAATTACATGCTCTGAGCCGTGCTTATTCGTAGAGCCCCAATGGAAGTGGACACTTTCTGCAATGAAGCTTCCACCAGGTAATGGACCGCCTGTAATTTGCGGTGCGAACTTGTCGTAATATTGCCAAAGTGATCCGACGAAATTTGTTGGCTTTGGTAAGACAAGGTTTGCCGTATGGCCATTGTTTTCAATAGACACCGGTACCACAAAAGTGGTATCGTAGAAAGGGAATGCCAATGCTGGCATTCCGTAGGAGACAGTTGCCTAAAAAATACAGAAAAAATGATAAAAATATTTTAAGTTTTATTATTTTTTAAATTAGGGGCATTTAAATAAGGCCAACCGAACTAAATTTATTTTTTTCTTCTTAGGTAAACCTGCACTCGATATTCCTAAAATAATCAAATATAATTGACTAGCATGATCGATTAAAAGCAATTTTTTTTGCTATTCTCAGAACTTTAAAAAACAGATTAAATTTCAGAAAACTGTTGCGTCTAGTTTACTTTTTTGTGATCTAACAGCCTTGGCTCAAATGATCACTTACCTCACTCGAAATGAGTTCAATTGGTGATTGCGTATTAAGAATGCATTCTGCAAAGTCATCATACCATTTCGCCTGGTGGCTGTACTCAAACTCTTCACCTAGAAGAAGGTAAAAACTTGATAAAAAATATTTTTTTTGTGTATATTAACATAAGCCTTCATTTACATACTCATAAAAACACAAACTTATATTTAATGAAAAAAATGTTATAAATAAAAAGTTCGCCCTTTCTAAGATTGTTCCATAACCACTTATTTAATCACTACTAAACCACGCACCTTGAGAAATAGTCACCAAAAGAAAAAGACCAAGCAAACACTTCACTAAAAAAAACATTTCGACACACTTGCCTGTACTAAAGCTTATGCCAAACGTCTAACTAAGAATGATTATATTTTCGTACTCTAGTTTGCTTTTATTTAAAAGAACAAGCCTTTGTCGTATCGATATCTTCATCCGTCACACAATTTGCTAAACGCTTTGTGGATTGATAAAAGTATGATAAGCCCTGATCATAGTTAAGAAGGCACGGTAGTATAATTAAGGGCTTGCTTAAGTCGATAAGTATGCAGGAGGTAGGTATACTTTACCAGATTTCAAAACACGACACGGGTATATTTCAATCTTTGGCTATGATGCAAAAACCATTCTAGAGGCCAAACCTTATAATTAAATAATTTATGGCTGTCTTAAAATCACCCAAAAGGTTGGGTGCAGTTTTTAATTTTACCTGTGACATGCATTTCTTATGTATCGTCTTCTTTTCTACTTTTATGGGTGCATAAGGTTCGGAAAATAGAAAAATAGGACGGTGTATACAAGTTTTCAAACTTTTATTTAGAATTTTTAATATTCACACACAATGGAATGCGAAATTTACGCACTAGATCTGTAATATTTTATCAGTTTCTATTAATTATTATATTTTTGTGAAGGTTGTCATATATTTATCTGAATCTCTTTTTTAGATCTTCAGGAAAGAACCTAATTTTGCTATGATAGACTGACTCATTTCAACTAATTTGGTGGAAAAAAAAAATTAATTCAATTTTGCTGAAAACAATTTATTTAAACATTTTAATATTAGTTTGCAAATCGAATTCAATGTTATGTACGTCATATAAGCCGTGATTCAACGATAGTGTCACATTACGTTAAAATAATTTACTGGTCAGCTGAGTTGATATCTTCCAAGTACCTACTAATCGGGTGAATTTTCAAAGTGCACACTTTTTGACTTGACCAAAGATAACAATTAAATAGCTCATCTCGAATTTAAATGTCGATATGTCATATCAATACATATCAGACAGTGCAAAAACCATTAAAAAAACGATTTATCAAGTAATTTCAAGATTCATAAAAGTGTTTACTATCGAACTCGAAGGACATGAATACCCTATTCAAATCCTTTTTTATACCCGGTCCAGGGTATATTAATTTTATTGCATAGCTTGTAACACAGTGAAATAATCATCGTAGACCCTAAGACCTTTTGGAGATATGATCGAGATCGACAGGTGAATCGATTAAGCCATGTCTGTCTGTCCGTCCTAGGATATAATCCGTACCTAGGTTATTATTTTATTTCAAACGCGTTTTCATTAAGAGGCTCGTCTACGGTAGCTCTAGCTCTTCAGTTGCGTAACCAAAGGCTGTAAACAAAGGTTGTAACCAAGCTGTCTCCTTTGTGACAAAAACTTGCGAAATATCGTGTTTTTTAATTGGTTGTCTTTTTTAAATAAGCTTTAAAATATTTTGGTTTGACATGATAGTTTTGAACGCTTTTTAAATAAATTCAAACAGGATCGGCATTGCTTATAAGATACTAGCAACTGCTAAATAATTGTTTTCGAAAATACTTTTATGTTTTTGAGTCAAATCTCAGAAGTTATGGAACAAAGCTTGCTAGTTTTCCATATACATAATTTCAGAAGATGGATACTAAGAGTTCTTTTGCCCTATTAAGCATGTTTTATATTTCAAACCCATAAAACGACAATTTCCTTAGATTTAAATTTCCCCTTTTTTAATAGGCTTAAAAAATACATGTAACAAACGATAATTTTAAAAATTTTTAACGCACCTGCCTTTTTTTCTGCATGCTTAACCTAATTTAAATAAGATTGCTGTTATCGTTTTAAGATACTAGAAGATTTAAGAAAACATGTTTGTGAAAATGTTTTAATGTTTGGGAGTCAATCTCAAAAGTTTTGAATCTTCAAAATAAAGTATAACTAGTGACACATTCATATGAAAAGGTCATGTGATTTTTTCCATATGATTCGTCCAAATACACCGGAGGCAAGGGAGGCAATATTTTGATTAAAAAAAAAAACACAGTCTAAGAACTCTTAAAAAAAGTAATTTTTGAGTTGTATACGTGTGTTTAATATCGGCCTTATGAACTAAAACGTTTAAAAGTTGTGGGCTTAAACACTTTGAAAAATGTCATCTTATTTTCAACTCTTGTATACATCCTCAAATTTAGTCTTTCTACGACTTAACGTTGAGAGGTTACAACGGGAATGGACGGGTAAACCGACGGTTGTAGTAGTAGTTATACCATAAAAGGAACTTTTTCCATATTTGGACGGACCGCTTTAAAATCTAAAACATTTTACTTAGCTCGTTGGTAAATTTGTTCCAAGAAATTCGACAAACAAACTCAACCTTGAATAATGTTGTGTTCGATCCAATCTGTTGTGTTCGATATGAGAATCAAAAGAACACAGTTCTTTTAGATTCTCATATTACATGTATAGCATTATCCTATTCAGTTCATTCTAACTGCAGAATAATAGAGTGGCATCAGGTCTACTGAAACTAACAGGATAATTTTATAAGGTGTTGTGCTCGACTTTTAAACCTCGACCAATACTCAAAAAGATATGCCACAAATACAGAGACCATTTTTTTTAGATATTAGCTGCATACTTTTTGGCTAATGACCAACTTCCTCTGCTGTGCTAACACAAAAAAACAAACTGTTAAGTAGCAGAAGACAACTCTGTTTACTGGCTGTAGAATAATAATGTAAAACGACTGTAAGTTTGGCTCGTTAAACGGAAATCACTTTGCGGATTGTGTAGTTCTTTTTTAAAAAATGCTCTACGAGTCAACAAGCCGCCCATTCTTGGCTCGATCGTAGGTCGTTACATGTGTTAATTGAAATAAACTTTTGACGAAAAAAACTAACATAAGAAATATGTATGAAGGAATGTAGTAGAACTTTTTTTGTATGGAATCTGTGGTTCTTTTGCTAAATATTGTCTTTGATACATTTGCTCTCATGCTATATTTGCGGGATCCTTACCGAATTTGCACAACTTTACCTTGTCACTAAATCCTAACACTTGTAATAAATACGTGTTCAAATGAATTTTTTTTTTATGTATGTGTATAATGTATATATGCAAATCTAGATGCTGTTAAGTGCATATTTTTAATACTTGCGTTTTCTTCAACAAAAAATAACTCGCTTCTAACCGGCATGCTTGTTGCGAACAGGGCGACATGCTCTTCAATGTTTTTCAATAACAGTTAACAGATCTACTTATTGATTTAAAAGATCACGATTTTGAATTTTTTTGTGGATTACATTTATTTTACAATTTTTTTAATTTTTTTAAGTTGTACAAAAGTGAGTTCTTTCATATACTTAGCTCTTAATTTTTATGCCTTATGTGATATCAGCGAATAATAAATTAAAAATTTTGATTAAAAAAATAAAATCATTACAATTATTGTTCTATCTTATCAATATCAGAAGCAATATTCACATACATGTGTGTGTGCGTGTTTGCGAGCCTTAACAATACATTAATTAAATATTCAAGCAGCGCAATTTTCTTTCGGGTATCCTTGATGTAAACTCAAAGGTTGGCGGTCGCTTAATATCTTCATGAGAGTCACGACGTATTCTGGCCGGATCTACGCCCATCACAGATCCTAAATGTATTTGTTTTTCAGCAATAAGATCCTTTACAATGCGTTCTAGCGTGAAAAGATGCTCATCCTCAGCCCCCGGAATTTCTTCACGCATAAATATGGCCAACCGTAGTAGATATTCGACATTGTGCCCGGTTGGTCCTTGAGAATCGACAATTTGTCTCGCCACCCGATGCAGGCAGCCTTCGCCCAGCCAGTGGCGATTCTGCTCGGTGGCAATGTATACGAGAACTTGAATAGCCTCTCCACTAAAATTAGTGTCATATGATGCAATGCGCGGGTAGAATTTTGTATCGACAGTTATATAGCCTCCTAGAAATAAAATTGGAAACAAAAATTGTTAAAAATTATTTTAAAAACAGTATAGACATTGATAAAAATATACCTAAGGTACATTCACGTTGCTTAAGATAGTCCAGGGCAGTGTCCCCGGAGATTTTGTATGCACAGCCCCAAGTTATTCCCTATAGAAAAAGGACAAAAAAAATTATAAGCATTATTTGAAGAAATGCATTACTTTTTATGTGTAAATCGGTAATAATTTTCGCGAAAGATACGCCAGAATATACAACTTTACAAGAAAAAAAAATTGTTTTTTAGTACAATGAATTGCACTAGTGTGAGAGAGCTCGCTAAGGACCATAGGCAAAAAAGGACAAACAATTATATCGGCCTAGGCAGTTTAAAACAAAGGAAATTCCGACAACTAATTTTAGTCGTTTATAAAGGCCTTTTGTCCATTGAGGATTTAATTGTTTTGTTGTTACTCACCTCTTTATCTTCAACCAGAGTTGCCACACGTCCTGGCTGTTAAATAAAATAAAACAAAAGCTTTAATCAAACAAAATAAACACAGAGTATTTATTGTTAGGTAGATATAGGTAATGCCAAAATTATAACTATAAACAAATGAATGGTTTCAAAATAGAAAAAAGCAAGTTTTTTGCGTACCTATATGTATGTGTTATAACACGTACCTATATGTATGTGTTACTAAGTAAGCTTTTGGCACATAATATTGCACACAGCTGATTTTGTATACAAATATCTAGGTATATTATGTCTATACCTATAGTAAGCTTTATGGAGCATCTGCAAACGGCTCGTTTGAAAAAAATTAAAAAGAACAAACAATTTTTTATATCTCATATTAAAATCGGAGAAAATATAATAAATTAAAGCTTCAAAAGATTTTTTTATGGGACAAACTCTCGAGGAGGAAGTATTTATTTGTAGACATTATTCTACTTTTTTTTATGAGGATGGTACGCATATTAACGTTTAGTCAAGTTGAACTTTTATGAGATCTTCTACGTGTTTCTTTAAAGTCCATGATATGACTTCTCTTTAACAACCTGCTTGAAATAATTTTGCAAACTTATTAAACGAAAGTGACCAAGACTTTTTGTACCCCTTATGATTGAATTTTATGAATCAAAGAAATATAAAACTTTCACGAGGCTCTCGCGTGATGGTAAAATTCCAACTGCTTCTACTTTTATTGTTCTCGAAATTGAATAAAGTCACATGGAGCTAGATCAAAGCATATATTCTTCTTTCTTAGAATATTATGAACGACCTTGAGGGAATATTTCGAAACGGATATATTCAATTAATAACGACTCGTGTGATATGTACGAGTCGTTATTAATTGCCTCCTAGTCCATATGATCACATGATTTTGGACCTGCTTTAATTTTTCAAACTAACTTCGATAGGTTTAACTACGAAGGAAAATTATCTTTTTATGTTGGAATAAATGACATATTATTTCTGTCCTATTTTGGATACTACACAACAATCTCTGATACATGAGCATATTTAAAATCATTTATTCGTGTATGTACATAAAAATTTCCCAAAAATCAAAGGCTTCAGTAAAAAGCGGAAAAGAGTATAATTTAAAACAGTTTTGCACTTTAAACAAATCTGGACAAGATCGCTTTTGCTATTAAGATACTAGAAGATTGTAAAAAATCGTTTTTAAAAATGCTTTTATATTGTCGAGTTAATTCTCAGATTTTTTTGAAGAGTCGCATTTTGAATAATTGCTGACACCTGTGATTTTTTCATAAGGTTCTTTCAAGTAAAAACACACATATTTTTTCATGAATTTTTGCATTTATTTTTCGAAATGTTTTAAAATGGCAGTATTTAAAGTATTTCAAAAAATAAGACTTTAGGACTTGTTTCACTTTTAGTTGTTATATACTTGTGTTCAAATTTGACACTAAGTGGTTCAAAAGTTATGATCTTAAAAAGTTTCAAAAACGTCAACCATTTTTTACTCATAATTTATAAAAAAAACTTTTCAATGATTTAAAAAAACTAATTTTTCGTTTTTCGAGTTCAGTATTTGTTAGTTTTGTTTGACTAGTTCTTGCCTGTTAACTTCTCAAAGAAAGAAAACTGTCGGTACAACAATTATGCGGCAAAAGCCCGGCGACAAAATCTTCAAAGTAGTTTTTTTTTTAGCTTTTCAATCACCGAATGTTCTTAAAGAACCTAAATATTGACATTTAATAGATGATTTAAAGTGGAATTGTAAAAGTCACTTGTGGAAAGATGATAATACTTTTGCAGCACGTCTTTATAAATATAAAGCAATAAAAACGGGCAGTTTACCTCAAAAAAGCTTATTTTAATAGCAAAATCTATTTCTTGGAAATATCGTTGGACAGAAAAAATTAACGTAGGTAATCTCATTAAAGTATGCCGCCACATAAGGCATGTAGGATCTGACCGAAGTTAATTAAACCTGTAAAAGAAGAGAACTTTCGATAAAGCACTCTGAATCTGAACACTTTCTACAATACGCAAATAATGTAATATTACGCTCTTCATCTTATGCAAATTTAACAATTTTTTCATTTGCGTCAGCAAAAAAATAAAATGTTTAAGTTAAATAAACCATTTTTGAATATTGTTTAGCCTGCCTTATCAGCCGTCGTCGGCTGCAATTTTGATCAGACTCAGTTGTTATCTTTATAGTGAAGAGAGCGTCAAATAAGTATATTTTTGAAATTTTAAAGTCTCAACCTGCGTGATCCCCTGACGAAATTCTAAGCAAACAATCGTCAAGATAGCTCTGGGACTTCCCTGTACGTTGACCAAACTTTTTTTCTGTCTCAATGTGCTTTTTCACGATTTTTGTATTAATTTGAGTCGATTCCGATTTTGTAAATTACTTTAATGCAAATCTTTAACAACTTTCTTATGACCAATTCATACAATTTATAGTCATGGAAATGGTAGAAAAAAAAAACTCACCTTATCGGGTGTTCCGCGGTGTGTAGTGTTTCCTTGCCAAAATCTTCTCACAAAGCCGCGAATATACCCGGTGATGCACTTTGAGTACTCAAATCCGGGATTCCAGCACAAGGATCCATAGCCAAAAACCCAAATCGATGGTGCACGGTGTAAATTCTCATTGTCACTGGCATCCTCGCTGTCATCCATAAAGTTGTCATTGACAAATAAATCCTCGAAGTCCATAATTGGATTTTGTTTGTTAGATTTTGGTTTTTGTTTAAAATTCGTTGATTTAAAATGAAATTAAATTAAAGCCGCGATTGAATGGATCTCCTCTTCTTTTTTTTTTCTTGTCGTGAAATTTTATGTTAGCTAAATAACTCTTTAAGATTTATTTGCCTCCGCTGAGATCGTCCTTGTTTAGATGTTTTGTTAGATCTAATATTGCCGGCGCAAGACATCGATGTTTTAATGCGGTACACTTCTAATAAATAGCGAGATCATTATTGTTTAGTTGTGTTGTCGTAATAGAAGCTTCAACATGGCTCTATGAAATAATGATTCCATTTTCACTCATACTTGGAATTTTTTTTTCTTGCTTTGAATTCTATTAGCATTCACTTTTGTAAAATTTTGAGTTCTATAAATATATTAAAACGAGTTTTGTATTTTGTTTAATTTTCTGTCAGTGAAATTACAAGTTTTATAATGAACAACGATAGAGAAAAAATTAAGTCAAAACGTGCACAGTAGGTCGACTACCGTACGATGTGATGAGAGTTCGCGGCGAAACTAATTCGCGGTCTGATGTACAATATGAAGAGGAAAATTTTATAAATAAACAAATAAAAGCTCAGACGCGAGGTATAAAAAGAAGTCAAGCAAAAAAGCGCTCTGTGTGCAAAAAGTAAGATAACACTCGTCAGAAATGTGATCAAACTAGACTGGAACATAAATTACTATAAGACTAAGAGAACAGTGTTGGCGAAAAAAATTTAACTCAATTGCATTGCAAGTGGCAAGAGTAACAAAGTTTATTTTTATTTTATTTTACAGGACTCCTCTGTAGGAATTTTAGGGGTTGTTATATTCAGGTGAAGTATGCACTCGTATTTTTGCATGGCATAGACAGTTTTGCTTCGCATCATAAGGGAAGTTTTCCAGAACGCGATCGCATTCTAGTTTCGGAGTTGAATCCTGTGTTACCGCTTGGCGAATGCAGCAAATTCGGTAGGTTAAACCCGAAAAAGTAACGGAATTCAAACAGTCGATAATGTTTCAAAATTTATATCCAGGATAGGCAACGCTCGCTCGGTTATCCTAGAAGAAGAGCAAAGCCTCAGATTTGGCTATAGCAACAGCGAACCTTCATTTAAGAAATCATGTTATCGTTGATAACGAAACGCATGATATTCGCATCAGGGGCGAACGCAGGGGGAGTCTTGGCGGGTTGAAATCCCTCCCGAAATATATATGTTTTCATTCCACATACATATATCGGGAGGGAAGAGCCTGGAAGCACAAATTTAATTTGAAACTTGAAATTTCCAGACAAACATAAGGCAGGAGATTAAGCCCCCAAATCCCTCTGACCAAAACATGGGGGCTGCATAGGGGCAGAACCCAAAAACATTTTTTTAATAATAAGAAAATATTTGTATTTATTTATATCATTACTTAATTTCTTTAATTCGACCCTGATTCGCACATAAGTCGAATATAGTAGGAAATAACAGAAGGTATTTCTACTCCTAAGAAGAAGAAAGTGCAACCCTTTTATACCTCTAAAGGCAGAGCAGAACGTACTCGTCATCCTACTGCTACCTTCTTTTATTTCTCTTTTCCACATCGCTCTAAGGAGTTCTGCTCTAGAATTTGTTTTCGTTTCTTATTTGTTAACCAGTTTTCCTACTTTAGTCCATTTCTTAACGTGCTGTAAAAGATCCATAGAAGGAAGGAACATATCAAGAATTTTACGCTGCGCTCAAACCTAGAAGCAGGCTCCAGATGGGACATTCGGTTTTGCAGATACTTACATCCAAAGTTGAGATAACAGTTACATTCTTTACAAATTTATTTTAAAGTTCTCCAGGCCATTTGACACTCGTGACTTCTACAGCTGTTTATATTGAAAACGACCAAAACACATGAGTTTCCAAAACAGAAAAAAGTATACAAAAATTTATGGAAAAATCGTGGTTTTGATTAGGTGTTTGCGTTTTTTCGCAAAAACATAGTTTTTGGGTTTGTTTGTAGAGGGCAATAGGGATACTTAAGTCAGTTTAAGTTATTAAGGATATTTAAATTGAGAAGTACTCAAAAATAAATACTCCAGGCTGAGGCGGTGTTAACGTTGCTTTGTGAGCCCCTCTTTAAGCTCAGATATATAGTGTTATGTGGCGACAAGAAACTCACTCTACGAACACACCCACTCGATTCACTGAACGAACATACCCAACTGTCATTCCAATCATCTGACAGAAGACTGACGTTCGAAGTTCGAATTCGATATCGAACTTCCCCTCCATGGAATTTAATGGAAAATTACAAGCGTCGAACCGTCAAGAACATGGTGAATTTGTATAAATACATAGATGACAGGCTCGGACGAGACAGTTATATTTTAAACGTTGACTTTTGAAAATCGGTAGTAAACAAGTGCTGACTCAGCGAAGTTGAATTAAGTGTGATTTGAACTTAAATAAGTTTTGATTGACAAACAAAGTGTTTCATTGTTTGATTATAAAAGTGAAATTGAGTTTTATTCGACGAACCCCAGGCAAAAACATAACAATAGTTATGTTTCAACAATAACAATCTTGTTCTCTTTTTTGGAAGACAGGAATTATAATTCCTGTTTAGACTGACGACCAGACATTGCCATAACACGACAGGATGTCATGGAAAAATGTCAAAAATGAAAGCATACGTTAAGTAAAAAGGAATATCTTTTCATATCCAGTTCACACTTTGGAATGAAGTTTTCATCTTCCTACGTTAATCTCTGTTTTATGTGCGGTGGAAAAACGCAATGATGCCACCAGCTCAAAAGTTGCCTTACGTTCTTATACTGTCAGCGAATGCATTGAAGATTTTGTAATCCTTAGATGTTTTCTTTTAAGAGTTCATGTACAAGCCAGCCGCTCTACCACTGCAAAAAAGGCACGATCAGCTCAAGCTTGTTGCTACTTTTAAAATAAACCTCGCTGTATTGGAATTCTTAGTTTAGCAGTACGCACCTAGTACATCACTTGTGGGGACCAGTCCGTTGTCGTGTGTGTCTATGGAACTGAACGTCTTTTCTAGTTATAGAAAATTCGGACCCTTTCTTCTCCTCGGTTACTTCTACTTGACAAAACTGAGGAGATAAGACCGGTAATACAAGAGCTATGCGTTTCATTGACGATCCTGAGACAATAAAAAAAACTTCGATTACTGTCACACAGCAGACGTGTTGCCTAATTTACATATATCCTTACTGGTATAAATATTATAAAGGAAAATGTTCTAAAATGCAAGCAATAAGCCCTCAATTCAGTTCCATTAATTTGATGAATTTAAAATTTGAAAACTCACCACCCGAAAAAAACATGTTTCCTGACACTTAACATCTTAAGGTTTTTTAAATTGAATCAACAAATACTTATCGTCTAGCATCTCGTGGCACTGTTTCAGTGTGATAGTTAATTTTTGTATTTTAATAAATAAGATGCTAAAATATAACAATATTTTGTCTTTGTTTGAAAGGTGAATAGTTGAATGAACTGTCAGTGCTAGATCGTTTTTTCTTTAGTTCGAGGTCATCCGAGCTACGTAAACAAGAGTTTCGCCGCAAGAAATTAGTTTTTCAATAATTTTTGATCCATTTTGTTCTCTAAAGAACAGTCTGAGCTTCTTATTATTTTTTTTCCACAAATGACGGCGATGAATCGATAACATTGATGGAGTAAATCGTATACTTAATAACTTCTCCCCCATAATCTTGGATTCACAAATTCTGGTTCACTGAAAAACTGAGTCTAAATGCACAACTTCTGCAAATGCTACGAAAGTGCTTATGGCCAAAATAAAAGCACCTGGCGAGTACATCTGAACGAAAAACGAATAAAATTTAAGGAAACAAAGATCAGCGGATGAACATATGTATGTGCATGAGCATGTGTCTTAAATCTTCGCAGGAGTTCAGATCATTGATATTTTTATTATCACTGAATTAAGCGCAATGAACTCATTCTGACCATGATTTTTCGTAGGCACGCACGTGTGGTGTAATTGTTTATTGTCATTCTGACGAATGCACAATTTGAGCAAACTGCGTTGCCCGGCTCAATGGCCTCGTTTCCACGATCAGCATGGGCTGGGTATTATATGAATTTTTGTTTGTGGGCGAGTGAAATTGTGCGGCTAACCTTTAAATTTAATTATTTTTTTAAAAATGCTTTAGCTATATATAGTTTTAACTGTTTTTAAGTTTTTCATAAAAAGCGAAATGAAAAACACCCGGTAAATATCTGCTCATTTAAACGAGACTGTGTTTTACTGGGATAATTATCTACCTCTAGAAAAGACGTTAGATTGCATCACCAAAGTGGAGTATAAAGGTGCAAGCAGGAAAAGGAAGATAAATTGGGTGTGTCTATTATATCACCTTCAAGGGTTTAAGGGCTCTTCATTTGTAGGTAACAACTAAAAAATATTGCTAAGCGAATCCAGTCAAGTCAAACTGTAAGCTCAAGCTATCAACTATATATTTCGTTAGATCGCAATTTTTTTTTTGTATTCTTCCCGAGATAAAAGCTCATCTGCGGCATTCCAAACATTCTCAAAAGCAATGTCAATAAATATAGTAGAAACGTAAGACGACCGATTTAATCGCCTAATTATTGATTTGAGCTTATTTATTCCATCTCATTTGCATACAAGTTATCAGGCCCACTTAGTTTGAATTTTAGATTTGACACCACATTAAGTGCGTCATATAGCATGAGGAGACTGCCTTCCCCCAGTAATTTATAGCAATCTTCTAATTTGTAGTGATCACATCTATTCCGATTGCGAATTCACTCACGAGCATCACGACCAGACACCATTCATAAAAATAACAATGGTATGGGTGGGTAGGGTACAAAGAGCATTGTATAAAATGTTATACTCAATGAGCATAAAAAATTTTTTTTTTATGCTCATTGAGTACAATCTTATACGTATTTCATTTGAATACGTTACCTGTATAATGTTTTAACTAAACAACAACCCCTTACGTTTGTATCTGTGTTTTTTTTTAATCTCTTTAATGTCTAGAGCTTGTCTATGAAGCTTTTGTCTATCGGTGTAGTATGCGAACTGAGTTTAACAAATTGTATCAATTGTACTGAACAAATTTTTACTAAAAGAAGGCCATACCAGATAAGAACGTTGAGGTGGTCTGTCGAAATAATATTTCTCGGACACAAATATGTGAGTATTAAGGAAGCGTTTTTTGTTTGTTGGTATAATGTCAATCTTATCACGTCATAGACAAGAAGTTTTAGAATTATAAATAAACTACTTGATAAACAACCAGACATTCCCAAAAAAAATTAATAGTCTACCAATCACGATGACACCTTATAAAGGTCGGCACATTTTAATTGCAGAGTAAGTGTCCCAAATGGCGGTATGAAATAAGGCCTCAATGAAATAAAGCCCCAAATTAAAAATTAAATAAGGCCCGAAAAATGGGGCTTTATTTCATAATGAAATAAGACCCCAACATCAAAACGAAAAAATGCCCCAATATTGTCTAATATAAGGAAGCTAAAATAAAAAGCAGGCATGGGAGTTTTTGGGGGGTAGCATGCCCCCCCATCATATTCAAAACTTGAATATAAACAACCTCGCACTCCTCCGAATTTTAAGAAAGAGCCGGTGGCTGGTCCTCCTTTCAGTGAACAGTTCAATGAAGGGTTCCTTTTATATGAGATGAGGAGACAATACAGAAATGAAACCAGTGAGTAAGTTTTTTTTTTTGAATACTACTAATCCTTCAAAGGTACCAATACTCTTACTAAAGCAGATATATAATACCAAAGTAGCCGGTATTGGTTTGCCCGATTTTCACGTGCTAAAAAACCACCTATTTATGAGAGACACTATGAAAACTGCCAGAACGCACTTCATAGGCTTCACCCTACGTCGCTAGATCGAAGGGTTTTGTTCTTACCAGCGAGTAAGTTCTACAGTGTGTACGCAGAAGTAACAGTCCGTAAAACGGACCGTTGAATACCCCATCCTATCCCACATTGTAAAATGCTGATGTTATTGTTATTTTTTAACATTTTATAAGTGCTTAGTGCAAACTTCGAAACGGGGCGTGGGCGTGGTCCAACTGCCCCTAATTACAAACTATCAATTATAACGCAGATATTTCCAAGTTACGCTTAAATGTACGTAAAAGTGCAAAAAAATCGACCCTAAAAGGGGGCGTGGCTAAAAACTTTGTATGAAAAAAACCCAAAATAAAATGTCGTTTATCTAACCTGCTATTATTGTACCCAATTCCATAGGATAGGAGGTATACTAAGTTTGATTCATAGTTTGTAACATAGGACCCTCCCCGTGGACCCCCATGACCTTAAGGGCATATGATCGAGACCGCATTGTAAGTCGAATGAGCCATGTCCGTTCGTCCCTCTGTCGGTAGTTATTAGGCCTACAATTTTGTACCAGGAGCTTGAAACTGGATATCTGTTCTTTGTAGGTTCCGAAGCAGTACAACCGTAAAATTTTTTGAAATCCGCCCACTGACACGCCCACTTTATAAATTAGCATGAAAAATCAAAGTTGTCGTAGGAAGCTGAAATTTGGTATGCGATATCCTCGCTTAAGTGTATTGTGATTGGCATTTAAAAAAAAAGAGAAAAACGCCACCTTGTAGGCGTGGTCATATTTAATATGCATTCTTATAAACCGTTTTTATTTTTTGATATATGTATGTATTTGCCTTAAATCCAAAAAGTTGCACTATAAAATGCTCAAATTATGTGCGTAAGCTATCAACTCAAATGAATAAATTTTTGCCACGCCCACCTTTGGGGGCGTTTTTAAGTAAAAAATCAAATTTTTAATATAAAACTGCGATCAACACGTGTATACTATCTGAAAAAAAATATGATAAAAAATTATGTTATTTAAAAGGGGCTGATGCCACGCCCCCTTTTTAAGAAAGAAGATTTTTAACTGACAAATTCTTAACACAATTAAAGCAAATAGATATATAACTATAAACAGATATATAAGCGATCAGCACGTGTATACCACATCTGATAAAAAAATATGATAAAAAAAATTATGTTGATTGAAGTTGATGCCACACCCCTTTTTTAAGAAACAACATTCCTTACTGACAAATTCTTAACACAATTAAAGTTAATGGAAACTGAATTTTAACAACCAAGATTTTTGACGCATTTTGGAGCTTGACAGTGGTCAATTGGGATGGGGTATCCAACGATTCGCCGGATTGTAATCCTCCCACTAGTTTTTTTTTTTCATTCCCAAATTAGGCTTAAGGTCAGTCGAAATTTCGTTTTTCTGGAGATTTCAATGTTTTTCTTCAATTCTGCCTCCAAATGTGGGCGTGGGCCAAAGTCTTGTATAAACAAAATGTAGAACTATGTGTTTTTTACATAATATATTAAGTAAATATTTTTCGATTTGGAACAAAAATATTGAACAAAATGCATGTGAAAAATCAACCTTTCAACCTTTTATTTTGTGTATCTTGAAATAAACAGGAGATAATAAATACCAAATTTCGGGCTTTTAAGACGTCTTACAGCTTTGAAAGCTCTGGAGGTAGTTGCACAATTCCACCGATTGTGGGCGTGTCTGTAGGCGGATTTGAAAAATTTCGGATAACAGTGAACCTTTGTTCCAAATTTCAGCTGCCTAGCTTAAAGTTTAAGGCTTAAAAACGTGTGACATACAGACAGACGGTTCAATCGATCGATTCGGTCTCGATCAAATGCAGTTAAGGTCTTGGAGGTCTACTATTATTATTTTAGCCTGTTACAAACTATGTGACAACATTAATATACCTCGTATCCTACGGGATAAGGTATGAAAAGAAAAAAAAAGAAGAAAATAAGCCCCAAAAAAATTAATTAAGGCCCCAATATAAAAATTTCAAGTTGTTGTTGCATTTCGTGCTTCTTTTTGGAACCTTATTTCATTAGGGACTTATTTCCTAGCGTGCGTCGTCTCAAATATGGCCCATCTGCACCACAATATCTCACAACAAGAAAAGTATACACATACACCTATGCATTCATTTCATTCACTTTCGAACCGATTTGTCGTCAGTGTAATATGTACAGTACAGACCTGAGCGACAGTTGTGTTAAGTAAAGCTTGTGGAAGACTTTTTTGCATTTATTTATGAATTTTGGGTAAGTTTTGCTAAGTGTTTTTATATAAAATTTTGCGAAAATTGTTTTAGATACACCCAGAGAAAAAATTCGTAATATGCACAAATATATTCGTACATAGTACAAAACCCCCTGTGGTTTTCAGCAGACGAACGCCTTTGTGCATATCACAAAGGAGGTTCCGTACATTGTACGAATGATAAAAACTCAAACCTACGAAGGTATTTGTGCAATGTACAAAGGCCTTCGTTCCTGTTACTTATGCGTTTGCACATAGTACAAAACGTATTCGTACTATGTACTAATGAATTCCTAGTATGTACTAATGCATTCGTACTATATACTAATGCATTCGTACTATATACTAATGCATTCGTACTATATACAGCCACGCGCTGACAAGTTCTTAAAGCATTCGTAGTACTATTTACAAATATTTGTAGTATATATTTACAGAGGAAGCCTATTTTTTGTAAACGCTACAAAAATTTGTAGATAGTACGAAACAATGAATGGCTTCAGAACTTGTCAGCGCGTGGCTGTGTGGCTCTCCGTATGAAATTCAAGAAATTTCTTGGAACTACGAAGAGCGAGCAAAAATTCAACATGAATTGTATTGTATCAGTTTTTTTGCAATACACACAGGCACGTGTGCGTTATGATTTCGTTATTGCCATGGTCGATTTGGAAATTTACGAAGAGACTGGTTAATAGTACGAATATACGAACGAGGGGCAGATGAGTTTACGGGATATTTAACAAAAAGCCACAAATCACGTAATATGGCTTGAAACAGCTTTTGAATATTTTTACGAATCTCTATTCGTACAATGTACAAAGTAACGAATTAAGCATTTTTTTGTTACATTGCAAAAACTACGAATATAAGTACAATGTACAAAGCCTTTGTGCATTGTACGAATACTGGCCGTTCGTATTTTTACGAATATTTATTAGTTTTTTTATCCTACATATTTTCTCAGTGTTTTGAATCTTAAATGCTTCGAAATTTTCAATTTTTCCAGAAGGTACTCAAGACCTTACACTTTGGGGACGTACATCGAAAAAAAGAAAGAAAAATCAACGTAAAGAAGAAACTTCATCAGAAAGTGAAGACGAACGTCCAGATCGAACCATCCACGAAGATGCTTTATGCATTTATTGTTCTGGCCTATATTCTGAAGACAAATCGGGAGAAAATTGGGTACAATTTGTGTTGTCTGTACCATGTGGGTACACGAAGATTGTTAAGGCAACGAAAAAAAATATTTCATTTGCGAATTTTGCTCTTCATAAATTTCAATGGTAAGGTTAAGGTATATTATTTATGGACCACCCTGGTCCATATTTAACACACGGTGGTCCATATTTCCAACACTTTTTTTATAGGATAGGATAGGAGGTATATTAAGTTTGATTCATAGTTTGTAAAATAGAGAAATAATCACCGTAGACCCCCAAGACCTTAAAGGCATATGATCGAGACCGAATTGTTAGTCGAATAAGCCATGTCCACCCGTCCGTCGGACATGACTTATTCGAGTACACGTGTAAAATTTTTTAAAATCCGCCCACTGACACGCCCATTGACACGCCCACTGACACGCCCACTTACTTATTAGCATGAAAATTCAAAATTGTCGTAGGAAGCTGAAATTTGGTACGCGGTTTCCTCGCTTAAGTGTATTGTGATTGACATTCCAAAAAAAGGCAAAAACCGCCCCTTTTGGGCGTGGTCATATTTCATTTGCATTTTAAAAAACGGTTTTTATTCGATATATTTTCTTTGAATCCAAAAAAACTTGCGCTATAAAATGTTCAGATATGTGTGAAAACTTTCAACTGAAATGAATAAATTTTTGCCACGCGCACTTTTGGGGGCGTTTTAAAAACCAAATTTTTAATGTGAAAACGCAATCAACACGTGTATACCACTTCTGATAAAAAATATAAACGATGTTATTGAAAAGGGGGGGATGCCACGCCCCTTTTTAAAAGAGAAGGTTCTTTAACTGAGAAACTCTAGATAGAGTTGAAGTTAATAGAAACTGAAATTTAACAACCAAGATTTATGACACAATTCGGAGCTTGAAAGTGGTCAATTGGAATGGGGTATCCAACGCTTTGCCTAAGCGGATTGTAACCCTCCCACTAGTTTTAACGACATTTCTTTTTTTTTATTTATTAAGATTTCGTTTTTCTGTTTTTTATGTTTATGTTTACTTACTTACTTAAGGTGGCGCTACAGTCCGGGGTGGACCTGGGCCTCAGCCAACAAGCTTCGCCAGCCAGCTTTGTCTCCAGCTAGCCGTCTCCAGTTTCGCACGCGAAGTTGGCTGAGGTCCCCTTCCACTTGCGTGCGCCACCTGAGTCTCGGTGCTCCTCTACCGCGTCGTCCCTGCGGTGTGGATTCGAAGATTTTCCGGGCCGGGGCGTTGGTGTCCATCCGCTCTAGATGACCCAGCCATCGTAGACGTTGTGTTTTGACTCTTTTGGCTAGGTCGGTATCGCTGTACAGCCCGTACAGTTCGATGTTATATCTCCTCCTCCACTCTCCGTCTATGCAGACGGGACCGTAAATCGTCCGAAGAATTTTCCTCTCGAAGCAGCCTAAAGTGTTTTCATCCGCCTTTGACAGGGTCCATGCTTCTGCACCGTAAAGCAGGACTGGGATGATGAGGGTCTTATACATGGACACTTTAGTTGCTCGAGAGAGGACTTTGCTACTCAATTGCCTTCTTAGCCCAAAGAAACAGCGATTGGCAAGAGTTATCCTTCGTTTGATTTCAGCGCTGCTGTCATTGTCTGAATTAATAGCGGTACCCAGGTAGACAAAGTCCCTAACTACCTCAAAGTTATAGCTGTCGATGGTGATGTTTTGTCCAAGACGTCGGTGTTGGGTGTCTTTTCTTGATGACAGCATATACTTGGTTTTGCCCTCATTGACTGCTAAACCCGTATTCGCCGCTTCCGTCCCAATACTCACGAAGGCTTCACTGACATCACGCTTTGTTCTACCGATTATGTCAATGTCGTCTGCGTATGCAAGTTTTTGAACGGACTTTTGAAAGATTGTACCTCTGGTGTTGGCGCGAGAGTTCTGCACAATTCTCTCAAGTATGATGTTAAAGAAGTCGCATGACAGCGCGTCGCCTTGTCTTAATCCTTTTTTGACATCAAAGGGGTCGGTGAGGTCTTTGCCGACCTTGACGGAACAGCGTGAGTTTTCCATCGTCATCCTGCACAGACTGACGAGTTTGGCAGGGATGCCAAAATTAGACATTGCGCTATATAGCTCGTCTCTATAGATGCTGTCATACGCGGCCTTGAAATCGATGAAGAGGTGGTGTGTATCGATTTGGAATTCCTGGGTTTTCTCCAAGATCTGCCGCAGTGTGAATATTTGATCGATGGTGGACTTTCCTGGCCTAAAGCCACACTGATATGTGCCTATCAGATTGTTGACAAACGGCTTCAGGCGTTCACACAGTACAGCAGAAAAGATCTTGTATGCGATGTTAAGAAGACTTATGCCTCTGTAGTTGGCACAACTCAGAGGGTCTCCTTTCTTCAGGATCGGGCAAACAATGCTGAGGTTCCATTCGTCGGGCATGCTTTCTTCCGACCATATCTTGCAGATGAGCTGGTGCATGCTCCTAACCAGCTCATCGCCAGCGGATTTAAAAAGTTCGGCAGCTAGGCCGTTTGCTCCGGCTGCTTTGTTGCACTTGAGCTTAGACACAGCTACTTTCACCTCCTCCAGGTCGGGTGGGCGGTATCGTTCGTATGCTTCGTCGGTAACGTCTTCGCCCGGGTTGAATGGTTCGTTCTGCCTGACGGCGGTATTTGGTTCTTCCTCGCCGTTATACAGTCTGCAGAAGTGGTCTTTCCAAATCCTCAGCACCGACTGCGATTCTACAACGATGTTCCCTTGACGGTCCTTACAGGCTTCAGTTCGAAGTTTATACCCTTGGCAAGACCTTTTGATCCTTTGGTAAAACTTTCTAACCTCATTCCTGTTGTAACATCTCTCTATCTCTTCAACCGCGCGCTTCTCGTGCTCTCTCTTTTTCCTTCGGAGAAGCCGGTGCTCCTCTCTCCTCCTCTGCTCGTAGAGCTCGCGAGCAGCTCTAGTCCTTCTGTGCAGCGCCGCTTTGTATGTTTCCTGTTTAGCTGCATGTGCTTGCCGGCATTCATCGTCAAACCAGGGGTTTCGTTGTGGTCGCCGTGTGAAACCCACCACTTCAGAGGCGGCGTCTCTGATGGCATTTTGGCAATGTTGCCACTGGCTATCAATACTTGATGCTGGTTGCATAGGACTTCGTAGAAGGTTTTGAGAGACTCGGTTGGAGAAGGACCTGGCGATCTCTTGCGATTGTAGTCGGCCGACGTCAAACTTCCTCACAGTATTTTCATTACTTGGCGCTGGTCGGGATATCCGCAGCCGTACCTTGGCTACAACAAGGTAGTGATCCGAGTCAATGTTGGCCCCTCGGAAAGTTCGGACATCCATGATACTGGAGGAGTGCCTTGCGTCGATCGCAATATGGTCAATCTGGTTGACGGTTGATTGATCGGGAGATCTCCATGTCCCTTTGTGGATATTGAGATGAGGGAACTGTGTACTAGCTACCACAACGTGTCGCCCCGCAGCAAAGTCGATCAGCCTGAATCCGTTATCGGAGGTCGTGTCGTGCAGGCTATACTTTCCGACAGTACGACCAAAGATGTCCTCCCTTCCTAGCTTGGCATTAAAATCGCCTAGGACAATCTTAAGCTCGTAGAACATATCTTTGGTCTCGTCATCTTTCTCCTCTGTGGGGGCATGTGCGCATATGAGGCTAATGTTGGCGAATTTAGCCTTGATGCGGATCGTCGCGAGGCGCTCGCTTACAGGGTTGAAGCTCAAGACTTTTTGCCTAAGTCTGCCTCCAACAACGAAACCACATTTAAAGAGGCGCTGTCTTTGATGGCGATAGCAGTCGCCGTAGTAGATGTCGCAGTTTTTCATTATTCTTTTGCCCGGCCCGTCCCACCGCATTTCTTGGATGGCAGTAATGTCTGCCTTGCAGTCGTTAAGGGCCTCCGCTAGTTGCTCGGCTGCACGTGGTCTGTTAAGGGACCTAACATTCCACGTGCAGATCCGGAGCTCGTTGTCCTTTTCTCGTTTGCATTGGTCGTCAACAGTAAATCCGCTTCGTGACTGGTGTTTCTTTACGTGGCCGGGAAGTCACCCCGACGGCACGACCCCCAACCTGGAGGACCAGATTCTTTGCTTAGCTCTAAGGACGGAGAGCCGGATAGCCCGCTCCTTATAGGCCTGAACTCCGAATACGTCGTAGTAGCCCATATAAGGTGTTCACTAAGTAGTTCGGCCTGACTGGAACTATGGACGCCACCGTTGATTCCATCTGGGGAATTCCTCCGCTGCCGTCCGGATGCAAGGAGAAGTGCCTTAGTGGGAACACTCCTCCCCCCCCCCTTACTCGTCTGCTACCCCCAACAACCTTCCAAAGGGGTTGGAACCCAATCTCCAGTTGAGGTACTAGGCACCCGGTGTTCACCACGGGGAGGTGAGAGTAGGAGTTGATAGACAGAGGTGGGTTTAGAAAACCTGTGGATGACCACCTTTGATCACCTTTTTTTTGTTTATGTTTATAAAGACTTATAAAAAATGTATGCCTTTACATATTAAAACCAGTGAGTAAGTGCTACAGTGTTTACGCAGAAGTTACAGTCCGTAAAACGGACCGTTGAATACCCCATCCTATGCCGCATTGTAAAATGATGATGGCATTGCTATTTTGACATTTAATAAGTAATGCAAACTTCGAAAAGGGGCGTGGTCTCACCGCCCCTAATTACAAACTATCAATTACATGTAAGATATTTCCACAGACATTTCCAAGTTACGCTTAAATGTATGTAAAAATGCAAATTTTTTGGTTCGAATTCAATATTTTTTAAAAATCGACCCCTAAAAGGAGGCGTGGGTAAAAACTTTATATGAATAAAACCTGGACTGAAGTCTCGTTTACCTAACCGGTATTTTTTTTTGTTTCATGCTTTCCTAAATTAGCCTCAAGGCCAGTCGAAATTAAGTTTTTCTGAAAAATTTTAGCTTTTTCTTCAATTCTGCCTCCATATATTGGCGTGGCCCAAAGTCTGAAACAAAATGTGAAACTAAGCGTTTTATACGTAAAATATTAAGCAAATTTTTTTCAATTTCGAGCAAAAATATTGAGTAAACTGCGTTTGAAAATTTATATAGAAGGTTTACCAATTAAATTTGTCTTTTTTGTATCTTATATTCATCAGGAGATACTAAATGTCAAATTTCAGCCTTTTAGAACGTCTTACAGTTTTAAAAACTCTGGAGGTAGTTGCACATTTAGACCAATTGTGGGCGTGTCATTGGGCGGATTTCAAAAATTTTTACAATTGTACGCTATGCATGACGTAGACCTCACGTACGAAGTTTTTGCGCCCTAGCTCAAAATTTAAGGCCTAAAAACATGTGACATACAGACGGACGGACGGACATGGCTCATTCGATTCAGAATTCGGTCTCGATCATATGCCCTTAAGCTCTTGGGGGTCTACCATTATTATTTCACCGTGTTACAAATTATGTGACAAACTTAATATACCTCCTATCCTATGGGATGGGGTATGAAACCAAATGAATTCCCGTAACACTGGCTGTTTTGGTTACAAAAAAGCTAAGCGTAGGCTATAATTCGGACACTTACTCTATATACATACGGAGGCTTGCCGTATGAAAACTTTTGGTAATTAGAAAACTCTTCTCAATTTTTATTAAAAATGTACTTCCGAATCAAAGAATGATTTGATTCGCTAGGAAGTATTTCTTCTGAATCAAAGAAATACTTCCTTGCGAAAAACTAATAAATTCGGACTGAAAGCTCATTTCAAATTAAAATATTTTCACGAAGACCTTAATGTTCTAAATATACCTGCTATATATACCTAAAACAACATACCTACATATATTTATTTAGTTGAGGAAGCAAAGCCCTATTTTTAAATATTTTATGTCGCAATTCTTTCGTCGCTTTTTTGCACTAAAACATTATTATGTACACAAAAACCTCAGTCCGTCTGCGACGGATTGCAAAATTCCCTACCCTATATAAAATAACAAATGAATGCTGTCATTCCAAAAAACAATTCATAAGCCTTCAGCCCAATGAATCCGTTGCATCCGTCATGTCACAACTGACAGCTGAACTAAATATACACGTTCTTATGGGAGGCGGCCCATAGAAGAACTTTGTGACGTACGTCACTTCTCATAAGAACGTGTGTATTTCGAATGTAACGGATTCATTGGGCTTAAGGCTTTATTCTAAGTTTTTTCAAAAACATGCAAATTAATCGACACGGTAATCCAAAATAAAAAAAATTTTCCAACACCTTAAACATAGTTAGGTCTAACCACGCAAACGGGTATGTCGTATGTTGACGTATTTGAAAGCCGAAATTATAATACCAAATGGAAAAGATTGAATTTATTGTTTTACAGCTGTCATTAGGGCTACTTCTTTGACTACTATTTATAGGATGGCATAATTTTAATGAGTTTGGCTGATGGTTTATGGATGTTTATTTTATCTTTTGGAACGTATATGATTTGCTGACAACGTATGCCAATACTACGTAAGCAATGACATTTGCGTAGCAGAATTTTTTTCGAAACAATTTAACCTGTTCAAAATAATTTATGCAAATAAACACGTCATTGATATGTAGTTTATTGAATTTAAAACAATAAACATTCTTTATTCCGTTTGTTAATATCTTTTGAAGTCTAATACACTTGGAGTACATATGTATGTACTCCAAGTACATATGTTACATATCTAGTGATGCAAAGTACTACTTGCATAATCCTTTCTTAAAGCAACTATGCGGTATGACTTTAAATCGTGACACATTGACAGGGCACCAATAATTTCTTGACGTGAAATCTCCCTTTTAGGATTTATTTGTTGACGGATGAATAAACCATATGAAACCCTATTTATTCAACTTGATTTAATATAGACATGCATAATAAAAAGGCAATTGTCAACTTTAAAATTATTTTCAGTCCCTATGAAGCTAATATATATGGTTTTCTTCTCCTACGAGTACAAGGGGTTCTCATAAAAACGTCTAAGCATATCGTGAGCGAAAAGAATGAGAAGATATAGGAAAAATTGAGCCCTAGATAAAATGACTTCTCGGTGAAAAAGAAAACGGTGCACCCCTAAATTTGGAGGACCAGATCCGTATTTCAGTCCTAGAACAGCAGGCCTGATGCACCAGACTCCATAACCCACTGTGGGGATCTAAGATATGCAGTTGATCCACTTGGGTTCATCCCCCGGTTAATTTAATTTGCCAGTACCCTGACTAGTACTCGAAATCTTCAACCATAGCCCCAAATAAAATGGGGTAGCACATATAAAGTTTTTGTCGTACTGGCTGTACTGATTCATATTTTTGTGAATTCATCCGCTGCATGTCCTCCTTCTGAGGCCTTTAAACTTAACTTCCGACACTCAAACAGCAGCCATTATCGAAAATTAAAGTGTTGCTATTCTTTTCTGTCTCAAAACTTGCACTTTTAAGCTCAGAAAGTTAGTACAAGGGAACTCAAAGCCATTGGGCGGCGGTTACCACAGGAAGGTATCATATAAGCCTAATTCGTATGAACAGCATCCAACTGAAAAACACCTGCTATCAAGTTCTCTTTTAAAAAAATCGGAACGCTACCTTATTATACATCTTTTAAAAGGCAGAATTTGGTTTAGTAAAAACGTGATGTCCACAAAAGAAAGAAATTTGCTTCTTTTAAGACAGCTAACTAGAAGGCTGCTACAGATTCTCGCTCATCTCTCGTAAAGTTGGAAGAGCACTAGGAATTAAACATTTTAAAGAGAAACCTAGAGATGCCTTGCTGTATTTCAAAAAGCTAAGTGTTTGCGTGTAAGTTATGTCTCACGCCAAAAGCCAAAACAGAAAACCTGTATACCTTACAAGTTATAAATGTTTATACCCCATCCCTTAGGATAGGTCGTATATTAAGTTTGATTCATAGTTTGTAACATAGAGAAATAATCACCGTAGTCCCCAAAGACTTTAATGGCATTTGATCGAGGCCGAATTGTAAGTCGAATGAGCCATGTCCGTCCGTCCGTCCGTCTGTCGGTAGTTTTTAGGCCTTAAATTTTGAGCTAGGAACTTGATATCTGTTCTTTCTAGGCCCCGAAGCAGTACAAGTGTAAAAAAATTTGAAATACGCCCACTGACACACCCACTTGACTTAATAGCATGTAAAATAAAGGTTGTTGCAGGAAGCTGAAATTTGGTATGCGATATCCTCGCTTAAGTGTATTGTGATTGGCATTTAAAAAAAAGCGAATACCGCCCCCTTGTAAGTGTGGTCATACTTAATATGCATTCTAATAAACGGTTTTTATTTGATATATTTGCTAATAATCCAAAAATTTTGCACCATTAAATGTTCAGATATGTGCGTAAGCTATCAACTCAAGTGAATAAATTTTCGCAAAATTTAATAATAAAATATAACACAAATTACCGTGCATACCACTTCTGATAAAAAATATAAACAAAAATACTTTATATTTTTATCGGAAGTGGTATGCACGGTGGTATGCACGGGAGAAGATTCTTAACTGTAATTTACTTACTTACTTACTTACTTAAGGTGGCGCTACAGTCCGGGGTGGACCTGGGCCTCAGCCAACAAGCTTCGCCAGCCAGCTTTGTCTCCAGCTAGCCGTCTCCAGTTTCGCACGCGAAGTTGGCTGAGGTCCCCTTCCACTTGCGTGCGCCACCTGAGTCTCGGTGCTCCTCTACCGCGTCGTCCCTGCGGTGTGGATTCGAAGATTTTCCGGGCCGGGGCGTTGGTGTCCATCCGCTCTAGATGACCCAGCCATCGTAGACGTTGTGTTTTGACTCTTTTGGCTAGGTCGGTATCGCTGTACAGCCCGTACAGTTCGATGTTATATCTCCTCCTCCACTCTCCGTCTATGCAGACGGGACCGTAAATCGTCCGAAGAATTTTCCTCTCGAAGCAGCCTAAAGTGTTTTCATCCGCCTTTGACAGGGTCCATGCTTCTGCACCGTAAAGCAGGACTGGGATGATGAGGGTCTTATACATGGACACTTTAGTTGCTCGAGAGAGGGCTTTGCTACTCAATTGCCTTCTTAGCCCAAAGAAACAGCGATTGGCAAGAGTTATCCTTCGTTTGATTTCAGCGCTGGTGTCATTGTCTGAATTGATAGCGGAACCCAGGTAGACAAAGTCTCTAACTACCTCAAAGTTATAGCTGTCGATGGTGATGTTTTGTCCAAGACGTCGGTGTTGGGTGTCTTTTCTTGATGACAGCATATACTTGGTTTTGCCCTCATTGACTGCTAAACCCATATTCGCCGCTTCCGTCCCAATACTCACGAAGGCTTCACTGACATCACGCTTTGTTCTACCGATTATGTCAATGTCGTCTGCGTATGCAAGTAGTTGAACGGACTTTTGAAAGATTGTACCTCTGGTGTTGGCGCGAGAGTTCTGCACAATTCTCTCAAGTATGATGTTAAAGAAGTCGCATGACAGCGCGTCGCCTTGTCTAAATCCTTTTTTGACATCAAAGGGGTCGGTGATGAACTCACCTTGACGGAACAGCGTGAGTTTTCCATCGTCATCCTGCACAGACTGACGAGTTTGGCAGGGATGCCAAAACTAGACATTGCGCTATATAGCTCGTCTCTATAGATGCTGTCATACGCGGCCTTGAAATCGATGAAGAGGTGGTGCGTATCGATTTGGAATTCCTGGGTTTTCTCCAAGATCTGCCGCAGTGTGAATATTTGATCGATGGTGGACTTTCCTGGCCTAAAGCCACGCTGATATGTGCCTATCAGATTGTTGACAAACGGCTTCAGGCGTTCACACAGTACAGCAGAAAAGATCTTGTATGCGATGTTAAGAAGACTTATGCCTCTGTAGTTGGCACAACTCAGAGTGTCTCCTTTCTTCAGGATCGGGCAAACAATGCTGAGGTTCCATTCGTCGGACATGCTTTCTTCCGACCATATCTTGCAGATGAGCTGGTGCATGCTCCTAACCAGCTCATCGCCAGCGGATTTAAAAAGTTCGCTGTAATTTAACAACCAAGATTTATAACACAATTCGGAGCTTGACAGTGGTCAATTGGGATGGGGTATCCAACGATTCGCATAAGCGGATTGTAACCCTCCCATTAGTTTTTTTTTCATTAAATCCTTTTGGATTGATTATACTCAGGCTTGACTGTAATTTTTCCTTATTTCAATTTTGATTCTACCCTATAAAGTGAAGCAACAAATTTCTTGCTATAGTTCCGCTTCTAAAATGCAATTTCGCTTCCATTCCCGCTTTCGGCATCCCTTGCAAACTATACGCTGACAGTTTGTTGACAGGCGTTGCAATATTTATTTCTTTTTTTCTTAAATTAATTCAGTTTATTGCGGCACGTTTGTGACAGTCCCATAAGGAATTCATTTTTGTTTCGTAACAAAAGTTTTATATCACGAAATCCTACAAATAGAACTTGAATGCGCAAAAATACCTTTGAACATTATATGAATAATAAATCGCAATGCATTGGCCAACAAGCAATTTAATTGTTAGATTCTCTATTTTAAGATTTATGGAATAAATTTAACGTTTCCTTTTTTTGCCGCAAAAAAAAATTTTTAATACATAACAATAGTCTATTAATTTATTGTACAACATTGTACCTATACCTTGAAATAGCTCAACTTATTTTTTTTTATTTTGATGCGTCAAACTGGAGCCTTCAGCTATGTTAGAATTCTTAGCCGGCTTTAAGTAGGTATACATGAAGCAGACGCACACTGTTTTCAAAAGCCATGACACAAAATGTTTAAACGAATTGCTTCTTTAATTTCCGATTTAACGTAAAACCACTTACGAACAAGAAGCAAAAATGAATGTCGATTGGTAATTTTTTTTTAGCTATCGAAATCTTTTTAAAATAAAAAAAAAATCTACTTTTAAGTCAAATGTTGACATGTTATAGAATATGTCTACCTTTATTTAGTAAAGATCTATTCTGAATCACCGCCTGCAAACATGATATGTATGTAGCTTTTATCAGGAAATCAATCTAAAGTCTAAAAGTAAATTGATTGAGGGTTAATTGTAATGTAACTCCGCAGCAAAAGCCTTGAAAACAAAAGATCAAGGCCGACAAAAAATTCAGGAGCTAAGGTATATTGCGATGCATAAGAATCTAAGAAGCGAATATGTATACATTTTTTAATTTGCTTAAAACACATACAGAACCATCCGCCAAACATGTACCTAGTAAAAAAAACACACGACCCTACACCGGCCAGGGTGGTAGAATCAAAGAATTTTTAAATCAAAAAAGCTTTTTTTTTGCAAAAGACTCTGCCCGGTAGTTTGTAAATTAAATAAACAAAATAAATAAATTTAGAAAAGACGGGGACGCCAAAAAGCTACTCTACTCCGTCAAACACGAATCTTAAACAAAACATAAACAAAACATGCGGCGTAAAATTGTAACCTCATTTCGCAGGCCTAAATAGACGCGGACGCGGTGTCTATTAAGAGTTTTTATTTGTAGTATTTTATCTACGTTTCTTTGACAATGATAATGTCATCGTATTGTGTTTTATTTTATTAGTCAAAATATTTATTTTGACACATATGTACTTTGTTTGCAAATCTTACATAATTATCTGGTAGGAAGAATAAAGTAGGGCTCGTAAGTTTGTATTCAGTAGATGGAATTAAGTCATCGCAATAGAAACGAACCGATAAAGTACGATGTGATAAAAGTCCGGAGGATCTATTAAACAAGTCTGGTTTTGAAGCTATAATACTAGCCTGTTCAATAACATAACGACGTTTGTGCTTCGAAGATGAACGCAGATGATACATAATGTACCCACCTACTTGCAACAGAGAAAATGATTCAGAATAATGTAACAAATTCTTAGGTAATGACACCAATTTATATTTGAAATAAACAAAATTAGCCGACTTTATATATATATATATATATTTTTAGGGTAATTACCCAGGCTTATTATGATTAATAATCCGTTGTTAAAGTCATCTTATTATTTTTTTATTAACAAGTGAATGGCCTTTTAATAACGCAATGTTATTACGTTTTATAAAATGTTTATTTTGTTTTTATTACAGGCTTGTATATACTCAATTCCAATGAAACACTCCTACCTTTTCGGGCTTTACAAGAAGGTATTTTTTTAATATGTCGTAATATGGTTCGTTATGCAGCAGATTTCAATTGTGTCATTTTATGACAAAAAAAAAACCTTTTATTAAAATTAAAGGATTGTTAAGATCATTCTCCACTTATAAAGCGCCCACCTGACATGACTGGGGGACCAGCGATGTCGGAAAAGGGCGTTTGAACAACAATTAGCACTATGGCGCACGTGTCGAAAAACAAAACAAGTCGTTTAGGCAAAAAAAATAAGCATTATCCCGCCAGGCACTGCTTATGACTTACGTGGCAGTGGTCCTGGGCTCGAACAGCAATGCTCGTATCAGATTTAGTCTAGTTTCAGGGGAAAGCAAAGTATCGCAACTGCCTAAGGTGATGAGTTGGAATGTTGAAAGCATGACTGTACGTAGCTACGAACTGGAAGAGATGATGGTGTGAAGTCGGGTGGACATCTTGTGTGTCCAATAGACAATTTTCAAGCTTGTTGCTTACAGAGGAGGAGAAATGCTTAGGAGCACATATTCGCCAAAGTTCATATCAACAATGGTCAGGGCCAGCATCTTGTGGATGACGTTAAAATTCTTCAAACGTCACCTCAGTTCTGTCTTGTTCGATACGCCAAAAATTACATTTTTAGTTAGACATCAATTTGTAGGTTTTTGGGCATGAGGAATCCTTTTCTGAAATCCATTTTAAGCTATATCCCTTGTTTTCAGAGATATCCAGAGTCATTTTTGTTCTAAGCGCCACTTTTTCACTATTTTATTGTGGGCTATTTTGTTCAATATCCTAAAAACCATGAAAATGTTTTAGACAGCGTTTCGCGGATTTGACCAAAAACTAAACAAACTTTTATTTCGTGATTTATTTGTTCTATATGCAACAATCACAATTGTTCTATGAAATGTAAACGGACTGTAAAATGGAACTGTTTTATTTCAGTTCTGTTTTGTTCTATGTTATACAAATTAGCCTTTCATCGCTCGTCAGAAGGTATAAACTCGGATTAAATTTGATAAAAAAGTTCGTATGCTTAAAAAAGTATACCAACGGAAAACCTCTTTCGGAAAAGTGATAAATGTAGATCGAAAAATTAACATTGGTAGATATTAATTTTAACGATTATATAGAGCTGATACCCCATTTATTAAATTCTTGTCCTTGGTCCAAAAATGGAAAAACTTTAAGATTTTTTTGCTGTCTAAAGAGATAATGAGAGATATTAAAAATTATAGTTTAGTCGGATTCCCACTTGCCCTAGGATAGGGACAGCGTTATATCTCTAGCTCTTCTTAATTGGTAAGAGCTTGATCCGGAAGCGTAAAACATATCAATTGGCAAAAAATTTACTAAATTACTACATCATAATATTCATGAAATAGATGCTAGCATACAACTAGTAGTTGTAAGAAAGGAAAAAAGAAAGGCACTTGCGAGATATACAACCTTGTTTCTTTTCTAAAAAACGATTGGAGCATAATGGGCTATCAAGAAATTTTATTATTATTTAGCTGGGTACACTGCGAGGTAATAGTTTAGACCCAACTAAATTATATTTGAGGATATGTGCTCTGCTTATATTTTGCCTTGGCCGAGACAATTCATCCTCGAGTACCGTCTCTAAATCTCTTAAATCCCTTCTTTCTCACCCTCCCTATTCCAGCCAAAGCTCCACTCAAACACCCACCTACACCATTCCCTGAGCCGGATCAAGGTATTATAAGACTAGGCTGGAGGCCTAGTCAAATAAATAGTCCAGACATAAACGTGGGCATCCGGATACCTGGCACCCTCCTGATCAATTAAACTTGCCCGTGCACTACGGAGCGCTGCACAGGTCGACCTTCTTTCTTCGCTACTCGTGGGACCAAAACTAATAACCAAAAAACAAAACACTTAATCAGGACACCGGGAAACAAGTTGGTACAACAAAGTTCAATTCAGTACCACCCTCTCCGAATCCTAGCAAGATGGTCGAGGCCCCAAACCTGCCACCACCAAACTGGGATCCCTTACAGGAGAAACGGTTTCCAAAAATCTGTCTACATCAGACACAATTAGGCCTCTCTTGCCAACCTCTAGTGTAGTAGCAGCTAAAACCACGGCAATTCACTCCGGCACAAGACTGCAAATACCTAGTGAAGGCGCAAAAAAATCCTGAATGGACCAACGTCGGTAAAGCTTTGTTAAGATCCCATTGTCAGAAGCGGTGTTAAGGACACTCATATCCTAAAACCTGCTGAAAAATGCAGTGTTAAGGATATCGTTCAAGGACCTGCTGCAAAAGACAATGGAGCAGGCAAGCCATCCCAACTATCCAGCATGGGTCAAAACCCCACCCCTTTTTGCTTTTTGCGGTAACTTAGCGAATTGCTTTTTTTTTAAGTTTTTTGTTATGTTTTGCAACCAATTGCTTTTTTGTACTCCTTATTCCATAACTGGAACTCTATTGACCAATGTAGTCAAATGTCTTTTTTTCTTTCAGTTCTATTTTGTGCAATGTAGTATAAATAATACTCGTAGAACAAAATATCCCCGAAAAAACTGATCAAAAATGGCGTGTAGAATAAGGCATTCACGTGACTATGTCCTGAATTACTCAAAACTCAAGCGATAATTTAGAAAATTAACCTCAAAAGTCAATTTTCAGATCTTTCTAAAATGGTATAATGGTGCACAATAGATAAAATTATACTCGAAAAAGTTATGCAAAACTTTAATTATCGATTTACTCACAACTCGAATTTTGTATAGAACAAGATAGAACTGAGGTGATGACATGTCGGCTGTATTGTAAGGTTACTTTGAATAAACAGTTTTTTAGGTTAGCTTTTCCAAAAGAAACATCTCCTAACTAGGAAAAAGTACCATGATATCACGATCGACAAGTTTGGGAAGGCGAAACAGATACCCGCACAGAGTTCTGACAAAAAATGGGAGTCAACGGATTCAGACGGCTCACGACCTTCATCTTTAAACCAATAAGAATTATCTGATACCTTATCAGTCAGTGGGAGGAAAGTTATATTCTTCCTCTGCCTACATAGCAGAGCAAAGACAAGAGTAATATGTCCTTTCAGAGTCACCGCAGAGCTCCCAATTAAAGTCGATGTATACCAGGAAAGCGACCTAGGTCTTTGCTTTTCATTGTATTCCTTAATTGTCTGCTAAAAGTAAAACTGAAGGTCCCTAAAGTACCTACATCAGTTGTTCTACGCTGACGACGGAGCCATCCTTAGTGAAGATCATACATTCCTGCAGCGAGCACTCGATAAATGGGTGCATGCTTTGGAGGGGAATGGGTCTCGCGTATTAGCCATAAAAGGACAAAGTGTCTTTGTTGCCCTTCTCTGATCCAGCCGAACCAATTCCAGGCATTAAACTGACTGAAAATGTATTTTCCAAGTGTGAAAAGTTTAAATACCTTGCATCTATGATCAATAGCGAAACTGTGATGCCCACGTCAATGATCACATAAGCGTATAGGGTAGATAAAAAGGAAACAAAAGTACGCTTTCTTCTAAGACCAAAAATATGACCCCAAGCTGAAAAGAAGGCTAACAGCCTTCGCCTGACAGACGGAGTAACAAAGCGGTATAAGACAGAAAGTACGAAGATACGAGGAAGCCACTACGAGAAGGAACTTAAAATACTTAAGAACGAAAATAGTACTTGACTGGCCTCAGTGATGGGAGAAATGATCCAAACCGGGAGGTCTGCCGGTATATTCCATGGTCTAATCGGCGTATCCCGCAAGCGGACTATAAGGTATGGAGTATAGAAGTGGGAGGATTTATATGATCCATCAATTCAGATTAAAATCTCCAGCCTTATGAAAGAAGGAAGAAGAAGGATCCAAGAGCACTGCTGCGCTGATACAATATAACCAGTGAGTAAGTGCAACAGTGTGTACGCAGAAGTTAAAGTCCATAAAACGGATCAATGAATACCCCATCCGATCCCATATTGTAAAATGCTGATGCAATTCTTATTTTTTGACATTTCTTACGTAGTGCAAACTTGAAAAGGGGTGTGGTCTCACCACCCCTTATTACTATCAATATTAACAAAGATATTTCCAAGTTACGCTTAGATGTACATAGAAATGCAATTTTTGGTTCGAATTCAATATTTTTGAAAAATCGACCCCTAAAACGGGACGTGCCTAAAAACTTTGCACGAGCGAAATCCGGAATGAAATCTCGTTTACCTTTCCTGTTTTTTTTTTTATTTTATTCTTTTCTTAATTAGGCTTAAGGCCAATCAAAAATAAGTTTTTCTGGAACACTTAAGGGTTTTCGGTCTCGATCGTACCGAGAAATCTCGATGAAATCTCGTTTACCTTTCCTGTTTTTTTTTTTTTTATTTTATTCTTTTCTAAATTAGGCTTAAGGCCAATCAAAAATAAGTTTTTCTGGAACACTTAAGGGTTTTCGGTCTCGATCGTACCGAGAAATCTCGATGAAATCTCGTTTACCTTTCCTGTTTTTTTTTTTATTTTATTCTTTTCTAAATTAGGCTTAAGGCCAATCAAAAATAAGTTTTTCTGGAACACTTAAGGGTTTTCGGTCTCGATCGTACGCCCTTAAGGCCTTGGGCGTCTACCATTATTTTTTCACTGTAGTTTACAAACTATGTGACAAACTTAAAATACCTATCCTATGGGATGGGGTATAAAAAAAATGCGTTTAGAAAATTTTGGATTTTCATTGCCCTGCGACGGCGCCTCGACTTGATACAGGAATCAGGACAACCTTAAAACTATAGGTTATTTCAGTATTCTAATCAATTAAAAAAGTATGATGCCTGATTTTAGAAAATTTAGATTATTTTTTATTTTGTTTTCATTATGATGACTTTATGAATGACATTAGCTCTCCCCCATGTGTGCACACTTGCAGGTCAGCTAATGGCTCTTCTGAGCTGCAAGTGACAGCTCGTTTTTTTTTATGTACCCCAGCATTACCCCAAAATTTTTTTTATGCACCAAAATTTACGTACCGCGTCCCATGGGAGGCTTTAATTTAGCATAATTGAAAACACTGTGAAATAAGCCAAGACCTTAAGATCATGATCGAGATCGAGTTGAATAATCCATGTCCGTCTGTATTTCGGTCTGTATGTGTATCACAGGGTCTTAGGTCTGAATTTTAAGCTTTGACCATAAAATATGATATTTGAAGGAGAAGGTGTCTGTCAACTTAAAAGCAAAATTTGGGTGCGAAATGTAACTCACAGAGAGAGATTTTCAAGGGATCGGGATCGAGAAATTGCGAGTAGAATGTCTTTTCGAATGCCGTTTGGCCTTATATTTGAGGACAAAAAGCTATGCCGGTGGATTTCTAGACTTGGGGGCTTAACATGCGCTAACAAACAGTTTCTTTATTTATTTTAATAAAAGCATTAAAGACCTGCTTACCAGATGATAGAACTTTTAAAAAATAAATTTAGAGCAGCAGAATGGCGTAACAAAAATAATTGTTAATTATATTGAAGTTGAAAGCAAATTACTACAGTTGTTAATGGGTACATATTCAAAATGTGATGTATCCGTATCAAATCGATTTGCGACACTTGATTTAAATTTTTTGTAAAGGGCGCTTTCGATATCTTACACTGTTCAAAAAACCTCTTATAGGCTGACTTCAACAAAAAAAAAACATAACTACGGATTTAAAATTTTTTTGCCACGCTTCCATTTTACCTTATCATTCATTGCCATTGCCATCCCAGACTGACAATTATATTTGTTACACCTTACCATGCGCAACGTGAAAGCACAATCAACTCGCAATTTTGTTTATTTATAAACAAAAAAAGTGTTTGCTTAGCTCTTGACTAATGTGTTCTTGATAAGGCAGCACTGACCTTTCCACTGTAATGTAACGCAGACTGTAATGTGACACTTACTCCACCAATCTTCATCCGACACACTATATGTAGTCGGATAGTACAAAAAATTAATAACAGCAACAAGCAATTCACTGTAGTTCCAATTAAATAGAGTGTTTGATAAGCTATATATATGAACCATCTGTCAGGTGAACAGAATGACAGATAAAGAAAGCTCATGCTCTTATTAAAGTGAGTTTGTGTATCTTGTTTTGCTATTGCTACCTGTCGGATGCATGAGCTGAGCATAATGTAGTACACTCGTGCACACTTGATAAATGTGTTTTATTTTTTACTTTGATGTATTCGCACACTATTTGACCTTGGCAGAGAGCGATACCCAATGAAATTCCCACATTACCGCGTGCTTGGTGATAAAATAACCTAGTTTCTAAGGTGTAGGTACCTATTTGTAGGTATCTCACGGCATTTGATTCATTTTTATTCACCATAAGAAAATATAAACAAGTTGTTAGAGTTGTAATTTCCTACCTGAATTGAATTGCCAATTTTTTTTTATTGCTGATGAGGTGTTTTACTTTGAAGACGATTAGGTGTCACTGTCACTATTTAGGTATTTTTGCAAATATTTTTAGTAAAGAACCGAATTTAATAAAAAGACTGATGAGCTCTCGTGCAACAAAGTAAAACACAAACTACTGTAGTGCGTCGAGAAACGAGAGTACGTAAAATTTTCTGTCGGCGCACCGTATACTTCCTCTGTCATTTAGTTACTTGACACGGGGAGGTAGGTAGAAAAGAGGTACCAGAATTAACGATTTTAAACAAAGAGAAGTGAAAGAGAGCATTTTACTAAACAGTAGAGCCCGTAAATATGCTACCATGTTTCAAAATCGATCGGAACTTTTTGTTTGAAACTAGAATATTACTAATGATTCAATTAATATTCATTTTAATATATTGAATTAATATCATTTTATTTTATTTTCTGTCCAGCTCTGTCTCTAGCTAGCCGTCTCCAGTTTCGTACGCGAAGTTGGCTGAGGTCCCCTTCCACTTGCGTGCGCCACCTGAGTCTCGGTGCTCCTCTACCGGGTCGTCCCTGCGGTGTGGATTCGAAGATTTTCCGAGCCGGGGCGTTGGTGTCCATCCGCTCTAGATGACCCAGCCATCGTAGACGTTGTGTTTTGACTCTTTTGGCTAGGTCGGTGTCGCTGTACAGCCCGTACAGTTCGATGTTATATCTCCTCCTCCACTCTCCGTCTATGCAGACGGGACCGTAAATCGTCCGAAGAATTTTCCTCTCGAAGCAGCCTAAAGTGTTTTCATCCGCCTTTGACAGGGTCCATGCTTCTGCACCGTAAAGCAGGACAGGGATGATGAGGGTCTTATACATGGACACTTTAGTTGCTCGAGAGAGGGCTTTGCTACTCAATTGCCTTCTTAGCCCAAAGAAACAGCGATTGGCAAGAGTTATCCTTCGTTTGATTTCAGCACTGGTGTCATTGTCTGAATTGATAGCGGAACCCAGGTAGACAAAGTCCCTAACTACCTCAAAGTTATAGCTGTCGATGGTGATGTTTTGTCCAAGACGTCGGTGTTGGGTGTCTTTTCTTGATGACAGCATATACTTGGTTTTGCCCTCATTGACTGCTAAACCCATATTCGCCGCTTCCGCCCCAATACTCACGAAGGCTTCACTGACATCACGCTTTGTTCTACCGATTATGTCAATGTCGTCTGCGTATGCAAGTAGTTGAACGGACTTTTGAAAGATTGTACCTCTGGTGTTGGCGCGAGAGTTCTGCACAATTCTCTCAAGTATGATGTTAAAGAAGTCGCATGACAGCGTGTCGCCTTGTCTAAATCCTTTTTTGACATCAAAGGGGTCGGTGAGGTCTTTGCCGACCTTGACGGAACAGCGTGAGTTTTCCATCGTCATCCTGCACAGACTGACGAGTTTGGCAGGGATGCCAAAACTAGACATTGCGCTATATAGCTCGTCTCTATAGATGCTGTCATACGCGGCCTTGAAATCGATGAAGAGGTGGTGTGTATCGATTTGGAATTCGTGGGTTTTCTCCAAGATCTGCCGCAGTGTGAATATTTGATCGATGGTGGACTTTCCTGGCCTAAAGCCACACTGATATGTGCCTATCAGATTGTTGACAAACGGCTTCAGGCGTTCACACAGTACAGCAGAAAAGATCTTGTATGCGATGTTAAGAAGACTTATGCCTCTGTAGTTGGCACAACTCAGAGGGTCTCCTTTCTTCAGGATCGGGCAAACAATGCTGAGGTTCCATTCGTCGGGCATGCTTTCTTCCGACCATATCTTGCAGATGAGCTGGTGCATGCTCCTAACCAGCTCATCGCCAGCGGATTTAAAAAGTTCGGCAGCTAGGCCGTCTGCGCACATGAGACGGTTGGAGTCAAAATGATTCTTTAGTCAAAACTGTTTTTACAAAATTCTGCTTTGAAAATTTTGCTTTTCAACCTTCTGTTTAGCAATATTCTCGTAATGCCGCCCCTGCCAGTTTCTTTCTTGCTTTTGATTTACGTAAAAATGAGTGCAAATTTGCTTAAAGCTCAACACAGATGAGCAGTTGGTCTCCCTCTCCACGTATTACTGTTAACAGCACTGTACTTAAAACAGATGTGCACCCTTTTTATACCCTACTTAGGGTATATTAAGTTTAATGCTTAGTTTGTAACGCAGTGAAATTATCGCCGTAGACCCCTAAGACCTTTAAGAGATATGAATGGGACTGACAGGAGAATCGATTAAGCTATATCCGTACGCCCGTCTGTCCGTTTCTAAACCACTTTTAAGCCTTAAATCTTAAGGTAAAAGCCAAAAGTTAGTAAGTGAGCTAGAAGTCCAGTCCTTCAGATCAAGTTTAAAAATTAGTTGAATCCGCCAACAGACACCCCCACTACCAGACCTGTATATGCGATCATGTCTAATTTTCAAAAACACTTTTTTCAAGTTTAAGCTATGTGACAATGGTGTTAGCGCACTAATTTTTGGTATGTGACATTGGTTTGTAATTGTCTTTGAAGAAGCAGAAAAAATTTGGCTCACTGAAGCTAGCGAGCACACTTCATCGGCCACACAAGGGATCCGGCGGGTTGATTATAGCATTTTTTGTTACGCCAATCCTTAATTTGAAACTTCACCCGGTTCCGGGAAAAAGAAGATTTCGCTTGGTTCAGATGAAATTTTGACCCGGTTAATTTTTTGCGGTAACCGCGGTGACGAACCAGTATTGGGCCGGGGTTTTAATCCAAAATTTATATAAAAGCTATACTTTGTATGCTAATTGTGCTAAAAATTGTTTCTAGGATAAATATTAAAGGAATATTTTTTATTCGAACAAAATTATCATTTTTAATAAAAATAAAAACTTGTTATAACTTGTTCAGGGCTGTTGATTATATAACTGTTCCGACACTCTGTTCACTCAGGATTAGACTCCGATTTGAAATGAATATTTTTAATATAGCTGAGTATTTTTATTTGTTTAGTTATTTATAAGGTTTAAACCATAACCATTTGACTTGCTCGTCTCGGTCTTATTTCTAAAATATATAAGGGACGATAAATATTTAACTACTTTTAAAACTTTATTATTAAAATTAAAATATCTTCGGGTATAAAAAAAAATTTATTTGTTTAAAAAAATTATCAGTTTTCAGAGTTCACTATTTCTCGACGCATCTGTTTCTTAGCTAAGCTTAAGAGAAATTTACTTTCTCTTCCGATTTCCATTTGTATTGTATTTTGTATGGAAACATATTGTTTATCATCCTTTAATAACTTTAGCTTATTTCTTTACTGAAGAGTACCATATAAATGGGAGAAGTGAGACTCGTGGTCGTAGTCGCATTGGCAGTATAAAACGACTGATGTAATAAAAGAAGAAAATTTCATGGAAGGTGATTTAATTATAGGTACTTTTCGCGTATTGTTGCGAGAGATGCAGCGAACTCAGATGAGTTCAGATTCAATCATCATGGGCATTTGACCATGCAATGCTTTGCTTAACCCTGATATGTTTTCAATACCTCTTTAATGAGTTGCGCGTCTTACACAGCAAATAAGAAATGCTTTTAAGCAGTTTCATTGCTTGATTTCACACACTTCGGGAACTTTCACAATAAATTTATTAACTTTTTGGAATCTAACAGACAGTTTACAGAGTTTTCCAATTTATAATGTTACCTCCGCTTTCTATATACAAAAATCCAAATTTATGTGTTGCATATGTAGGGGCTCAACAACATGTTGGATCCCTATAATATGCAATAGCGCTTTTGGGAAGAGACTGTCGTCCCAGTTGAACGTTACAGCTTCAAATTCGTGTATGTACATACATACTTTTCTTATTTCGAACTCGCAATAAATTATCTATTCGACAGGTTAAGGATATGATACCAAGCAAAGGAGAAATATTTAATGCGCAAGACAGGCGTCACAATTATTGTGTCCTTCATCAATCATGGTTATTACCTACTTTATACTATATACCACCTAACTAAACCTCGATAAAAGTTTTCATAATGATATCTTTTTAAATTCGATCATATTCAAAGGGCTATTGTGGACTATGAGGCTACATTATGGCTTAAAACTGCTGAGGAACATTATGATGAGATAAGATGACGTACAATTCAATTCCGCATACGTAATGGGAACAAGTTTACCGTAGGTCCAAGTGGAATTTAGTTGTTATTTATATGCTTATATATGTATTTCAGTGTCCTGATTACGAATGTGTTATTAAAAATTGCCGGTCTCATTTAGTTAAAAAGTTATAGCTACTCTAAGTTTCAATTTTTCCATACAAAGTCCTCATCTTAGACTTTTAATTTCTGCCTAAGTAAGAGTATGCTACAGAAATCTGACAAGATTCGCTGTAAAATAAATTTGCTTTTGGTGACAACAGTGTTTGGGCGGCCCGCTTCGCGGGTTTAAAGGAATTCAAGTTTTCAACTCCCTTTTTCGCAGGGTTTAGCCGCTCACGCGACTTCGTCGCTCCGCTAAGGGTAAGTGCCAGTTGTCTGGCAGGCGCCAATGGCCATTTACGGGTATGTTAAAGTTGCACTCTTTTTGAATTTCTTTGGCTTATAACTTCTTAACTTATCGAGACCGACAATTTCTAATAGCATATTCGGAATCAGGACACCCAAATCCATATATTAAGATAAAAAATCCAATACATTCCACTTAGACCTACGTTAAACTTATGCCACGTCATGTTCTGATATTGATCGAAATTAATAGAATGGAAATAAAATCGTGATTTTAGTTGAACAGCCTTGTAGGAAGGTATGATTAAAAAATAAAAGTGGCTTGTTTTGAAAATATGTGCCCTCCGGCTTTTCGAAAAATTTAAAATTCTGATCCTGGTATTTTTAAACATTTGCTAATTCTTAGGCCACAGGTGCTTGACTGATGGAGATATTTTAACCAAAAAAAAACTAGGTTTTACTGCACTATTTTAGACCTAAAGAAGTGTTTAGAAATAATGCAAGGCAACATAAGTTGCTTTCTGTATTATGCTTGCTGTATTTCATTTATTTATTACACTTAATGTTCTTGTAAGATTAGTATACAATACACATCTTTAAAATAGAACATGCATATAAATGTTATAGTAAATTGCAATAGCAATGAAAGAAGAAAAGTTCTGTATTAGAAAATTAAGTAACAATATCAAAATCAAAAACTTTAAATATTAAATTAAATTTAATTTACAATTTTTCACAAAGACAGAACGAAGAGCAAAGGATAGCAAAAGAATAGGGAGAGAAAGTGGAAAGCAGAATAGTTTAATCTAATAAGAATTGTTTTTATAATATTTGAACAGTTTTTTCCTAATGGCGCTTCGGTTAATCGCTTTATGTCGATGGGTAGAGTGTTCCAATGGCGAATCGCAATCACAAAGAAACGCCGTGTTGTTTTAACAAAGATACATGTATCTGGGCGAATTCAATTTTTTCATACAGATGTTCTTTTGATGTTATTATTTTGTGGAGAGATAGCACAAGGCGGTGTTTCATAATTGCATCTAATGAGCACCCTACAATCTGTTTGGTATAGAAGGATATATACCAAATATATGCCTCGTGCACTCGTACAGCTATTGTAGGTAACATATTATTTCACCGCATTACTAACTATGTGACAAACTTAATATGCATCCTATTCTATGAGATGAGGCATAAATATATCGCGATAACATTATAGCAGGAAAAAAGATATAGAACACACGTCAAATAAAAATGGGAAATTCGGCATAAATCATTCGGCAAAATCTTGGCCACTTGTCAGTGTGTTTTCATATTTATCCCTGAGATTTATCATCATCCGTTGAGCACACAATAGCGCTGCTTGTTTTTATGCGCTCTAGAAATATTGTACGCTTTTATCCATTGCCTTTGCACACTCGTGAACATACAGCGAAGGACATGTCCACTCGGCTGTGTTGTGTTTGCTGTCGCTGCCTGAGTATGACACCAAAACTGGTAATATTCATTTAGAAGGAGGTGTTCATCAAACACCTCCCTTTGTCAGTGGAAAAAGGTGACAAGCGCTTACACCCAGCAAATAATGTTTCTAAGGAGGTTACAGAAGCCTACAAGCAATGGGAGGTCACCAAGGCTTTTCTATTGAGCCGTATGCACCTTTACATCTGAGAGCTGTTTACGGAAAAGGCACATAGCACGCAGCAGGTGTTAATGGGAGTAGGTTAGGCCTTGGCAAACAAAAATCGTATGGGAGAGGGATTGATTTCAACTGTAGGCTTTCACTTATTTCAGAAAAAATTTTTATACTTACATATATCGTATGTAAATTTTTCAACAATAATCCTCTTCAACAATGATAATCCTCCATCTTAGGGAGGATACACTCCATTTATCGCCAGACTATACCACACGTGGAGCTAATTAGGTTTCCCCATTGGAGATCCAAAATTCGAAGAAGATACACAAAAGGAGCACAAGCCATAAAAAAGTGACCGATATGATGCAAGAGCAACAGTTTGGTATTGCTTTACAACCCACATCGTAAAAAGTGAATATCATACATAACATTTATATGCTGAGTTAGGCCTGGAAATGTCCCTACCAAAAATTGAAGCAAACTGTCTTTTTCCAAATCCAACGAGGGCCAAAAGCGAAAATGAAATTCGTGCATGTGAACCGCCTAGATCATCTCCATGTCCTGGACGAGGCGAATAAAACTAAGAGGGTGACAATGTGACATGGCGACAAAATACATATGATAATTTTTATGTTGCAAAGTGAACAGCCTTTATAAAATTCGATTATTCATGATTTGATGTACCGGAAAAGTGGCAAATCTAATCCAAACTGGTCACTATTATTCATCTGTTGACAACCACCTCCAACTTCGGGGATGTCGACTTTCTCTTGTTATTTGACACTTTCAAGAAGTATGAAATCGAATAAGTAAACTAAAAAAATATTTTATTTCTTATGCCCGGTTTCACAGTGCAAATTTGAACGCCGTTTAGCGACATTCAAATTTAAACTGACGTTCAGAACAAAAATGTGTTTTTCAGTGCTAGTTTAAACCTAAGGGAGAGTTTATATGACAGTTTCACTTCAACGCCCGCCGTTGATGGTTTAAACTGCCGTTTAACGTTTAAACCGACGTTTGACACGACGTTTGATGAAAACGGGAATTAAGTTTTGCTCAAAAATACTGTGAACGTCACAAATATCACGTTGCCTTGAGAATTTCAAATTAAAATTGCGAAGAATCTCACATTTTTTTAAGCTTTGGATGCAAATATCTCCGAAACAGAAATCGCCGAAATCGGCGTGTAGTTTAAAGAACACCGTACAATTCTTGATATTTTCCTTTTCTTCACGGATTCTTTGAACCAATTTGAAAAAAAAGTATGCGCTGAGATATGACAATTGGTCTACAAAACTAAGGAAAAACAATAACCGAAAGTTTAGCTAAACGCTCGATCAATTTCTACTGAAAAACACCAACGGTTTAAGCAATGACGTTAAACTTTCGTGAAAGTTTAACTAATCGTTAGTTTAAACGTTCACAGTGAAACCGGGCATTAGTATTTATAAGGTTTTGCTAAAGCGAAGTCAAATTTTTGTTAAACAGTTTTAAAACTGTGGCACCCGGTGCGGCAATTATAATGTCACACCCCCCACGCAAAAAAAAAATTAAAATGCCACTTTTATATAAACTAAAACTGATTGTAAAGTTTGGACAAGATTAGCGATTGCTCTTGCCGACTAAACGGCTACCTACTGCCTACTGCCTACCAAACAGATTCATAAAAGATGAGATAGAAACTAAATTTAATACCTAGTCACGGGTATATTGTCACCCTTTTAATTATTTTTGAATTTTCAACTTGTTGTCTTCAACCGAAGGGTCGTTGAGTCATACATATACTTCACTTTTAATTTTCTTTTAAATCTTGATTGGAAGTCAAGTAAAATTTGTGTTTGGGCAAAGCGTGATAGAGCCCACTGAAGATCTATCCATCACGTCAAAGAAATACCTGGGGTAAAGATTATGCCACTAGTACCATATAAAACTTTAAATGACACCATTTAAATTTTAATAAATGCCTTGTACTAGCAACTTGCTATTTAGCTTCTTATTAAAATTTATTTATAAAACTAGACATTTTATGGATTGTAAGTAAAAGCTCAAAAAAGCGATAACGGCCAGAAAAACGGATGGCATGGGCCCCTCTTTTTCAGTAACGGTAAAAAAAAAATCGGACACAGAGTACTTCCTAAGGTTTGAGAAAAAGTTGTTACAGGGTCTAAAATAATTAATGGTTTTTGAGATACTGAAGTGATAATAAATAATAGTGATAATAAATGAAGTGCCAGTGGTATTACTATCTTATTAACTAAATTTCACTCTGGCACAGGCAACTTCGGAAAAATGATTGCGAAAAAGTTTATTTAAAAGTGAAAAATTACAACGATTTACAATTCCACAAACATTATAATAATGGCTGGCTCTATGATGATTTTAAACGCTGCTAGGCGAGCATCGTCAGGAACCATTATATTATAATGATACTAACATTAAATGAGAAGTCTTCTTAGGGTTTCCCATAGGAAAACAAATATTTAAAAAACAAATTTTTCACTTTTCAATATTAAATAACATTTTTTATGGCCTTGCCATAGAGGCCGCTCCCCAATATAAGCAACGCTACGTTTGGTTACCTTTTTAATTAAAAAGTTTTTTGGTTAGCTTTTTTATTAAAACCAGTGAGTAAGTGCTACAGTCTGTACGCAGAAGTTACAGTCCGTAAAACAGACCGTTGAATACCCCATCCTATCCCATTATAAAATGCTGATGGCATAGTTATTTTTTGACATTATGTAAGTAATGCAAACTTCAAAAAGGGGCGTGGTCCAACTGCCCCTAATTACAAACTGTTACTTATAAGATATTTCCACAGATATTTCCAAGTTACACTTAAATGTACGTAAAAATGCAATTTTTTGGTTCAAATTCAATTTTTTTGAAAAATCGACCACTAAAAGGGGGCGTGGCAAAAAACTTAAAATAAACGAAATCTGGACTGAAGTCTCGTTTACCTAACCTGCTACCTTTTTTGTTTCATGCTTTCCTAAATTAGGCTGAAGGCCAGTCGAAATTAAGTTTTTCTGGAAAATCTTAGGTTTTTCTTCAATTCTGCCTCCAACTGTAGGCGGGGCCCAAAGTCTTGTATTAACAAAATTGGAAATACAAAAAATGTGGAACTAAGCGCTTTCTACATAAAATAGTGAGCAATTTTTTTTCAATACCGAGCAAAAATATTGAGTAAATATCTTCAAATAGATGCAACGCCCACTAGAGGAGGATTTTTTGGTCTTTTTGTGTCTTACATTCACTAAGAGATGCTAAATGTCAAATTTCAGCCTTTTAGAACGTCTTACAGTTTTGAAAACTCTGGAGGTAGTTGCACATTTAGACCGATTGTGGGCGTGTCTTTGGGTGGATTTCAAAATTTTTTACACTTGTACTGCTCCGCATGACGTGGAGCTTACGTACGAAATTTTACCCTATCTCAAAATTTAAGGCCTAAAAACATGTGACAGGCAGACGGACGGACGGACGGACATGGCTTTTTCGATTCAGAATTAGGGTCTCGATAATATGCCCTTAAGGTCTTGGGGGTCTACCATTATTATTTCACCGTGTTACAAACTATGTGAAAAAATTAATATACCTCCTATCCTATGGGATGGGGTATAAAAATGGCGGACCGTTCCGTGTATAATTTCGTACGTGACGATATTATTTTGCGTTAGTTTTACCTCTACTTGTAATTTAATGCGTAAACGTTTTAATATGAACATTTATTGTAGACGCCTATTTAAAAGCAAAGCCTAACCTACCAGATATAATTTTTGAAGTAGATTTCCACAATCAAATCTGTCTTCATAAAAGCAAATTAAACAGGGACCGTACCTAATTGACTTTTTTTTTTAAAGGCTGATGCGCAGGTATTTAAAGCCCAACATAATAAGTGTTGCAAATTGTTTGTTTTTCTCTAAAAAATATTTTTTTGCCCAAGGTAAATGGGTTCATCCGACCAAATTTTTTGCTGTCAGCCAATAAAATCTAACATATAAAATTTAATATAATTTTTTGCGAAACAAATGGGTACGTTTGACCCAATATTTTTACGGCCCGATATGAAATATTCCAAGAAAGTGTGCAGGTGCACTCATATTCTCCTCCAAAGGTGAGTGATGATCTATGCACTTGAACATAGGGTAATCACCCTTCAATTAGTGGTTTGGCCTCGCGGCGACTCATGGCGTGGCCCTCGATTTTGCCAATTCATCTACGAGTAGCTTGCGAAATAGTCTTTATGATTGAGCTCAAAAAATGATAGGATTCGCCAACTATACCTCAATAATATAGTTCATCATTATCACAGTTAGTCTAATTTTCAAACTCTAAACCAAGACCTTAGGCCTTAAATTCATTCCTAACAGATAAGGTCGTCGAACAACTTGTAGTCTTTGCATTACGAATGAAACCGATAATGTCTGCAATTTTCCTTTTTTGCTCGAAATTAGTGGATTGTATTTTAGAAAGAGCCAACTAGGTCTTGATGAGGCTAAACAAATTTTAAACGGAATCAACGGCTGGGAGACACTTTTCCAACATTGTAATCAAGCTTTACGATTTCGAAACAGTTTTGTCGATTAGTGTTTTAATTGTTTTGTGCAATTTATATCTTAGTATATATATAGGCATATAAATACATATTTATATAACTATTAATTATACATAATTTTCTTTTTTCTTACTCTGCTTTGTTACTTCTTAACATTTTGATTTTTTATTGTTTTCATCGTTCATCAAATAGATATGTAAACGTGTGCATTTTATCGTTTTCACTTTATCTTAACAATTTCAAAAACATTTCATAATATGAAGTTTAAATAAGAGACTTAATATTTTGAACCCAAAAATATTAAAGGCATCTTTTACCCATTTTCGATGGCACAAAAAAATATTGGGTGTAGATTATATAATTCGAATTATTTTCACCAGAATTATAGGTAATACTGGGTAATATGAACTTATTTGCTTCAACTACAAAAAAAAATTTTAGCTCAATCGGTTTCGGCTGCTCTGTAAAAATAAAAGTTTTAATTAACTATCTAATTAATTTTCCCAGTTATATTATGTGGCCAAAAATACTTATTTTATTTGGTCCATTTTCAAAATGGGTTGAGTTCTTAAAGGCATCACAGGAATCAACAGGCATCTTCATCAGCATCAACTTTATGGTTTAACTACTATGTACTGGCCTTTTTTGCAAACAAAAATCAAAAAACCTAATATTTCCGATCCCTTAAAGGAAATAAATGAATTATAGGTTTTCGGGAGATGTCAAATTGTTGACCTTCTGAATGCCGTATGTCTTCGCTCAATGCCCTTCTAGCTACTACTGTCTTTTCACATTGGTTTAATCTTCGATGCTTTTGAAAATTGTGGTTTGGCTTCGCTACAAAAGAATCTAACTCTTTTCTCATTATTTCGGTTCTTCGTTTTAAAGGTACCTTACAGAAGCTCTAACACTCCTCTATATTCCGAAAATATATTATCATATTGCCTCCATTCATCTAAAAAACCAATTGGGCTAGTTGATCTTACATTCGCGGCGGCCTTTTCACCTCGATGTCATCCGTGCGACATAATACCAAGAATAACATTTTTAATTATCTTTTTATAGTCCGCTTAAATTTCATTAGTCTGCAATAAATCACAACGATGCAAAGTGTAGTCGACACTGCGGCTTTTCTTCGTTTTCCATGTTAATAAATAAAACTCAATATTCCCATCCCAGATTTTCACTGTGGGTGCATTGGTATTAGGTACGCAACCTCATTTCTTAAAACATATCACCGAGCAAATTCACAATATAAATTTGTAGCGGGATAACAAAATGTGAATACAGCAAATATCACAACAAACAACCGCCCGCCCCCCACCAATGTCGATTAAAACGTCACATCACCGAATTTTATTATTTTAATTTATCCAGGAGGAAAATTATCGCCGTCTCCACTTCTATTTGTGATTTGTGATACTACGCAACACAATCGATCACTAAAAATATAAACGAGTATCGTCTCAACACACCGACGCACGCACGATGCCTGGCTGGTGTTACACTTCGCGATCACCTACGATCGCACACGACATTTTGACTCACTAAATTATACACTAAATGGGCGTGAACAAATTAAGAGCCGTCCCATCGCCCAACTATTGATGTGTCGAAAACTCTGTTTTCGTAAAAATAGAATCCACTCAAATGCGAGGAGGATTTGGATTTTTTGATTTCGATTTGTTTGTCACCAAAAACACATGGTGTCACTTAAGTATGCAACTCAGTCTGTAGTTGGTTTACGGGTCGGTCGTGTGGATTTGAACTAGTGGCGGAATTTTCGAAAATTTAATTGAACGTGTTTTTGAACGCAAACAAAATCTTAATCTAATACTTATCGATTGAAATAGATCATTCAAGTGCACAAGTGAAGATGACAAAATACACAAATAGCAAGATGATTCAAAGTGATCAAAATATGAAAAGTGATTGTGATTTTCAACACCGGCCGTATCATAATTTTTACTCCAGATATGACCATGGGAATGCGTACATGCACCGCGAGGACAAACAGGCAAATTTGACACCTTCACCAATTTTTACGGATTACGACGATAATAGTTTGAGCTCCGAGGAACATGTTCTAGCTCCATTGGTGTGCTCGTCTGGACAGTCACGACCCTGCCTGACGTGGGCCTGCAAGGCTTGCAAGAAAAAAAGCGTCGCTGTGGATAGACGAAAAGCAGCCACAATGCGTGAACGAAGAAGGTTGCGGAAGGTAAACAATGCTCAAATAGGTGTTGAGAAGGATTATTTGCTTTAATTTTTCATTTGCATCATTTGAAAAAAAAAGGGAATTTTTGCAGACTTTTCTTAGAGTAATTCGGATTAAGTGAAGTTTGTGTTTTGGGCATGGCGTGCGGTTACCCAACTGACGATCAAACTGTCACGCCTTTTGTGAAATACGACATAAAGTGGAGACTACTCCCACATTTTTTTTGAAACTATTCAAATATTACCCCAAAAAACGTTTTTACGTGTTAAATAAGCAATTTGCTAGTTATTAGTAATAATGTTTAAACATTTTGGAAATTACATGTACCTATTTCATTTTGAAATTTTACATCTCGCACCGTGATGAATAATTCGAACTATGCTTTTAAGGTTGGAAATCATGTCTTTTTGTTATCCAATTAAATAAACGACGATGTGATAAATAAAAACGATGTGACAATAAAACAAAGCCAAATCCATTGTAGCCAAAAACCAAAGTTTTGACTCTATTAAAGCTACAGTCCAAAACAATAATGCCGAAAAAAATTGCGACTAGCTTTCAATTCTACTTCTACTCCTCGTACTGCTTACGAACGACCCCATTCTTCAGCTCCATACAGCATACCCATCGAGCAGAGTCGCTTCAAAACGTTTATATTTTGCATTCAAATTCAGGTCCTTGCGGTTGATACAGTTTCGCCATATTGAGGAGCAGCTTTCTCTATTTGCAACTTGCGCAATAAGTGCGCTGACATGTTACGGTTTGACGTAAATTGACCTCTATTCCTAGTGACTATAGACCAATAAGCATCTTCCCGTACCTACTTCTCCGAAGTCTTTGAGTGGGAACTTGTGCTTGCTTCACAAATCTTCGACAGGATACAGCTGTTCCTGTGCTATGGTCAATATCGTGGTATGGATATTCGAAATGATTTTTATGTTGTTGTAACTTTGCTATGTTTTATCGACTTGTCAAAGGCTTTTGATAAGGTGCATCATGGAAGCTTAAGTATATTTTGGGATTCGGTGACAGAGCTGTTAAGCTCCTTTGCTTTTTTTATCAAACAAGTTGCAAAGTTGTAATTGCCGAGAGATTCTCTGTACTTAAGCCGCTTGTTCAGGGAATGCCACAGGGATCTACTCAGGGTCCAGTATTATTTTGAATCTTTGCTAAAGACCTACCCTTGCTGTGCAAATATTGATTTTATTTTTTTTAAGCCGACGATACTCCGGTACTTCGGCTTATTTTACTCAAACTATCTTTAAGCAAGTTAGATCAGCTCATCTCACTAATGAACCCAGATGTTTTTGCAATCCACAAATGGGCTAAAAATTAATGCGTCGCGTTCCCAATATTAAAAAGGTTCTCTGAACTAAGCAACTGTGTCCATGATAATTGGCTAGCGAGTTGCAAATTAAAAGTAGTAGAGCCTGCAATATAGTATAATACACTAGTATCTATTAAGAATATCAGCAGGAATCTCAGGTCGGAAATCTTTACCTAAAGAATGACATACTTTACCACCTTGCCTTGCAATAAATTGAAAATTGTAATTGAAAAGCTCTTCTAATAGGTCATTCAAAAGCAAAACAAACAGTAGAGTACTAATCACGAAACCCTGTTTCATGCCAATCATCGTTTAGAACCCTTCGGAAAGTTGGTCTCCATTCCAAGCTGCTGTTTTGCTGTAAGGTGCCTTCAGCAGCAGGATAACTCTCGTGCTTTGACCCTTGCAGTGAAGGTTGAAAAAAAGTGCGTTTCTGTCAATGGATTCGAATTCGAATGCAGCCTCGAAATTTACGAAAAACATATAAAACCAAGCGCTTTTGTCCAACAAATATTGGTGAGGATGAAGATCTGATCAGTTGTTATTGTCCTTTCCTTAATCCTTTTTTAGTAGTCGGTAGGTCATTGATGGTTTATTACCCAAAATGTTTTATATCTTATTATGCCCGCTCAGTTGTAGACTTATTTATTTTTATAACAAGCTAAAAATTGGTGAAAATATCGCCATTAATGTCCTAATGGGATTTCCTAAAGTTCGAAAAAATCGGAGTTGGGGAAAACCACCCTCTTGAGAAAACGGCTGCCTCCTGTACGTTTAAAACTACAAGGAATCGTTTAAGGATTAAATTTAAAATTTAGCATCTCAGTAATTATAAGAGATGTAACTGAAAAATTATAACGCTATACTTCCTCTAGAGGGCCAACAAATAACTAGAAACCAGTTTTTGTGAGTGTGACGCATTTGATTGAGTGATTGAGAGCTATTCTAAGAATTGATTCTGGTGAGTTTTGTTTCCGTTTTGCTTTTTGGTTGTATTCTTCTTTGGTGCGGTAACTCACCCTTATGGATGGGAGTGATGCCGCATTTTTGGGGGTAAGATGCCGCATAAAAAATATTGTCTTTTTTATATTGACAATATTTTTTATGCGGCATCTTACCCCCAAAAAGGCGGCATCACTCCCATCCATAAGGGTGAGTTGCCGCACCAAAGAAGAATATTGTCTTTTATAACTTTAGAGAGCATGGGGGTGCCGTGGCGTAGTGAATAGTGTGTGTGCTTACTACGCCGGAGGTCTGGGTTCGAATCCTGCCATCGTCACCTGAAAAAAAAGACTTGTTCTTTTTCACGGCCCCCACCTCCGCGAGGGTCTGACAAGCCCTCCGAGAGTATCATTTGTCTTGAAAAAATTCTCAACGTGCCGTTCGGATTCGGCAAAAAATTGTAGGTCCCTTTGTATGTAAAAAAAAATAACACACCAGCATACATTGTTGAGAAGTTGGCCCTGGTTCACCTCGAGCTGTTGCGCCACTCTATTTATTTTATTTATTTTAACTTTAGAGAGCGAAACGTCACTTAAAACAAGAGAATAACTACACAAAAAAAAATTGCTTAATCTGGCCAAGATGACGCCAAATCCATTGGTATATGGAGTGTTGGGAGAATTATTTCACCCATACCAGGAAGGAAGACTGGTTAAATTGGGCAAAATATAATAAGTGCCTGCATGAAAAATGTTCACTCTATAAAACGAGTTGCATGTGCAATGAGGGCGGGCGAGATGAAGCACGTAAAAAAAAAATTGTCAAAACAAAGACAACGCAAAATTTTGATTTGAATTGTTGCTGCGTATATGACGGGAGAAATGCCGCTTTTAATGCAATTAACATATATTTTGTTTTGGTAACTTATTTTTTTATCACTTTTTTTAACTTTTGTTAGTCGAATATATACCAACGTTATGTTTAAAACTAATAAATATGTTAGTTTTCATTTAGTTTTAAGAAAAGAAGGAAGATTTATAAAAGTGCGGCAACTATCCTGTATTTATATAGGGAACCAAACTCTATTCTAGATTTTATTCATTAAAAATTCATGGTATGGCCACGCCCATTTTAAGGATCACTTTTACAAAATTATTGAATTTGAACATAGTTATATCTTCAAATTGTTCATTTCATGCTACTTTGAGATTCTCATTATCGAAAAATCGCTTTCGACGCGTTTCTTTTTAGATCTAGGAACAAAAAATAATCGCTTAACACAAGGGAAGCGAAACTATAAGATAGGTGTGATAACTATTTGAAACTCCTGTACGTTTTCCACCGTTTATTAAAAGTGCGATTTCTAAAATAACCCCAGGTCAGGTTAATCAGGTTTTAAAAAAAAAAATTGCCGAAAACTCAGTTCTAGTTCTAAGGGCCTGATCATAGCTATCATTGGTTTGGAGTCATTGAAGATTTTGTTTTCATATTTTGAGCGAAAAATGTTGGCCTTTATTGGTATCATCAAACATAAAATAAAGCAAATGAGTTACAGATTTATTTGCATAAAAAAAATATACAAATTATGTTAAAATTTTTCTTTCAATTGACTTTTAATGTTTCACTGATCATTGAAATTTCACGGATTCATTCCATGGACCTTACTTACTTACATAAAGTGGCGCTTCAGTCCGGGGTGGACCTGGGCCTCAGCCAACAAGCTTCGCCAGCCTGCTCTGACTCTAGCTGTCTCCAGTTTCGCACGCAAAGTTGGCTGAAGTTGGCTTCCACTTGCGTGCGCCATTTGAGTCCCGGTGTTCCTCTACTTTGCCTTCAATGCGGGATGGATTCGAAGATTTTCCGGGCCGGGGCGTTGGTGTCCATCCACTCTAGATGATGCCCCAGCCATCGTAGACGTTGTGATTTGACTCTTCTGGCTAGGTCGGTGTCGCTGTACAGCCCGTACGGTTCGATGTTATAACTCCTCCTCCACTCTCCAACTGTGCAGACGGGACCGTGAATTGTCCGAAGAATTTTTCTCGCGAAGCGGCCTAAAATGTTTTCATCCGCCTTTGACATGGTCCAGGCTTCTGCACCGTAAGGCAGGACTGGGATGATGAGGGTCTTATACATGGACACTTTTGTTGCTGAAGAGAGGGCTTTGCTGTTCAATTGCCTTCTTGGCCCAAAGAAACAGCGATTGACATAAGAGTTATTCTTCGTTTGATTGCTGCGCTAGTGTCATTGTCTGAATTGATAGCGGAACCCAGGTAGACAAAGTCCCTAGCTACCTCAAAGTGGTGATGTTTTGTCCAAGACGTCGGTGTTGAGTGTCATATACTTGGTTATGCTCTCGTTGAATGCTAAACCCATATTCACCGCTTAAGTCACTGACATCCCGCTTTGTTCTTCCGATTATGTCAATGTCGTCTGCTTATGCAAGTAGTTGAAAGGACTTTTGAAATATTGTGCCTCTGGTGTTGGCGTGGGAGTTCTGCACAATTCTCCCAAGTATGGTGTTAAAGAAAATACATGACAGCGCGTCACCTTGTCTAAATCCGTATTTGAATTTTCCATCGTCAACCTGCAAAGACTGACGAGTTTGTCTCTATAGATGCTGTCATACGCGGTCTTGAAATCGATGAAAAGGTGGTGTGTATCGATTTGGAATTCCTGGGTCCTGGAATATTAAAAGTCTAGGGTTCTGGAATTCCTTTTTTTTCCAAGAGCAGTGAAATATTAAAAGTCTATATAAGGAAAAGTCTTAAAATATTTTTTTTTTATTTTTTTAGACAAATAAATCGGTAGCGTATGAGCTTTATATTGATACCAAATGAGACCAAGATTATTTGTTCAAACGTCTAAAAATATGAAAACAAAATTTTCAATGATAGCAAACTTATGAAAGCTATGATTAGTCCCAGAGATATTGCTCGAGGAACGTGAAAAATAAATTTGTCTAATGAGTTTTCTCAGCCGAAAAATGAGACATAAAATAGTTATAATCACTTTAGGTTCCCTGGATTTGTTGTATGGATCCCATGACACAAGTTATGTGTGGTTATATCATTATTATTATTTAAGATCGTTTTTGTACAACGACATGACCATACCACCCATGCATTGTCCCCTATTAAACTTGAAATGGTTTATTCCCTCAAAAGAGCTCTCCTCGCACAAAAATTCATAACTAAATTATATCGGGGGTGTGTGCCCATGTTTGGTCTTGGCTCAGAGTAAGGTATGTTGAGGAATGTCTTTAGTCCAGTTGGAACGTGAGAATGAGAAGTGGGTCTAAGGTGGAGCTATCTGTCTGTCTGGTATCTGGTATTGTCCCGAACATTTGAACGTTTAGTAGTTCAGAGCCCCACAGAATTGCATAATATGTTCTGGAGTCTCATGGCCGCTTCGCAAAAACAGTAGAATTGTTCGCCCGTTACAACAGTTTTCCTGAAGTGTTCCCTGAGTTTACAATGCCCCGTTGGGAATCCTGTAAAGATGCGTATAGGTTATTATTAAAATCCGATGCATGCTTTGAACCTCTTCTTGAGTTTCTTTGCTTGCCTCAGGCATTGATGGCTTTCCATGAAAGACTCTGCTGCTCCTTGTCTTGCTAAGGAGTCCTTAGCTTCATTCCTCTATATTCGAACATGCCCCTGTACTCAATTGAAAGCACTTTATTGGCCTTGACCAGAATACATACCTTTTGTATAGTCAATCCCATATTTGCTTGTAGGTAGCTATTTAGCGCCTTGATGGCTACCAGGTTATCTAATATAACATATTGTAAAACTGTTACATCTGTTACATCTGTCTATATTGTATATTTCCGCCTGGGAGATGTGCGGTTGAAGGGGCTGTTACTTCGTCTATGTGTTGTAGATTCATTACTTCAGCTATGAAGATAGCCAGAAGTTTACCTGGCTATCTTCCTAGGATAGGTATAGTAATTATTTTTAATAAATAAATAGAGTGGCGCAACAGCTCGAGGTCAACCAGGGCTAACTTCTCAAACCTATATGCTGTGTGTGCTTGTTGTATTCTTTCACATACAAGAGGACCTACAATTTTTGCCGAATCCGAATGGCACTCGGAGGGTTCGTCATGACCTTCACTCTTTCGCGCCGATGTGGTTAGCAATCGGCGCGTTGTTCATTACTAAGGCATCGTCGATGACGTCAGTGTTCAAATTAAAAAAAAAATGCAAAAACCTTTTGTTTATGAACAAGACAAAACAAATGGTAACCACTATGTTCGAAACAAACTCACTGGACACCGTGTGATGCTCAAAAGATCAAACCAGACTAAAAATCAAAACACCCTATCACCCTTTATGTGTTTTCGTTTTATTGTTATTATTTTTCCAATTTGTTAACTGTCCAGCAAGCAATAAAAAGTGAAACATCGTCACCAACTGAACAGTATTTGACATTCGATAATTGTCCATTAGCTATTAAATCGCCTTCCAAATGCACTAAAATATTCATTAAAAACAAAACTCATTTTTCAAAGTGTATTTTCACCGAAACTCAATAAAATAAGAATCTCAAAGTAGATTTTTACCATGTCTTTCGATACTAAAGCAAATGCTTTTACCTCCATAAAATTTCGAATATTTAGATAGGCGTCTACTTCATTCCCAAGAAAAAACGCACTCGTTCGTCTTTGTGAATAGATTTCCCAACAAAAAGAAAAAAACCTTGCTGAACTTTCAGCCTTCGCACCATTTACTACACCTCCCGGTCTCAAGTGACATCAATGATGTTGTGATTTACACCATCCTCTGATCTCTCAATCGCCTTGCGCCAATAAAAACGTGAGAAAATCACAATTTTCAGCTGCTTGCAGTAAAATATAAAATTTAAACTACAAAAACACGCAACTTGAAGACGAATAAACTTAATTTTTACACCATTTTAATGGCGGCGGCAATTACAATCTGAGTTAATCTAATTTGTAAAGCAACATTGTTGCAATGCATCCGAGTGAACAGTAAAAATCTTAAAATCTCTTACAAGTGTTCGCTATAAAAACGTATTTTAACAATTTCCGCAGAGCTTAATATCAAAGCGCTGCTGAAAGAAAGATTTAGGGTCTTCATAATTTTAGCGGTTAGTGCAGAGCCTCGACTATAAGCTTTAATGTCATTTTCACATCATCATCATCGTCAAATTAAATGGTCGTAAATTTTATAAATAGAACGGTATTTTATTGGCAATGCGTTGACAGAGGAGGACGCTCCAATGTTTCCAGGTTTCTTCGACTCTAGGGAGCTATTATTTGACGTTGTTAACTAGGGAATGCGCATCCATGTTGATCACAATTCCAGTTATTTATGAATAACTTTATTGTATGTGTGCTTACCATTTGACATGTCTGGATGAGCTTGAAGGTGAAATGCTTTTGACATGACGCTACAGCTATGAAATTTCACTTTTTGTTTTATTAAGGGAAGAGTTTTCTTTTTTCGGATGGATGAACACAAGTTTCTTAGCAAATCAAAGCAAACCTGTTGAAGGAGGTAAAAATATGTTATTAATAAAGTCTTTTTTAAGAGTGTCGTCTGTACAAGGAGTTAAAAAAAGAACTCAATGTACCCTACTTACACAAATCCGCTTAATGCCGTTCTTCCACTCATTCTAGTTACCTTACCTTACCTTACTGCACTCAGGTCCTGATGTGCAGTGGGTAAGGTGCATCTTATTCGTTGCGCTTAATAGTTCATAGCTCCAAAGCTCTATATACCTAGAGTATGCCATTAGGCACTTTTATCAAAATGTTGTGCTTATATGGGAGTGAATAAACCCTCATAGAATTGGTTAAAAACCCTAGCCGTTCTGCTCCTAAAATCCCCAGCAAATATTGATGCTGTTGTGTTTCAGTGATCTATACTTAATTTCCAACTGTTTTTCCGATCTTTATAGACGATAATTTTGCCGCTACTTCCAAAACTCTAATACACTCAAATTGTCATGACAGTGCTCTAAGCTTTTTATACGCAACAAGCATTGGACTTTTAAATTAAAAAAAAAAAACATGTTAAACCCGGAACAGAATTCCGATATAATATCATCATATTGAGGTGGGGCTTCTTAAAGAGACTGAAATTTAATGCATCCTAAACTCAGTGATGACTACTGTAGTAAAAGAAAAACTTTAACCCACAACCTTCATCTGTGAAAGAAACTTAGGTCGACTAATCCGAAAAGCATTCTTATGCGCTTGAATGACAACCTGAGTTGAAATAAACACCAATTTCATATCGCAAAAGGTGCTGCGAAATGTCTAGGATTTCTATAAGGCGGTGAAAGAAATACTTCCTTCACTGTATCTGGAGGGCAACTAAAGATTGATTATGTCCTTTTTCATATCTGGACAGGTGCATGAAAAACATCTCTTCATAACCTTGATAGGGCCCAGTTATCATTATAAATATTAACAATAATAAATAATAAATTTTATATCAAAAACTTAAATTAAAAAATTTACTTATTTAAGATTTATATGTATTATTTTATTAATTTTAAATTATATCTAAAAAATAGAAATATATTTTTTAAATATATTTTGAAATTATTTAATTTTCTTCTATATTTTATATTCTTTCTTAAAATGGGTAGATACTAACATCTTAATTAAATTATATTAAATATATATAAACATTAAAATATATTTTTATATATATAATATATGTAACTTAAAGATGTTGGTTAGTGACCACTTGTACAAATCGCCTTCGTGCTGATGTTGAGTGCCCCAAGGTGGACAATTTGTAGGGAATTGCCCATACTGCAGGAATCTCAATTCTTTTGGGATTTTGTGGGGATTGAAGCTACACGGGAAATATGGAATTTCAAAATTTAAGCATTTAGCAATTTATTAAAGAACTAATGAAGGCGATAACAATGAACGAATAAGATTTTTTTTTGCTTAAAGCGGATCCCGGTTCGAAACTCTTTACATCATCGTCAAGCAATTACCATGCTTCGATGCAAGAGATGAGAGGTCGACGAGAAAAAGTCTCGATCAAGGTCACCACGCGTATCGAGTTGATTAGTCGAGTCGAAATAGGTTTGAAGTATAGCTTAACTGACAGATGAGTATACTATCCTACCGCACACCTAAAGCTTATCTTCCACTTACTTAATAGTTTGCTCACGATCCAAGGCAACAGCAGCAGCCTCACGTGACACAAACGAGGCACAAAAAGATGAAATATTTTACCCTTTGCTCTCTAAAATTTTGACGACTTGGAAGAAATGAAAAAGGTACATGTCGGCACTTAGACCTAGAGCAACCTGTGCTAAAAAATAAATTTCTAAAAACTAACAACTAAGAAACCTATGGCATAAATTACTGAATAACTAGATATTCAAATTGCGTCCCTCTTACCTTCCAACACCCATTTGTTTACGTTTTTTATAAAGCCTTTAAAGCTTTTCTAAAGCTTCAAATTCCCGTGTCGGTGAAAACGTTTAAGAAGATACAACAACAATTTACGTTACGCGATCAGCTGATGTAAAAGCTGCAAAACGAAATTGCATGGAAATGACGAATTGATGAATTAACTCACATTTGTAAACAAATGTCGGAGGATGGGTAAGTTCATCAATGTCAGATTGTGGCCAAAGCTTTTACATGTCCGAAGTTGAATATCTAGTTATTCAGTAATTTATGCCTTTGCCAAGATCGAGCTTTCAAAGTTGCCCAACTGGTTTCGAGTGCGTTTGGGGAACTTGGGAAAGTGCCATCAGTAACATTTGAGTGCTACAGTGTGTACGCAGAAGTTACAGTCCGTAAAACAGGAACGTTGAATACCATATCCTATCCCATATTGTAAAATGCTGATGGCATTGTTATTTTATGACATTTTATAAGTAATGCAAACTTCGAAAAGGGGCGTGGTCCAACCGCCCCTAATTACATACTATCAATTATGTATAAGATATTTCCACACGAAAAAATGCAAATTTTTTGGTTCAAAATCAATATTGTTGAAAAATCGACCCCTAAAAGGGGGCGTGGCAAAAAACTTTATATGAATGAAACCTGGACTGAAGTCTCGCTTGCCTAACCTGCTACTTATTTGTTTCATGCTTTCTTAAATTAGGCTCAAGGCCATTCGAAGTTACGTATTTCTGGAAAATTTTAGGTTTTTCTTCAATTCTGCCTCCAAATGTGGGTGTGGCTTAAAGTCTTGCATGAAAAAAATGCAGAACTAAGCGTTTTCTACATAAAATATTAACCAAAATTTTTTCAATTTTCAAAGCAAAAATATTGAGTAAACTCAATTTGAAAATTTACTCTTAACATAGATGCCACTCCCACTGGAGGAGGTTAACCAATTACATTTTTCTTTTTTGTGTGTTACATTCATTAGGAGATGCCAAGTGTCAAATTTCAGCCTTTTAGAACGTCTAACAGTTTTGAAATCTCTGGAGGTAGTTGCACATTTAGACTGTTTGTGGATGTGTCGAAAATCTTCCGAAAAGCCAATTCATTTCTCCTAACCTGATTTCGAGCTTGTCGCGTTTCTTTTTAACGTGCGGCTTCCATTCAAGTTTCACGTCTAGAGTCATTCCTAGATATTTCGCTTCATTTGAGTACGGGATTTGTACCGAGTTAATGAATAAAGGTTTGTTGTTTATCTTTTTATAAGTAAAGTTAACATGCGTTGACTTAGTTTCTTTAAGGACGACTCGCCAGCTCTTCGTTCAGTCGCATATTTTGTTTAAAGCGCGCTGAAGTTTCCCTGTTGATGAAGATTCAACTGTCGTATCAATAGCGAGAATAGCAGTGTCGTCAGCGAACGCAGCTAAAATTGTTCCCTCATTGTGGGGTATGTCTCTTGTATAAAGCAAAAATAATATTGGGCCGAGAACGCTTCCTTGCGAGACACACACCGGCATTTATATCTTTGAATTCCGAGTACTCATTTTCGAACCTTACTCGAAGGTTAGGTCTTCAAGTAAGTCTTCGAAGTCTTCAAGGAAGACTCTAAGATTCTATAGAGTTTCCTGGTAAGCTAAGCCTTAACTTGTACTTCAGGCTTTCGTGTCAGACCTTGTCGAAGGCTTGCGATAGGTCGAGAAAAGCGCTGTTACATATCTTTTTCGCTTCCAGGGCTTTTTTGATTTCTTTTGTTATTCGATAGACCTGGTCGATTGTTGAATGCTTTTTTCTTAATCCGAATTGGTGATCCGGAATCAGTCGTATTTCTTCAATGATTGGTTGCAACCTTTTAAGTAACAGTTTCTCGATTACCTTAGATATTATCGGCAGTAGCGAAATAGGTCTGTATTACTTTTTGTCGTTCGAACATTTTCCTGGTTTCGGAACCATTATGACCTCGGTCACTTTCCATTACCTTGGAACGTATAAAATACTCATGGAGGTGGTGATGATTTTTCTTTCCGAGTTTTTCTCGGTAGCTCCTTTAGAATTTCGCTAGTAATTAAGTCGTAGCCAGGGGTCTTGTTGTTCTTCAGATTATTTATCGTTTGACGAAGTTCAGCCAATAGCACGGTTTTTGTTCTATAATTATCTTGTACCGCATAGGGATTGAGATCCTCGACCAACGGTTCCCCGTCAAACGGTTTGAATGTTTCTTGTAATCTGCAAATAAATCCGCTTTTTCGTTGTCTTCTCTTGCCCATTCGCCGTTGGCTTTTCTTAATGGCGCAGAATGTACTAGAGGCTTCTTAACGGACTTCACTGCTTTCCAAAGAGAGTAGTTCGAACCTTTATCGGCAGTCAAACTTTCTCGGTAAGCAGTAATCTCGCGACTTTTAGTCTTGAAGTTCGTGCTTCAGTTTGTTCGAAAGGTGGTTCAAAATGGTCTTATCCGGGGGTGCATTTTAGCTCTTCTATTTCTCGCGGACATATTGTTCCGCTTTTCGATAATTCGGACATCCGAAAAGAAGTGTTATTCCACGCAGCACTCTTAATAACTCTCACGAATTTATCTAGTTCGTCTTTTAGCGGTACATTAAAAGCTATGTTTTCTTTGCAGTATTTTCTAAAGCCGTCCCAGTCGGTGTTGTTGTGAGTTAATCTAGGCGCTCTTTACTTTTTCGCTAGGCTTCCACCGATTTTCAAAAGAACTGGCGAGAGATGTGAACAGAGATCAAAGCGGACTTCTACGTTCGTAAGGTAACGAGCCGCGAATAAGGCGATAAAGAAGTCGAAGAGGTCAGGTATTTTATTTGTGTTGGTTGGCCAATATGTTGGCTTTTCAGTCGATAAGAAGACCACGCCGCATTTCCTACTTGCTTTGAAGAGGACTCTGGCTCCTCTTGTTGAATTACACCGTGAGCCGATAAAGTCCCCGCCGATGACAAAGTTTGACCCAAGTGAATCGAAGAGCGGAGCAAGATCTTCATCTGCCAGCTGATACTGCGGAGGAAAATAGCTCGTCGCGATGTTGTAATTTATGTGACTTAATTTTACTGAGACTGAGATTATTTGCATATAGTCAAGTTTTATTTCTTCGTTTTTGGAGTCTTTAATGTAAATAGAGGAATGGGGAATAATAATGGGGTAATTAATAAATAATTAATTTACGTTAACTGACATTCAGCAAAAGAATAAGAAAAGCCTGAAGGCTTTATGACCTACTTAGGTGACCTACTTGCTTTTCTATTTATTTATTAATGACCTACCTATTTAGGTCACTGGAGGCATTTTCAGTTTAGACATTGTGTTCTGGGTCCTAATTTATTGCCGGGTTATTGACATAGATTTAATTCAAAGTCCACAGGAAGAAATTTTAAGAAATCGAACCGAATGGCCTTGATTCTATTTTAAATCTATACCGATCAGCTTTTCATCTAATCGAAATATGTAATTTTAGATAGATAGATTTATTTATTTTTACTCTAAAAAATGTTTTTACAAAGCTGTCGCACACAAATATGTAATGATACTTTAAAAAATCAAAAATTGTATGTATTTGTCTAAGATCCTGTCAAAAGTCAACTTGTTGCTGTAACTTTCGTCATTCACTCTATTTGTTTCTAGATGAGAGTTGAAATTGTCTCTCTTTGACGACTTCGCCTGAAAACATTGAGGTTTTGTTGTATGCGTGTTGGACAAGGTTGCTGGATTATAAAAGTGTATACAAATAAGATTGATTAACAAAGCTGTGTTGTTGTGTGGTAAAAGACTCCATGACTCATTGCCAAAGATCCTTCTTGATATCTGTCGAAAAGATTAATCATTATTTAATGACTTCAAGGATATAATAGCAGTCTTCTGCCAAAAGCCACTTCATCTACTGGCTCTGGAAATGGTACAATGCCTGTACATTGTATATTATTGCCAATTGTCGTACATTTTAAGTTTCATTGTTAAAAATAATTTTGCCTTTATTATCGGTTGGCTTTTTATCTAAAAACGATAATTTCGATAGTTTAAAGAAGCTTTTCTGTCTCCATCAGATTCTATAATGAAAAACTTATAGAGTTTTGTCCATTCAAATTTTTCCTTGAGCGTGGCCAACAATTTTTCTCAATTTTTAACGACACAAAACAAACAATCGAGATTTTTTTTTTTTGCTTCTTATTCTTTCTTTTATATCTTTCCTAAATGCCATTGACTTTATTTTTTGTTGATTTCAGGTAAATGAAGCATTTGAAGTTCTCAAACGAAGAACAACATCAAATCCTAATCAAAGACTACCAAAAGTTGAAATACTGCGGAATGCTATTGAGTACATAGAAAGCCTCGAAGACCTACTTCAGGTAAAATTCTAAACAAAGTTATTACCAAGGTTGCTTAGGTTTTCATAGACGTTATTGCGTATATTTAAAGGAATCATCACCCTCCCGCACAATAGACAGTTTATCAGACAGTATAGGTGGGAAATCTTGTCAGCACGACTATTTGGTGAGTCTTCCTAGCTTATTATTTACTTTTTATTATAATTTTGTTTAGTTATTTTGGTTCAGTTGATATCCTCAAAGTTTTTATTGGTACAAAGATCCACGGTCGTTACGCTGGGTGAAAATATTTAGCATATTGCATTTAGCAGATTGCATTTGTAATGCAAGATTTGACAGACTTTACGGTTCATATAGGAGTATGAGCTTGGGTAGTGTGATTTGTTGCTATATTTTAGGGGCTTGATAGCTCGATGATATGCATGGACCTACTTTCCCGCAAATGTGAGCGACCAAAACATCAAAATGTTTTATTCACACAATAAATCCAAACGACATAAAAAAACCGAAACAATTTTTCATTCTTCGAAGTAAAATGTGTGTATCGAGACTTCTCTCTCTCTCTAATTTAAACATTCTTGCGGCGCACAAAACTCAAGGCTGATGCAAAGATAACTATTCCGGAAAACTTCCCCGAATCGAATGACAGAGATGCATCACAGAACAGAGAATAGAATTATGGTGGTTCCACTCACTGATTTGAAGTTAAAATTTTCCTCGTTGACACGTAATAAATTTCCTAGCTTTTATAGAAATAGATACGTTTTTAAATTGTGCATAGCTTGAAAGGAATGAAACTCAATTTGTACCTGTTTTAAAGCAATAAAATACATCGTGTATTGGTTTTCATTGAAGAATAATAGTCCAGTATTTTTAGATATCGTCTGAGAATTTCGAATAGATTGTGGATGGATTTACATTTGGCGTTTTCCGAGGGTAAGGTCAAAGAAAATCGAAATATACCTAGAAAAACGTTCCATTTTTATACAATCTGTAAAAGAAGTCGTCTTCCGTCGCTGAAAAATTGAATTCAATTTCACGTGATCACGCGTTACCCGGCTCATTTTCATACCCGACCCAGGGTACCTATGTTAATTTTAATGCATAGTTTGTAGCACAGTACAAGGAAGGAAAACTGACGGACCCGAAAGTACATCAGTTGTTCTTCATAAGTGAAGACTATCATAAGTGAAGATTATATATCCCTGCAGCGAGCACTTGATATATGGGTGGATGTTTAAGAGGGAAATGGGTATCGTATTAGCCAAAAGAAGACAGAGTACCTGTGCAGCCCATTTTCTGACCCACCCGAACCAATTCCAGACATTAAATTGAATGCAAAGGTGCTTCCCAAGGGTGAAAAGTTCAAGTACCTGGGATCTATGATCAATAGCAAAGCAAACTGTAATGACGGCATCAATCATCACGTAAGCGTGGGGTGGATGAAGTGGCGAGAAGACTCCGCCATCTTCTGTGACCGAAAAATGCCCGCAGTTGTGCATCCGGCGCTAACATATGGTTCATAATGTTGGACAGCGTATAAGAATTATGAGAGCAAATTAACGGCAGCTGAGAAAAAGATGTTTTGCATGACAGCAGGAGTAACAAAGCAAGATAGAATAAGAAGTACGAAGATCCGAGGAAGCCTCCATGTAAAAGAACCTATCTCCAGAAAAATGGAGCATGACATGCTCAGTTGGTATTGCCACGTTCAAAGGAGAGATCCTAAGAACCCCGTGAAAAAGGTAATGTCAATCAACATTCCAGCACAATCGCGAAGGAGAGGAAGCCCTGAAATTTCATGGATCACACAAATGCAACGACTACAGCATTTATTTGGCCTCAGTGACGAAGAGATCCAAAACCGTTATAATCCATCGTTATAATACATCACTTCAGATTACAACCTCGCGCCTAAATGAAAAAGAAGAAAAGAAGAGTTTGTAGCACAGTACTTTCGTCCAAATCCGAGGCTTGTTTCTGCTTCGTAACTGGTGTTTCTTTACGTCGGCGGTAAGTCATCCCGACGGCACGACCCCCAACCTGGAGGACCAGATCCTTTGATTAGCTCTAAGGACGGCGAGCCGAATAGCCCGCTCCTTATAGACCTGAGCTCCGAATACGTCGTAGTAGCCCATATAAGGTGTTCACTAAGTAGTTCGGCCTGACTGGAACTGTGAACGCCACCGTTGATTCCATCTGGGGAATTCCTCCGCTGCCGTCCGGATGCAAGGAGAAGTGCCTTAGTGGGAACACTCCTCCCCCTCTCTCGTCTGCTGTCCCCAACAACCTTCCAAAATGGTTGGAACCTAATCTACAGTTGAGGTACTCTAGGCACCCGGTGTGAACCACGGGGAGGTGAGAGTAGGAGTTGATAGACAGAGGTAGGTTTAGAGAACCTGTGGATGCTTGTATCCTCTTGACTGCACATATCTATCTTTTGACCACCCCTGTCAGAGGCGGATGACACTTTAGGCTGCTTTGAGGGAAAATTCTTCGGGCGATTTACGGTCCCGTCTGCATAGACGAAGAGTGGAGAAGGAGATATAACATCGAACTCAAAAAAATAACAATAACATCAGCGATGGGGGTTCGGATGGGGTCGTGTGGGATCGGATGGGGTATTAAACGGTCTGTTTTACGGGCTGTAACTTCTGTGTACACACTGTTGCACTTACTCACTGGATTATTCAATAACTGTCCGTACATAAAAATTCCAGTTTAGAGAAATAATCGACCCATTTGTGAGTCGAATGAAACATATCCGTCCGTCTTTCCGTCCCTCTGTATACCGGTAGTTTTTAGGCTTTAAGTTTTGAGAATTTCAAAAAAAAATTGAAAAACGCCCCCATTTTGGCTGGGTAGACGCTACCGGTTAGCCGGTTGCCGGGTAGATGTGAAATAGGCCTTAGACACCGAATTCTAAGTTGAATGAGTCTTGTCCGTCCGTATGTCACACATTTTACGGCCTAAAATTTTGACCTAGAAAGCTAAAATTTTGTACGTAGGCTTCCTGTCATCCGAAGCAATACAAGTGTTAAAATTTTTAAAATCCGCACACAGACACGCCCACAATCGGTCTCAATACCCAACTACCTCCAGTACTTTAAAAACTGTAAGATGTCGTGAAAATTTGACATTTAGCATCTCCTTATGATTGTAAGAAATAAAAAGATATAAAAAACGAAATCGGCAGACCACCCTTTGTGGACGTGACGTTGATTTAAAGAGTAAACCTTCGAACGCATTTAATTCAATATTTTTCGTCCCAATCGGAAAATTTTTACTTAATATATTATGTAGAAAATATTTGATTCTACATTTGTTTCATACAAAGCTTTGGGTCACGCCCTCATTTAGAGGCAGAATTTAAGAAAAGGTCATAATTTTCCAAAAAAACATAGATTTCAACTGCTTTTTAGCTTTACAAAGGAAAAAATAAGAAATAAAATTTAGCACATAAAGTACACCGGACACTATTTTAGATTCCGTTCATACAAAGTTTTTGGCCTCGCCCTTCTTTGGAGGTCAATTTCACAAAATGTTTGAATTTGAACCAAAAAATTATATTTTTGCATACATTTGCATAATTTTTTTTTTCTATTTAAAATGATGCATGAAACGGTAAAGCGACAGGTATGGAAAACAAGAAAATATACGAATGGAAAGGAGATAGGAATGTAAAGGAGTATAGGAGTGGAAAGGAGAATAGGAATAGAAATAGGGTATACTGCGGTCCGTTAGAGGACGAAGCTAAACATACGGACCGAAGCTATTACATACGCACTCTTGCACTTACTAACTGGTTTTATCTATGTCCAAAAAGCCAAAAAGAAACAAGTATATCAGAGAAAAAAGTCCTTTGTGCGATACCAGTGCCATCTAGCATCAAAGTCACCGACTTATCAAACAGACTTATCTATAGTTCCTGCCTCTATTCGTCTGAGTAATGACTTCCAGACTTTCTTGATTGAAAAGTGACTGGAAAATGACAATTAACAAGACTATAACCAGCCGATTTCCTGTAATCTTCCGAAACGCAGAATTAGTAGGTCAAACTGGCCAGTGGAAACGTGTTCCAAATAACATGTAGGCCTGAAATTTAAGCTAGAGAGCTTTAATCAAGCGTTTAAATTTACCGACAAAGACCAAGGTTGGAAACTAGTTGACTTTTCTTTCTTTCAGTGCTATTGCGGCCTATCAACAACCTCTCTTAATCTGAGATTCCACCTGTTGAGTTGTTATGCTTCTTTGGCCCCTTCCAGTTGTTCCTCTTCCTACCAAAGGATCTTCTGAAGTCACTTAGCCCATATTAACATGATATAAAAAAATAAATAGAGTGGCGCAACAGCTCGAGGTGAACCAGGGCCAACTTCTCAACAATGTATGCTGGTGTGTTAATTTCTTCACATACAAGGGGACCTACAATTTTTTTGCCGAATCCGAACGGCACTTTGAGAAGTTTTTCAAGACAAATGATACTCTCGGGGGGCTTGTCAAACCCTCGCGGAGTTGGGGACCGTGAAAAAGAACAAGTCTTTTTTTTCAGGTGACGATCTATTTTTTCTTGTACAACTAAAGAGGGAGGACAGGCCAGTGCTTTAGTCTTAGGCCGAGATGCATCCCGAACTGTAGCGCCACCTTATTAGTGCTTCAGTCTTTTCTCTGTTCACTAATAGGCGCTGATGTATAGCTACATCCGCTCCATTGCCGGATCCAATTATGAGGCCTTTTTATGCTCTTTAAATACACACCTTTGTATAGGACGCATCCACTTCTTTGTGCAACTTATTGTGATGTAGCAAATGTATATCAGATAAATTTATTTATTATGTAGAATTATAGGTACCTTAAATATTTTTCAATAGCTTTTGTACTTTGCATCGCTAATGTCTTGTCCTTAAATAAAATGTAGACACGCACCAAGCCTGTTTAAGCAACTCGACTAATCATCGATGCGAACATTAACAATTACCTTGAGATAATGTGTTCGGCTGTCACCTAGTGTCATCCAACCAAGTCCCCAAGAAACATCTTTCTTTCGTTTGCTCCCATTAAACCATAATAAAAACGCATTCTATGCTTCATGCATTACATAGTTGAGTCAGAAGCATAAGCTAAGCAAAACAGGGAAGGATGACACGGACAAGCAATCCATTTTTGGTGTCATGTTCTTTCTGGCAATTTGTCTTCGTGTTTCCTTTGATGAGAGATGATTTCTTAAGTTGTTGTTTAAGTATTTTGCGCATCTTTTAGCCCACAATAGGTTGTAAGGAAAGGAACTAAATTAAGGGGAAGACCAGCTCCGCAAGCCTATGACTGTCATGTAGACCGATGAGAAATGTCATGAAATTTATTTAGTTTTTATTTTTTCTTCAGCACCGGTGAAGAGGCGCAGCATTCTCAATGTATCTTAATCGTGTCGGGCCACACATGACATACACGCACCCTGAAAACGTGTTGCCGCTTCTCGATCTAAAAATAAGAGAAAAACGTCGAGTGTGACGTTATAAATTTACTCCATTTACCTAAATTTTGTTGTCTTTTTTGGATCTATTTTGTCTGAGTGCAACCGAAATGTCACCATCATAAAAAAATCGTTGACGTTTTGCTAAATTCGAATCCGAATACGGCCGCCGTTTGGCCTTTGGCCGCTATGTTTTTAAAATATAGAAAAACGTCGTCAAATATAGAATATGCCTACGCCTGTCAAGGTGTTATAAATGACCAAATCTAATCTGAAAAGGAATTTTAATGTGATCGGAATATCATAGGAGGAAATATCTTTAAACTTGTGTATCTTTGTTTTTATGCTAATTGATGTTGAAAAATAGGAAACATCTATTCTCTCAGTTCATCCCTCTGTGAGGGAGGCGTAGCAGCTATCATTTTTGAAAGCCGAATGCAAGCGCTCTGAATTTGATTAATGTCTTGTGGGGAATTCGTCATCGAGCGTGTAGCATTTTAAATGTGTTTTAAATAGATTACAAAACGCTTGGACATTACTTGGCTGACACTGATGGCGGAGTCGTAGAGGTTGTTGTTTTACACAAGAAGAAAATATCAAATATAAGTATTATAGGCTTTGTGCCTATTTTATTTTTCAGTGAAGATTTTTGTTTTGTTTTATAAATTGGCAGCACTTAAAGTAAAGCGATTTTGTTTGTTGTTCATATTTCATTAAGTTGTCTATGCTTAAGGTCCTCTGACATCTAACATATTGGAAGACATTAAGAACAACAATGAAGGTCGTTTCGTTGTTGACATTTTTGTGTCAAAGTTATAAATGACGGGATCAGGAAATCGAAATTAGAATCTTAAAAATAACTAGTGGGAAGGTTACAATCCACTTAGGCGAATCGTTGGATACCCCATCCCAATTGACCACTGTCAAGCTCCGAATTGTGTCATAAATCTTGGTTGTTAAATTTCAGTTAAGAATCTTCTCCCTAAGAAAGGGGCGTGGCATCCACCCATTCTTAAAAGCATCGTATTTTTGTTTATTTTTTTCTCAGAAGTGGTATACACGACTGCATTTTGACTGCATTTTCATGTAAAAAATTTGGTTTATACTTAAAAACGCCCCCAAAAGTAGAAGTGGCGAAAGTTTATTCACTTGAGTTGATAGCTTACGCACATATCTGAACATTTTATGGTGCAAGTTTATTGGATTTAAAGCAAATATATCAAATAAAAACCGTTTATTAGAGCGTATATTAAGTATGACCACGCCTTCAAGGGGGCGGTATTCGCGGTTTTTTTTTTAAATGCAAATCACAAAACACCTAAGCGAGGATATTGCATGTCGAATTTCAGCTTCCTGCGACAACTTTGATTTTTCATGCTATTAAGTAAAGTGGGCGTGTCAATGGGCGGATTTCAAAAAGTTTTATATTGTACTGCTTCGGGACCTAGAATGAACAGATATCAAGTTTCAAGATCCTAGCTCAGAATTTAAGGCCTAAAAACTACCGACAGACGGACGGAAGGATGGACATGGCTCATTCGACTAACAATTCAGTCTCGATCATATGCCCTTAAGGTCTTGGGGGTCTACGGTGATTATTTCTCTATGTTCCAAACTATGAATCAAAGTTAATATACCTCCTATCCTATGGGATGGCGCCCAATGGAAGTTTTTCTTTTATTAACGAGCCCCCTTTAGTCCTTGCAAGGAAAGGGAGTTTTGCATTTGGAAGCGGGATACTAGTTAACCACTAAAGAGTTCTGCAGTCTGCATAGTTGTCTTGTTTCAAGAAATTTACCTTTGGGTTGGTATTAAGTTGTTACCTAAACATGTTATCGAAACTGCGTCAATAACCACTGAAATCCTTGTATTCGATTAACTTACCCAAGTGTAAGCCTAGCCTGTAGTGGCTTGACTATGTAGATCATAAAGATAACTTGACGATAAGCATGAGAAGCAAGTACTTCCTTCTGGTGTTTCTTGGCCCCAATTGGGCGCCTATCCAGGTACATTAGGGGACCGCTCTCCATAAATGGTTGGTACCGGTATGGAAAATATCCCGGGCGGATCAAAACCAGGAACAAATTAAAAATCCGACGCGTCTGTCTCAAAATGAGGGGCTCACTGGTCGGCATCTGTTATCCACGTTAAGGGACGGCCGAATATTAAACACCTTTTTTTCTTCAAACAAGCGAATAGAACTGCGCACCAGGTATTTTTTCTGCATACTCTGCTGGTTATTCAATTGTAAAGGCATAACATTTTCGGGGGTAAGCTTTGGTGTTTCTGTGGGGGGTTTGCACTGGCTCACAAGCAATTGTGTTGTTTATCTCTTTTTTCCTCAACTTTTTTTCCTCTGTCGCGATGTGCTAAGCTTTTAAAGGCAAAGGGTAGTCATAACCCCTTGATTGCGAGCTTATTGTGGTGGTTAGTGTGTCGGACTATTATGCTAGTTAATCCTTAATGCTTAAATCCTCCGAGAGTATCTGTCATTTATCATCTATCATATTGTCACCGCTCAATTGACATTCGTACAAGAAGGTCCCCATTCGTACAAGAACAACTGTAACGCACGCCCAAGAGTTCAGGCGGAGGCTCTTCTGGGCTGTAAATGCTAGTATGTTTTCTTTTAGTTAAAGAGTCCTGGAATGTGTTTAACTACAAGTTTAGGAGACATGCCTATGGATTTATATAGTCTTTTCGGTCATTTGGATCCATATAAGGCAACTGCATGTTTCGCCAAATTTTAAAGAAGAGCCTGTCTTCTTCGGATGGAATTTGAAGAATGCTGCCCCTCTGGAAAGAGACTTGATTTCGTCTTGATTGACAGGGGAAACCCTTTGTGGAGATGTGGATACTGTGCACTAGCCTAGGATACTGTGCAATAGCGTTCAGCCTTAATCCCTTATCAGAGATTTACAGGCTCTTTCTTTCTTCCTAGCATATAATGAGAATCGCATAAGGAAATCTCGATGTCTTAGCTATAGGGCACAGCTCATACGTTTTGAGCAAGAACTCGTAAAAAATACCTTAAGTGTCGTCATGTATCTGTTCTCTATAATATGAGCCGAATGTTGGCGAATTCTGCCATTATGGGAATGGTGCATCGTGTGGATCCCGTTCAAGTAATACTGCCTTCAACAACGAACTTTAATCCAAATTAGCGCTGGCTTTTCCTCTCGCTGTAATATGTATGTGCATCGCACTTAGAGCCTCAGCATATTTGCTGGACAATTAAGGCGAGCTGTTTTAAGATTCGTTTTCAGTTGTTGATACATTTTTTTACGTGATCCATATATTACCCCGACACGGAGGCCTCCATACCAAACATGACCAGATTTCTTTTATGACTACAAGGGCGGTGAGCTGGATAAACCGCTCCTTATAGGCTCCAAAATACTTCGTTAGCCCATAATATAACGTGTTCACCAAGGAGCGGTTAAACCTGAAGAATTTTTTCGAAATGTCTATTGTACTCTTTCTTTGATCTTGATTTTATCGGCTATCTTTATAAGCTTAATAACCTCCCTGGGATTTTTTTTTATAGTTTTTCTCTGTTGCATTTGGTTTCCCAATAAGTTTTAATTTGTTGGAAGCGACAGCAGGTTGCTCTACTAAAAGATGTTCCATACTTTCTTTTGCTTGTCCACAGTGACAGTACAAACAGATCAGATCTGATCAGTTCTAAAAGTAGGTTCAGTAGCTAAAGGTATTTAAAATTTGGTGGCATTCCCAGACAGCCTTGGAGATATAACTGAATCGATTTAGAACTTTTGGGACTGCCATGACTGTCGGAGAGTAGTCAGATCTCTATGGTGATATATATATTATATAAATGCAGTGGGCTGCACTGCACATTGCATGATCGTATGTGTTTATGGCACCTCGGTCCTGACCACCCCGAACTCCACTACTGGAATACGACCCGTCAATATACGACTTTGTGGCGTCGTCAAGTCAAAAAACCATAGTTAATAGCTAGTCCATTCCTCTCTTTTCGTAATTATATGTTTATGATTTTTGCTTAAGCTTATGCTATAGGGTCTATGAGATCCTTGAATTGTGTCAGTTTTCTGACTGGATCCACTTTCTTCAGTATTCCAGATGCCCTTTTACATTTTCATTTGATGACTTAGAACCTATCTTGCTGCCTCTGCTTGAACAGCTATGTGTAATTGCGAGAGATTTAGTAGAGACTTCCATGCCTCATCAGCTGTGGGAGTGGTGCACATAGCTCCAGTGGTACAGATGACCGCTATTCTTTGCAGTTGCTTAGTTTTTCTATGATGGTCCGCTGCTCTCACCATATGGCGGCGTAGAGAAAAAAATCATCTAATCATTTGGGTATGAATTAATTCACGCAAAATTAAGCAAAATTAAGCTTTGAAGCTTATTCAGTATTCTTTTAGTGAAGCGAATCAGAACGGTCTTGTTGGAATATCACGTCCTTCATATCAAGTCCTTCACCTTCCCACCATTCCCATGTTATTTATAAGGCTTTTTACTTAAGGTCATCTAACGTGTCCTCATGTTCACCTCTATTAAGAATGGCTTTATCGTCGACGTCAATGGCATAAAGGTCATTGATGTTTTGTACACTGCGTAGCTCGTCCACGAGTATTGACTACAGAAGTGGGGAAAAAAAAACATAATATGCGATGGCCCGAATCCTTTTTTTTTCGTCAGTCTTGGTATCGCTGACCGCTTTGTACCTATTTCAAAATTTAATATTGCTTTGTCAACAAATTTTATTTCTGGCCTTAGTTTTTGAGTAATAGTTTGGTTTGAAATTCCTTCTTCAGGGAATAGCGTTCATATAATTCTGTCACGCGCTGTTGGACAAATATGACATCACGACGCGTCCACCACATACTGTATGTAATTTGCAATATCTAGTTTCCGCAATTCATATTAATAGCGCGACACGCACAAGTTACGCCTCCGGGTAATTAATCAAAACCATATATCTGGAAGAATATTGCTGCTGCATCCAGCAATCTAGCTTCAAACATATACCTTCAACATCATTCATTATGCGCAATGAACAAATTTGCTAATTTACCATAAACGTTTGATATTCTCTGGGTTGGTGGTTGTCCTGTGGTTTTTGATTGGATTTTGGCCAAATGCCACGGAATCAAATCCCTGAATCCATAACGTCAAAGCGTTTACGCTGCTGCACAGTGCAGTGAATGCCTGCTGCAGGTCCCCCTTCATCAAATCCTATGATTCGTGAGGGATTTAAAGACGATCACGATGATGAGCCAAAAATAGACACGAAGGGAGTCATTAAAATTGAATTCCACCATCCATCCAACAAGAGGCGATCCAAATTTAATTATAAAATATTTACTGCCACATTGTTCCGAGATCGCGCGACAAACCTTTACTCCAACTTTGATCTGTGAGCGTGTCGCGTCGTGCGTCGTCCGAACTCTTCGGGATCTCTTTTAATTGAAGCCAAAAGCCCTAGTGTTAATTGCATTCATATAAATTCCTAACACTGAGCAATGGGTTGCTCTATTGAGCGAGTGACATTGGTGCTGTGGCGCGGTACTTGACGTTAGTATTTTCGAAATTTATTATTTACGTTTTTGAATCAATTAATTGAGTTGGCTTGTTGTGCAGTGAAACCACTAATGGAAGGGATGTCTCATATCTTTTTGAAGTTTCAAGCTCAACAAATATATTGCTCTGGAACGACAAAGGCAGCTACCGTGAAGGACAGGAGAATGTATTTATTAATTTACTTTTTTTTTAGTAAACGCCAACAAATTTTGACAGATACACACGCGGTGCTCGCGATGGATGTCCGATTTTATTATTAATTTTATAACGTTTTTAATTGATCATGACATAAATGATCTCGTAAAATTTATGAAACGTAACGAAAGAAGACATTATACTAGTTAATGTTTTAAATTTATTTTATTGCTTTATTTTTGGACAAATTCACGTCAACAACATTCTTTACTAGTTGTCTCTATTTTTTTCTTGTAAAATTTGGCCTTTTTATGTTGTGGGGAAGATCGATGTTTCAACTGCGAGGAAAGAACATCCCATATTAATATTGGCACACAATATTAATATTGGCACACTGGCTAATTTTGGCCCTCTATCATTTGTTTCAGCAAGACGGTTTAATAAATAAAGTATGTAGACTGTACTTGTAGTAAAACTCCGAATGTACGCGTAGTAAAACCCACGCCCCCAAAAGTAAGCATGGGATAAAAATTAAAATCAATTAGTTGTAATTTCGTTAGAATTATAAGAAAACACGGTAAAAGCGAAAATTATTTCAGAAAAAAATAGTTTTTTTTCCTAAAAAACCCCCTATAATGTGGGCGGAGCTCAAAACTTTGTATGGAGTAACTTAGTAAATAGTAATTTCTTAAATATTTGTCATACGATTTTTTTCGATTTGGAATGAACTTTCCGAGAAATCGGGTTTTTAAAGATCTAACATGTTTAAAGTGGGCATGGTCGATATCGTGGGTGGTCAAATTTTTGCCCTGTTTAAGGTCTTATGTTAATAATTGTCAACAACAAAATTTGAGTTCTTGTGCCTTGTCTAACTTGACCAAAAGGCATTTTATAAGAAAATGTGAAATAGAGGTTGTCTCACATTGAAGCCAATATAGTGGGCGCGGCTGTTGACGGATTAAGCCAATTTTCACACTTTGTCTTTTTTTCAAAATTTTTTTCAATAATTTATATTCGTGTGATTTTTTTTAAATACATTTGTGTGTATAAGCAAATTAGCCATTTTCGTTTAATTTTGCAAGTCTCCTCCTTTTCTCTCTTTCATATATATAGATTTGTTGTTGTCAATTTTTATGGCAGTGACTAAGAAGTATATTTTGAGATCCTTTAGTCTTTAAACATACAAATATGAAGCTGTGCACATATGAACCGTTCTTGATTTCTTTGATTGGGGGCGTTTGTTTTTGACAGAGGTAGGTATCATCTTCGTAAATAATACGAATACCTATGATTACACGCCGCCAAAACGGATTAACCGAATAAACGTAAACATACTTAGGTATATGGACTTGGATTCTCTTTGAAAAAAAGGGAATAACCAGCGGCTTCGCTTTAAAAGCTGCTGGTCCATTGAGGGATATATCCTCCTTCGTCAATTAGAGCACCTCGACGTCCAGGCCCAGGGTGTGCATATCTATTTCCTATATGTCCTATATATATAAGTGGGCCGTATCCGAAAATCCATTGCTTAGTTATCACTGTACATGTATTTGTGGCTTACTCTCCACGCAGCATCTTTTGCCAGACATTGGCTCATATAAAGATGATTGCCGACCTTTGACCCCCTCTTGTTTTTACTAAAAGTCATCTCGTCTGCGGGTTTTGCGAGCTCATTCCATCGCCCACGCTTTGAAGTCGTCTGCCTCGGCACTAACAACAGATCTTTCATGCCATCGACTTTGGCATACAAACAGCCTGCCTGGCGCATCATCTACTTTTCTTCGAAGGCTCGTTTCCCACATGGTTGAAATAATATTTGGGTACTGCCATCCACGGTACTGTAATCTTCCTGTTTTGGGGTTGAGTGGGCTTAATATCCTACTTTATGCTTGTCCAAGAATATCAAGTTTTAATTTAATTTTATATTTCCAGGTTCTTTTTTAGTCGACATACATATATTGGGAGGGATTTAAACTCTAAGCACCAATCTTTTTGAATAATTAGGCTGTCATCAAGTGCCTGAAAGAGCTGCTATAAACTCAAAAGAAGCACTAGAATGCTAATCATCTTTTAAAGAGGCATCAAAGCATTTTGAAAAGGCATAGGAACCTAAATTTTGGTACTGAGCAATATTGGCCTAAGACCTTTAACAAGGCAAAAATTGGACCGCCCACAATGTCGACCATACCCACTTTTAACATGTTAGATCTTTAAAAACCCGATTTCACGGAAAGTTGACTCCGAATCGAAAAAAAACTATATGGCAAATATTAAACATATTGCTATTTGCTAAGTTTGCCCCATACAAAGTTTTGAACTCCGCCCACTTTAAAGAGGCGTTTTTAGAAAAAAAAACTATTTTTTTCTGAAATAATTTTCGCCTTTACCGTATTTTCTCATGATTCTAACAAAATTACAATTAATTGATTTTATTTCTAATCCCATGCCCACTTTTGGTTGTGTGGCCGGTACAAATAATATATGAATTCGGGACTAGAAACTTTGAGATTTGGTGTTACATGGTATATAGGATCGGGTATATAGAAGTTTGTCACCGACAAACTCTTGCACTTACTCACTTGTTCATGCTAAAAAGTTCATGCTAAAGAAGACGTTGTAAAAGACGTAAAAAATAAAGGTCTTAAAATTATTGATGCCGTCAATATCATTAAAAAGGAAAAGCAACGCACGGAAGGAGAAAGAGACACTGTGATCAGACGCGGCCTTCCAATTTTTATGCTCTCCTTTGAAAGAACTGAGAGCATAAACGATATTTATAAAATAAAAATGATACTTAACATCAGGGTTAAAATCGAACCCATGCGAAAGGGCAATAGACTGATACCACAGTGTAAGCGATGCCAAGAATTCAGGCACACAAGTGCCTACTGCCAAAAAGAACCACGTTGCGTGAAATGTGCCGGAAAACACCTGTCAACAGAGTGCAAAGTTGACATAAAGGCTCCAGCAGTTTGCGCCAATTGCCAATAGCCATAGAGCTGCAAAAGGGACGAGAACCTCTTAAGGAAAATACTAGAGGTCAGAATCAAAGCCTAGGACGCCCAAAACCTGCTGAAACTCCTAAGCCAAAGACTCCAAAGACGCCAAAGCCGATCAAAAGTGGAAGATTGGCAAAGGAGGCGTCGACAAAAGGCGTAAAAGCTCCACAAAAGAGCGGCGCCAGTTCAAGTGCAGCGGAGAAACCACCACTGGTCGGACCGAAATCATACGCACAGGTTGCGGCAAACGAAAACAAGGCAAGATCGCCCACAACAGATGCAGTGTCTCAGATCCTCGCTGTAATCTTGGAGAAACTTGAGGATCAGACTAAAATCAACAAAGTTATATTTGACAAACTGAGCAAGCTCGAGTTTAAGCCTCGAAAAAATTACAGGAGAACATGAATATGAAGCAGTTATTTAAAATACTAACATGGAATGCAAATGGAATTCTAAATAAAATAGACGAACTGGAAGTATTTCTACGGAAAAACAATATTGATATTTGCATGATTACGGAAACTCACCTTAAAAACGGGTCTACACCCAAACTTAAAGGTTACAATGACTATCACGCACATCACCCTTCGCAAAATTCGAGAGGAGGATCCTCCCTCTACATTAAGAACTGCATAAAGCACTTCAAGAACACAGAAGTTGAGCTAGACTCTATGCAGATCAGTTCAGTTTCTGTAAAAATTGACTGCTTAGATTATAACATTGCATCTTGTTATTTCCCGCCAGGATATAGACTGGTGGAAGACGATCTTGATCGTATGTATGACTTCATTGGGTCCAATTTTATCATTGGGGGTGACTTTAACGCGAAGCATACTTTTTGGGGCTCACGATGCAATTCAACAAGAGGCAGATTACTGTACAAAAATAGTATGAAGCGTGGGGTGGACTTTTTCTCCACGGGTAAGCCAACATATTGGCCAACCGATAGGAATAAAAAGCCTGACCTTGTCGATTTTTTCATCGCTAAAGGGTACCCCAAATACCTTACGCGAATTGAAGAGTGTTATGATCTTTGCTCAGACCACTCAGGAGTTATCTTGAAGATGGGTGGAAGACTGGCGAAAATAGAAAGAGCTCCTAGATTAGCTAGCAAAAACATGAACTGGGACGCTTTCAGAAAGGACTGTAAGGAGGGTGTTGGCTTGAATGTGCCATTGAAAACTCCTTTCGAGTTAGAAACCGCAGTTGACAAATTCATTGAAGCAATTCAGAGCGCTGCTTGGAACAACAATTCGTCCCAAAAGAACGCAGTTAGCACCGACGGGCATGTACGTAAAACATATCCGCTCGAAATCGAAGAATTGATTCGTGAAAAGAGAAGAGCGCGTAGGAGATGGCAAGGCACGAGGGCCCCCCCAGACAAAACCCTATTGAACCACCTCTCTAACACACTGAAAGGAATGTTGCTAGATCTTAAAAATCGTGAGACCACTGAATACCTTGAAGGCTTGTCGGCGGATAGGACCTCAAACTACTCGCTGTGGAAAGCAGTTAAGTATATCAAGAAACCTATAATCCACTCGGCACCAATAAAAAAAGCTAACGGCGAATGGGCAAGAGAAGACAAAGAGAAAGCGAATTTGTTTGCTGAACATTTAGAAGAAACATTCAAGCCTTTCGACGGTCCGCCGTTGGCTGACGTTCTAAACAACAACGGGGAACCTGGTAGCTTTAGAATGAAAAAAGTTTCGTTAGTTGAACTCCGACAGACAATTAGCAAACTTAAAAATAATAAGGCCCCGGGTTACGACCTGATCACTGGCGAAATATTAAAAGAGCTACCAAAAAAGGCATTAGTCAAGCTACTTTATATGATAAACGCTTCTCTTAGACTTCTATACGTTCCAAGACAATGGAAAGTTGCTGAAGTCATTATGGTTCCTAAACCGGGGAAATGCGCAAATGATAAAAAATCTTATAGGCCCATATCGCTTCTGCCGATAATATCGAAAGTATTTGAGAAACTTCTGCTGAAGCGATTACAACCAATAATTGCAGAAAGACGCTTGATCCCGGATCATCAATTCGGTTTCAGACCTAACCATTCCACAATAGATCAAGTCTACAGAATAACGCATGAAATTGAAAAAGCCTTAGAAGGGAAAAAAATATGTTCAAGTGCTTTCCTCGACGTATCGCAAGCCTTCGACAAGGTATGGCACGAGGGCTTGAAATATAAGCTACGGCAAAACTTGCCGGAAGACATGTTTAAAATATTGGAAAATTATCTTGAAAGCAGACTCTTTCGTGTTAGGTGTAGTAGTGAATACTCGAGTTTCAAGCAAATTCGGGCTGGCGTACCCCAGGGAAGCGTCCTCGGTCCGATCCTGTTCCTGCTCTACACAAGAGACATACCTCTAGATGACGAGACAGTCGTGGCCACGTTTGCGGACGATACGGCCATCCTGGCAACAGGTGAATCAGTCGAGTCATCAACGAGAAACCTCCAACGAGCATTGGACAGAATTTGTGTCTGGACGAAGACTTGGCGAATCGCTCTTAACGAGAACAAGTCTACGCATGTGAATTTCACTTACAGAAGGGTTAACAATTTGCCTCTGTTCATAAATTCTGTACAAATACCTTATGCAAATGAAGCGAAGTATCTAGGGATGACACTGGACGCTAAACTAAGGTGGAAACCACACGTAAAGAAGAAGCGTGACGAGCTCGAGATTAGGCTCAGGGAAATGTATTGGCTTATCGGAAGATTTTCGAAATTAAGCACATATAACAAACTGCTCTTGTACAGGCAGGTGTTAAAGCCTTCCTGGACATACGGTATACAACTTTGGGGTTGTACCAAGCCGAGCAACATGTCCATGTTGCAGACTTTCCAAAACAAAACACTAAGAGCAATTGTGAATGCTCCATGGTATATTAGGAATAGCGATATTCACAGAGATTTAGGAATAGCTACCGTGGGCGAAGAAGTAACAAACTTCGCTCGAAAGCTTAATGCTCGCCTTCATGTTCATTGCAACAATGAAATGATCCGTACTCTAAACGAGACTCTTAACGATGTTAACAACGAGCGACGACTACAAAGAACAAGACCCTTCGATCTAGCGACGTAGGGTGAAGCCGCATGAATGAACGGCTTAGTAGGTGCATTCACTGGAAAGCAACCTATCCAATGCGATTAACACTATGGAAGCGTAAACTACTTGTTAAGTTAACTTAGTTGTAGTCAAGAAGTATTATGAGAGAGCGAAAATTTACTACTATGAAGTGCGTTCTGGCAGTTTCATAGTGTCTCTCATAAATGGGTGGTTTTTTAGCACGTGGAAATCGGGCATAACCAATATCGGCTACTTCGGTATTATGTACCTGCTATAGTGGGCGTATTGGTATCTTTGAAAGATTTTGGAGTTTTAGTCTCCGTCCATCCTAGTATTCAAAAAAAAAAAAAAAAATGCTAAAAAGTAAAGTGGGCGCGTCAGTGGGCGGATTTCAAAACATTTACACTTGTACTGCTTCGGGACTTAGAGGACGGACGGAGATGGCTCATTCCACTTACAATTCGGTCTTGAACATATGCCCTTAAGGTTTTCGAACATTAATATACTCAAACTTAATATACTTCCTTTTCTATGAAATGGGGACTTGGGGTAAAAAAACAATACTAAATTGGTCAGGTGGTAATACTTTCGGACAAGTACAGAAGGGCGAAACATGTGAGACCAAAGCTTGATTTAAGACGCTCTAAAAGTTTGATCACATATTAGTGCTACAATCGGTGCCATTTCACAGGACAATGTCTGATAGGCAAGCATGCAACTAGGCTTGTTGTTTATATTTTTTGACTTTTGAAGGAACTACATGCATGAGGCGAAGGTACCAATCCGTATCTCACGCTTCATTAGTACCTCAAAATGGTACAACCAGTAAACTAAACAGTAGTGGTACCACTAGTACCGATTTTGGAACTAAGATTTAATAGGCCGAAGGGAACTTTGTTGTTTAACTTATTTTTAAACAATGATTTTATTTTGCAAAAACAAGCAGCTTGAGATTTCAAAAAGCTGCATGGTAATAACACCATGCCAGGATCTCTTCGCTTGAAAAAAAATACATTACAAGAAACTGTGCCTTTTTCTGATCATCCCTTAAAACGAAAAAAAAAAATAAAACTCAAAATCGTGTTAATGCTCCTTTCAGAAGAATTAAGATATCACGGCGACATCGTACACACATTCTAAATCCTCCATGTGTGCCGCTGCACTGGCCACGATAAGATTTATGAGTTCGAGCACCGTTGTGTGCCGCAATCATAAGAGGATTCCGCTGCTATACTGCACTGTGCACACCACATGTACATATTTGTCCCAAGTATGCCGCGTAATACTTTAATGCGCGTGCATCCTTTCCTCGCTCGCAACTCCAGCATAGTATCCATATAGCATGTTTCTCATGATCATTACAAAGTGCTAAGTACACTACGTAATGGTGGAAACCTCCCAGAATCGCCGCCGAAGCTGTTGAGAGCCCCAAGTTAAAAACAAAACGTTCCGCGGAATAGAAATGATAAAGTGTCGTGCCGCATGACAAATGGATCCTGGGAAAACGTTACTGCGGATGGATCATTGAATGCGGTTCCTCCTCTCGTCCATGGTCATTTTCGAGTGATCGCGTCGTCTGGGAATGTGTGTGGTGAATTTCAGTAATTCCTGCAAATTAATTTAATTACTAATAAGACCGTATAGATCATTTTGTTCAGTGCAACTGCGGTTCAGTGCATTTTAATTGGGTTCTCGGGAGTGTTTTTAGAATGGAAATTCTTGTGCTTCGAGTTCGAATTCGGTTGGTTGTATGAAAAGGAAACAAGCGTTGTCACAGATACGTAGAAGAAACAATGAAAAAACCAATTTTACGTCAGTTAGTCGGACAGGTTTTGGCAAATTTTCAAGGATTTTGACTGTGGGCTACGCTAGACGAAAAGAATAATTTTTAATTAGTTGTTATAATTTGATTTGCTAGGACAATACGGTGCACTGAAATGAAATAATAATAATAGATAATGCGATTCGCTATTTTCAGAATGCCTATACGGAGACATACTTCCGTGAAAAACTGCAGCATTTTAACAAAGAGACGGACAGATACACTCCAATATCGGGTTAGTGCCTATTTAGAAAAGAAATTATCTAAATAACATCTCCCTTTTGCTCATAATGATAATATTTCCTTGCTTTTATATTTCCAGAATTTGATTCTACCTCCTCAGTTAATGGATCCAGCCTCGAGTGTCTCAATCTGATAGTGCAAAGTATAAATAAGAATCCTTCGTCCAGTAGCAGTGCATCATCGTCATCGTCCTCACTAAATCAATCTTTTGCGCAGAAGTGTACAACTCAAGTATAAAATCGTGAAATTTATTCTTGTGCATTTGAAGTTAATTTATTTTATGTTAAGGTTATATTAAGATGGATACATGCTATACAGTAAAACTATACTTTAATTAAAGCGAGTATACCTACTCGTATGTATGCAACAAAATTTATGGATCTAAAAAATTGCACAGCCATAGATTGTGTATATTTTAAGAAAAACAATACCAACACATTTTATTAAGTTAAATGTATTTTAGATAAAGATTTTCCATAGAAATAAATGCATTAAAAAGCTTATTTTTGAAATTTCTAAGGGTTTATTTGTTATACGGAATCGAGCTTTGCAGCCTCATAGGTAAGGGTAAGTCCAAGATGATGATAACCTTAGCAATTTCGATGACTTGCGTAGATATACCTATACCAAAGATTTTGAGCCTGAAGAGTGAATATTATAGCAATCACGATGTTCCAAAACTCAACGTTCATCAACCCACAAGTTTCTATAGATAAATTAGACAAAAATCAATTAAGCCATGTCCGTCCATCCATCCGTCCGTCCGTATATGTTTTTTTTTGTACCCCATCCCATAGGATAGGAGGTATAATAAGTTTGATTCAAAGTTTGTAACATAGAGAAATAATCACCGTAGACCCCCAAGACCTAAAGGGCATATGATCGAGACCGAATTGTAAGTCGAATGAGCCATGTCCGCCCGTCCGTCTGTCGGTAGTTTTTAGGCCTTAAATTCTGAGGTAGGGACTTGAAACTTGTTATCTGTACTTTCTAGGTCCCGAAGCAGTACAAGTGTAAAATTTTTTGAAATCCGCACACTGACACGCCCACTTTACTTAGAAGCATGAAATATCAGCAGAAAGCTTAAATTTGGTATGCGATATCCTCGAATGTATTATGATTGGCATTTAAAAAAAGCGAATACCGCCCCTTGTAGGCGTGGTCATACTTAATGTGCATTCTAATAAACGGTTTTTATTTGATTTATTTGCTTTAAATCCAACAAACTTGCACTATCAAATGTTCAGATATGTGCGTAAGCTATCAAATCAAGTGAATAAATTTTCGCCACGCTTACTTTTGGGTCCATTTTAAAGTGCAAACCAATTTTTTGTATTAAAATGCAATCAGCACGTGTATAAAACTTCTGAAAAAAAATTAAACAAAAATACGATGTTATTGATAAGGGGTGGAAGCCACGCCCCTTTCTTAGGGAGAAGATTCCTAACTGAGAAATTCTAAAAACAATTGAAGTTAAATGAAACAACCAAGAACCAAGAAATTTAACAACCAAGATTTATGAAACAATTCGGAGCTTGAAAGTGGTCAATTGGGATGGGGTATACAACGATTCGTCTAAGCGGATTGTAACCCTTCCACTAGTTTTTTTTTTTTTGAATGCGTATGGGTGGAACTTTTATTTTAGGTCTTAAAAATTGAGCTAGGATGCTGAAACGTTGAATGTATTTTGGTGGAATGTATTTTGTACAGACAAAGTATGAAAACTGATACGATCCGCCCATACGTATACGTAGGTTTAAGTGGAATTTAGTTGTTATTTTTATGCTTATATATGTATTTCAGTGTCCTGATTACGAATATGTTATTCATTAGACAATTTTTAATAGCATATTCGGAATCAGGACACCCAAATCCATATACTAAGATAAAGAATCCAATTTAGCGAAAATAGAAAGAGCTCCTAGATTAGCTAGCAAAAACATGAACTGGGACGCTTTCAGAAAGGACTGTAAGGAGGGTGTTGGCTTGAATGTGCCATTGAAAACTCCTTTCGAGTTAGAAACCGCAGTTGACAAATTCATTGAAGCAATTCAGAGCGCTGCTTGGAACAACAATTCGTCCCAAAAGAACGCAGTTAGCACCGACGGGCATGTACGTAAAACATATCCGCTCGAAATCGAAGAATTGATTCGTGAAAAGAGAAGAGCGCGTAGGAGATGGCAAGGCACGAGGGCCCCCCCAGACAAAACCCTATTGAACCACCTCTCTAACACACTGAAAGGAATGTTGCTAGATCTTAAAAATCGTGAGACCACTGAATACCTTGAAGGCTTGTCGGCGGATAGGACCTCAAACTACTCGCTGTGGAAAGCAGTTAAGTATATCAAGAAACCTATAATCCACTCGGCACCAATAAAAAAAGCTAACGGCGAATGGGCAAGAGAAGACAAAGAGAAAGCGAATTTGTTTGCTGAACATTTAGAAGAAACATTCAAGCCTTTCGACGGTCCGCCGTTGGCTGACGTTCTAAACAACAACGGGGAACCTGGTAGCTTTAGAATGAAAAAAGTTTCGTTAGTTGAACTCCGACAGACAATTAGCAAACTTAAAAATAATAAGGCCCCGGGTTACGACCTGATCACTGGCGAAATATTAAAAGAGCTACCAAAAAAGGCATTAGTCAAGCTACTTTATATGATAAACGCTTCTCTTAGACTTCTATACGTTCCAAGACAATGGAAAGTTGCTGAAGTCATTATGGTTCCTAAACCGGGGAAATGCGCAAATGATAAAAAATCTTATAGGCCCATATCGCTTCTGCCGATAATATCGAAAGTATTTGAGAAACTTCTGCTGAAGCGATTACAACCAATAATTGCAGAAAGACGCTTGATCCCGGATCATCAATTCGGTTTCAGACCTAACCATTCCACAATAGATCAAGTCTACAGAATAACGCATGAAATTGAAAAAGCCTTAGAAGGGAAAAAAATATGTTCAAGTGCTTTCCTCGACGTATCGCAAGCCTTCGACAAGGTATGGCACGAGGGCTTGAAATATAAGCTACGGCAAAACTTGCCGGAAGACATGTTTAAAATATTGGAAAATTATCTTGAAAGCAGACTCTTTCGTGTTAGGTGTAGTAGTGAATACTCGAGTTTCAAGCAAATTCGGGCTGGCGTACCCCAGGGAAGCGTCCTCGGTCCGATCCTGTTCCTGCTCTACACAAGAGACATACCTCTAGATGACGAGACAGTCGTGGCCACGTTTGCGGACGATACGGCCATCCTGGCAACAGGTGAATCAGTCGAGTCATCAACGAGAAACCTCCAACGAGCATTGGACAGAATTTGTGTCTGGACGAAGACTTGGCGAATCGCTCTTAACGAGAACAAGTCTACGCATGTGAATTTCACTTACAGAAGGGTTAACAATTTGCCTCTGTTCATAAATTCTGTACAAATACCTTATGCAAATGAAGCGAAGTATCTAGGGATGACACTGGACGCTAAACTAAGGTGGAAACCACACGTAAAGAAGAAGCGTGACGAGCTCGAGATTAGGCTCAGGGAAATGTATTGGCTTATCGGAAGATTTTCGAAATTAAGCACATATAACAAACTGCTCTTGTACAGGCAGGTGTTAAAGCCTTCCTGGACATACGGTATACAACTTTGGGGTTGTACCAAGCCGAGCAACATGTCCATGTTGCAGACTTTCCAAAACAAAACACTAAGAGCAATTGTGAATGCTCCATGGTATATTAGGAATAGCGATATTCACAGAGATTTAGGAATAGCTACCGTGGGCGAAGAAGTAACAAACTTCGCTCGAAAGCTTAATGCTCGCCTTCATGTTCATTGCAACAATGAAATGATCCGTACTCTAAACGAGACTCTTAACGATGTTAACAACGAGCGACGACTACAAAGAACAAGACCCTTCGATCTAGCGACGTAGGGTGAAGCCGCATGAATGAACGGCTTAGTAGGTGCATTCACTGGAAAGCAACCTATCCAATGCGATTAACACTATGGAAGCGTAAACTACTTGTTAAGTTAACTTAGTTGTAGTCAAGAAGTATTATGAGAGAGCGAAAATTTACTACTATGAAGTGCGTTCTGGCAGTTTCATAGTGTCTCTCATAAATGGGTGGTTTTTTAGCACGTGGAAATCGGGCATAACCAATATCGGCTACTTCGGTATTATGTACCTGCTATAGTGGGCGTATTGGTATCTTTGAAAGATTTTGGAGTTTTAGTCTCCGTCCATCCTAGTATTCAAAAAAAAAAAAAAAAATGCTAAAAAGTAAAGTGGGCGCGTCAGTGGGCGGATTTCAAAACATTTACACTTGTACTGCTTCGGGACTTAGAGGACGGACGGAGATGGCTCATTCCACTTACAATTCGGTCTTGAACATATGCCCTTAAGGTTTTCGAACATTAATATACTCAAACTTAATATACTTCCTTTTCTATGAAATGGGGACTTGGGGTAAAAAAACAATACTAAATTGGTCAGGTGGTAATACTTTCGGACAAGTACAGAAGGGCGAAACATGTGAGACCAAAGCTTGATTTAAGACGCTCTAAAAGTTTGATCACATATTAGTGCTACAATCGGTGCCATTTCACAGGACAATGTCTGATAGGCAAGCATGCAACTAGGCTTGTTGTTTATATTTTTTGACTTTTGAAGGAACTACATGCATGAGGCGAAGGTACCAATCCGTATCTCACGCTTCATTAGTACCTCAAAATGGTACAACCAGTAAACTAAACAGTAGTGGTACCACTAGTACCGATTTTGGAACTAAGATTTAATAGGCCGAAGGGAACTTTGTTGTTTAACTTATTTTTAAACAATGATTTTATTTTGCAAAAACAAGCAGCTTGAGATTTCAAAAAGCTGCATGGTAATAACACCATGCCAGGATCTCTTCGCTTGAAAAAAAATACATTACAAGAAACTGTGCCTTTTTCTGATCATCCCTTAAAACGAAAAAAAAAAATAAAACTCAAAATCGTGTTAATGCTCCTTTCAGAAGAATTAAGATATCACGGCGACATCGTACACACATTCTAAATCCTCCATGTGTGCCGCTGCACTGGCCACGATAAGATTTATGAGTTCGAGCACCGTTGTGTGCCGCAATCATAAGAGGATTCCGCTGCTATACTGCACTGTGCACACCACATGTACATATTTGTCCCAAGTATGCCGCGTAATACTTTAATGCGCGTGCATCCTTTCCTCGCTCGCAACTCCAGCATAGTATCCATATAGCATGTTTCTCATGATCATTACAAAGTGCTAAGTACACTACGTAATGGTGGAAACCTCCCAGAATCGCCGCCGAAGCTGTTGAGAGCCCCAAGTTAAAAACAAAACGTTCCGCGGAATAGAAATGATAAAGTGTCGTGCCGCATGACAAATGGATCCTGGGAAAACATTACTGCGGATGGATCATTGAATGCGGTTCCTCCTCTCGTCCATGGTCATTTTCGAGTGATCGCGTCGTCTGGGAATGTGTGTGGTGAATTTCAGTAATTCCTGCAAATTAATTTAATTACTAATAAGACCGTATAGATCATTTTGTTCAGTGCAACTGCGGTTCAGTGCATTTTAATTGGGTTCTCGGGAGTGTTTTTAGAATGGAAATTCTTGTGCTTCGAGTTCGAATTCGGTTGGTTGTATGAAAAGGAAACAAGCGTTGTCACAGATACGTAGAAGAAACAATGAAAAAACCAATTTTACGTCAGTTAGTCGGACAGGTTTTGGCAAATTTTCAAGGATTTTGACTGTGGGCTACGCTAGACGAAAAGAATAATTTTTAATTAGTTGTTATAATTTGATTTGCTAGGACAATACGGTGCACTGAAATGAAATAATAATAATAGATAATGCGATTCGCTATTTTCAGAATGCCTATACGGAGACATACTTCCGTGAAAAACTGCAGCATTTTAACAAAGAGACGGACAGATACACTCCAATATCGGGTTAGTGCCTATTTAGAAAAGAAATTATCTAAATAACATCTCCCTTTTGCTCATAATGATAATATTTCCTTGCTTTTATATTTCCAGAATTTGATTCTACCTCCTCAGTTAATGGATCCAGCCTCGAGTGTCTCAATCTGATAGTGCAAAGTATAAATAAGAATCCTTCGTCCAGTAGCAGTGCATCATCGTCATCGTCCTCACTAAATCAATCTTTTGCGCAGAAGTGTACAACTCAAGTATAAAATCGTGAAATTTATTCTTGTGCATTTGAAGTTAATTTATTTTATGTTAAGGTTATATTAAGATGGATACATGCTATACAGTAAAACTATACTTTAATTAAAGCGAGTATACCTACTCGTATGTATGCAACAAAATTTATGGATCTAAAAAATTGCACAGCCATAGATTGTGTATATTTTAAGAAAAACAATACCAACACATTTTATTAAGTTAAATGTATTTTAGATAAAGATTTTCCATAGAAATAAATGCATTAAAAAGCTTATTTTTGAAATTTCTAAGGGTTTATTTGTTATACGGAATCGAGCTTTGCAGCCTCATAGGTAAGGGTAAGTCCAAGATGATGATAACCTTAGCAATTTCGATGACTTGCGTAGATATACCTATACCAAAGATTTTGAGCCTGAAGAGTGAATATTATAGCAATCACGATGTTCCAAAACTCAACGTTCATCAACCCACAAGTTTCTATAGATAAATTAGACAAAAATCAATTAAGCCATGTCCGTCCATCCATCCGTCCGTCCGTATATGTTTTTTTTTGTACCCCATCCCATAGGATAGGAGGTATAATAAGTTTGATTCAAAGTTTGTAACATAGAGAAATAATCACCGTAGACCCCCAAGACCTAAAGGGCATATGATCGAGACCGAATTGTAAGTCGAATGAGCCATGTCCGCCCGTCCGTCTGTCGGTAGTTTTTAGGCCTTAAATTCTGAGGTAGGGACTTGAAACTTGTTATCTGTACTTTCTAGGTCCCGAAGCAGTACAAGTGTAAAATTTTTTGAAATCCGCACACTGACACGCCCACTTTACTTAGAAGCATGAAATATCAGCAGAAAGCTTAAATTTGGTATGCGATATCCTCGAATGTATTATGATTGGCATTTAAAAAAAGCGAATACCGCCCCTTGTAGGCGTGGTCATACTTAATGTGCATTCTAATAAACGGTTTTTATTTGATTTATTTGCTTTAAATCCAACAAACTTGCACTATCAAATGTTCAGATATGTGCGTAAGCTATCAAATCAAGTGAATAAATTTTCGCCACGCTTACTTTTGGGTCCATTTTAAAGTGCAAACCAATTTTTTGTATTAAAATGCAATCAGCACGTGTATAAAACTTCTGAAAAAAAATTAAACAAAAATACGATGTTATTGATAAGGGGTGGAAGCCACGCCCCTTTCTTAGGGAGAAGATTCCTAACTGAGAAATTCTAAAAACAATTGAAGTTAAATGAAACAACCAAGAACCAAGAAATTTAACAACCAAGATTTATGAAACAATTCGGAGCTTGAAAGTGGTCAATTGGGATGGGGTATACAACGATTCGTCTAAGCGGATTGTAACCCTTCCACTAGTTTTTTTTTTTTTGAATGCGTATGGGTGGAACTTTTATTTTAGGTCTTAAAAATTGAGCTAGGATGCTGAAACGTTGAATGTATTTTGGTGGAATGTATTTTGTACAGACAAAGTATGAAAACTGATACGATCCGCCCATACGTATACGTAGGTTTAAGTGGAATTTAGTTGTTATTTTTATGCTTATATATGTATTTCAGTGTCCTGATTACGAATATGTTATTCATTAGACAATTTTTAATAGCATATTCGGAATCAGGACACCCAAATCCATATACTAAGATAAAGAATCCAATTTATTCCACTTGGACCTACGGTAAACTTATGCCCTCAAATTTACATTTAATAAAAAATTGCCTTTTGGTCAAGTTAGACAAGGCATATGGCCTCAAGTTTTGGTGCAAAACTATAGTAGCCCGAAGGCTTTAATTAGACAAAAATCGGACCGCCCATCGACCATACCCCCTTTTAAAATGTTAAATTTAAAAAAAAAACTGTTTCTCGGAAAATAAATTCTAAATCAAAAAAAAAAATATATATATTAAAAATCTTAAAGACATGACCATTTGCTAATTTTCCTACACACAAAGCATTGTACTCTGCTCACTTTTAAGGGGCGTTTTCAGAAAAAAGTGTCTTTTTAGCATTAATATTCGTGTATGACGAATTTTCTCATAATTCCAACGCAATTAGAATTAATTGAATTAACTTTTCAGCCCATGCATATATTTGGAGGCGTGACCAACACAAATAATTGATATAAAGAATATCATATCAAGCAAAAACCTTTTAAATTGGGTTTTACAGGGCATAGAGGAAAGAGATGTAACAGGCTGCAATCTTTTGTAACGCAATCCCCGAATTCTTGGAAAGTATTTCATGTTTGTTGATTCATTCATTTGACTTCATTTCATGACATAGACTTAAGCGTTGAAATCTTTCAGTCCTTTTGAAGTCTTGACTGCATCAGTCTTTACGACCAATCTTATGAATGAAGTCAATTGAAAGCAATTCTTTAGAATTACACTGCATTCTTTGAAGCCACTTTGAAGTCTTTACAATTCACTTGAAGTCACCCGCATTCAGTTGAAGTCCTTGGGACTTCAAAACTTTTAATAAAATCTTTGGGACTTCGAACGTTTGTGCTTGAAAGAATTGCATTAAATTAAACTTTATCTCTAAAAAATCTATAGGTCCATATCGCTTCTGCCGATAATATCGAAAGTATTCGAGAAACTTCTGCTGAAGCGATTACAACCAATAATTGCAGAAAGACAATTGATCCCGGATCATCAATTCGGTTTCAAACCTAACCATTCCACAATAGACCAAGTCTACAGAATAACGCATGAAATTGAAAAAGCCTTAGAAGGGAAAAAAATATGTTCCAGTGCTTTCCTCGACGTATCGCAAGCCTTCGACAAGGTATGGCACGAAGGCTTGAAATACAAGCTACGGCAAAACTTGCTGGAAGACATGTTTAAAATATTGGAAAATTATCTTGAAAGCAGACTCTTTCGTGTTAGGTGTAGTAGTGAATACTCGAGTTTCAAGCAAATTCGGGCTGGCGTACCCCAGGGAAGTGTCCTCGGTCCGACCCTGTTCCTGCTCTACACAAGAGACACACCTCTAGATGACGAGACTGTCGTGGCCACGTTTGCAGACGATACGGCCATCCTGGAAACAGGTGAATCAGTCGAGTCATCAACGAGAAACCTCCAACGAGCATTGGACAGAATTCGTGTCTGGACGAAGACTTAGCGAATCGCTCTTAAAGAGAACAAGTCTACGCATGTGAATTTCACTTACAGAAGGGTTAACAATTTACCTCTGTTCATAAATTCTGCACAAATACCTTATGCAAATGAAGCGAAGTATCAAGGGATGACACTGGACGCTAAACTAAGGTGGAAACCACACGTAAAGAAGAAGCGTGACGAGCTCGAGATTAGGCTCAGGGAAATGTATTGGCTTATCGGAAGATTTTTGAAATTAAGCATATATAACAAACTGCTCTTGTACAGGCAGGTGTTAAAGCCGTCCTGGACATACGGTATACAACTTTGGGGTTGTACCAAGCCGAGCAACATGTCCATGTTGCAGACTTTCCAAAACAAAACACTAAGAGCAATTGTGAATGCTCCATGGTATATTAGGAATAGCGATATTCACAGAGATTTAGGAATAGCTACCGTGGGCGAAGATGTAACAAACTTCGCTCGAAAGCTAAATGCTCGCCTTCATGTTCATTGCAACAATGAAATGATCCGTACTCTAAACGAGACTCTTAACGATGTTAACAAAGAGCGACGACTACAAAGAACAAGACCCTTCGATCTAGCGACGTAGGGTGAAGCCGCATGAATGAACGGCTTAGTAGGTGCATTCACTGGAAAGCAACCTTTCCAATGCGATTAACACTATGGAAGCGTAAACTACTTGTTAAGTTAACTTAGTTGTAGTCAAGAAGTATTATGAGAGAGCGAAAATTTACTACTATGAAGTGCGTTCTGGCAGTTTCATAGTGTCTCTCATAAATGGTTATTTTTTTAGCACGTGGAAATCGGGCATAACTAATATCGGCTACATCGGTATTATATACCTGCTATAGTGGGCGTATTGGTATCTTTGAAAGATTTTGGAGTTTTTCCGTCTACCAAGTATTCAAAAAAAAAAAAAAATGACGTTAATCATAAGAATGCTTCAAAGAATTGATCCAACTAAAGACTTTAAAAACTCTCATACTGTGTGTGTGCGAGGCAATTTCACGTAAACGTAGAAAATTTCTAGGGGAATATTTCTTTGAAAGTTTAGAGGAAATAGACGGCATAAACCTTAGGGGCCTTCTGGGCTATTACAGGGAAATCGGATGATTGGATGTTTCAGCAGGGAGAATGTTAAGGTTGTTTTGCCTTTTGAATTGTTAAATTCAATTGGTTCCCCAGGGATCGCGATGTGCCATTTTTCGTGCCTTGTGTTTTGTGTGGCCATTTTTTTTTTACCACACCCCTGTTTAACCTAACGTAACCTAAGACTTAAAAAACAATGGAGATTTCAATATTGAAGTCTATTTGAAAATCCGATTGCAGTTAGAATTTCGTTACAGACGAAGTTTATTACTATTGTTACGATCATTTTCATATAAAGAAAAAATCACATTGGTACAATTAATTACACAATTACCTACATTACATATATAGCAGATTGTGCTTATAACGCATTTTCATGAGAAAATTGTCTTCAAAGACAATTTTTCAAATAAAAAAAAAAACAGTAGAAGGCTTACAATCCGCCTAGGCGAATCGTTGGATATCCCATCCCAATTGACCACTGTCAAGCTGCGAATTGTGTCATAAATATTGTTTCAGTTTCTATTTACTTTGGCTGATTACTTATATGGCTGGTTTTTGCCTTTTTTTGAAATGCCAATTACAATACACTTAAGCAAGGATAACGCATACCGAATTTCAGCTCCTACCAGCTCCTACCACAACTTTTATTTTCCATGCTAATAAGTAAAGTGGGCGTGTTAGTGGACGGATTTCCTAAAGTCATTTCCCAAAGTATTGACATTGATTTGGAAACTCCCTGTTTAAATCCACGAAGCGTTACCTATCTGACAGATCGAGCAGCGGAATTGCAGGACCGTGCGCCGAGATCGGCAGCAGGGGGCTAAAGGGTGGATCATCCCCAGGCCCATAGTTTTCCAAAGCCGCGTTTTTGGAGTAGTCATGGTAGAAATATCGAACGAATGATGGGTTTCCATCTATTTCCCAGAAAGTAATTGCTCCTAATACTGGCCATATCCGGTAACCAGCCACTTTCCGTTTGCATTGCATGTAAGAATTGTAATGTTTTGCCTGGGGTTCGTCGAATAAAACTCAATTTCACTTTTATAGTCACATATTGAAACACTTTATTTATCAAACGAAACTTAATAAAATTCATATCACAATAAATTCAACTTCGCTATTTAGAATTCAACACTTTATTTCAATTCGATCACTTTTTACTTTGCTACCGATTTTTACAAGTGAACGTGAAATATACGTATTTATACAAAATTAAGCACGTTCCGTACTTCCCCTTTGGTCATTTTCCATTGGTACTCTTCCGCTGAATTCCATGGAGCGGAAGTTTTCGATATCGAAATTCGAACTTGGAATATCAGTTTGCTGTTAGCTGACTGGGATGACAGTTGGGTGTGTTCGTAAAGTGAATCGAGCGGGTGTGTTCGAAAAGTGAATCGATGGGTGCATTCAGCGATTTGTGCATGTCGTATTATACTACCGGCCAGCCAATAACAGATATTTCAATTTCTGTGTTAGCTCGCTTCTGGTGCTACTTATAGTATTTGGCAGGCCCTGCTGCAATCTAATAATGGAAAACATAAAACAGCGGATAAGCTGGAACATGGGACCGAGCAATGTACCTAAGTCAAAACTCAGGAAGAGTGACCGATGAAGAAATAAGTTGCAAAGTGCAACTATAAAAGCTTTAATCCGTCTAAGACGGACTGCATAATACCCTAACCCAATAATAAAATAATTCCACGCTTCAAAAAGTGGATGGGATAAGAAATGTAGCTTCTACATACTCTGTACAATAAAACTACAGAGATTTAGGACTTTAAATCTTGACTTTAACTAAGAAATCCATTTGTTTTTAAACACCCCCGCAAAAGTGGGCGGAAATATGTAATATCGTCGGCTAATATGTAAAGCTACTAAGTCTTTTTTTCACAAATTTTACAGGATAATGAAAAAACCACATAAAATCAAAGTTAAGACCAATTTAATGAATTCAAAAATCACGTTACTGTATGTTTCCTTCCCTTATATAGAGGAAAAACTATATTTTTTTTTTATTTAATCGACTTTTTTTGTCTTAGCATATTTTGTTAACGCTTATTTAAAGTTAAGAAAATTAAGTTAAGTTGTTCTTAAAGTTTTGTTAAATTTCATTGCGCGGGAGGACTTAGCAGGTTCCCTAAATAAAAAAATTGTAAAACTGACTTTTTTACTCACAAAATAAGAGAGAAAGAGGAACATGGCAAATTTTAGCTTATAATTTTTTGAAGGTTTGGACACAACAGAAATATGTAAGTGCATTAAGATTCTTCAGCAATCAAGTCAAATTGGATTTACGTATTATATCGATTTTTTTAGCATTTTTTTGATCTACAAAATGAGATCTAAATCTCATTTTCGCCCAAAAGTGGACTCAGCAGCTTTACACATTTAACCGACGACATGTTTACAAAATACTTTTCAAATGCAAATTTCTTCTACTTTGGTTATATAATTTTGAAAAATGATAGACAGTATATCACCCGTCTCCAAAAATGGGCGCGATGAAAAATGTGGGATAAACCTGGCTCACTTCTCTGAGCTCTCGTCCCAATCAACCATCTAAAAGGTCTGAAGGATCTGTGGTGATTATTTCACTGTGTTAAAAACTATATGTTAAACTTAATACACCATGGGCAGTGCAAACAAAGTTTAATACACCCTAAACTTTGTTTTGTTTGGATGTAAAATTTACTGCTTAGTAAATTGAAGGGGCCGATTACTGGATATGCGATGGCCGGTTACTAGGAATTGTGGCCGGTAACTGGTGCAAAATGAGTTTTTTTTTCGTTTTCGACAATAAATCACAAGACATATGGTTAAACCGACCGCATCTTTTGCCATTTGATAATACTTATGAATATTCTAAGAGAGAATAGTATCTAAGAAAGATATTTATCTTTATAATCTTATATAAGATCTTGATAATATACATTCATAGTTTAGGAAAAAATATGGTATTGTAGTCAGAAAATCGGGTGGCCGGTTACTGGTGCAATTACCCTACCAACCGTATGATGCTTCTAACTGTCAAAAGATCTGTCACAAAATACAGATAGCATTGACATAATTAAATGTAAAATTTTATCATAAAGGTAATGAATAAAGTTTTGATTTGATTTTAACCGAGTTTTGTAATATGTATATGAAAGATCTTTCCAATCTACGATTATATTATGAAATTTTTTAAAAAAGGAGGTTTACTTAAAAAAGGGGCAGTATTCTTCTTGGGGATTGATGGTTTTCGCGATTTTGGGCTTTCGGTATTCTATCCGCCTCACAAAATAAATAAATGACATATTGAGAAATGTTCTTTATGTCATGGACGCAGCTAAAGACTGAAAATCATTTAAATTGTCTCTCACCGAATCATGCCCTAAAGATATGAAACAGAAAAATTTTTCGCAAAATTTATCATTTTCAAACTTACTGGTTAACCTCGCAAATAAAAAAGTACATGTTTCCTACATTCCGTATTCTGTCTATTCTTATATTATTTTTCAGAACTACTATTTCTACTATTTCTTCTCAAAAAAAAATATTATAATTATTATTTTATTAAACTTGCATAAAGGTTAAGAATAAGCTTAGAAACTACATCAGCGAAATCCACAGCCACAGACTACAGAGGCTGGATACATTAGCTGGATACATTCTTAAAAAAAAGATTTGGTCTTCCCTTTAAAAAAGGACGTTAACTTAAAAAAAAAAAAACACTGTCACGCTCAATTAAATTCCCTGAACAAATTTTAGACATATACGAATGAAATGAATGATCGCTTCATTTTCTCACTCGCGCAATGTCATGTCAGCGTGAATGAGTGCCTGACCACGGTTGGATGCAGAATGCATCCAACATTTCCGGGTGTGCATGTTAAATATAGCTCAGGACTCGTGAGGGAGTTGAATTGCTCATAAGATGCATCGTGCAGGATCGGCGAAAATGATTTATTGGCTTCCGTTTGAGTTCGAGCTGCTTCTATGCTTGTGATGCTTCTCACTTTTGGTACTCTGGGGAATTTCAACGACAAATTTGTTTAAATTTTACGGACAACATTTTTTTTGGTCGCCTCGACATTGGCCATATGATCAACGATTTGTAGTTATTCAAGAATGTTGTCGTCGTTTAGCGTTAGACAAAGTTGTCCATTGTTTTGACACATACTAATTAAGCGGCAATTATGGAATGATGAATGGAGACAGATTTTGAAGTAGAAGTAGGTATCCTTCCGAGAACGATTTTATATTGTCTATCTACCCTATAGGTACATACCTACTGAAATCTAAACATGACGCGCAGGTATGTTCGGCGATTCTAATACTTTCGCTGCAATCAAGTTTTAAATCAAAAGGTTGAAGTTTTCACAGGGCTATTTGAAAGTATAATAATAAAAAACCATCAAAGTTATTCTCGAACATCCTTACTCACAATTCCCCCTTCCCCCCTTACTCAATATGTTTCCAAAAGAGGAACATAAAATTCCACTTATCATTACCCTTTCCCACCCAAAAGTACATATTTAACGAAATGCCCTTTTATCTTTCCCTCTCTGAGAATATGGAAACAAAAGTGTGTTCGCACTTAGTACCAACAATGTCACTATTATCCTTTGATGGGGTCCCAAAGTAAAACATAACCAATCTAATGTGACTCAATCCTGTCACCAGCGTCGGCAATATTAGCTCCTTGAAGTCAATTATTAAAGGCAGCGCCCCTTTCCGAATCTTAAACGGTTCTGATTAACATGCCCGATGATATGAGCGCACATGTCCCGCAACCATGGAAGGTAATTTGGTCCGACACTTGAGCGTCGAACATGGGCGTCAGCGCCACTGAAGCGGGGGCCGTCTCAGCTATACATCTCATGCATAAAATTGCGATCGAATTTCGAAAAAGAAACGATCGCACGAGTGTTGATGGGCTCTTTGGTTTAAGTGCTCATCCGGATATAAGCACTTAAGTGTGTTATGTTACAACACATTAGTAGCTGGGAGGATATTAAATAGACAACTGCGCAAGATGTGATACTGGAAGCGATTTGTTTTTGTAAGTGATATCTGGGAGGGATCCTTGTTTAAGAAACGACGAGGTTACTTCGATTTTAATGAATTAAATTGAAGGAAACATGTAAATTTAAGGACATGGAGGATGTACTTTAATTTTAATGTCGACATTTAGGTGAGGCAAACAGCGGTTTTGTGCAGCTGCAAATTGTTTGGTTTTAAATCGTTACCCATAAACTGTATGTCCCCTGTTTTATTTGGAGAATTCATTTTGATTTTTTCTCTGTTGTAATAACAAAATAAATAAGAAAAAATAACTAATAAATCTCCTTTCCTTTCCATGGCATTTCAATCCAAGGATTTCCTTTGTAAACAAAAAAAAGCCAAAGTACAACAATGTTGAATGAATATTTTCAATATTTTGCGTGATTTGACATCGCACACATCTATAGATACATTGCTTGTTCCGCGTAGATTTTGCTTTATTAACCTTTTCTGTTTATTTTGCAAACAAGACCACACCACCAGCCAAAGGCCACACAAATATCACACAAATTGCAACAATTTATGCAAAATTTTCTACATTAGACCTCGAAACCACTTTATATGTCCTCGTAAATATTCCAAAAATTTATTAAAATGCCACGAGATGATAGCAAATCACAATTTAATTGAGCATCGCACACAGCGTTTGCAGGCATTACTGCAAGCCAATTAAATTAAATTTAGCTGGCGAAAAACACACTCTTTTCGAAAATTGTCTCATAATGGATATCTACCCAAAAATTTCACTCAAGAACATTGTCGTGTGCATACGAGTCTTCAACATTAGTTTGTTGCATGCAATCGTAAAACTAATTTCAATTAATGCACAGCACCAATATATCTTGGCGGCTCCTCCTTCGTTTTTAACGATCTAACGATCGCCCTCTAACACACAAAGTTGCATAGAAAACTGTATAGAAAAACAGCATAAAACTTTCTACACTCTAGGATGCTAGACGGAGAGAGGTCTCTCTGCTAGCGATCTCGATAGCGAACTGATGACGGTGGGTTAATAAAGCAATTAGTTTATTTCACTCGTGAGTTTATGCAATTTTTACGAGCACTTTACTTATTTGGTTGGGGTATAAATTCTCCCGATAGTTAAGACGTTGTTGGTACAACGTGTCGCGCTCGTAAATTACTCCGGTGGGCGATATGGTGCTGCGGTCGGAGTGGTGGTGGGTTGCTTTTCATCTGAAATCTAAAAACGAAATCTGATTTATGTCTAACCTATTGAAGAAAAATACACTAATGTTTCCATTGGGACAAATAAATGTAGTCACACTTCGAATATCCTTATGGATCCTTATTCCTTGGAGAATAGCAGTGGAGAAAAGTATTCGAAAGGAATGTGAACCGGATATTTGTTGATTTTCTGAGAATCGTGGGGTAGGCCAAAGCTAGTTTTCTTTATCAAGAAAAATAAAATATAAAAAAGGCAAGTAAGTAAGTGCAAGAGTTCGTCTGTAACGAACTTCTAAATACCCGACCCTCTTTAGCCATTAACACCAAATTTAAAATTTTTTGATCTGTTTCATATGAATGTCAATTATTTGTATTGGCGTTTAAATCAATTAAATCATTTTAATCATTTAAATCAATTAACTTTAATTTCGTTGGAATCACGAGAAAATGAGTTAAAAGCGAATAATAATACTTAAAAAACAGTTTTTTCAATGCTCAATGCTTTGTATGCAACAAACTTAGCAAAATCTGAAATAGAGCTAATATCTCTAATATCTCTAATATGTGTCATAAAATTTTTTTTCAACTTAGAATGAATTTCCCGACAAATCAGGTTTTCAAAGATTTCAGATCTTAAAAGTGGGCATGGTCAATAGAGTGGTCGGTCCAATTTTTGTCTAATTAAAGGCTTCTGGTCGATATTGCTCTCCTCCAAAATTTGAGTTCATTTGTTTTGTCTATCTTGACTAAAAGATATTTTGAAATAAAATGTAAATTTAAGGTTGTCTGACATTCAAGCCAATTGTGGGCGTGGCTGTGGGCGGATCTTCTCAATGCTGCAAGTTTCATGACCTCGAAACTGCATACATATGGATAGACGGACGACGGACGGACGGATATGGCTTAATCGACTTACCTGTCGGTCTCGATCATATCTCTAAAAGGTCTTAGGGGTCTGCGGTGATTATTTCACTGTGTTACAAACTATGCATTAAAACAAATATACCCTCGGTCAGGTTTAAAAATTAATATACCCACGGTCGGGTATAAAAACACGAAAAATGTGTATGCTTAAGTGCTATAAGTCCTAAGCGTTTGCATCTCGGGCAACACACGAAATCACTTTTATCTGAATGCAGGTCAGACGAACTCTTGCACTTACTTAGGTACTTGCTTTTCTATATATGTTATTGCTTTTTTTATGGCAAATTATAAGCGCCTCCCTAAAACTTGTATTTTAGAGCATAGTAATTGGTTGCCTTCATAATAAGAAATAGCATTTTCGAAAACTATAACCGTTAGAAAAAACAATTGTTTGTAATTACTGAATATGCAAAAGGTTTGAAAAAACAACTACATATTTAAAGCTTTTGTTTGGGGTATAAAACTAAGTATGAGCTTGAGCGCTTTGAGAGTAGAGCTATGACTGTGAAACAATGCGACAAATTATTGGTGAGTCACGTCACGGAGCTATTTCCTCGCCATATAGTCCAACAGTGCGAAAGCAAAGTGCATTTGTAACTCTTGCGTCTGTCTTCTGACCCTTACCACTTAGTCTGACTTGTTGTAGGGCTGTAAGTTTGGAAAATTTAACGGATATTGATATTTTGAGGAGAATAATTTTGTCTGAAAGTATGTTCTTCTAATAATGGTCAGCCGTCTTGTTGGTCAGCTGTGGTACCAATAAGATATCTTCCATATTTCAAACAAATTGCTTCTTAGCAAGTCTTCACAGGCGGGTATGAATTGGGATCCTTCAGAGAAAATTTAAAGTTATTGTAGGACACTGAAATTTGTTGTCCTGTATCCTTTCTTAAATACTATATGTATTGTGATCGGTAAGTTTGGCCCGGCTTTTGCTGAAAAAACGTTAGTGTGGGAAGGCAATCATGGTGTTTCCCACTGATGAGTCAGTTAAGATTGTCGATCGAATCAGACGTGGTTACTAACTAGGGACCAACTTTGATCTTTTTTAAAAAAAAAAAAATTCAGTTTGCCCAGTCTTGAGGGCATTTTGAAGTAAACAACAATTTTTTGATATAAAAATCCTATATATCAACTCACGTAAACCACATCAGATAAAATATTTGACTCAAAAGTACAATGTTATCAACAACGCTTTGATGCCACGCCATTTTTATACCCGACCCAGGGTATATTAAATTTAATGCATAGTTTGTAACACAGTGATATAATCACCGTAGACCTTTTTGAGTTATGTTCGAGACCTGGAGGGGAATCGATTAAGCAATGTCCGTCCATCCGTCTGTGTGAAGGTTTCAGGTCTTCAAAATCGAGCTAAAAAGCTGGTCTCTGCCTGTCCCTGTCATAATCATAGCACTCGTCAGTTTAGAATGTATTAGTGACTTTTTTTCCTGTTTTAGGTAAGCACTGAACATACATTATGCAGACCACTGTCAGTCGAAACTTGGCGGGCTAAAAGAGAATCATCGGCCGAAGTTGGGTATGTCCTTATAATCTGATCAGTGGTAATGCTCCATACAAAGTTTTAAGCTCCTCCCACATAGGAGCATTTTAAGGAAAAAAACTGTTTTTTCCGAAATAAATGTCGCGTTTAAAGAAATTTAAATTAATTGATTTTAATTTTTAGCTCACACCCATATGTTTTTATCGGCACTGGAGTGAAGCGGCTTGGGGTAGCGGCTGGTGGTGAGAAAAGAACTGCTTGGTTTAAAATGCCTGGAGTTCAAGAAGCCATCAGAGAGAAGAAGAGAGCCTACATTACGTGGATCCAATGTAGAAACTCAACTTCTCGAGCCCGGTACAATGAGGCGTGAAGGACTTCATTCAAGGGGTTAAATCTAAGGACGGTACACTTCTTTCCAATGAGAGCGATGTCTTGCGCAGATGGAGAGAGCACTTTTCGGAGTTGCTCAACCCCAACAGGGCACTGAAGATGACATTCTCACTGTTAATGAGATAAGGGCGAAGAATAGTCCCACAGTAGACGATGTCACTAAAGCGATTAAATCGCTAAAAGTTGGCAAGTCTGCTGGAGTTGATGAAATCCGGTCAGAAATGCTCAAGGCAATGGGTGAAGAGGGTGTTAAGTGGCTAACACGTGTCATTAAGGTGGCCTGGAATAGCGGGAAGGCACCTATTGATTGGCAAACGGGAGTTATAGTGCCCATTTTCAAAAAAGGAAACAGAAGAGATTGCGTCAACTATAGGGGCATATCTCTCTTGAGTCTTCCGGGAAAAGTATTCGCGAAGGTGTTGGAAACGCGTTCCAGAGCTGTTATCGAGCCTTTGTTACGGGAAGAACGGTGCGGCTTTCGGCCTGGCAGAGGTACAACCGACCAGCTTTTTACTCTGAAAGTTATTCTTGAGAAGGCCTGGGAATATACCAAACCGGTCTATGCGTGTTTTGTACATCTGGAAAAGGCGTATGACCGAGTCCCTCGGGATACACTGTGGAGAGTTTTGCAGGACTATGCGGGGAGTGCGGGCCTCTTCTGAGAGCAATCCAGTCTTTGTATGGAAACTGCAGAAGCTGTGTACGGATAAATGGCGTCAAATCCCGTCCTTTTGATGTGCGCGTTGGACTTCGTAAGGGCTGTGTTCTGTCGCTGCTCCTTTTCAAAGCATATATGGACTGGATGGTGAAGTGCAGTCTTGGCGAGCAATGTTTCGAGTTGGCTGGCATCAGGATGAGCCATCTGCTTTTCGCAGATGATCTGGCCATCCTTGCATCATCCAAAGAGGAACTTCAACGAGCACGATAGGTTTGCAGCCGTCTGTGGTGATGCTGGGATGAAGGTAAACGTGAACAAATCGGAAGAGATGGTTGTTTCCCGAACTCCTCTGCAGTGTACCCTGATGCACATAAATGGAGTTCCATTAAGACAGGTGGAGGAGTTTAAGTATCTCGGGGTCTTTTTCACGAAAGATGGGAGGAGTGATACTGAGTTGTCCTGTAGAATTAGCCAAGCTGGAGCAGTAGTAAAGGAACTGCGTCGGCCGGTCATCAGGAAAGCTGAGCTTGGAGTGAAAACAAAGATCTCAGTTTTTAATTCAGTGTTCATTCCAGCCCCCATCTATGGTCATGAAGTTTGGGTAATGCCCGAAAGAAGTATCGCGGGTACAAGTTGCCGAAATGAAATTCCTGATGTGCGTTGCTGGTGCTACTCTTAGGCATAGAGTCAGAAACGTCAGTATTCGTGGGAATCTTTATGTGAAGCAGCTACTTCTCCGAGTGGAACGATCGATTCTTCGATGGTTAGGACACGTATGCCCCCTGACAGACTTCCTATACAGGTCATGCTAGCCAAAATGCGAGCGCGTCATCCCCCTGATAGGCCAAGAAACAAATGGTGGGAGCAGGTAAGAAACTCTCCGAGTCCCGCCTGGGGAATGCGCCTGAGTCTCTTGAGATGGTGGCGGAGGATTGAGAACGGTGGAAGGAATATTAAACCACCCTTGCTCCACGATCCTTGTAGAGAATAAGTAGCCTGATGATGTATAGATATACTTCAAGACCGGCAATAGCCACCATCTTTGTGAGCTTGCGGACGGAGCGATACGGAGTGAAACCTCTTCTTAAACTAATATCTTTTATTGGTACTTAGTAAAGTATCTAATAAAATAAAAATATCATGTTTGGTTTCCCATATTCAACCATAATACTACTTTTAGTTATATACCAATGTGTGCAATGAACGTGGAGGAATACTGATCACAATGTTACCCAGCACGCTGTCCTCCACAGAAACATCAATTGCTGCTTTTCCACTGCAATAAAACATTTAGAAATTAAAGGGTTTCGCTAGAGGCATGCTATGGGTCGAAGGCATGCTATGGGTCGAGGCATGCTATGGGTCGAATCTTTACCTGTTAAAGATCACAACGGATATTCTTCCATCGGGCTGTTCAAACGCCACTGTCACAATGTTGACATTAGACCGCTCCGCCGCAATTCTCACTGATCCCTCAGGGATGAATTTCGAAAAGTGTCCAATAGCGTAAAAGATCGGTTGTTTATAGATCTCATCACGACCTATGACCAAAGTATAAAATAAGCGATTCATGCAACATCAGTGCGTTGTGCGCTTACTCGTAACGTTAACAATAACAGGAGCATCCACAAAATTATCCACATAATTTGGACCACCCTGTTCGTCAAGAACAATATTCCAGTCAATGTATCCGTTAAACCAATGCTGAAGATCTTGTAAATACGAGTGCGCGTACTTTTCACCACGTTCCCAGGAGCCCAACTCAGGGCCATGAGTGGTCATTGGCTTGTCGCCCAAACAAGATTCTGTGCTCAAGATCAGCTTATCAGGAAACATCTCATGAGCGGCATCAATCAAACCAGGGCCGAAAAATTCGTCCCAATACCAGTGAACGGCCAGTCCATCGATATAGTTGAGAGAGTCTGCTTTGGTGGCATTCATCTGAAAGGATTTATGAGATGTTCATGCCCAAGTACACACTCTCTGCAGTCCGCACACACACTTACCACTTGGAACCACGTCGGAAAAGTGTATCTCTGATCGTCGTTGCTGAAAATCTTCACGTCGCCGAATCTAGAGTTTTTAATGGTGGGCCCTAAATTATCCGCAAGCCAAACAGCCTTAAAAGAAACACATTAGTTTCTAAATTGAAATCCAAAATTAAATGCAACTAATTGACTCAATAAACCAACCTGATTGCGTGGTGTCCACCCAAGGCTCATAAAGCGTATGAAAAACCATGCGATAACTCCATTCAACGGTTCATTGCCGGTCGAGATGGCCCAAATAGGCATATTTTTAGCATCCATTAGCTCAAGGAATCTTCGTCGAAACGAAGGATGAATAGTGTTGGAGTAGGTACGTAGGGAACAGATAAAAATAAAAAAAAAAAAAAAACAAATTAATTGGGGCAATATGGTTCACACTTAATCGACAATTTGTAGGGCGTATCGCAATAAATAGTATTTTGAACTTCCCGCAACCCTACCCATACTCACTTGAGATGGTAGTTCGCCCAGGTTTGATAGTATTCTTTCTTTAGGAAGCCATAACCAGTCCACGCGTTGTTGGTTTTCATCCATTTGGGTGGGCTCCATGCGGCTGCCATGATCTTTATTTCGTCTATGCTCGCAACTGACTTGAGGCGTTCTAGTTGTTCAATCTAACACGGAAATGGAATTTTTTTTATAATTTATTGAAATTCTTATAACGGATGAGTTTAATATACCTTTTTTTGATCACGCGGATCTAAATCAGTGAAACTTGTCAGTTGGTCATCATTTTCTGGTACTTCGTTGTAGGCCCACGGTTCCAAATCAAAGTCACAGCCTCCAATGGACATGCGCATCATGTTGAAACCTATACCCTGCTGAGAGTAAAAAGATCTGTGCATTATAAAAGAAAGGTTTTAGATTTAGGTAGCGGACTAAAAGTAGATGAAACTTACTTATACACGGCATCCTGCAGCGTCTCGGGTAATTCCTCCAGGATGTGCGATACAGCTCCAGTAAATGCTCCTCCAAAACCAGTTATTTTCTGAAACCTTTTCGTTCTGTCTACCTTGATGGCTACTGACCTCTTATAAGCTAGGACCAAATACGAAGTGAAAATAGACATTAAGTACCGTACATTGTTATTAATATTAGCCCGTATTGTCACCTCTTGATGGGAATTGTGCCAACGTTTGATCCCCGTTGACCAACACGACCATCGGTCCAATTAACTCGCTCTCCCTTTGCCGTGAGCCGACCCAGTCTTCAACCACAACTGATCCATCGGAAAATTTACCACTTTTCGTGGAAAACCGCAGACCATTCTAAAAGCAAAATATCCACAAATATTTCCATTAAACCCGTGCAATGTATAAAATATCGCACATTGTGCTCTTCATTATGCATAATCCTCATGTTTTTTTTTTTGCGTAATTTCGAATGCAACTGCTTGTTGGGCGGGCCAAAGGCCCACCTTTGCGGAGCATTTTGTAGTTACTCACTTTGCTTGACGATGTCAGGGTAAATTCATCGGCACCAATGGGCTTTACCGGATCCAGATAATCACAATAGGTTGCATTACAGACACACACCAATCCGTAGGCCGAGGTACGCAGCGCACATGGTGTGGTGGCGGCGGCTGAAATGAAAGGAGCACCAATAATAGATTTGATTATGTTGTAAATTTTAGCTTTATTAATGGAAGAATGAGTTTTTCCTCTATATTGGTTTCGGTAGTGACTGCGAAACTAAAAACGTCGTCGGTTGTCCACATTTTTAGATCATATAACGACAAGTTCCTAATCGACTTAGTTTGAAGAGCATTTTTGAAAATTATTGTCCTGCTTAAAACGATTTTCTTCTTGGACAAGTTGGTTCACAAATTATAAAAGTTTTCTTTTTTGTAGCTACTTACAACTCACTTCAAATCCAACACACAAAAGAATGTAAATCAAGAAAAAACCGGCAACTTTCATTTTAATTCAACAAAAAAAACGCAGATATACATAAACAACAATCGAAAGATGACAACAACAGTCGTGGATTGAGGCTTATCAACAAGTCCACCAAGTCGGCACCAAGTTCGACCTCGACTGAATTGCTTTAAGCATTGTATCTCGAACCTTATTCAACCAAATGGCACAAGTGTAGTATCTCGTCCGATAGTTGCCATAACTTTTTCGACTTTGGGATTGATACAAGTTAAAGATAAGTAGGAAAATAATAATCGCATTATCGCCAAAAATATCGCAAACTCCGTGGAGTATAGGTTTCGTTAGGTTGACTAATATTATTTACTTTTTCGATTCGTGAAACAAAAATTGAATAGTCTCAAATTATTATTCAAAGCTTCAAATGAAAGCGATGCAGCTCACTGTCAGTCAGTTTGTATCCAGCTCCAGCTTATACGAGGTACTCGTGCAAAGTGAACGCGTGACGTCCACTTGTAATTCGTGAAGTATGGAGATAATTATTTATTTTTGTACAAAATTTATCAACATTGATTAGGCTTAGGTACCTACAAAATTATAGCTGCAAACGTTTTTGTGTGCAAATTCATATTTTCACTTTGCTGATAGTATTGTGATTGATTTTTTTTTTTTTTTAGATTATAAATTCAAAAGATAAGGTAAAAACACGCAGTGCTGCCACTTTTCCAACAATAGGCTTACATAGAAAGTTGTGAAAAGTAGTGAACAGGTATATTTGCTTATTGGGTGGGTTGTATATTTGGAGTCCGTTAAACTAATCGGTTCTTTTAACAAGTCAAAGAAAGTTCTTTTCCGTGGCTGTAGCCTGGAGCCCAGAAAATAGGCTAGACGTTTTGTATGTTTGATTGAATTGTTATCCTCTTCGAACTGCATCTTTTGCATAAATCATTGGTTTCTACATTTTATTTCTTTTCCATTTACGAAACTTATGTATGTTTCTTATGTATTCTTATGTATTCCGTGTTCCTGTAATGCCTTTGTGTGTGTGTCGAATATCAGAAGTCAATTTTAAAGGCCGGAGTAGGAGAGGTATTTCATTAAGCGCTTCCTATCTTTATAGGTGTGTAATATATCATCGAAATTTTTTATCCCTTCAAAGTGCCTATTAATGCTTATATATACGTATGGAATATAACATTGCTAAAATATTAGGCTGGATTGCGCCAGAGGGATGAGGGATCTTCCCAAGTTACCAACGGCCCGTACCGTTGGCATATGCACGATTCATATACGAACCGTTCCTGAATATTCAGTTCATATAAGCCTACGTAGTCAAGCCTCACGCTCTGCATTCAATTCGCTTAGCCGCGCGCAGTTAGCTACTAGATCGTAGAGTAGGTGAGCGGACAGGCTATTCGTCTTGTGCTTCATCTTGCGCGAGCTGGGTTGCTTCTTCTGCTTAACGCATTTTCTCAAGTATCCTACGTTCTTTTTGGAGATTTGTTATAATGGTACACATTCCTCGCCAATTCCCTTCTGAACACAGCATATGGGCTAGGTAGCGCTATAGTTGTGCATACCGCAAAGCGCGGACAATAAAATACTGTGTGCTCCGTGTCTTATTAATTTTCAGGAAACTTCGGGCAGAGTGCTGAGCTGTCGTGTCCAAATCGATGTAGATACTTACGGTATCCTCCGTGGCCGGAAAGGAGCTGTGTGAGGTAGTATTTACAGTCCCCGTGCTTCCGTTGTATCCACTCATATATTGGGTTGGTATGAGTTTATAGGTCCATCTCTTTTCTCGTTCTTTACTTCCCTACCGGCATTTGGGTCGCTTTGATTGAGCGTTCCCCACTTATATATGTCCTAAGAATTTCAAAAGCGACTCCATCAGAGATGGTTCGAAGGCCGCAGATTGTCGTCCGCATTGCCTTCGCCCAGACCAGGGCGAAGGGATATGGGCAGGGTACCATAGGGATAGTTGGGACCGATGTTGGGCCTGATGCATTTCTTTAAACTGAAGCTTATTGTCTAGCATTATAAATCCAATAGGTATTTTACTGACTCGTTTGTACTGATGGTTTCGTTTGCTTGAAAGTTTGCAAATTCGACGATTTTGCGACTGGTTATCCAAACTAAGTTTTATGGTCGGCTAGATCAAGTTCGATGGATGCTAGCCTTTTTTATAGTGATAGCCTGGTTTGCAGCAGATTCCACTTCGTGCATGTTTTTACCTACTATTGCAATGGCAATATCATCAGCGAAGACAATTATTTTAACACCGTCAGGTGTTATATTTTACCGGGATTCGAGTAGGTAGGAAGAAGAAAGTAAAATTTAGGCACTGATGAAATTGTTATTAGGGTGTTAAAGGCTATGTTACACCAGTTCTTACTATTATTACATTTATCCAAACCTTCCCCTTATAATTGATTTCCACTATAATAAAGCTTTTTAAAATGCAAAAGTTTATTTTAAAACCTCTTTTTGTAAAAAGCAAAATTATTTTGCTAACTGTACATAATCTCATATCGAAATGTTAATCAAATCACCAATGCACCGAACATCTTCTTTCATATAGGAAAAGGGAGCTTTAGGTATCCATTGAACAGTCGCTTGAACAGTATTCTTTATATTACTAGTTATCCTTCTGCTAGGTCGGGGTTAGAATAGCCTGGAGGTAAGGTTTGCCCATCGTAAGAGCCGACTCAAATCCGCCTGAAGAAGTAGTCTTGAATGTTGCAACGGATGCTTTCGATGCTGCTCCATTTCGGTTAACATTTGATAGTAAAGTTTAAACTTATTGATGAATCTGAAGGTTTAATAAAAGTTTAGAAGCGCCTACCACATATTGTGTGGCTCACACTGGTCGGCGTCTGTCTCTAAAGGGGTGGCAGAATTTAAAAATGGAAATAGTATCTCTCATGAAAACGACAAGCTAAAAAAAATGGTAATGAACGAAACGAAAGATCTAATAATAAGCCCAGGTGGCAGCTGTGCTAGAAAATCCACCCTCTTCGGAGGCAGGCTCTACGGATTCTGGGGAGAGCATATTATTGCTTGTAAATCCTTTTCAGTAAAGGACAAAACTAAATCGATCACCACCACCTAGATCGAACATATTCGGAAAAAGCAGTTCACCGGTAAACCAGGACTCAGTGAAAATTAAGAGCTTAGAAAAGGAGAATAATGAACACTGACCTAAGCTTTCTGAAATGAAACGACTCTTCCACGATCTTAAAATGGAAATCGACTCTCTGCGAAAAGAAAACGAGGATATTAAAAATACTCTTGTAGTGAAAGACTGTGAGGTTTCGAAAGAGTGTGTAACACCGAACCGACCAGCAAGCGAATACTTTACGGACGAGGATGAACTTGCACGTGAGACTGACTCAGCTTCGAAAATGTCTAGCAAGAAGCTTAAGGCCGATTCCTCTCCCGAAGTAATATCAAAGGAAGATAAGCCCTCTGGCTCAAACAAGGCTAAATAACAAGAAGAAGATAAGCCCTCTGTGTTCTGTATCAATTGAAAATTCGCCCTCCGCCCGCAATTAACATAATCGGAATAGCAGACTTCGGAAAACGGTGCAATCTTCTTGCCCCCACTATTGGAACCAAAAATTACAAGCTTAATTCGCACCGGAATAACGTGTGGGAAGTAAATGTAGATGACGCCGATTCATATCGTGCGCTGCCTCGGAAGTTAAGTTCAGAGAATATCGAGTGGTATACCTACCAAAATAAGAATGAAAAACCGCTTCGAGTAATTTCTGGGGGGCTCCATCCCTCATGTATGAAAAAATACGTTGTGAGGGAGGTAAAAGCCAAAGGTCTTAAAATTATTGATGCCGTTAAAATCATTAAAAAGGAAAAGCAACGCACGGAAGGAGAAAAAGACACTGTAATCAGACGCGGCCTTCCAATTTTTATGCTTTCCTTTGAAAGGACTGAGAGCATAAATGAAATTTATAAAATTCAAATGACACTTAACATGAAGGTTAAAAAAGAACCTATGCTTAGGGGGAATAGGCTCATTTCACAGCGTAGGCGCTTCCAAGAATTCAGGCACACAATTACCCGCTGCCAAAAAGAACCACGTTGCGTAAATGGTGCCCGAAAACACCTCTCAACAGAGTGCAAAGTTGACATGCAGGCTGCAGCAGTTTGCGCCAACTGCAGGGGAAACAATCCAGCAAATTATCGAGGATGCGAAGTAGCCATAGACCTGCAAAAGGTACGAGAATTCCTTAAAGAAAACTCGAGGCCAGAACCATAGCCTTGAACGTGCGAATAAAATAGACGAACGGCCTTCTGAATAAAATAGACGAACTAGAAGTATTTCTACGGAAAAACGATATTGATATTTGCGTCATTACGGAAACTCACCTTTAAAAGGGGTTTGGACCCAAACTAAAAGGTTACGATGACTATCAACACATCACCTTCGCAAAATTCGAGAGGACGATGCTCCCTCTACATCAAAACCTACATTTAACACTTCAAGAACAAGAAAAGGGGTTTGGACCCAAACTAAAAGGTTACGATGACTATCAACACATCACCTTCGCAAAATTCGAGAGGACGATGCTCCCTCTACATCAAAACCTACATTTAACACTTCAAGAACGCAGAATTTGAGCTAGACTCTATGCAGATAAGCTCAGTTTCTGTTTAAATAGACTGTTTAGATAACAACATTGCATCTCATCATTTCCCGCCGGGATACAAATTAGTAGATGACGATATTCATTGCATGTATGATTTGATCGGGTGAAATTTGGGGCGACTTTAACGCAAAGCATATACTTTTTGGGGTTCAAGATGGGCAGATTACTTCAACAAGTGGCAGATTACTGCACAAAAACAGTATGAAACGTGGGGTGGACTTTTTCTCCACGGGAAAGCCAACATATTGGCCAACCGACAGGAATAAAAAGCCTGACCTTGTAGACTTTTTCATCCTTCGTGGCTAAAGGGTACCCCAAATACCCTACGTAAAGTCGAAGAGTGTTATGATCTTTGCTTAGACAACTTAGGAGTAATCTTGAAGATGGGCGGCGGCCTAGCGGAAAAAGAAAGAGCTCCTAGGTTAGCCAACAAAAAGACGAACTGGGACGCCTTCAGAAAGGACTGTAAGGAGGGTGTTGGCTTGAATGTGTCATTGAGAAATCCTTTCGAATTAGAAAACGCAGTTGATAAATTCATTGAAGTAATTCAGAACGCTGGCTGCGTGGAACAACACTTCTTTCCAAAGGACAGAAGTAAGCACTGACGGTGACGGACATGTACGCACAATCCGCTCGGAATCGAAGAATTCCGTGAAAAGTAATTCGTAAAAAGAGAAGAGTGCGTACAAGAGGGCAGTGCACGAGGGCACCCCCGGACAAAACCCTCTTAAATTACCTCTCTAACAAGCTGAAAAAATGCTGCAAGATTATTAAAATTGTGAGACCACTGAATACCTTGAAGGCTTGTCGGCGGATAGGAGCTCAAACTACTCGCTGTGGAATGTAGTTAAGTCTATCAAGAAACCTATAATTCACTCGGCCCCATAAAGAAAGATAATGGCGAATGGGCAAGAGAAGACAAGGAGAAAGCGAATTTGTTTGCTTAACATTTAGAAGACACATTCAAGCCTTTCGACGGTCCGCCGTTGGTTGACGTTCAAAACAACAACACAGAGCCTGATAGCTTTAGAATGAAAAAAGTTTCGTTAGTTGAACTCCGACAGGCAATAAGCAAACTTAAAAATAATAAGGCCCCGGGTTACGACCTGATCACCGGCGAAATATTGAAAGAACTACCAAAAAAGGCACTAGTCAAGCTACTTTATATGATAAATACTTCTCTTAGACTTCTATACGTTCCCAGGCAATGGAACTTGCTGAAGTCATTATGGTTCCAAAACCGGCGAAATGTGCAAATGATATAAAATCTTATAGATCAAGTCTACAGAATAACGCATGAAATCGAAAAAGCCTTAGAAGGGGAAAAAATTGGTTTAAGTGCTTTCCTCGACGTATCGCAAGCCTTCGACAAGATTTGGCACGAAAGCTTAAAGTATAAGCTACAACAAACCTTGCCAGAAGATATGTAAAGAACATTGAAAAACTATCTTATAAGTAGACTTTTTCGTGTTAGGTGTGGTACTGAATACTCGAATTTTAAGTAAATTAGAGCTGGCGTACCCCAGAGAAACGTCCTTGGTCCGATTTTGTTCCTGCTGTACACAAGAGACATACCTCTAGATGACGAGATATTATGGCCACGTTCGAGGACGACATGACCATCCTGGCAACAGGTGGATAAGTTCAGTCAACAACGAGAAGCCTTCAGCGAGCTTGGGCAAAATTTGCGTCTGGACGAAGACTTGGCGAATCGTTCTTAACGAGAACAAGTTAACTCATGTCAATCTTACGTACAGAAAGGTGAACAATTTACCTCTGCTCATAAAATCTATCTGAATTCCCTGTGCAAACGGAGCGTAATTTCCAGGAATGACTCTAGACGCTAAACTTAGGTGGAAGCCACACGTTAAGAAGAAGTGTGACAAGCTCCAACTAAGACCCAGAGAAATGTATATAGGCTTATTGGAACATTTTCAAAACTATGCATATATAGCAAACTTCTCTTTGTAGTTCAGGACAGCAACCTACTCAACGCGATAAAAACACTACGGAAGCGTAAACTACTTGTTAAGTTTACTAAGTTGTAGTAAAGAAGAATTATGAGAGAACGAAAATTTATTACTATGACAGGTTTCATTGTGTCGCTCATAAATGGGTGGGTTTTAAGCACATGTAAATCGGACATAACCAATTTCGGCTACTTCGGTATTATATAATTGCTATAATACCTGCTTCGGTATTATATACCTGCTATTTACCACTATGCTTCGGTATATATAGGTACCTGCGCATATTGTTATCTTTGAAAGATTTTAGAGTTCAAACCAGCTTTATAATTAGTCAAATAATATTAATAATTAACTTATACTATAATATTGGTTATTAGCTTAGCGAAAAAATTGTTTAGTTAGTTAAGTAGATATAAGTATAAGTTATTATAGATATAATAATAGGTCTGGTATAACCATAGATCACTTAAAACACACGTGATTACACGATATATCTATCTTAGCAGTATGCCCTCACAATACGACAACGCTACACACTTTTTCTATACTAAAACCTTTATCCCGAAAAAATTCTTATTAACTACCTATAGCTACGGGATTACATATCAAGCATCCACGGTCATACCTTATACATCAACCTTAATTTCTAAGTTCATATGACCATGAATTTCTAACGACTTTTATGCTGCCGATTGCAATTTTTGACTTGCATTCTTTTAGTTCCCTGCATGACTTAAGTTAACACTAGTTAACGCTTCCAAAGGACAACAGTTTTATAAAAGCCTTGCACCCCAAATCAAGTAAATACATATTCGCCCCCAACTCAAAAAAAACTCGGAAAAAATATCTGAAACACTCTTATCCCTACGTATTAAAAGGGTATATCCTATTTCGACCTAGTCGTCAGTGCCTTCGAACGGACAAAGTACGTAAGGAGCGCTAGTCAAAACCACATTGACCGCCAGCAACGCTTACAACAACAAAATGGCACCATTTGATTGATTTCCATTGAAACCCATCGACTGGAATAAAACAATTACACACCGGAGTAATGGATATTCGTAGTTTAAAATTTCGCTATAGTCCCCTGTTTATTTTTACGTCCTCCAACCCTATCTGACGCTGAGAGAGGAGGACAATTCGTTATACATAGAAAAATGGTATCGTATCGCTTCACACCAGTTGAACACCCCATAGCTCAAAACATGGCATCCCGCGGGAGTTATTTTCAAATTGAAAATATTACAGACAATAGGCTTATGTGAAGCACATTGCAAACTTTGCTCAAGCTCTTAAAGGCTATGTCACAAAGCTACGTTGTCGTTTGCTTTGTGCCGTTACATTCTCGTTACTTTACAAACGGGTTGAAAATATACCATTTGAAAAGTGATTAAAAATTATAGAAAATGTCAACAAGAATACAAACTAGGAGACACAGAAACGTGAAAATGCACGCAAAATTTAATCGTGTTGAGTTTTTCTGCTTTCTCAAAACTTTCTTACGTAGAAAAACGTAACGACGGATGGTCGAAGCAACGTTGTGGTAGCTCCCATGGAATTCAATGTGTTTGAATTAAAATTGTATTTTTAAGATGTAAAATCAACATTGGCACAACGCAGCTTTGTGGCATAGCCTTAATCGAGCTGAGTGTTGCGTCGTAGGGTTTCCATACCATGTTGTTGGTGGTAGTTGAGCTCGGGTATAGGTTGAAAATAACACTCTCCATATGGAATAACAACTGAGTCGATTGGCTGCTAAAATTTTAGATTAAACCAGTGAGTAAGGGCAAGAGTGCGTATATATTAGCTTCGGCCCGCCTGTAACGAACCGCGGTATACCCTATTCCTATTCTCCTTTCCATTCTTATATTTCTTTTGTTTCCATCCGGTTCCCGTTACAATTCGTGAACCATAAATTAACTAAAAAAAAAATTTTTATACGGTTTTTTAACTAATTTCTTAAAAGGGGCGTGGCATGTCCAGCTCCTAGAGCCAAAAATCAATATTAGCATAAAAATATCCAAGTTGGCGGCTAAAATATACGCAAAAATTTAATTTTTTGGTTCAACTTCAATAATTATGGTAAATCGGCTCTAAAGATGGGCGTGGCCAAAAAGTTTGTATGAGCGAAATCTAGACTAGTGTATGCTGTATCTTATGTGCTGAAATTTATTTCTTATTCTGCCCTAAGTAAACGTTAAAAGCAGTCGAAATCCATGTTATTACGGGTTTTTTTTTATATTTTGCCTCTATATGTGGGCGTGGCCCAAAACTTTGTTTGAACCAAATATAGAAAACAGTATTTTCTACATAATATATTGAGAAAAAATTTTTCGATTTGGAACAAAAATATTGAATAAATTGCATTTGAAATATAACTCTTTCAATCGATGCCACGCCCATAAGGGGCGGTGTGCGGACTTTATTTTTATTTTTTATGACTTGTAATCAGTAATTAGAAGATGCTAAATAATAAATTTCAGCTTTTCACCGATTGTGGGCGTGTCTGTGGACGGATTTGAAAAATTTAAACGCTTGTATTGCTTCGGATGACAGAGAGCTTACGTACAAAATTTCAAATCAAAATTTAAGGCCTTAAAATTGGTGACATACGGATGGACGGTCATGGCTCATTCGACTCAGAATTCGGTCTCGATCATATGCTCTTAAGCTCTTGGGGGTCTATCGTTATTATTTCTCTATGTTACTCCATTCCTGTGGAATAGGGTATAAAAACTGTAAATTAAAAGCTGCATTACATTGGTTTGTAAGGACCTAATTATTACCATTCGCTGCGGATGCCGTACATGTAAAATACTTTAAGTTGATAGAGTTAAATTTCCTTTTGCACGAGTCACCGTCAAGGCAATATCTTCCTCTACTGATGCACTACTCTTTGAGCTGGCGAAAGCTCTGGAGCAAACAGTATAATGTATAAAAAATATAATCTGTCCAATTCAATTACTTCAATTTTCGGAAAGTGAAAACTACAATAATTTACAATCATACAAACTTTATAGTATTGGCTGAAACCATAATTATTTAAAACGCTGTCATGCGAACATCCTTTCTTGTTCCTTTTTATATAGAGAACGACATTTGCTGCCATCATGGGCAATGTAATGAAGATGACATTTGATCATGTATGGTCAAATCATGTGACCATAGATGAGAGTTGGAACGAGCACTTAATTAAAAACTGAGAGGTTTGCTTTCACTCCAAGCTAAGCTTTCGTGATGGCCGTCTGGCGCAGTTATTGAACTATTGCTTTAGCTTGTTATATCCTGCTAATCCCGCTATCTGAGGCCGCCTTAATTAGCCATTTAACACCTTTTTCACCTATTGCCTTGAGCATTTATAGACGGTTTTCATCCGGCCAGAACTTCAACTTTAGCAGATTTGCAAACTGCTTCAACTCTAGCAGATTTGGAGGCTTTAATCGCATCCATTACCGTGACTTCTACTCAGGACTATTCTCCGCGCTAGCAATGGGTTTGCCACCTTCAGTACCCTGCTGAGGTTCGAGCAACTCTGAAAAAGTGCTCGCTCTTTCTGTGTAAGACATCGTTCTCATTTGAAAGTAGTCTACCGTCCTTGGATTTTACCCCTTGTACGATATTCAACTTCCTTCTTCTGAGACGGCGAATATACTCACCCTTATTATCTGTAATTGTACTCCAACCTTACATACAGCCTTTTTCCTTGGCTGTTCTCACTGCCTCATTGGAAGTTCTTTGCACCTCATTGCATCGACCTCGAGAATTTGAGCGCCTACATTGAGTCCACACAATATAAGTTCTCTTTTTTCTCTCTGATGGCTTCTTAAACTCCAAGTGCTTTTAACCACGCAGATCTTTTCTCACCACCAGCCGCAGCCGCCACACCTAGCCGCTTCACTCCACAAACACTTCCTGCAGAGGCAATTTAAAAGGTCAGTTCGAATTTGTTCAATCTTCTCCGAAACGTTCCATGCAAATCGTTCTCTATAATCAGAGCCAGCATACTGTAAACTTGCCCACCGCATTCCTTGGTTGTTACCAGTCTTGGCTTTCGCCTGAATGGCAAAGGAATACTATCGCTGGGATGCAATATGCAGAACACTAGATGGTGATCAGCTGCGTGCTCTCACCACGAGCACATCACATATTATTTTTTGAGCACACGATAACACCACAAAGAAATCAATCACAGATCTCTGATCTCTCTCCGTTCACGTTTTGATCTGGGTCATCGTGCCTCCCAATCACACTCATCCAAGTACTGTTGTCCGTATCCACATGAACATAAAAGTCATCCATTAAAGAAAGAAGTCCGTTTCTGCCACTTTACCCAGGGCAGCATCAACTTACTAGATGATGTGAGACCTTTATTGATATTTTGGCCAATTTCGGCGTGTCCACAAACAAGCTTCCAACCCACCCAAGTGATTCAAAGGTACAACGTTTCGTCTCATAATTTTACAATATCTATAAAAAACCAGTGAGTAAGAGCAAGAGTTTGTCTGTGACAAACTTCTATTAACCCGACTCTATATACCTTGTAACACCAAATCTTAAAGTTTCTAGGCCTGAATGCATATATTATTTGTACAGGCCACGCCCACAAAAGTGGGCATGGGCTTCAAATTAAAATCAATTTATTGTAATTTGTCAGAATCATAAAAAAATACGGTAAAAGCGAAAATTATTTCAGAAAAAAACAGTTTTTTTTTAAAAACGCCCCTTAAAAGTGGGCGGCGCTCAAAACTTTGTATGGAGCAAACTTAGCAAATAGTAATATCTTTGATATTTGTCAAACATTTCTTTTTTTCGATTTGGAGTGAACTTCCCGAGAAATTGGGTTTTTAAAGATCTATGCTAAAAATGGGTATGGTCGATATTGTGGACGGTCCAATTTTTGTCTTGTGAAAGGTCTTAGGCCAGCATTGCTCAGTATCAAACTTATGTTCCTGTGCCTTGTCTAACTACACCAAAAGGCATTTTGAAAAAAATATGTGAAATAGAAGTTGTCTTACATTGAACCCATTAGTGGGCGTGTCCGTTGACGGATTAAGCCAATTTTCACACTTTGTCTATGCAAAAAAACCAAGCCGTGTAACAAGTTTCAGCTCTCTAGCTTGATTTTGAAGACCTAAAACTTTCACACATATGGACGGACGGACATGGCTTAATCGATTCACATGTCGGACTCGGTCATATCTCTAAAAGGTCTTAAGGGTGTACGGTGATTATTTCACTGTGTTACAAACTATGCATTAAAATTAATATACCCTCGGTAGGGTATAAAAACTAGTGGAAGGGTAACAATCCGCTAATGTGAATCGTTGGAAACTCCATCCCAATTGACTACTGTCAAGCTCCGAATTGCGTCGTCAATCTTGGTTGTTAAATTTTAGTTTGTTTAAACTTAGAATTTGAAGAATTTGTCAGTTAATAATCTCCTTTCTTAAAAAAGGGGCGTGGCATCAACCCGTTTTCAATAAAATCGTTTATTTGTTCATATTTTTATACCCGACCGAGGGTATATAAAGAATGAAATTAAACACAAAAGTTACGTTTAAACTTAAATCGATTTACGTTGTGTTGGTGTCATTGTCGCGTCATCTTTGAAAGAGTTATTCTAAGTAGAGCTGTTAAGCGAAAAGGTCTTGTTTGCTTGCTAAAATTTATTGAAAATATATTTTTTTAAGTCAAGCTGTTGCGGTTTTATTGTGTTCAAGGAAAGCTCTTGTTTAGAAGAAATAAAAGGTATGTATTTATACTAATATACATCTACATTTATAGAGAAATTGACCAATATTTTTAATGTTTTTTGTGTTATTTCTAGTTCAATATCAATGGTTTCGTTTTATGGATGGACCAGCTGGCTTTTTACAAACAATCGTGAAGTCCTCAATAGCAGAAAGTCTTTCCTTGTGAAAAATGTCTTCGTAAAAATTTAAAGTGATATCATTTTATGGAAAAGTGATTATGTATTGTGTAATAAACGATTGAAATAAAAAATATTACTAGTTTAGAATGAGTTTTGAATAAAAGGAAATTAATATGGTCGGAAAATCTAAGTATGTATCTTTTTCAGAAATTTGCCCGATACATTCATTTATTTCGAACAGAAACGTTTTTGGGATAAGCACGAAAATATTTTGAAAAAACTATCATAATTCTATTTGAAATAAAATTGAAAAGGTTGAAATAAAACAAACACAAATATGTTAAAGTCAAACACAAAATGAAGTAAATTTAAACAGAATCATGTTTAAATCAAGTCAACGATGATTTAATAGGTTTCGATAAAAATTAAACAGAAAGTCAATCGAAGCCAAAACGGTTGTATTCGAGTTTGATTTAAACATGAATGAATTTAATTTTTTCCTCAGTGTACTCTTGCTTTTTGGTTCAGAGCAAGCCTCTTCGGTAGAAGAGAACGCGATGGCCGTCGTCAGGGACTGTTTATTTCACTTGGTGAGACCTACACCGACCTGTCACCTGTCCAATTTGAAAGACAATGCCGAAGAGCAAACCGGAGCCCTTGGGCCTTCGCCACTAAAGTGCTTTGTGTCAGCTACTTCCTTAGCCACGCAGTGCCTGGCTCTTTTAGAATCCATTTAACAACGGCACTATCCCAGATCACCCTATCGGTAGAAGCTCATCGCATACGAGCTTCACGCACAGTTCGCCAAGAGAGAGTGTATAAAAAAAGTACCATAGGAGAAGATTATTTCTTTTCTCATACCATATATGTGTATGAATGTTAGCCTTCACTTCTCATGAATCCATGCCCCGGCTGAAGTCATAGAGACTGTGGGTGGGTTTTGGCAATTGCCAATACCACCTACAGGAGAAAAATTTAGATTCTCCATTCACTTATGAATTTGGATGTAATGGGGGATTGGTGGAAGGAGTTGATTTCGAGGTTAGAGGTTGCGCTGCGTAAACAAACTTGGGTCTACGGAGTCCATCATTTCCGTCACCTCAGCTAAGGGAAACGCCCTTGTTGTAGTTTATTCCTATGTCCTATAAATATATAAAATTTTAAATTAAACGCACCTCATTTCATTCACCCAACCTTGCATATATTGAAGGGAGCTTAAAGGGAGTTTGAAATAACCAAACTTTCGTTTCAACTATAAACACGGACGGATGCAATATGAAAAGATTGGAAATTTTCCCTGACCTTAGGGGGTCAGGCACCTGCTTAGACTCAGTGTTGAATTTTAGGTTGATGCTCGTACTAAACTCTTTCATTTAAATTTCGAACATGCGAAGCATATCTCTGCAATGTGCTCCGCAAAAACCCTACACTCTAGATGGTATAATCATATCGGAAACCACACAAAGGATACATTTCTGTTAAATAAAAAAAAACCAACAACAACGCCAGCGCTGCTAAACAACTATTCCGTAGCTCTCTCGTTCGCATCCCGCATCTGAACACGAACGACAAGGATTATAACCCTCCGCCAGAAAAAGGCTTCCAAGCAGCGCCATCAGCCACCCAACACCCCCAAAATCTATGATTTGCCCTATATAATGCCAGTCTAGGTATTGGCAGTCGTTCAATTGTGTTCTCCCCATTGTAGAGTCAATACCTGTTGAGCGAGTGGCGTGCGAGCATCCTTAGAGTTCGGTTTCGGTGTTTTATCGTTTTTACTCTTGTTTAATCGTTGCAGTGAGCCTATTGTGCATATGTTAACCCAAGGATTGTAAATCAAATAGAAACTAATTGAAAAAAAGCAATAGAAAACAAAGAAATGGAAATGGATACGAAACCTGAAGAGCAGCCACCACCACCTGTCGGTCAGAGTCGTACTATAATCGCGGCTATAGTCTATCTTGCGCTTTTGGTGGATAACATCTTACTTACAGTGATAGGTATTTAGTGTTGATTACAAAATATTCTTTATAAAAAAAACTCGACTTGTAATTGAAATTTCCGCTCAGTGCCCATTCTACCGGATTACCTGGCAACGATAAACAACAAATCGCTTATCGCCGACAATCAGCAGCTGCTGGCTCAAAACCTCGCCTTCCGAAATTTTGATGCGCCTCATGCTCCTGCAGCGATAATGACAAAGCATCCGATACGTGGCAAGTCTCTGGTTAACTTTACTGTGATGCAAGTGGCCGAGGATAAAGTTATAATAGCACCGGTGGTGCCCACCACAACAGATGGAGACGACCCGGCTATTAGTGAAGTCACCAACAACGACACCCTGGCGAGTGAGAATGGTTCCATTGGGGTGCTGCTCGCCATGAAAGCACTGGTTCAGCTTATTTTCAACCCCATTATCGGAGGGATGTCCAGTAAATTTGGTTATCGATTGCCGATTGTGTTTGGGACATTTTGCCTGCTTGTTTCGGCCCTGGGTATGAGCGAGAATTTATACTTGACTGAATCTGGTCAAAGGCACTAATTTGTCCTTTTATATCCTTTTTCATGGATACGCGTTCAAGTTTTCGCAATCGGCGAAACATATGTTACATTATTGATTGCACGTTCCGTGCAAGGTGTTGGATCTGCCTGCATTGGAGTTTGTGGCATGAGCTTGGTTGCACAAGTAAGTAAAGTAGACATGGTTCGCATTCTATAAATAAATAACGTCCGCGGAAAGAAGCTTCTGAAAGCTATATTAAAGGCATGTTATTTCGTATGAATGCTTGAGATTGAAAACGGATGAGGAAATCCTTTTAATTAATTCAGGATATCTTCGGGGTATAGAAGGTTATTGGGATTGAAATCTTTGTAGGCTTAGAACATAAATATTTTATTAGAGGATATGTCACAGCTTGATTAAATTTGGTATTCTGGCCTGAAGGTAATATTCGTGTATATATTTTGTACCATTTAGCTTGAAGTTGACCAACCCATTTTTTAAAATTGGGTTGGTTTTTTTATACTTGCTTTTATTGTTTTTATATTGCAATTTTTGGTTTTTAAATATATATAGAGGATCTTGTTATCTACTCGAGGGAATTTTAGCTGAAATCTATTCATTATCCCCTTTGGTTTTATTTTATACATTATCTTATAGATGTTGAGTTTTGTTGTGCAAGAGATCAAAGTTTTGATTCTGGCGAGATAAGAATTATTGAAATACTATTTTTGTTAAGTTTAATTAAGTTTTATTAAAATGAATAAATAACGATTAAAATTACTTGTTGTAATCAAATTGCAAGAAGTAAAATCCGTCATCAACAATTTTACGCGAATTTTACGCTCATCAGAGATTCAATTTCCCTGGATACCAAGATATGGATACCTGCAAACAAGATTCACTGCATTTAGCCTTCCGACTAAGTTCAACGAATACTTGAGTTCGAGCACTATCTTGGATGAGGTAAGAGGGTTGAGCAACGCATTTAGAGCGGCTTGGCTGTCACAGCAAACGCATATGCTTCTCGCCCTCCACCTGTTAGTCAGAATACAGCGCATAGCCATTAGGATAGCGAAAATTTCCGCTTGGAAGACAGACGCATATTTACCTAGGGGGTAGTGAAGTCTAATGTTCTCGCTTTCCACAAAGACCCCAGCACCAGACTCCTGTCCGGTTCTTGTCCGGTCCGGTTTTCCCTGGCTCAGAGTCTAGCTGAAGCCATTCCATTACCTGAGGAAAGTCGACTTGGTAGGTTTGTCGCAAAAGGATTTTTGGGGCCATTGCGTCAGAGGGCTTGTCTATAAGACAGGGGTCGAAGGACAATTCTCGAACAAGTTCTTCAAAACTCCAATGCGTGTGAAAGCGAAAGATGGTTTTCAGCGTACACCCCATTTTTTTTTTTTTTTTTTTTTTTTCGTGGGTAGGAAAAACCTTCAATCATAGTAGTGTGAGATTCTTACTCACTAAAAAACCTCCCATTTTCCGTCAGACTACGACTAAGTTTCCTTAACAAGTAGTTTAAGCTTCTGTAGTGATCGCGTGTGACAGGCTGCCTTCCAACGAAGGCACCTACAATACCGTCAATTTATGCGGTTTCATCTTATGCTGCTGGATCTAACGGTCTCATTCGTTGTAGTCGGCGCGTAAGATTTGTCTGATCCAAAGTTCGGATAATTTCATTGTTGCAATGTCCGCGAAGACGAGTACTAAGTTTGCGAGCAAAGTTTGTTACCTCGTCAGACACGGTTGCGATTCCTAGATCTCGGTGTAGATCGCTATTTCTTATCTACCATGGAGCATTAACGATTGCTCTGAGTGTCTCATTTTGAAAAGTTTTTAAAATAGATATATTGCTTGATTTGTACAACCCCATAATTGTATACCGAACGTACAAGATGGTTTTAGCACTTACTTATACTAAAGCAGTTTGTTATATATGCTTAGTTTCGAAAATCTTCCGATAAGCCAATTCATTTCTCTTAACTTGATTTCGAGCTCGTTGCGTTTCTTTTTAACGTGCGGCTTCCATTTAAGTTTTGCATCTAGAGTCATTCCTAGATATTTGGCTTCATTTGAGTACGGGATTTGTACCGAGTTAATAAATAAAGGTTTGTTGTTTATCTTTTTATAAGTAAAGTTAACATGTGTTGACTTAGTCTCGTTAAGAACGACTCGCCAGCTCTTCGTCCAGTCGCATATTTTGTCTAAATCGCGCTGGAGTTTCCCTGTTGATAATTCAACTATCGTATCAATAGCGAGAATAGCAGTGTCGTCTGCAAACGTATAGCTAATATTGTTCCCTCATCGTGGGGTATGCCTCTTGTATAAAGCAAAAATAATATTGGGCCGAGAACGCTTCCTTGCGGGACACCGGCATTTATCTCTTTGAATTCCGAGTACTCATTTTCGTACCTTACGCGAAAGATTATGTCTTTAAGGTAAGACTCTAAGATTCTATAGAGTTTTTCTGGTAAGGTAAGCCTTAACTTGTACGTCAGGCCTTCGTGCCACACCTTGTCGAAGGCTTGCGATACGTCGAGAAAAGCGCTAGTACATATCTTTTTCGCTTCCAGAGCGAAGGCTTGCGATACGTCGAGAAAAGCGCTAGTACATATCTTTTTCGCTTCCAGAGCTTTTTCGATTTCGTTTGTTATTCGATAGACCTGGTCGATTGCTGAATGCTTTTTCCTAAATCCGAATTGGTGATCCGGAATCAATCGTCTTTCTTCAATGATTGGTTGCAACCTTTTAAGCAACAGTTTCTCGAATACCTTAGATATTATCGGCAGTAGCGAAATAGGTCTGTATGACTTTTTGTTGTTTGGACATTTTCCTGGTTTCGGAACCATTATGACCTAGGCCACTTTCCATTGCCTTGGAACGTATAAAACTCTCATGTAAGCGTTAATGATATAGAGTAGCTTGACCAAAGCTTATTTCGGTATCTCCTTTAGAATTTCGCTAGTAACTAAGTCGTACCCAAGTAGCACACTCTGGAACCATAAGCATTGGTTTTTGAATATTGGACTTATAAGACACTCAAAATGCTCTTCAGTAGCACTAATGGTTTTGCAAGGTTTCGTTATCGTACCATTGGTGCGCAGCTTATTTACTTATAAAATTGGTCATAGAAACGTTTACAGCACCAAAATTATAAAACTAAAAGTGCTAGCACCAAAAGTTCCGTTAACGTGGTGCTATAAACGTTCCTAGCACTCAAGTTATAAGGAAATAAGTGCTGAGGAGTTAAGTTCTATAGCGCAAGTTCTGTAGACCTTTCTAGCACCTGTTTTCTTACACTATAGGTTTGACACATCCGAAGTACTACTTTGCACTCTTATATAGCACTTGGGGGTTGCCATAAGTCATACAAAAGAAAACAATGTAATTGACAGAAATTGTTGTGAGAACATTTCAAGCAAACATCTAAACATAAGAAACTTAAATTTTTTATAGAATGATATAAATTTTAACTAGATTACATGTTAGGCTGGAGAAGTGTCTCATACACAAAAATTTGATTTCAAGAGATAATTCATGCTTTTATGCTGTCTATCTATGAACATTCATCAAAAAGCTGACACAGCGTATCGTTGCTTATATTGCGGCCAGTCATGACTATAATGCTTGTAGAAATGTAAATTGTTGAAATTTTTCACTTTTCTATCTTCTAGCTGGTCAAATAAGTTAGGTTTAGGCATTCTTGGTCCAGCACTTCAAGTATTTTATCAGCTCACTGACATGCTAACTTTTAAGATAGAAGTTTAACAGGTATCCTCCTTGGGGTTTAAAACTGTTAAGGTATAAACTGCATTCATGGATAAGATAAAAACAGCCTGTAAAATATATATTTCAATTAACGTCTGCCATGTCAATAATTTCAAGTAGTCAAAAAAACGTATATCCGAGAGTGATGGCAACCCTAAATAAATTAGCGCCATGTTTGACAGAAAACACAAAACCTTATAATAGTTCTACATGAAGCTAGACAGTGCTACATAGAACCCAAAGTTTCTAAAAGGCATCGCAGAACACCTTAAGTGTTGCAACGGTGCTGTGTGGGCTCTACATAAAACCTGGCACTCTTTATTTTATGTTATATTTAATATTTCAAGAAGAGCATTGTTTCTTTTCGTTCTATTTTAATAAATCATTCGAAGAAACGAGTTGCGTTCCTTGTTTTCTGCTAATTGAATGCACTCGGTTTGCTCATTAATTTCATCAGCATTTAATATGAACAAAGTTATTTATGCAAAAGCATCAACACTTTCAAAGAATAAGATAGAAATGTGTGTATACCTAACTACAATAAAAACCACACCATGACAGTAAAAGGTAAACACCTCGAAGTGTGTGTGCCTTAAATGTATTGACTGTCAAAAAAGTTATATAAGAGCCCGAACTAGAGCCCTTTCTGCACCCAAAATTAAGTTCTATAAAGTGTCAAATCATCCTTATAGGGGTTTTGTAAGGGCCCCCGTTACTTGTATAATCCGCTTTTTCTTTGTCTTCTCTTGCCCATTCGCCGTTGGCTTTTCTTAATGGCGCAGAGTGTGCTATAGGCTTCTTAACGGACTTGACTGCTTTCCAAAGAGAGTAGTTCGAACCTTTATCGGCAGTCAAACTGTCGAGGTAAGCAGTAGTTTCGCGACTTTTAAAATCTTGAAGTTCGTGCTTCAGTTTGTTAGAAAGGTGGTTCAAGATGGTCTTAGCCGGGGGTGCTCGCGAACGTTGCCATCTCTTGCGCTCTCTCCTCTTTTCGCATATTAGCTCTTCTATTTCTCGCGGATATGTTCCGCTGTTCGATAATTCGGACCTCCGAAAAGAAGTGTTTTATCTCACGAGTTTATCTAATTCGTCTTCTATTTCAAGTGCTTCAGTTTGTTAGAAAGGTGGTTCAAGATGGTCTTAGCCGGGGGTGCTCGCGAACGTTGTTATCTCTTGCGCTCTCTCCTCTTTTCGCATATTAGCTCTTCTATTTCTCGCGGATATGTTCCGCTGTTCGATAATTCGGACCTCCGAAAAGAAGTGTTTTGTCTCACGAGTTTATCTAATTCGTCTTCTATTTCAAGTGGCGTTTTGAGCGGTACATTTAAAGCTATGTTTTCTTTGCAATATTTTCTAAAGCCGTCCCAGTCGGTGTTGTTGTTAGTTAATCTAGGCGCTCTATTCTTTTTCGCTAGGCTTCCGCCGATTTTCAAAAGAACTGCAGAGTGATCTGAACAGAGATTAAAGCGTTCTTCTACGTTCGTAAGGTAACGAGGTACCCCCTTGGCGATAAAGAAGTCGACGAGATCAGGTATTTTATTTCTGTCGGTTGGCCAATATGTTGGCTTTCCCGTCGATATAAGATCACGCCGCGTTTTGTACTTGCTTTAAAGAGGGCTCTGCCTCTTGTTGAATTGCACCGTGAGCCCCAAAAAGTATTTTTCGCGTTAAAGTCCCCGCCGATGATAAGGTTTGACCCAAGTGAATCAAAGAGCAGAGCAAGATCTTCATCTGCCAGCCAATACTGCGGAGGAAAATAGCTCGTCGCGATGTTGTAATTTATGTGACTTAATTTTACTGAGACTGAGGTTATTTGCATAGAGTCAAGTTCTTTTTTTTTTCGTTTTTGGAGTGCTTAATGCAGTCTTTAATGTAGAGAGAGGATCCACCTCTCGAATCTTCTGAAGGATGATGCGCGTGATAGTCAATGTAACCTTTTATTTTGCATGCTGAACCCTTTTTAAAGTGGGTTTCCGAAATCAGGCATATGTCTACATTATTCTTCCGTAGGAATACTTCTAGTTCGTCAATTTTTTGCAAAAGGCCGTTTGCATTCCATGTAATTATTTTGATTGACTTTCCCATATTCATGATTTTTTATTAAATGCTTTTCGAGGTTTAAACTCGAGCTCGCTCAATTTGTTGAATATTACTTGATTAAGTTTCGCCTGTTGCTCAAACTTTTCTAGGCAAATTCTAGGCAATTCTTTTCAAATTCTAGGCAATCATGCCTAGAATTTGAAAAACCGAATCTGATGCGGCCGATTGTGGCTTACTTTCGCGACTTGAGCGTACGATCTTGGACCAACAAGTGTGGATTCTCCCTTTTGACTATATAAGTAATAGCCTCTATAAGGCCTGCAACAGGAAGCTTTATACAAATAATAGCCTCTATAAAGCCTGCAACAGGAGGCCTTATACAAGTAGTAGCCTCTATAAGGCCTGCAACAGGAAGTCTTATACAAGCAATAGCCTCTATAAAGCCTGCAACCGGAATCCTTATACAAGTAACAACCTCTTTAAAGTGTGCAACAGGAAGTCTTATACAAGCAATAGCCTCTATAAAGCCTGCAGCAGGAAGCCTTATACAAGTAATAGCTTCTATAAAGCCTGCATTAGGAAGCCTTATACAAGTAATAGCCTGTATAAAGCCTGCGACAGGAAGCCTTATACAAGTAATAGCCTGTATAAAGCCTGCAACATGAAGCCTTATACAAGCAATAGCCTCTATAAAGCCTGCAACCGGAAGCCTTTTAAAAATAATAGCCTCTATAAAGCCTGCAACAGGAAGCCTTATACAAGAAATAGCCTCTATAAGGCCTTCAACAGGAGGCCTTATACAAGTAACAGTTTCTGCTAGACTTGAAACAGAAATATTTCAGAAGAAAACTACATTCAGTTTACAGTTTCGGTAAAGCCTGCAACAGGAATCTCTATACAAGCAACAGTTTCGGTAATGGCTAGAGGCCATAAAGTAACATATAAGTAACAGTTTCCGTGAGGCTTGCAGCCGGAAGTTTTATACAAGTAACAGCCTCTGTGAAGCTTGCAGCGGGAAGCCTTACACGAGTAACATTTTCTGTTAGATTTGAAACAAAATATTGCAACAGAAAACTGCAATCTACAGTTTCGAGTAGCCTCGGACACCTTATACAAGTAACAGTTTCGGTAAGGCTTGCAGCAGGAAAATTTATACAAGCAACAGTGTCGGTGCAGCCTGCTACAAGAAACTATATACAAGTAACACTTTCTGTAAGGCTCGGGAGATGAAGCTGTTTTTAACAGTTTCGGTAGGGCTTGCAATGGGAAACCTTATACAAGCAACATTTTCAAGTATGAGCTTCGGTAGATATTGCAACAAAATGCTTTATACAGGCACAGTGATACCGAAACTTCTATACGGCCTTAGAGAGGTAGTTCACATTCTGCACTGAAATTCCGAAGTTTTTATAAGGCCTTATAGAAATAGTAGACTTCTTGCAAATTAACAGAGGAGATTAACAGAAACTTGTTCTCTATAAGACCTCTTTGCATCTGCCTTAAGGTCTTATACAAATTGTGTCTGAAACGTTTACCGCGGAAATAATACACAGGTACTTTAGAGGGCTTATAGAAGTAATAGCCTCCCAAAATCGAAAATTAAAGCCTTATCGAAGTAAAATTGTAACTTGGGATCCCTTGTCGACTTAGGGGTTTTTGGCTTATCTACTTTAGGAGGTTTTAGGCTTGGGCCCTTATTTTCACTATTTTTCTTCGGAGCTTCATGTCGTTTTTGCAACTCAATGGCAATTTCGCAACCTCGGTAGCTCGCTGGGTGACTTCCCCTGCAATTGGCGCAAACCGCGGGGGCCTGACTGCTGACATTGCAATCCGTCGAGAGATGTTCGCCGGCGCATTTTACGCATCGCGGCTTTTTCTGGCAGTACGCTTGCGTGTGTCGGAAACCTTGGCATCGCTTACATTGGGGAACTAGCCTGTTGCCCTTCCGCTTGGGCTCGATTTTTACCTTGATGTTAAGGACTGATTTAATTTTGTAGATTTTGTTAATATTTTCAGTTCTATCAAAAGAAAGCAGTATCTTTGCCTTCGTCCGTACGTTGCTTCTCTTTTTTTATTATGTTCACGGCGTCAAGAATTTTAAAGCCTTGGGCTTGAACGTCTTGTATTATTTCGTCCTTTGTACAGGATGGGTGTAGTCCCCTCGCGATAACCCGCAGCGGCTTTTCGAGGTGATTTTCATAAGTAAACCATTGGATTTTCTCTAAATTTAACTTTTGTGACAGTGACCGATAGACATCAGAGTCATCGACGTTAACTTTCCATACGTTGTTTCGAAGTGATGTTAAGTTATATTTCGTACCAAGAGTATTTTTAAGGATGTTTCGCAACTTTCCGTAGTCCGCGATCCCAACGACATTTATTGCAGGTGGTCAGCGGTTTTTTTCTTATGGTATTCCTGTCGCTTTGTTTGATACGACTGGTGTTTCTTCTTTTTGCTGCACGGTTTCTACTTCGGGGAAAGAACCGGCCTTTCGTTTCTTGGTTAGCCTTTTCCTAAAGACCGGATTCGTTTCGCGAGCAAGTTCTTCCTCGTCCGTCTGGTATTCACCTTGACGTTTCGGCGTTTCCTTCCTCGCATACTATAGTACCACGGGGGTTCCTTAAGGCTTCATTTTCTTTACGTAACGAATCTACTTCGCTTTTAAGCTCATGGTAGAGACGTTCCATTTCATTAAGCTTAGCACGGAGTTCGTTGTTTTCCGCTTCAAATCATTTAATTTTCGCTCGCAGGCGGACTGAAGCTTTTACATACACACTTAGTCCAAGTTACACTTGCCCACTTGTTTTCTATGAAGTCTATTACTATTGCGTAATATAGCACTTAATACGATTAAAAGTTTTGGTGGACGAATCGAGTCCTCTCCTACCATTGGATTGATCTTTAATTGCTTCAGCTCCTATGCAGAGCATGAAGACGCAGAGGCATAGGATCCAGCAATAATCATCTCCTTTAATTTTTTAATTACATGCATTTTATTATACGCTACGTAATAAGCTTGTGTAAATATGAATCGTTTAAGCTCTATCCAGAAGAAGACAAGCGCTCTAAAGTTATGGGCATCATCTTAGGAAGTATCGCTTTGGGTGTACTTTTGGGCTACCCGTTTGGTGGAATTCTATATGATCTTGTGGGCAAATCATCCCCGTTTATCATACTCTCGACATTAATTTTTTTAAACCTGGGTAAGAATGTTTACATCCTAAGATCGGAGATCCTTTAACTCACTTTTTATTATTTTAGGAATGCAATTGCTTACAATGGATTTGTCAGTTCAACCTGAGGTAAGAAATACACGTTCCATGGGACTGTTAGAAAATATCATGGTGTAGGTACTTTGTACATACTCGTTAAAATTTTTTTAAGGTCACTTTGGATACTGGCAAACCAAAATGGCGTCCAATCTTCGAAAACAAAATGATTCTAGCAATTGTGCTTGCAATTTTAATATCTACATCCGCAATGGCTATTTTGGAACCGTGTCTCCCAATATGGCTAATGGAGCATTTGAAGCCATATAAATGGCAGTTGGGTACGGTTTTTATTCCGGATTCCGTTGGGTACTTTATTGGAACCAACTTTTTTGGCACTGTGGCCTACAATTTCGGCCAAATTCGAGTTTCTTGTCTTTCGCTTCTGTTAGTTGGCGTAGCTTCGATCTTGGTAAGTTTATTTTTAACTAAAAAAATGTTGGTTCATTTCAAGTTTTAAGCTCAACCATGTGTAGATTCCTAGTGCAACAACGGTTCCGCAATTACTTCTGCCACATTTTGGCCTGGGTCTTGGTATAGGTATCATTGACGCGGCTTTGGTTCCTCTTCTTGCTACATTTGTCGATTCAAGTCTCAATGATGACCAGTCGACTACAAGTGATTCGATGTCAAGCTATGGAACAGTCTATGCCATTCAACAAACCTCGGTCAGCTTTGCGTACTGCTTGGGTAAGTTTACAGACGAAAGGTTTTATTATAGTAAAAATCAATTGCGATTCTTCTTTAAGCTCCTTTACTCGGTGGCGAGCTAGTACAGGCATTAGGATTCACTTGGTTGATGCGACTAATGGGTTTTTTTAACATTGTGTACGGACCGATGCTTGTGGTGCTTTACCAAAAATATAATCCTAAGGTAACGCTTTCAAAAATCTTATATTTTTTATATCGATCAGTATAGTTCACAACATTTCTTTCAGTTTGTAGCTGAAAAACGGAATCAAATGCTTTTAGCCACTTCTGGTAGTGGCCCAGGCTCACATTACAAAAAGCTTTACAATGCCTTGGAATAGAGAATCTGGACTTTCACACCAAGACTTTTCATTTTTAATTTATTGTTAAATTTTGTGAGGCAATACAACTTTTTTAATGTTAATAAACGTGTAAAGACTCTACAGATACTTATTAAATGCGTTTCGTTTAGCCAATCGCTCTTATGACCGAGTAGATAAATTTTGAGTGTAAGCAAAATGTAGAGCTGTCTTGGAAATTAACGTAAAAAATTAAAAAAAAAAAATTAAATATCTTTGATTTCAAAATTATTAAAAAAATCTAAATTAACAAAATTGTCATTTTATCATGCACACAAAGCCAACGGGTAAGCCTTTTGTAAAATAGATCTAACAGTATCATGTTAGAAAAAATTTCCTTCGTTTAAAAAAGGACCTGGACCCGGCGCATTTGTAGTTCCATCAACAGTTGGATACCTTAAGCATGACCTTCGCAAACCCCGGCGTCCACAGTACTCATTTGGAATGCGGCTAAACAATTTGTTTCGATCGGTTGGTCCAGGTCCTGGCGCCTATAATGTTGAAGCTGTAACGCGATATGGAAACAATGGAGCTCCAAAGCACTCTATAGGGCAAAAATTGCGAAATAAAGGTTATATTGTTTTACATCAGCTTTTGTGCTAACATCAGGACTTATATAAACTCTTTGGTACCTCACAGAAATTTGTAATAACTTTTCACCGGGTCCCGGAACTCACGATGTTCATCTCAAACCGTTCTTCAAGGGTACAAATGCCCCTGCCTATAGTCTAAGACCCAGAGACTATCGGGAGCAATGCATCAAATTTGTTCCTGCTCCGAATGTCTACATGGTTAAAGTGGAGTTAACAAAACCTAGCCCTCCCGCGTATCCCATGTAGATGACATATGCTGAAAGTCGTCACTGTTCTTAAACATATACCTCTTTTGTTTTAGGGGTATCAAATTGGGTACTAAGCCAACTATTACCTCTCCTGGTCCAGCCACTTATGCACAAGCCGACATGAACGCAGTGTTGCGCAAAAATCCGGTATACTCTATGAGGTGGCCCAATCAGTACCCATTCAAAGCTAGCAGTCCAGGAGCAAACACTTATAATTTGGCACATTATACTCCCGGCACAAAGAGACCTGCATATTCATTTGGAATAAGGCATAACATGTATTCTCCACCCCTGGTTGTTGCGTGCGACAATCTTTAAAATTAGCAACATTAAGGACATGCAAATCTTGACACAAGATTGTTTTGCAAAAAGTATCGCACGCTCATGCTTCACATCAGGGGTATTGCACAGTCAATTTTCTTTGTAAAATTTCTGTATTCTTACTTAAAGGCTAAACGCAAATGTTGTGGACATGAAAAGAAAAGAACTGTAAAAAAATCTGGATATGGAGTATCAAGTCCATATTTCTTATACATTTTTTTTTAAACATGTCTTATAATAATTGTGCGCTTCTATAACTATGCCATTAGTTGAAATCAAAGAAAATTAGCTGCTCTTCAATGTAACTAAACCATTTAGACATTAAACTTTAAGGTGAAATTAAAATGCCAGTAGGTACCTACTTTATAAATGTCAACCAATAGTGTCAAAGTCAACAAAGTCAATTTTGTAATCAACTTTGACACAATTTATTGACTTCGATGAAATATAAACTTTCCTTTTTAAATTTTATGGTTCATCTTGCTCGAAAATAACCGTGGGACCACAATGCCCGTAGCGGTGGTATGTAGCAGTAGTACGTAGTACAGCCGCGGAGCCATGTGGCGTAGTACGGAAAAAAATTGAACACAATGGGTAGCGCGGCTATGCCGAACAAAAACCTCGTTTATAAACAATGGCCGATACTCTGAGTTAATTTGAGCTAGATTTAATATTTTTGTGCAACGGATGACACAAATTCCATAAAATTTATTTAGATTTAACCATCTCAATAAACTTTTCGACGTCCTTTTCCTCCATTGTTTACTTAACTTGTATTGAACTGTCCACCGTGTAGCGCTGTCAACCGTGTAGCGCTACGAAAGTTAAAAGTTGGCCAACTCTTACTACCGCCACAGCTACGCGCTACCGCCACAGACACACATTGTGTGCGCAATACACTGAATACATGTGTTTTAACTTTTGACAGCTCTTACTACCGCTACTACTACCGCCACAGCTACATCACTGTGGTTCTACGGTAAATGTGCCTTTGAATAAATGCCCCTAAGTTATTAAAAAGTAAAATTAAGCAACACCCACTTTAAAGATTACAATATTGTACAGATTATTTTATGAAGGATTTGGTTTAATTTTTATGAGTCTAAAATATAGAAATAAGTTTGAAAGTAAATCGGCATTTAATTTTTTTTTAAACCTGCAATTAATGTACGGATGGACAATCTGAGGAGACTCTGGAAGGCTTTCTAATAAACATATTGGTTACGTTTTTTCTACTGATGAGATGGTGGAACTGAATGTGACATTGCCAATCGGAGAATTGCTCGTTTGCTATAGAACAATGATAAATCTAGGAAGATAAAAATGGCATAGATAGGCGAAATCTATCTACAATCTAAAAATATGTAGGTTTTTATACCCAAAAGCAGGACCCTGCCTGATGGTTTTTCTTTTACCTTTCATCATAGCTATATTTTAAAATATTGGGGCCCGGTTTCATTTTATTAAAAGGGTTGTATTTCATTATTAAATTTTGAACTTAGGACTCCGTTTGCTGAAGCCTTATTTGCTAGACCCGGGCAGCACAACAATAACCCTTATTTGTCTCTTATTTTAGCCCGGGGAAGGTTACAAAGCTTAAAAATTATTGATTGTGATAGATACGCAACTGGAGCTCGTGACTTGCTTCAGAAGCCTTCGAGATTTGTCAGATAATGAAGCATTTTAGACGTGTTGTGAAAGCGCAAACACAGATAAAGGTCAGAGCTAGGACCAGGGCTTGCATTATGTCGTAAGCCATTCTCTAATTCTGATTGGAAAAAAATTTAAATGTTCCCAATTATCTTTATGATTGCAAGTGTAAAAGTTAAAGAATTTTGGTTGAATAAGGCTATGGGGGGATGATAGCACTGTTTCGCAGTTTGCCGGAACTTCATATATGAGGGGTCTGATGATGAATATCTGGCAGACTTCGTAACAGGAGACTTATTTAGGCTATATAAATCCCGGCACAAGATACCGGTCTCTCACGGTACCGCTACTACTACCTACTGCATATTCCTTACCAGAGATCACGCAAACCAAAACTTTTGAAAGTTTCTGTTTCACAATTTACCACGGACCATTCTTTGGACACTTCGACACAAATGTTTTTTTTAAGGAAGACAACCTTTGATCAAAACCGTCAATTTAGTTGTGACTCAGGCTGATCGGCTTTGCTGCAGGACGAACCTTGTGCAACCTGTTGCAGTTTCCGCATCTTAGCATACACAAAGGCACATGATGGAACAAACATCTGTAACAAAGCAGATGGAACTGACGGCTTATGAAGTTTTCAAATCCACTGGCGATGATCTACTCAGGAGCATGCAGCTCAACTGCAAGATCTGGTCTGAGGAAAGCAGGGCTGACGAATGGAACCTCAGTATTGTTTGCCACGCCATCCACAAGAAAGAAGATCCTCTGAATTGTGCCAACTACAGAGGCAGAATTCTTTTTCATATAAGATCTTTTCTACTGTACTGATGTGTGACCGCCTAAAACTGTTTGTCAACAGTTCGATCTGATCAGGTCCCAGCGTGGTTTCAGGCCAGGAAATTCAACCATCGATCAAATATTTACACTGCTGCAGTTCTTGGAGAAACCCTAGAAAATCAAAATCGATACCCACCACCTTTTATCAATTTCGACGCCACTTATGACATCATCTATAAAGCCGAGCTAAATAGCTCAATGACTAGGATGATGGTAGAAAAGTCACCCTGGCACTGTTCCGTCAAGGTCGTTAAGAAACTTGGCACCAGAACAGGACTTAGATTAGGTGAAGCGCTGTCATTTGAATACTTAAACATCATATTGGGGAGAATTCCCGCGCCAACACCAGAGGCGCTGTCTTTCAAGAGTCAGTAAAATAACTCTCATACGCAGACCACAGCGCCAGCGTGGTGTCAGTGAAGCCTTCGTGAGTATTGGGATGAAAGCGGCGAATATGGGCTTAGCAGCTAACGAGGGTAAAACTAAGTATCTATGTATGTCTATGTACACCCAACACCGATGCCTTGGCCCCTAGGCAGCTATATCTTTGAAGTAGCAATGGACTTTGTGTACCAAGGTTACGCTATAAATTCAAACAATGACACCAGCGCTGAAATCAAAGGAAGGATAACTGTTGCTTACCGCTGTTTCTTGGCTAAGACGGTAATTGAGTGACAAACGCCTCGCCTCTAGGGCAAAGTGTCTATTTATGTGGCCCGTGTCATCCCAGTCCTGCCTTACGGTGCAGAAGCTTGGACCCTGTCAAAGGAGGATGAGAAAATTCTTTAGGCTGCTTCGAGACGAAAATCCTTCGGACAATTTATGCCCCCTCTGAATAGACGGAGAGTGGAGGAGGAGATATGACATCAAACTGTACGGGCTGTACACAGACACCGGCCTAGCCAGAAGAGTTAAAACAGAGCGGATGGACGCAATTGCAGCGCAATAGAGGAGCACCGAGACTCAGGCGACGGGCGACAGTGGAAGAGGGCCGTGTAAAACTAGAGACGGCTAGCTGTAGACAAAGCTGGCTATCGACGCTTGTTGGCTTAGGCCCAGGTCTACCCCCACTTTATGTAAGTAAGTATAAGTAACCCAATAAGCATTCAGTTTTTCAGTCAATTTCAATCCGGGGTTAAACGCATATTTACTCGCCAAATTTGGTGGAACTGGGTTTGATTCGCCAAACTCTAAAGAACAGTCCACACCTCTTTGCCTGTTCTTTTTCGTGAAATGGCAGTTGCTTTGAGTGATTCTATGGAAACTTCCATTTGAGAACAACTCGAACTTCTTTACCGTTGGATTTTTTCTATGCAAGTTTACATTTAAGACTGTCAATAATTTCGAGTGTGAATAAGATTTTGACAACTTTAATGACCGAGTTAAATCCACACCGCACTGAAAAACTGCTGGCTGGGTTAACTTAAGATTCTTTTAGTTCCGGGATTAAGAGATCTTGGTTTAACTTAGGCTTAACTCGGTACTGAAGAGCCGGCCCTAAGTGGCAGTACTGAAAAGCCGGCCTTAAGTGGCAGCTTATTGAATAGAAAGTTTAATTGATAGGTGGAGTTAAATAAGCGATTCTCTCCACAGTATGCAATCTGTCTTAACACATCAGTAGAACCAAAAAATAAAATTGCTTTTGGATTTGGACGAAAGAGAGCTGTGAATTTATTTTAATTGTCACACTCGACGATCATTGGTGGTGCATATGCAGAGTGCTTTACTCCAAAGGAATACGATGCGCCCTTTTTACCCGGCTTGTGCTCCGTCAAGTAGTACACATTTGATCCGGGTGTGTTGTTCTTGAACTGGTACAAGTTACGTGGTGTCATAGAGTATGCCGGACTTTTGCGCAATTTAACATTCAGGTCTATGCCTCCATATGTAGCTGGTCCAGGAGATTCGGGTTTTGGTTCCAATTTCGTTTTCATTCCCCTAAAAAACACGAATTAGATTGATTAATTATTTGCCAAATTTTAGAATTCCGATATACTAACATGCTATATGATGGAATACCCGGCTTGATAGGCTGCACTCCAAACATGTAAGCATTCGGACCAGGAGCAGAATTTTTAAATTGATAATGATTTTTCCACAGCATTGAGTATGCCGGAGCATTGCTGCCCTTGAAGAGCGGTTTGAGGTGAACGTCATGGTCGCCGGGACCGGGACCTCTGCTCTTTTCTAAAAGCGATAATTGTTATTTATGTGTTCACTCAATGACTTTCTTTTAAAAAAAAGTTCTTACCCTTTATTGGCGTCAAGGCTCCCATTGTATACTGATGGGCTTTGTTGTAGCCATAACGTGTTATACCTTCAACTTTATAAGCGCCTGGACCTGGACTAACCCTTTTATCTACTGTCCTCCATTGAGATCCAAACGAATATTGAGGGAGACGCTTTTTACGTATATCGTGCCCATCATAGCCAACTTCGGGTGGAAGGCCATACGCTCCAGGTCCAGGTCCTAAATAAAATAAAAAATTGCAAAGATCTTTCGATGCGCATTTATACCTTATACATACATACCTAAAGGTTTTCTACTCATTTTTTTTTTTATAAAACTGTGTAAATTTAAACTTTTAAAATTTTGAATAAAATTTTGATAGTATCTGCCGAAAGGATAAAACTCTAATGAATTTTAAATCAAAACATATGTACGTATTTATTATGATTCAATACATTTTGATCATTTTCAATTTAATTTCCTCAACAAAGTGTATACGTACGAGCAAAGTACTATATGTTTCGGCGCACCGTGGTTCAGTGCGGCAAGTGCGTCGGACTACTGGTGCACAAGGCCACGGGTTCGAATCCCGGCCGGGGCAATAAATATTTTTTTCACGGGCGACAGCGTGGGTCTGAGTCCTCCGACTATTCAAAAGTTCCAGATCTCTCGATTCGCGGCTCGGAATCGGCAGAAAGCTGTCGGTCGCCTTTATTTGGCAAGCAAACAGCACCCTCTATGTGCGCGTAAGCACAACCTGCAACACACACAGTATGCATATGGCTTTAAGAGGTAAAGCGATGGCTCTTTAAGCTGAAAATCCTAGAGTTACTCTTTGATGAATCTTTACTAAGGTTTCGTTTTGTGAAGTTAATGTTAACTCCAAAGATAAATTCGTTAACTCCCTCGAAATTACAGCGACATTTTGTACTAAGCGAAAAGACGGATGTTTGTTTCTCAATTGATAGCATGTAGTTGGTCTTAATAAGCCTCAGGACCAATGAAGTTAAGGTACGCAACTGACAACTTAGTTAAATACACACGTCCTTATGGGAAGCGGCTCAGTACGTGAGGGCGTCACTTCCCATAAGAATGTGTATATTTTATTGAGTTGTCAGTTGTGTACTTTGTCTTGACGGAGGCAACGGATTCAACTAAACTGTGACTGGTACAACTGTTCAAGATGCTTGCACAGTGCGTTTGATAAGATCTTATATGAAACATTTAGCACAAATATGCCTCGATAGTTCATTGCAAGACATATCACCACCTTTCTTGGAGATGGGGCATGTGGGAGCTCCGATTGTCCAACCATAGGGGATGCTTTCTATGACACACACTTGGTTAATGATGTGGTGTATGCAGCTCACCAAAACATCACCTCCGTGTTTAAAGACAGGCAAGCCATCAGAGCCGACGAAGTCTGTTTATAGCTAAGCTAACTTTTTCAATACTAGGTGTTGGGAGTGTGGGACTTCAGCTCAGCCATCAATCCAATGGATCCGTTGCGTAGTTGTGTAGTTGTGTAGTTCGACGTGTCGGATGCGACGGATTCATTGGGCTGAAGACTTTACTCTTGTTCCACTGGGCCTTCCTTCTGTTCATCTACAATTTCTTTCTTTCTTGGACCCCTTCAACTCTCATTACCTGATTGTGGCGTCCATTGAACAGTTGCTGGAAATGCTGCTCAAACACTTCAAATATTCGACTATATAATAGCTTCGCTATTTGTAAAATTCATCAGCCATTTGCTTGGATATTTTATAGAACTTTTTGATCTTCTTGCGATCGTTTGGCTCCTTAGATCTTCTTGAGCTGGGAAGATTGCGTGCCCTCTTCTTTCTTTCTACGCGCAGTATCCTTTTATCCTCCTTTCTCTTGTCTTGATTATCTTCATACGTTCCCCTTATTTTACGCCGCCACATATTGAAAAATAGAACAAGGAAGATAGCTAAAGCTGTTTCATACCACCCGAAATATTCGCACGTGTGATGGGCGAATTATATTAGAGTTTTAAAATATGATGCACTTCAATTTCCTGTGAATGATTATTTGATGTAATTTTTATTTTTATTATTAATGATTAACAGGTCATTTAAACAACATGATAAAGTTAAAATTATTGAGCCTAGCCCTTTTTAGAGACTTTTAGCTCTAGATAAGATAATTTAGATGACAAAGTTTGTTTTTAAAAGCACCAGCTTACTGTTAAGCAATGGCTTGTTGATAATTACTTTGAGTTGCCTATACCGGTACTTCAAAGATTGCACTGTAAAGCAATCATTATTGAAAAGTTTTTAGAAACGTGTAGTAGGATCCTGCCAAACGCATAAGCTAAAAAGATTAGATTATGTGTGAAGGTCAGGTTCAGTTAATCTCAAATTTTTGTTACCCCTGCAGCGGTTGGAAGAGAAAGTATAAAAAACCTCCAGCCATTTATTTGCAGTGGTTTTTGAAAAATCAAAATCGCAAAATAAATGTCCTTCATCAACAGAAGATTTTGTGTTGGATTTTTGGACCGCGCCAATATAGATTCCCATGTACATTGGTAATACGCTGAGCTTATGTTGTCGGTCTAAAATATCACTTTATTAAATCAGCAGAGAGTCGGGCAAGGTGGAAAGTCATATCTACACTTACGGTTTCTATAAAGCTTGATCCAATTTGTCCGAAGATCGTTAATTCTAAAAGCTTGGCTGCCATCCAGCCTACAAAAGATCCGAATTCAGCCGTACCAAAGTCGACCTAAAATGTTATATTGAAACTGCATCCTTAAAACTACCAATTCTTTGTGTAAGGATTATACCAATGTAGTCTGAAATGTTACTGCGCACAACATTATGCCACCGTGAGTTATCATGCAAAATATTCGAAACGAATATGTTTCAATCAAGAGCTCTGCAAATTTGTTTAATATTTGAGTTTTCCTTACTCCCCTGTTGAGAATCACGCGAAGCTTATGCGCCACTTTAGAAGCAGCCACATTGCAAAGTGAATTTGCGCCTTCCTCCAAGGAGTTTCCCAGCATATTATAACGTGCACACAGGTGCGTGACGAGAAGCCCCAGTAGATAAAGATCGCCAGTTAAAATTAAGAGAAAGATTACACCGTTAAAGAGTGGCACTGCTAGCGTCATAGCATATATCACAGGATCATCAATATCATAGTGGAACTGCAATCGAACTGGCATTAAGCGACTATTGTACAGAATAGCACTGATTACGGGTCCAAACGACAAGAATAGTATTGACAAAATTGAGAGATAGGAATAAATTTCAAAGAAAATCATTGACTTCTGGATTTTCCTGTATATTCTATAATTCTCGTCCCTAGAAGGAAAAAAAAATCCAAGCCGTAAATATAATTTCAGGTGTCCACTTAAACTCACTTGCTAATGTAAACGTCTCGATAAAATATTTTAAGAAGCTGTTTTAATGAATTCTTTCGAAAAGCCATATCGCAAACTCGAAGAATGCATTCGCTATAGATGGCAAGTGATGCCAGGTTGTCTGTAACTACATTTATATCGTCGAAGTTCGTGAGAAAAGAATTTGCTGAAGCTTCGAACACAAATGCAAAACAGCAGAGAACAAATCCCGCAAATGCTGTATCCGCTATTCGCATCCAACGTGAGGGATTATCCTGCAGTGGCCAAAAAACACTAAGATAGCCAAACCGCCACTGCCATGGCAATGGGATTAGTTTTCCGTTTTGAATAGGTCGATAGTACATTGCTTTCGGGAAGCCTATGCTGAAATGAGCCATTCAATAACGGTACCGACTATAGGATTCTTAAAAGTTTTACTCCATGATCCTTTAAATTACTTAATAGGTCTTATTGAATTATTAATTTTATTAATAAGAAGTTTTACTTTAATTATTTAAACCAATCAATGCCTGCACAAAGTTTGAAACAAAATTAACTTAACCAATTTACATACGTGAAAACATGCATATGGAATTATTTTGTTTCAATGCCGGAAATCCAAAGTATAAAACAACGACTTGGGGATAGGTAAGTTTGCTGTATAGGGCAAAGTTAAATTTGTTGGATTTTTATACCTCATCCCATAGGATCGTAGGACGAAGACCCCCAAAACCTTATAGGCACATAATCGAGACCGATTTGTGAGTCGAATGCGTCATGTCCGTCCGTCCGTCTGTCCATCTGTGTGTCGATAGTTTTTAGGCCTTAAATTTTGAGCCATGAACTTGACACGTCGTATCTGTGCTTTTTGGGTCCCGAAGCAGTACAAGTGTAAAAATGTTTGAAATCCGCCCACTAACACGCTGAAATTTAGTATCCAGTCTTCTCGCGTAAGTATGTTGTGATTGGCTTTTCAAAAAACAGCGTAAAACTCCCCCATTTTGGGCGTGGTTGCATTTAATTTACCGTATTTGTATGCAATATGTTTGCTTATCGTAAGGAGGCAATATGTTTGCTTTGGTAATCGAGAAATTCTTGCTTTAAATGCTAACACATATCTGTATACCATCAATTAACTGGAAACATTTTAACCACGCCCAATTAAGGGGGCGTACTTGAATAAAAACCTAATTTTTTTGTTAAAAAATCACTTAACACATGCAAACCTGACCTGGACAATATATTTGAACAAAAACTACAATGTTTTTGCAATGGGGTTAATGCCACGCGCCTGTTTTAGCTAAAGCAGATTCTCATATTTGACACTTGGCGACTTGGAGATTGACAGGAGTCAATTGGGATGGGGTATCCAACGATTCGCCTAAGCGGATTGTAACACACCCGCACTAGTTTTATTCTTATATGAGGCCGCCTTCCTGATTCCAAATATGTTATAGAAGATCGTTGGATGCGATTAATTTAGAAGTTATAGGCAAAAATTGTTCAAAAGTCCAGCTTTAACATTTTTTACATTTTGTCAACATACTCTTTGAATTTTCCGTACACAAGCTAGATATTTTTTTAACATTCTGGTTTTAAAAAAAAAATATATATATATATACATATATTTTATGGTTTTATTTGGGTTTTTATTTGGTGGGTATGTATAACGACTTTTCCAGTATCCGGCCGGGGGTGGGCGGTAGCTGGAAATGTTAGCAAAGAACTCACTTGTTGTTCGTACATTTGTTGTGCTTTAGTATCCGGCCGGCTATAATTTAACATAGCATTCCACCTGCCAATAACAAATAATTCAATTTCTGTGTTAGCTCGCGGCCGTTTAATGTCCTACGATTAAACGATTGCATTTGGCTACCCCTGCTGCAAAATCTAATAATGGAAAACATAATCAGCGGATTAGCTGGTACATGGGACAGGAAGCTCAGAGCTCAAGAAAAGTGACCGATGAAGAAATAAGTTGCAAGGTTCAACAGTGCAATTATAAAAGCTTTATTCCGTCTGCGGCGGATTGCATAATATCCTACTCTACCCATAAAAATGTATAAAAAGGGATAAAAAATGTAGGTTCTACATACTCTATACCAGTGTTTTTCAATCTGTGGGTCGCGACCCCCGGGGGGGTCGCCAGAAAATCTAGGGGGGTCGTGGGCTCAAAACTCCTTAAGGATATGTGTGCTCAAAAAGGTAAGAAGTGGCGAGTTCAACAAGCAATTTTAATGCTTTAAGAGCTTAAATATCAAAAATAAATAAATAAAATAAAAAAATAAATAGAGTGGCGCAACAGCTCGAGGTGAACCAGGGCCAACTTCTCAACAATGTATGCTGGTGTGTTAATTTCTTTACATACAAAGGGACCTACAATTTTTTTGCCGAATTCGAACGGCACATTGAAAAGTTTTTCAAGACAAATAAAACTCTCGGAGGGCTTGTCAGGCCTTCCTCCTTTAAGTTTTGTAATAATTCGGGGGTCGCCAGGGATTTTTTATTGTTTAAGGGGTCGCGCATGCAAAAAGTTTGAAAAACACTGCTCTATACTCTAAATACTCTAAAATTAAATAGATTTGGGACTGTAAATATTGGCTTGAACTAAAAAACTCATTTTTTTTAAATACACTCTAACAAAAGTGGACTAAGACATGTAATATGTTTACAAAAAACTTTGCAAGAGCTAATTTCTGCTAATTACTGCAGTTTTTTTACAATTTTCTCCAACACATTATTTAACAAACGTAGTTTTACGTAATATTGGACAAAAAGTGTGCGTGGTTTTATAATCTTACAGCCAATGACAAAATAGTGCTTGTTACCAAAATTCACGGTGCTGGCACAATAGGACCATAGGTAAATTTTGATTTTAGTGGATTTAATGAATTTAAAGAAATAGAGGGGTGGTCGCACACATAGACCTGCAGTGGGCGTGTCTTTGAGAGGATTTGATAATATAAATTTTAAACTTGTTTTGAAAACCAGGATTTTCAGCTCTACTTCTAAAATTCGACTTTCTGGCTCAAAATGTACGGCTTTAAAGTTCTTTACATATATGGACGGATGGATGAACATTCCCCACTTCTCCTGTCGGTCGGGTAATCAAAATATATAAAAGGTCTTGAGGGTCTATGGTGATTGTGTAATTATCACAAATTACTTAGATATATGAAATATCAAACTTAAACTCACCTCGCTATTTTGGTGGGCTTTCGAATATTTGTTTACATTTCTCACACGTATTCACCGATACAAAATACAAAACAACAACAAATAAAAAAATGGGTTTTGGGGGGAAGAGACACTCTAGGTGAATATCTAGTTATTAGGTAATTTGTGGTAATTATATAAGTGGGGGTGGAGCCCGGTGAAGCCATCTTTGGCTTCAACGTCTCCTTTGACAGTCGTGAAGAGAAAATATAACATGACGAAATGTAACTCCTCGAAAGCTAGCTCGAAAGCTGAAAAAATAATATCAAAATTTGAATTGTAGCTATGCACGCTGAGGATAATAATGTTAAGTCGTGGTACAGCAAAAGAAAAAAATCCCGAAAAAAAAAATATTTTTTATTTTGGAAATGCTATTTAAAAGCAGATTCAGAGCTGACGACGTATCGAAACTGAACGAGGACGAAGCCAAAACATACTGATCATACTGTTATATTTTCGGCCTGGGGTTCGTCGAATAAAACTCAATTTCACTTTTATGATTTCACAATGAAACACTTTATTTATCAAATAAATACAAATCACACTGTTATTCAACTTTACTACTTAGAATTCAACACTTTATTTCAATTCAATCATTTTTCACTTTATAACCGATTTTCACAAGTCAACGTTTAAAATATAACTGTGCCGTACGAGCTGCCACCCGTGTATTTATACAAAATTAAGAACCTTCTAGTACGTTCCATACTTCCCCTTTGGTAATTTTCCATTGGTACTCCTCCGCTGAATTCCAAGGAGGGGAAATCGAAATTCGAAATTCGAATATGACAGCTGCTGTCAGACGACTGGAATGACAGTTGGGTATGTTCGTTTAGTGAATCGAGCGGGTGCGTTTGTGGAGTGAATCGATGGGTGCATTCAGCGACTCCTGCGTGTTGTTTTATTTCTTGTCGCCACATTACAATACTATGTATAACAAGTCGGCCACAATGTGTGTCTGTCGTTGTGTCTCGCCACATTTTTCACCTAAAATCAGAGACACAGCGAGATACGCATTGTGTTGCTATATACGTGTTCCCGTAATAGACATAATACATTTTCCCGTAACACGTTACACATGCCTGCATTCACAGGCACAAAAATGCGCAAACACTCTTTCCCCACACCACAAACAAAGCCCATACCACAAATTACTGAATAACTAGATATTCAACTTGCGTCTCTCTTACCGTGGGACCACAATGCCCGTAGCGGTGGTATGTAGCAGTAGTACGTAGTACAGCCGCGGAGCCATGTGGCGTAGTACGGAAAAAAATTGAACACATTGGTGTAGCGCGGCTATGCCGAACAAAAACCTCGTTTATAAACAATGGCCGATACTCTGAGTTAATTTGAACTAGGTTTAAACATTTTTGTACAACGGATGACACAAATTCCATAAAATTTCTTTAGATTTAACCATCTCAATAAACTTTTTGACGTCCTATTCCTCCATTGTTTACTTAATTTGTATTGAACTGTCCACCGTGTAGCGCTGTCAACCGTGTAGCGCTACGAAAGTTAAAAGTTGGCCAACTCTTGCTACGGCCACAGCTACGCGCTACCGCCACAGCTACGCGCTACCGCCACAGACACACATTGTGTGCGCAATACACTGAATACATGTGTTTTAACTTTTGACAGCTATTACTACCGCTACTACTACCGCCACAGCTACATCACTGTGGTTCTACGGTTACCCTGCAACACCCATTTGCTTACGTTTCTTATAAAGCCTTTAAAGCTTTTATAAATCTTTAAATTTCCGTGTCGGTGAATACGTGTAAGAAGATACAACAACAATTTACCTAAGCGATTAGCTGATGTAAAAGCTCCAAAACGAAATTGCATGGAAATGACGAATTCATGAATTTACTCACATTTGTAAACAAATGTCAGAGTATGGGTAAATTCATCAATTCCAGCTTGTGGGCAAAGCTTTTACATGTCCGAAGTTGAATATCTAGTTATAAAGTTTTTCGCGTAACTATCTCGCTCGCACCTCTCGTTCTAACCTTTGGCGAAATCCGTTCACTTGGTATGAAAATAATGAAATGGTTGCAAAGGGTAGGCATGTGCGCGAACGAGATAAACAAGTTTGTTTTCATACCAAATGAAGAAAAGTGACATTTTGGCGAAAAGCTCTATTCAGTAATTTAGCCCATACACTGCGCAGGCAAACTGTACAATCTCACTGATCAGACTATAAAGAGATAGCCACCTCTGCAGCCCCCTGCCTCTAAAACTTGCAAAAACACAAACAGGGAACGAAACGAACGAAGTGCATTCTGCCATGGGATTTGCCTTTGATTTCCTGGCTGTGTGAAACACTCGCCAGCTGAGAATGTATTAGTGTGCTAGGCAAAGCACAGAACACATATGCAGTCCCAGTCAGTGGAAGCTTGGTGGCGAAAAGAGAATTCTTGTGCCGAGTTGGCTATCTCTTTATCTTTATAGTTAGTTTGATCAGTGGCCAAAACAACTGTGAAGTTGTCTTCACTTATTCTGAAATAGGTTGTACCTATAATATTGTATTTCAAGTAAAAAAAACTGGTTGGACAACAGACATAAATAATATGCAACTACTGCTAGAAGCTCAAAACTTTGAAATCTTTTATTTTTCCTTTGGTTTTAAAATTAAAAACCTTATCTAACGCCTAAATATGTGCACCAAATTTCAGTGATAAGTTGATTGTCACTTTTGAATTACCGCCAAAATTTATTTAAAACAGCTGTTTTTTAGTTTTCCCTCTATCGGCGGATAGCTAAAAACATTCCATCAAAAAATACACAAATATTTTCAGTTCAGTGTATTCTATCATCCGTCAAAAGTCAATCAAAGAAGAAAAGTAGAGGAAAACGTCTTGTCCCGTAATTATTGTGAAAAGAAAAAAATAATTTGCCGTTAATTATTGGGCAAACAGTAATCGCGTTAACAAAAGAAAATTAAGTCAAAATTTTAAGTTTATTAAAACAAAATTCAATCGTCGACTTAGGGACACAAACTAAATGCTCAATTGATTATGGCAACTGGGGTGACTTTAACAACACCTTCGTCACCACCCCAGCCGCAGCCGCCGCCTAGAGCTCGAGAAAACCCTGCAGCAGGATCCACTTCTGTGGACAATCAATACTTCTACGAAGATGAAATATTCCGCATAGATAAAAAGGGTCGTGTCAAATTCGGCCTGGTTCTAGAGAATTCCGAGGCCTTCTCGGGTGACGATGATGATGAATTAGACGCCCTGTCGAAGGGTGAGATTCGTGTGATATGGCATCCCGCGGGCAAGGAGGAAGTCGTAACGGACCGAGTGGTAAGTGGTATTTAAAAAGCACGTGTATGCTGTTTTGAAGAAAATTTTTGCAGCTCTTCACAACTAGGGGAACAAACTATAGTTAATACAGTTAAATAAAAAAAACTCCTCAGACTGATACTTCTGATTCTTTCTTCTTCATTGTTAGATATGATAGCTAAAAAGAAAACAAGCAGTAGGTTGGTAACTGTAGACTTCTATATTATGAACCACTTTATTTCCGATAAAAAATGAGTTGCGGGTTTCGTAGTTTTGTAGGTATTTTTGCTTGATAACTAAAGGCGTAAAATAATACAAAAATACAGTTGATATTGCCTTTTGTAGCCTCTTTAGCAATTTAAAAATACCTACACCTACTTAAGTTGATGCGAAAAAAACGTTCATGTGCTCCAAAATGCACAAGTTCAAATAGATCTACAACTTCGAATGTAGGTACTTAGGGCCATTTATAGCGAGTCCTAAGGCTAGGTTTAGTTGATGATCAATGTAGACAAGCAGTTGCGCTCTTCATCATTCGTAGGAATCGACGTACACACTGTTGTGACAGTAAGAGGGCAGGATCTGACTGTGGTCGGGTTATATGCACATCGTGTGCAATTCCATGCGTCGCGGCGATCTTATTTACATGACAAAGCGGTCAATTTTATGCTTCTGTTATGTCCTGGATAGAAGAAGCATCTTCCCAAAGTTCTTCCCCTCAATTGACTTTGACAGGGGCAGTAAGTAACAGAAAAATAATTGTTTTCCGCATTCCGGCAATCTAGTGCGAATTAATGCCAGCCTTGACGGGATTTAATTTTTTAGCTTTTGATGTGTGTTTGCAGATTGTTACCCGTAAGATTTTCCACTAGAAAAAAGAAATCATTTTATTTACTTGTATAGGTTTTGTTTACTAAAAACAGTAAGCGTCTTATAAGCGTGTTGCCTCGAACTTTGGTATGGTCAAGACTTAAGCTGAGTCTTGCGTTGTTTTTGCAAGCAATTGGCAGCACTTTTGTGCTTCCATCATTGCGATAATATTCGCTCTGTCCAATCGCTGATTGACATCGTCTTTTTAAATAGCTACCAAAAATTTCGATTTCCTAGAAAGCCTCTGCAAGAGCTCAAGCATTATCTAAATGAGTTTGAAGCCAATTCAAAGGTTGTTTGGCCTTTAAAACACATTTAACAAACAAATTCTTTATCTTGAATTTGTTTTTATTGAAAGTTGTTCGAATGACCATTTCCGAACGTGAACTTTGAACTTAAACCGTTGATAGTTTATCAGATCCAAACCTCTTGTTCCACTTTAAGGATTCGCCATTTTCAGGACTCCGAATAGAGCACACTAAAATGTAACCCGCAGGCTTCTTTTTATACCCCATCCCATAGCATAGGACGTATATTAAGGTTATCATATAGTTTTTAACCCGGCGCAATATTGGTAGACCCCCAAGACCTTAAGAGATCTGTCAAAAAATAACAATAAAAGCAGCAATTTACAATGTGGGATAGAATGGGGTATTCAACGGTCCGTTTAAGGGACTGTAACTTAAACTGTAGCACTTGCTCACTGGTTTTGCTTAGATTTCGTTATAGTCCGGGGTGACCTAGCCGTCAACCAACAAGCTTCGCCAGCCAGTTCTGTCCCTTGCTAGCCGTCTCCATTTTGCTTGTTGGTATCATCCGGTCTCGATGATGCAGCCAGCCATCGTTGTTTTCTGACTCTTGGTCAGTGTCCCCTTCCAGCTCCTGAACAGTTCGATGTTATAGCTCCTCCTCTTCTTTCCATCTATGCAAACGGGACAAAAATTATCCCAAGGATTTCTTCTAAAATCAGCCTAAAGTGTTTTTTATTCGCCTGGTCCAGCTTCTGCATCGTAAAGCAGGATTGGGATGATGACGGTCTTAGTTGCTCGAGAGACGCTTTGCTACTCAATTGCCTTTTTAGTCTAAAAAAGCAACAAGAGATATTCTTCATTTGTTTTTATCGCTTCGCTGGTGTCGTTGTGTGAATCAAAAGCGGAACAAAGGCAAACAAAGTTTGTAACTACCTCAAAGTTGTCTATTCTATGTTCATGTTTTGTCCAGGTCGTCGGTGTTGGGTGTCTCCTCTTGATGACAGCGTGCACTTGGCTTTGCCCTCATTGACGACTAAAACCTTTTTTTTCATGGCTTATGTCCTAGAACTCACAAAGGCTTCACTGACAACCATAGCTGTGTTATTCCGGTTATGCCAATTTCTTCTGCATATGTTTTTGCAATTGTATGGGCTTTTGAAAGATTGTGCATTTGCTGTTGGTGAGGGAGTACAGCACAATATACCCAAGTTTGATGTTAACGAAGTCACATGACAGCGAGTCGAATAGTATAAATCCTTTTGTGACATCCAGAGGGTTGGTGAAATCTTTAGCGAGCTTGATGATACTGTATGAGTTCTCTTTCTTGCACAAATTGACGAGGATGTCCAAACTAGGCATCGCCCTTTACAGTCTTACGCTTCCTTGAAAATATAATTTTTGTTATTTTTTATTGAAGTTTTAATATTTGTTTTTTCTAGGTTGGTCTTGCAGATCGAACTCTAATGCCTGGCGATGTGGTTCGTCGTCTAGTACCAGGAAAGGATACCCAACGTGGCTACTGTCGTGAAATCAATATGCGAGCCGATGTTCGTATTTTGGGCACAAAGAATATCATCAAGAATGTCATGGCAGAACGGCTGCAACCAATGGTTCGCATGCCACGCGATAGTGCAGTGTGCCTCGACTCTTGGGTCGGCAGTGTAAAGGGTGTCAACGAAAAAATAGTTCTAAAGTAAGTGAACATAAGAAAACCGTGCTTATTGGATATTCAACGTCTCTAATTACAGATCGTCATGTGGCGCATTAATTGAAATGTCCGATTTGGATTTGCTCCATTTTACCGATTCTAATACAAAATTTCGCAATGGACACTTTGCTGAGATGGTTTATTATCCAGGCCAGGTGATTCATGGTCGCATAGAATCGATGGAAGGTGTTAAACTGCTCTCGTCGTCAATTTCCCTAAAGACAAACAGAAAAGGAAAGCCATTGTCTAGAAAGGTAAGTTGCACTTCTGTGGGAAATATGAGTCATATAAAAGTTATTTGAAATTTGTATGAGTCTTGTATTGTGTGTTCCTACATAACCAATAACTATGTCATCAACCCATAATGACAAAGCACTCAAATTGAACTAACCAAAGGCCGACATGAATATGCATTATTAATTTACACTACATAGACATAGCTTAACAGTTTGTTTGACTTATATCAGTGTTGGTGTTTGGAATACAAATGTTTTATTGTGCTTTACAATTCTTAAGTAACTCGAAACAGTTTACTGAAATAATTGTCTTCAAATTAGTTTCTATATCCATAAAAAATAAACTTACCTATGTATTTAGTTTGATGAAAGAAAAGACACATAAAGTTACACAGGCTTTCGGTTGTTATGTTTCCTAATAAAGCCACATTTGCCCCCGGCTAAACGGGAGTCTCGGCCCAACCTACACGCTCTAGGTTTTTGTCACACCTCATCTCACTCATGATTAAAAAAAATAATTTAGTAAAGGGTTGGTATTGAAATTAAGACGATTTTAAACAGAAAACTTTGGAAGAAGTGTGAGGGCAAAGTAGAGTTTACATTCAACCTTCAGATGTTAAAAGCTTGTGTATCAAGAAAGTTGTGCGATTGGTACATTATTAATTTAAATTTTAATGCGATGAGAACGACCCATTGGGTACAATAAGGAGGGTTCAGTATATGTCGCTTATTAATTGACTGGATGTCGGGGGTCGCCAGATTTGCTAGTAAATTCATACTCACTAGGATAGTGGTCGAGTTTTAAAAAAATAAATAAAAACATCAGGACCCCGGCGTTATATTCCGGATAATAAAAATTTATTTAGATTGTATCCTTTGAAAATAAAATAAAAACACAGGTCTTAATGTTCGTAAGAGTCAATTTACATTATAGAACCTCATTGGCTTTAACTAGAAAAAAGGGCCTCTTTTGGCATCACTTCGTTACCCGTTCCACACGCTTTGTAACTTCTAAGTCATAGAAAGGCAATTTGGTGTGCGTGTAAGCTGGGTAAAAAAAAATTAAAACACCTACACGACTTTTTTAGCGTTCCGTCCAAAAATGGAAAAAGGATTCCTTATGGTAATACTCCGTTGTCCGTCCGTTCGCACCGGTAACTTTTAAACGGTAAGCGACAGAAAGATGAAATTTTGTATACTCTAAAAGTGTCCATGTAAAAAATTAAAACGCGTACAAGGGCAATTTTTTATACATTCACCTAACGGTTTAAATTTTGATGTTTAAAAAGACAAACGGTGTTTCCGCAGAAGGGAGAAATATAAAGCATGCACTAAACAAAATAATGTGATATGGCGATAAAAATATTATCGATTATATTTATCATGGGACACCGGCTATAATTAAAACATCCCGAAATTTCCCCACCAGTGGAGACTTTAGTGAATGCAACGAATTCCAGTCGTCAAACTCCGCCCTCCATCTGATGATGTAGAAGTTTCAAGAATTGTCATAATTTTTGGATAAATTGCCGATACCCTTTGCCTAGTTTTTCAGTTTCGAATCGGAATACTTGGAAAGCGAACGTCGAGTGTGGAAATAATCAAAACGGCTATGGTGAACTAGATTGAACTAAGAGTTTGATAAATAAACATATTCGTTGTGTGTTTATTAAAAGTGGAATTGAAAAATTGAAGAGAAAACTAATGAGTACAAAAAAGAAAAACATTAAGTCGGAAAAAAACGAAGCAACATTTTATTTAAATTAAGCAATATGGTTACAGGCTTATCCCTTAACAAAAGCCGACGGACCACTTCGTGTATGACTTCATACTTGACTATTCTTTTTTACATGAAATACCTTTGACTCAACCTAAATAATTGTACCTTACATTGGAGAAACACGTAACTTTTTATTATTTTTTTTAGTTTACTGTCCAGTCAGTCCGTCTCGACACTGTTTGGGTACATTGGCAGTGCAAAGCCCTCTCCGAAGATGGTGACATTAAATCAAATCTCCTTCAACAACCCGATCCATGCGTAACTGGCCCAGATTTAGAGCGACTAAAACGACTAAATCTCTTTGAATCGTGCATGCTTCAAATCAACGACAAAAGCTATTTAAAATTTGCTGACTGTGATGTGGTGATACGCAAATCTCAATGGGAGAAGGATCAAGGTACTTAGTAGCTTAAATAACGCGAAAACTATTTGATCCGACTTTTTTTAGCTATTAAATACAAGCTCCTGCTGAGTCAACAAGAGAAGGAGGAAAACTTCAATAGAAGTCTAAGTAGAGCCCGAAACGAAAAGATTAAGTTGAAGATTTCGAATTCGACATTGGACACACATCTTGAGAAGCTACATTCAAAGGCATCCCTAAAGCCGCTTAGCAAAGCAAATCTAGAAAAGTTCAACACAACAAAAGAGAGAGGCGAGACTGACCAGAAATTGGAAGATGCTTCGGCAAATATGAACTCTGCTGATGATTGGCAAACCGATGACGACGATGATACTGGAATTGATGGTCTAAATTTGGATGAAGAGACGGAAAGCACTGCCACAACTATATCGACGTGCTCGAGTCCAACTCCCAAAAGTAGTCCAAAGCATACGTCGAGGCTGCAGAAGAAGCAAGTTAAAAAGCTGAAGAAAAGCAACACCAGTTGCTCGGCGCCGCTACCAGCAGTAGGTGATGAACTCGTTACTGAAGCAATGCTGGTTTACAGTACAGCAACCGTTGTATGGCAAGACGGTGCTGTGGAAACGGGTATTTCCTCCACCCAATTGTATCCTATTCATCATCTAGATGATCATGTAAGTTTTATTTTCTAATATCAATGCATCAGGTCAATTTTAATGTTAAACTTAAACAGGAGTTCTTTCCTGGAGATTTCGTTATTTCTGGTAAAGAGGATGGGGATTCATCTTTTCGGGATTATGGTGTTATTCAGACCGTCGACCATCACGGGAGGACTGCGCACGTGAAGTGGTTCACTACTTATGTCTCTGCCATAGAACCAAAGTGAGTTTGAAGAAAGCCTTTTCAAACACCCAGATGTTGAGTAATTCTTTCTTTTTGCAGGCCAACATACAAGGGACAGTCAGAGATGAGTGTCTACGATCTTAAGGATCATCCGGACTTTCAATATCGTCCTGGAACGATGGTCATCCGTGTAGCCAATTTTCTTGGAGAAGATGCGACATGCACAGCTGGTCAAATTATCGACAACTACATCGATGGAAGGGTGAAGGTGTGGTGGGTTGATGGACACATAAGCATGTGCTGGCCTCAAGACCTTTTCGAGGTTGGACAGTACGATCACGCCGATTGGGCCCACGACACTGATGATTCTTGGGAGACAGAGAGTGAAACCAGTGAACTAGGAGGCACCGCGCCCCAACTGAAATTTTCTGAGTCACACATTCTATCCAATTTCGAGAGAGCTCGGGTAGCTATTTCGAGATTGGAGGAGATTTTCAGTATTAATCCTAATCTTCAAAATCATGATGTGAGTTTGCCTTTGCAGGTTTCTGCCTTGAGTGTTGCTTACTGGTTTGTTTTTCTTCGAAGGTCATGATTAAGCTGTTGGGAGTATACAAGAACTGTCGATATTTGGATCGTTTGATGAGCACCAGCTTTTTCCATGAAGATCACTTTTTGGTGAGTAAGCATGTGAATTTTTATCGACAGGTAACCCGAATTTGGACTATTCTAGGGCCTATTGGAGCGCGTTCGAAAGGGTGGTAATCAAACGATTTCAGAGCGAGCGCAAGATCGCAAAAACCGGCTTTTCAGTGATTCTTCAACACAGCACTCGCAGCAAACGATTGGCATAGTTGTTCCAGTAAATAGTGCACAAAGCAATCCAGGCAGCGTAACGTCGCCTAAGGATTATGCACCTAAGGTTATATTTAACATCTCATCGACACCGTTTAAGTGCACCAAAAAGAAAGCGGCTAAGACGGACATCTCAACGTCTAATTCGACAACTAATTCAGCTCAGGAGTTCTCCGAACTGCAGTCGCCACAAAAGCAGTCAAGTAACCCTACAAGTAACACGAAAATCTCGATTACCGACTCGCCCAACTATCCTTATAACCAAGAGAAGAACAAACTTCTTACTTCTGTGATGCTGAACATAGAAAAGGCTACAGAAAAGACTAACCAATTAAAGCTTGGCAATGCTCTGCTGAACAATAAGTCGCAAGATGATTCTGGTAATTACACGCGTACTGAAAACTGTGATGGCAGCTCAACAAGCTACGCCAGCTCAAATGATCTGACAAACATCGACACGAATGGCAGCCTTTTGAAGGCAACCGACGACCAAAAATCGATTTCCTGCAGCAGCATCGAATTTACCGAGGATGCTCCGGAATTTGTTTGTACTCGTTTGTGCGGCCTGCTTAAAGAGCAACTTGTTAAGTGCATAAATGAGATCCGCAACAAGTACTATGTGGACAACTTGAATTTAAGCGAAATCATTGAAAACGACATCCCTGAATCGGAAATTTCTGCCGAATCTATGGATCTCACTAACAACGATAGCAATTGTTCAGTTACGATTAGGAAGCTTGTCTTCAATATGCCCGAGAGTCCGTCGACAGTGGAACCGGAGACAGTCGTATCGACGCCTGTTTTGCAGCCAGTGGCACCCGAATGTTTCCAAATACTGGATACTGCCCCGAAAACGCATAAGTTCGAATTGACCATCTTGCATCCGAACAATTCGCAGCAGTACTACAGAGCTGTACAAAGAGAGCATAGGATGCTGCGGACTTCACTGCCTCCCGGTGTTTGGGTCAGGTAAAAAATTTTAAATGGTTTGTGTTAAGCAGGAAATTTATGATATTTTTGGGTGTTTTTAGAGTTTTCGAAGATCGAATGGATCTCGTGAGTGTAATGATTGAAGGTCCAAAGAACACCCCCTACGAGGACGGAATGTTTTTCTTCGACATTCAACTGGGACGGGACTATCCAAAAAGCCCTCCTTCTTGCCATTACATAAGTTATTGCTCGGATCGGCTGAACCCGAATTTGTACGAAGATGGCAAAGTTTGTGTATCGTTATTGGGCACATGGTCAGGGCGGGATACTGAGGTTTGGGGACCTAACAGTACGTTGTTGCAAGTAATTGTTTCCATTCAAGGACTGATTTTGGTGGCTGAGCCATATTTTAACGAAGCCGGTTACGAGAAACAGAGAGGTAAGCAAATTATTTTTGCGTGAAACATATTACTTAAAAGAACCCGAAGTGTCTGAAGTTTTGGTCTTAACCGCTGTATTTTCTTCTATTGAAGCTTATGATAAAACTTGAACAAAACTCAATAAACTCTTGCAAAAGGACGTGAATAACCCTCTTAATTTTTAACAGGTACTCAACAGGGTATCGAAAACTCACGCATGTACAACGAAATGGCCATCATAAAAATGGTCCAGGCTATGACCAAACTTCTATCGAACTCGCCTGCAATATTCCGTGATCAAATCGAAGAGCACTTCAAACAAAATGGAATTGCAATGTATAACCGCATCAAGGGTTGGATGGAGCTATCGTTGAGTCAATGCTGTTTGACTCCAGATGCAGCTGCTGCTACGGCTGCACCACTAAGTAAAAATATCGTTCCACCAGATTTTCCACTCGTGCCTGCAAGCCGCGGCTTCTGCCTAACTCTCTCGGGTCTGCTAGAGACCTTTCGTAAAAAAGTCGAATCAATTGGAGAAAAAACACCCACAGTTGCGGTGGCTGAATAACCTTTACACAGCTCTGCCCGTGTTGCAGCAAACTAAAATCTCGTTCCTAGTTAAACTAAATTATTATAAAAATTATTTAATAATAATAATTGTAATGTAAACGAATGCGCGATCTCAAATGCTTTTGTCTTTTCAGTATTTCATACTCAGTCGAAATCGTCTGTGTGAAACTAACTAGGAATGAAGATGTTTACCTTTCTGTATTTATCTATTCTTTTGTTTTGTTATGATTAAACTATGTTAGCCAAGTTTTTTTTTATCTACATTCATATATTTTTCCGCAAAAAAATAACTGTTATGTCCTCTTAAAATTAAAATTATTTAATTTATTTATTTTGTTTTTCATTATTTATTAGATGGTAGTTAATAAAAACAAGCGCAAAACGTCGAAGTACTAAAAGCTTTTTGCTAAAACTGATCAAAAGAAAAGTTAATGCTTACAAAAAAATGAAATCGAAGCAACAAAAATGTAGCACTCTTACGCCTATTTTCACGTATAAGAAACTAATAGATAAGAAATAATATGAAGATAGCAAAAAGTACTCTTGCGTTAAATATAAATTGTTATTTTTCAAAAGCTGTTTATACTAGTTTAGTGATATTGATGAGATTTGCACTAGCATTACATTTCATTTTAGAATATTTATTCAATTGAAACTATGTTAAAAATAAAAGTCAACGAAAAGCTTTATTACAAAATGAAAATTAAATTAAATGTGTTAAATAAACTCAATTATATTAAATTATAATTATGAAAAGCTAATAACACTTAAATCTGCTATAAAAATAAAAAAACTAAATTTTAATAAACTGTTTAAAAACGGAAATTTAGATAAAATTAATTTTTATTAACAAAAAGCAAAGCACGAAACAATTTGAATTTTTATTTATTTTCTTATTTAGTTTGTTTCAATAAAGGTGCGATGCTTAACCTCACAAATATAACGTTTTATATTTTTCCAAGAAACAAAAAAGTAAGTATGTGTAGGTCAATTAAAGTGTACTACATGTAAAAAGGTTAATAATAATTGTATTAAAACAAAAAATAAGTGCAAGAGTTCGTCTGTGACAATTTTCTATATACCCGACCCTATATACCGTATAACACCAAATCTTCAAGTTTTTTGGTCCGAATTCATATATTATTTGTATAGACCACGCCCGTTAAGTCAATTGGCTTAAAATTAAAGTAAATTGTAATTTCGTTAGAACCGTTTCGGAAAAGAAACGTTTTTTCCCATATCGACCCCTAAAAGTGGTAAAAATTTTGTATGTAACAAACTTAGCAAATGGTTATATAATTAATATTTGTATTATTATTTTTTTTCGATTTGCAGTGCATTTTCCCAGAAATCGAGTTCTTAAAGATCTAACATTAAAAGTGGGCACGGTTCAATTTTTACGGTCTCAAAAGCTGTAGGCCAGTATTGCTCTGTACCAAAATTTGAGTTCCTACGCCTTGTCTAACTTGACCAAAAGGCATGTGAAATAGAGGTTGTCTTACGGATTCAACCAATTTTCGTACTTTGTCTGTACAAAATAAGAACCAAGATACACTGCAAGTTTGAGCGTCCTAGTTCAATTCTGAAGACCTAAAACGTTTACACATACGGACATACGGAAACACATACTACAGGCCTGCTTGTGTGCTGATTAGCCTTCGTTTCTTAAAAATACCTAAACCACATTTTACCTATATTAAAAAAAAAAAACTTTATAAAATTAACCACGCCTGAAAAATGTTTTATAAATTAAAAAAAAAGAGTTTTTAGTTAAAAACCTTTGTAAATACCTTTTAAAGCACCTATATATTTCTGTACCGACCACTTTTTGGGGGCGTGACATTTTCATTTTTTTTATATTGGGTAGGGTGTAATGCATTTTCGTCGCAGATGGGCTGAAGCCGTTTTAAGCGCACTGTTGTACTTTCCCACTTGATCCATTTTGCACCGCACGTTCAAAATTTCCATTAACATAGTCCGAGAAATCTCCGAGGACTTCAAATGCTATGTATCTGCCATTTTATCTGCCAGATATATATTTGAAAATCAATGATCAACTTCAATCAAAACAACAATAGGGTCACACATTGTACGAAATTTGACCACTTAAAAAACAAGGGGGAAAGTGCAACAGTACGTATGCAAAAGATTCAGTCCATCTACGACGGATTGGAAAATACCCGACCATACAAAAAAAAAAACTGCCACGCCTCCAAAAAGTGGGCGGGATAACTGTTGAATGCTTTCCGAAAATGCTTTCGAAAACTCCGCCTTTTTAACTAAAAAGATCACTTTTCTTAACGCCACGCCGACAAAAGTGGGAGGAGGCACATACAACATATACATGAAAATTAGAAAATGCTAATATCTACAACTTTTGTCTATAATTTTTTGTCAAATTTCACATATATTTATTGAAAACAGTCATTTTAAGCTAAAATCCCTTATAATGTGGGTGTGGTCAATGAAAACACTAAAAGTTTTTGGCTACTTCAAAGACAATTACAAGGCAATGTCACATACCAAAAATGAATGCGCTAACGCCATTGTAACATAGCTAAAATTTGAAAAAAAGGATTTTTTAAAATTAGAGATGGTCGCACATACAGGCCTGTAGTGGGCGTGTTTGTGGGCGGATTCAGCTAATTTTCAAACTTGATCTGAAAGACTGGATTTCCAGCCAACCCACCAAATTTCAGCTTTCTACCTTAAAATTTAAGGCCTAAAAGTTGTTTACATACGGACGGACGGACATGGCTTAGTCCATTCTCCTGTCGGTCCCATTCATGTCTCTTAAAAGTCTTAGGGGTCTACGGTGATTATTTCACTGCGTTACAAACTATACATCAAACTGAATACACCCTGGGTCGGGTATAAAAATTGGTAAAAACATGATCGATCCAACCAGGTGAAGTGTCAGCAGTTAAAGATTTTTTTTTGCTTTTGGGTAAATAATCATAACTAACCCTTCGTAAAAGGTGCTACGAGGTGCGTTGTGTCTGCACTCTATATCCAGAGTCCAGACACATATAGTAAAATGCAAATAGACAGGCCTGGAAACCCTTTTCGTGTATTTCAAGTTTTTTTTTTATAATTTACTCGCAATCAAGCGGTTAGCACATCGCGAGCGGAAAGAATTTAAGGATAGAAAAGATAAAAGAGAAAAGTCAGTATACGGAACATGAAAACTCTGCACAGAAACACCAAAGCTTACCCCCGCAAGTGTTACCCCTAGCAAAGTATTTCACAAATGCATCTGGCATGCATCTTATTATTGTCCATTCTTTTTGCTATTGAAAGAGAAAGAAGTGTTAAATATTCGAACCTAACCTGGATAGCAGACGCCGACCATAAACCCGCTCATTTTGAGACAGACGCTCCTGGCAACGCTTCTATGTGTAAAAAATAGGATTCAAACTTCATCCCTCTGTTAATGTGGTAATATTATTGATGTTAATATTACCTAAAACCATATCTTTCTACCTGTAACCGTGTTGTAGATATTCAATGCCCCCATAGATGATTTTTATACCCGACCCAGGGTATGTTAGTTTTAATGCATAGTTTTTAATACATTGAAAAATAATCACCGTAGACCACTGCGACCTTTCAGAGGTACGATCGAGGCCGACAGGTTAATTGATTAAGCTATGTCCTTCTGTTCGTATGTGTGAAGTTTTTCGGTCTTTCAAATTGAGCTAGGAAGCTGCAACTTGGAGAACTGAAAATTGATAAAATCGGCCCAAATTGATAAAATCGGTCAATATAGCTGAAGAGCACTACTTGCTGTCTATTACCGTTTGGGAGATATTCAATATTTTATGCCCCCATGATTTTTTGAATAAAAAGTGACGTCATTTTGTTACAACTTTTTAGGGTCCATTTTTTGGACTTTTTGATGTTTCAGAGTTTGAAGGACCATAACTTTGTAACCAAGAGGTTTTTACCAAGGTTGTAACCAAGCTTAGCAGTTGAGGTACCACTGGAAAGGGAATATTATGTAGTTTTAAGAAAAACTACTTTTTGTCTTGCAAAACTTTTTGTTGTAAACAATGATTCCTAAGGGACGAAGGATGAAAAAAGTTAAATCCAAGTAGTTCGGAGTTAAAAAAAATTGGATGCATATATTGCCACTTAGGATATTCTATTAACTAGTCCAAAGTGCGGACTTCATAGTCTGAACATTTTTAATCCCTGCGATTTCCAGGGATATATAAGGAAAAGCTGTATCTTAGTAACCATAAAGTCCAATTTAAAAAATGAGGCATCGCCAAAGAGGGCATAAGCCTTAATGCAGCCTTAACCTGAATACTTTCTCGGCATGAAGGACGAAGAATGTAGAAACGCAAAATCACCGGAAATTCCTTACGGTGATTAAATGAATAATAACGTTCAGTCTCCTTTTTATCTAGTCCTAGGAATACTCTTGGAACACAATACAGAGCACCTTTTGTGAGCTATTGTCCTTTTAAAACAAGAAAAATAAACAAAGCGCCAAAATTTCTTCTATGATGTTTTTTATTAAAGAAGCTATACTTTGCGGAATAATAACTTTTACAATGAATATTCATAATCGGCTTATTTTACTTTGTTCGACTAATAAATACAGACTTTCTAGAAATACAAATCTGATCCGGGGGAAATCACCAGCTTTTCTTGCTTCACTTAGGTCTCTTCTGCTCGCTGGTTGGTTTGTTTATAAAAAGTTGTTTCTTAAAAAATCGTATTCACTGGCCGTTTAAATTCTTTTGCCGCTGCCGTATGAGTAAACGGGTTGGAAAGTTTCATTGTCATCGTCGCACTCTTCGGATCCATCGCTCTCGAAGGTATTATCGGGGATGTCGTACAAGCGGATCATCTGCTTGTTGGGATCCTTCATAATAAGGTATTTGCCATCTTTTTGCTTCATGACAATATCGATGATGCAACGCAGGATACCCCAAGCGTTGTCCATGCTCAGATTGATCTGGGTGGCGAACTCGTGGGGCTTGAATTGCTGAGTACCCAGAATTACGTGACGGGAGGGATCACGAATGTGCGCACGAGACACGTAACCAAACTTCAATTGATCCGAGCCGGAAAGAACTGCCTGAACTGTCCATTTGGCCAGTTTACACGCGTTGTTGCGGAGTTCATTAGCCAAGACGGCACCACGTTGGGTGTCGAGCTTCTGCCGCCATTCGACGCCGTTGGCCAGCTTCGAGTCCCATTCGTTCAGTGCCTTGATGGTGAGGAATTGGGCTTCGTTGTTAGGTGTCTGCAAAACTGCGTCGTGCTCACAGCGGGCAACCAGGATCTGTAACCAGAGAAACACTTCTTTTATAACCAACAAAAGAGGATCAAGCACTTTAACTTACAATTCCACCACCCAAGTCCCACTTCCTGTAGCGGTACCCCACACTAGCGATTTCGACATCTTCGTCCTCTCCAATGAATGGATTGGGTTCTTCAAATTTGAATTTGGGCTCCTTTTCACCAGTTCTCAGCACCTGCTGGCTGAAGTTGTGGTTGATGAAAGTAGCCTCAATGGCCAGATTCCGAGGAGAGTTGGGAGATGCATCATCGTCGGTTGGTGGTTCCACAGAAGTCTCGTTGACAGTCAATAGATCAAACTCAGTGTTGTCGCGCTTGTCCATGAAGATCTTATCGCCAAACTTCTCAATCACAATGTCCCACGAGTAGTTTGACCGAGTGCAGCACATGATTGTGGCCAGAATGGCGTCAGTGGCGAACACATTGCCCACCGTCTTTGAAAGGCGACGAATGATAGGATCATCAGTTGTGGTCACGGTGTGCACGATGCGGTCGATTTTTTGAAGTGGCCGCTCGTTCTTAACATTCACGCGGTCGTAGCTCTTGTCATAGTACTCAAGGGTGCCACAAGTAACAATATCTTCGCCCTCCTTAATGTTGGGCAGGGACAACTTGATCAAGCGCGGAAAGTCCATTGATTCAACAGTTGTCCAGTCGGCACGAACTGCCACGGAAGCATCACGTATTTTAGGAGGGGCACCTCGCATACCAAACTTTTTACCCATTCCTCTGCGATTATCACGGGACTTGACGTTCTTTCCAAGCGTAGTCATGCCCGATTGCATGCCGCCACGGGTGTTGCGACCCCTGTGCATGAACCAGCGCGCATGAAAGAAAGGATCAAAATTAAACAATCTGCAAGATAGTGGTTAAGCACAGATGGGGTACCTTGAGTTCCGTAAATTGCCACGGAAGCGTCCACGTTGGTGAGGTGGTTTCTGCACTCGCGCCGTGTCAACCAGATGGAAAGTAGTCTCGTCTTCCTCGTGGAAATAGGCATATTGGCTGCCTGTGCCAAAGCTCGACTGGTACTTATCTGAAAAAAGCAGAGTTTTACGTGTGAAGCAGATGCTTATACGCAAATATAGTTGCTTTGACTATAGAATTTTGTTGTTTACAATTTTTGACAGCACCCACAGACAGGATTTTTTTTTGTTGGAGAAACAAAATAAAATCCCAAGATGGCTGCTGCCAAACGAGCCGCAAACACGACGGCAAGAACTCGACATAACCTCAGAAATTGTCTCGTAAAAAACTTTAAATTGTGATTCCAAAATACTTTTTTACTTACTTTGATACTTTTTATCGTTAGCCGAGGATCCAGTCCAGTCGCAAATTTTACCCAAGCGATCGCTCTTGCTAAACGGCTGGTACGGCATATCCTTGAATGTTTCAGGCAGCTCGCATGGTCCCCATCCATTCTCGTTGAATTGGAGGACGGGCTTCTCGAAAATTGGAAAAGTTTGAGCTGTAGATATAGGTTCACCCATCTCTAAAACGAATTCAAGTAGTTTAGCTGGAGTTTTGTTAATATTTTTGCGTAAATTTTACTTTTTAATTGCACCCCGAAAAAGTTGACGTGACAGTCGAAATTGAAAATGGGGAAAGAGGAAGATGTTGCCAATTCAAAAGTACTAAATATATGGCAAGGGAGGTGGTTTCCATAGTTGGCTGATAGATGGCTCGCTGGCGAAGGGAATTTTTGCATAGGATGACACAAAAACAGAAATATAGCCACAAATTACTTAATGAATTAGATATTCAACTAGACTGGAAAGCCGGGGGGCCTACAAGCTGTTGCCTTGGTAATGCCTGGAAATCCATGCATACTCTCACATTTTGTCAATGTATTCTATACTTGAAGAGATTCACCACGAAGTTCAAGTGATTCACCACGAAATCATGGCGGAATCAGCTTTTTGCTCCGTCTACCGGAGAAAAATTGTAACGAATTCCAATATCTGGAAGTCGCAGTTTGGGGTCGTGTTACATGAATGTTGCTTTCTGTGAGAACTTAAAATAATTTTTACCGTAGTCGGATTTGAGTTTTATGTACATTCAACCTCTATTTAATACAAACGAAACATAAAAAGTTCACATAAAATTTAGTATCAGCAATATTTAATTCCCTTTAGGGTTTATTCTTACGACAAGTTTAAGTTTTAAGTTATCACAACTTTGAAGGCAAAAAAAATCTTCCAGAAATAAATAAACGCAAAAAACCTGTATCAAAATACACAAGCGTGTGATAACCAATACTGCAAGCTACCGACTGCAAACTTAAGAAACAAGAAAGACAATGATAAAAGAATTTTATGAAAAATTAAAATACTGCTGCAGTTTTTTGGTCTTTCTCTCCATTTCTCTCCAGTTAAAAAAAAAAAAAAAAAACTAGAGGGAGGATTACAATCCGCCTAGGCGAATCATTGGATACTCCATCCCAATTGACCACTGTCAAGCTCCAAAATGCGTCAAAAATCTTGGTTGTTAAATTTCAGTTTCTATCAAGTTTAATTGTGTTACTAATTTGTCAGTGAAGAATCTTCTTTTTTAAAAAGGGACGTGGAATCAACCCCTTTTCAATAACATAAACTTTTTTATCATATTTTTTATCAGATGCAGTATACACGTATTGATTGCAGTTTTATATTCAAAATTTGATTTTTTACTTAAAAACGCCCCAAAAAGTGGGCGTGGCAAAAATTTATTTATTTGAGTTGATAGCTTACGCACATACCTGAATATTTTATAGTGCAAGTTTTTTGGATTTAAAGCAAATATATCAAATAAAAGCCGTTTATTAGAATGCATATTAAATATGACCACGCTTACAAGAGGGCGGTTTTCGCTTTTTTTTTTAAATGCCAATCACAATACACTTAAGTGAGGATATTGCATACCAAATTTCAGCTTGCTACAACAATTTTGATTTTTCATGCTATTAAGTAAAGTGGGCGGAAGTCAAAAAATTTTACACTTGTACTGCTTCGGGACCTAAAAAGAACAGATATCAGGTCTCACGTTCTTAGCTCAAAATTTAAGGCCTAAAACTACCGACAGACGGACGGACGGACGGACGGACGGACATGGCTCATTCGACTTACAATCCGGTCTCGATCATATGCCCTTAAGGTCTTGGGGGTCTACGGTGATTATTTTTCTATGTTACAAACTATGAATCAAACTTAATATACCTCCTATCCTATGGGATGGGGTATAAAAACAAAAAAAATCATATGGCCAATTGTTGTTTAAGCACTTTCTTAAGAAAATTCTTACAAACACATTGATACAAGAAAATGATCGGAACCGTTTTCGGACAAAATAACTTAAATAAATAAATAAAAATCGAAAGCCTTTTCCTAAGATGGAAGTTTTCTCGATTGTTTCCTAACTGTTGCTCTTGTTTTGCTGAATAACTAATATTTTCTGCATTCCTACATAATTAAAAACTGAACATCAATAACACATGAACGATTCTGGAGAAAAGAAAAGCCCAACTGCGTAATAATAATAATAAGCGTCTCACACGCATTCACCGTCGCAAAACCGAAAAGCATAAACAACAAATAAACAAATAGTTTTTGGGGAAAAGGGGACACACAAGTTGAATATTTAGTTATTAAGTAATTTGTGACCCGAACTATATTGAAAAAAAGACCAAATTCGTAAAAATATCCAATTACGTCATAAACATTCCAGTATTTCCAGGCACATTCAAATGAACTAAATTTTACGATTTTGTAGTCTCAATGTAGGCTCACCCCAAGTGTGGGCAAAATTTAAACAGAATTGTCATTGTGACTTTAATGACTTGTGTGTTATCTTTTATGACTTTTTGAAGATATGTACTTAAATTTTTCAAATGTCAGTGTGAAATTCACCTCGCTACTTTGGCGGGCTCTCAAATTTTTGTTTACTTTTGTCACACGTATTCACCGACACGGAACTCAAAACAACAACAACAAATAAACAAATGGGTTTTGGGGGGAAAGGGACGCTTTAGTTGAATATCTAGTTATTAAGTAATTTGTGATATAGCTTAGCTGCATAAATGTGTCTAAAAATAAATCCCGAAGTGTGGACTAGCGAATATTTGACACAGGGGTTATTGTTTTGGCTCTTAAATGAAAGAAAGGATAACATTTTAAAAACGCAAGAAACAATTGACGATTGAAGGCTTACCCCTGGCGATCAAATTGAGAACATGTGAAGACCTATACACGTCAACGCTGGCTGTTATTGTCATCCCATTTGTCAAACGAGAAAGAACATTTATTACATTCCTCCACATTTATTTTTTGTGAAAGGACAAACTACTTTATTCACAAGTCAGGTTGATAACTCACACGAAAAAAACGCGAATGCGTTCATCGAAGGCAGGTCAACTTGTTAACTTTGAGATCTGTGTTGACAGCAATAGGTCTTTACATATTCCAAATTTGACCATCAGGTATCACATTCTGACTTTTCCAATCGTCAATTTTTATGTAAAAATGAAAAAATTTTATACACTATCAGATCTGTGTTGTAGTGTGCTTATTTAAGCAAGCTCGACCTACAAGCAGAGTTTCGCCAAGCAAAAATATGCTTACACAGGCTCATCATATAGTGCTGGTGTTAGTGGTTAGTACAAAACACCAAACACAAATTTTTTTTTTTTTTTTTTTTTTTTTTTTCCGTGGGTAGGAAAAACCTTCATAGGCACTACGAGGACCGGCCGCGCGTGCTCATAGTAGTGTGAGATTCTTACTCACTAAAAAACCTCCCATTTTCCGTCAGACTACGACTAAGTTTCCTTAACAAGTAGTTCAAGCTTCTGTAATAATCGCGTGTGGTAGGCTGCCTTCCAACGAAGGCACCTACAATACCGTCAATTTATGCGGTTTCATCTTATGCTGCTAGATCTAACGGTCTCATTCGTTGTAGTCGGCGCGTAAGATTTGTCTGATCCAAAGTTCGGATAATTTCATTGTTGCAGTGTCCGCGAAGACGAGTACTAAGTTTGCGAGCAAAGTTTGTTACCTCGTCAGACACGGTTGCGATTCCTAGATCTCGGTGTAGATCGCTATTTCTTATATACCATGGAGCATTAACGATTGCTCTGAGTGTCTTATTTTGAAAAGTTTCTAAAATAGATATATTGCTTGGTTTAGTACAACCCCAAAGTTGTATACCGTACGTCCAAGATGGTTTTAGCACTTGCTTATACAAAAGCAGTTTGTTATATATGCTTAGTTTCGAAAATCTTCCGATAAGCCAATTCATTTCTCTTAACTTGATTTCGAGCTCGTCGCGTTTCTTTTTAACGTGCGGCTTCCATTTAAGTTTTGCGTCTAGAGTCATTCCTAGATATTTCGCTTCATTTGAGTACGGGATTTGTACCGAGTTAATGAATAAAGGTTTGTTGTTTATCTTTTTATAAGTAAAGTTAACATGCGTTGACTTAGTCTCGTTAAGGACAACTCGCCAGCTCTTCGTCCAGTCGCATATTTTGTCTAAAGCGCGCTGGAGTTTCCCTGTTGATAATTCAACTGTCGTATCAATAGCGAGAATAGCAGTGTCGTCTGCGAACGTAGCTAAAATTGTTCCCTCATCGTGGGGTATGTCTCTTGTATAGAGCAAAAATAATGTTGGGCCGAGAACGCTTCCTTGCGGGACACCGGCATTTATCTCTTTGAATTCCGAGTACTCATTTTCGTACCTTACGCGAAAGATTCTGTCTTTAAGGTAAGACTCTAAGATTCTATAGAGTTTTTCTGGTAAGCAAAGCCTTAATTTGTACTTCAGGCCTTCGTGCCATACCTTGTCGAAGGCTTGCGATACGTCGAGAAAAGCGCTAGTACATATCTTTTTCGCTTCCAGAGCTTTTTCGATTTCGTTTGTTATACGATAGACCTGGTCGATTGTTGAATGTTTTTTTCTAAATCCGAATTGGTGATCCGGAATCAATCGTCTTTCTTCAATGATTGGTTGCAACCTTTTAAGCAATAGTTTCTCGAACACCTTAGCTATTATCGGCAGTAGCGAAATAGGTCTGTATGACTTTTTGTCGTTTGGACATTTTCCTGGTTTCGGAACCATTATGACCTCGGCCACTTTCCATTGCCTTGGAACGTATAAAACTCTCATGGAAGCGTTAATGATATAGAGTATCTTGACCAAAGCTTTTTTCGGTAGCTCCTTTAGAATTTCGCTAGTAATTAAGTCGTAGCCAGGGGCTTTGTTGTTTTTCAGATTATTTATCGTTTGACGAAGTTCAGCCAATGACACGGTTTTTATTCTATAATTATCTTGTACCGCATAAGGATTGAGCTCCTCGACCAACGGTTCCCCGTCAAACGGTTTGAATGTTTCTTCTAGGTAATCTGCAAATAAATCCGCTTTTTCTTTGTCTTCTCTTGCCCATTCGCCGTTGGCTTTTCTTAATGGCGCAGAGTGTGCTATAGGCTTCTTAACGGACTTGACTGCTTTCCAAAGAGAGTAGTTCGAACCTTTATCGGCAGTCAAGCTTTCGAGGTAAGCAGTAGTCTCGCGACTTTTAAAATCTTGAAGTTCGTGCTTCAGTTTGTTAGAAAGGTGGTTCAAGATTGTCTTATCCGGGAGTGCTCGCGAACGTTGCCATCTCTTGCGCGCTCTCCTCTTTTCGCATATTAGCTCTTCTATTTCTCGCGGATATATTGTTCCGCTGTTCGATAATTCGGACCTCCGAAAAGAAGTGTTATTCCACGCAGCGCTCTGAATAACTCTCACGAGTTTGTCTAATTCGTCTTCTATTTCAAGTGGCGTTTTGAGCGGTTCATTTAAAGATATGTTTTCTTTGCAGTATTTTCTAAAGCCGTCCCAGTCGGTGTTGTTGTTAGTTAATCTAGGCGCTCTATTCTTTTTCGCTAGGCTTCCGCCGATTTTCAAAAGAACTGCCGAGTGATCTGAACAGAGATCAAAGCGTTCTTCTACGTTCGTAAGGTAACGAGGTACCCCCTTGGCGATAAAGAAGTCGACGAGATCAGGTATTTTATTTCTGTCGGTTGGCCAATATGTTGGCTTTCCCGTCGATAAGAAGATCACGCCGCGTTTTGTACTTGCTTTAAAGAGGGCTCTGCCTCTTGTTGAATTGCACCGTGAGCCCCAAAAAGTATTTTTCGCGTTAAAGTCCCCGCCGATGATAAAGTTTGACCCAAGTGAATCAAAGAGCAGAGCAAGATCTTCATCTGCCAGCCGATACTGCGGAGGAAAATAGCTCGTCGCGATGTTGTAATTTATGTGACTTAATTTTACTGAGACTGAGGTTATTTGCATAGAGTCAAGTTCTATTTCTTCGTTTTTGGAGTGCTTTATGCAGTCTTTAATGTAGAGAGAGGATCCACCTCTCGAATTTTCTGAAGGATGATGCGCGTGATAGTCAATGTAACCTTTTATTTTGCGTGCTGAACCCTTTTTAAAGTGGGTTTCCGAAATCAGGCATATGTCTACATTATTCTTCCGTAGGAATACTTCTAGTTCGTCAATTTTTTGCAAAAGGCCGTTTGCATTCCATGTAATTATTTTGATTGACTTTCCCATATTCATAATTTTTTATTAAATGTTTTTCGAGGTTTAAACTCGAGCTCGCTCAATTTGTTGAATATTACTTGATTAAGTTTCGCCTGTTGCTCAAACTTTTCTAAAATCATGCCTAGAATTTGGGAGACCGAATCTGATGCGGCCGATTGTGGCTTACTTTCACGTGACGCGACTTGAGCGTACGATTTTGGACCAACAAGTGTGGATTCTCTCTTTTGACTCCGGTGAGAACTAGGACCAGCGACGTTTTCTTGCGCATTTTGAATTTTGCCTTTAATCAAACCCTTATCCCTTGTCGACTTAGGGGTTTTTGGCTTATCTACTTTAGGAGGTTTTAGGCTTGAGCCCTTATTTTCAGTATTTTTCTTCGGAGCTTCATGTCGTTTTTGCAACTCAATGGCAATTTCGCAACCTCGGTAGCTCGCTGGGTGACTTCCCCTGCAATTGGCACAAACCGCGGGGGCCTGACTGCTGACATTGCAATCCGTCGAGAGATGTTCGCCGGCGCATTTTACGCATCGCGGCTTTTTCTGGCAGTACGCTTGCGTATGTCGGAAACCCTGGCATCGCTTACATTGGGGAACTAGCCTGTTGCCCTTCCGCTTGGGCTCGATTTTTACCTTGATGTTAAGGATTGATTTAATTTTGTAGATTTCGTTAATATTTTCAGTTCTATCAAAAGAAAGCATAAAAATTTGCAGGCCGCGTCGGACAACAGCGGAATCTTTGCCTTCGTCCGTACGTTGCTTCTCTTTCTTTATTATGTTCACGGCGTCAAGAATTTTAAAGCCTTGGGCTTGAACGTCTTGTATTATTTCGTCCTTGGTACAGGATGGGTGTAGTCCCCTCGCTATAACCCGCAGCGGCTTTTCGAGGTGATTTTCATAAGTAAACCATTGGGTTTTCTCTAAATTTAACTTTTGTGACAGTGACCGATAGGCATCAGAGTCATCGACGTTAACTTTCCATACGTTGTTTCGAAGTGATGTTAAGTTATATTTCGTCCCAAGAGTATTTTTAAGGATGTTTCGCAACTTTCCGTAGTCCGCGATCCCAACGACATTTATTGCAGGTGGTCGGCGGTTTTTTTCTTGGGGTATTCCTGTCGCTTTGTTTGATACGACTGGTGTTTCTTCTTTTTGCTGCACGGTTTCTACTTCGGGTGAAGAACCGGCCTTTCGTTTCTTGGTAAGCCTTTTCCTAAAGACCGGATTCGTTTCGCGTGCAAGTTCTTCCTCGTCCGTCTGGTATTCACATTGACGTTTCGGCGTTTCCTCGCATACTATAGTACCACGGGGGTTCCTTAAGGCTTCATTTTCTTTACGTAAGGAATCTACTTCGCTTTTAAGCTCATGGTAGAGACGTTCCATTTCATTAAGCTTAGCACGGAGTTCTTTGTTTTCCGTTTCAAAGCATTTAATTTTCGCTGAGTCCTGATTAACCGGCGGACTTCCTTTCCCGGAGACCTTTGATCCAGCTGGTGGAGATCGAGGCACCCTTGATTTTTTCAAAAAGGGATTTATAAGCAATAAATGGCTCTCCCCAGAATCCGTAGAGCCTACCTCCGAAGAGGGTGGATTTGCCAGTGAAACTGGATTGCCACCTGGGGTAATAAAATCTTTTGTTTTGTCCATTGCATAGTTTGTATGCGCTACGCGCTCGGCATACGGAGGGTGGATTTTAGTCGCCTCTTACGACAGGCATGCCTTACCTCGGGTAAATTCTAACCCCTACCCGAAGGGGGTAGTAACCCCTACCCGAAGGGGGTAATTTTCACTTGCCGATTTCTAATTGAGAATGAGAAACGACGTATTTTTAGATATGAAAAATTGGCAAGTGGAAATAGTACCTACCTACGTCTTTGAATTGACTAAAGCCACGATGTCATATCACAAGGAACAGAAACAGAATTTCATACATTAGCAACGCAAAAAGCATTCAGCGAATTTAGGTTTCAGTTGCTAATTACAAAATTTGAATTGACAAATCCAATGACACTTTGTCTTTTGCTGAAAACTTATTGGCATAGGTACATGTTGCCAATTTTGTCAATTCAAAGACACAGAACTTGACGCACAACGCATGCTTCTGTAGTGTGTTTCCGTTCAAGCTTAAATAACTTAAATATTGCTGATCAAGCTATTGTGGTTAATTCTGTTAAAATAGTGTGTGCCCAATGGAAGCAAGTTAAACTGAAGAAGGAGTAAAAAAGAATCAACGCATTCGAAAGTCTTTCCGTTGGTCGACTGCTTTTCGCTAAACGTTTTTTTTTTTTTGTGTAAGTATGAAGGGTTTAAAATTTTCTTAAATGAAATCGAAATCAATCTTGCTCATGCGTACTTTTCTTTTGAAAATTTCGGCTTTATGTTGCACTGTTTTGCGAAGTGCACAAGAATCTTTGCCAAAAACAAATTCTTAATCCAGCTCACGCAATTCTTCCTTTTTATGCTGCTTCATCTTCTAATTCAAGCTCCAACTGAATTCCACCCAAAATCACGAAGGAATTGAGAGAAACGGGTAAACTGAACAAAGAAAGTAAAACAAATTTTAAATTTTTAAAACAATATCTTGAATTGAAACTACCTACAAACCTTTTTGCAGAGAAATTACTGTCAATCAAAGCACTTGACATAAAGAAAAACAGTATCTGTCAAAATAATGTCATTGACAACTTGATGCCTTTTCCAAACTGACAGTGCACGTGGAAATAGCTGTCTTTGAAGTGAGCGAGGCGTGTGTCAATAATTCTTTATCTGTATGTCACATTTTCTTAGGCCTGACATTTTGAACAACGAAGCTGAAATTTTTTATATAAGTTTCCATGTCATGCGAAGCAGTACAAGTGTACAAGTGTTAAAAGTTTTAATACCTCCACCTCCAGAACTTTCAAAAATGTAAGACGTCTTAAAAGGCTGAAATTTTTTATTTGGTGTTTCCTAATGACTTTAAGACATAACAAAAAAAAGTTAAATCGCTAAACCTCCTCCAGTGGGCGTGGCATCGATTTAAAGGGTTATTTGTCAAATGCATTTTATTCAAAATTTTTATTTGAAATCGAAAGATTTTCTTCTTAATATTCCATATAGAGTACCCCTAGTTCTACATTTCGTTCATGAAACATTTTGGACGACGCCCACATTTGGAGTTAGAATTGAAGAAAAACTTTGAATTTTCCAGAAAAACTTTATTTAAACTAGCCTAAAGCGTTCTGACCTTATTAGGGTAAGCCTTAATTAGGGTAAGAAGAAGTAATAAAACTTAGCACATAAGGTGAAAGAGACTCCATTTTAGATTTCGTTATCACATAGTTTTAAGCCACGCCTCCATTTAGCGGTGGAATTTAAAAAAGATTAGAATTTGAACAAAAAAAATGCGTTTTTGTCTACATTTCAGCGTTGGTGATACCTATGCTATTAAAAGTTTGTACCTACTCTTAACGAGGCAAAAAACGATCGACGACTACAAAGAACAAGTTCGACATAGACGTGTAGGGTTGAACCGCACGAACTGACGGTTTTAGTAGCTGCATTCACTGAATAGCAGCCAACTCATCGCGGTAAAACTACAAAAGCATAAACTACTTGTTAAGTTAGCTTGGTTGTAGTCAAGAAGAATTATGAGAGAACGAACATTTACTAGTATGACACGCTATGGCGCACTACGCGTTCTGACAGTTTTCATATAGTGTCTCTCATAAATGTTTGGTTTTTTAGCACGTGGAAAACGGGTAAACAAAACCAATATCGGCTACTTTGGCATTATATACCTGCTACAGTGGTGCAAATTCGTATATTTTAAAGATTTTGGAGTTTAAGCCCCCTAGCATTAAAAAAAAAAAACGATTTGCCTTTCTGTGGCCTTAGTGCTTGAAATAATAATTAATTAATCTAATCAGAATTGCTAAATACATACCTAATTGTTTAGCTAATAAACCCAGAGGCTAATATGAGCATTATACTGACGAGACTTTAGGTGGGCTAGTAAGAATCTATGTCAACAAGCACTTGGGCACATAAGAATAGGAAAGTCTGGAACATGGTCACGAACTTAGTGAAAATTGAGCATAACAATTACGAGAGAAAGAATATTTACTATAGGGAAAGATCTTTGCGAGAAGAAAATCTAAGGCTGAGTTTTTTTTTTATTTTATTAATTTATCTCATATTTTGCAATAAGCTTTAAGCCAATAAGAGTAAAAGTTATTGAATATACATTATGTAGTTCACTTTAGAAGCGCTGTGTTACACGATTTGTTCTATATTTTTCCACTATGATTCTTAATTGAGATCATAACATCTCCTAAATGAAGAGCAGAAGATTTGGATTGCAGTATTACATGCTCATATTATACTTCTTAATAAGCAGAAAACTTACAGCTGCCGGCTCTGTAAGCTGTGCGAACTCCGTATGTAGTTGTGAGCGCGTTACTGGTAAAATTTACTGTTACTTGCTTACAGAGCCGTTTAGGGGAAAGCGGGGTTAAGGCTGCGTGGGTTAGTCGACTCGATGGCGTTTATTTCAAAAGTGCGGCATGAAATGCATGTCCTTTCGTGTGCTTACATTCTACAGGGCTACCTGCTTAGCCTTCCTTGGTTTCAAGTCTGTAGTTGGCAGAAATATTTTAAGAAAACAATTTTTTGCGACTATGAGTAATTTTTTACTTTCTCCTTATTTAATTTTTATTTTATTTCCTATTTATAAAGACATACATGAAGTAATCGGCATTTCACCAAGGGAGATGCTTTGAAAATGCCGACTTTTAGACATTAAGAATGAAAAACAAAGCTGATTTATAATTTTGTAACGATTGCGCCAAGCCAATTCTTAAAAATTGTTCCTTTTTATTCAAAAAACCGACTTTTCTTAATTTGCCGAGGGCTGCGACACCCCCTCACATCCCCCACTCGCTACGCCCCTGTGTACTAGTAGCTGCTGGTATTTCAGTGGTCGGAAATACTATTTTTTTTAATGTGAAAGAAAATAAACAATGCTTAATTTACACAATATTTAGTCTAGATTGTGAAAGTTTTTGTAAGAGTTTAGTGGCACGGGGCCTGATTCTACATTCCCCATAACGTTATCCGACTTACTCTAGCAACGGGGCTAATTGACCCACTAGAGTTGCTTTTGTAAAAGAAAGAAAATACTGTCTTTAAAAACTTTTTTATTAGTCAAACAACCACTTTTATGAAGGCCAAAAGACACTTTTTCAATGTAAGCTTTATCTTTCGTCTACCTATTATTAGACGAAAGACCTAATAATCTACCTTTACCTATTATAGCTAAAAAAAAGAAAAATAGAAATACATATTTTGAGTCTACCAACCCCGCTACCTCCTACTTTGGTAATTTTTGCGTAAGTTACTTACATAGTTTTTCAAATATTTGGGAGTAATCCTTGATAGAAAACATCTTTGGTCCAAGCATGTTGAATATAAAACCGAAAAAGCATTGTCCACCTTTTGGCAATGCAGAGGCGCTTTTGGCAAGACATGGGGCTTATCTCCGATTATAGTCCTCTGGATCTATACGGCCATGGTTAGACCACTCCTCTCATACGCATCGGTTGTTTGGTGGAGCAGGCTTTCGCGGAAAAGTGTTACTGCCTCTTTTGCTAAACTCCAAAGAACGGCTTGTCTTGACTGCACAGGGGCCTTCCCGAGCACGCCGGGCTCTGCTCTAGATGCTTTGATAAACCTCCCCCCCCCTTGATATATTTATCATGGGGTGTACGCTGAAAACCATCTTTCACTTAGCGGTTCACTTAGAGGCGGTTTTTGGTGAAGAACTTGTTCGAGAATTGTCCTTCGACCCCTGTCTTATGGACATGCCCTCTGACGCAATGACCCCAGAAATCCTTTTGCGACAAAACTACCAAGTCAACTTTCCTCAGATAATGAAATGGCTTCGGCTAGACTATGAGCCATGAAAGAATGCCATCGTATTTTAAATATGCGTCTGTCTTCAAAGCGGAGATTTTCGCTATCCTAATGGCTGTGCACGTTTGCAGTGACAGCCAAGCCGCTCTAAATGCGTTGCTCAACCCTCTTACCTCGTCCAAGATAGTGCTCGAACTCAAGAAATCGTTGAACTTAGTCGGAAGGCTAAATGCCGTGAATCTTGTTTGGGTTCCAGGTCACACTGGCATCCAGGGAAATGAGATCTCTGATGAGCTTGCCAGGCTAGGCTCAGGAGAGGTTTTCTCAGGACCTGAACCTGCCATAGGCCTGCCTGTATCTGTTGTTACGTCTGCCATTGATACTTGGGTTTCTCGTGAGCACCAGGGCTCGCTGGCGTGACTGCAATGGGTGTAGACAGACTAAACGACTACGCCCGGACATTTGCGAGGGGTCAGCGTCTTTTCTTCTATCTCTTAGGAGAATTGATTGCAGACTTCTTGTAGGCGTCCTTACCGGCCACCAAGCTTTTGCTAGACACTTGAATGTGTAAGGCTTAAGCGAAACAACCACCTTTCCTGCCGGTGGAGAGGACGACGATACAGCGGAACACTTTCTTTGTAGTTGCCCTGCCTTTGCTCGCATCAGGTGGCGGATCTTTGGGGCTGACGTGGTGAGTGCCGAACACCTAAGCTCTTCATCACTGAAGCTCCTTCTCATCTTTCTTCGAAAGACGGGTAAACTAAATACATTAAAGTAAGGTGTCTGCATGGACTAGTAGTTGTGCCTGAGTGCTCCATCGGATAGTAGCAACTTCCAACAAAAACGTACTTACGTAGGCAAGTAAAACTCACTAGTGTAATCAATGCCTTATGTTATGCCAATTGCTTTTTTGTATCCACACCAACAAAGGAAACAAAAAATATTTAAGTAAACAGGCGGGGGCTTCAGTCCTTGCATAAAGCACCTACCTTGCATAAAGCATGAAAAAGTTACATTTTTTATACCGCCTATTTTATTGACTTATTGTATTTTAGCCAGTGGGAAAGTAGGCACAGCAATGCGTACATAAAAGCTTGCAAATCTTAAGAAGTCATAGTGCCACCATTCTTCTTCTAAAGCATTTCGCACAAGGATTTTGGTCTAGAGCAGATAAAATGTTTAATTAAGCTTATGTCAAAGTCAGGAATCCACAACAATTAACAAACTTTTAATCGAAGCAAACTGCAGCAGTCAGTGTATCGAAAAGGAAAAAGTTTCGTTTATCCTGCTCGTTGTCGTATTAAGAGTATTTTACCACGCTGCGATGCGACACGATACGACAAAAGTTTATTATACACTTGTCCTGTTGCACGAGCAGTGCACCCGTTTATTATCGGATGAAAGAGTAGGTATACAATGAACTTTCTGAACACACGTCTTTCTGAGGAAAGATACGAAATAAGAAATCGATTAGGGGTTTTGCCATAAATCTTTCTATATGACTTCACTGAGTTATCGTGTTTAATAAAAGTTTTGCCAAAGACAGGAGTTTCCTCTGCATGCAGAGGTAACAACAACACGGTAATAGTTTCACGAAGGAACAATATAAGCAACTTTTTCATATAAATAGAGGAATTCAAAAACAATGTCCCGCAATGATATGGAATACAAAATTTTGTTTTGTTATGATCCCTAGATTGAAAAGCTCGGATGAAGTCGACTTTAAGACCGGATTGTTTTGGGGTTTGAGTATTAATTATTTGCGAGCTATAAAGGAGAATATTGAAAGTCCTTATGAAGAACTATCAACTGGTCAGCTCTTTTTACTTTTATAGTTAACAGGTATTTCCTGATAGCATAGAATACGTATGTACAAGAAGGTTTTGGTTAAACAAGGTTAGGTAAATGGGTAACTAACTTATATTGTAAGAAGCGAAAGCAGCTCTTAGGCTTAGGGAATCCTCGCAACTGACTCGTGATAAAATGGGACATGCTAGCATCCTGAACGGCCACGACACCATCCTTCGCAATTTGGACTACGTTGTCCCATACCTCGACTTCAATGTCAAAGTCAAGGCCTAATTTCCAAGCAGAACCACCTGGAAGTCGGGTGAGGTCTTAAATGCATCTGCAATAGAAATCTACACACTTTCCAGTACTCTAGGCCTGTGTGTCTCCAAGCGCCTACCAGATCACTGCAGTGTGTTTCAAGCAAATTTACAGCCGTTCGTGAAGCCGCGGCCTGGTTTTCAATTAACTCAATAGACTGCAGCGCTATTGTTTTCTATATAGACAGCCAAGCTGCAATAAAAGCCTGGAATCGCCAACGATACGATCCAAGTTGCCAAAGCAATGCCGCGAATCTCTCAACGAGATTGCTGTCAGGTGCGACGTATCCCTGTGCTGAGTTCCAGGCCACAGTGATATTCCAGCAACTGCAGAGCCGACGAACTAGCTAGAGAAGGTGCTAATGCTAACCCGACTCATACAACGGAACCGGCAGCACCCATAAACTCGATAAAGTTCCACCTGGACGCCGAAGCCATCACAATGGCAAACAATAGGTTGAATAACATCAGCATATGTCTCTCTTCCAAATGAATCTGGCCAGAGCTCGATCGTAGGAAAACAAAGAGACTCATCTCCTTCAATAGGCTGAATCTTAGAAGGATAATTGGGGCCCTCACAGGGCACTGTACAGTAGGGCGAAATGCCAGAAGACTTGGCGCTCCCTTCAACGATTTCTGAAGAAGTTGCAGGGATGAGGAGGAAGAAGAGACCATGATTCATCTTCTGTGCAACTGTCCCGCCCTATCGGCACTGAGAAGGAAAACTTTAGGTGAATACTTCTTCGATGAGCTTAATGATCTAGCGCGACTCGATCTAAAGAGGATAATGAACTTTATCTCCGGGTCAAACTGGCTAAACGCATAATTGTGTGTCACAAAACCCATCCCGCCTCCATATGAAAACTCTATAGGCGAGCAAGCACCTTACAGTGGAGCGCCAAATATACCCCATTAACACCCCTCCCCAAGCTTCTTTCCCAACAGAACCGGCCGGGTGAGGGCTCATACCGATTCGGTTGGCCTCACCTTTCCGCTCTTGTGGGAACACTAGTACATAGTTCCCCTGGTACGGGTTCATACCGCTTCGGTTACCCCAACCTCCCCTATTCAACCCCCCCCCCCGCCCAAAGGTTAATTCTTGAGTCACCTGAGATAGCGGGCTTACACCGAAACGGTTACCCTACCTCATCGTCCTCAAAGAAGAAACATCCTCCGGCAACAGTTCCCCCCACCTGCGCTCTCCAATCCTTAAGGCTAACTCTCACTTAAGGGCAATAGCAAACCAAAGATCTAAATCTTATTAAGCTCGGCGCGAGGGAAAGATACCCTATTTGTCCCCCACACCACACGGGGCGTAATTAGTAGTACTGCTAATTGCCATTCTCCTCATCTCTCCACTCCCCACCATATCCCAGTGTTTTCCCTTACAGGGCTGGATCGGTGTAGGTTTATACCGCTTCGGTTGCTCTCACCTCTCCACCCCCACGGGATCCTCACTGGTACGGGTTTATACTGCTTCGGTTACCCCTACCCTTCCCCCAAATTCTAACGCGAGCGGCCTGTAGTACGAGTTCACACCGAATCGGTTACCCCTGCACCTTCCCATCCCCGAGGTTAATCCTTAGCAGAGAAGCAACAGGTTCAGACTTATACCGAAATCGGTTGCCCCTGCTAGGATTTAAGCAAACGCCTATACTTTGGTGTCTTTGTGTAGCGGCATGTTAACGGTAATTTCGCGATTGATGTAGTAATAATAGAAATTTCGTTAAGGCCAGGCAACGAAGCAAAAATAATGGAAATAATTCGTGTAGAAGCGAATTTTGGCACAGTGTTGTAGAGAAAGATGTCTTGAATGACATACCGAAATTACTGGTGGGTTGGGGCAGAGCTACCAGGTGAGCGGGGCTTTAAAAGTCCCTTTTTCAGTTTTTGGCAAATATCTCGAAAACTAAAGCTCATAGCGAAAAAATTATGCCTACTTAATTAATCTACACAAAATTCTCTACAAAAAAGATGGAATGCTTTTTTTCGTGGGACGAATACTTACGGAGATACAGAGGTGGAAAACAGACACTTTCAATTAAAGTGAATTTTATCTTGAAAAAAAATTAAAGATTGAGACTGTATCGCTTGGTCTTCCAAATCTGAAGAATCTTGAATTTTAGAGTCTGGTGTGTCTTCAAGTTATGGTGCATTGTTGCAGGAGCCAAGGCATACCCACACCCACAGTCGTGATGCATCGACATAATAATGCTACATATTTGGAATTGATTCCCATTGCTTGTCGTCGAGTTTAATACCATCATCTCTGTGTTCCAACCTTATTGGGTAAGTGGTTAGAGGCTGGCGCATAGCTCTATACCTGCTTTCAAAGTATTTTGTACCTGTAGCTCAAGCCTGAAATATATTATGCACGCGATTTGAAGAAAGCAGTATTTGACAATATGTACTATGTTACGTTAAAAGATAAACCTGTATAGGTATCCTTAGGACTATATCACACGTATCCGGCAACCGGCTGACCCGTACCCGGTACCTGATCGGTGGAAGGACATTCTTAAGGGCAAGGGCTACGGGGCGAGGGTTCTTACACCTGCAAAGGCGACCAAAGGATGTGTGTTCCAAACATGAGGCCCATGAATGTTTTCCCACGGGTATTTGTGAAACGTCTAAGAGAGTGCTGCCCCGAAGCCGTTCGGGATAAAAAAGAGTGACCAGATGATATTTGGGATTACTAGCGTTTGCTTATGTTATCCTCCAGGGCTCGCTTTCCGTTAATTGGCAGCTTGCTAAATTGATGATGAGGGATTACTAAAAATAATATGAGATTCACTTGCTCAAGGCATGTTTGGCTGTAATAAACTAAGCGATTCCTACCTTCACCAAAGTAGTGTCGTATCCGAAGAAGTTTTGAAGAATTTTAAAACTTTTGTGCAAACAAAAGAGTTATATAGGAACTAAAATTACTTTGGTCTCCACTCCACCTTCCTACCGCCTGGATGCTGGATTCATAAAGAATATGTTTGTAGATGGTGGCGCCAATCCTAAGAAGGACTACAAAGTCTATATCCTCGCCAATTACTGAAACATTTCGATACATAGCAGCTTGATTCAACCTACACTTCCCCTGTTATGCTTTTGCTGAAATTGATGCCAACAGAAGTTTTTGTGATACTGCTTCATGCCACCAAACTTGCTTCAATGAAACTTTGAAACTGCTAGGATGCTGGACAATGACTTGAGTAAATCTATTTTTGTGTTGCTACCCACTTTAAAGCAGGACTCCTGCGACCTTCTCCAATGAAGCGCGTATGGCAGTGCTTCCCTGTGATTCGTAAGCTCGTTGCGAGAGTTAAAAAACAGTAATTCCTCTTTCTTGCGTGAAGCCACCTGAACCTTTAATCTGGTGATCTTTGTGTTTTTAATGATGAATATACTAACTACTATACTAGCTACTTCTTCTATAATATTAAAGAAATAAATAGAGGGTGGAAAACCATTTTGCTCCAGAGAGTCTGTCCAATGTATCATCTATTCGAGGCAAAGGGCAGCTGTCCTTCTTTGTGACATCATTAAGCCTCCGGTAATCCACGCATAATCGAGTGCGGCCATCCTTCTTTTTCACCAGTACAACCGGCGACGCCCACGGACTTTTGGAGCTTTCGATCAAACCTTCTTTTTCCATGGTCGATATCATCTCGGTGACCTCATCCTGTTTAGCCAACAGGAGTCGTCTAGCAGGTTGGCGGATTGGTCTAGCATCTCCGGTGTCTATGCGGTGTTGTAGTAAGTGTGTTCTACCATAGTCTCCATATTATGACGCAAATATATCAGCAAACTCGCCAATGAGATTTTTTATCTATGTCTTGCTGCTTTTGATTTAGCTCACAGTCTCCAAGTATGGTCTTACATACCTCGGTCAATTTTGATGGAGAGACAGGACCTGCAGGCTCACCGTCAGTAACTGTCGGGTACGCATCTTCCGATCACCTCTCCTTGTCTAAGCTTAACAGTGCGTTTATTTGGGTTCATCAGTCTTACCGACACCATGTTGTTCTTGGGTTTTGAAAGAATTTTTCCCACGACATAACTTTTAAATTCACTTTTGTTATCTGGCTCGATGAGATAGTGTCGATGGTTCCCATGATCACCCTTCAATCGGGTCCTTTATCGAAGAAGTTCATCGCTTCCCATTATCACTCGAAGATTCACAGCGTTGTCGTTTCCGTATACCATAGGGATCTTGACGGTTCGATACCTTAGCACCTGCATTCGAAGGTCTAGAACTACCTCGTGTGCCTTCATGAAGTCCACTCCAATGATGCATTCGCCGCATATGTCGGCTACCAAGAATGCATGTGAGAAGGTCAATCTCGCTACATGTATCGGTAGCAGAACCTCCCCGTATACTTTGGCCGCTTATCCTGTAGTTGTCTTCAGACTGTAGCAGCTGATGTTATTTAGCCAGGGCATCTGAACAAGGTCTCTTCGGATGATGGAGGCCGTGGCACTTGTGTTGATAGTGGCCACACATTTTTTGTTGGCGATGATTACCTCCACTGTCAGACTCTTGTTGCAGCGTTTTGTTTGCGGAACTTGGATGATGGTCGTTGGGGGTCCAGTAGGGTGAACGTTGTCCCTGCTTCGTTTTGCCTTGTTCTAGCGCAATGTGCGCAGCTCGCTTGTCTAGCTGGAGCTCTGTACTGTCGCTGTAGGTGTCCTAGCTTGTTTCAATTCCAGCAACTCATTTGTCCCCGAGCGATGTTCGTGTTTTGCCTTTCGATGTCGATGCGCGACATGAGCACTTTAGCGTAGCCATTTCCCTGATGCGATGGCTACCTCGCGAAGCTTGGTCTGCAGCTTCCATTGTCAGGGCAAATGCTAGTGCTTCAGCGAGAGTCTTCTTACCTGCCATTCTTACAGCCATTTGTAGCTTTCCATCCGCAATGGCATTAGTAAAAGCATTGGTTGCCAACTCGTGTATTATCTCCCTGCTGGTGTTAGGATAGGACAAATTCCCCAATCGCTCGATGTCGGCTTGCAACTGTTGAAGCGTCTCACCCCTTGTCTGAACTCTTCGGCGCAACTAGACCCAGTAAGGTTGCTGTATGTGATCGTCGCACAACCTCATCTCGATGACCTTTACCATGGCATCAAAATCCTTTTGCTTTTCTTCATGGATGGTCTGCAGAAATTCGGCAGCTGTTCCTCTGAGCGCAAGCGTGAGAGCAATCAATTTATCTTTGTTGTCCCAGTTGTTTGTCAACGCTGCAGCTCCGAATTGTCCCTTAGAAATAGGCCACGACGTTTGGCCATCGAAGACAGGCGGCTGCATTTCTTTGCGTCGTAGACCGTCGGGCAAATATTCTCGCACTTTCTGTATCTTTACCAACTCCAGTTCCTTAGCCGCCAGTTGTTCTACTTCCGATTTGACTTCAGTGAACTTTTCCTCCACACTTTCAATTCTCTGATCTACCGCTTGGAACTTTTTCTCAAAAAACGCACTCTGGGATCAAGTTTGCTTTCTAGAACTTTCTTCTGCTCATCGAACTAAGTATCTAGCTTTTCTTTGAGAGCGTTCTTTTGTTCTTCGAAAGCATTCTTTTGTTCTTTTTGGCCGCTCTTCGACGTTGGTAATTTTCCATTGGTACTTTTCCATTGAATTCCATGGAGGGGAAGATCGATATCGAATTCGAACTTCGAACGGCAGTCTGCTGTCAAATAATTGGAAAGACAGTTGGCTATGTTCGTTCAGTGAATCAAGCGGGTGTATTCGTAAAGTGAATCGATGGGTGCATTCAGCAACTCCTGCATGTTTTTTTATTTCTTGTCGCCACATTACAATACTTTGAATGCGAAGGTTAATGAAGTTTGGCGAAACTTCAAAAATAAACTCGAGAATTTTTGATAAAATGTTGTGCATTGTAGAAACTGCTACGTTAAAAAGGTTGGCAACTTCTCGTTATGAGTTCTTATAACCAGCAAACCTGTTGCAATCAAAACAATAATTAAGATACACTACCCACTCATTAGGAGAATCTTAAGGCTTACCAGAGGAATGCGAGTACTTGTGTCTTATATTTATCCATAACTTCTTCAAGGAAGTTTTCCACTTTCGGTTTTTTGCCAAAATCTCTAAGCAAAAGTTCAACTGCGATTACATCATCGTCACCACTTGATGACGATGAGGATGTAGAAGATGATGATAGCAAACTATTTTTTTCAAATGAAATATCCATTTTTGTTTTCACACAATAATTAATTTTCTGTAAATAATCGAGTCGATGCCGTGAAATTAGCAAATGTGTCAACACAAAAAAGACATTTATCTACATTGGCGTTCACGTTGTTTGAATGTGTGTGCGCTTCTAGTTTAGATTTCACGGCCAGAAGAAAATTTCTCTTCTTTTCAGAAGAAGGACTGTCATTCGAGTGCAAAAAAAAAAACACTTTCAGAAGCTTTCGGAATGCTTCCGGACGCTTCTGGACGACCAATCGAAAAGGCCATTAGAAAATGAACCCTTAACTTCAAACTCTTATCAAGTTGTTTACTGAGCAAAGCAACCTATATGGTTAAAGGGCCTTTTACACAAGCGACAATATTGAGTCTTATGAGAGCGGCGGTCGACGAGAGTTGTTGCTCATGAAGACTCTGATAAGAATCAATATCTCTGGACCCTTCACGTTATAACTTTTTTGTCGCTCGTGTAAGGGATGCCTTAATGAACGTAGCATAAGCCAATGTTAACGATGTGTAGGTATTTTGATTGCTTTATGTTCTTGTCTTGTCAGAAGTTTTCAATACTTGCGTTCAAATACCAATTCAAATTTTAATGCTTCGATCTATAGAACATCGTGTCAGCTCAGTTAATATGTTCTGTTATCTCAGCTGATGAGCAGCAAAAAAAAAAACATGAAGATAATCTCGTAGATAAGTTATTACCCAAACACGAATTTTTATTTTTTCTTTACCTACGAGTGAGGCGGGACCCTATACGTATATTTAAGCAGGTGTATCCTCTCAACTTAGGAAACACCTCACTTATTGAATAGCGTTTCTTTATTCGTCGCACTCCGAATAAAATGTCTTAACATATGCCACTTTAATCCAGTTCTTTTTAAACAGTTGTCACTGTCGTATCGCTTCGAAGAGCTATGTCACTTGTACAGTTTCACTTCGATCGCAAGCTGGTACTCTTATCAGTGCTTGCAATAATTTGCAGTCGTACATTCGGGGTAATAGTAGATATAAATGAATTCCGCAAATTTACCATGTTACGGTGTTAATTGTTTTTCTGTTTTTGCTGGAGCCAGGCGGGGGAAGATACATCAACCAACAGGTTGGAGGTTAAGATTTACTATGAAGCTCTATGCCCGGATAGTATGGTTTTTATAACAAGACAACTCCGCCCCTCGATGATAGAGAAAAACCGTTGGGATTTCGCTGATATTAAATTCGTTCCCTATGGTCATGTGTTTGTAAGATCAATTTATTTATACAATGATCTTCTGATCTTGATGGGATCTTCAATTTAGTACTATATTGACCCAGCAACAAACGAGAAAGTCCTTCTTTGCCAGCACGGAAAGCTGGAGTGTAAGCTGAATTCCGAACATGCCTGCATCATTGAGAACAACACTGAGCGGGAAGCTTTTGATATGATCTCATGCTTGATGGTTGGACCCACCATAAGTCTTGATAAGGTGAGCGTGACAATGATAAAAATTTTATAAAACAAATTTGCCTCGTTTTACAAAGTGTGCGAGAAGGTTGGGTGTTGATTTGACCGCAGCCAAGAAGTGCGCAAGTGAACGAAAGTTGGCGGATATTCTGGAAAAATATGGAAACGAAACATACAAACTGGCGCCATCCTTTATCCCAGCAATTAGTATAGCTGAGGTGAGTAACAAAAAAATTATTGATGTTTTATTGAAGGTGGTAAACTTCACCTTAATTTCGTGTCAGATAAGGTTATCGCAAGGCAGTTAAGATGTTTATGTGGTCTAATTTAAATAATAAACTAATTTGGTCTGAGACAGGAAACAATTTATTTGCGATCACAATGGTCTTAGGTACTCTAATAATTTTTTCGCTGAGACTATGAAGAACAAATACTAAAGTTTGTTTTGTATGCAAATAGCGTTCCAGTTAGTATTTTACCTGAGAAAAAACTTGATCTGTAGAGTAGGATTTCCGACTCAACCGCACCAAACTTAAACTCTGTAGCCCAAATTTAAGGCCTAAAAGTTGTTAACATACGGACGAACATGGCTTAATCGATTCTCCTGGCGGTCTCGATTATATGTAACTCTAAAAGGTCTTAGGGGTCAACAGTGATAATAAAGAAACCCTGGGTATGGATAGAGTATAAAAAGAGCCAGGAAAACGTTCGATATGAAAATAGTTTTCGATCAACATTTTATTCTCTGTGGAATTAAATTTTCTTGCACAAATTGTACGCAAAAAAAAACCGACATAAAGAAGTAAGCGGCTGTTAAATAATTCTTATGCTAGTCCTAAAGAATAGCAGCATATGTATAGTTGTGGCAAACACATATTTGCATATTTGGAAAAATAGTTAAATCGATGTAATTAAATCGATGACCATTCCTCATTTACAACATTATTACCATCTAATTCCAGCCATTTTCTATTTTTGTGAATAATAGCGCAATGTTTGCATTTAAATTGGTTGACATTGGCTATTACACACATGCTCACATTGAGCACAATAACTTTGAAACTACCGAATTCATGTTATGCCGTCATGTATATGTTGCAAACCTTTTGAAGAATGCGTTGCAATAAAATAAAATTTTAGAACGGAATTTGGATCTTTCATATTCATCCACTGCGGAGTTAGGCTCTACCTATACTGAAAAGGGGAAAGCCGTTCAAGATGTAAGATAGCTATAACTTGCGGGTCCTTTTTTCCCTTCGTCGAAAGTCACGCACGGAAGGAGGAATGCACACAATGCCCTTATGTTAGATAATTTCTATATCTTTAGTGTCTCAGTGTTAATATAAAGGAGAAATGCAGTATGTATATTGTTGCCGTTAGTATAGTAGCCTGTTAGGATTGTTCCTGTACAGTACATACGATCGCTTGAGAGGGTCACCACAACGGCAAAATTTTTGCCTGAAGATTTAATTCCACACTTAAACGAACTAAAGGCTATCCAACAAGGGTAGGGTACTCAACGAACTGTTGTGAAGGCACACTTCAGTCCTCCACTTTTTAAGGCTTTTAACGTACAGGCTACGTACCTACGTAATCTTATTATTAAATGTTAATTATTTCGTTAATACATACGGTGGAAATCGGCGATTATGTTTATATGGATTTTGTCCAATTTTAACTTTTATATCCGACCCAGGGTATATTAATTTTAATGCATAGTTTGTAACACAGTGAAATAGTCACGGTAGATTAGGGGTCTAACTCATGTTACATGACCTTTTAGAGATATGGTCGAGACCGACAGGTTAATCGATTAAGCCATGTCCGTCTGTCCACATGAGGAAAGTTTTTAGATCTTTGAAATTAAGCTAGGACGCTCAAATTTGGAGTGTATCTTGGTTCTTATTTTGTACAGACAAAGTGTGAAAACTGGTTAAAGCCGCCAACCGCTACGCCCACTACTGAATTCAATGTAAGACAACCTCTATTTAAAATTTTCTTTCAAAATGCATTTTGATCAATTTGGACAAGCCGTAGAAACTGAAATATACAGCAATTGGTAGGTATACAGCAATAGACCCCCAAAACCTTTAAGAAGGCAAAAATTTGGGATCCCCACAATATTAACCATGCGCACTTTTGACATGGGCCTTTACTTCCACTTTTAATACTAGCTAGTTGTTTTTTGTTGACTGTTTAAAATTCAGTTGAAATTACACTTTCTTAAAGTCCTAAACGCAAGCAGAATTGCGATTCTAGCTTTAAGTCCGAAACGCAATCAGACCGAAATTTTTCTTCAAACGCATCTGCGACGCAAAAGTAGATCTACTTCATATTTCTTCTTTAGCGTGCGTTGAACAATGTCATGCTCATTAATTGTGTGGGGAGTGAGTAGGTTGTCGTCAGTAGGATGTGGGGACAAAAATGGTTTGTTTCTGTTTATTGTCAGAATAAAAACAGGTGCGCGTAGAGAAGAGAGGATTGAGTAGAGAATGTGATGTTTTTTGTTACAATTTCTGTTTTCGGTTTTTCGCGACAACTCGCAATGTGTTGGTGTTAAGAATGCAGAAAGACACGAGTGTACTAACTTGGTTATATTTGTGATGGAATTGAGAGAAATAATTTTATTTTCATTGCTAGGCCACTTGGTTCGTTTTTAGCATCTTTTCTGCTCTTTCTTTTGAAAATATCTTTTAAAAAATCTTTCAACAGAAGTTGAATATTTTTGAGCTGATACTTTTCAATTTTCTACCCCTAAACGTAATAGCTGCGACACAATGAGTATCTGTGTCTTGGTCTGTGGCTGTGTCTCGCAGTTCAGCTTACGGGAACACGTATATAGCGACACAATGCGTATCTCGCTGTGTCTCGGATTTTAGGTGAAAAATGTGGCGAGACACAGCGACAGACACAGACACACATTGTGACCGGCTTGTAAAGCGGCATTTCATTTTGCAAATTTGTTAGGTGCGTACTTTGACGTAATGTATCGTAAAGTTTTGGAAAAGGATGGCAACGCACACTAACGTACGCACGCAGCAACGCAGCATTGCGATTCTAGCTTTAAGCCTTGGGACAAAAGACATTAAAGACACAAGGACATAAAATCGCGCGGTGGCAGAGCGCACTATTTTTCTGCTGGAAGCATTACGATAAGCTTACGATTAATTATTATCTATCTGCCGAGCGATTTTAAGTTGGCTGTTGTTGAAGACTGTGCTGTTAAAGTACAATTACAAACTACCTGTATCTAATGGTAATTATAAAATAGTTTTTAATTTGTTGGCCGTAGGTATGGCTTCGAATAGTAGCAATTTAAAATAAAAAAATGATCCCAGAATGTGCCCTGCGGCAAAGTATCGTAATACTTTGTGATTGATACTCAAATGCCTTAGTTTCTTGTAGGTCGACAATATGATGCACGTTTTTCTGTCGCCATTTACCTGCCTATACCTAAGTATAAGGGCACCTTCTGATTCTGACTCCTTTCAACCTTTGACGACGATATATACAAACGATATACATATACTGAACGATATATACGAATGAGAAATGTACGATGTACCTAACACTATGTTTATACTCCACCCCATAGGATAAAGAGTATATTAAGTTTATCGCATAGCTTGAAATAATAATGGTAGACCCCAGGACCCCAAGAGCATACGGAATTTTGAGTCAAATAAGGCATATATACCTATGTAGCCATGTTAGTCTATCAGTCTGTATGCCAAATGTCTTTAAGGCCTTTAATTTCAAGTAAAGGTGCTGAATTTTTGTACGTACCTAAACTCTTTGTCATCCGAAGCAGTAAGTGTAAGATTTTCAGATCTGCCCCAGTCCTATCAAAACTGATGTGACACGTTGTAAAAAACTAAAAGTCAACATTAAGGAACCTTTAGTATTTACCTTCGCTGATGGGCGTGGCATCGATTGAAAGGCGAATTTTTCAAATTTTATTTAATATTTTTATTCCAAATTTACCGTGTAACACGAATTTTAAAATTTTTAGGCCGGAATTCATATACATACTGTTAATCTTATTTTTGTACCGGCCACGTACATTTAATTTTGTATGGCTTTGCCATAGGGGCCGGCCCCCCAATATAAGCAACGATACGTTCGGTAGGCTTTTTATACTCTACCCATAGGGTGTATCAAGTTTAATGCATAGTTTGCAACGCAGAGAGCTGAGTTAAACCAAGCTTAAGTCCCAGCTTAGTCCCATAGCAAAACGAACGAAGTCCCATAGCAATTTTTTCAGTGCAGAGTTAACTCCGTCAGCAAAGTTGTCAAGCTTCGACTCTCGAAATTATTGGCTCTCCGCAACTCTCACACAGGAAAAACACAGAAAAAGAAGTTCGAGTTGTTCTCTGATGTCATTTTTAATAGAAACACGCATTATAATAAACTAACATTCTACATAGAAAAAACATTCAAAGAAGTTGATACTTTTCTCCAGATTTGATGCGGGACTGAATAACTAGATATTCAACATGCGTCCCTTTTACCCTCCAACGCCTACTTGTTAACGTGTTTATACCCCATCCCATAGGATAGGGGGTATATTAAGTTAGTCACATAGTTTGTAACACGTTGAAATAATAATGGTAGACCCCCAAGACCTTAAGGGCATATGATCGAGACCGAATTCTGAATCGAATGAACCATGTCCGTCCGTCCGTTCGTCCGTCTGTATGTCACATGTTTTTAGGCCTTTAATTTTGAGCTAGGGTGCAGAAACTTCATACGTAAGGTCCACGTCATGCGAAGCAGTACAAATGTAGTGTAAATTTTTGAAATCCGCCCAAAGACACGCCCACAATCGGTCTAAATGTGCAATTACCTCCAGAGTTTTCAAAACTGTAAGACGTTCTTAAAGGTTAAAATTTGACATATAGCATCTCCTAATGAATGTAAGACACAAAAAGACAAATTTAATTGGTAAACCTCCTCTAGTGGGCGTGGCATCTATTTTGAGGATAAATTTTCAAATGTAGTTTACTCAATATTTTTGCTGGAAATTGAAAAAAATTTGCTTAATATTTTATTTAGAAAACGATTAGTTCCACAATTTGTTAATACAAGACTTTAGGCCACGCCCACATTTGGAGGCAGAATTGAAGAAAAACCTGAAATTTTCCAGAATAACTTAATTTCGACTGGCCTTGAGCCTAATTTAGGAAAGCATGAAACAAAAAAAGTAGCAGGTTAGGTAAACGAGACTTCAGTCCAGATTTCGTTCATATAAAGTTTTTTAGCCACGCCCCCTTTTAGGGGTCGATTTTTCAAAAATATTGAATTTGAACCAAAAAATTGCATTTTTACGTACACTTAAGTGTAACTAGGAAATATCTGTGGAAGTATCTTATAATTGATAGTTTGTAATTAAAGGCGGTTGGACCACGCCCCCTTACGAAGTTTGCATTACTTATAAAATGTCAAAAATTACTTTGCCATCAATATCCCATTTTACAATGTGGGATAGGATGGGATATTTAACGGTCCGCTTTACGGACTGTAACTTCTGCGTACACACTGTAGCACTTACTCACTGCCTTTAAAGCTTTGAAATTGCGCGTCGGTGAATATGTGTGAGAAGATACAACAACAATTTACAATGATTTAAAGGCTCCTAGACGAAATTGCATGGAAATGACGAATTGGTGAACTCATATTTGTCAACAAATGTCGGAGTATGGGTAAATTCATCAATTTCAACATATGGGCAAAGCTTTAACATGTCCGAAGTTGAATACCTAATTATTCAGTAATTTATGGTTCGGGACTACCTCACCAGATGTGGCGAGTTAAGCCGAGATCAACTCCAGATCTAAATTCACTGAAAAACGCATTTCTGAGGTTAATCTCAGTTAAACACCGAAGCTCGGATGATATCGCACTGAAAAACTGGTGCTAAGACCTTTAAGATACATGTATGATCGAGACGAGTCCGAAAGGAGAATTGATTAAGCCATGTCTATCCGTCCGACCGTATGTAAACAACTTTTAGGCCTTAAGTTTTCAGCTAGAGAGCTGAAATATGGTAGCTGAGCTGGAAGTCTATTGGGCCAGATCAATTTTGAAAACTAGTCGAAACGAGGCGTTTAAATTTCGTTTAAATAACTGTTTTAGGTAGGGTAGGGTATTTTTCAATCCGTCGAAGACGGGCTGAAGCTTTTACATACGCACTGTTAAACTTTTCCACTTATATAAATTTTAAATTGAATTCAATTGAATATATTAATTTTTAAAAATACTTTTTTCACACTTTATCTACTATGCTATTTATAAGTTACTAGCACACAGAATTTTGGTATGTCACATATTGCTTTGTAAATGGTCTTTGCAGCAACAGAAAAATTTTGGCCCTCACATTGACCACGCCTACTTTTTAAGGAGTTTTAACTAAAAATTACGGTTATTCAATATATATACCTGCATTTTGAGAAAAACGTATGGTCTTTTCGGTTGGTCGTCAGGAGCATTCTGGACTCTCCTGAAACTTTGGTACTCCTTTGACAATTCCACCTTCCACTTCGGAAAATAAGAGAAATTTGCTTCTGGCAGCACGCAATCACACAACGTATGTGTCAAGTTCGATAAATGTCATTTGTCCCTTGTAGAATAGCTTTCGCTTCTCAAGTGGGTTCAACGCTAGATAAACTTTAAAACTGCGGAGAGCCCGTTTGGCTGTTCGGATGTAAGTCCCAATCTAGGAGAAATACGCCCTGATTCGCTGATCGCTATTTGAATAGATTAGATGAGATTCATTCTTTATTTAAAACTGACAAATTAATTAATAAAGTTAACAAATTTTTTAAAAAAAAATAAAGCGTTGGCTACCCAGCCGTCTGTCTTAAATTGACTTTAATTTAGAAATAAAACACTCTTTTAAGAGAAAAAAAAACAAGTACCTACAAAGAAATTACAATATACATAATGTAATGAATAGGGCTTAATAAAAAAGACCAAAGCACTAAGTAGCAGAACTTATAAAATGTATATAGTACTTATAGTATGCTGACAATTATGTTTGTATTCACCTCCGTCCAGGAAACTATTCCGATTGTAGATGTAAATGTGTTTAAACATGAAAAAAACGATTTATTCGTATTAGTTTGAGGCTGACTGTAAAATCTCCGTGTTTCTGTCGAAACTTTAATGTTATGCTTTTTTAAGGTCACGTTCGTAAGCTTTTTTTATAATTTATATTGTTTTTTTTTTTTTTTCTATTTTTGCAGGTTTACGATTGGGACGAGCAGACCGAAATACTAAGTAACTTTGACAAGGTGTTCTGTAATAAGTATAAAGCAAATTTTAACATCACGTTAGCTGGTTGTTAAAGTCCTGTTCATGTGTTATTCAATTATTTTGTGTCTAATCAATGTGCTGCAGTTTAGTGAATAAAAAACATACCTTTGCTAAACAAGTTTTTGACGAAAATTTTTGTCTGTTTTAAAACTAGTTTTTTTTTTTAATATTCAATGGAATATGACTGTTCAACAGCTCGGCTTGTTCGCCAAATGGACTGTATAATACTTGCCTTTGATAACTTCTTCCTATGTAAAAAATAAGGCTGCCAATGAACTTGCTTCCAAGAGATTCCTTTTAATAATAATTAAACAAATAAAAAATAAATTTTCTATGAAGTTCGCAGATACATAGATCGCAAGTAAAAACATCAAAGCAAAACAAAAGTAAGTGAAAATAATTTAAAGCATTGTGACTTCTTCAACAACGACTACCTCAAATATGCGTAGGTTAGCAAAGTAGGAGCGGAAACAATTGTAAAGGAAAGAAATATTAGACAGATTATCAGAAAGTAAGGCAACCGCAAGTGTCATGCCTTTGCGAAAAAAAAATCTTATGGTATACCGGCTATAATAACCTGGTGGGTATACAGCTTCATTATAATCTGCCATACATTAAAATGGTGGTTGCTTCTTATTTTATTTTTTGAGGAAGGGAAAGGAAAGGAAGACAAGCTGTATTTGTACTTAGGCCCTAGGTCTAACAACCAGCCAGTTAGACGCTTCCAATTTTTTTCCTGTTGAGAAAATCGTTCGGGGGCCAACAGCTCTAGGATTTATTGCCTTTAACATGGAGTAGGAGGGCGTAAAATTGGATAGAAACTTCAGTCAGGTTACGTTTTCATTAAGCATGAGAGTAAAGTTTAGCGGAACTTCCTGAAGCGCTAGATACCTATTAATAGAATATCTTACAATTCACAGTAAAAATGTATGTTTATTTCACAACTAGATTAGATTGTTGTTTGCTGAGTAGTCGCAAGAGACGCAATAGACTTCGGCACCGAGTTAGGAAAAGAAATAGCCTATGGTGCCTTACCCATTATCTAAAAATATTTAGCAAATTTATATAGGTATATTCTTTCACTTAGAAAATTATGATTATAATGAGGCGTATAAAAACCTTATATAAACCGGATTTAGATTGTCTCAGCAGCACCATAAAAATCGCAATATGTTGGCACATGATTGTTTTTGATTCGCAATGGTTTTTATGCTCAATTTTTTCTATTCCACATTCTCACTAAGTGGTGCTGATTTATAAAACTGTATGTGCCAATAAACGCGGATAAACTGTTTAATTTTTATAGTCATATGCTCATCCGATACAATTTAGATACTCCGTTTATAATTCACAAAATTAAAAAACTCTCTGCGACCGCAAATCGAAACTCACATTTTTATGTTTCCCGAGCTTTAAAAACTTTTCAATAACATTGAGAACCTATTATATGGATGATTATTTAAAGCCCTTCTATATCCTTGCGATATCCTTTCGTAAGTACGTGTATGTACTTGTTTAAACCCAATTGCCTCTTTGTAATTGTGTAAGTTGCAAAACGCTTCTGGATGGTTCACACCGTCTGCAAGGTGCGGTGTGAACTCCACTGCATGGAGTTCCACCTTTTCCACCTTTTTTACCTTACCGAATCGGTATTTATTGTCGTTTATTGGTCGTTACTATCACCCATACAACTGTTGAGCCGGAAGTATCTGACTTGTACTACATCTATTCCCTTCAAGGAGTCTCTGTTTTTATTTACAATTGTCAAAGTTGTTTGTTAGCACTCTATCAAGCTAGGTTAAAAACATACCATTTTCCTCTTTGGTAAAAGTTTATTCGATTGTTCGACGAATGTCCATGACTAGAACTGTGCAGAGCAAAATAGTGTTGGATGCCTTTCAATTCTCTAGGATCGGGATGTAGTGTTTGCAGTTTGATATAGGTAGGTAAGGTACACAAAGCCCGATACACAGTGAATTACCTTGACTTTCCAGTTCAGATGATTATTCACGTTGTGCACAGCCAAAGGCAGAGATATGAATCGACTGCATTCAATTCAATCGTCATCGATCGATAGATATTGTATCGTGATGCTATGCAAATAGCTCATTCGGAGTAGAGTTCCATTCGAATATAAAAATTTCTGGGGATTCCTTTTGCCAAGCACATGGGGATATGTAGGTTAACTATGTATCTGTGAATTGAGTGCCTGCCTGAGTGATGAGTGGGCTCGGAGTGTGGTTTATACGAAATAAGGTCACTTGATACAAACACTTGATGCTAAAGCTTGAAGTTATTTATTGCAATCTCAAATCATAGAAAGTGTATTGAATAGAATTTTGCATATTTAAGTGTTTTTGTTGTAGGCCTATACAATACCTATAATACTAGGCTGAGACCCTTGAAATGTAGTTGTATTTCTGTGTGAATAGCATGAATGCAATATTCTATCACGTAATGAAAAGCAAAGTAATTTGTATGATCCTTTGTGGTGATGTGTTTTAACTCCGGTGTAGAGTCATTTGGGGTAAGAGTACGCAGGGCTATTTTCTCCGTTTTTTAAGAAAATGTAAGAAAATATTTGAATGCATAACTGAGTGCCTTGTCGAAAGACACCTAAAAAATAAGCTATATGGAATCTTAAAATGATGACCAAAATCAAGTGAAAAGTAGAAAGTAGGTCTACTTTTGCGTTGTAGATGCGTCTACGATATTTACGGTCAAGCGTGGGGTGAAGTTTTGAAGTAACATTTCGTTTTGCCAATTATGCGCCTGTTGTTTCCGAAACGGGTGCATATTCAATCCTTTTCTATTCAATCTATTGATTTGTTCTATAAATCAATAGATTGAATAGAAAAAATCTATTGATTTTGAAAAAATTGGAGGAACGAAACTTAAATGGCGCCCAACATCATAACATCTGATTTGATAAAAAGTATACCTACAACAATTATGTTAAATATAACAAGCAATTCAAACAAATAAAAAGAGTGGCGCAACAGCTCGAGGTAAACCAGGGCCAACTTCTCAACAATGTATGCTGTGTGTGTTAATTTCGTCACATTAGGGGGGACCTACAATATTTAGTCGAATCTAAACGGCACTTTGAGAAGTTTTTTAAGACAAATGATACTCTCGGAGGGCTTGTCAGACCCTCGCAGAGGTGGGGTCCGTGAAAAGGCCAAGTCTTTTTTTTTAGGTGATTATGGCAGGATTCGAACCCAGGCCTCCGTCGTAGTAAGCACACAGAGTGACCACTACGCCACGATACCACACGCCAACAACAAGCAATTATTTTAATAAAAAAATACCGTCAAGTATGAAGACATATGCGGAGCGGTACGTCGACTTTTGTTGAAGGTTATGGTCAGCTATATTGGGCAGTTTGCGTAACATTATATTTATTTATTAAAATTATTTCTGGATATATTTTACAGTCTGTAATATACTTTTTTCGTAGTGCTGTCTACTGTTCTTATATTGGGTGATTTTATATTGGGTTTCGTTACTTTAAAAAAAGGCTGGCAAAAAGCTTCACCGTTACGAAAATAGAGGGAAAGACATACTCTTTCTAGGTGTTTTTTAGGATTTTTATAATTTAAGACCCATTAAACAGCAATTTTGATTATTTGTAATTACCGTTAGACTTTTTGATGAATTTTACAACCACCTGTGCTAGCAATTGCCACTTTTCTCAAATTCTGCGGACATGGATTTCCGAGAAAACGGTAAAAATAAGCTATTTTCTATTTCGCTTGTTTGAATGGGCTTAAAAACTTAGGGTCAAAAACCGCAATTCTGAAACGTTTTTGATCGTTTCGCTTTTTTTTTTAAACATTTTATACTTCAGCCAAATTTAAACAAGGTGGTCATAGCCGTTAAGGAACTAGAAATCCTTAAAAAATAGTTTTCGAAAATGTTTTCACGTTTTTCAGTTAAATCTTCGAAGTTTTTGAATATTCCAAGTCTGTTATCGGTGTTATCGGTGTTAATTTTAAAATTATACTTTATACCGTTTGGGAGATAGGGGGGAGACATGCGTTCTTTTGACCTTTTTTATAACTTTTTAAATTTCAAATCCAATAATTAAAATATTTTGAAGTTTTTTCCAGTTCCCGGTAGACTTTTTTCCAATAGCACAACCACAAGCACTAGCCTTGGATGTTTTTTTTTCATTCTATGGCCACCGGTTTATGCGTAAAGGTAAAACAAGCTCCTTTTTTATTTCGTTTTTTAAAAAGGCTTCTAAATACTTAGGTTAAAAACGGCAATTTAAAAAAAAATTAACGCAGCCTTCCTTCTTTTTGTAAACTTTGTACTTTAACCGAATCTGAAAAAGATCGCCTATACCGTTCAGCTACTAAAAGACTTAAAAAATTGGTTTTGAAAATACTTTTATGTTTTTCAATGAAATCTCAGAAGATTTTGAAATTTCAAAATCCGCTAAAATTTTCCTTAAATTTTTGAATTATTTCTGATACCGTTCAAAAGTTATGGCCTCCAACACTTTAAAAAACGTCATGCATTTTTGACTCTTTATTTCTCAAAAACGCTTTGATATTTTCAAAAAGTTTTATTTTTTAATTAAAGTTTATTATTTCCTTAACCTAAGTTGTCTACTAAACTTCTTGAAAAAAACACTGAAAAACGCATAAAGTCCATTTTCACATGAAATTTCAAACAGTAACTAAACCGTTATTTGTGCTTAAAAAAATGGCCTCATTAGATTCTCAGACTATTTCCGCAATTTATACGCGGATTATAATTTTAATTTTTTAAATTATAATTTTTATAATTTTGTCTTTCTAAGACTTACCGTTCTAAAGTTATAGAGCGATTGGACGGACGGACAACGTAATGATACCATAAGAGGTCCTTATTCCATTTTTAGACGGACCGCAAAAATTCGGTGTTTTACACAAACTGCATAATAACAAGTGAGTAAGTGCAAGAGTTTGTCTGTGGCAAACTTCTATATACCCGACCCGAATTCATATTTTATTTATATAGGATACGCCCCCCAAATTCAAATCTTACTTACTTACTTAAGGTGGCGCTACAGTCCGGGGTGGACCTGGGCCTCAGCCAACAAGCTTCGCCAGCCAGCTCTGTCTCTAGCTAGCCGTCTCCAGTTTCGCACGCGAAGTTGGCTGAGGTCCCCTTCCACTTGCGTGCGCCACCTGAGTCTCGGTGCTCCTCTACCGCGTCGTCCCTGCGGTGTGGATTCGAAGATTTTCCGGGCCGGGGCGTTGGTGTCCATCCGCTCTAGATGACCCAGCCATCGTAGACGTTGTGTTTTGACTCTTTTGGCTAGGTCGGTATCGCTGTACAGCCCGTACAGTTCGATGTTATATCTCCTCCTCCACTCTCCGTCTATGCAGACGGGACCGTAAATCGTCCGAAGAATTTTCCTCTCGAAGCAGCCTAAAGTGTTTTCATCCGCCTTTGACAGGGTCCATGCTTCTGCACCGTAAAGCAGGACTGGGATGATGAGGGTCTTATACATGGACACTTTAGTTGCTCGAGAGAGGGCTTTGCTACTCAATTGCCTTCTTAGCCCAAAGAAACAGCGATTGGCAAGAGTTATCCTTCGTTTGATTTCAGCGCTGGTGTCATTGTCTGAATTGATAGCGGAACCCAGGTAGACAAAGTCCCTAACTACCTCAAAGTTATAGCTGTCGATGGTGATGTTTTGTCCAAGACGTCGGTGTTGGGTGTCTTTTCTTGATGACAGTATATACTTGGTTTTGCCCTCATTGACTGCTAAACCCATATTCGCCGCTTCCGTCCCAATACTCACGAAGGCTTCACTGACATCACGCTTTGTTCTACCGATTATGTCAATGTCGTCTGCGTATGCAAGAAGTTGAACGGACTTTTGAAAGATTGTACCTCTGGTGTTGGCGCGAGAGTTCTGCACAATTCTCTCAAGTATGATGTTAAAGAAGTCGCATGACAGCGCGTCGCCTTGTCTAAATCCTTTTTTGACATCAAAGGGGTCGGTGAGGTCTTTGCCGACCTTGACGGAACAGCGTGAGTTTTCCATCGTCATCCTGCACAGACTGACGAGTTTGGCAGGGATGCCAAAACTAGACATTGCGCTATATAGCTCGTCTCTATAGATGCTGTCATACGCGGCCTTGAAATCGATGAAGAGGTGGTGTGTATCGATTTGGAATTCCTGGGTTTTCTCCAAGATCTGCCGCAGTGTGAATATTTGATCGATGGTGGACTTTCCTGGCCTAAAGCCACACTGATATGTGCCTATCAGATTGTTGATAAACGGCTTCAGGCGTTCACACAGTACAGCAGAAAAGATCTTGTATGCGATGTTAAGAAGACTTATGCCTCTGTAGTTGGCACAACTCAGAGGGTCTCCTTTCTTCAGGATCGGGCAAACAATGCTGAGGTTCCATTCGTCGGGCATGCTTTCTTCCGACCATATCTTGCAGATGAGCTGGTGCATGCTCCTAACCAGCTCATCGCCAGCGGATTTAAAAAGTTCGGCAGCTAGGCCGTCTGCTCCGGCTGCTTTGTTGCACTTGAGCTTAGACACAGCTACTTTCACCTCCTCCAGGTCGGGTGGGCGGTATCGTTCGTATGCTTCGTCGGTAACGTCTTCGCCCGGGTTGAATGGTTCGTTCTGCCTGACAGCGGTATTTGGTTCGTCCTCGCCGTTATACAGTCTGCAGAAGTGGTCTTTCCAAATCCTCAGCACCGACTGCGATTCTACAACGATGTTCCCTTGATGGTCCTTACAGGCTTCAGTTCGAAGTTTATACCCTTGGCAGGACTTTTTGATCCTTTGGTAAAACTTTCTAACCTCATTCCTGTTGTAACATCTCTCTATCTCTTCAACCGCGCGCTTCTCGTGCTCTCTCTTTTTCCTTCGGAGAAGCCGGTGCTCCTCTCTCCTCCTCTGCTCGTAGAGCTCGCGAGCAGCTCTAGTCCTTCTGTGCAGCGCCGCTTTGTATGCTTCCTGTTTAGCTGCATGTGGTTGCCGGCATTCATCGTCAAACCAGGGGTTTCGTTGTGGTCGCCGTGTGAAACCCAGCACTTCAGAGGCGGCGTCTCTGATGGCATTTTGGCAGTGTTGCCACTGGCTATCAATACTTGATGCTGGTTGCATAGGACTTCGTAGAAGGTTTTGAGAGACTCGGTTGGAGAAGGACCTGGCGATCTCTTGCGATTGTAGTCGGCCGACGTCAAACTTCCTCACAGTATTTCCATTACTTGGCGCTGGTCGGGATATCCGCAGCCGTACCTTGGCTACAACAAGGTAGTGATCCGAGTCATGGTTGGCCCCTCGGAAAGTTCGGACATCCATGATACTGGAGGAGTGCCTTGCGTCGATCGCAATATGGTCAATCTGGTTGACGGTTGATTGATCGGGAGATCTCCATGTCCCTTTGTGGATATTGAGATGCGGGAACTGTGTACTAGCTACCACAACGTGTCGCCCCGCAGCAAAGTCGATCAGCCTGAATCCGTTATCGGAGGTCGTGTCGTGCAGGCTATGCTTTCCGACAGTACGACCAAAGATGCCCTCCCTTCCTAGCTTGGCATTAAAATCGCCTAGGACAATCTTAATGTCGTAGCTAGGGCACTGCTCATAAGTTTTGTCCAGGAGCTCGTAGAACATATCTTTGGTCTCGTCATCTTTCTCCTCTGTGGGGGCATGTGCGCACATCAGGCTAATGTTGGCGAATTTAGCCTTGATGCGGATCGTCGCGAGGCGCTCGCTTACAGGGTTGAAGCTCAAGACTTTTTGCCTAAGTCTGCCTCCAACAACAAAACCACATCCAAATAGGCGCTGTCTTTGATGCCGATAGCAGTCGCCGTAGTAGATGTCGCAGTTTTTCATCCTTCTTTTGCCCGGCCCGTCCCACCGCATTTCTTGGATGGCAGTAATGTCTGCCTTGCAGTCGTTAAGGGCCTCCGCTAGTTGCTCGGCTGCACGTGGTCTGTTAAGGGACCTAACATTCCACGTGCAGATCCGGAGCTCGTTGTCCTTTTCTCGTTTGCATTGGTCGTCAACAGTAAATCCGTCCGAATCCGAGGCTTGTTTCTGCTTCGTGACTGGTGTTACTTTACGTGGCCGGGAAGTCACCCCGACGGCGCGACCCCAACCTGGAGGACCAGATCCTTTGCTTAGCTCTAAGGACGGAGAGCCGGATAGCCCGCTCCTTATAGGCCTGAGCTCCGATTACGTCGTAGTAGCCCATATAAGGTGTTCACTAAGTAGTTCGGCCTGACTGGAACTATGGACGCCACCGTTGATTCCATCTGGGGAATTCCTCCGCTGCCGTCCGGATGCAAGGAGAAGTGCCTTAGTGGGAACACTCCTCCCCCCCTCTCTCATCTGCTACCCCCAACAACCTTCCAAAGGGGTTGGAACCCAATCTCCAGTTGAGGTACTAGGCACCCGGTGTTCACCACGGGGAGGTGAGAGTAGGAGTTGATAGACAGAGGTGGGCTTAGAAAACCTGTGGATGCTTGTATCCTCTTGAGCGCACATGTCTATCCTTTGACCACCAAATTCAAATGACCACCAAATGACCACCAACACCAAATTCAAATCAATTAATTGTAATTTCGTTAGAATCATGAGAAAATAAGGTAAAAGCGAAAAATATTTCAGAAAATATAGTGTTTTCCTAAAAACGCCCCTTAAAAGTAGGCGGAGCTCAAAACTTTATATGAAGCAAACTAAGCAAATAGTAATATCTTTAATATTCGCCATACAATTTTTTTTTTCGATTTGGAGTCAACTTTCCGAGAAATCGGGTATTTAAAGATCTAACATGTTAAAAGTGGGCATGGTCGATATTTTGGGCGGTCCAATTTTTGCCTTGTTAAAGGTCTTAGCCAATATTGCTCAGTACCAAAATTAAAGTTCCTGTACCTTGTCTAACTTGACCAAAAGACATTTTGAAAAAAAAGTGAAATAGAAGTTGTCTAACATTGAAGCCAGTGGTGGGCGTGGCCGTTGACGGATTAAGCCAATTTTCACACTTTGTTTGTGCAACAAAAGAACCAAGCCGTGTACCCAATGTCAGCTCTCTAGGTTGATTTTGAAGACCTAAAACCTTCACACATAAGGGTTTACGGTGATTATTTCACAGTATTACAAACTCGGCATTATAATTAATATACCCTCGGTCGGGTATAAAGATGAGCCCAACCGTCAACAAAGGCCGCTGGACCTTTTTTTTTAAATTTTGCCATGAGTTCACCTTAAGCTAATGCCAAATAGTGCCAAATATAGGTTTTGAAGTATCAAAGGTCACGATTTTGTCCAGAACCAATTGTTTTTATGCTCAAATTGATTGAAAAAGTAGTTCTGATTGTTAGAACTAGCAATCCGATTAACCTCTGTCTTCTTTTTCGCACTACATAACTCCAGCAGCAGAAAATATTGGCATGCAAATAATGAAGAGTACGAAAGCTCAATCCAAACTGAATCGTTCTGTGTTTAAGCCATTTAGGTAGGTAGCTTTTTTTCAAACGGCCTTTAACACAAAAAAAGAACAAATTTGCTGCGTCATTTAAAATCCAAACCACAAATAAATACGGGCTCGTTAAAAAAAGGTTTCGCAGGCTGTCGAGACGGTTATCCACAAAATCTAGCTTCAGCATGTCATTATGTCCGGCTAAATGATCGTTAATTACCGAAAAACTTGACGTAAAACTTCGCAACTGAAATGTGGACCGAATTGATAGACATGCATCCCCCTAAAATGTCAGCAAAAAACCACCTATCACTAATCCGAGTCCAGCTGCCCGCTTCAGATCACATCCCATATCTATTCATCTAAATTAAGTGCACACACATCGCATGCCATCCCGCAAATGTCTGTCAAAACTGCCGCGTTGAATAACAACGAGAAATTTGGTCAGCAATGGCATACAAGTGGAATCAAGTGCCACAATGGGAGAGCAACAGCCAGGGCATAGCACACACACCAAAGGACGAACATCACACGACTCCCACCAAACGCCAAGCGTCCGGTCCTTCAGACTGATTCAATCTGCCCAGTGGCCGTAGCGCACGCTATTCGGCCAACATAAACACATTCTAAATCCATCACCTTGTGCGCTTTTGCGGCCATGTTACACCGTTACGAACACTATTCTCCCAGCGGCGCGCAACAAGAAGGAAAATTCGATTTCAAGTTAATTGAAACCAAAAAGGCAATAAATTTCGGACTAATTTGATAATGGACAGGTAGAGGTGAGCAATTTGTTTTATGCTCGCTAAGTTTTATTCTATAGCTACCTACATGGCCGTTGCTATAGTATTTTGTGTTAAATTTTGTTTCTGCTCCTTAGGGAGTTTCCTTCCTCGCATGAGGATGCTGTGTGTAAGGTTTCCTTACTGACATACATCCACATGCTGATGTGTGAATGTGGTTTCCTTCTGCCGTTCGCCTTCTCCCTCCAGATATTCTAAGACTTTCTATATGCCGGTCGAGGCAATGCCTGGACAGGTGAACATTGGCCAACAAGGATACATAAATTCAATTGTTGAAAATGTTAAAAGATTAATTTGTACAAATTAAATTTCAACCCTCTTTGTCGGTTTGAAATCTTTTTTTTTACTGAATAGGGAAGAAAGAGGAGAAGAAAACATTTTTTATTGATGTTCACCGTCATGGACTGCGGCTCAAGGTTCTCAATATGTGGGGTGGGCGGGAGCTGCCATTGTCGTTTCTATTATCAGCGGATTAGTCCTGGAGATTAATGGAATTGGAAACTGAAGTTGACACACTTGGGTTGTTGGAAACAAAGCATCAAGTACAAGTGAGTATAAAAATTTGTCGGAACACCAAGTAAAACGAGGACGAGGCGAATTAATTTGTTAAATTAATGCGATCCAGAGGATACGAATTCGAATGCATGGTGAGACTGAGAACGAATCGATGCCATTGTGTTACAACGAGATGCCATGGTATTAATGTGATTCCAAAACAAGACAAGTTGGTAGTAGGTACTCGTGGCGGGGTGGTATGTGTGTGCGGTTTCCTTGGTTGGTTCTGTGCGACAACCAATGTGGATGGAAGTGCGGGAACAATCACATAGCTCCTCCAGCGATTAGCAATCCGTAAGATTATTAAGCAATCTTAGGCTTTGGCACTTAGGCGCCTTTCTGTTGGATGAATTAATTGTCCTGATTGTTCTGCCTTGGAGAGGGACCAATTCATTATTCAAAGTACAGGAGGGAATTATTAATGATTTAATTGAGGGTAATGGGGATTTTTATTCGCTAGAGAAAGCGATTTGTGCCTTCGTTAATTGCGTTGTTTTGCGTATGAAGATTTATATACTTCATTTTATGATAAACATTTTATGAAGGTACTAAAAAATGTCACACACATCTATTGAGAGAAATAAAATAAGACGCATCTGACTGGCCTTGAACCTACAACGTGAGATTTGCTTAGCGAACGCTCTACGCAGAGAGCCAGGAAGACAAAAGAGGTTTATTGTCACTACGTTAATGACTTTCTTTGTTAGGTAAATATAATTGTCAATAAGTCAGGTTAAAAGCAAAATTACGCTTGGGTCAAACTTCTTAAAATGAAACTTTGTACAAAGCGATACATATCTATCCCTACTACACCCCCTGCGTGTTTCTTTTTCACCTTTCAAAAACGTATAAAGTTTTATTGAAAAGTAGAATAAGTGGAATAAACAAAATTAGTAGAGTAGAATAAGCTGAATTTTATTGCTAGGTCAGAATTTTGAAACCAAAATATTGATCCGCTCTACTTTAGGCCATTTCTATGGGGGGTAACATAATTTTCAAACTTGGTATGCAGAACAAGGTTTTCAACTCAACTGCCACATTTCAGCAGGCCTAAAAATGTGTGGCCTAAAAGTTGTTTAAGTACTGAGCCATTTAATTAGGCAGTGAATATATCACTTACAGACTTTATAGGGTGATGGCACTAGTAGTCGGCCCTTTAACTTTTCTTTTCGGTTCAACTGATGTTTAAAAATCCGTTATTTAATTGATGAACATTAGTATCCGTTTTTCTGATTGTTAGATATTAGTAAATTGTAGAATTTAATTGATATTAAGTTAGTTTGCTGCTTAAAATACGTTATTTAGCATTATTTACATGTAAGTCTGATTTTGGAGTAGTCGGCCCCTACGGCTTTTGAGGTCGGCCCTTTTGTACCCAGTTGTCAGCCTCTAATATTTATTAATTGTCAACATTTTATAGTTAATTAATAAGAGACAAAATTAATCATCATCATCATCATCATCATCATCATCATCATCATCATCATCATCATCATCATCATCATCATCATCATCATCATCATCATCATCATCATCATCATCATCATCATCATCATCATCATCATCATCATCATCATCCTCATCATCATCATCATCATCATTTTCGAATGCCGCTTATCCTTTAAAGGGGTCGCGGACCTGTCTAAGAAGTCTGTCAGGGGGCATGCGAACAACGTGTCCAAACCATCGAAGAATCGGTCGCTCCACTCGGAGAAGTAGCTGCTCAACATTAAGATTCCCACGAATAATGACGTTTCTCACTCTATCCCTTAGAGTAACACCAGCAAGGCACCTCAGGAATCTCATTTCGGCAGCTTGTACCCGCGATCTAATTCTTTCGGTCATTACCCAAATTTCATGACCATAGATGAGGGTTGGAACGAACACTGAATTAAAAACTGAGATCTTTGCTTTCACTCCAAGCTCAGCTTTCCTGATGACTGGCCGGCGCAGTTCCTTTACTATTGGTCCAGCTTGGCCAATTCTATAGGACAACTCAGTATCACTCCTCCCATCTTTCGTGAAAAAGACCCCGAGATGCTTTAACTTCTCCACCTGTTTTAATGGAACTCCATTTATGTGCAGGGTACACTGCACAGAAGTTTGGGAAATAACCATCACTTCCAATTTGTTCACGTTTACTTTCATCCCAGTATCACCACAGACGGCTGCAAACCTATCCAGTGCTCGTTGAAGTTCCTCTTTGGATGATGCAAGGACGGCCAAATCATCTGCGAAGAGCAGATGGCTCATCCTGATGCCAGCCAATTCGAAACATTGCTCGCCAAGACTGCGATTAACCATCCAGTCTATATATGCTATGAAAAGGAGCGGCGACAGAACACAGCCCTGGCGAAGTCCAACGCTTGCATCAAAAGGACGGGATTTGACGCCATTTATCCGTACACAGCTTTTGCAGTTTCCATACAAAGACTGGATGGCTCTCAGAAGAGGCCCACTCAGAGCATAGTCCTGCAAAACTCCCACAGTGTATCCCGAGGGACTCGGTCATACGCCTTTTCCAGATCTACAAAACACGCAGAGACCGGTTTGGCATATTCCCAGGCCTTCTCAAGAATAACCTTTAGAGTAAAAAGCTGGTCGGTTGTGTCTCTGCCAAGCCGAAAGCCACACTGTTCTTCCCATAACAAAGGCTCGATTACAGCTCTGGATCGCGTTTCCAACACCTTCGCGAATACTTTTCCCAGGAGACTCAAGAGAGATATGCCCCTATGGGGTGGGGATACTCACAAGCCCCCGGTTGTCACAAAATCAATAATTTATAAAAAGGAACTTGCATTTAATAATTCATGTAAGATATGTGTAATTATGTTAACAAGAAATAAAGCCCAACGAAATAAGACCCGATGTTAAAATTGACCTTATTTCGTTCTAAAAATGGAAAAAAGGCCCAATAGGAATGGAAAAAAGGCCCAAGTTTCCATTTCCAAATTGAGATAAGGCCCGTGTCACTTCCCTGCAACCTCCTAACTGCTTTTTCTTTTACCTCCCTTCACTTTGATGAGTTTTTTTTTAATAATTTGTCCAAGCATATCACGATGTGAACTAGCGTTAAAAAAAATCGTTTTAAAGTGAAGAAAGGTAGAGAAAAGACTAGACAGGGACGGCACGCGCCCCCCGTACATATTTAACTGTAGAAGTAAAAACCAAATAATTGCCCTGTGCCTTTTTTCGTTTTAAAAAGCGACATAAAGCTCAAAATGAAAAATTGGCCCTTATTTCATTTTGCAAATGGAAATAAGACCCAATTTGGGATTGGGCTTTATATCGTTTTTCAAAACGAAATAGGGCCCAGTTGAGCTTTGTTTCATGTCACCGCAAATTATTTAAACTTATAAACAAATCTTAAACTATCTAAATCTAACTTTAGTACTTCGCAGAGGTTGGACCTTGCCTCTGTTTTCCGGAAGATTTTGCCAGCTAAGCACGATGTCTTTGTGGTTGGTGTTCGCCAGGAATTTATGCTATAAGATGATTTGATTAGATGTCTCATCGCCGTTAAGTATTCGGGATGCGTTGTCCAAAATATCGGCTGCATCCAGGTCACTCAAATGCTGCCTTAGCTCCGGGAACCACTTTCTGACAGACTCTTCTGTCACGACCGGTGGTTTCCGGTGTTTGCTTAGAAAGCCGTAGTACCACGACTTCCCTATAAGGCCATCTTTAAACGGGGCCTTGCGTCCATAGTCCTTGATGATTTTTTTGGACCGTACTTAGAAGGTCTGTCGGTTTTTGCGAAAACCTACATTTGGCAAGACTAATGAGCCAATTTACAAGAGCTTATTCCTCTTCAGCACTTAGAACTGTTTCAGGCCCCAGTTTTCTTGGCTTTTTAATTACTCGGCCGTGAATGCGATTCTGCAAAGTGGCTTGAGGAATCCCGAATTCGCGACTTGCTTCCCCTAACGGCCATTTATGCGAGGCTGTACCAAGTGTTCCTCGAGGTACCTACTTATGAAACACGTTTTTTGTTTTTTTTTGCAGATTTATCCATATTCAAAATGCTAGACGTTGTTGGTTTTGGCTTTTACAAATTTTGAAATGGTAAAAGCCAAAACTGAGGGGGCTGACCTTAGAAGAACTTTGAACGAAACTTCTAAGGGGCTGACCTTAGAAGAACTTTGAAAAAGTAGTATTTGAAAAGTTTTTTTAATTTGAACTTTGAAAAGTAGTTTGAGACTCGCGAAATGCTCAATCTGAAATTTTTAACTAATAAACCAGCAGCTGCATTGCTACAGAATTTCACACCCAGTCAGAGGATCCGTTAGGCTTTCAGAAAAAAATATTTGTGTAGACATTAGGGCAAATTTTACTATTACGCTGCATTTTATAACGAAGTGGCTGACTACTAGTGAGGGCTGACCTCACATGCTATCACCCTACAAACGAAGTGTACAGAATGAAAGAGTGGAAGCAAATGTAGATAATATTTGGGTAGGGAGAAAAATTTCAAGAAAAAGGATCTAAGTTATAATGTTTCAACTCTAATTGCTCAGGACTTACACTCGGTGTGAAAATGGTATTAGACTTTAAACCTGTATGTATTTCTCCATATATATGTTTAAAATACCCTATTCCATAGAAATAGAGTATATTTAGTTTGATACTGGCGAAAATGTAACAGAGAAATAATAGCGGTGAACTCCCTAGACCTTAAGGGCATATGTTCGAGACCGAATTCTGAATGGAATGAGCGAGGTTCCTCCGTCGGTATTGCATAATTTTTTAGGCCTTTACATTTTGAGCTAAAAAAATGAAATTTTATAGGGAAGCTATTTTTTTGGCTTTAAGTTCTAAACTAATTGAGACCGCCAATTTTTAATAGCATAAATGAAATCACGACACGGAAACCCATGACCAGTGAGGATAAAAAACTCCAACAAATTCCACTGTAATTTCCACGGTAAACTTATGTAATTTTTTGTTCATTAAAAACTTATTTTAAACTTATGTAATTTTTTGTTCATTAATGATTCTTGAATTGTAACGGAAAGGGGATAAAAAACAAGTTAGTAAGTGCAAGAGTTCGTCTGTGACAAACTTCTATATACCCGACCCTATATACCGCGAATTTATATATTATTTGTAAGGGCCACGCCCCCAAAAGCGGGTGTGGGCTAAAAATTAGAATCTTTTAATTGTAGTTTCGTTGGAATTATGACAAAATGCGTAAAAACCGAAAATTATTGCAGAAAAAAACCGTTTTTTCCTAAACACGCCCCTTAAAAGTGGGCGGAGCTCAAAACTTTGTATAGAGCAAACCTAGCAAATAGTAATATCTTGAATATTTGTAATATAATTTTTTTTAATTGATTTGATTTTTTCAATTTGGAGTAAACTTTCCGAGAAATCGGGTTTTTAAACATCTAACATGATAAAAGTGGGCACGGTCGATATTGTGGGCAGTCGAATTTTTAAATTCCTATGTTTTGTCTAACTTAACCAAAAGGTATTTTGAAAGAAAATCTGAAATTGAGGTTGTCTTACATTGAGGCCAGTAGTGGGCGTGGCCGTTGGCGGATTTAACTAATTTTCACACTTTGTTTGAACAAAATAAGAACCAAGATATGCTCCAAGTTGATTGTCCTAGCTCAATTTAAAAGACCTAAAAACTTCACACATAGGGACAGACGGAGAGACGGACGGACGGACGGACGGACATGGCTTAATCGACTCACCTGTCGGTCTCGATAATATCTCTAAAAGATCTTAGGGGTGAAATCTACGGTGGTTATTTCACTGTGCTACAAACTATGCATTAAAATTAATATACCCTCGGTCGGGTATAAAAACCGATATAGTAATGGGAAGCAGAATAGAAATGGAAAGAAGAATAGGGTATACCGCGGTCCATTACAGACGGACTGAAGCTATTACATACACACTGCTGCGCTTATGCACTGGTTTCTTATATCCCTTTTATCAAGCATGAGCAATTAAATAGCAGTTAATCCTACCTAATCTAACCCAACCTAAGCAAGCAGTGATGCGGCTATGCACTGTCTGTAAAACTGCTCTTGAACAAAAGCGTCACCTTCAAAGTTTTTTTTTCGACGATTGTTACTATAATTCTATGTGCTAGATACCTATTCCATAATTTAAGCAGAACCAGGAAACAACATTTAATGCACTCAAATTAATTTAAGCGTATTCAATACACATAGTCGGCAAACGGCAATACTGTTGTCTTAGTACCATTTTGTGAGCATGCTTCAAGGCAAACTTGGCCTTGCAGTATTTTGGAGAAAAAATTATAAGGGTACTTTTAGGCGGAATTTTTACAGTAGACGGCTAGACGCAGCAAGTAGACTCGATTAGTGTAGGTTAGGTATTTATTAGGGTATTATATAATGTTACCCCTCTATCCTTTTTCTTAGTAATTTTGTTTTACAACAAAAATCAAATCGAAATTAAACCGTGTGCAGAATACAATATCAAAATAAAACGCTGTTTGTAGATTCGGTGCAAAGTGACTTAGTTCAAATACAATTGGTTTTGAATGCTTACTGCAGGTGGGTCACTCCCAATATAATAAGAGGCATTCAACAAGGCTATCTGAGGAGCTCTTGCCATTTATGTGCCTTATTTTGTATACAAGAAGGATGTAAGTGTTCTGAGGCAAAATACTGATTCTAAAAGGTACTAAAAGCATCAAGAGCGAGTGCAATCAATACACCTAAGCCCTGAGCTAATGATTTTATTTTTTTTTTCCGAAACAACTTTGAAGATCACTTTAATGCATGTCGAAATACATTTTTGAGACATATTTGAGACATATTTTGAGACATATTAAGACATCGAATTAAAGTTACACCGCCTTTTGATGACGTCGATGTGCCAGAGACTGAGTCCATTCCATCTAAGATAAATTGTTAAGATCTTCCTCTTGATATACAATTTTTTTTAGATACCTGCGGGTCCTAAGGATTTCCTGAGCGAACCACATCCAAGTACAAGGAACCCAAGAGGATCGAAGAAACAGGTTTGTCTGTAACTGGGTGAAGCACCAATGCACAAAGTCTCTCAGCAATTAGGTATTGAGCTCAAAAATGAGTCGAAACTCGTCTAGATATAATTCGAAAAATATTAAATGAATATTAATAAAGGACCAAATAGCTTTAAAGATCAGCTTCATCTTGGAACAAGTCATAAACAGTAATAAATTAGTTTAGGTTATCTAAGCAAATTGTTTTAGGAAAAACTTGAATTGTCCGATCACATTGCATAATGACTTCAAAGGATCCCTTTTAGTGAAGTCGGAGTGAAACCAGTAATTAATGTGCTAAAGTAGTGTGTACTCAAAAGGTTAAAAAAAGTGAATGCGTCCTATAAAAATATTTATATATTATATAAATATTTGATAACAGTGAGGATATGCTTAAAAATGTCATCTTCCTAGCCCACAATTTTGCTAGACAGGTCATACTAGCTGAGATGCAAGCGCGTCGGCCCCTGGTAGGGCAAGAGATCAGGTAAAGAACCTCTCGGAGTCCTGCCTGTGGATTGAGTCTCTTGAGTTGTTGGCGGAGGATCGATAACGATGAAAAAACTATTTACCTACTCTCTCTCCGCGACCCTTGTAGAGGATAAGCGGATTTCAGAAAATGTATGGATGTATGTATGCAGCTCAAAATTTAAGGTCTGAAAACGTGTGACTTAGAGATAGACGGACGGACATGGCTTATTCGATTTAGAATTCGGTCTCGATCATATACGCCGTCCAGGTCTTGGGGGTCTACCAATATTATTTAACAGTGTTACATGTGACTTGTATGCAAAGAAATCAACACACCAGCATACATTGTTGAGAAGTTGGCCCTGGTTCGCCTCGAGCTGTTGCGCCACTCTATTTATTTATTTACATGTGACTAACTTAATATACTCTCATGGGGTATAAAAAGAGTTAATTTGGGACTCATACACACATCAGAGTAGCTCATGGCAGGCGAATGGGTTTAAGTCGGTGCGTAGTTTGGAACAAGTTTACCGTAGGTCCAAGTCAAATTTAGTTGTTATTTCTATGCTTATATATGTATTTCAGTGTCCCGATTACGAATATGTTGTTAAAAATTGTCGGTCTCATTAAGTTTAAAAGTAATAGCTATTCAAAGATTCAATTTTTCCATACAAAGTACCTCATATATTAGACTTTTAATTTCTGCCTAAGAGTATGCTATAGAAATCTGACAAGATTCGCTGTAAAAAAAATTTGATTTTGCAGACAACAGTGTTTGGGTGTTTGGGTGCAGACAACAGGGGTATGTTAAAGTTGCATTCTTTTTGAACGTCTTTGGATTATAACTTTTAAAATAACCGAGACCGACAATTTTTAATAACATATTCGGAATCAGGACACTCAAATCCATATACTAAGGCAAAAAATCCAATAGATTCCACTTGGACCTACGGTAAACTTATGCCCTTAGTTTTTATCGGTGTTTGTGGATCAAACGTCATGTGGTTAAAAAAAAACAAGTGAGTAAGCGCATTAGTTCGTCTGTGACAAACTTCTATATACCCGACCCTACCGTGTAACTCCAACCTTACAATTTTTAGTCCCGAATTCATGCATTATATGTGTAGGTCACGGCCTCAAAAGTGGGCCTGGGTTAAAAACTAAAATGGTCGATATTGTGGGCGGTCTAATTTTTGCCTTCTTATAGGTTTTGTTCCATTACTGCCCTATACCAAAATTTGAGATCCTATACGCTTTGTCTAATATCTAACTTGACCAAAAGGCATTTTGAAAAAAAAATTTTAAATAGAGGTTGTCTTACATTGAAGCCAGTAGTTTAACCAATTTTCACACTTTGTCTGTACAACATAAGAACCTAGATACACAATACACTCCAAGTTTAAGCGTCCTAGATAAATTTTAAAGACCTAAAAACTTCACACATACGGACAGATGGACTGACGGACATAGCTTAATCGATTCACCTGTCGGTCTCGATCATATCTTTAAAAGGTCTTACGTGATTATTTCACTGTGTTACAAACTATATGCATTAAAATTAATGTTCCTACCCTGAGTCGGGTATAAAAAAAAAATAACACTTAGAGTCTATTTTCACAAGCGACAGAACAATCGCCGTCGACAGTTGAGATATAAAAGGTCGGAATGCATTGGGTCTTATGGAAGCGACAGACGACTACAGCTGTCGCTTGGGGAGAGCCTCTTAAAAGATTCAATGTACCCAAAAACAATCTCATCGCTCATGGAAAGCGTAGTTTTAAGTTCAGATAAGCAACAGCCTGACTTCTCACAACAATGCATTTTGCGTGATCTATAAGGGTGTTTTTACACACATGGAGGGGTTCTGCAATTCTTTTGTGCTGTTTCCAAAAGACGAATTTAAGTGCTTCAAGACATAGGTATCCACAAATGATTTTCTGAACCCACTGCTCTTTTCAACAGCGAACACCAGTCGTGCGCCGCTGCGCTGCCGCCGGCCAACTAAATTGTTTGAGTGAAGCTTGCCTTTCGTTCATATTTCAAAATCACGGCATAAGCTTTCCGTAGGGCCAAGTGGATTTTGTTGGATTTTTTCATCATAGTATATGGGTTTGCATTTTAAGTTTTCGATGAGCTACTTTGTATGCGAAAATTGAAAACTTGTTCCAAAATCACTTTACTTACAATAACAATTACTTTTGCCCTGACTTAGAAACATTATGGAGATATGCTATCCCATACATAGCCATAGTTTGCATGGACTTTTTGTGCGACAGTATCTTCGTTCGCCTTATCTCTCTAAGAAACGACTAAAGTTGGCTACCGCCCTTTCCAGATTTGGCATGCAGTTTTTTTCTATGCGTGTAACTAAAACGCTGGTTTTAAGTGATCGTTACAGGAAGCCCTTAAACGAATCATTTGAACCTGCAGTCTGCTTATTTCTATAGCAATGCATGAAGTGTTCATATTATGGCAACTGAAAAAGGCTAAAGCCTTCAGCCCAATGAATCCGTTGCGTCCGTCACGTCGAATTAAACAATTGACAGCTCAATTAAGTACACAAGCTGTTATGAGAAGTGACGTAGCTACGTCACTGACATCTTCTATGGGCCGGTTCCCATAAGAACGTGTGTGTCCATTTGAGTTGTGTACTTTGACGTGACGGATGCAACCGATTCATTGGGCCGAAAGTCTTAGACAATGTTTGAAGTGTGACGGTCGCCATTTGACCGGCACGCTTTTAACATCTGCTTATATTAAAACTTTTTCAAAGCGGAAAAAACATTTGAAAAGTGAAAAATTACAATAATTTACAATTCTACAACATTTTAGTAATGGCTAGTCCTATGATAATTTCAAACACTGCCAGACGCACATCGTCAGGAACCTTTATATTATAATGTAATGATGCTGACATTGAGCGACAACTCTTCCTACGGTTTCCCATAAGAAAACAAGTATTTGAAAAACAAATGAAAGCAAACCAGCAGCAGCACAATTATTTTTCATAAAATGCTTTCGTCATTGTCTTCCTTGTTTCTTAAGTTTGCAGTCGGTAGCTCGCAGTATTAGTAGCCACACTTGTGTGTTTTATGGGAAACCGTAAGGAAAGTTTTCTCCTCCTACGGTTTCCCACAGGAAGGGTAGTGCCTTTGCCATAGGGGCCACTCCCCAATATAAGCAACGATACTTTCGGTTAGCTTTTTAATTAAGAAAAAAACATTTGCTATTTGAACCCAAGAGTTTCCGATTGTCATTAATTAAACAGCCGATTAAGATTAAACAGCCGACTTGTTCTCTCTGTATAATAAATGCACAAAAAAAACCAACAACATGTAAATAATCAAAGATGATCACGTGGTCACACTTAGCCAAGCAGCAATGCATGAAATTCTCTAGCAGTCTTCTATCCCTAATCTAGTCAGCTACAAAAAATAGCAACACATATTCAGCACACTTAAGGCAAAAGCTAGTAAGGTGGCGCAATTTAGACAAATATTATATAGGGTTAAAACGAAGCACACTGAAATTTTGTGAGTATGCTGGAAGTCCAGTTTTTCAGGTCATGTTTGAAAATTAGTTGAATCCGCCAACAGATACGCCCACTACAAGCCTGTATGTGCGACCATCTCTAATTCTGAAAAATAATTTATTCAAATTTTAGCTATGTTGTAATAGTGCTAGCGGACTAATTTTTGATGCATTACATTGCCTTGTAATTGTCTTTGAAATAGCAAAAAAAGCTGGCCTCGACATTGATCACGCCCCCCTTTTAAGGGATCTTAACTTAAAATGACTGTTTTTCAATAAATATATATGAAGTTTGACAAAAAATTTCATAACAAAAGTTGTAGATTTCAGCATTTTCTGACTTTTTTGCAAATAAAGTTATGCCTCCGCCCACTTTTGTGGGCGTGGCTAAAGAATAGAGTTTTTTAATCAAAAAGGCGGAGTTTTAGTCCGAAATGTATGCAACCACCCACCAGTTATATTTTTATATCCGGCCAACTTTTTGGAGGCGTGGCAGTTTCTTTTTGGTAGGGTAGGGTATTTTTAATTTGGCAATCCGTCGAAGACGGACTGAACTTTATATACGCACTGTTGCACTTTATTTTATTCCATTTTATCTGTAAGGCACATGTAATGCTTTTGGCTGAAGAATAATATAATCATGCGCCACCTTATGCTGATTAAACCGCTAGACCTACATAATTTTAAAAACCTACTTCGAGAAAAATAAAAGACCTTCCCTAGGTATTTGGCTGCAGCCGACTTGAGTCGAGATGCATTAGTACCGTAACTTTATGTTACTTTTCAAAATTGAATTGTTATCCTGATCTTACTAATCTCTCAACTGGCCTCAAAAGTTTATTGACCTTTTTGGCATTAGGTTTTTTCCTATTGCTCGGTGCGTTGGTAATTGAGTTTCCCGCTTTCTCACGGCCCAATACCAATCTTGTCATAGCTTCAAATATGTGTCAAGCTTATAATTAAGGCTGTTTTATAAAGAACCCACATAAAAAACACATATGCCTAGAAACATCTATCCAATCGAAACTTTTACTTGCAGCAGACACCTGGCGATACGGATTAAATACATTATCCCACAGACTCAGAATACCAAATTTCAAATGCACCACAAAAACCGTTAAAAATTAAAGTAGCTATAGTCTATCATCCTTCTTACAAAAATATACCAAAAATCTTTGAGATTCATTAAAGCGCACAAAAGTAAAACGGCTTAGGAGTTTCGAGCATAACGCTCGTATTCTTCTCTGTAAGCTTCAATCACAGTTATTGTTAACGATTGCAATAAAGTTATAATGTTAAATACATTTCCCGTACGTCAAGTAATGAAGAAGAAGAAACGAGCATTAATCCAATTAACAGCATAACAACGTTCCAGCCCCAAATCTCACCACAAAGTCAATCAGAGAAAAGCCATAGATTTCTTATTGAGAGATGTGGCTTAATTTTCTTGACTATTTCAACTTAAACGGTCCCAGAATTATGTGCTTTAACGTACGTAGAAATCGTCGATCATTGTATCTCGAAATTACTTGCCGCCCAACAGATAATGACCCATCAGCATCAATGATTTATTCAATCAACCACCAGTCAGCTCCGACCGTGGCATTGGTTGTAGCTTCTAAGTATTGGTTGTAGCATATAAGACGCATTAACTATCGTCTTACTGTTTCATAATGAACAACGGCGAGGCGTTGCACATTTTGGTGTAATACGCGAGTGCGCTTTAATCAGCTTTGGGCGTGAATGATTGTAAATCGAGTCGCATTTATGTTTAGTCATATACGTTCTTCACCCACGAGGCACAAGTTGCTTTGAAAGCCTTGAGCAGTTGGGAATCGTCTTACGACACGGGGTATGGTGGGCTAACCGAAACGCGCTAACGGCAGCAAAGATTTGTATGGGTCAGTGACACTAGGTAATTGACCGCCTTATTGCCGAATCAAATGACGTAGAACGTGCGCACAGTCACCTGTCGGTAGCTTTTGCTAACAGCACTGTATTTCCTAATTGGAAGAGCAACCTGTCATTTCCGGTTCCGCACATCGCCGAAGAACACGTGAATATGAATGGGACATCGTTTGTGCTTGTATTTCACTCGTGTCTGTGAGCCGGTTCTCGTGAAATTGTTAAATTATGCCATGTGCATTCACGGTTGAATGTAATTTGATTTAATGATGGTCAACGAGAGCTTCGAGAATTCTCTTTTTCAGAACAAGGTTATAGATTTCAAGGGTACTTACCCCATTCACTACAGCACCGTGAGCGCGTGAAATGTCAATATTTACCAAGATGTAGCATTCAGATAAATATTTCTACCAACCTACGATTAGAAAGTCGTAGATACACAAAATAGTTCCTAAATAGGTATGTACTTATGCTCGAGATAAATAAATAAAAAAAATTAAGTTGAGAGCGTAACAACGTTTTAGGTCAATAGTAAATTGTGGTTGGAAAATATTTATGTTGATTGTATAGTAAGAATATACCCGCTAGAATTTTAAGTATTTTAATGTAATCTTCTCGCCGAGAACGGAGTAACAAATAAAATAAAATGTTGCAATATTCCACGCCCTCTGTTTCTCTGTTTGCTGTCTTGATTGTTTTCCCATATAGCTAAGAATTGCTAAGTAGTTCATGTGGCAGTTCAGCAAATTCTGCTCCTTCTACTGCAGACGAAGCAGACGGTTCATTAAGTTGTTGAACAAGACTTTTTGTTCTTGAATCAAGTCTATTAATTTATAATATAAATTGAAGGAGTGCCCTCTGGTGATCCTATTTCACTTTTCTAGATCGTCAAGAAAAATTGCCATTGTCATCCCAGAAAACCGTTGCTGTGATTTTTCCGGCTGAAATCGTTTAACTTGTATTGGAGCACATTTTCCTGCATATATGTCTCCTGTTCATCCTTTGTTGATTTTGACTTTGTAGTTGTCTATCCCAAAATTCGGCAATCGTTCCAAAACGTCTTAAAACAAATGAGTACCTAAGTGCAAGAATTCGTCTATAACGAACTTCTAAATACCCGACCCTATTTAAAATAGGGTCTATTTACCCACCACTATTATTTATTCATTGGAACTCAGTTATGTGTATGGACCTACTTGGGCCTCAGTTATTGTGGACTAAGAAGAAAATCTTTCAAACTTATTGCTAAATCTATTTTATTGTTAGAACCTTGATGTGTAGCAGTATTTTTCTAAAAGTGGGTGGAGCTCAAAACTTCGTCAAATCACAATACTGACAAAATTTTGCACAGTTGGCGGCAGTATTGTGAGGGACTTTTGAATGAACAGTTTCCCAGGCAAGACTTTCCAGAAAGAACTACTCCTAACCGGGAAGAAGTACCAGACATCCCAGTCTAAGAGGTTGGGAAAGCGGTTAAGTGCTTCAAGAAGCGAAAAGCGTTTGGCCCGCATAAGATACCCTCAGAGTTCCGGAAAAAATGGCAGACACCGTTTCCAGATGGCTCACGATTTTCATCTTCAAACTAATAAGAGGGGATTCAATGACAAATCAGTGGAGGGAAAGTTATCTTCTTCCTTTGTTCAAACGAAAACGTGATACACTAAGCTGTGACAATTACCGTTCTATCAAGCTGATATCACACATAATGAAGATCGTCGAGCGGGGGGTACTAGATACTCGACGGCGAAAAATAATAAGGCTATCTGAGTACCAGTGCGGATTTGTCGTGGGCAAATGAACCACTGAGGCAATCCAAAGTATAAGGATCATAAACGAAAAACATCGGGATGCCCTTAAAGATCTGCATATTGTACTGGTTGATATTGAAAAAGCTTTCGATAGGCTACCACGAGATCTGATATGGGTGGCGCTAAGAAAACGAGGAGTTCATATGAGAAGAAGCATTCAACGAGGAGAAGCATATTTGCAGAGACAAGAGTAAGATGTCCTTCCGGAGTCACTGATGAGTTCTTAATTAAACTCGGTGTACACTAGGGAAGCGTCCTAAGTCTTTTGATTTTCATTGTAGTCCTTGATGCTTGAAGCTGAAACTGATCTCGCACTGAAAAACCGGCCGTTAGAGTTTTTACGTTTTTCCGGAAAAAACTTTCCGTAGCTTATATTTTAGGCCTTCGTGCCAAACTTTATCAAAGGCTTGGGTTACGTCAAGAAAAGCGGTAGAACATTTCATTTTCGCTTCTAAGGCCGTCTCAATTTTATTAGTTATTCGATAGACCTGGTCAATTGTTGAATGTTTGACCCTAAAGCCGAAATGGTGATACAGAATCAATCGTCTTCCTTCAATAATTATTAATTGCAGTCATTTGAGAACAAGTTTTTTGAAAACTTTAGATATAATCGGCAAAAGCGAAATTGGTCTATATGATTTTTTTGGGGCCATCGATAAGTGAAGATCATACATCCCTGCAGCGAGCACTTGACATATGGGTGGATGTTTTAGAGGGAAATGGGTATCGTACTAGCCAAAAGAAAACATAGTACCTGTGCTACCCATTCTCTGCCCCATCCGAGCCAATAAATTAAATAGAAATGCGCTTTCCAAGTGTGAAAAGTTGAAGTACCTGGGATCTATGGACAAAAACCCCTTGTTGAAAGGGAGCCTCTACTGCAGTTGTGCGTCCGGCGCTGACATATAGTTCACAATGTTGGAAAGCGTATAAGAAATATGAGAGCCAATAAATAGCAGCTGAGAGGAAGATGCTTCGACAGCTGGAGTAACAAATCGAGATAGAATAAGAAGGACGAAGATCCGAGAAAGCCAGGAATATGTAGCACGACCGGCTCAGTTGCTTTAAAGGAGTGATCCGACAAACTCAGTCAAATAGGCAATGTCAATCAACATTGCGGCACAATCGCCAAAGAAGAGAAGGCCTAAACATTCATGGATCTCACAAATGCAACGACAACAGAATTTTCTTCGCCTCAGCGACGAAAGGATCCAAAACCGGGTGGCCTGGCAGTATATTTTGTGGTCAAATTAGCGTACCCCACAAGCGGACCATTGGAAATTCAGTTGAGTGGGAGGGTTATGATCCATCACTTCAGATCATAACCTCGCGCCCTAGAAAAAAGTAGAGGAAGTGTCTTGCAACAGGTCGAAGCGAACCAGGGCCGACTTCTCAATCATGCTGTACCTGTATGTGTTTAATTGCACTCTCACATTACAATTTTTCCTATAGTTCCCTTCTTGGGTTGCTGGTCCCCAATTGGGCGCCTCCCCAGGTGGCGGATAGGGGAATGCTCAGCAGATTTGATTATTTTTTTACTTTTCTGAATTTTTTATTTCAAAAAATTGTTATAATCAATTCTTAACATTTACAAAGTGTTAAATGGTTTCATCAATGTAAAGCGTCTCACAAATTGACGTAACAAATCCTTTGTTGAAAAAAGAGGCACATGCTTCAGAAAGTTACAAAAACGACCTTGAAAGGATAGGTGAGTGTTTTTCTCAAGCCTTAAACCACGAGAATTGTGCAGTCGATTCTCCCGTGACACAGAGAGAAAGACACTGACCTTTTGCAGATGTCCGTGTGAGGTCATTTGGTATATATTAGCCCGCAGTAGCGCCAATAAGCTGTGTTTTATCTGCCTATCGTGGTTCTTCAAAGCTTGTGGCGTGAAGTGAGCTATGATTAAGGTGAGCTATGATAAAACACTCTTGGGACGAATATGGAGAAGGGGGCTTTTTGCCATCTTGACTCTGTTATGATTTTGCTTTATGTGCATATGTCCATGAAATTAATTTCCCTTATGAAATCAATTATTTGTCTCAATGTAAATCAATTTCCATCAGTGAAAGCAGATGTATGTCAATAATGTGCGCCACCGTAATCACTCTTATAGATGCGCCATAGAAACGCTCGGTTCCTTCTAAGAACACAAATAAAGGCGAATCGTGCCAAATCTCTTCTCAGGAATATATCCCCAAATTGAAATTCAAATCAGCCACCTTTGCATATGCCTGAGCACAGATGTCTTCATTTCGAATATACCTTTGGCTGCTGCAAATCCTCTAATGCCAATTAACTCTTCCCCGGCCGTGTCGTCAAGCATGTTGCTGCCGCCTGTCGATGGCATTATTCCCTCACAAAACAGCCTGAAAACAAAGCAAGCCAAACAACATATTCCCGGGCGTATTTGCATGAGAAAGAGCACAAAGATCACCTTCCCGAATAAGATTTCAGTTCCGAAATGGCACGGTGCGCGGCGCGCGCGGTAACTACAAGAAGTCACAAGAATCTGCCGGATGATGTTTGTATATTAATTGCTAATTACTGCCGTCGAAAATGGGTCTGCCCTCCCGCACAATCAAGGGTGGCACAATTTCTGGAGCAGTATTCGAAATGAAAACAACAACAGCTCATCAATTCGCTGGTGCGTTCGCATAATTTATTCATTCTTCAACGCAGCTCCTACTTCACATAAGCCGAATTAATTACAGGTACGTGCCTGGTGGGGGTCTATATCTAGGTGGGCGTGCTTCTTTTGAGCCTATGCCTGGCTCTATGATCTCCTCCGCAAAGTGTGTGCGTTTGATACGAGCAAATAGCTTCCGCAGAAGGGAGCAAAGAAAAACCCTCTAAGCAGAGCATACATAATAATTTGCGTACGATACCTATCGTCTATCATCCATCATGCTAATCATTTTGTACTCACCATGAGCGGAAATTAATTGTGATGGTAAACGCTTGTGCCTGCACACTTGGCTCAGATACGGCCGTGTTTGCATTTGGAGGGCCTTGCTCGGGTTGTTGCTTTCATTCGCCTCTTGAGGTGGCTATATGGAGGTTTCATAACTTCTGGGGCTCATGCCTTTGTTGGTTTCTGTAAATCCAATTGAATGTCTACTTGGCGTTGAAATTGCTTTGGCAGTTCCGGAAGCTCGCCACCAACCAACAGCGAGTCGTGAGAAGAATTTTGCAGTGGTTTTGCTATTGCTTTGAAAGCATTCGTAGTTTAGTTTAGGTTAATTTTTGGAGGTCAAACGTGGGTTTGACTTTCTGGCATTCGCATTGCTCCTATTTTTGGCTAACGTTGCTCTCAACCGCCAGAGTAGTAGGTATACCCAAACCTAGTTGTTTTTATAGGATTTGATTTTCAACCAAAATTGTGCCCTTTACATTCTGTTCCCGTTTACAAAAAAAAGTCTATAGGCAGTGAAGTGAGGAGTATTGCATTAACTACACAATCGAAGGCAGTGAGAAGTGTAGAAAATCCATTGTGAAGTCCAAATGAACTCCCTTCGCAGGCAAATAAATCATCAACTCTGACGTTTGCATTTGATGGTGAAAATGAAAGCAAAAACCATGGATTGTGCTACGCATTGCACAAATCGATGCAAGAGTCATTAGCCACACTTATACGTTGTTTCGACAAATGCGAACGTCAGTTAATTACATTTTAAAGTTGACCAGAGCACTTGCGTTTGCTCACACATTGCAATCGGATTGAAGCCGATTTGTAAATGCTGATTCATCTGCTTGGGAACAATGACAGCTGCACTCTTAGCGATTCAAATTATCTAAGGCTCGTTGGGGTAGACAGTTCCTCCAGTGATTTTAAAACAGCGAATTTGCGCGATTTCAGCCATTTGGAGAGGACGACACAACCTAACGATTTGCTTCGTCTGAAATTCAGGCTTCTTTCACACTACAGTTGTGTGAGCGATTGACAGGTTTCGGAGTTAAAGTAGAAGTACTATTCAGAACTGAGTCGTGACCACAGTTTCAGTTTGGTTTGTTATATTTAAGATCTTAGATTGTTGCCGCCTCAAAAGGATCAATCATTGAATTCCGTAAATATAAAATAGTTAATAGTTAGCCTCCATAGAGAAAAAAAAGACCGTCAAGTATGAAGACATACGCGAAGCGGTCCGTCGGTTATAGGTTATAGGTTATAAGGTTATAGTCATCTATATTGGGCAGCTTGTGTAACATTCTATTTATTTATTAAAATTATTTCTGGATATATTTTACAGTCTGTAGTATATTTTTTTCGTAGTGTTCCTGTTGGGTTCTGTACTGTTTCCTATTGTTCTTATATTGGGTGATTTTATATTGGGTTTCGTTACTCTACAAATAGGCTGACAAAAAGCTTGACCGTTTCGAAAATAGAGGGAAGGACATACTCTTTCTTTGCCTTTTTTAGGATTTTTATAATTTAAAGCCCATAAAACAGCAATTTCGATTATTTTTAATTACCGTTAGATTTTTTGATCAATTTTACAACCACCTGCTAGCATTTGCCACTTTTCTCAAATTCTGCGGACATGGATTTCTGAGAAAACGGAAAAAATCTGCTGTTTTTTATTTCGCTTGTTTACATGGGCTTAAAAATTAAGGGTCGAAAACGGCAATTTTGAAACGTTTTTGATGCAGTTCGCTTGACATTACATACTTCAGCCAAATTTGAACAAGGTGGTCATAACCGTTAAGGAACTAAAAATCCTTAAAAAATAGTTTTCGAGAATTTTTTCACGTTTTTCAGTTAAATCTTCGAAGATTTTGAATAGTTTTATTTTTTTTTTTTTTCAAATCCATAAAACAACTATTTGAAGTTTTTTCCAGTTCCCGTTAGACTTTTTTCCGATAGCACAACCACAAGCACTAGCCTTGGATGTTTTTTTTATGGCCACCGGTTTATGCGCAAAAGATAAAACAAGCTCCTTTCTTATTTTGTTTTTTAAATAGGCTTCTAAAAACTTAGGTTAGAAACGGCAATTTAAAAAAATTTTAACGCTGCCTTCCTACTTTTTGTAAGCTTTGTACTTTAACCGAATCTGCAAAAGATTCTTCTAGTTAAGAAACTTGAAGACTTAAAAAATTGTTTTTGAAAATGCTTTTATGTTTTCCAGTTAAATCTCAGAAGATTTTGAAATTTCAAAATTCGCTATAATTTTCCTTGAAATTTTGAATTATTTCTGATACGTGTGATTTTTTTCATAGAATTCCACCAAAGAGCACCGGAGATAAGGCGGCGGAAACACGTTTTTTCATCCATTTTTGCGATTTTTTTTTTCGAAAATGCGTCAAAACTGCAGTACTCAAACTGTTTTTGAAAAGTATGACCTAAGCACTTGGCTTACCTTGAGTTGCTTCATACGTGTAGTCAATATTGATTTTGAGTAATAAGCCGTTCAAAAGTTATGGCCTCCAACACTTTGAAAAACGTCTGCATTTCTCAAAAACGTTTTGATATTTTCGAAAAGTTTTATTTTTTAATTAAAGCTTAGTATTTCTTAAGCCCAAGTTTCGTTTTTCTAGTTCTTGCCTACTAAATTTCTTGAAAAAAACTCTAAAAAACATTAAGTACATTTTCTCATGAAATCTCAAACTGTAATTAAACCGCAATTTGTGCTGAAAAAAAATTGTCCTCTTTGGATTCTCTGAATATTTCCGCAGCTTATACGCACACCAAATTTTGTCTTTCTACGACTTACCGTTCAGAAGTTATAAAGCGATTGGACGGACGGACAACGTAGCGATACCATACGTGGTCCTTTTTCCATTTTTGGACGGCCCGCTTAAAAGATGATGACGCCTATGATACATATGTTTAACAAGCTTTTGGGCAAAATATAAAAAGAATGCCCTTGCAAAGACATCAAGATTGTCCTAGGCGATTTTAATGTAAAGTTAGGTAGGGAGTTAGGTAACGGATTTAGGCTGTTCGACCTTGTGCGACACGTGGTGATATTTAGTATACAGTTCCCACATCTCAACAAACTTTTAAAAATAAAGTAAGCAAATTTCTCCCAACATTTCGGGCAAATATCTCCTAACATCTTGGGGCTGGTTGATTTTGAAAAAGCTTTTGATAGACTACCACGAGATCTGATATGAGTGGCGTTAAGAAAACGAGGAGTTCCAGAAACCTACGTGCGGATGATCACGGACATGTATGATGGAACAAAGACAAGAGTAAGATGTGCTTCCGGAGTCACTGATGAGCTCTTAACTAAAGTCGGTTTTCATCAGGGAACCGTCCTTAGTCCTTTGCTTTTCATTGTAGTCCTTGATTATCTGCTTGTAGGAAAACTGATGGACCCGAAAGAACATCAGTTGTTCTTCGCTGACGATGGGGCCATCATAAGAGAAGATCATACATCCCTGCAGCGAGCACTTGATATATGGATGGATGTTTCGGATGGAACCAAAAGAAGACAGGGTGCTTACCTGTGCTTACCATTCTCTGACCCACCCGAGCCAATTCCAGACATTAAATTGAATGGAAATGTGCTTCCCAAGTGTGAAAAGTTTAAGTACCTCGGTTCTATGATCAATAGCAAAGCAAACTGTGATGACGACATCAATCATCCCGTAAGCGTAGGGTGAATGAAGTGGCGAAAAAACTCCGCCATCTTTCGTGACCGAAAAATGCCCCTGTCCGGCTCTCACATTATGGTTTACAATGTTGGATAGCATATAAGAAATATGAGAGCAAATTAACGGTAGCTAAGATCGAGATCCTTCACATGACAGCAGGAGTAACAAAGCGAGATAAAATAAGAACTACGAAGATCTGATGACATGAGATAACCTCCATGTTAAAGAACCTATCTCCAGGAAAATGGAGCATGACTGGCTCAGTTCAGTTGGTGTTGACATGTCCAAAGGAGAGATCCTACAAAACCAGGCAAAAAGGCAATTTCAATCAACACTGCAGCGCAATCGCGAAAGATAGGAAGGCCTAAGCAATCATGGATCAAACAAATGCAACGACAACAGCACTTATTTGGCCTCAGTGACGAAAGGATCCAAAACCGAGTGGCTTGCCGGTATGTTTTGAGGTCAAATTGGTGTACCCCACAAGCGGGCCATTAAAGGAATGCAGTAGAGTGGGAGGGCTATAATCCATCACTTCAGATAATAACCTCACGTCTAAATGAAAAAGAAGGACCGTGAAAAATAACAAGCCTTTTTTTTCAGGTGACGATCGACGAACCCAGACCTGCGGCGTAGTAAGCACACTAACCACTACGCCATATGCCACGCCGCAGAGCGATCGTAAATGTTCCGCGGTATATAAGAAATAGCGATTTACATCGAGATCTAAGGCATCGCAACCGTGACCGACGAGAAAAGAAACTTTGCTCGCAAACTTCGCACTCGCCTTCGCGGCCATTAACCACGAAATAATCCGAACCGAACTATTGATCACACAAATCTCGCACGCAGTGCCGACTAGAACGAACAAGACCGTTGGATCTAGTGTCGTAAGAAGAAACCGCCCATAATGACGGTATTGTAGGTGCTTTCGTTGGAAGGTAGCGTACCAAGCGCGCTTACAACAGGAGCTTGAACTACTTGTTAAGGAAACTTAGTCGTAGTCTTACAAAAATTGGGGGTTTTTAGTGGGTAAGAATCGCACATTGCTCTGAGCACGCGTGGTCGATCCTCATATAGCTTATTACGGGTTTTATCTACCCACAAAAAAAAAAAAATATTTTTCACAAAGCTACTGAAGTATCTCTTACTTTTACTAAATCTAGGACTGTTGAAAGGTAAGCTTTAAGCGATAGATAGCTGTTACAAAAATTTTAAGTTCATTTTTAATTGTTAAAAAAATCTACAACATTTCGCTACTTTCAAATATTTAAATTTCTGGGAACCTTTAGCATTTATGAATGAAAGTAGACATTACAAACCAATCTAACAAAAATAATAAACCCATAAATCAACGCTGATACATTCCTTATTCTTTAAAGCTTCTTTCTCAAAAAATGACCACGTTTTGCAATATCGATGGTTATTTTATTTCCGTGTGTGGGCATGACAGCATCGATTATTCGATAAGTCAATCTACATCGGCATCACATGCGCCAATATGTACACTGATGAGCGTAGATCCAATTTCGGCCCATAAAGTAATTACTTTAAATTGTAAATATTTTCCAGTATCGACGCGGTGCCACCACCTGCTAGTTTTCCATCTCAATCGGGCTGGCTGATCCAGTTTTTAACTTAAAACAGCTCAATGAACTCGCATAAGGAAGCAGAGACACACAAGTTCAACACACGAATGCTCCGATGCACTTAAGTGATGCTTTAGTCCAGTTATGGTTGGTATTTTCGGACTTGTTTGCGCCAGTTAAACAGGCTTTCGGCTTCACCGAATTATGCTTCTCCTTGTAACGGACACAGACACACCGCACATCTCCACACCTAGCAGGTACACTCACAGCACTCCGTGATGTCTGCCGGACAGACTGACAGAGTACATTACGCTGGCTTCCATATAATTTATGCGTTGGTTGGATTGGAACTTGTACTTGGTAACGGGGATTTGGTTTCATTATCAAGGTAAGTGGAGCTACGGTGTGAAATTACATATAAATACCTTGAGCTGCAATTTGTTTGCCGGCGTATGCGTCCATTTGCGGAGCACTGACCACTGGTTTTCCTTCCAGGCCAGCATCCAGTTTAGTGCGGTGGATGCTGATCTTGCATAGTCGGTCAAGTATGGGGGAGTAGAGCATGTGTTACGGATGCGTGACTCTGTGTTGTGGTTGGTGTCTAATTAAAGCGACGCTTTTTTGCAGACGACTTTGATACCTGAATTTGCACAGAACGGAAATCCTGGAGTGGCAGTGCTCAGACAGCTGCGAAGTTGACGTGGACAGCCAAGTACTTGAAACTTGAGAAGCTATAGAGTAAGCACATGCGTATCTAGACAAACGAAGGCGACTTTGATCCAGATGGGCGAGAGAGCATCCGAGACAAGCTCAGTGGGTCAGTGTGAACATGTTTAGGTTTTATGAAAATAAAAAATTTTGGATACCTTATCCACGAATGAATCCATCAATCTATGCACAACTGCACAATTTCGACTTACATATTGTCGGCGAAGCTCCTTCAAATAGGTCAAGAGAATCAAGAGCGAGGTTATGAACTAACCCACGTTCATGGCCTCAGAAATATAGGAACGTTTGATGGACGTAATGGAAATAAGAAAAAAATTTAATCTTGGATGCTTAGCTTTTTTTGAAAGAAATTAAGAAGGTCACCTAATCCACCTCTTGTCTTGCTTCGTAACAGGAGTGACAGTTTGAACGTCAGTTAGGAGCCTGTCATTCTCTGCCCAGAGCACAAGTTTTAATAGTTTCCTTTTACCTTTTTTTCACTCGTTGATGTAAAATGTGGGATCAAATCCTCATCCTCATCCATTCCCGCAGTTAGCACCGACGGGCATATACGTAAAACATACCCGCTCGAAATCGAAGAATTGATTCGTGAAAAGAGAAGAGCGCGAGGAGATAGCAAGGCACGAGGGCCCCCCCCAGACAAAACCCTATTGAACCACCACTCTAACAAACTGAAAGGAATGTTGCTAGATCTTACAAAAAAAAAAAAAAAAAAAAAAAAATCGTGAGACCACTGAATACCTTGAAGGCTTGTCGGCGGATAGGACCTCAAACTACTCGCTGTGGAAAGCAGTTTAGTATATCAAGAAACCTATAATCCACTTGGCACCAATAAAAAAAGCTCACGGCGAATGGGCAAGAGAAGACAAAGAGAAAGCGAATTTGTTTGCTGAACATTTAGAAGAAACATTCAAGCCTTTCGACGGTCCGCCGTTGGCTGACGTTCTAAACAACAACGGGGAACCTGGTAGCTTTAGAATTTTTTTTTTTTTTTTTTTTTTTTTTTTTTTTTTGAATACTAGGATGGACGGAGACTAAAACTCCAAAATCTTTCAAAGATACCAATACGCCCACTATAGCAGGTACATAATACCGAAGTAGCCGATATTGGTTATGCCCGATTTCCACGTGCTAAAAAACCACCCATTTATGAGAGACACTATGAAACTGCCAGAACGCAGTTCATAGTAGTAAATTTTCGCTCTCTCATAATACTTCTTGACTACAACTAAGTTAACTTAACAAGTAGTTTACGCTTCCATAGTGTTGATCGCATTGGATAGGTTGCTTTCCAGTGAATGCACCTACTAAGCCGTTCATTAATGCGGCTTCACCCTACGTCGCTAGATCGAAGGGTCTTGTTCTTTGTAGTCGTCGCTCGTTGTTAACATTGTTAAGAGTCTCGTTTAGAGTACGGATCATTTCATTGTTGCAATGAACATGAAGGCGAGCATTAAGCTTTCGAGCGAAGTTTGTTACTTCTTCGCCCACGGTAGCTATTCCTAAATCTCTGTGAATATCGCTATTCCTAATATGCCATGGAGCATTCACAATTGCTCTTAGTGTTTTGTTTTGGAAAGTCTGCAACATGGACATGTTGCTCGGCTTGGTACAACCCCAAAGTTGTATACCGTATGTCCAGGACGGCTTTAACACCTGCCTGTACAAGAGCAGTTTGTTATATGTGCTTAATTTCGAAAATCTTCCGATAAGCCAATACATTTCCCTGAGCCTAATCTCGAGCTCGTCACGCTTCTTCTTTACGTGTGGTTTCCACCTTAGTTTAGCGTCCAGTGTCATCCCTAGATACTTCGCTTCATTTGCATAAGGTATTTGTACAGAATTTATGAACAGAGGCAAATTGTTAACCCTTCTGTAAGTGAAATTCACATGCGTAGACTTGTTCTCGTTAAGAGCGATTCGCCAAGTCTTCGTCCAGACACAAATTCTGTCCAATGCTCGTTGGAGGTTTCTCGTTGATGACTCGACTGATTCACCTGTTGCCAGGATGGCCGTATCGTCCGCAAACGTGGCCACGACTGTCTCGTCATCTAGAGGTATGTCTCTTGTGTAGAGCAGGAACAGGGTCGGACCGAGGACGCTTCCCTGGGGTACGCCAGCCCGAATTTGCTTGAAACTCGAGTATTCACCACTACACCTAACACGAAAGAGTCTGCTTTCAAGATAATTTTCCAATATTTTAAACATGTCTTCCGGCAAATTTTGCCGTAGCTTATATTTCAAGCCCTCGTGCCATACCTTGTCGAAGGCTTGCGATACGTCGAGGAAAGCACTTGAACATATTTTTTTCCCTTCTAAGGCTTTTTCAATTTCATGCGTTATTCTGTAGACTTGATCTGTTGTGGAATGGTTAGGTCTGAAACCGAATTGATGATCCGGGATCAAGCGTCTTTCTGCAATTATTGGTTGTAATCGCTTCAGCAGAAGTTTCTCAAATACTTTCGATATTATCGGCAGAAGCGATATGGGCCTATAAGATTTTTTATCATTTGCGCATTTCCCCGGTTTAGGAACCATAATGACTTCAGCAACTTTCCATTGTCTTGGAACGTATAGAAGTCTAAGAGAAGCGTTTATCATATAAAGTAGCTTGACTAATGCCTTTTTTGGTAGCTCTTTTAATATTTCGCCAGTGATCAGGTCGTAACCCGGGGCCTTATTATTTTTAAGTTTGCTAATTGTCTGTCGGAGTTCAACTAACGAAACTTTTTTCATTCTAAAGCTACCAGGTTCCCCGTTGTTGTTTAGAACGTCAGCCAACGGCGGACCGTCGAAAGGCTTGAATGTTTCTTCTAAATGTTCAGCGAACAAATTCGCTTTCTCTTTGTCTTCTCTTGCCCATTCGCCGTTAGCTTTTTTTATTGGTGCCGAGTGGATTATAGGTTTCTTGATATACTTAACTGCTTTCCACAGCGAGTAGTTTGAGGTCCTATCCGCCGACAAGCCTTCAAGGTATTCAGTGGTCTCACGATTTTTAAGATCTTGCAACATTCCTTTCAGTTTGTTAGAGAGGCGGTTCAATAGGGTTTTGTCTGGGGGGGCCCTCGTGCCTTGCCATCTCCTACGCGCTCTTCTCTTTTCACGAATCAATTCTTCGATTTCGAGCGGATATGTTTTACGTACATGCCCGTCGGTGCTAACTGCGTTCTTTTGGGACGAATTGTTGTTCCAAGCAGCGCTCTGAATTGCTTCAATGAATTTGTCAACTGCGGTTTCTAACTCGAAAGGAGTTTTCAATGGCACATTCAAGCCAACACCCTCCTTACAGTCCTTTCTGAAAGCGTCCCAGTTCATGTTTTTGCTAGCTAATCTAGGAGTTCTTTCTATTTTCGCCAGTCTTCCACCCATCTTCAAGATAACTCCTGAGTGGTCTGAGCAAAGATCATAACACTCTTCAATTCGCGTAAGGTATTTGGGGTACCCTTTAGCGATGAAAAAATCGACAAGGTCAGGCTTTTTATTCCTATCGGTTGGCCAATATGTTGGCTTACCCGTGGAGAAAAAGTCCACCCCACGCTTCATACTATTTTTTTTTTTTTTTTAGCTAGTAGGTAGCTTTAGGTAGCTTTAGAATGAAAAAAGTTTCGTTAGTTGAACTCCGACAGACAATTAGCAAACTTAAAAATAAGAAGGCCCCGGGTTACGACCTGATCACTGGCGAAATTTTAAAAGAGCTACCAAAAAAGGCATTAGTCAAGCTACTTTATATGATAAACGCTTTTCTTAGACTTCTATACGTTCCAAGACAATGGAAAGTTGCTGAAGTCATTATGGTTCCCAAACCGGGGAAATGCGCAAATGATAAAAAATCTTATAGGCCCATATCGCTTCTGCCGATAATATCGAAAGTATTTGAGAAACTTCTGCTGAAGCGATTACAACCAATAATTGCAGAAAGACGCTTGATCCCGGATCATCAATTCGGTTTCAGACCTAACCATTCCACAATAGATCAAGTCTACAGAATAACGCATGAAATTGAAAAAGCCTTAGAAGGGAAAAAAATATGTTCAAGTGCTTTCCTCGACGTATCGCAAGCCTTCGACAAGGTATGGCACGAGGGCTTGAAATATAAGCTACGGCAAAACTTGCCGGAAGACATGTTTAAAATATTGGAAAATTATCTTGAAAGCAGACTCTTTCGTGTTAGGTGTAGTAGTGAATACTTGAGTTTCAAGCAAATTCGGGCTGGCGTACCCCAGGGAAGCGTCCTCGGTCCGACCCTGTTCCTGCTCTACACAAGAGACATACCTCTAGATGACGAGACAGTCGTGGCCACGTTTGCGGACGATACGGCCATCCTGGCAACAGGTGAATCAGTCGAGTCATCAACGAGAAACCTCCAACGAGCATTGGACAGAATTTGTGTCTGGACGAAGACTTGGCGAATCGCTCTTAACGAGAACAAGTCTACGCATGTGAATTTCACTTACAGAAGGGTTAACAATTTGCCTCTGTTCATAAATTCTGTACAAATACCTTATGCAAATGAAGCGAAGTATCTAGGGATGACACTGGACGCCAAACTAAGGTGGAAACCACACGTAAAGAAGAAGCGTGACGAGCTCGAGATTAGGCTCAGGGAAATGTATTGGCTTATCGGAAGATTTTCGAAATTAAGCACATATAACAAACTGCTCTTGTACAGGCGGGTGTTAAAGCCGTCCTGGACATACGGTATACAACTTTGGGGTTGTACCAAGCCGAGCAACATGTCCATGTTGCAGACTTTCCAAAACAAAACACTAAGAGCAATTGTGAATGCTCCATGGTATATTAGGAATAGCGATATTCACAGAGATTTAGGAATAGCTACCGTGGGCGAAGAAGTAACAAACTTCGCTCGAAAGCTTAATGCTCGCCTTCATGTTCATTGCAACAATGAAATGATCCGTACTCTAAACGAGACTCTTAACGACGTTAACAACGAGCGACGACTACAAAGAACAAGACCCTTCGATCTAGCGACGTAGGGTGAAGCCGCATTAATGAACGGCTTAGTAGGTGCATTCACTGGAAAGCAACCTATCCAATGCGATCAACACTATGGAAGCGTAAACTACTTGTTAAGTTAACTTAGTTGTAGTCAAGAAGTATTATGAGAGAGCGAAAATTTACTACTATGAACTGCGTTCTGGCAGTTTCATAGTGTCTCTCATAAATGGGTGGTTTTTTAGCACGTGGAAATCGGGCATAACCAATATCGGCTACTTCGGTATTATGTACCTGCTATAGTGGGCGTATTGGTATCTTTGAAAGATTTTGGAGTTTTAGTCTCCGTCCATCCTAGTATTCAAAAAAAAAAAAAAAATCCATTCCCTTATCTTAGTATAATCCCCTTGTAGGTATGAAAGGCAGGACACTCGGCTTTTGGAATGCTTTATCACTAAGGGCAATTGAACTCAACTTTTTGTTGCATTTTTGTTTTTCAATAAGTTATGAAAAAGTTACTCTTTTGTTAATGTCATAAAGGGGCTGGATGACCCGAAATCAAGAACTTCCAAAAGTCGTTGCCGTAAGTATGTGCCGCCTGATTGTGAAAAGAGTATAAAAGTCCCTTGTATGATTGTGCTATGAGTGCTTAGGTAAAAGGTGCCAGAAAATGCTTTTTTAAGATGTGGCAATAAGAAGCGGCATTGACTTAAGAGAGTTGAATCAAAGAAGTGGGTGAGGAAAGTCTTTAGGCTCAAGGAGATCTTAAAGTTCAGTGATCGAACCTAAAACAAATTTGACAGACTTACTATGTGGAAACTTTTTAAAATAGTGGACTTTTTTAGCAACTGTTCAATGAGGGAGTCAAGGCAGTTGAAAGCACGAAGGAGATTGCATTCTGCACCTGGACATAGAGTGTGCTTTTGATAATACTGGATATATAATTCTATATCAATTCCTTTGATCCACAGAGATATTGACTAATCTACAATTTATAAACTGGACCAATGCAATGCTCGAAAATCATCACTACTTCATGACTTGATGAATCACTACTTCATCATGACTAATAGCGGTATGAGTCTCTGCCATAAGAGGCATACCCAAAATTACTTACTCTTGCTATTTTCGCCCCAAACTGAAGTCTTTGATGGGCTTCGGCGACCTGATTCACAAGTTAATTTATTAAGGGCTGAACAATATTAGTTATGCCGTTGACCTATAGTCATAATCATTATGGACGAAGAGTTTAACGAAGTTACCTCACGTATGCAAAAAGCCTTTAAGACAGTCCTAGACTGGTGAACTAGAAAAACGCCTCTCCAAAAACCTAATTTAGGATGTCAGTCCCCTTCACTAATAAAAACTAGTAGGCGTGTTACAATCCATTTATAGTACAGGAATTTTAGGAAAAGAATAGGCTCTTCTTCGGAAAAACTTTGGTATTCATTTACCTTGCAGCCTTCCAAATGAGTTGCAAAAGGTCCCCGCAATTCTGTCGCCCGAATAACTTTTTACAGCCAAAGAATCGAAAAAAAAATCATTTTTTCGGTTTTTGTTAAATACCTATCATCGTAAGCTCTATTATCAAAGGTGCCTACATCCATAAACATCCACAGCCAACCGGCTATGAAATCTTAACACGCATATTGTTGACTCCAATGTCATGTTCATACTGCTTCAATACCCTAGAGACAAGCCTAGTTCAAGGAACAAGAGCAAACTGTGATATGAGTCTCTGATCATGAAGGTATGAACGCAAATGTTAAAGCCGACGCACTACAGCTAAAAAGGACACAGAATCCGCTTTTAAGGGATCTGACTTTTCTGGGTAGGGGCTATATATGAAGCTTTGAACAACTGGGAGTATATAAAAGGCATTTTATATTATTGGTGGACACCCCAGGCCTTACAGGCCAAAAACAGGCCATTCAGCTATCTTCCACATAAATATACAAAACGTCCGTGTAAATTATACATTTTTTCTTCACAAAACAAATGAGAAACGAAAGTATAAAAATTACCTCGGCAAACGTTATTAATTTCAAACGAAACATAGATAAGCTCCTAGCCTAAACTGTGCTGGCGTTCACGGTACAAAATACCACGTTAGGTCAAGGGTCAATATTCGAGTCAGAAGCGTAAAAGTGATGGACAATACAAAGAGCATGAAGAAGAAAATCCACTTACAGTATTGATAAAGTTATGCTTTAGTTTACTCGAGAAAGACTAGTGAGTGCGGGGCTTAGACGAATCATTGGATACCCCGCATCCCACTTAGTCCTTTGTCAGTCTCTGTCTTAACACGTTAAACGTTCCGAACGGCATTTTAAGAAGTTTTTCAAGACAAATGATACTCTCGGAGGGCTTGTCAGAGCCTCGCAGAGGTGGGGACAGTGAGAAAGAACAAGTCTTTTTTTAGTAGAAGTTGCTGTAGAAAACGCCCCCAAAAATTAACATGGTGATTTCTTCTTCGTGGTTTTAATTAATCTCATATGAAAACATCATTCACCTTCTCGGTCAGCTAAGCAGCCCTCAAAGCGCTTAACTCATTTATCATAGAATTTGAAGCATGTCCCGGAAACTATACATATGGCCAGGCTATCCAAGAATTTGGTAAGAAAAGCCTATTCCTTCTTCTTTGGATCCGAGCCCAAAACAGCTTCGACGGCAACGAAACAGCGATTCTCCATAGCTAAGGTAGGTGCCACAACACCACTCATAGAACATTAATCGAATCCAACAAAGTCATATCGCACCTAGACAGAATTGCTTCTAAATTTGATTTAAGGGTGATTTTAAGTCGTCTGTCTGTCGGTAGTTTTTAGCTTAGCTAGGATTTTGAAAAATTATATCTGCGCTTTCTAGGTCCCAAAGCTGTACAAGTGTAAACATTTTCAACACGAAACACCATTGGAGCTAAATCAAAGCCAAAAAATGTTGAATTATGTTTACAATTTTTGATTTTACATTGTTTTTTTTTTTTTTGTGTGCTGTCCGTCCGTCTGTATGTGTAACGGCTTTGGATCTTCAAAATCCAGCTAGTGAACTGCAACACAGAAAAAAGTTGCAATGTAAAATCAAAATGAAAAATTATTGTTTGTAAAAGATAGCATTTTTTTTACTAGGTTCACTTTGATCCAAAATTGTTAACTTTTAAAATAAAATTTTATGTATGGTAGAAATAATATGAATGCTCCTTAATTTAACATACAAACATACATATTAAACATTATTATTGCCATATGTATCGATATCGTGTTACACTATGTTTTCACCAGAGCTCATGAGATCATTTCGAAACATATTTCGAAATACGACCATATTTCCCATACTGATTCTCATTATGAAATCCTCTGAGTTGTGCCAACTACAGAGGCATTAGTCTTCTTAACATCGCACACAAGACTTTTCTGCTATACTGTGTGAACGCCTGAAGCCGTTTGTCAACAATCTGATAGGCACATTATCAGTGTGGCTTTAGGCCAGGGAAGTCCACCATCGAATCAAATATTCACACTGCAGCAGATCTCTGAGAAAACCCAGAATTTGAAAATCGATACACACCATATCTTTTCATCGTATTCAAGGCCGCGTATGACAGCATCTATAGAGAAGAGCTATATAGCGCAATGTCTAGTTTTGGCATCCCTTCCAAACTTGTCAGTCTGTGCAGGATGACGATGGGAAATTTACGTTGTTCCGACATGGTCCGGCAAAGACCTCACCAACCCCTTTGATGTCAAAAAAGGATTTAGACAAGGCGACGCGCTGTCATGCGACTTCTTTAACACCATACTTGAGAGAATTGTGCAGAACTCCCGCGCCAACACCAGAGGTACAATTTTCCAAAAGTCCGTTAAGGAAAAAAGAATGTCCAAAAGAATGTCATCAAAAAAAGCACCCAACACCCAAAACTTCACCATCGACAGCTTTAACTTTGAGTTATTTAGGGACTTTGTCTACCTGGGTCCCGCTATCAATTCAGACAATGACACCAGCGCTGAAATAAAACGAAGGATAACTCTTGCCAATCGCTGTTTCTTTGGGTTAAGAAGGCAATTGAGTAGCAAAGCCCTCTCTCGAGCAACTAAAGTGTCCATGTATTTATAAGACCCTCATCATCCTAGTTCTGCTTTACGCTGCAGAATCATGAACCCTGTCAAAGGCGGATGAAAACACTTTAGGCTGCTTCGAGAGGAAAATTCTTCGGACGATTAACGGTCCCGTCTGCATAGACAGAGAGTGGCGGAGGAGATATAACATCCAACTGTACGGGTTGTACAGCTATACCGACCAAGCAAAAAGAGTCAAAACACAACGTCAACAATGGCTGAGCGGATGAGCACCAACGCCCCGGCCCGGAAAATCTTTGAATCCACACCGTAGGGACGGCGCAGTAAAGGAGCACCAAGACTCAGTAACGCACGCAAGTGGAAGGGGACCTCAGCCAACTTCGAGTGCGAAACTGGGGACGGCAAGCTTGAGACTGAGCTGGCTGGCGAAGCTTGTTGGCTGAGGCCCAGTTCCACCCCGGACTGTAGCGCCACCTAAGTGAGTAAGTAACTATATGATACTTACATCGCTTTGAGCGACGTTTTTATTTTTGACAAAAAATATTTTTGACAGCAAAAGTCAGTGCTATGACCCGTAGTATTAAAATGATACTGCTTATTTTTAAATTAATCTCAAATAATGTCAAAATAAAATATTTGACTTTTGGATGCCTGCTTTGAATTTTTTCATGTTAAAACGAATGTGAAATACGAACTCGAAATTGTACTTTTTTAAATTTTCCGTTATTTGCCTAGCATTGCGAGCATATCCGTCTTAAATTGGTTTCATGTTAAAAGAACATTGGTTGGCGAGAATCAAAGTTGAAACCATCCGTTGACAGCTACGCCCACTTCAATGTGAAAGAACTTCTAATTTACATTTCAACGGCACTTTGGGTTCGAGAAAAATTTTACTGTCGGAGGGCTTATCAGACCCTCGCGGAGGAGGGGACTGTAAAAAAGAACGAGTCCTTTTTTCAGGTGGCAGAGGTAGAATTTGAACTCAGACCAAACCATTACGCCACGGCCATCTACATAACCTACACATAGAGCTATTTGCTCAAAAAATTACATAGATTACAAATTACAGCTAACATCTGAAAGATTTTTATAAAAGCTGTGCGATAAAATTTACATCGTTTAGAAAACAAAAAATTCTCTGAATCGGCTTAGTTTTGTTTTTGCAATTAAAATCCCATTAAATCTAGCTCATTATTACAATTTTTTTTAATGATATCACGTTTTGGTCATGTATGTATGACCCGAATCAACCCAGCCCAACCCAACCGAGCTCATAATGGGTTTCCAATTTTAGCTTCCAGATAGTTAAGCTTGTTTACAAAAATAAATGACAAAGCATTGAATATTGCAAGACACGCTCGAGTGCATTTGAAATTCGATCACCAATAGCACGCTCACAAACAGTATCTAATCACCACAACAATAGAAACCCTAGTCTCAGCACCCGCAGAATTGAACTTTACCATATCACGTGGCTTTGGGTAAAGCGCAGATTACAAGTCGAAAACAATTATTGTTTGTGTTGCCTTTTTCAAATAGCGTGTTCTGAACCGAGTCCAATTGGATTGCTTTTTAGATTTAGCGAATGTAGATAAGTTTACTTTCGTTCGCCTAACTAAGGGTAGCCAAGCCCTTTTGAACCCGAAAACAACGAAATAAAACAGCGAAATTATAGGGTAACAAATTAAAAATATGAGAATTGAGAGGGATCAGTTGGAATGATCTTATTGTAAACTAAATAACTACAAAAAAAGTACATACCTGAATCAAAACAGATCCGCGAATTAAATGTAATTTGACAGTTAGATGACGAAATGCCTTGCTGGTGAATCTATGCTCAACTTTCTTATGTTGTAGTCCCCATACGTCACTGCAAACCCCACCACCTGTTGTCAAATGCAATACAAGTCCTAAAAAAAAAGTAAACAATTCCCATCGTCACTTTTCATTTATTTTCCTGACATTGGAAACGTATCCTAGCAAAAATTTCGCCCAGCCTCTTGTATACACAACACAGATTGTCTGCGTCACGACTTTCCTAAAATAGATCACGCTTAGGTCTATTTAGCCTGGCAAGTGAGTCAGTTGAAATCATTTTGGGAATTCTTGGCAACAACCAACATCACGTCGCTCTCATGACACGGATCTATTGCACTTTTGCAATGCAAACGATAATTTGTACAAAAAATGCATCATGACCAGGCAAAAGAAATTATCTAGTTTGCCAATTTGCTTGGTTACACTTACAGTATGAGACCGTGTTTGAGAAAAATTTAAAATTAGTGGGAAATCGTAAAAATTTTTATTTCGTTAAATAAATCTCTCACGCGCTGCAACACGATACATGATGTGAGAAATGCCAAACAGCCTTCTGCTAAGATGGGAAATCATGTTAAATACTAAAGACCTGGCTATTGTCATTTCAAACTGTTTGGGAATGTTGCGAAAAAAAAATTAAATTTTTTGTAAGACAATTTCCTGCATTTTTACGGCCGAATGAACGCGTACAATTTAAATAAAATTATTCAGTCATAGAGAAAGATCTGTCTGTTGTGGTCAGAGCAATTGTGAAGTAACAGTGTTGATTGTCTTTAGGAGTGACGTGACGAGGCGTTGATGGATTAAAGACAGATGGATTGACGTTAATAGTCATTAATGCCTTACCCTTAAAGCTGTAAGAAGAAAAAAAGAGTTTTTACTCATAGACCTACTTGATACAGTTGAAGACCTAAAATTCATTTTGTGGTATATGAGACTGAAAATAGTGATTGGAGCATTTGCTACCGAAAACATTAGATTATGTTTAAAATTTTTAAATTAGCAGAAACTTACACTCTAAAAGTCAGACACCATCAATTTTTCTCAATATTAAAGGTCATATAAAATTACTGAAAGTATCACGTAATTACCTGCGTAATGACCTGCCACCTACTCTACACTATTTGGGCTTCCACGACATTGCAAACGCTTCCAGTTCCACCGAAAGGGCCGGATTGCTTGGCCTTTACAATTCCATCTTCCGCGATCATTGGAACTGCTTCTAGTCCCGTCTAAGCGCCAGCGGCGACCGCGATTGCCTTAACTGTAAAAGAAAAGCTGAGGTCCTTGTCTCGAGTGTTGAGATCTGGCGATAAAGTGTAGCAAATGTAAAGCAGCTACCAACTGGGGCAGCTCACAAGCTTTTGAGAAGCTTTGTCTGATTTCGAGCTCTGCATTAAACTTCTATAACTTTTATAACAGGGGAAATAACCCCCCTTTGTTAGGATATAAAGACGGGCATCGCTATCAAACCATTGCTTAAAACTTTTTGATATACAGGTAGCCTAGAGGCAAGAAAGATTTTTCAAAACCAAAAATTAACAAAATCATAGAAGTTTAATAAAGAACAAAAGAGGATTGAAACTTGTGGTCCAGGCAGAGGCAGAACTCAAGACCAAGAATCTCATATAGAGCTTAAAAGAATCTTCAAAAAGGAGATCTACTGAGAAAAATTGTGGAAGACTTCCTTTGTATCAATCGTAAGCACAACCAATCGGTTGAAGAACTAACTCTCTAGAACGTCAGCAGACACCGATGTGTTACGTCAGGAAGAAGGAAGCGCTGGCTGTGCTAACGAAAGCTCACTTCCCATTCTTATGATACACAGATGCGGATTGGAGAAAGAAGAAGAGATCAAGGCAGTCTAATCTTTGAAATAAGTTTGGCCTGTGCGATTAAGTGCTCCCAACAAAACACAATGGACCGCCGCTTGTCCTACGAGGGGAGCGATGGATCGTTATAAGACCATGGAATAATGTCATGCACTGCTTAGGGCTTTGCTGCGTTATCAAAGCTTAAATAGAATTTCGAGCGATATTTATTCTGAAAGCAGGAACGGCTTGTTAAGGCCTCCATAGTTAACAAGGTTGTTTTCGTTTCAGCTGAAGTCAAAAGAGCGGCTTATTCTAATAGATATTGGTGTAGAATCAGTGACGAAAAATAAGCAAATAATAAGTATGGTAGAGTACCTGTGCTGTAAATAAAAACATTTTGTAATTGTTACTAAAGTTTAAGGTCTCAATCTTCCTAGCATATAGAAAATTTATTAAAATTCTCTAATATAAAAAAAGTACAGATTACGCCAAAACCAAAGCTAAAGCTACCAATTTAAGCCTCCTCAGATTTCTCCAAGAACAAAAATGATAAAACAAAACAAAACAAAATCTCGAATTATTGTACCTACATTTACACACACATGTTTGAGAACATTCCGAAAATTGGCGACGAATTTCTACAATATAGCTATGGCCAAACAGTGAAATATGTATAGGGTGGCATGCTGCCCCCCCGCAACCCCTTGCCAGGCTTTTTTTTTACCTTAATTGACCTTAATGTACCTACATTTACACACATATGTTTGAGAACATTCTAAAAATTGGCGGCGAACTTCCACGATATATGGCCAAACAGTGAAATATGTATGGGGTGGCATGCTGCCCCGCTTCAACCCCCTGCCAGGCAAAAAAAACTGCCATGCCTCCAAAAAGTGGGCGGGATACAAAAATGTAGCAGTTGAATGCTTCATACTAGGTGGTTGCATACATTTTGGCCTAAGACTCCGCCTTTTTATACCCCATCCCATAGGATAGGAGGTATATTAAGTTTGTCACATAGTTTGTAACACGGTGAAATAATAATGGTAGGCCCCCAAGACCTTAAGGGCATATGATCGAGACCGAATTCTGAATCGAATGAGCCATGTCCGTCCGTCCGTCCGTCTGTATGTCACATGTTTTTAGGCCTTAAATTTTGAGCTAGGGTTCTGAAACTTCGTACGTCAGGTGCACGTCATGCGAAGCAGTACAAGTGTAAAAAATTGAAATCCGCCCAAAGACACGCGCACAATCGGTCTAAATATGCAACTACCTCCAGATTTTTCAAAACTATAAGACGTTCTAAAAGGCTGAAATTTGACATTTAGCATCTCTTTGTGAAGATAAGACACAAAAAAGACAAATTTAATTGGTAAACCTCCTCTAGTGGGCGTGGCATCTATTTTAAGGGTAAATTTTCAATGCTCGAAATTGAAAAAAATTTGCTTAATATTTTATGTAGAAAACGCTTAGTTCCACATTTTTATACAAGGCTTTGGGCCCCGCCCACATTTAAAAGCAGAATTGAAGAAAAACCTAAAATTTTCCAGAAAAACTTAATTTCGCCTACACTTGAGCCTAATTTAGGAAAGCATGAAACAAAAATCCAGATTTTGTTCATATAAAGTTTTTAGCCACGCCCCCTTTTAGTGGTCGATTTTTCAAAAATATTGAATTTGAACCAAAAAATTGCATTTTTACGTACAATTAGGTGTAGCTTGGAAATATCTGTGGAAATATCTTATAATTAATAGTTTGAAATTAGGGGCGGTTTGACCACGCCCCTTTCGAAGTTTGCATTACTTATAATACACATATAATACACATAATACACATAATATTATTAATATACTTATGCCATCAGCATTTTACAATGTGGGATAGGATGGGGTATTCAACGGTCCGTTTTACGGACTGTGGCTTCTGCGTACACACAGTAGCACTTACTCACTGGTTAACTTAAAAAAATCACTTTTTAACGCCACGCAGACAAAAGTGGGCGGAGGCACATACTACAAATACATGAAAGGTAGAAAATGTAATGTCAACAACTTTTGTTTAAAAAATTTTTAGTCAACTTTCCTATATATTTACTGAAAAACAGTCATTTTAAGCTAAAATCCCTTAAAAAAGTGGGCGAGGTCAATGAAAAGGCTCAACTTTTTTGGCTACTTCAAAGACAATTGCATACCAAAAATGAATGCGCTAGCGCCATTGTATGTAGCTAAAATTTAGAAAAAGTATTTTTTAAAATTGGAGATGGTCGCACATACAGGCCTGTAGTGGGCGTATCTGTGGGCGGATTCAGCTAATTTTCAAACTTGATCTGGTCCAATGGACTTCCAGCCCACTTATCAATTTACAGCTTTCTACTTTAAAATTTAAGACCTAAAAGTTGTTTACATACGGACGGACGGACATAGCTTAATCGATTCTCCCGTCGGTCCCATTGATGTCTCTAAAAGGTCTTAGGGGTCTACGGTGATTATTTCACTGCGTTACAAACTATACTCCATACATCAAACTTAATATACCCTGGGTCGAATATAAAAACTCTCGAAATACTTTTTTGTACTCGAGATTTCGTCTTTCGAGATTTTTGTTAATTCGAGATTTTATAAAATATTTCGAAATTTTTGTCATTCGAGATTTTTGTCGTTCGAGATAGCGTCATGATCCCCTCCGCGATAGTTTCCAATGCGAACAACTGGTGCGTGTAATTTTTGGTAGCCGGGTATAGCGTTCGCGCCCGTCGCGTCGACCCAAAAAAAAAATTTCGCTTCATCGGTAGCGCTTAGATGTTGATTTCTTTTTTGGGTAATAGTTGTCCTAAACGGTCCTAATCCTAGATCTTGGTTAGAAATTCATAAGAGCGTCTCTTTCAAAAAGAGTTTAAATTCAATTCTCTCAGAAATCAGTAAAAGTAAAGCAGGTGGATTTTACACTATGCGCCTCAAAGACTTTAGGTGAAGAAAAAAGTTGTTGCACATATCGAAAAGCTATGCTACCAGTAGCCAGCCAGCTCTTGGAATCAAACGAGATTATTGTATAATCTCAAGCATTGGTGTATAATTTTCGCCCATCTTTTTGTTGGAAAGTTATACGTATAACCAGCAGCAGTTAGTTTGATGTATTTTTTTGCATCTCCATGCGGATTGTTTTCTCACGGATTATGGTATCGCATCAAGTGCTCTCAGCCATTGCATAAGGCACTTCTGGTTTGCATGCAACCCACTCAGCCAAGACTGTAATTTCGAGATTGTAATGTGATTATAACAATATTTGTGATTATCTGCTTAGAGCGTGGGTTCGTGTTTCCTGCTTTACTGATTAGCGTTGCGTTTCAAAGCTCTCTTTAGAGTTTATACTGCAATAATAATTCTAGGCTAGACAGAATGGCTTGAAATTACCTATACAATTACCTAACGCTAATTTATCGCACAGTGCCTTCCTCAGAAACGAACTGGTCAATTATCTGAAGATAAGAACACAAAAAAAACTCTATTGAAAATCGGACATAAGGAAGTTCAAAAAAGTAGATATGTTTTCGTGCGCTACATGCGCTATATGCACATTGGATTTATAATACTTATGTACCAAAAATCTAAACTCCTAAAACACATTTTTTTGTTTGTCTTCTAATTCACTTAAGATTTTTGCGCATGTAATCTCTTTTAATTCAATAATCAAAATGAACAAACAAAAGGCCAAAGCATAATTGAATGGAATAATAAGAAACTCACGGAGGATAGAACAGCGTGTTTATACGGATAAACACAAAAATAAAGTGAAAATGAAATCTAATTAAGCTTGCTTAATTGTATACTTGTATCTAGATATTATTTACCAACGTATAGGGTAGGTACTCGTTTTTTATCTGTTGAGTGTAGTTTTGATTATTGGTTATGCTTTCACTGATAACATTTCGATGAGAGGTCAAAGAAATGTTTTTTTTACTCAAGCCATGGTAAATTCAATTTGTGCAATACTTAGTTGTGCTGTGAAGTAATAACAGCGATATCAAAGACTTTAAAGGGATGGTCGAAACGGACAGTTGATTTGATTATGAGACATCTAATCCAACTACACGTACGTCTGTTTGTGTGTGTGATCTGTCGTAGTTGACCAAACGGTAGGTACCTATATACGGGCCAAAATTATGTAAGATTTTGGGAGTTTTATGGGAGTTGTTAAAAATGATGATACCCATAATGTAAACTTCAAAGGAATTTGGACAGCCATTTGGTGCATGTTTAAAAAATGTTGTTGAAGGAAAGAAACAAAGGGAATAAAATAACGAGTGATGTCGCTCCTCGCTTTTCTGATCTTCCTTTACCTACATACCGTGCGTCAGGTATAAAAGGGCAAACTTCGAAATAAATATCGAAAAGTTTAATAGGTGTTTCTTTACCAAAAAAAGAAAAATCTCAATCGTTTCACTAAAATTTGTCCAAGACTTTGACGAGATATGATCAAGACCGACAGGTTAGTTTATTAACTCAAATCCCTCCGTCCGTCTCTCTGTTCGTTGGTGAAGTTTTAAGGTCTTAAGTTAGAATGTAGCTTGGTTCACTTTTAGTACAGGCAAAGTATGATAATTGGTAAGATCCACCCACAGCCACGCCCATTATTGGATTGGTTGACAGACAACCTAAAATTTACATTTTATTTCAAAATGCCTTCTTGTTCAGCACACAAAAAAAATTGAGTTACAGCAAATGGCATAGATGTGGGGAGGGTAGAGAAAGGGGAATACCGAATAATCAAATGAAACACTTTCTTTTAGTTAAAAATTCAATTAGTTTTATTCACTTTAGGATAAGTTTGTAAGACTAAGTTAATTTAGGCTTTTAAAAGTTGGTTTTAAAGGGTTTTAATTTATTAAAAGGGTTAGATAAAAGTTATCGCGGTTTCGTAGCGGTTCGTTTCGAGGGTTAAGACTTTCCGTCGCGTATCGTTTCTGCTGCTTAACTGTGTTGCAGTCTCTCTTCTTTTTGGCAAGATAAATCGAATGATGCTGATGACGATGATGATAACTGTGTGGTTGGTCAGTCTCTCTTCCTTGATGATGATGACGATGATGATGACAGATCTAGGGTTGAGCGCATAGGCATATTATGCCTACATCCGGCCATCCTGTATTAATCTGACTCGCAGATGTCAGTGTCTTCATCTTCTTCTTCTACCCACGGCTTCATCAAATCAGCCGCAGACGACGTTCTGTTTGGGCCTTCATGGTCACCGACTTTAGATACTTCATAGCGGTCGTTGCGCCGAATTTTCGTAACCTCGTATGGACCCAAAAACTTTGGTTGCACTTTGAGGTCGGGCCCAAATTGCGTTCGTTGAATTGCGACTAAATCGTGCACAGCATACTTCCTGGCTGGCTTACGGCGTTTATTGTACTGCAGTTTATTTTCTTCTTGAATTCGTTCGATTTGTGCCTTCGCTTGTCTTCTTAGCTCGATTCTTTCTGTCTCAAATTGCTCCCGAATCTCCTCCTCTAGCATCTCGGCTAACCTCGTGTCTTCATCGCCTCGCATCGGCACACCAAACAAGAGTTTAAAAGGCGATCTATTCGTTGCTCTTGTCACCGTTGAGTTGATAAACTTTTGAAGCTTTGGAGCGTGTTGATACCATTTCAGTGGGTTGTCTACGGACAATTTCGTTAGCGATGGTACTATGATCCCGTTCATTCTCTCGACTTGTCCATTACCTCGAGGGACTCCGGTTGTAATTTGAATATGAGATATGTTTCGTTGTTCGCAATACTCCTTAAATTTGTTTGAACTGAACGCCGGCCCTTTGTCGGTTATTATTCGTGCAGGGTTGCCGAAGATGGTTTCTAAAAATAGCAACTTTGTTAAAACCTCTTCCGTTGTTGTTGATTTGACTGGAAAAATCCAAACGAACTTAGTAAAAGCATCGGTAATTACGAAAAGATGTTTGTAGTTTTTTGCAGTAGATGGCATAGGTCCAAGATGATCCATGTGAAAGGTGTGTAATGGTATATCCACCTTTGTTATCGGATTAAGATATCCTTCCTGCTTACCTCCTTTTTTCGCTCCTAGGATACAGGGCACACAACTGGCTAAAACTTCCTTAATTTTCTTGCTCATATTCGGGAAATAAAAATTTTGGCTTATACGAGTTTGTACTTTGTCCGCGCTAAAATGACCGATGTCGTGTACACTTCGCACTATTTCTCTTTGCAGGACCTTTGGGACAACAAGAAGATAGGCTCCGTCGATGAACCGATAAAGCACTCCATTCCGGTTTATATAGTCCTCATACTGCTCGCGCTGAAGAATGTTGAGTATAAGTTGACAGGTTTCATCTCTTCCTTGGGCTTTCTTGATTCTATGGAGAATGCCCGTATCCACTGCAGAAATTGTCAGAACTCGACTTAACGCATCAACGTGTTGCATACACTTTCCTGGTCTGTGATGCACCGTGCAATTGAACTCCTCTAAAAGCAGCGCCCATCTTGCAACTCGAGTACATAGTTCCTTCTTTGCCATTGTTAACTGAAACGCTTTACAGTCCGTAAAGATCTTAAACTCTAGGCCCAGCAAGTAAACGCGTAATTTCTTAACCGAACGTGTTATCGCTAATACCTCCAATTTGTAGCTGCTGTACTTCTCTTTAGCAGGTTTAGTCTTAAAGCTTAGGTAGAAGACCGGATGCAATGCGTTGTCGTGTCGCTGAAGCAAGACTGCAGCAAGACCAACTTTGCTTGCGTCAGTATGCAATTCCGTGTACAACCTCGGATTAAAGAGCTTCAGGACTGGCTCCTGACACAGAAGCTCTTTCAGCTCCAAATATGCGTTTCTTTGCTCCTGGCCAAAGTTAAAAGCGAGCGAACTTTTTCTTGTCATGTCGGACAAGGGCTTAGCAATGCGTGAGTAATTCGGTATAAATTTTCTAAAAAATCCTGTTAAACCAAGAAAACTCTGAAGATCTTTTAAGCATTTCGGCTCGGGGAAGTTTCGAACGGCTTTGGTTTTTTCGTGTGAAGGCCGAATCGATCCATCTTCTACGATATGCCCCAGAAATTCGATTGTTCGCGTCACAAAACTACATTTTTCCCATTTTATTATTAATCTGTTTGATTCCGCGACGTTTAAAACAAGTTTCAAGGCTTTTAAGTTATCGTCTTCACTTTTCGATGGGATTATTAAATCGTCCATATAAATAAGCAAGATCTTCTTTTGGACTAGCTCTTTGAAAACCGTATTTATGAAACGCTGAAAAACCGACGGCGAATTACAGAGACCAAATGGAACTTTGCAGAATTCGTATTGGGCATCTGGTGTAACGAATGATGTAAACTTTCGGCTTTCGGGATGAATATCGACGTGAAAGAAGCCGTTTTTAAGGTCTAGAGTCGAGAAAACACGCGCGTCATACAATTCCTCTAGGATGTCTTCGATGACCGGTAAAGGGTATCTGTCTTTGACAATTTTGGAGTTCAATTTTCGATAGTCCACGCAAAGTCTATAGCTGCCGTCCTTTTTCTTTGCAAGGACAATCGGGCTAGAAAAATTAGAGTTACTTGGCACAATTATCCCTTCCGACAGCCACTCCGATATTTGCGAAGCCACTACCTCTTTTTCCGCGGGCGCAAGTCTTCTAGGGCGATGAAATACCGGCTTCTCATCTTCTAATAAAATTTGCATTTCTACACACGATGACTGCGGTTTTCGGGGCTTGTATGATTCAACTAAACTCGCGATTGTTTTTCTTATTTGCGTATTTTTGATTATGTCTATATTGTATACTTTTTTACTATCTAGGGATTCCGTATCAATTTCGTTTATATCGTTTTCGTAAATCGTTTCGTTATTTTTTTTGTTATCTTTACGTTTAAAGTTCACGTTTCCGCTTTCGATTACCATATCCGCATATTGTAAAATTTCCGTACCGATAATTACATTTTCAGACATCCACTCATCGTTCACAACATCAAAAGTTAAGATGTAGGGCATCTCATCGACAACAACTACCATTTTCACTGCGCCTATTGATTTATAAACTGTTTGTCCTATTCCTGTTAGCAATGTACCCGCACTATCAAATTGTTTGTTCAACTTTAAAAACACAGAGTTTTTTATGAGGCATAGCTGGCTACCCGTATCAAATAATGCAACTAGCGGAAGTGCATCTATCTTAATTTGCACACGAACGTTGGGAGAAGAAACCCTATGCACCGTGGACGACCGCGGGGTCTGGCCCTTTTTGGGACAATTCCTTGACAAATGGCCAAAGTCATTGCAATTAAAGCAACGGGGTCCCTTCGCTTTATGAGGACATATGCTGGAAGAATGCCCTTTAGCCCCACATGTAACACAACAGTTTTTGGAGCTGTGTGTCTTGCGATGGACTACCCGATTTTTGATTATCACCTTCGTTTCTGAGAGATGGCAATGAAAAACTTGATTTTTGAGCGCGGTCTACATTTCGTTGCTTTTGCATTTGAAGTTTCATTTCATCGTAAATTTTAAATTTCGACTTTAAATCTTCGAACGTATTTGCTTCGTACAAGATAGTTTTGTTAGAAATACTGTCGTTTATACCAGACACGATGTAAGAAAGCAAAGATTCCTCGTCGACATTACCCCTATTTGCGATCAACTTCATTTGAAACATATATTCCAAATAAGATTCATTACTGTCTTTACGTCGTGACTCTAACTGACGATGAGTCGATAAATCCGAAACACTTTGAGCAAACTCTTTTTCTAGCGTTGATTTCAACTCTTTCCACGAATGAATGTTTTCCCCGGATTCAATAGCTAATTTCGCGGCACCTCTCAATAACCGTCTCGCGTATAGATAACGTTGTATATCGTTCCACTGGCACACCGTCGAAATGTCCTCAAATTCCTTTAACCAACAACTAACATCTTTTCCGCTTTCCCCATTAAACGGTTCTAATGAGTCTTTCACGTCTTTAAACACAAAATTATTTTGCGCCATTTTAAAAGGAATTTGATTATTGTCTGTTTCAAACTTTTTGTCGCCACTGTCTTTTTTTAAACCGTCGGCGTCGTCGGCGATGGTTGAGATTGCGTGGCTTTGCTTGCTGCTATCACTCTCGCACTCCCCGTTACCCGTTTCTTTATCACCGTCTTCACGACTAATTTCCTCGTCTGTACCTTCCTCTCGTTCCACCCCTTCTAAAGACTGTTCAAGATCAGAGTCTAAGGCACCTTTTAATCGTTCGATTAAATCTTGTTTAAGCCTATAGCTATGCGAAAGACCCTTTTCTTTTAATAGACTCTGTAACTGCTTTGTCGATAAGTCTTCAATATTCATTTAGAAATAGATCTTTTTATTTTAATAAAGAAATGCATGCGATACTTATCGTTTTTGTGGCTTTCCTATGTCTGTAAATGACAATTGCATTTGCCGTTTTTTTTTTTTATATTAATGTCGATGGCTGTGTTAAAAAGCTAACGTTTCCTGCTCACAAATCACTAACACTAGTCAAACGATCACTTATCGAAGATCGCTTTTTTATATAATTTATTTAAATTCTATATCACCATGCAGTAGCGTGTACAATAATTTGATTTATCACAGTGCACTTCTTTAAATCTTTCGCGAACACGATAACGCGGGGGAGTTTTACACTTCTGACACCATGTGGGGAGGGTAGAGAAATACCGAATAATCAAATGAAACACTTTCTTTTAGTTAAAAATTCAATTAGTTTTATTCACTTTAGGATAAGTTTGTAAGACTAAATTAATTTAGGCTTTTAAAAGTTGGTTTTAAAGGGTTTTAATTTATTAAAAGGGTTAGATAAAAGTTATCGCGGTTTCGTAGCGGTTCGTTTCGAGGGTTAAGACTTTCCGTCGCGTATCGTTTCTGCTGCTTAACTGTGTTGCAGTCTCTCTTCTTTTTGGCAAGATAAATCGAATGATGCTGATGACGATGATGATAACTGTGTGGTTGGTCAGTCTCTCTTCCTTGATGATGATGACGATGATGATGACAGATCTAGGGTTGAGCGCATAGGCATATTATGCCTACATAGAGTGTACTACTGCTATTACTGAATTTAGCAGCACTATGCGCCGTATATCTAAGTTCAGGTGGTCGATTTCCAGCACTGACAGAAATAAAAATTCTACTTTTCCAAATTAAGTTGCCAAAAATATGTACGTCGTTTCATGCTAAAATAGTCTGCTTTGGTTGCCACATTTTTTGCGTCATTGCTTTGCGCTTAACTCATCTGTACAGAATTAATAGCAGAATTTTTTGGCTTGTGAGCAATAAATTGAAGTTAAGTTTTTCAAAGAGGAGACTAATATATACGGTTGCTATATATTTTGCCAAATAAATCATTAAAGTCAAGCTAGTTATGCAATGTTTGCGTTCATTTATCTATATCACGAGATAGCCTAAAGAGTACGATCACCGCTTATCTGATCTCGAGGACCCAGGTTTAAACTCAGGATTTGAATCAAAATTTTTCTTCAATACAACAAAGAGCAAAGAGCAAACAGCATCCAGTTAACAAAGAAGTCGTCTGACGTCTTCAAAAAAGTGTAAAAAATACTTCTTTTTTTTTTAACTTTTTTTGAAGCATTTTGATTTTATGTGCTACTTTTGCTAACGTTTCACTCATAGCTCTGTACCCCATGAGAACACTCACTCCACTACTCGACTCTCAAGCCGTCGGTTAGAATATTTTTTTTTATGCCACATCCCATGGAGTAGGGGGTATATTAAGTTTGATTCATAGTTTGTAACATAGAGAAATAATCACCGTAGACCACCAAGACCTTTAGGACATATGATCGAGACCGAATTGTTAGTCGAATGAGCCATGTCCGTCCGTCCGTCTGTCGGTAGTTTTTAGGCATTAAAGTTTGAGATAGGAACTTGAAACTTAATATCTGTTCTTTTTAAATCCCGAAGCAGAACAAGTGTAAACATTTTTGAAATCCACCCACTGACACGCCCACTTTATTTATTAGCATGATAAATCAAAATTGTTGGAGGAGGCTGAAATTTGGTATGCGTTCAGTTTATTGTGATTGGCATTTGAAAAAAAGTTAAAGTCGCCTCCACGTGGTCTCATATTTAATTTGCATTCTAATAAATGGTTTTTGTTCTATAAATATGCTTTAAATCCAAAAATACTTCCACCATAAAATGTAAATATGTGTGTAAGCTATCAACAGAAAAGGATACATTTGCTACGCCCACTTTTGGAGGCGTTTTTAAGTATAAACCAAATTTATGATATGAAAATTCAATCAACACGTGTATACCACTTCTGATCAAAAATATGAATAAAAAAACCAAGTTATTCAAAAGGGGTTGATGCCACACCCCTCTTTAGGAAGAAGATTTTTAACTGACAAGTTCTAAACTAAAATTTAAGATTTATGACGCAATTCGGAGCTTGACAGGACGGAGCATCCAACGATTCGCCTAAGCTGATTGTAACCCTCCCACTAGCTTGTATTAAACTCCGACATTTTTCCTGCTGGAAAAATCACCGCTTAGGTGTTGAATTCAAAGTAGTTAACAGTTAAGTAAGATTAAGTGTGATTTAAATAAGTTTTGCTTGATGAATAAAATGTTTCATTGTGAAATTATAAAAGTGAAATTGAGTTTTATGCAGCGAACCCCAGGCAAAACTTTACATTATTATTTGCTCAGTTTGTAGCATTGAGCTCCGAACAACTCTTAGGGGGCGTTTTTTAGGAAAAAACTGTTTTTAAGCATTATTATTAGCTATTAATGTATCCTTTCATGATTCTAGCAGAATTAGAACTATTTGATTTTATTTTTCAGCTTACGTGCATTTAAGGGGGCGTGGTCAATATACATAATTGACATAAAATATATGAATTCAGGGCAAACAAGTTTTAAACTTGGTCTAAAGAGGTAAAGAGGGTCGGGTATTTACAATTTCGTTACAGCTTACAGACAAACTTTTGAACTTACTTGTTTATTCTTGAATGAATTAAGACTCTCTTAATATGTAAGATTTAAAACCAAGGTGGCTAGTCCGTCATCACAGCCTTCATTTTCGATCTTTGAAAAACTGATCGGCAGTGGAAGCAGCTTGCCCAGGATCGCAGAGGAGACCCTCCACGTGCCGGAAGGCCGATAAGTATCTATAAGTATTTAAAGAATAAGCAGGTTTATCATGCTGACACTTCTAGCCTAAGCAATTAGTTCAAAAGATTTTCCGTGAAAAGACTAATAGCGCATATTTTGGTTAAATGCTGTTGTTGGGTTCACTAAATCCGAAGTCAGGCTAGGTTTCATTAAGGGCTTATTTAGACTACTGATCCCCGCTCAGTTTAGCTTAATTGGTTGCAGTTGCCAGAACAGACATCTTTACCATATTCCGATGAAATGAAACAGTAAACTCAAAACTTCCCTATCATCCTAAAGTAGAGAGTATTGTAGTTTTTTGGGAGATCTGGAATGTTGAATAACCAACTACGACGCTGGTGCACCGATTTCGAAGACAGAGTATAAACAGCTTCTTGAAAGAACGGTACCTATAGTGTGAGCAGATATTCTCTTTTTGTTATGGGTAACTTCAATACAGAGATGCATGGAAGAGTATTACCAATCAAGGATTGCTTGCTCGCCAAAAACGTTTTTTTCCACGCAAGAAGATAACAAAGTAGATGTGGTGTCGGTTGAGAAATTACTGAAAGTTTTTAACGTGTTTTTTTTTGTTTATTATAAGCTCGCGATCAAGGGTCGCATGATGACCCTTAAAATGCGTGGCAGGTTGCGAGCGGAAATAATTTGAGTATCGAAGAGAAAATGAGATCTCGATTCAATTACATACGCTGATAAGCTAGTGCGGATCATGAAAACGCTGAACCTGCACAGAAACACTAAAGCTTATCCCTGCAAGTGTTATGTCTTTAGGGAGTAATGTCATGATATGCCCAGCAAAGTATTGAAAAAACATATGGCATTACTTTGTTTGCATGCCAAAAGAGAAAAAGGTGAAGAGAAAAGGTGTTAATAATTGGCGGACCCTCACCTGGACAACAGGGGCCGACCAGGAAGCCCCTAATTTTGAGACATACGCTTCTGGAAGTTTCGTTTGTTGCTAGTTTTGATCCGTCCGGTTATTTTCATGCCGATTCCCACCATATCCGCTGAGCGTTGCCTTATCCGGTACCTGGAGGAGCCGCCCCATCGGGGACCAGAAACCCCAGAAGTGTTAGTCATGAGTTCTTTCGGGCTTTGAGGAGAGCCAAGCTCCAAGCAGGCAAAAAAGAAAGAGATATCCCACTCGTGTTGCGCTTGTTCAATATGTGCATATGTGAGGGAGGACCTTTTTTATCTCTGAAGAAGCTATTTGTGTAACTAGAAAACAATTTGTATGGCATTTCATTTTTCGAAAACTTGCTCGGATTTAAAAAGGACATCAGAGAAAACATCTGATCCTTAATACCTAGTGAGGATTGAACTCAAAATTTAAATTTCAATGAAAGAAAATTGCGCGGGGTTAAAAGACAGTTTCTCTCATAAAATCTTTAAATGATGATCGAAAAGGATGAACAATGGCCCACTTAAACTGCGCAAATGCTAGTTAAGTTTTTTTGAAACATAAAATTGCTTGCTCAAATGTATTGAACAAACTTTCAGAATTCCTACTCTGTTATAGCCCGCTGTGCTTATATTTTCCCGGGTTAATTTATACCCAGTTTTTTAACATAATAAAAACTTCGAATTTGCAAACATTTTTATTGGCATTTATGTGAGTTTTTGCAGCCACATCTTTTTTATTGTTCTTTTATCATATAATTCCTAAATAGCTACCCTTAATAACGTCTTAAATGAGCACCGTTTTACCCCGTTTTTGTCAAGTTGGGTAACGATCCTTGGTATTAATTACTTTTTACCTAGTGTGTAAGTACAAGAGTTCGTCTGCAACGAACTTCTAAAAACCCTGCCCTATTTACCATGTAACATTAAATTCAAAAGTTTTATTGCATGAATTTATGTGCTGTATGTCAATTATTTGTGTTGTCCACGCCCACAAAAATGGGTTTGGGGGGCCAACTAAAAACTAAAATCAATTTTTTTCTAATCTAGTTAAAATCATGAAAGAATGCGTTAAAGCGAACAAATTGTTTAATAAAAACAGTTTTTTTTTTTAAAACGCCACCTAAAAGTGGGCGGAGGTCAATAATTTTTGTGTAAAAAATTTAGCAATTGGTAATATCTTTAATATTTGTTATAATGTTTTTTTTTTCGAATTAGAATGAATTTTCCTAGGAATCAGCTTTTTAGAGATCTAACATGTTAAAAGTGGGCATGGCCGATGGTGTGGGTGGTCAATTTTTTTGTCGAATTAAAGTATTCTTTCCACTTTTGCTCTGTACCAAAATTTAAATTCCTACGCTTTGTCTAACTTGACCTAAGGGCTTTTTGAAATAAATTGTGAATTGATGGAGGTAGATAATCTCACATTGAATTTAATTGTGGGCGTGGCTGTAGGACGATGTTATCAATTTTCATATTTTGTCTGTACAAAATGAGAATCAAAGGCAAAATTAAACCTGGCAACACCCTGTCTACCACCTACTGCCCATTTACCATACTTAATCGTACGTAGCTACAACATTTTTTACCTTTCCTCGAATCTTTGTAAAAGAACAACATCAACACACACAATATTAATCCATAAGCTAATTCAATATTTCCGTTCCGACGACGACCAAGCAAGCCATGAAGACCTCCGCCGGCCGCATCAATATGCATGTTTTCTCACCCAAAGAGGCCCCCATCGCATCGATAAAATTTGTATTCACACACAACTCTCCCATTCTCCCTCTCCTACTGGCAAATACCCATACACGTGCTCCACGTGACCTGGAAAGTACTGTTTGTGCACATCAGTCCGTCCGTCGTCGTCGCTTCGTTGGTGGCTGAGTGTTTGCGGGGCTTCTTTTCGACCGATCAGCCGTCATCGTTGTCGTAGTGCTGTGTCGTCGCTACTCTACCTACCCACAACTGGTTCTGGTCGTTAGTAGGTTATTAATACGGTACATCATGAAATGCTCCCCGCTACCATCGTAAACAACACAAATCTGCATGCCCACCACCACCCCAGTTTGTACCTACTGTTGTAAAATGTCAAACGGTCTGATGGTGGCCGGCGCGCGGTGCACCAATGCAACGTCACGTCCCGACCGGGTGCTCAACTCATCAATGGTTGGCTGTGCGCTGTGATTACGTTTTGTCCTCCTCGCTGGTTATTATACTAGTGGAGTGGTATTTCAACATTTTGGGGAAAACGGTAATTTCTCTTTTTGAGGTTAGAGTTCACATAATCAGCTGTTTGCAAACAGTCAGCCATTGTTGCCAAGCCACTGTAGTACCAACACAACACACAACTGTCTTCATCAGATACTTTCTTTTGATGAAACTGTGTGTCTACATTATCAGGTACATCCTCTTCATTCATTGAATTAATTGAGAAAAGCTAGATTTCTTTACTCTCTCCCGAGCACTTGTTCGTTCTTCGTCGTTCTCTGTTTTGATTTTCTTATTCAGTTTCCACTTGTTCGTGTGTTGTGTTTGTGTGGCTTCGGGTCGACTCTCACAGCTACCACAAGAAAACAGACTGCTTTTTCACTCTCTAGCTGGTGTGTGTAAGTATATTACACAACGCAGATACAAAAATTAAATACTTATACTAAATCAAAAACGAAGCTGATGGAAGCTAAAGAATACAAAAAAAAAAAAAATACGCTCGCGAATGAAATAGAGAACACTCCGAGGAACAACGACAACACTGACGCGCGGCGTAAACGAAAGCGACACAATAAAGCAGGCAACACAACAACAAAACAACGGCTGAAGTGAATCAAGAAGATACACATATTCTGTGCGCTTTTGGCCACAAACAGTTGATATCGGAACTTGCTGCCACTTGAGTGTGTCGTAGCTTTGCGTGCCGCTGTTTTCTTTTTTCGTGTGCCGTGAATATTCGGGTATAGCTATTTTGTGTCCGTCTATCGAAACGATTTTTCCCAAGTTTTCCCGCAACGGATTAGTGAAAAGTCAAACAGGGAAATATCTCATGGATCTGCAGTATCTATGGATGGGCTAAAGTATGTCGCATTTGTTAGTGTCTTCTGAGTTTCCCTTATCCTTTCCACCCATTCCACCCTTTGCACCCAAGCATTCCACTGATGGTGTGGGTGTCCCTGAGATACATTCGATAGATACCTTTGCATCTCATGGAATCGGTGGTTGAATTTCTATCCGTGTTCCCTCTTCCTCTGTCTATTTTTTTCCCTTATGTCATTATTATCACTACATTTTGAAGTGCGATTTGGACGTAGATTTTCTCCTGTCAGTTGTGTTGTGAAGGAAAAGTCATTTCGTACCTTTCTTGTACGCACTCTCCACACTTTTGGCTCTCACGGCGCTCTGCGTGCTTTTTTTTGTTGTTGTTAGGACGGCCTTCACGTAAACGATGTTTGTTATCTGTTTTGTGTATATTTACGTCGATTAAAAGTATCTAACGCGCGGATTCTCTGTGCTTAGAAAATGTAAAAATGATTGAAAAATTGTTTTGTAAATAACGGCATTGTAGGTTACATTTGATTATTTGTGTGTCGTCTATGTGGGAGTGCGGGCGGAGGTCAACGTCAAAGCGCGCGCGATAAAAAATTCTCCGTCTTGGGATGCAGTCTGTTTCTTGCCGTAGTTTCGGTTTCGGTGCCCTTATGCAATTTTTTAATCGATTTAGCCAATCGGGTCACATGCAGTCAGTGCAGTGAGCAATAGTGCAATCGTGCGGAATTAGTTAAATGTGAATATAAAAAAAAATTTCTTTATTTTTATTTATCTATAATTGAAGTGTGAGAAAAGAAGAAAAGAATCTTAAGAAAATTGATAACGAAAAAGTGTAACGGAATCCATCATTGGAGAACAGTGTAAACAGTCAACAACGGGCACAACGACAATACTTCAATTAAGCATAAGGCAAGTGGATTTATTTCTTTTAATTACTTAAGCTCCCAGCTGTAGGTGGAGGTGTATTTATAAAGGTGTCAAGTCGTTTTATTATGAAAATAAAAGAATCCAATTCCGTTTCCTATTCACTTTCCTCCCTTGTGGCTGTCATCTTTTAATCGAGTTCGATGGGTCGAACACTGGGTGGGTGGTAGCGATATCAAATGTCAGTTACACATACACTCCTTCTGATCAATGCGCATAACCTAAATATAGAGTGCTCCAGGACGATTGCTCGTATATGTGTGAGTGTGAGTACCTTCAATATATTAGACTGTTCGTCCTGACATGTTATGAATTTTATACTGATTTGAGTTCAGTTTAAAAACTCCTTTGCAATTAAATTATGTACCTACTTGCAGGTCTTCTTTCTATAGGGATCATTTAATAAGTTTTGCCTTGCTATGACACCGACCCACATTCTTTTTTTATTATCCTTGTTGAGGTTATGTGGAGTAGAGAGAGAGGGAGTGTATAACTAAGGCTTTTTTGACGTTTGCCTTTCTAAGCTCTTATGAGAATCCAGTGTTTGAAAAGGTAAAAAGCTCTAAGCCCATAACCCATAGAAACTTTTTGAAAAAATTGTTTCTGTATGCGTGTGATGTATCGACTTTTCATTTAAGGACATTTGCGTTGTATACCTACTTATTTGGCGGAATTTGTAAAATGTTGAGGCTTGAGGGTGACATTGTTTTGATACTTGTTGATTTTACCAATGTGACATATGGAGATTGTCGGTAGGTAAGTGTTTACCATCATGGTAATTATATATTCACTCTTGTTTACCTACCTATAACTTCTGGTAACTTCTACTTATAAACGATGGTAACTCTTCTAGAGACTGTAGGTACGTTTAATAACTAACTTCTTCTGAGAAACAAGTAACGTCAAAACTGGTCGCATTTTAGGTGCCGTTAAGTTTTATTTTTTATATTTTGTCTGAATTTCATTGGCTTCCCAAAATTTGCCTAATATGCAGAGGAGCTTACACTGTTATGGAGAGTTATATGTAAACGTACCCCTTATATGGATAATTTAATATTCTTTTTATAAAAAGCCCAAAACTTCCTCGTAGGATACCTGGCTGATAGTGACAATTTACACTGATCACAGCAATAAGGTGCCGAGGTGAATCTGGGCCAATACGAGAAGTAATGTTTGCAATCAATGTTTGCTGTGTGTGTTACTTTCTTCACATACAAGGGGACCTACAATTTTTTGTCAAATCCGAACTGCACTTTGAGAAGTTTTTCAAGACAAATGATACTCTCGGAGGAGTTGTCAGACCCTCGCGGAGGTGGGGACGGTGAAAAAGAACGAGTCTTTTTTCCAGGTGTTACTTACTTACTTAACGTGCCGCTATAGTCCACGAAAGATCTGGGCCTCAACCAACCAGCTCTGTCTCCATCTAGCCGCCTTCAGTTTCGCACGCGAAGCTGGCTGAGGTCCCATTCCACTTGCGTGCGCCACCTGAGTCTCGGTTCTCCTCTACTGCGCCGTCGTTGTGGGGTGGATTCGAAAATTTTTCGGGCCGAGCCGTTGGTGTCCATATTCTGGATGGCCCAGCCATCGTAGCATTTGTATTTTGACTCTTCTAGCTAGGTCGGTGTCGCTGTACAGCAGATACTGTTCGATGTTAAATAGAAAAAGGAGGCTCTACTCTCCGTCTATTCAGACGGGACCATAAATCGTTCGAAGAATTTTCCTTTCCAAGCATCCTAAAGTGTTTTAATCAGATTTTGACAGATGCCATGCACCATAAAGCAGGACTGGGATGACAAAGGTCTTATTATAAATGGTCACTTTAGTTGCTCGAGAGAGGGCTTTGCTACTCAATTGCATCGTTAGTCCAAGAAACAGCGATTCGCAAGAGTAATCCTTCGTTTGGGTTCAGCGCTGGTGTAATTATCGGAATTGATTTGACTACCTCAAAGTTATATCTGTCTAAGGTGATGTTCTGTTCTAGACGTCGGTGTTGGGTGTATCTTCTTGATGACAGAATATACTTGTTTTTGCCCTTGTTGACTGTTAAACACATATTCGCCCTTTCCGTCTTAATACTCACGAAGGCCTTACTGGCATCACGCTTTGTTTTTCCAACTATGTCAATGTCGACTTTTGAAACATTGTGCCTCTGGTGTTGGCGCTGCAGTTCTGCACAATTCTCTCAAGTATAATGTTAAAGAAAGTCACATGACAGCGCGTCGCCTTGTCTTGCCGACTTTGACGAAACAGCATTAATTTTCCATCGTCATTTCTCGCCAAAACGAGACATTGCGCTATATAGCTCGTCTCTATTACAAGCTATTATACGCGGCCTTGGAATCGATAAAAAGGTGGTGTGTGTCGATTTGGAATTCCTGGGCTTTCTCCAAGATCTGCCGCAGTGTGAATATTTGATCGATGGTGGACTTTTCAGGCCTAACGCCATACTGATGTGTGCCTATCAGATTGTTGACAAACGGTTTCAGGCGTCCACGCAGTACAGCAGAAAAGATCTTTTATGTGATGCTAAGAAGACTGATGCCTCTGCAGTTGGCACATTTCAGAGGACCCTCTTCCCTCAGGACACAATATTAGGGATAATAATTATTAACCTTATAATTGACCGCTCACTTTTTTCTTTTCATTTAACTATTTTATAACTTTTATTGTTATTGTTGGTCTTAAAAAACCGTTGTGACACTAAATACATTCAAACAATGTACACATTTAAGTCAATAGTTAGGCCCCAACTGACTGATTCCTTCAGGTACATATTTTTTGATACGCTGTGACCCTAAAACATTTCCTGAGAAAAATGGAGCAGTCGCATTGAAATTGAAATTTAGAAGGCATATTTAGACTTTATTCGTAGTTGTTTGCGTAGTTTTTAAGTTCTTCTAAATGTAATTAGCCGCTGACTACGCTCTACTTTCACGAAAGAACGGTTGAACTTGTCTAAGAAGGTTGAAAGTGGGTATCTAAGAATATCCTTTCATTTGTGGTATTCAGCGTAGATATGTATTTACTGTACGTAGTTAGGTAGGTAGAAGTGGCGGTTCAGGAAAGAACCCAAGTAGCACTTGATGTGCCTTTTTCGGAAATATCACTAAGGTCAACCAAGAAAGGTGGGTTCAGTGCACACGCAGTCTGGTGCCGGACATTTGCAGAGGAAGTGAGAGAGAGTTTCTTTCCAATTCATATTTCCGCAACTTCGGCAGTGAGGGTTGTATATGGGATACCCAGTCACATTTTCTTTCAAAATGTCTTTTGGTCAAGTGAGACAAGGCATAGGAACTTCAACTTTGGTATTGAGCAATATTGGCCCAAGACCTTTAACAAGGCAGAAATTGGACCGCCCACAATATCGACCATGCCCACTTTTAACATGTTAGATTTTTAAAAACCCGATCTCTCGGAAAGTTGACTCCGAATCGAAAAAAAAGATTGTGACAAATATTAAAGATATTACTATTTGCAAAGTTCGGTTCATACAAAGCTTTGAGCTCCGCCCACTTTAGGGGGCGTTTTTAGGAAAAAACTTTTTTTTAAATAATTTTCCCCTTACCGTATTTTCTCATGATTCTAACGAAATTACAATTAATTAATTTTAATTTTTTATGCCAACTTTTTGGGGCGTGGCCTATACAAATAAGATATGAGGTTATTGTCACAACGCACAAGAAGATACCATAAATTACTGAATAATTAAATATTCAACTTCGGTCATGTAAAAGCTTTGTCTACAAGTAGAAATTGATGAATTTACCCATACTCCGACATTTGCTTAGGAATGTGAGTAAATTTCTCAATTCGTGAGCTCTATGCAATTCAGTTTTGGTGTTTTTACATCAGCTGATCGCGTAAAGTAAATTGTTGTTGCATCTACTCACACGTATTTACCGACAAGGAAATTAAAAGTTTTATAAAAGCTTTGAAGCCTTTAAAAACGTAAACAAATGGGTGTTGGAGGGCAAGAGGGACGCAAGTTGAATGTATAGTTACTCAGTCATTTATGGAAGATACTCGGTACTTGTGACACGCAATCAATTTTTACATGCAACTTAAACCGAAAACCTAGCTGCCAGCAAAAAAAGGCTAGCTAGCGGGAATGCATTATTTCCAGCAGGAAACTTTGCTTTCAAAATGGAAGTGGTGAATGAAGTTGTTTGGTAAAATAGGAAATTGTAGGTTCACAGTAAAAACTTGAGTTTTTTTCACAGCTTCCAGTGCGATAGTTTGAAACACGAAAAAGGTGGTAGATTTCAAGGATACCCAGTTTGGCCGCATGGTCTGCAATTGGCCAGCCCGCGATGCCAGGGCGGGTTCTGTTGAGTAGGTCCTTTGTTCTATTTTTATTATATTGAGGCCATATCTGCCAAAATATAATAAAAATCGAAGCTCCTTGCTACTTCGTCCCTCTTCCATTCAGCCCTGGAAGGAAGTTCTACGTAGAAGCCTTTCTTGAAATTTAATTTGGGTGTGGTGTAGTCAGTTAGGGACGGAACCAAGCCATTTGGTAACGAGTCCAGGATAATGCTGTGCCCGTTCGGCCTTTCAGTCCAACACCGGGATTCCCTGAATCTAACTGCACTGCATAGTGCGGTATCTTTTATGTGTAGATCGAAGGGCAAAAGATGCAGGAGTACAGTAAGGGCGTCCGTTGGGGCAGACCTCAGTGCAGCAGTGGTGCCTATGCTTCCCGTTCCTTGCATTCTTTTGAGTTTTGTGATGTTATAACCTTTACTCAACGCAGGCCACCAAACAAGTGATCCGAAGGTGAGAATTGGACGCACTACAGCTACGTACATCCATAAGGTCATCTTTGGTTGAAGTCCCCACTTCTTTCCGAAGGTGTTGCTACAGGCGTAGAAGGCGGCACATGCCTTTCTAATTCTGTGTTCGATGTTATGTTTCCACTTAAGTTTAGCATCGAGCATGATACCCAGGTACTTAGCGCTGGAGGAAAGCGTGGTACTGTGGTTTTAGTAGTGAACAGAATCAGCTCAATTTTGTTCAGGTTAACACACCCGCAGCACCTGCAGCCTGCAGCCCAGGTGCTTACCTTGTCTAGAGCAGCGTCCATAATTTAAATGAATTTAATGTATTCATGTATTTACTTCAGCGTCAAAAAATCTCTCACATGTACTTTTCAATACTTAGCTATGTTAACAAAAGGGTATATTAGAAAACATTTCAAAATGCATGTTCAAGGAAAAGAATGATTTTAGTAAACTTGCCTCACAATTAATTTACACGTTCAAGTTCGGACACGTAGGCGAAGCTATGATTTTGCCTTAACAGCAATTTCTAAATAAAGATTATTTCATCAAAGAGTAAATTGGGCTCTAAATAGCTGTAATCAGCTTGTTTGCCTGTGAAGATAACATCCATAAACCGTCTATTTTCGAGCGTGCACGTATATAATGTACTTAAAATTTAATTTTGTCATATTAAGGAATAAAAAAATAATTTAATTAAAATACAACCTTGGAATTTAAGTAAATATACATGATACATTTCATCAATACCTTTACCAAAGCAAACACGATATTCTTTATTTAATCTTTTATAACCAACTTGCTAATAATACCTCAAATCATTTTCCATAACCAAAGCCAATAATCAGAATCTCAAAGCTTCACTTAGCTCGTTGACAAAGCAAAACTTTCGTTAAAAGCGCTCTTGGCATTTGCCTTAAGTCATCGTCAAGTTTAAATAATTCTAAAATAAAAATTATCCAATGTCATTATGATGTGTGTCTAAACATTTTGACACTGATGTGTGACTTTTATCACATGTTATCTACATGAGTGATAAAAACATAGAATTAGTTGATAAATAATCAGACAAATGTGCGAAAGTGGCTCTTCTTGTCTCCGTAATGTTAACACAAATTTTGTACACATGTCAAAAACTTGTTTTATGAAATTAGAAAGAGCACTTTACGAATTTGTTACCTACTTTGCAATCTTAAATAGTGTCGGAAATGTTTCTCCGTTCCGAATAAAATTTATGAATGAACGTTGAATGAACATAGAAACACCCCAATGATATTCGAAGAAAATCGATTTACAAAGAAAAATTGAAAAATCGATGACGGCCCAGTTTTGGACGCATTTATAAAGACCATTCGCTTAATTAACTTATCTGAGAATGTAACATATCTTTTCGTTACTGAGGGGAGAGCATTTAGAAATGAGGTTGTATGCAACAAACATGCAGCCCAAGTGACCCACATGAGTGAAAAATATTTTGGTGAGATTTACTACGCCCCCGTATTTGGAAAGATCGATCCACTATTTCGGCTGGTCATCGTGGGTGGTAACAATACGCCTTTTAATTGCATAAAGGTTATTAATGGTATACAAAGGTTTTCAATTTTCATATATGTAATATGTAGCTTTGCTATTTATTATTTAGCTTTATTATTTATAAAAGTGGGTAAAGATTGTAAGAATATGGATTGAAATGCCTATCAAGCAGTGTAGGTACTGTTTTCTTAACCAGGCTTTTTTCAATAAAAAAAAAGTTCTAAGAATTTTTATTCCAGGACGTCACTTATTTTTTTTTTTTTTTTTATAATGCACTCGTGAATATAAGGGATTGGATACCCTTTTTAATGTTACACATCTCACGAGCGGAAAGGATTAGAAGAAGAGGAAAAGGAGGAGAGGTACCGATGCACTCTTGTTTTGAACAGTTGCAAGTTGTATTGCGCAGGAAAGATTGACCGTGGGAGAGCATTCCACATTTGCGTTGTACGGCTTATGAAAGAACCTCTAAACTTTACTGTGCGTCCGAAGGTGGGCTCGAGGGTAAACTGATGTGCATTCGATCTTTGGCGAGTATTACGGTGGAACGTCTTTAGGGGCGGAATGCAATTGGCTATTTCGATGGAACATTGTTTGTGAAAAAAGCGATAAAACAGTGAAAGACAAGATACATTACGTCGATGCTCTAATGAGTCAAAAGACTTCGCAATGTTTTTGTCTCCAACAAGTTTTAACGCGCGTTTTTGTATCCTATCTAGCAAGAGCAGTGCTGTTTTTGGAGCACCAGCCCAGACATGGAAATTATATTCCAACTTGGGGCGAATATATGCCTTATATAAAATAGCCAAATCAGAGGGGGTGAAATACTTCTTGCATCTTTTAAGGAAGCCTAGGCATTTCGCAGCGTTCTTGGCGACGTCGAATATGTGGTCATTCCAACTAAGGTTGTTATTGACACACATACCGAGAATGGAAAGCGTTTCGGTTTCCTCGATGCAAGTGCCATTCATGGACAATGGCTGGGTGTTTCGGTTTTGCTTCAATGACAGAAGACAGCATTGAGTTTTAGAAGCATTAAACTCTACTCTATTTTGAGATCCCCATGATACAATGCTGTTAAGGTCAGAGTTTAATGAGTTTGACATACGCTGCCGTTCCAATTCAACGTCCGAAGAGCAGGGGCGCGGAACCGAGAACGAATATGAGAAACTGAGGTTACTGTCATCAGCAAAGGAGTGGATTGGATTAGTTGTAGCAGACAGGAGATCATTAATGAAAATGAGAAAGAGTGTCGGAGACAAAACAGAGCCCTGGGGAACCCCAGCGTTAATTTTATGAACTGCGGACTTGAAGCCATCCAAAACAACTTGAATTGAACGGTTCGAAAGGTAATTACTAATCCACTGAATAAGAGATTCGTCGATTCCAAATGCACGCATTTTCGACAAGAGAGCTTGGTGCCAAACTCTGTCAAATGCTTTTGAAATATCAAGCGCAACAATCTTGCTTTCACCTAGAAGATGCAAGGAATGATTCCACTTTTCAGTGAGATATGCCATCAAATCACCAGTGGACCGTTTGCTACGAAAACCGTATTGCCGGTCATTAAGAAGTTTTCGTGTTTCAAGATATTTCATAAGCTGATAATTAATCAGCGTTTCCATGACCTTAGAAAGAAGGGAGGTAAGTGCAATTGGACGATAGCTAGAGGGAGAAGAAGAATCGCCTTTTTTAGGGACGGGCTGGACAAATGCTGTTTTCCATCTACTCGGAAAGAGACCTGAGGAGTAGGACCGATGAAAAAGCTTACACAATGGTTTTGCCAGCGCGGAAGAACACCTCTTCAGAACAATGGGGGATATTCCATCTGGACCAGCGGATTTGTGAATGTTAAGATCTCGAAGTACTCTTTTGACTGCACGAGCGCGAAAGTGAATTTATCCCATGGTATATTCGACGCGCTCAAGTGTAGGCGGGGACATTGCAGAATCAGGGAGCATGGAGCTAGCAGCGAAATGCGCTGCAAGTAGATTCGCTTTGTCTAGAGAGGTGACAGCTGGAATGTCATTGTAAACGAATGTTGGGATGGAAGATGAGGCACAGTTTTTGACATTTTTGACGAAAGACCAAAAGTTTTTACTACCCTTGGGACAATGTAGTATTTTCTGCCTCAGCTTTTGGTCGTATTGGAATTTGACACGGCGAATATGAGCATTACAATCATTTCTGGCTTGTTTAAACTTTTTTCGGTTTACCTGTGATGGGTTGGTCTTGTAGGACCGAAAACATAACTCCTTTAACCTAATCGCCTCTTTACAGCTCGAGTCAAACCACGAGTTCTCCTTTGGTTTGATACTCTTAATCCTGTAAGGGATAAAGGATCTCATACCAAGGAGAATGGTGTTAGTTATCATATCAGCAGCAGCATCTACGTTGTCATCGAGAAAGCACAAAGACCAGTTAAAACGATTGAAGAAGTTATTAAGACCGTCCCAGTTGGCTTTCTCGTACCGCCACACTGTTCTTATTGGAGTAATTTCCTTATTAGGTTGACTACCCAATAGGAACGTGGCTGATATGACGCAGTGGTCTGACGAGGAGACAGTACATTCACTGTGTACTTATCGGGATGGGAGGTAAGAAACAAATCCAGAGTGTTGGCGGAATGATTGTTAATGTCGGGTATCCGTGTAGGCTCGTTTACAAGTTGCGTTAGGTTATTTAACGCGGCAAAGATCTCAACATACCTTCCTTCGGGTGTTGTCTGACCAGAATGTCGAAGCCACTTAGAATTGTGAATATTGAAATCGCCCGTAATCACGATTTCATTACTAGGATTCAAGGAAACAATTCTTAAGATGGAGTCGTCACTTATTCTGCTAAGTCGAAGATTCTGAATCTCGTTACCGAAGCGGGCTAAGCTTGGCGAGGGTAATCGGATCCGGTCCGATCGGTATCCTAAGATCGTAACTAAGATCGGTATCCACTCTTATGATCTAAATCCAAGCGATCTAAACAAGACCGACCAAAAACGTCTCTCATGCTTCATAAGAGCTCAAAATGGTTCAACGAGTATAGGCAAAATTAAAGTGCACCTGCTACGAGGGAATTCTGTGTTCGATTTCTGACTGCGTCGTTAGTTTTTTTTTTTTAATTTACTATAAAAATTTTCTTCTTGTTATTAAAAGTCATCGTAGTAATTTTTTCAATTAGGTTGTCTCTGTGTACGAACTCGCATTCGATGTAGTGTATACACCTACATAGCTGTTCGGCTAACAGCTATGGAATTTTGTTATCTGGTAAAGTTAGTTCCTCGAAATAATTACTAACAAGTGCAAGAGTTTGTCTGTGACAAACTTCTATATACCCGACCCTATACCATGTAACACCAAATCTTAGAGTTTCTTGCCCCGAATTCATACATAATTTGTATAGGTCATGCCCCTAAAAGTGGGCACGAGAAATCGGGTTTTTAAAGATCTAACATGTTAAAAGTGGGCATGGTCGATATTGTGGGCGGTTAAATTTTTGCGTAGTTAAAAATTTTAGGCCAATATTGCTCAGAACCAAATTTAAGTTCCTGTGCCTTGTCTAACTTGACCAAAAGACATTTTAAAAAAATAGTGAAGTAGACGTTGTCTCACATTGAAGCCAGTATTGGGCGTGGCCGTTGACCGATTGATCCAAATTTTACACTTTGTGCAACAAAAGAACCAAACCGTGTACCAATCTTGAGCTCTCTAGATTGATTTTGAAGACCTAAAACCTTCACACATACGAACGGACGGACATGGCTTAATCGATTCACATGTCGGTCTCGATCATATCTCTTAAAAGTCTTAAAGGTCTACGGTGATTATTTCACTGTGTTACAAACTATGCATTAAAAACAAGTGGGAAAATGCAACAGTGGGTATGCAAAATCTTCAATCCATCTACGACGGATTGTAAAATACCCGACCATACCAAAAAGAAAACTGAAAAATATAACTGTTGAACGCTTTATACTAGGTGGTTGCATACATTTCGGCCTAAAACTCCGCCTTTTTAACTAAAAAAATCACTTTCTTTTAACGCCACGCCCACAAAAGTGGGCGGAGGCACATACAATATACACATAAAAGAAAATTAGAAATGCTATTAGAAAATGCTAATATCTACAGCTTTTGTCATATAATTTCTTGTCAAACTTCATATATATTTATTGAAAAACAGTCATTTTAAGCTAAATTCCCTTTAAAAGTGGCGTAATCAATGAAAAAGCTAAAAGTTTTCGCTACCTTAAAAACAATTATAAGGCAATGTTACGTACCAAAAATGAATGCGCTAGCGCCATTGTAACATAGCTAAAATTTGCAATATGTATTTTTTTAAATTAGAGATGGTCGCACATACAGGCCTGTAGTGGGCGTGTCTGCGGGCGGATTCAGCTTATTTTCAAACTTGATCTGAAGGACTAGACTTCCAACCAACGCACAAAATTTCAGCTCTCTGCCTTAAAATTTAAGGCCTAAAAGTACATACGGACGGACGGACGGACGGACATGGCTTAATCGATTCTCCTGTTGGTTCCATTTATGTCTCTAAAAGGTCTTAGGGGTCTACGGTGATTATTTCACTGCGTTACAAACTATACATCAAACTTAATATACCCTGGGTCGGGTATAATAATATACCCCTTCGGTCGGGTATAAAACCGTGTGACTTCGAGAAAACCAAGGATACCAAAGTCGGCAAAAACTCAAATAGATTTTATTTGTTTAGTTTGTATCATAAAAATAAAATAATAATTAATAGTATAGTAATTAATAGTTTTAATAATTTGTTTAGGTTTTTCAATTTGTTTGTGTTGTTCGTCGGCGTACGGTCTTATCGCCAAAATCGCCAACAGCCAAATTTTCAAATGTCACAATGCCCAAATTATTACCGTATCGTCTAAATCTCAATGTAAAAAGCATCAGAAAACCCAAAGGAAATGCCGGTCAAAGAGACACCCGAAGTCCTTTTTTTTGGAAACTCCAGAACACTTTTTGATTCGGCGGCAATTAAGGAATTTTTTTTAACAAAAACACATTGTTGAGAAGTTTTTTGGGCCTTATGACATTTCTTAATTTGGGCGTTGTGGTATGGGCGATAAGATCTTATACTTTTAGTCGTATCTCCCAGAAATTTGGTAATTTAAGCGATATGACATTTAATTTCCGAAACGCCCAAATTCGAAAATTTCATTACCTTTTCACCATGAGATTTGTCACTTTTTTTGGGCGTTATATGACATTTTAAAATTTGGGCGTTGTGGTTTTGGGCAATAATACCTAACGCCTTGTTTGTCTGCCTAAATTAAAATCATTCAAAGCAGTCAATGAGCTAAACCGCCGCTAATACAAGTTAATTACTCCGAAGTTCAAGCTATTTCCGCCGATTTCGTAGCGACACAATAATTGTAACAGAATTTGTGTTTAACAAAGTATATGTAGCTGTAGCTATTTATAGTTTAATTATTTTATTTTGTAATTTTTTGTACCTTTTGTTCGAGTTATAAACGATCTTCACAAATATTTAACTGTTTCGCACACAGTGACGCGTTCGGTGTTTTTTTTAAAGACACCTTTTTCATACATTTTATATTTTTTAAGCAAAATATGTACTTAACTCATCCATTAAGTTACAAAGAAGTATAGCTGTTTATAATACTAAATATACATTTAAGTGACAACCATTTTTTGGGTCGATGGTCTCCAATTGGGCGCCTCTCCAGGTGGCCGATAGGGGAATGCTCACCAGATATAGTGGCTACGGGTATGATCTAATCAAAATCTAAATCTACAGGTATGAAAAATATCCGGGGCAGACCAAAACCGGCAACAAACGCAAAATCCAGGAGCGTCTGTCGCAAAATGAGCGGCTTCCTGGTCGGCGTCTACTATCCAGGTTAAGGTCGGCTGAATATTGAACACTTTTTTCTCTTCCAATACGCAAATAGAATGAACAACAGTTTGATGCATGCCAGATGCATTTATGAAATACTCTGTTAGTTATATTTTGCTTTTCCCCGTAAGGGCATAACACTTGCGGGTGTAAGCTTTGATGTTTTTGTGCAAAGTTTTATGTTCCGTACTGGCTCATCAGCATTTGCGTGTTGGATGTAGAATTACTCTTCTCTTCTATCTTTTTATACCCCATTCCATAGGATAGGAGGTATATTAAGTTTGTCACATAGTTTGTAAGACGGTGAAATAATAATGGTAGACCCCCAAGACCTTAAGGGCATATGATCGAGACCGACATGTGAATCGATTAAACCATGTCCGTCCGTCCATCCGTCTGTGACACACATGTGACATAATGTTTTTAGGCCTGAAATTTTGAGCAAGACTTTGGGCCCCGCCCACATTTGGAGGCAGAATTGAAGAAAAATCTAAAATTTTCCAGAAAAATTTAATTTCTAAGCCTAATTTAGCCTAGTTTAGGAAAGCATGAAACAAAAAAGGAACATGTTAGGTAAACGAGACTTCAGTCCAGATTTCGTTCATATAAAGTTTTTAGCCACGCCCCTTTTAGAGGTCGATTTTTCAAAAATATTGAATTAGAACCAAAAAATTGCATTTTTACGTACATTTAAGTGTAACTTGGAAATATCTGTGGAAATATCTGTGGAAATATCTTAAAATGAATAGTTTGTAATTAGGGGCGGTTGGACCACGCCCCTTTTCGAAGTCTGCATTACTTATAAAATGTCAAAAAATAACTATGGCGTTAGCATTTTACAATGGGATAGGATGGGGTATTCAACGGTCCGTTTTACGGACTGTAACTTCTGCGTACACACTGTAGCACTTACTCACTGGTTTATCCTCAAATTCTTTCCGCTTGCGATGTGCTACGCATCTTTGGGTTATAACCCCTTGATTGCGAGTTAATTATAAAAAACAAACACTTGTTCATTAAGTGCCATCTTAAATAGTTACAAACGAAATGCTCCTAATACTGTACACCTTCGAAAGCTTCGCCAGAAATGCCAAAATTTGCTTCGAATTCAGAATGAGATCATACGCCTAGCTATATGTTGTTCTTTTCCCATAATTTTAATTGCCTTAATATAAATACAAAAACTTAACTTGGTGGTTCCTCTTTTAACTCTACACATATTTTTCCTTTCTTGTGAACATCATTCAGCTTTACTAAAGTGCCAAACATTAGGTATAATGTTTATACTGTAAAAAAGCGATTCATTATGTTTTTTATTAGCCTTTTTCATTACTTAGTGAGAATACATAATCTTAACTCACGAAAATCAACGTTTAAGTGCTTTGCAGAGAGAAAGATAACATCATGCTGTCATACTGACTCGTTTAACTTTACAAATTGACAAAATGCAAAAAGAATTCTAGCTACATTCGATAAGAGTATCGAAAAGATCTGCTTGCATATAACCATTTTAAAATCGATGTACATCTGCTTGCATATATAAAAGATCTGCTTGCATATAACCATTTTAAAATCGATGTACATTACGACCATAGTTTCTCTCAACAAGCTTCTTCCCTAAGTGAGATTTTCTTTCTTTAAGTGAGGCAGTCAAGTGAATATCCCCCATAAAAGGTAATTTCCAACCGAAAAACTTTCCACCCTTGTGTCGATTTTTATAATGAGTGTAATTTGAAAAAAACTATTACACCATTGTAAGGGATTGAAAAAGCATTTTGTGCAAATTGAAAAAAGTTCTCTCCAGATGTCACTTGTGATGGTTGGTTGGTAGTTATTTCTACCATTGAACTTACGACCACTTCTATGCATAGCTCCCTCCTAGTGCATATCGATTTTTAACAAAAATTTTCAAAAAGAAATTCAATTAAGGGAACACCTTTTTTTCCTTGTCTGTGCACTTCAACTGTACTTGGGTAGAGAAATCCAATCCAATTGAATGATCTGAATGACTGGAGATGAAGAACGTGAACATGACAGTATTATACTCTTCAAATCTTATGATGCCGACGTAAGATGACAGCAGTGGCTTGTCGTGCGATGTGATTTTCGAGTGTTGGGCGACGAGTGTTGTTTTCCGATTTAGCCAATTGTCTGTTGGGACTCTTCACGCGATATTTGGTTGACAATGATTCTTTACAAAATTATCTACATGCTTCTGTAGGTGTCTTCAAAGAGAGACTAGACAGAGAGTGGTGTGGCCATTATGGTTAAGGCATGCTGTAAGTGGCATTTTGTCTTTGCACGAAAAAATTGCTACCTTAAGGATCGACGTTTACTGAGCTGCCGTTTAGGAATTGTTATGGTACTTTATAGTTCAAAAGGAACATCTAAGCTTTGACCACCAGAACGTAAAATGCTCTTTTTATTCACAGAGTCAGTTGTCGTGATCTTGTCAGACCAGGAAAATGCATTATTCTTAAAGTAGATGTGTAGATCCAGGTTGGACCTGGACTTGCAGCCAAAAAAGCCGGCCACTTCTGCAAGCCTTTTCCAAATTTGCAAAGTTGGTTGAGGTGTCTTTTCACTTGCTTGCGCCTGCTGAACCTCGGCGCTCCTCTACTGGGTCAATATTCCGGCAGGGTCGAAATTATTTTTACAAAATTCTGGAAATGCCACTTTTCTGCTTCAAAAATCTGATTTTCAGTGGTGGAATTGTGGTGGCTAAATTTTTAAGTAATCAGTTTCTGCTTCTTATGCTAAATCAGTTTCGTATGACATCTTACTATGGGTTAACTTTCTTACGTTTTTGTGCAACTTTAAGCCGGTGCATCCCCCAGAGACCCCGGGCACCAGGCGGCAGAATGTTTTTTTTTGTGATCTTCTCACTCAGAACAACAAATTTATGAAGGTTAGAAAGTTGTTGAAATCAGTAAAAAAAATGTTCCTCAGCTCTCCGGCTATTAAGTAATAGAAGTACCGTAACAGACCAAAACGAGTGATCAAAACGCAGAATATTCTGTGGAGTATAGGAACAAATAGATTTTTTTTGCTTGGATTGTGAGCGTAGCGTAAAGCATCCAAAAGGGAACAAATATCATCCTCACTATAAATTGAAGGCCGTTAAAAGTGGTGAAGGAAATATAATCTTGTGTGGCTGCCTTTTCTGGTAAGGCGTCGGTCCTAAAGTTCGTGTCAATAGCACCATAATGATATAGGGACACATGGACAAATAACATGCTTTTTTTTTCTGAGTGAACCATTCCCTCCCAATGGCATTTCCAAGTAGGGTGACGATGCTAAAGGTACCGCCGGTCTTGCGAAAGATTGGTTTCGGGAACAAAACATCTACGTTTCATTGCCAAGTGAGAATCCAGGTCTCAATCGCATCTTGTGGAAAAATGAAGGGTCTGTTCTTATAAATCAATAATTGGGAATCAACTGTGAGAAGCAGTGCAAAAGGAATGGTATTAAATTGATCCTGAAAAGTGACAGAAATTGTCGATAGGATCAATGCCATATCGAATCCAAATTTTTTGACCAAGCGGAAAACACAAATCTAAAAGTTTTTGTTATTTTAGTTTTTAATTATTCGAAAAATATACAGATAACTAAAAAAATAATAGAGAGGCGCAGCAGCTCGGGGTGAACCAGGGCCAACTTCTCAACAATGTATGCTGGTGTGTTAATTTCTTTACATACAAGGGGACCTACAATTTTTTGCTGAATCCGAACGGCACTTTGAGAAGTTTTTCAAGACAATTGATACTCTCGGGGGGCTTGTCAAACCCTCGAGGAGGTGGGGACCTTGAAAAAGAACAAGTCTTTTTTTCAGGTGACAATGGCAGGATTCGAACCCAGACCTCCGGCATAGTAAGCACACACACTAAGCAATACGCCACGGCACCCCACAGATAACTAAAATAAATGTAAAAACAAAACCAGGATGAAAAATATGTAAAAAAAAATCAGTTCTTAAAAAAATATATTCTCACGCCTATTTTTTTGACCAGCTGTGTACGTAAAGAAAGGGTCTAGCCCGAATCTTAAAAACAAAAATCGAAAGCGACAGAAATCTAGAAATCCCGCACTGCCCTTTATCCTCTGTTTGGACACATGATAGGATTAAAGCTGTGTGCAAGATTGGGTAAATAAAAAAGGCACATTTTTTAATTCTAGGTAACTCAAAATAGGGTTGCGTTCCATATTTTATTCAGGATTTTTGTGTTTTTAGATCATTCCTGATTTTGTCGCATTAGAGATTTAAAAAAAAAAAAAATTATAAAAAAAATGTATTGTAATAGTGTCTAGAACTAGAACCCACTTTTCAGGATAGGTTGAAAATGCTATAAAAAAAAATACTGAATATTTTTTCAAATTTCTTTTTTTATTTGAAAGTACAATCCTTTCGGTTAAGAATGGAAAATAATTACATTCAAATGGCTGCTTCGGCTGGCCATGCAGTACCCTAGACGATCGGTCCAATTTTTAAGCACATTATCCATTGTGTATTTCACCAATGGCTTGACGAATGTTGTCCTTTAAGGCGTCAATTGTCTCTGGCTTGTCGGCGTAACACTAAACTCTTACGGCACCTCACAAATAATAGTCCAACAGTTTCAAATCGCAGCTCCGAGGTGGCCAAACGACATTAACTCTGCGGCTGATAATGCGATTTCAAAAACAGGGCGCAAAACATCGAGTGTAGCTTCGTCTGTGTGGCACGTAGCGCCGTCATGTTGAAACCAAACGTTGCCAATATCCTCCTCTTCAATTTTTGTGAACAAAAATTCGTTCAAATTGGCCCGATAACGATCGCCATTAACTATAACGGCCACTCATTGCTCATTTTCGAAGAAAAATGGCCCAATTATGCCTCTGGACCAAAATCCGCACCAAAGAGTGACTTGTTTTGCGTGTATTGGCTTTTCAATGTATGCGTGCGGGTTTTCTGTGCCCCAAATGCGACAATTTAGCTTGTTTATATACCCTATAAGATCAAAATGAGCTTCATCTGAAAAGGTGATTTTTTGGCATCTTATGTGATGCCATATTTTGGTGATGCCATATGATGGCAACACCATCATATGGCATCACATAAGATAATAAAAGCTATATGAGCTAGCAAACGCATGGCTTGACACATAAAATATAATAATATGCCCCATGTCAAATGCTAGCAACACCAAAAATTTCTTGTTTAAGTGGGCCAAAAGTCAGGCAACAAAATCCTTACTTATGTTTCAAATCAAAAAAACTAACTACGATGCATTTGTATGCTCCGATAAATTGCTGTATTTTATTTAAACGTTACATACCACACCACAAAACTTGCTGACACTATATGCAATCGCTGATTGCTTTGCATTTTGTTTTTCACAAAGCAAAATAAAACCAAATAAAACGCTAGCCTTGACATTGTAAATGGTCTATGCCAGAGGGTTGACTTGCAAAGCGGAATGGCTATTACGAGCCGATATAACGATATCGGTTACCGGAAACTTTTAGATTATAAAAACATAGCATTAAAGCCCGATAGCGTGTGTGCGATACTAAAGAGTTGGCATGTTTTTTCAATTTTCATGCTAAATTACCCATGAAAAAGCGCTTCACTTCTTTTGTTCTGCACTGGTGCAAGGTGCAGAGGCGTTGAGGTAGCGTTGCAACCTTTCGTTTGAAGTTTTCAAAACGTTTTCCAATGCAAATTCGTAACATCAAGAAAAACCGATACGACCTCGCGTCGTGGATCTTTGATGTCTTTCCTTTCGTGGAAGTTCACCGTTGAATTTTCCTTTCGCTGTGTTTAGTCAGTGACACTTTAGTTCTATAGATACATACATCCAGTACATCCCTACAAATCCAGAGAGATATTGTAACATATCAATCACTCTCAGAAGCTTTTGGGAAACGAACGATGTATCAAGACTAAAGCTATAGGGTTCAATTGCTATTGATTTTAAGAATTTGGTATATAAGTCACGTAGAATGGTAATGGATCGGAATTGAATTGTAATTTTATTTTTAGTTGAATTGCGCTTCAGAGGGCTGTGACAGAAGGCAAAAACTATAACAAAAACATTGTTGATGTTGACTAAGCAATAAAAAAATAATACATGCATACCTACATGATAACTTTCCGCATTCCGCAATAAAGCGTGATATACATTCGAGAATATATTTGAGGTGCTCAGCTCATTTTAGAATAGCAAATTAAATTTTATACTATAACTGTCGTTCTGTATACTCAAAATCGCCGCCAATGTTCGGGTGTTGAAATCACTCACCGGAATTGTTTGTATTTTTTACGACCGCTAATGTAGACAGACACCTAGTGCGCGTTAAAGTTAATGAAGACAGCCTTTTGAATGCAACAAGAAGTTAAGTAAGGTTGGCTGGTGTTTTGCAACGGATGTGAAGTTTTATGGATGTCAGCCGACGGGAATTTCACACCTTTAACATTGAGCCGGATGTATGTTGAGTGTTTTGTTAAGCTATTTTGCAGAAAAGTACTTGAAAACCAGTTATCAGGGTCTTTTTATGGTCTATAACTCATTCATTTGTGCACAGATCCTACCAAATATACCTAGTGTTGAATATGGTAGATATGGAATATGGTAGATATGATAAGCGACTTCACGTCTATTGTCGAATTTTTTTTAAGAGTCATATTCCAATATATTTTTAAAACTTAAAACTTACAGCCCTTCGCGTCGATTTCAAATTTTGACTGAAGCTATTTGAAGGAATAAAAGACTAGCTGCTTTATAATGCCACTAACGGCTGATAAACATTCCGAGAACTGAGGGTAACATTTATCAAGAGTAGCTTCAATATAAGAAATGAAAATGATTGGTCCCCACACCATGTGGGAAATACAACTCGTACCTACAAGCTTCTAAAAAGCTTGGTCCTATTGGAAACCTGGATCAGCGTGACTTTTTTTTGAATTACGAACTCTTGTAAACAGCAATTTATTTATTTTTCCAATTGTTACCTCAGACGACTGAAAATCGATTAAGCTCCTGCTCCTGCAACATCTTTCTTCATTAACCCATACAGTTTGTTAAACCCATTCCTTTTACGGCGTCTTACAAAAACTGAATATGAAACACAGCCAAACGAATGGTAAAGCTTTGTAAAAATGTACAGTGCGGTTTCTTCAAAAATTAAATAGAACTGTTCTAGCTTGTAGCAAATGAAATAGGGTGTGATGAACTTAAGGTGAGCTAACAGATTTTTATACCTTATTCCACAGGAATGGAATACTTCAAGTTTGATACAGGTAATAATGTAGCACAGAGAAATAATAACGTTAGACCCCCCCAGACCTTAAGGGCATATGATCAAGATCGAATTCTGATTTTAATGATGCATGGCCATATACCTATCAACAATTTTTAGGCCTAAAATTTTTAGTTAGAAAGCTGAAATTTTGCGTGTGAACGGACAGCCATTACATTAGCACTATTGCTTTTTTGTCTGTTATGTCTTTCAAGTGATGCTTTTCTAAACAAACGTCAACCAGGACATTTCTGAACAAACGCTTATAATTTTAAGACAGACGCTTCTAGATTTTTCGTTTGTTGCCGTTGTTTCTTTTTTTTCGTAAGAAACAACGTTAACCAAGTAACAATGTAGTTTTGCAATTTCAAAACTTTGAGCGAAAGTGCTCGAATCCAGCCGCACACTAATTTGTCACCGAAGGGAATAAAAAGACGCCCCTTGTTGCACAAAGACAATAGTTACTTCGAATTTCTAAAGCTAAGTTCTCCAAAAAATTTTTAGATTTTATAGAATTTTATAAAAAACATAGCCCTAGTGTGTGGGTAAATTTTTGTTGTTATATTAATGTATTGCTTAAAAAAATATCCACTTACCTGACCTACAATAATTATGATTATTTTTTCTCAGCCTAGCTTTTTGTATTTAGACTTTTTTTAAATTTAATACATGATGGTGAATCGAAAAGTTTTAAATTGAAAGCATTTAATACCTACTTCCCAAACTCATGTGTAGTTAATTATCATTATTGGCAATCCTTTGTTTCGATTATATGAATTCGTTTCGTTTCACAGATCATTGAGTTGAAAATATAAAAAGGTTGAATCGGACATAAATCAGAGGCTATTCTGTTTAAAAAAATATAATATTGTCGACAATCAAAGGTAAGGTTATGGATTAAGTTGATGTCACGGATTGTTAGGGCTGTTAGTGTTACCCGAATAGAGGCCTGATAGACCATTGAAATCTACACCGATGCATAGAAAACAAAATGTATAAAAACTAGTGGGAGGGTTACAAACCGCTTTGGCGAATCGATATGGATACCCCACAGTTATTATGGATTGACCACAGTCAAACTCCAAATTGAGTCATTAATCTTGGTCGTTAAATTTTAGTTTCTATTAACTTTTATTGTATTTAGAATTTATCAGTTAAGAGTCTTCTTCCTTAAAAACCAAAGGGGTGTGGCATCAACCCCTTTTTAATAAAATCGCTTGTTGTGTTCATAAAGGGTGATTTTTTAGCTGGTTTGGTTTTGGCAACACTGGTTTTGACAGCTGACGTGTGTTTAGTACCTTGTGTCACTGTCAAACAGCTTCAGTTTGGTTTGCAATTTAACCATGGATCGTCTTACAAATGAACAACGCTTGCAAATTATTGAATTTTACTATCAAAATTCGTGCTCGGTTCGAAATGTTCATCGCGCGCTGCTTCCTTTTTATGGTCGGCATTCTCGACTTCCTGAGCAGTCTATTCGGAAGATTGTTTCGGGCCGGTCAATTGGCCGCCTAGATCGTGCGATTTGACACCATTAGATTATTTTTTGTGGGGGTATGTCAAGGCTTATGTCTATAGGGACAAGCCCGCTTCGATTGACGCACTAGAAGCCAACATCCATGCATTCATTCGTGAGATACCGGCTGATATGTGTTAAAGAGTATGCCAAAATTGGACTCAGCGGATGGGCTACCTGAGACGCAGCCGCGGTCAACATTTGCATGAAATTATCTTTAAACATTAAATTGCAAGGTTCAAACTATCGATTCAAATAAATATTTCATTAATTTTTTCGAATTTTTTGTGTTTTTTTTTAAAAAAAGTTCTCAACCTCTTAAAAAATCACCCGTTATTTATACCCGACCGAGGGTATATTAATTTTAATGCATAGTTTGAAACACAGTGAAATAATCATCGTAGATCGCTAAGACCTTTTAGAGATATCATCGAGACCGATTCGATTAAGCCATGTCTTTCCGTCAATCCGTCCGTCTCTATGTGTAAAGGTTTCAGGTCTTCAAAATGAAGCTAGAGAGCTGAAACACGGCTTGGTACACGGCTTGTTTCTTTTGTTGCACAAAGTGTGAAATTTGAATCAATCGGTCAACGGCCACGCCCACTACTGGCTTCAATGTGAGACAACCTCTATTTCACTATTTTTTCAAAATGCCTTTTGGTCAAGTTAGACAAGGCACAGGAACTTAAATTTTGGTACTGAGCAATATTGGCCTAAAATCTTTAACAAGGCAAAAATTGGACCTCCCACAATACCGACCATGCCCACTTTTAAAATGTTAGATCTTTAAACCCGATTTCTCGGAAAGTTCACTTAAAATCGAAAAAAAAATATATTAGAGATATTAAAGATATTACTATTTGCTAAGCTTGCTTAATACAAAATTTTGAGCTCCGCCCACTTTTTAGGGGCGTTTTCAGGAATTAAATTAATTCAGATTGTTTTGACTGAATAGTTGAAATATATTTAAATTTAAAATTATATTTTATTTTTAGGATTAAGTTTATTTAAGAAACATTTAATATAGTATTAAGAAAAGCCCAAAAGAAGCAAGGCCGTTTTTGTATGTCGGGAGCAAGCATACACCATAAACACTTAAATAAACATACTTCACTATATGTTATTGTAAAAAACGATTAAACTCAAATGATTTTCTTTCAAAATCTTTAGCCAGACATACCTTTAAAGTTGGACAATAGTATAAAATAAGTAATTTGTAATGTACACGTAAGATTATAGAATGCCTCAATAAATTGAATTGAATTGAATTGAGTGGGCGGATTTTAAATTTTTTTACATTTGTACTGCTTCGGGACCAAGAAAAAAGAGATATCAAGTTCTTCTTTGCTCAAAGGCCTAAAAACTACCGACAGACAGACGGACGGACGGACGGACATGGCTTATTCGACTTACAATTCGACTTCAAATGCCCATAAGGTCTTGGGGGCTTACGGTGATTATTTCTCTGTGTTACAAACTATGAATCTAGCTTAAAATACCTCCTATCCTATGGGTTGGGGCATAAAAAATAATATAAATTAGAATAAATTAACTAATTTCTTCAGATTCTTAAGCTCCAAATCTAGAAAAAACAAGTGAGTAAGTGCTAGTCTGTACGCAGAAGTTACAGTCCGTAAAACGGGCCGTTGAATACCCCATCCTATTCCACATTGTAAACTGCTGATGCTAATGTTATTTTTTTTATATTTAATAAGGTGTGCAAGCTGTCAAAACGGGCTTGGTCCGACCGCTCCTTATTTCAAACTATCAATATTAACATAGATATTTCCATTTACGCTTAAATGTAGGTATGTAAAAATTCAATTTTTTGGTTAAAATTCAATATTTTTGTACAATCAACCCATAAACAGAGGCAAGGCTGTTCAACACTTTGTATGAACGAAATCTTGAATGAAGTCTTGTTTATGTTACCTGCTTATTTTTATTTTTTCAAACCTTTTTTAAATTACGCTTAAGGTAAAGTCGAAATAACGTTTTTCTATAAAATTGGAAGTTTTTCTTCGATTGTGCCTTCAAAAGTGGGCGTGGCTTAAAGTCTTGTATGAAACAAATGTAGAACTATATGGTTTCTACATAACATATCAAGCAAATTTTTTTTGATTTGGAACAAAAATATTGAATAAAATGCATTTGAAAATTTACCCTTTATATCGATGCCACGCCCACTAGATTTAATTTTTATTTTTCATATTTTACAATTTTTAGGAGATGACAAGCGTCAAGTTTAAGCCTTTTACAACGGCTTATAGTTGTGAGAGCACTGGAGGTAATTACACATATAAACTGATTGTGGGCGTGTCTGCGGGCGGATTTCAAAATTTCTAACACTTGTACTGCTTCGGATGACAGGGAGCCCATGTACAAAATTTCAGATCTCTACAACCGTGATTTCTACCGTGATTATTTCAGATCGTGCAGTAAAATAAAGTGTTCAGGGTAGAGTATAAAAGTCTCGAAAGACTATTCATCATGATTGTATTGTAAGATGCTCCGTTTGCCAATTTGAGAATGTAAAGTTGGGCATGCTAGGATTTGGGGTAGCGCCCACCCTAGAGTTCGCGTCTATAAATCTATTTCACAGTCAAATTTACTTAATTTAAAAATTCGAACATATTAATTTACGTGTTCTAGATTTTTTTCCACATTTTATCCTTCTAGATTTTTTCTTGGTTATTTTCGTTATATGCAACGACCCATTATTGTGATCCCCTTTAGGAAAGTGGTTTTTATCATCATGGTCCATCATCTAGCTCTCAACCAAATCTATTTTCAAAATATCGAAACCAACTTGCCTGGAGATTCGGTGCTGATATTTTTGTTTCAGTTACAGGGTACATAAAAGTTAAGCACAGCCTGTGAAAATTACCTTTATCCAAGAGGCTCAGTAAAGATTGATAACAAGGTGCCGGTTTAATATCGTCCAGTATGACAATTTGATTTTGGCTTGGGGTCAAAATTCTGTCGCAGTCAAAATTCTTTTGACGAAATTCTGCTTTTAAAATTCTGGAAATGCAACATTGACAAAGTGACACAGTGAAACATGTAGAAACATCCTCCATGCCTGCTCCATTTTTACCCTTTTTTTATTCTAAAAAAATCAAATGTTTGCTTCAAATAGCAGAATAAGCTTAATTTTATTGCTTACGTCAGAATTTTGAAAGCAGAATTAAAAAAAAAAAAAATTGAATTCTGAAATGCATCACTTGCTGCATTTGATTCCCGCACATAAATAATGAGAAAAATTGATTTGGCCCAGTCATGGGGCTCATAAGAAGCATTATGAGTTATGAGGGGCTCATAAAAAGCATTTTGAAGTCTTATGTATCCACTCAAGACTCATTATCAAGTTTCTACTCGCATATTCCTGCTGATGTCCTTAACTTAGTTCCCTAACCCAACCAAGAAAGCAAAAACAAGCAAAAAGGAATTTTTGGTTGAAACTATCTTATTTCTTTAAATCTTTCAAATCTTTTAATTTGGACTTTGGTAACTTGGTAAAATTTAGCATGGTGAAAATATTTTATTTTTTTTAACAAGGACAAAGTGTGGCAAAAAATGCCAAAAACGTAATAAATACTTTGTGTAATTGAGGGATCTTGTATCAAAAGGGGGGAAAGTCCAAATTTCGCTCTTTAAAAAAAATAGTTAATGAAAGTTTTTGAATAACGTCATTAAAAAGTAAATATTTTTACATCATATTATTCAATTATTAAGGTTAAAATAAGGTTTTTAGCTACTAATTGTATAAATTTGGCGACCTCTCCAAAGTTTACAATAAATGTTGGTGGTTTTTGCCCACTACAATTTGTAGTAACTGAAATTTTTTTAAATTTTGGATCTGCTCCTGACGTTCACCAAAACGGACTTGCCCCCAATTTGATGTCAGATCCTCACTTCTTCACCATTTGGATTGTTTCAAAACAGTTTCGGTCCTTTGGGAAATGTTTGGGTTGTATTTCCAGGCTATCCACTTGTTTTATCTGTTATGAAGTAGGAATGTACAGGTGGGGGTGATGTTGTTCATGTGAACCCAAATACATAGTCGGTATTTTACTACGATATCGTATTTTTTTCTATTTGAAATAATGTGTTGTGCCTAAAACCAACCCGTGGAGTTTGAGAAAGTTGAGAAAATCTCTTATCCCTTTAACCTTTAGGTCGTCGAAAAATTGTTGGACCGGTGATGCAAACTTGCTCTTGCTATATTTTTCGGAGGTTTCTATTGTTGCAGCATTAAGACCAAATACAGAATACGTGGTACTGCCACGTAGAAACCTTACTTTATTGTACTTAAGTGAAGCTCAATGAGGAACACTTAAATAATGGGCTGATAAGCTCCGTTTTATATACACTGCCAAAGGGGCTGCTGCGTGGGGTATGCTTGTACCTTCAGGCGCAACCACAGCGTCTTCCAGAGCCCGTTCGACTATAGGCAGCGTGAATGAATTGCAGCATAAATAATGCTAAAAATGCCGGGCGAGTTGGGTTTTTTAAAAATGTTTGTTAGAGCCCCCAGAATTCATGCCCGGCCGTATAGTCAAAGAGGCTGCGGGTGGATTTTTCCAATTGCCAGTGCCCTCTGAAGTAAAAAATGTTTCGCTTGCCCATGATTTTGATGGGCATGGGAGATTCAGAGAAAATACAGATTCATTGAAGAGGGGGTGATTTCAAGTTTGGGGTTTCACTCCGAAAACAAGGAAGGGTCCGTACGAAGATGACACTCCCGATTTCTTACCTAAGTGTAGTGCCCTTGCGGGTGTGATTTTTTTTTAAAGTGTAACCTCCAATCTTAGCCCGAACAAGGTATACGTTTTGTTCGGGCTAAGATAGCTTTGGCTATCTCCTGTACTAACTTTGAAGACGTGGCTATATTAATTCAACTTTGATAGCAGCTAGGGCAGCAGAAAACTGCAATAACGTAAAATCGCGGTATGAAGGTGTTTAAATTTCAAAGAGTTTTCGACACCAGTTAAAGTTTCCACCAAAATTGCTTTGTTCCATTTTAGCATTAACAATTGGCAGCAGCAAAATAAAACTCCTGTTAAACTTCAAACCTTGTTCGTATACGTTAAAAGATATTCTTTGATGAAAGCTTTATTGGCGTGAACTATAAGGCTCGGTGTAATGCAAATTTTAGTTTAACAGGGTTACCCCTTTGAGGAACATCACAAGAAAATTATTCTTTTCTACCATTATAGAATTCGTTGTACCGTAATGATAAGAATTTGACAATAATCTCTTCAAACCAGACCAAACCTCAACAGCATCGTCTTCTTGAACACTTCTGACACAAAGTCTGGCTGTGCCGAAGTATCTATTCGCTGCATTATATCATTGATGTCAGTGAACTTTCCAAATTAAGATTGTTAATCATTGTATTTCAGCTGATATGCTGATATATCCGTTGGCTATATAGTCTCTTAGTCGCTGATTGTAGTAAAGTGCTTCAACTCACCAGCTGGGAGCTGCTTGACCAAAACGTTCAATATTCATTGGTAGTATTTTATGTTAATTAGCTAACGGGTTTGATATCAGTAATCGTTTTAAATTTTATTTCTGATGAAGTTTATGTACTTTTCGACGGTTACAAGAAATTGAATGTATTTTTCATAACTTTGCGATTGCATTTAAAAGTTTTGCCACTGAATTACAAAGTAAAAACAAAGAATTGTTAGACAATGCGATTGTCTGCAAATTATTCACACATTTACAGGTTTAATTAGTATATTATACAGTCAAATTATTTTCTCAATTTTTGTGTTGCCAAAAAATAATATATAAATATGAAATTGAAAGTCAAGAGACTCATGTGTGAATAGACGAATTAGCATGAAGATGTAAAAAAAAAAAAACAAAATTCTGCGGCTCAGGACCGTATAAGAAAGTGAGTGTCGCAATTTAATCCATTCATTTAAGCCTACTTAAGGCGTAATTTGATGGAAACAAAAGCCATTGGCAAATCAAGAGCATGGTCGAAGTTGCTTAGCGGTAAGCAATTCGAAAGTAATTTGGTCATGTTTGCGGTCTCTTGAGGCTGTGTCAAGCGTCTTTTTAATTTATTACTTCACAATTTTGTTTTTGTAGGTTTTTTGTACAACCGTGAAAGCAATCAGAGGCTTCAGGTTTAAGTAAATTAGACTTTTGATTGCACAAAAACACTTTAAGTAGCATTGAATTAAAAAGTGAAAAAGACGCGCGTAGGGTTTCACTTTTATAATACTCTTTCATAAGCAGAACTTCACGTATGTGGAACAAGCTTCAACAACTCAAAGCCAAATTGCACCAGTACCTATCCTCTCTCTTCTCTAATTCTTTCCACTCGCATTATTTTATTACAGTATAGGGTAACCATAAACCATTTAACGCAAGTAAATTATAAACAAAAAAACTAATAGGAGGGTAACGAAACGCTCAGGCGAATCGTTGGATACCCCATCTCAACTGACCACTGTGAAGCTCCTAATTGCGTCAAAATTCTTGGTTGTTAAATTTCAGTTTCTACTAATTTTAATTGTGTTTAAAATTTGTTAGTTAAAAATCGTCTTTCTTAAAAAAGGGGCGTGGCATCAACCCCTATTTAATAACATTTTTTTTTGTTTTATATAAAATATTTGGTCTTTTACTTAAGAACGAACCCAAAGATGGGCGTGGCAAAAATTTATTCAATTCAGTTGATAGCTTACGCACATATCTCAACATTTTGTGGAGCAAATTTTTTGGATTTAAAGCAAATAATATGTCAAATATAAAACGTTCATTAGAATGCATATTGAATATGACCACGCCTACATGATCGCAGTTTTTGCTTTTTTTTTAAATGCCAATCAGTATACACTTAAGCCAGGATATCGCATACCAAATTCCAGCTGCCTACGACAAATTTGATTTTTCATGCTTATAAGTAAAGTGGGCGGAGGTGGGCGGATTTCAAAATTTTTACACTTGTACTGCTTCGACCTAGAAAGAACAGATATCAAGTTTCAAGTTCCTAGCTCAAAATTTAAGGCTTAAAAACTACCGACAAATGGATGGACGGGAATCCACTTTTCATGGCTTTCGTTATCCTTGAATACCAGCGTTTATGTCGAAAGCGGCCCTGCAGCTTCTGCGGCATAGTCGTTATGCAGTATGCTAAGCCGCTCTGAGTAGTCTCACAACGCAATTCCCGGAGAATTGGACGAAGGACTCCCGTAAGTACTCGAATATTCCTGTGGGCTATTGCGATCTTAAATAGTGATCTCTTGTTGTTAACCGCCGGTCATATCTCCCCTGTGTGTCTGCACGTATCAAGTTCTTAACAACGTAGGTTAGTTCTTCTCAATGATTTAATTTCTATCTTACCTGCTATATATCTATATCTTACCTGAAATCCTTAAAGATATGAGCACTAAGAAATGCAATCATCCTTGAGCCAGATATCGCAAGCTTGTCTGCTTCTTCGTTCCCGGGATATCGGTGTGACCTGGCGCTGGCATTTAAACACAGACTTAAAGTATTGCCCAATGATATCTGTATGATAATTTCACAGCCCTTGACTTCACCACATCTGACTCAATGGCTTGAATGGCCGCTTATCTGTCAGAGTAAATGGTATAATGGTATTTTTTCGAGCTTGTGTTTCTTCAGTTCAGTAGCAGCTTCGATTATGGCTGCCATCTCCGCCTGGAAAATACTGCAGTTATCGTTGTTCCGGAATAATTTGTATTACTCTTTTTATCTACTTCTATCACAATCTAGACTTTATCACCTAAATGGGTAACAATTTGTCTTTGAGATCATAAAACTATCTCATAAGATCCCCGATAGGTACATTTTTTATATTTATGAAAGGTAGACCTAACTCCCTAACCTAATCGATCACCCTGCTTCAAGTTTACTCAAAATCAATTGGGATTTAGGTAGTTTATTTAAAAAGTAATTTCATTGCTATTCTGTCTCTTTTTAGGTAATGTTGTTTTCTGACCGGAATCAAGCTTTTAAGGAAAATTTCTATTTCGATTAAGAGTCACGGACAATATTGACAATTTCTAAGTCAGCTTCGCACACATAACCCAAAGGGCATGTCTGGCGCCATCGATGCGTCGTCACGTATGCTTATGTAATTATGATTGACTTTTCGGTTGCGACAAACATCTCAAGATTGGGTATGAATACATAACACAAACATGGGTATATAAACAAAAGCTTGTGTTTATGCTTTGGTATGTAAATATAGCATTTTAAGCGCTAAAGCTGCCTAGTGGAATGGTTAAGTGAATTGGTATACCCTCTTGTCTGGGGTTACAAAGAGCAGACAAACAACCATTTTCTTAGGTGACGATTACATCTTTGACATATCTCTGACTCCCCGGCGTACAGCTGACTCCTTGCAGACTGCCATAAAACAACTAAAGAAAAACAAACAAAGACGAATAATCTGCATCCAATTAACCGAATTATTTGAAAATCTACCACCCACTGTAACGGCAAAACCTCTTACACAACTCGGATTCCACTCAATCGAAGAAGATACCCCAAGTCTAAATGGGAAATCTTTGAAATCCCCCATGATCTGATCGAAGCCACGGCCAGGCAGACAAAGTTTGCTCGCATCACTCATTGCAGTTAAATTGCCCAGAATGGAATTACTCGTCCTTGATCGCCTGATGCCCAGACACTTCCATGGAATCCAACCCTCCTTTGGTTGTCATTTTGATTTTTCCATCACAAAGCAGAAAACAACGGCCAACGAGAACGACGACGACGCACTGGATCTTTAACATGGAATTTTCCACTTGAGTGCCCTTAACCCCACTATGGGAGCACAACCGACACGGTTCGACTTAGCAGGATGAGACGCACACACAGGCATCAGGTTTTCCACCATTCAAGCGATTATCCTTTGATTTGGTTGCTTCGATCGATGACAGCAAAAAGGAAAAAAATAACTGAATGGAAAATCCATCACAAGGGGAACTGTTTATAATCGTCCCCCCAAAAACCCTTGCGACCCACTGCATAAGCCCTGCGTATGGCTCGCACTACCAGGACCACGGCCAAGGCGTTTAGCCAGTGTGCAAACATTGTCGGGGTGTTGCCGCCACCTGTGGAATTTTCCACACCCGTCTGTGTGAGGGTCTTTTATGCGTTCGCGGGGCTAAGGTAAACAAATTCATGGCATCAGAATTCTGTGAACTGATTTAATGAGATTTTACAAGACATTCGGGAATAGCTTGCACACGCACACACAAGCATCGTTGTCATCATTGCTGGGTGACAGTTCGCAGTCTGTTTACCTTAAGTGACGGGTGTGTGCTTGGGAGTGCGGAGTGTTGACGGAGGCAGGCAAAAGTTTATGACCGAGGACAAAGTTTAATTCTTAAGTGTTTGGCGCTAGCGACAGGGATAATTACTCAACTTTCTCGGCTGGAAGGCGGATACACGGATCGTTAACGGGTTCAAGCTTTTTAGGCCTTCAAAATCCGTGAAAATGAAACTATTTGCGGGTTAAACGTGAAGGGCTTTCCTTCCGAGGTTGAGTTCACTGGGCATGGAGGAAAGTTTAAGCGGAATGCAAACACAAGTGTTTCGAAATGATTGCTTTAAATTATAAAACAGCTTTGTTATGTTAAACAGTTCGTGAAATATCGGGCGTAGTTTTCTGTCGGAACTATAATGCTGACTTATAGGTAGAGCACGGCTAAAAGAGCATTTGGGAAACTTTATGAGTGACTATCAAGCCATGGTATCTTTTCAGGGAGGTCAATTAAATCGACACAGAGTATAGGCAGGTAGTTTCTATATCTTAACATTGAAGAATCTAAAGATATAGTCAGAATGATTTAAAGCCTAGCTGGCTATGGCATCCGCTCGGAACTGTTATTCAAGATATTTATTTAAGTATAGCTATAGGCCCAAAATAACATAACCTAAAAATCATATTGACAGGGTTTTTAAAGCTTGCATTAGCTTCCTGCTTAAGTGCAAAACAGCAAAACACAAATGTTTGCAGAAACTAGAGACCTACAGTAGCTTATGAAAAGTGAGCCAACTTTAAGTGCTTAAATATTCATTAATTTAAAAACACATTTATTAAATTAACACTTATTGGTTAATCAATGTAGAACTTTATTGATGTATGGCAAAGGTTAGTTTAATTACAACATTGTGTATATGTGACATCACACAGCTTGTACAAAGCACACACAGGATACTATATCCACACGATTTAATTGTATGCTTATTTGTGGTTCATTGATTGGATCCACAATACTTTGATTGCAACAAAAAGTAACTTATCAAAAAGAAATTGATATTGATGTCGGTGGGATTAAGTAACAATGAGAACACAAAAAAAAGATAATAATACCATTATTTACAGGATTTTCGTAAGCCCTGGAAAGAACAGTGTTACAACAGGGCTAAATAAGTAGGTCTTTTATGTAGGTATTACTTAGAAAAACCGCGCGTATAAATATTAACCCTGTATATCAATTTCAATGGCTTGAGAAAAAAAAAATGCAAAAATAATATATATTTGTTGTAACAATATATTTGTTTAATATTACACCCCTTTTGGACATAATTGCAACTCAGGTACTTCACGTTCCTCTTCTTTCCATAATAATGCAAAAAAGTCCGGTTCTGAAAAACGAACGATCTGGAAAATATTGTTGTTTTATCGTTTATATGGTTGTATCGTGTACCTATTTCCCGCTTCAGCAGTGAACACAGAAGCAAATAAAGGCCGATTTGCTCACTTCAGCAACGACAAATAGCGGTGGTGTTCAAATTCGTACAACCTTACTGATACAAGAGCTTAACCCAACACCGAACTAGTTTCTTTTGCACGAACTCTGGACTCTAAGTTGCAATACTCTTAAGTTCATATAACTTTTCGTAGCATTGCTTCTAGGAAGCCTAACCGTGTTCCTAGGTTTTGTTTTTGCGGTCCATGAAATTCCAATTTAAACAATTTATAATAGGTACTCAAGAGAATTATGGATAAATGAAATTAGAGAATAAAATCGCTCTTTTATTGTAAAAACTTTTGTAACTTGCAACAACGTTTTGAAACATTGTCCTTACTTAAGTCTAACTTTGTAGCTTAATTTTATATTCGCGATCAGTGAAATTTCACCTTTCGAAATTATGCATGCACCCCCGACATCAATTTTTTTGGCACGAATAACCAACATCTAAGTTAATAACAGAGAGGATACATTCATAAAAATCGACATAAAAGTGGGTTCGAATGTAACCAACAATTATATACCTACGTTTGGAAATAGATTTTTTAACCTTTTTTTAAAACTTTGTTATTTAACATGACGCTTTTGCACTGTTTTAGTGCACAACGAATAAGCCTAGTGGAGTGCAATTTGACTATCAGACGGGTGACATAGGTTCGAACCTCAGTCTCGGCCTGGGCAAAGGGTTTTCTACCTTTTCTCGAAGATTTTTTGTAAAAGCAATCTCAATGGCAACAGTTACGATAAGGCTTGCACAGCAGGAATAAATTTTAAAATCTTTAAAACGCCAACAACGCCTTTTTGAGGAAAGAGTTAACATTTCATTTCAGTTTTGACATTTTTCATTTTTTCAATCAAGAATATATGCTCTTGTTCAAAACACTTTCATTCTTAAACCAACAATTAAAAGTTCTTGGGTTAATTTTAACCTCCGAAAATTGTTGACCCAAAGTATAAAATTCCTTTATTACATATTTATTATTAATAAATTATAATTTATTGTATAATTAATAAATTAAATTATTACTTATTACAAACAACGATAATGTTATCAGCATTTTTTATGATCAGAATTTTCATGCGGGATATAAAAAAAGTGTTTATTTTAACCTCACCTATGACCCCTTAACGGGAATACGACATATTAGAAAACACCCTGTATACGTAATCCATTCCTGTGGAATACGGTTTAAAAGATCAAACGGGGCTAAGGACTATAACTTCCAACATTAATGGTTCTATAAATATTAGCCAAGCAGTGGCGTAGCTAGCATAGTTAGTACCTAGTGCGGCTATTATGGTGTCAACCTTCCCCCGTCACAAAAATGAAACAATTTAATTGACACCATTATATTAACTACCTTAGCATAAAAAAATGAGTGCAAAGTACGGACGAAAATAGCGGTTGCTATTGGAAAAATACTTACTTACTTACTTAAGGTGGCGCTACAGTCCGGGGTGGACCTGGGCCTCAGCCAACAAGCTTCGCCAGCCAGCTCTGTCTCTAGCTAGCCGTCTCCAGTTTCGCACGCGAAGCTGGCTGAGGTCCCCATCCACTTGCGTGCGCCACCTGAGTCTCGGTGCTCCTCTACCGCGTCGTCCCTGCGGTGTGGATTCGAAGATTTTCCGGGCCGGGGCGTTGGTGTCCATCCGCTCTAGATGACCCAGCCATCGTAGACGTTGTGTTTTGACTCTTTTGGCTAGGTCGGTATCGCTGTACAGCCCTTACAGTTCGATGTTATATCTCCTCCTCCACTCTCCGTCTATGCAGACGGGACCGTAAACCGTCCGAAGAATTTTCCTCTCGAAGCAGCCTAAAGTGTTTTCATCCGCCTTTGACAGGGTCCATGCTTCTGCACCGTAAAGCAGGACTGGGATGATGAGGGTCTTATACATGGACACTTTAGTTGCTCGAGAGAGGGCTTTGCTACTCAATTGCCTTCTTAGCCCAAAGAAACAGCGATTGGCAAGAGTTATCCTTCGTTTGATTTCTGCGCTGGTGTCATTGTCTGCTATTGGAAATTTTTTTTTTGGAAATGCATCCATGCTATTGGATTTTTTTTTTTCTATTGGAAAAATAGAAGGCCCAAAACTAATTCCCAAAAAACGGCGTATGAATTAGTTTTACTTCCGATTGAGAGCTGCATGTGCTGTGGCCTACCAAACAGAGCCATAAAAACCGGCGGTAAGGAATAAGGCTCCCATTAAATAAATCCCCAAATTAAAAATGAAAAAAGCCCCAAAAATGGGGCTTTATTTATAATGAAAATTTATGACCCCAAAATCAAAATAAAATATGGTCCCAATATTGTGTAATATAAGAAAGCTAAAAGAAAAAGCAGGCAGTGGCCCCCTCATACAAATATAAAACTGACATACATTTACACAGCCTCGCACCCCTCCGAATTGGAAGAAAAGGCCGTTGGCCGGTTATCCTTCAATGTAAAAAATACAATGAGGAGTTCTTTTCATATGAGATTAGGATACAATAAAAAAATTAAATTATGCCCTGAAAATATGAAATAAGGCCACAATATAAAAAATTCCAAGTGGGTCTCTTTGGGGCCTTGTTTCATTTTTCAGTTTGGGGCCTTAATTCATTGGGGCCCTATTTCCTAGAGCCTTTTAGCAAGAAGGGTGAGCTCGCTTGTGAAACACTTTGTGAAATCAAAAATAGAAACTCATCGTCATCAAGATCTGAAATAAAATCTACATCTACCAAAGTTGTTGTCGTAATGAAGCAGGTATACAACTATAGATACTCTTCTTAGGTAGGAAAAACGTATTCAAGATTTTGGTAAAACTTGTGGAACAATTTTATATTTAAAAATACTTTCTACTTCAGTTAGTTTAAGAAATTCATAACTTTCAATTTATTTTTCCATTAGTGCCATGTTTGCTCTCAAAAAATAGCCCGCACTGTGCCGGCTTCCGGAATTTCGCTTCGCACAAACGCGTAGTAAATTTTTAGCGTAAGTCTTTTATTTTTAGCTCACCCAATTCAATGGTATCTATTGGATTTGCTTTAAAAAAAAAAAATGGTCTATTAAATCAACTCAACGTTGCCGCGCCTGTGACTAAAAATATTTTCTACAGCTATACACGATCTGTAGAATATCGTCATGGCGACAAAGCGTATTTCCCCACACGCACTCATCCGCAAAAATGACCAACTAACATTGAATTGAGTATTTTAATGAACTTCGCCTCGTATTCGTACAGCGGCCGGCGTGGTGCGGTAGCTGTACCGGGCCTGAGGCTATAGGCTACTGGTGTCTTTTCTAAGTCGATCGGCTCCGATTCCACTCCGAATGGCTCTGGCTAAGCTCTAATACGTTAATTTTGACTTGAGACGATTCTTATTTGCCTTTTGCTCATCGCCGTTTGTCGGTATTTTTGGGAATTTCGCCACGATTTGGCTGCCATACCCTGACAGCCGATACACTCGGCTAAATGGGGCCAAAGTAAATTTGGCATTATTGTCGCTCAGACAACGGTATTGTTGTCGTTGCGGCTCAATTTAATGGGACATTCTAGACATCATCATTTGTCGTGTCATCTTTATTTTCCGTCAATTTGTTTGGATTTGGTTTCTTGGTTTCGGGTATTTTTTTTATATTTTTTTTTCGATATCTACTTGATGTGAAGAACTTAAAATCATTGTCGATGGGGGTCTGCCGCAAATTGGGGTGGGATGGACGTAATTTATTTTGGGGACACAAGAGAAACTGTTTTTTTTTTTGGCAAACATTTCTTTTGATTTGATTTGTGTATAGACTACGCCCCCGCACGCCGTAATTCGAAATTCACCGATTTTTTCGGGAGCATAAGATGAATTATTGCAAAAGTTTATTCTTAGAAGAATGTGGACACAGTAAGGTAGTATGTTAAATGTATGTGTAGGTACCTATATCAATTTGCTTTTGAATTGTATGGATGCTTGGAGCATCATTAGGTTAATAAGAAACTGGAGAGTATCAAATGAGCCGTCGTTGTCAGATCATAGAGTAATTTTATTCGATCTTGAAAACACAGGTTTGATAAGAAAATCAGTAAGAAAACCAAGAAAGACAAACTGGGAAGCTTTCAAAGAAACCCTAGGAAGCAATGTAGAGCTCATAGATGAGAGACGAGCTCCAGCCCATAGTCTTGACTTAGAAAACGCAGGTAAAGGGCATCACGAGAGCCAGGACGAATATGACAGTCAAAAAAGTGCCATGGTGGAGCAACAGCCTGTCAAAACTTAGATCTGAGACGCGTAAGCTGTTCAATGCAGCAATGCGGAGCTGAGATTGGCGGAGCTACAAAGAGGCTCCTACCAAATACAATAATGAAATTGGAAAGCTAAAGGAAGTAAGTAGGTTCAGGAATTTTCGTGAGACAATAACAAGCACTCCCTGTGCATCACGGCTTGACAATAGGATCTTGCGAAATCAGGTGGAGTGCCTACGTCTCTCAAGAAAGTGGATATGGCAGCTACACCGAGAATGGGAAACTGGGAGCACAGCTGCCTTAGAAACTCACTTTCCCGGAAGCTCCCCTGATACTAATGTCTGGAACACGACCAACACACGAGTCCTCGGAAGAAAGACTGGCAGACAGCGAAAGCAATATGCTCTAGAGCCAAATGGAATGGGCAACAGGCTATTTTCAACCTTTTAAGTCCTCTGGTGTGGACGGTATTTCACCAGCCCTATAACAAAACGGGCAATAAATGCTACTCCCACACATGGTAGAATAGCAAAAAGTAGTCTTGCTCTGGGATTTATACCGAACCAGTGGAGACGGGCAAAGGTTGTATTTATTTCAAAAGACCTCTCTATATCAGCGGTCTCGGTAGATCTGATCTCTTGACACCAAAGAGAAAGTAATCTGTGCCTTCCTGGATATCGTAGGGGGCATTTGATAACACATCACTCAAAGCAATTAGGCGAACTCTTGAAAGGAAGGGAGTTTCTTCCCACACCCACAGTATCCAGATGGATGTTCGAGCTGCTGAGCACAAGATGAGTGGAGGCACACACCACAGGAAATTATCAAGGTCAGCACAGTAAGAGGGTGTCCACATTAGGGGGATATTGTCACCCCTAACTTGGAGCCTAGTTGTTGATGAACTACTTGGTAACATTAACTGCCTAGGTTAGGCATCAACTGTCAGGCATTTGCCGATGACATAGTATTGATTGCCAGGGGAAAGTTTGAAGGAACGCTCTGTGAAATTATTCAAAGAGCACTCAAGGCAGTCCAAAAATGTAGCAACACAGCTGCGCTCGGTGTCAAAGCGGCCAAGAAAACTATAGTACCATTCACCAAGAAAAGGAATATTCAAATGAAACCTATAAGATTATTGGAAACGATACTGGTACCAGCTAAAGAGGTTAAGTATCTAGGGTAAGTCCTCGATTAAGGAAGCCTTGTCCTGGCTTAAGAATAACATTGTATCTGCCAAGGATATATACGTATTTTTTCTGAAATCAGTTTCTAACAACTCTAATGTAGCCTTAGACTGCCTTTCGCCTCTAAAGGAGATGTTAGAGCAGTTCAACTTTCTCCTGTGCTGGGAGCCAGCGCATAGTGACATTCCAGGCAACTGCAAGGCTGAACTCGCCTAACTTGGAACTACTTTTTTTATATATATAATACACTCATGAAGGCTGTAGGCTACCCTTTTAATGTAAGACATCTCACGAGCGGAAAGGAAGAGAAGAAGAGAAAAAGGAGCACCGGTGCACTCTTGTTTTGAAAAGTTGTAAATTGTAAGGAGCAGGAAAGACTGATTGTGGTAGGACATTCCACATCCGAGTTATACGGCTTATGAAAAAACCTCTGAACTTTACTGTTCGTCCGAAAGTGGGCTCGAGGGTGAACTGATGCGCATTCGATCTTTGACGAATATTACGGTTGAATATCTTGAGGGGAGGAATGCAATTGGCTATTTCGCTGGAACACTGTTCGTGAAAAAAGCGATAAAACAGTGACAGGCAGGAGACATTTCGTCGGTGTTCAAGTGAGTGAATAGACTTTCCTATGAATCTGTCGCCAATAAGCTTTAACGCCCGTTTTTGTATCTTGTCAAACAGGTGAAGTGCAGTTTTTGGGGTACCTGTCCAGACATGGGAGTTATATTCCAGCTTAGGGCGAATGTATGCTTTATAAAAATAGCCAAATCAGAAGGGGTAAGATACTTCTTGCATCGCTTAAGGAAACCTAGGCATTTCACGGCGTTCTTTGCAGTCTCAAATATGTTGTCATTCCAACTTAAGTTTTTATTGACACACATACCGAGGATGGAAAGCCTTTCGGTTTCAGCGATGCAAGTGCCATTCATGGATAATGGCTGGGTGATACGATTTTGCTTCAATGACAAAAGACAGCATTGAGTTTTTGAAGCATTAAACTCCACTCTGTTAAGAGATCCCCATGATACAATGCTGTTAAGGTCGGAGTTTAATGAGTTAGACATACGCTGCCGTTTCAGTTCTACGTCCGAAGAACAGGGGCGAGGAACCAAGAACAAAAATGAAAAACTGAGGGTACTGTCATCGGCAAAGGAGTGAATTGGATTAGTAGTAGCAGACAAGAGATCGCTTATGAAAACTAGGAAGAGTGTCGGAGACAAAACCGAGCCCTGGGGAACTCCAGCGTTTAATTTATGAACTGCAGACTTGAAGCAATCCAAAACAACTCGAATTGAAAGGTTCGAAAGGTAATTACTAATCCATTGAATAAGAGTTTCGTCGACTCCAAATGCACGCATTTTCGAGAAGAGAGCTTGGTGCCAAACTCAGTCAAATGCTTTAGAAATATCAAGCGTAACAATCTTGCTTTCACCAGGAAGATGCAAGGCATGGTTCCACTTCTCGGTGAGATATGCCATCAAATAACCAGTGGACCTTTTGCTACGAAAACCGTATTGCCAGTCATTAAGAAGTTTTCGTGATTCAAGATATTTCATGAGCTAAAAATTAATCAGCGTTTCCATGACCTTAAAAAGAAGGGAAGTTAGTGCAATTGGACGATAGCTAGAGGGAGAAGAAGAATCGCCTTTTTTAGGGACGGGCTGGACAAATGCTGTTTCCATCTACTCGGAAAGAGGCCTGAGGAGTAGGACCGATGAAAGAGCTTACACAATGGTTTTGCCAGCGTGGAAGAACACCTCTTCAGAACAATAGGGGATATTCCATCTGGACCAGCGGATTTGTGAATGTTGAGATCATTAAGTAATTTTTTAACTGTACGAGTGCGAAAATGAATTTGTTCTATAGTGCATTCCACGCGCTCAAGTACAGGCGGAGACATTACGCAATCCGGTAGTGTGGAGCTGGCAGCAAAGTGCGCTGCGAGAAGATTGGCTTTGTCTGCATGGACGAGGATGAAGAAAAGACCACCCTCCAACTTCTCATGGAGCAACATGCCCCGTTCTCTCTAAGAACCGAAATCTTCACCTTGGAGCTTTCTTTTAAAGTGCTCTTAATGATCTTAGCACGACTGACCCAAAACGTCTCTTACGCTTCATTAGTAGCTCAAAATGGCTCAATGAGTAGGTAATTTTTCAAGATCCAAGTGGTATCACAATGGACCTACATAGGTCTAAGTGAGTTGGGTGCTTCGAACCCGACAGCCACTTAAACCCAACCTGACCTAACCTAGGGTAAGTCCTAGACAGCAAACTCATCTTTTTTTGGGGCAATTTCTCATTGGGTCCTAATTTCGTGAAGCCGTTGCCTAAAGGCAACATTTCACAACTCCATAAACATCAAGCCTCAACCTACAATCAAATATGGGCACTCAACATATTTTTACCACAGCCAAAATTAATTCGGGCATGAAAGGGTTTATTCGACTTAAAAATGTCTGCCGGAGCAATCCCGTTATTTCGACGGTTTTCGGAAAATAAAAGATTTGATAATATTTGATAATATTTTGGGACTGAAGACGTTTTAGACTGAAGATGTTTTATTAAAACATTTTTGTTTTATTCTTAAATGAGTATAATATGTGCTCTTAATTACTGAAGTTTTTCCACATTTTGCAATTTTACGCACTTATGACTTAAGCTATTTTAGTTAAGCCTGTAACTTCCTCATTATTCTGCGATCTTGGCGGCCGGAGTAAGACTGGAAAATAGCTTAAGGTAAAATAATTTTAAAGAAAATATAAAACCAAAAAGCACTTTAGTCGACGCAAGATGTTTTAACCATGGGCCCAAATATTGTTTTTAAGCTAAAATTTAAAAAAAATCTTAAAGCTCAAACAAAGCTAAAATTCAAAGAAAATTATTCAATTATCTATGCGCTCAATTCAATTATAATATGCTCGATTTTTAATGTTCTATTTCTCAGCGAATATCAAGGTTCAGGAGTGCAGAGGCTAAAATTGGTGCGTGACTGTTTCCAACATTTAAATATTTCAATATTAAATTAAGAAATTATTTTTACAATAGTCGTAGGAAGCAAATTACATGCTCTCCTTTTAAAGCGTGGGACGATGTAGGTATGTACAAAATACGCTACAGTTTATTTAAGTAGCATGTCTGGTTATGTTAACATTTCATTCATAAACCAACCCTTTATGTTAAACAAACTCCGCCGTTTTGAGCTTCATGTAACTACGTGGGTACCTATTTCTCGTGTTTTTGAATGATTTCGATAAATATTTTCCTAACCCCTTTTCAAGCATATAGGTACGAACATTTCGCACTTCACTCGACACGAAGGAAAACAGAAAAACCACTTTTATCTTCAGCATCGGCCGCGTTTGTTTATCCACGTACGATACTCCTACCTACCTACGCCTTCTACAATATTCCTAATACACATGTGATGCAACCGGCAGAAGATCAACAAACTCCACCTCTGTAAAAGGCATAAAAATGGGAGAAATAAAAAATTTGTGTATTGAATAGCCACCCAAAGACTCGCAGAAGTTTGTTTGTTTTGACTTTTATTCAAAACGTACTCCCTTGCAGGTGCACACCTACATGAAACGCGTAAAATCGTTTACTATTTGCATAAAACACCGGAAAAGCAATGAAAAATCTGTTTCATTTCAACTTGGAAAAAATATTTTCTTCTCTTCTATTGACATTATGAAGCACGTATATTGGTGTTCAAATAAAAATTATCGTTGGTAACCTGATAAGGCGACCTCTTATAGCTTATCATCATGTACAGACTCAGCCAGCAGCGACTTGTCAGCACGTAGGTATAGTGTTTCTCGTCAAAACCATAAAATGATTTAATTCGATGTAAATTCGATCGAATTCGTCTATTTGCAGTGTTTACCACCAGTAAACAGATCAATATGACCGAAAGTCAAACCCGCCTGGATCTGCTTATACCAAAGCGTGTCACAATCTGGCACAGTACTAGGCGAGCCACACCAAATGGGCACAGAGTGTAAAATATTTGCGTATGTTGACCGAAAATCAACAAAACCATCGAGCCGAATCGGACTCTATCAAACATTAGAATAATTTAGAAGCTTCATAAAATCAATTCTCTCTCCCTCTCTTGGTGGCATGCCACTAAGTAAATAATTAAATATGTTAACAATATTTGTTTAAAGGTGTTTTGTGACTTTGTGACTATGGACATGGAGGATGGAGGTGCTCCAACTGGTGTATTGGTGTCTATTTTGATATAGCACTCTCCCGTGCTCAAAGAGAGAATCACGAACACAATTGAATTACTTTATAAATGGTGGAGATTGAGACTTTTGTCGGTTGTCGTAGCCGTAGGAGCGAAAAAGTAGCAGATAGTACTCAATGGACAGTGGGTGGTTTTAAAGGCATTTGAAACCAAAAAATTGGCATATATTAACAAAATGCGTAAAGCAAGTCTGAAATATATGTGCTAATGCGTCGGGTATTGTGTTAGTGTGTTAATTTGAACGGGTTTTTCTTTGTGCTTGATGTGCGTAGAGATGGTAATGCTTTGATACACAAATGATTTTTAAAAATTTGTGTATTTGTCTGATTTTTGTCTGATTTGCATTTAAATAAAAACACGTTAGAAAATTCGGTTTATTAAGCCGAGGCAACACGTTCCCATTATATGCATTCATCCAATAAGTATTATCACATAGAGATGACATCTTGTTTTTATGTGGATTTGCCCTTGTTCATCATTAAAACCATCTTAGATGCATTTGCTTCTCAAAAACCCTACGTCATAACCCTACGCGCAAAGATAAAAATGTTTTTGGGTAGGTAGTTACTGCCCATCTGAAACCTTCCTGTTTTGGTAAGGGAGGTATAGGAGGCAGAGCCCGACCTAGCTATTTTGCCGCCCTGGGCAAAAACAGTATTTGCCGCCCCCAAAATAAATAAACTTTTTTTTTTTAATTTTTTTTTCAATCAAATTCAGTTAATTTAAACACTTTTTTTTTAAAAATAACACAATCAGATATAGAACTTTTGTCAGATGTTCAGAGTTGGCTACAATCAGGTTTTTATTCTGATGTTGGTAGGGATTCACTCATGAAACGTTAGCGAAGGAAGAGTGTTACCTATACAGAAATTGAAACCGGCAAGGAAATTCTAATATGAAATCACCGATATTGTTTTTCTTTACGCTATAAACAGCAATTATGCGTATTGGTTTTATTAATATATCGATAATTCTGGATTCTGGTTTATAACCACTTTTAGAAGTTTTGAAATTTGTAATTTACTAAATACGTTTTTTTTTTTTTTTTTTTTTTTTTTCCGTGGGTAGGTAAAAACCTTCATAGGCACTATGAGAATCGAACGCGCGTGCTCATAGTAGTGTGAGATTCTTACTCACTAAAAAACCTCCCAATCTTTGTAAGACTACGACTAAGTTTCCTTAACAAGTAGTTCATGCTTCTGTATAGTAATCGCGTTTGGCAGGCTACCTTCCAACGAAAGCACCTGCAATACCGTCATTATGTGCGGTTTCCTCTTACGACGCTAGATCCAACGGTCTTGTTCGTTGTAGTCGGCGTGCAAGATTTGTCTGATCCAAAGTTCGGATTATTTCGTGGTTGCAATGGCCGTGAAGGCGAGTGTGAAGTTTGCGAGCAAAGTTTCTTACTTCGTCGGTCACGGTTGCGATGCCTAGATCTCGATGTAAATCGCTATTTCTAATATACCATGGAGCATTTACGATTGCTCTTAGTGTCTTATTCTGAAAAGTTTCTAAAATAGATATGTTGCTTGGTTTGGTACAACCCCAAAGTTGTATACCGTACGTCCAAGATGGTTTTAGCACTTGCTTATACAATAGCAGTTTGTTATATACGCTTAGTTTCGAATAACGTCCGATAAGCCAATTCAGTTCTCGTAGCTTGATTTCAAGTTCATCTCGTTTCTTTTTAACGTGTGGCTTCCACTTAAGTTTTGCGTCTAGGGTCATGCCTAAATATTTCGCCTCGTTTGCGTACGGAATTTGTACCGAGTTTATAAATAGAGGTAAGTTGATTACCCTCTTGTAAGTAAAATTTACATGCGTTGATTTTGTCTCATTTAGGAGGATTCGCCAGGCCTTTGTCCATTCGCATATTTTATTCAAAGCGCGTTGGAGTTTTCCCGTTGATTGTTCGACTGTCTTATCCGTAGCGAGGATAGCCGTGTCGTCAGCGAACGTGGCTATAGTCGTTGTCTCTACTTGAGGTACATCTCTTGTAAAAAGTAAAAACAGTGTTGGACCGAGGACGCTACCTTGTGGAACGCCGGCTTGTATTTCTTTGAATTCTGAGTATTCGCTCCCGTATCTCACTCGAAATAGTCTGTTGTCAAGATAAGACTCTAAGAGTTCATACATTTTTTCCGGCAAAACTTTCCGTAGCTTATATTTTAGGCCTTCGTGCCAAACTTTATCAAAGGCTTGGGATACGTCAAGAAAAGCGGTAGAACATATCATTTTCGCTTCTAAGGCTTTCTCAATTTCATTAGTTATTCGATAGACCTGGTCAAGTGTTGAATGTTTGACCCTAAAGCCGAATTGGTGATCCGGAATCAATCGTCTTTCTTCAATTATTGGTTGCAGTCGTTTGAGCACAAGTTTCTCGAAGACTTTAGATATAATCGGCAGAAGCGAAATCGGTCTATATGATTTTTTGTCGTTCGGGCATTTCCCTGGTTTCGGAACCATTATTACCTCTGCGACTTTCCATTGCCGTGGAACGTATGAAATTCTCATTGATGCGTTTATGATGTAGAGAAGCTTGACTAACGCTCTTTTCGGTAGCTCCTTCAAAATTTCCCCAGTAATTAGGTCATAGCCTGGGGCTTTGTTATTTTTCAAATTTCGGATTGTTTGACGAAGTTCAGACAGTGTCACGGTTTTCATTCGATAATTGTCTAATTCCGCATTGCGATACAGATCGTCAACCAACGGCTCCCCGTCAAACGGTTTGAATGTTTCTTCTAGATGTTCTGCAAATACATCTGCTTTCTCTTTGTCGCCTTTTACCCATTCACCGTTATCTTTTCTTATTGGCGCCGAGTGTACTATGGGCTTTTTAATGGACTTCACGGCTTTCCAAAGTGAATAGTTTGACCCTCTATCGGCAGTCAAGTTTTCGAGGTAGTTGGTAGTCTCGCGACTTTTAAAATCTTGAAGTAAGTGCTTTAATTTGTTAGATAGCCCATTCAGAATGGTTTTATCAGGAGGAGCTCGAGACAAATGCCACCTCTTTCGAGCCTTTCTCTTTTCGCGTATGAGCTCTTCAATTTCGCGCGGGTAAATTGATCCGCTTTTCCTTACTCCAGTCTTCCGGAAAGAAGTATTGTACCAAGCAGCGTCTTGGATAGTTCTAATGAGTTTATCGACTTCGTCTTCTATTTCGAAAGGGGTTGTAAGTGGTACATGTAGAGATACATTTTCTTTACAGTATTTCCTAAAGCCATCCCAGTCGGTGTTGTTATTCGTTAGCCTAGGCGCTCTCTCATTTTTTGCTAGACTTCCGCCGATTTTCAAAACGACTGCCGAGTGATCCGAACAGAGATCATGGCCTTCTTCTACATTTGTGAGGTGGCGGGGAACCCCTTTTGCGATAAAGAAGTCGACAAGGTCAGGTACTTTGTTTCTGTCGGTTGGCCAATACGTTGGCTTTCCCGTCGAAAGGAAAACCACGCCACGTTTCATGCTAGCTTTGAAGAGTACTCTACCTCTTGTTGAATTGCACCGTGATCCCCAAAAGGTGTTTTTCGCATTAAAGTCCCCGCCGATGATAAAATTCGACCCAAGTAAGTCAAAGAGGGGAGTAAGATCGTCGTCCGCTAGCCTATACTGTGGAGGAAAATAACTCGAGGCAATATTATAATCTAGGTGACCTATTTTTACCGATACTGAAGTTATTTGCATAGAGTCAAGCTCAATTTCTTCGTTTTTGTAATGCTTAATGCAGTCTTTGATGTAGAGAGAGGATCCGCCCTATTTCTCCCATCCGCATAAATACGTATGCTGTTCGATAAGTCAGCAAAAGTCGTAAAAGTTCGAAGTAATGTTATTTTAGCACGATACACATTTTCAAACTGTCTTCCAACTTTTCTAGGGCCGTGGAGAATTAGTGTATCGAGCTACTGTGCATGAGGTCTCGGTTTGGGGTTCGAATCCCGACGAGCCCTTTAAACGTTTATTAATGGGCCAGTTTCCGCGAGGGTCTGACAAGTCCTCCAAGAGTAGTATCATATGTAATGAGAGACCTCTCAATTCATCGTCCCGTTCGGAAACGACGAACTTTTGATCCCATCCATGTGTGTAAAAGACTTAAAACGTATGCACCTACACAGAATGCATGTTTATGGTAGTTAGAGCTCAAGCGATGGATCTTCTAAGCTGCAAGTGCCAGTTAGGTTTAATTTATTCCAACTTTTATAAAGCTTCCAAATATAATGAATTTTCAAGCTCTTCACAATATGAACTTTTTCTTCGATAACTTTCTTCAATGGATGAGTTTTTTTTCCACTGAGCTACTTCTTCATAGTAAGGCACTGAAAAATTATCAAAAAGACCTAAATCTAGAGGGGTCAATAAGGCAGAAGTTTATTTGGTAATTCAGCTAGCTAATATGGCACCTGCCGCTGAGGACGAATAGGTAGGTCCATTTTGACGGTTTTCGACGTCATTTGGATTTGCTCAGATCTTACGGTCTTATGTGCTCGAGGTAAAAGATAAAAAGCGAGGGAGCAGAGCCTCTGTAATATTCTTGCAATCTTTGGCAAAAATAAGAGCTTTATCGTGCACGGACCTCTATTTTTTTTTATTTTGAAGACCAAATATGAACAATCATTTAGACCTTTCGATCACGATAAAGACGATAAAGAGACAAATGTTTGATATCTATCTGATTTTGTCTGTCCGTGGCCAAAAGAAAACAAAGATATTGCAAGCCTTTACGCAATCCGAGCGCCATTTGATGCTAGACATCAAAGTCACTTAATTATCAAGCAGCTCTCTTAGGCTTTTCTGTTACAATATGTCGGTAAAAGTAGAAGTTTAGCATGCCAAGAACTAGGAACGCCAAACATGGGTCTAATAATAAACCTAGCGCCCACTGACTTCGAGAGTATCATTTGTCTTGAAAAACTTGGGCAAAAAATTGTAGGTCCTTTTGTATATGAAGAAATTAACACACACAGCATATACTGTTGAGAAGTTGGCCCTGGTTCACCTCGAGCTGTTCCGACACTCTATTTATTTATTTTTTACTTGTCAGGGCTGAAAGAAAGAGTTCCCAGACTTCGCAATTTGACATCGTGTAAAAAAGACCTTTCCAATGATTTGCAATTTTTTTGCTTATATATAACAACTCCCGAGATGTGCTGTGGGCTCTTTGACTAAAGAAAAGTTTTTGAGAAATGCAAAGATAACTAGTGGGAGGGTTACAATCCGCTTGGGCGAATCGTTGGATACCCATCGCAATTGACTAATGTCAAGCTCCGAATTGCGTCATAAATCGTGGTTGTTAAATTTCAGTTTCTATTAATTTTAATTGTATTTAGAATTTGCCGTTAAGAATCTTATTCCTTAAATAAGGGGCGTGGCATTAAACCTTTTTCAATAACGTCGTCAATTAAAATGCAAATTTGATATGACCAGGACCACATGGAGCAGTTTTTTCTTTTTTTTAGCGGCCCGTCCAAAAATGGAAAAAGGACCTCTTATGGTATCGCTACGTTGTCCGTCCGTCCGTCCTTCCAATCGCTTTATAACTTCTGAACGGTAAGTCTTAGAGAGACAAAATTTGGTGTGCGTATAAACTGTAGAAATAGTCAGAGAATCTAAGGACGGAAATTTTTTTAAAGCACAAATAACGGTTTAATTACAGTTTGAAATTTTATGTGAAAATGGACTTAATGTTTTTCAGTGTTTTTTTTTTTAAAAAAGTTAAGTGGGATGCCGTGGCGTGCTTACTACGCCGGAGGTCTGAGTTCGAATCCTGCCATTGTCACCTGAAAAAAAGACCTGTTCTTTTTCACGGTCCCCACCTCCGCGAGGGTTTGACAAGCCCTCCGAGATTATCAATTGTCTTGAAAACCTTCTCAAACTGCCGTTCGGATTCGGCAAAAAAATGTAGCTCCCCTTGTATGTGAATCAACACACACAGCATACATTGTTGAGAAGTAGGCCCTGGTTCACATCGAGCTGTTGCGCCACTCTATTGATTTATTTTATAAGTAGGCAAGAACTAGAAAAACACAACCTAGGTTTAAGAAATACTAAGCTTTAATTAAAAAAAAATATTTTTGAAAATATCAAAACGTTTTGAGAAATGAAGAGTCGAAAATGCATGACGTTTTTCAAAGTGTTGGAAGCCATAACTTTTGAACGTCTTATCGACTAAAATCAATATTGAACACACGTATAAAACAACTCAAAGTTAACCAAGTGCTTAGGTCATATTCTTCAAAAACAGTTTGAGTACTGCAGTTTTGACTAATTTCCGAAAAAAATCGCAAAAATGCATTAAAAAAACGTGTGTGTGTCCCCTCTTATCTCCGGTGCTGTTTGGTGGATTTCTGTGAAAAAAAACTCACACGTATCAGAAGTAATTTAAAATTTTAAGGAAAATTATACCGGCTTTTGGAATTTCAAAATCTTCTTTAATTTAACTCAAAAGCATAAAAGCATTTTCGAAAATAATTTTTTAAAGTCTTCTAGTAGCTTAACGGTATAGGCGATCTTTTTCAGATTCGGTTAAAGTACAAAGCTTACAAAAAGAAGGAAGGCTGCGCTAAAATTTTTTTAAATTGCCGTTTTTAACCTTAGTTCTTAGAAGCCTTTTTAAAAAACGAAATAAAAAGGAGCTTGTTTTACCGTTTACGCATAAACCGGTGGCCATAGAATTAAAAAAAAACATCCAAGGCGGGTGGTTGTGCTATTGGAAAAAAGTCTAACGGAAACTGGAAAAAACTTCAAAATATTTGTTTTATGGATTAGAAATTTAAAAAATTATAAAAAGGTCAAAAGAACGCATGTCTCCCCCTCTATCTCCCAAACGGTATAAAGTATAATTTTTAAATTAACACCGGGCATAGTCCATCTTCTTTAATTTTATACAAAACTATGGCAGACTTCGAATATTCAAAAACTTTAAAGATTTAACTAAAAAATGTGAAAACCTTGTTTAAATTTAGCTGAAATATGTAATGTTTAAAAGGCAAGCGAACTGCATCAAAAACGTTTTAAAATTGCCGTTTTCGACCCTAAGTTTTTAAGCCCAGTCAAACAAGCGAAATAAAAAACAGGTTATTTTAACCGTTTTCCCAGAAATCCATGTCCGCAGAATTTGGGAAAAGTGGCAAGGTGGTTGTAAAATTGATCAAAAAGTCTAACGGTAATTAAAAATAATCAAAATTGCTGTTTTATGGGTTTTAAATTATAAAAATTCTAAAAAAAAAGAGTATGTCCCTCTCTCTATTTTCGTAACGGTTAAGCTTTTTGCCAGCCTTATTTTGAAGCAACGAGACCCAATATAAAATTACCCAATATAAGAACAGTAGACAGCACTACGAAAAAAAGTATATTACAGACTGTAAAATATACCCAGAAATAATTTTAACAAATAAATAGAATGTTACACAAACTGCGCAATATAGACGACCATAACCTTCAGCAAAAGCCGACGGACCGCTCCGCGTATGTCTTCATACTTGACAGTCTTTTTGTTTAAATGCCAATCACTGTGCACTTAAGCGAGAATAAGGCATACCAAATTTTTAAGCTCCCTACAACAACTTTGATTTTAATGCTTATATGAGTCATAAGAAGAGCGTGTCAGTGGGCGGATTCCAAAAATGTTTACTTAGAACTTACTTGTAGTGCTTCGGGACCTAGAAAGAACAGGTATTAAGTTTCAGGCTCCTAGCACAAAATTTAAGGCCTAAAAACTACCGACACATGGACGGACCGACGAGCATGGCTCCTTCAACTTATAATTCTGTCTCGATTATATGCCCTAAAGGTTTTGGGGGTCTACGGTGATAATTTCTTTTTGTTACATATTATGAATCAAACTTAATATACCTCCCATCCTATGGGATGGGGTATAAAAACCACAGATATCAGAATGTATCTAAAATTTTATGGAAAACTATAGCGAAATTAGAAGTTTTAAGAACTTCTGAAATTTAACTTAAAAACATAATTAAAAAAAAAAAACATTTAAGAAACGTTTTAATCTTCTAGTATTTAGTATATTAACGGTAACAGCGATCTTGTTCAGATTGAGCTAAAGTGCATTATTAAAGTTGACACCGTGGCCTCATTTTCCTTATGTTATATTGGTAAGAGTTCACTCATGCTTCTTAATACGAAAACCAAAAAGTTTGAATTCACGTCACACCGTCGCCTATATTATAAAGCGCTATGTGCGTAAGTATGTCCCACTCTCGGACAACAGGCTTCTTTATTTGTAACAAATGACCGAATTAATGATTTAGATATCGTGAGCGCATTTTATTTCCGAATTTCGCAAGAATTTAGTTAAAGCTTTGTGTCATTATAGAAAAAAAACGGGCAATCCCTTATATTTACTTTCTTTGAAGCTTAAAACAATATACTATAATGTTGCTAGAATTAAGCTCCCCAGAACTCCTACAACAAATTATTAAATTTGTGCGAAAAAATATGTATATAATTGCATTTGTCAGCAAAAATAATTAATTAAATATTTTCCGATAAATGTGTTGATTAACTAAATAACGCACTAAAAGCGTATCTTATTTTCTTCTTAAATTCATAGTTAAACGAGACAAAAAAATCATAAAGTCCATATGCGTTTTTTTTGTTTCATTTCAAAATGATTAAAAGGTAAGAGTAATAATTTTTTGGATTGGTGAAAATTAATAAATTGTGAATTTTAAGTAATACGCTTTAAAATGTGATATCATTGATTGTATGATTTTATGTTGGAGCTGGGATAGTATAGGGCTGAGGTGCCATGAACACATACGCCTTTGCGAAGAAGCCACCATTCAATATACTATAGTGTTGCTTTGCGAAAACGTTTATCAAATTAAGCTCTCCAGAACTCCTACAACAAATTATTAAGTTTGTGCGAAAAATATGTATATTATTGCTTTTATCAGCAAAAATGATTAATAAAATATTTTCCGATAAATGTGTTGATTTATTAAATTACGCACTAAAAGCGTATCTTATTTTCTTCTTAAATTTATAGTTAAACGAGACAAAAAAATCATAAAGGTCCTATGTGTTCTATTTTTGTTTCATTTCAAAATGATTAAAAGAGAAAAGGTAAAAATTTTTTGGATACCACGAATACCAATTCGTTGCAGCAGTTTAATGATAAAATTAAAAAATTGTGAATTTTAATTACATACGCTTTAAAATGTGATATCATTGATTGTATGATTTTATGTTGGAGCTGGGATAGTATAGGGCTGAGGTGCCATGAACACATACGCCTTTGCGAAGAAGCCACCATTCAATACACTATAGTGTTGCTTTGCGAAAACGTTTATCAAATTAAGCTCTCCAGAACTCCTACAACAAATTATTAAGTTTGTGCGAAAAATATGTATATTATTGCTTTTATGAGCAAAAATGATTAATAAAACATTTTCCGATAAATGTGTTGACTTATTAAATTACGCTCTAAAAGCGTATCTTATTTTCTTCTTAAATTTATAGTTAAACGAGACAAAAAAATCATAAAGGTCCTATGTGTTCTACTTTTGTTTCATTTCAAAATGATTAAAAGAGAAAAGGTAAAAATTTTTTGGATACCACGAATACCAATTCGTTGCAGCAGTTTAATGATAAAATTAAAAAATTGTGAATTTTAATTACATACGCTTTAAAATGTGATATCATTGATTGTATGATTTTATGTTGGAGCTGGGATAGTATAGGGCTGAGGTGCCATGAACACATACGCCTTTGCGAAGAAGCCACCATTCAATACACTATAGTGTTGCTTTGCGAAAACGTTTATCAAATTAAGCTCTCCAGAACTCCTACAACAAATTATTAAGTTTGTGCGAAAAATATGTATATTATTGCTTTTATGAGCAAAAATGATTAATAAAATATTTTCCGATAAATGTGTTGACTTATTAAATTACGCTCTAAAAGCGTATCTTATTTTCTTCTTAAATTTATAGTTAAACGAGACAAAAAAATCATAAAGGTCCTATGTGTTCTACTTTTGTTTCATTTCAAAATGATTAAAAGAGAAAAGGTAAAAATTTTTTGGATACCACGAATACCAATTCGTTGCAGCAGTTTAATGATAAAATTAAAAAATTGTGAATTTTAATTACATACGCTTTAAAATGTGATATCATTGATTGTATGATTTTATGTTGGAGCTGGGATAGTATAGGGCTGAGGTGCCATGAACACATACGCCTTTGCGAAGAAGCCACCATTCAATATACTATAGTGTTGCTTTGCGAAAACGTTTATCAAATTAAGCTCTCCAGAACTCCTACAACAAATTATTAAGTTTGTGCGAAAAATATGTATATTATTGCTTTTATCAGCAAAAATGATTAATAAAATATTTTCCGATAAATGTGTTGATTTATTAAATTACGCACTAAAAGCGTATCTTATTTTCTTCTTAAATTTATAGTTAAACGAGACAAAAAAATCATAAAGGTCCTATGTGTTCTATTTTTGTTTCATTTCAAAATGATTAAAAGAGAAAAGGTAAAAATTTTTTGGATACCACGAATACCAATTCGTTGCAGCAGTTTAATGATAAAATTAAAAAATTGTGAATTTTAATTACATACGCTTTAAAATGTGATATCATTGATTGTATGATTTTATGTTGGAGCTGGGATAGTATAGGGCTGAGGTGCCATGAACACATACGCCTTTGCGAAGAAGCCACCATTCAATATACTATAGTGTTGCTTTGCGAAAACGTTTATCAAATTAAGCTCTCCAGAACTCCTACAACAAATTATTAAGTTTGTGCGAAAAATATGTATATAATTGCATTTGTCAGCAAAAATAATTAATTAAATATTTTCCGATAAATGTGTTGATTAACTACATAACGTACTAAAAGCGTATCTTATTTTCTTCTTAAATTTATAGTTAAACGTTTATTATAGTTAAAAATCATAAAGGTCCTATGTGTTCTATTTTTGTTTCATTTCAAAATGATTAAAAGAGAAAAGGTAAAAATTTTTTGGATACCACGAATACCAATTCGTTGCAGCAGTTTAATGATAAAATTAAAAAATTGTGAATTTTAATTACATACGCTTTAAAATGTGATATCATTGATTGTATGATTTTATGATGGAGCTGGGATAGTATAGGGCTGAGGTGCCATGAACACATACGCCTTTGCAAAGAAGCCACCATTCAATATACTATAGTGTTGCTTTGCGAAAACGTTTATCAAATTAAGCTCTCCAGAACTCCTACAACAAATTATTAAGTTTGTGCGAAAAATATGTATTTTATTGCTTTTATTTTGTTTTCTGTATAAAAGTTACTTGTACCAAGGTACTGGTTTAAAACTGTTGTCGTTGACTTTTGGCAGCTTTTGGGAATAACTTTTTTTCACAGTACTTAAAAAGGTAAGCTGCCATTATAAGCTCTTATTGCGCATGAAAATGCCTCTTGAGGATCAACACGGCGCAATCCTCCTGCAGTAAAATTTATCAAATTAACAGATTCTAATTAGTAACTTTCCCCCAATTAAGTTTAAATTGAATTCAGTAATTTTTTATGTCTTAAATCAGTAATTGCAGCAATACACGCCAAAGCATGCATCGACATAATAAAACCTTAAAGCTTAGATATAAAATCATACGAAAATCTCCGTAATTTAAGTTAAAACTGACAGAACGCGGTCATTCTCAGAGTCATATAGATGACACAAAAAATGACGTCCCAAAAATTATGATCACACGGAGCGTTATTCAAATGACGGTTTTGTGACGCAATTTTGATGTCATAGCATCATTAAAATGACACGAAATAATGGGCGTGAACGTTACTTAACGAATCTAAAAAATCACGCAATATAAGCACAGTATACTGTACAGAATGTAAAATAATGTCAAAAAAATTAAAGATACAAATTTAATATTAAACAAACCGCCCCAATAAAGATGAGTTTAACCTTTAACAGAAGCCGACGGACCGCTCCGCGTTTGTCTTCATACTTGACGGAGTTTTTTGTTTGTGTATATTATGTGTTAATTTCTCGAGGCGTAACTTACCACAGAAGAGGATGAGATCCACGAAATTTGTCATTGTTTGTGAGTGCTGATGGGGAAACTTGTTTGGGAAAGGTACATGCAATATTTAACAACTTTATGGATGCTTTGTAATAAATCACCAGCAAGTACCTACCTGCAACAGCACACCACGTACGGCTTATTATGTGAGACGATATCAGTCTGCGAATAAGGCGCTGGCGCTGGGAGAAAAGACTAAGATAAAAGTAAACAAATAGACGTTTTCGCTATTGTTAATCTTGTTGGATTTGCATTCTCTTTATGATGGATTTGTTGGATGTGTCGGTTGTATTGTGATTATTTTTCTTAGGAAAAGTTAAGGCAGATACAAACTTTCGGTATTGAGGATTAAATGTTCGTCACGGAACTTTACGACACAGCTTGAGAATGTAGCAAACAAATTTCCAGTTAGGAAACGCACAAGCAGCAGATTTTAATCCCTCAAGCAGATTTGCTACAGTGGAGCTGGGCCTTTAAGCACTCGCAAGCCAGCTCTGTTTTTAGCTAGCAGTTTCCAGTTTCTAGATCCCCTTTCTGTGCTGTTCCTGAGGCCATGGGTAAGACTCGAAGATTTCCAGGCCAGGGCGTTGATGTCCAACGGCTCTACGAAAGCCGTTATATCCTGACTCTTCTGGCTAGGTAGATGTTGCAGTGCAGCCCTACAGTTCGATATTATCTGTTCTTCGCTCTATGTCTATGCAGAGGGAATCAAAAATCAACAAAGGGCGAGTGCGGCTTAAGATGTTTTCATTCGCCTTTAACATGGATCATGTTTCTGCACCGCGTGGAGCAAGACTGGGATAATGCGGCACTTAAAACTGGACAATTTGCTCTACACTTCACGAAACGTTATCCTTTGTTTAATCTGAGCGCTTGTGTCGATGTCTGACCCAGGAAGGCAAAATCGCTAACTACTTAATCTACTTAAAGTAAAGGCTATATCGTTAGTGGTGTTTTGTCCTAATCGACGTTGTTGAATGTCGCTTCTTGATGACAGGTTTTTCCATAAATTTTTGCTTTGCATTTATTTGCGCGTCCGCGTCCATCCTAAAAGACGGGAAAGTTTTTTGCGAATGGAACAAGAATCCGGGTGCGTTATTTCTGTTACGTCTTTGTGGTCTGAGTATGCGAATTTAACGGACTTTTGAAATATATTCCCCCTAAGATTTGGCGCGAGAGTTCTGCAAAACTCCCTCAAGAATGAAGCTTAATAAGTCGCATGACAACGCGTCGCCTTTCCGTAATTCGTTTTTGACATCAAAGGGGTCCGTAGAGGTCTTAATACCGATCTTGATGGAACAGCGCGAGCTTTTCATTATCAACAACAGTGCAAACTGACGAGTCAGCAGGGATGTCAAAATTAGACATTGCCCCATATAGCTTAGCCTGTCTCTATAAACATCGGCCGACTCTCTCATGCGCGGTCTTGAAATCGATGAAAAGGTGGAGGTCTGCCGTCGAGTACTTATTTGATCGAATGTGGACCTTCCTCGTTTCCACCCACACCCGTTAAGAACCTCTTAGGCAATTTACATAATGGTTATTGATTGCTTATTCGCGCACTACTTACATCAGAAAGGATTTTGTGGGCGCGATTTAGCGAGTACCCTTCCCCGAGGATCGAGCGAAATATGGTGATGTTTACTATATTTTCTCCGGCCACATATTTCCTATGAGTGTTCCATGCTTTTTAACAGAACTCCGCCAAGCGGTTTTGAAAAGAACATAAGCTGTGAATGTGACTTCAGATTATACACAGCTTAATTTAATTTAATTTTTTTTTTCAAGTTATTAAATATATTATCATCATAAAGCGTACAAACTGTGGAAACGTTTCAAGCTGCCGGAGTTTTACAGCGCTTTTCGATCATATAGGAGTAGAGTTCGTTCAATAATCCGCAAATCTAAAACCCAATTTTACCGTCACCACCTTGACCCAAATTTGCCAACAATAAAAAAAACTCAATAAAACAAACTCTGGAGTAATAACCGCGAGTTAGGTGTTTGAAGGCAAAAAGAAAATAGCAATGCGGATGTTGATGCTATCTCTTTCAATGTTAATTTTGTCCGAGCACAAAGTCAACCTCCTGCTCGAGACTTATCAGCAACTTCAACACTGCAAGTAAATAAAAGCGATAAATTTTATTTTCAGAGGGTTGATGAATCTGATGTCGTTAAAGCAGTTGTCGATATTCGCTCTAATGCTTTGGGGTTCGATGAGGTACATCCAGCTTTTGTGAAAATGATTTTGCCACACATATTGCCAACTATTACTCATATTTTTAATACCGTAATATTGAAAAATTCTTTTCCTATGACATGGAAATTTGCGCATGAAAATTTTGCAAAGTTGTGCCTATTGCCAAAAAGCCTGCTACTCGTCAAACCCAGGCAGAGTATAGGCCAATATCTATATTACCTTTTCTATCTAAAGTGTTGGAAAAACTTCTTCACAAGCAAATACTGAATTTTCTTGATCGTAAAAATCTTCTGTGTGCTCATCAGTCAGGATTTAGAGCAAAACACGGCTGTGTCTAAGCTCTTCTAAAAGTCTCAGATGATCTTCGAAATTCAATGAATCTAGACTTGGTGTCTTGTCTTTGTCTCTTAGATTTTTCGAAGGCCTTTGAGACAGTCGATTACGAAATACTTATTTACAAACTGAAGATTCATTTTAATTTTTCCGATAATGCCACTAAGTTGATGTCTTCTTACCTTGGTGGAAGGAATCAGGCAGTTGTTGCTGGCAAAAATGTTTCACGTTTTCTAGAACTTAAATCGGGCGCTCCACAATGATCCATACTTGGTCCCCTACTATTCATTATGTTCATCAATGATCTTCCAAATGTAGTGCAAAACTCATCACGGCATCTCTATGCTGATGATTTTCAAATTCATCTGAGCTACAAGCTTGGAATGATCGAAAATGGGGTGTGGACACTAGAGATCTAGAAAATATTAGACTGTGGTCCGAAAACAATAATCTTTATCATACCCCGAAAAAATCTAAGTGCATCGTTATCTATAAGAACCAGTTGGATAAATCATATTTTCCAAATCTTTATTTAGGCAATGATATCGTCGAGTATGTTGAGACTGCTAAAAATCTAGGAATTTGGTTCGACTCCACCCTTAGCTGGGATTTCCATGTACGGACAGTTATTGCCAAAATATACGCTCCACTGCGCAGCTTGTCTTTATCTCAATTCTTCACGCCTCAACCTATAAAGTTGCAACTCGCCAAAGCCTTAATAATGCCGATCATATCTTACGGATGCCAAATCAGTTGCGTGTTAAGTGCAGACACTAAGCGGAGGCTAAACGTAGCATTTAACAACATTGTTCGATATGTGTACAACTTAAAACGCTTTGACCATGTTTCGAATCACAAAAACCGAATACTAGGATGCAGTCTGATGAATTTTCTAAGGTTTTGCACACTAAAAACGTTAAACAAAATAATTATGAACGCATGTCCGTTATACCTTTATGAAAAAATTAGATTTTCGTCATCATCTCGTTCGCATACATTAATTCAACCAAGATTCACCTGTCTCAATACTGAACGTCAGTTTATTGTTTATGCTATCAGGCAGTATAACTCACTTCCCTTAAGCATACGTAGAATTTGAGGCACAAAACAATTTGACAAGGTCGTTTTAAGGTATATGGTCGAAGGTTCTTAATTACATACTTAATTTCTTTATTTTCTTATGAAGTAACATTCTATTACAATACATTTCTTTATCGTGTTGATGCAAAATATTGTACTTAAACTTTAAATTTTTAAATCTTGAATCAAATTATAACTTTGCATTAGAATCAAATTATCAATAACTTTTACTATTATTGGCTTCAAGCTTGCTGTAAAAGATGTTTAAATAAATAAATGAAATGAAATCATCATATTCGGTGACCGCTTATCCTTAGAAGGGTCACGGTCGAGGGCGGATAAAACTTCCTTCCATCGTTCACGATTCTCCGCCACCCAACACAAGAGACACAGGCGCGATCACCAGACGGGTCTCCGAGATTTTGTTAAACTAGTCCCACCACCTGTTTCTTGACCTACAAGGGGGGAAACGCGCACGCATCTTGGCTAACATGACCTGTCTAGGAAGTCTGTCTAGGGGCATGCGAAGAATGAGTCCAAACCATCGAAGAATTCATTGTTCCACTCGGAGAAGTGACTATTCAACATTAAGATTCCTACGAATACCGACTTTTCTCACTCTATCCCTTAGAGTAACACCAGCAACGCACCTCAGAAATCTCATTTCGGCAGCTTGTACCCGCGATCTAATTCTTTCGGTCATTTCCTAAAGTTCACGACCTTAGATGAGGGTTGGAACGAACACTGAATTAAAAACTGAGATCTTTGCTTTCACTCCACGCTCAGCTTGGTCGATGGTGGCGGCGGTTAAATTTTTGGTCAAAAGGTCTTTTGAAATAAAATGTGAACTAGAAGTTGTCTCATATCGAGTCCAATAGTGAGCGTGGCCGTCGACGGATTTGACCAATTTGAGCACTTCGGGCAATATAAGTACCAGGCGGTGTTCCAAGACTCAGATTTCTTGCTTAAATTCTGAAGACCTAAAACCTTATCACCTTAATCCATTCATTCTCGATTATATCTCTAATTGGTCCGCGCGGACCTAGGTCAGGTATAAAGATAAAGCAGATAAAAATAAATTCGGCATAAATCTAATTGTTGTCTTTTCAATTTGCGTGTTGGAAAAGAAAAGGAGACTTTAACCTAGAAGACTCAGACACTGACCCAGAAAGCCGCTCATTTCAAGACAGTCGTATACAGATTTTTCTTTAGTTGCTGACTTTGATCCGCCGGGATATTTTTCATACCGGTACCCAACACGTGTGGTGTGCGTTCCCCTATCCACCTCCTGGGAAGGTGCCCAATTTGGGACCAGAAGAGGCAATTAGTGATTTGTTACGTATTCGGGAAATTGCTCACAACCAACAAACTTTGAGGAGTTGTTTGTGCTTGTTCCAAGCCTTAGATAATTACTTGCCTACTTTGGGGATGTGCAAGCTGCCGTTGAAGCACTCAGAGGCTCATTCGTCGTCAATAGCTTAAGTTTTCTTTGTCGGTGGCATCAGCGCCCAAACTAAATGGTTCATTCTGCCTGACAGTGGGACTCGATTCGAATTCGTCATTACATAGTCTGCAGAAATGGTAAATCTTATCACTGACTGTGGCTACACTACGATGTTTCCTTGATCATCCTTGAACTTTATACCCTTTTTAGGTGCTTTCAACGCAACCCTTTGATAGAACTTTTGAACTTCATTTTTGTTAGCATTTATCTTTTCAATTGCGCCCTCCTCGTGCTCTCTTTTTTCTTCTGATGAGCAGAGCAGCACTAATCCTTCCGTTCAAAGCCGCTGTTGTGTCTGCTGCCGCTCATCATGTCTGTTCAAAGCCTCACTACAACGAGGTAGTGATCCGAGCCAATATTCGATCCTTGGAAGTGTTTGGCGTCTGCGACACTGATACAGGTTGAGTATCTTGCTTCGATCGAGGTCATTCTATTTGAAGTTTGATTTGATGTGCTTTTGTTGATGTTGAGGTGATGGAACTGTGTACTTACTATACCACAACGTATCACCCCGCACCCTAGTCGATCAGCATGAATCCGTTATCGGAAGTTGCGTTCAGGTTTTGCTTTCCGACGCTACCACCGAAGATTTCCTCTCTTCCTAGCTTGACATTAAAGTCGCCTGAAACAATCTTGATGCTGAATTTAGGGCATTGCTGGTACGCTTTGTCCATCAGATCGCAAGAAACATATCTTTTTTGTCGTCACCTTTTCCTTGTGTGAAGGCATGCGCGCATATGAGGTTAATTTTGACGAATCTAGCCCAAGCTTTGATGCTTATTCAGTGACGGTATTTACTCAAGTATGGTAATTGGAAATCGACCAAATACTTCAATGTTTTATCGGTCGCTGCCCCACAAAATTTCAGCAGATATTTTGGCATTTCATTTTCCCATAACACCCAGTGTACTTAGATGCACCCTAAGTTTCCCGTGCCCTATAAAGAATTCAGCAAATCGACCGTTTGAAACCCTCAAAGGATTAGACCATCATTAGACCAGTGACAGTAGAAAAGTTGAAAAAGTTCATTTGCTGTGCAAATAGCATGGACAGCATATGCAAAATGTTTTTGTTGAATACTCTTCCTTACTCCGTAAAGGCATAACACTTGCGGGGGTAAGCATTAGAGTTTCTGCAAAGGGTTCCCAGAAAAACGTTTGTGTTGGATTGAGACCGAGTGTACTCCTTTCCCCTTCTATCCTCAAATTCTTTACGCTCGTGATGTGCTACGCGTTTAAGGGTAGTCATAACTTCTTGGCGGAGAGTTAATTTGGAAAAAAAAAGAATTGAGCGAGTATGAAAATATCCATACTTCTTCTATGGCTTGTAGAGGCGGTGATAGAAAAATGAGTGGAAAAGCTGTTTATGGAACTTTTGTTTATTACAAAATTGTCATTATGTTGCGCGGGTAAATTTTTTTATTGAACTCGCCAACGACTGAGATATTTTTACCAAAATGAGACCTCATTTTAAGTAAGGGATGGAATTGAAATCAAAGGCTCTTTAACTAGGTACTGCCTTCCATTTCGAGTTCTTAAAGCTTTTGCTCATAAAATGCAACAAATCACTACCTACATTACCTATACCAGCATTTTTTGCTAATCGACTTTGAATTCCTCGATCTTTGTAACACGAAAGCGACTATTATTTTATAAGGCTGCGTAGGAAATTAAGTTATCAGCGGTGCCGACTCAGTTTCAATAATTGAGTCATAACAGACAATCAAATTTAATTGCTAATTGCAATTCAATTGGAGTCAATTCACGCCAAACTCTATTAAGCTGTAAATATGCAATCAAAAATTAAATAATCGAGTTGATTCTATAAATAAATACGCATAGCCCGTATCTATATAAAAACTCATGACAGACAGCCTGTATATGAGCTAGTGTAGCAATTTGACTTTAAGTCCCTTTTGCGCGCCAGGCCCCCGCAAGCCAGCATTTGAATGCATACGTTTAGTGAAACCTCTGACTAAACGCGATCGCTTCCCCACTTCAAGTTAATTAAATTAATCAGCGCACTTAAAACAATAACAATCATAATAATGGTGGCAATAGCACTGACATCAGCATCCGCTCCGTCACGAGGCTTCAACGCCGCGCCGACCACGTCAGCCGCAGAGCTTCCAGTTTTTCTTGTTCCTTCTCAATTGACCTCCTGCTTCAGCGATAAGCATCTAAAGAATTAATTCAATTCCAAGAGGGTCATAGACCATAGCTACACCACTAGCACACTGACCACTCCCGAAGGGGGCTTCGACCGCTTCTCGGCATTGTCCATTCGTCAAGTCATTGTTTTGTATCTCCAAACACATGGTGATTACAATGATGCTGGCAACAGCGACCCGGAGGCACGAAGCGTGACCGGGGCAATAGATTTTAGATTTTATTGCTCAAGATTGGCTGGCCGGCGGCGGCGGCTGTGTGCACATTTATGAGGAGCGGATTTATGTTGATGAGTGTTACTCATTGGGAAATGGGAAATGGAAAAACGGTAAGGGGATACATTTGTTTTTAAGTTTTATGATAATTTACACCTCTATGCTATGTTTCCGTTCAAGCCATGGGCAGCATCGGTGCAGTCAGTGTTAAAATCAGTTAAAGCGGTTTGGGATTTTTGTTATGTCCCATGAAATGATCTGAAGCCTGGGAAGCTTAAATCGGCTTTGTCTGATATCTACGAGAAAAAATTTGGCTACAGCTTTCGTTCAAAACTATTTTCAAATAAATAATTTTCAATGGTTGTTAAACTGTTGTCGAGAGTAGGTACCTCTATAAAGTGAACGACATACCTAACCTACCTATATCACTACAGCATAGGTTTCTTGATGATTTCCGGTCCTGAATTGTATATGAACGTCTCGGGGTCGGCGGAAATCAATAAATGTAACTTGTTTTTGAACAAAAATATTTGAAAAAAGTCACGTCACGTTAATGTGGATGCAATCCGAGTTAGTGTATTATATATGCCTTTAGGTAGATACATCGGTGTTTACATTATGATGCGCAGATTACGTGCTTTCACTCGGAAGATAGACTTGAGTAAATATATACCCCGCCGGTTATACCCTGACTTCAACTTACACAAATGAAAATTTAAATGTCTTTGCTTAGTGACTGTAAAATAACCCGAAATTGTACTTAATAACAAAAATTCAAGATAAGCTCGAAACAAAAATAATATACACTTTTAGATTCCCGAAGTATACCTACATACATAATTATAATTCGTCGATTTAAGACCTTTTGGCAAACAAACATAAAACCCTCCAAGCTTGCTGCTGGAATTACTCGAATTAGCCAACCGACAACGACAAGACTTTCTCTTGTCTTGCAATTTCAATCTATCCCAGTCGAGGCTGACTTTCTCAGTCATTTTTTATCCCAAGACAAATGTAGAATGGAAATAACGGGTTTTGTTTTTAGAACGTACAGGTACAAGTAGCTAGTGACAAATTGACGCGAGTAATCTTCGCAAACATCGTGCACAGTCATAATGAGGAAAGTGTTAAATTAATTGTGATCACCCAACTTAAAGTTAGTTTGCTTAACAGCTTTCGGTTGGCATATTATATGGCAAGTGCAAACGCACAAACTATTATGTTTACGCCTGTAGGCGCAAGGAGGGCAAATGTGAGCGTTTGCGCTAGCTTTTTGCTTGATATTTTACTCGTTAATCAGCTTAATCAGCGTTTGAGATAAGAATCACATGATAAGACTACGGCTAAGATTACATAGAAGAGGTGACTGGCTAAATGTGCTTTTATTTAAGGTGTCTTCATCATTTCAGGTCTTGAAGTTTTCAACACATTTTTGAGTGACAAGATCAAGAATTTTTTCTCATTAAGGAATTTCCGCTCGCAAACTTTGGAAATATACTAAAGCTTACAGTTCAATATCCTGGGGTCCCAACGTCCTTCTAGGTGGCCTTCAACACTGGTTGATTCTTATCCCAATGCCCACATTTCTTATATTTATAATTTAAGAGGTGCAAATCAGAAATGTGAGCAATGGAAATTGTGTACTTTAGCCAACCCTCTGAAAACACAACAGTTTTTGAAATAATGGTAAATTTTGGGTGTTTTGCTTACAGTTGGAAAATACAAGAAATTGCTAATACAACATTATGAAAATAAGCTTCTATGTTTGGAATCTAACTTCCGTTCCCGGCTGGATAGGTTGAAGTGAAAACAAGGAAGAGGAAGAAAAGGAAGAATTAGCATGGTATATTAGCATTTAACGTGGTCCGACCAAAAATGTAAAAAGTACCTCTTACGGTATCACTTCGTTGTCCTGTTACTTTTAAACTCTTAGTGGCAGAAAAATGGAAGCTTGTATACTTACGAAATCCATAAAAACAAGTGAGCAAGTGCAAAGTTCGTCTGTGATAAACTTCCTGTATACTGTGTAACACCAAATCTTAAAATTTTTTGTCCCGAATGAATAAATAATTTGTACAGGCCACGCCCACGAAAAAAGAATTAAAATCAATTAATTGTTATTTCGTTAGATTCATCCCAAAATGCGTTAAAACCGAAAAAATATGGGAAAAAAACAGTTTTTTTCTAAAAATGCCCCCTAAAAGTGAGCGGAGCTCAAAACTTTGTACCGACAATCTTTGCAAATAGTAATATCTTTAATATTCGTCACACAATTTTTTTTCGATTTGGAGTCAACTTTCCGAGAAATCCGAGATTTTCGGAATTGAAAGTTAATTTTATTTGATACTTTGAAATTTTATTTGATACGAATGATTCGTGACCGTGAAAATTCAATTTATTTTGTTCTGATATTCCTTTCTGCAAGTAAAAATTTTGCAAAATTGCGCGAGAAACTCGAAACATTCATTTCCTTATGTGTGAGCGAACCATTCGCATGCATTCGTTTTCGTGAAAGAGGTAGTGAGTGAGCTCATGCCCCATTCACTTAAAATAAACGAATAGTGTGTGTGTGTGTATATCTAATTGAGAGGAATGCAAGCCTGCCTGTGGAAAAGAATTCTTAGTGATGTAGCTGTAGCGGTAGTAGTAGCGGTAGTAAGAGCTGTCAAAAGTTAAAACAAATGTATTCAGTGTATTGCGCACACAATGTGTGTCTGTGGCGGTAGCGCGTAGCTGTGGCGGTAGTAAGAGTTGGCCAACTTTTAACTTTCGTAGCGCTACACGGTTGACAGCCCTACACGGTGGACAGTTCAATACAAGTAAACAATGGAGGAAAAGGACGTCGAAAAGTTTATTGAGATGGTTAAATCTAAAGAAATTTTATGGAATTTGTCTCATCCGTTGTACAAAAATATTAAATCTAGCTCAAATTAACTCAGAGTATCGGTCATTGTTTATAAACGAGGTTTTCGTTTGACATAGCCGTGCTACACCATTGTGTTCAATTTTTTTCCGTGCTACGCCACATTTCTCCGCGGCTGTTCTACGTACTACTGCTACATACTACCGCTACGGGCATTGTGGTCGTACGGTTAGAAAGCGAATAGAGCGGAAGGGTAGGTTTCGTTTTTCTTGAATGAATGCGAATGTGTGTGTGAGCTCTGACAAAGGCAACGAATGTTTCGACTTTTGAGTGGCTCGCGAAAACGAGCTACTTGCTGCAGTTCTCTGGTGTGTATGCTGTTTGCCTGCAAGGAAGTGACAAAAATACAGTTTAAGCTGGGCGAGACTCATCTTTACATCCGCGATCTCAAAATTTGCGGGTGTTTCAGTCTGATCAGTGTATTAGTTTCTATTGCATTTGTGGTTCTCTCCCACGCGTTTTTAAAAATAAAGTATTTACTAGTCCCTCATATTTACATATTGTGTGATTTTAAAAATGCCAAGTGAAACTCATTTTATAAAGGATAAAAAAGATTGTGAATCTGAACCGTCACCATCAGTTTGGCATCATTTTTACACAGCAAAAGATGGAAAAAGTGCATGGTGTAAAAAATTTAAGGCTGTCCTGAAAACTTTGGGAGCTTCAACTAGAGGCTTACACACTCACTTATTCAGCTATTCATAAATCAAAAGTGCGAGATGAACTGAGTATTGCTTCGACTAGTCAATAATCAAAGCAAGCGGCAGGACCACCGGTTAAAAGGAAAATGAACGATTACTTTTTAAAAACTGATACTGACCATCTGGATTAAGTTTTATCACGTATGACGGCTTTGGACGGACTGGCCTTCATCACTTTTATAAAATCTTCAGATTTGAGAAAACTGCTTATTTCCAAAGGTTATACAGATTTACCTAAATCGGCAGCGACAATTCGGAAACGTATGGTTGATTATAGCCTTCAAATAAGACGCGAGATTACTGCAGAAATTAATGAGTTAAAGCAGCTGGATGAAAGATTTAGCTTGACATTCGATGAATGGACTTCTCATGCCAATAAGAGATACATGAAAATCAATGTGCACTCGCGTAAAAAAATCTGGAGTCTGGGCCTCATTCGTGTTACTGGATCAATAAACGCGAAAATGTGTATAAAGTTGCTTAGGGACCGTCTCGCCCTTCACAATTTTGCCCTTGAAAAGTATATAGTTGCAATTGTCACTGATGGACCAAACGTTATGGTAAGTGTGGGAAACCAGATTGAAACTGAACAGCGCACGGTATAAATTTGGCTGTTTGTGACGTCTTGTACATTATTATATGAAGCTCATCACTCCACTTTATACGGGGCGAATGAGCCTATTACGTTTTCTTGTAGAGTTTTTAATATAGTCTATGATCAGCTTGACTTAACATTACCTAGAACTAGATTTAAGGAACTATCATTGTTAGCATTAAGATAATTTATATATGTACTGTTATTTCTTTTTTCATTATGATCGATCTGTTGAGAAAATTCGTGGATCTAAATAAATAAATAAATAAAAATAAAATAAACAAAAAAGCATTAATCGAAAATGAACCAGAACCAACTTTGGATGAGTCAAATACAATGTATACTGAAGATGTAGACAATGACGACCATGATATTTAGGATTTCGAGGACTCGAAAGCAGCTTTAGTTATGATTTCCTCACGTAATGCAGTCGAACATGTTCCAGATTTGACAAACGATCAAAATATAAATGAAGTATTCAAAAAAATTCGCAGAGTTGTTGTATACTTCAAGAGGTCTCCGACGAAAAACGATGAGATTCTCCAAAAATATGTAAAAGCTGAACATGGAAAAGAGCTGTCACTATTTTAGATTGCAAGACTGGGTGGAAACGCCTTTTGATTATGCTAGAACGATTCTTCCTTCTGAGAACAAGCATTCAAAAAGAACAAAGCATTCAGGCCTTAATTGATCTCAACCATTTCGTTCAGCTAAAAGATGCTGATTTTGATTTAGCAGGTGAAATCGTCGACGTTCTAACTCCATTAAAACTAGTTGTTGAAGGAATTTGCCGCCAAGAATCAAATCTGTGTACAGCTGATGCAGCATTAAAATTTTGTTTTGATCAGTTAGCCAACAAAAATACAATTTGGGCCAAAAAAATTACGAAATCTTTGTCAGAAAGAATTAAACAAAGACGGCGGCGCACCGAATTAACTGGTTTGCTGAACTATCTGCAAGACCCATTAACCAAATATTCTGGTGAAGTATTCTTGCCACCTAATCAAGCAGCCATTAAAAAGCAAATAAAATCGCTTATTCAGAGACTTACTGCTACTAACCAACACCAAAACCTTTTTGATAGTGAAGAAGAAGATGAAAACAGTGCGAATGCATCAAAACCACCCATCACTTAACTAACGCTAAAACAGCAACTGCAATAGAAACAATTGAAAAAAGTATGCAAACAATTGTTCCGGAAACACAAAGGAATCAGATTTGACAGAGTGGATAAGAAAAGAGGTGAATTTGTTTGATAATGGAGTTAGCCGAGGACATCATCTTGATTTAGTTTATAAGTATTTACTGTCCATTCCGCCCACAAGCGTCGAAGCAGAGCGAGCGTTCCCAGCGGCCAACTACATTGGCAACAAATTCAGAAACAGACTTGGGGATGATACTCTCGATGCCCTTATTTTTCTGCGTTTTTATTTCCAAAGGTCGAATGAATGAGCACTTACATTTTTTCACTATTTTTTTGATTTGGTTAACCCCTTTAATTGAGGTACTTTTTGTTTATTTCATTATCACAAATAATCATTTAAAGTTTTTTAGGGACTGGAAATATTTTGTTTGTTTCTTAACTTTATTAATTAAAATATAAGAAGTATGATATTAATTTTGTTCTTTTATTCCTTTTTTTGTTCCTTTTACATTTTTTCACTATTTTTTTGATTGGGTTAACCCCTTTACTTGAGTTATTTTTTGTTTATTTTATTATCACGAATTGTCATTTAAAGTTTATTGTAGACTGAAAATATTTTGTTTGTTTCTTAACAATTAAGTTTTTATTAATTGAAATTTAAGAAGTATGATATTAATTTTGTTCCTTTTATTTATAAAAAATGCAAAGCATATTATTTACGCTGTTTTTATTTAAGAAGATAAGGCACCATTATTGGAAGATAATTTTTTTGTCAAAAACATGACCAACCAATATTTATTTTGACTAGTCGTGTTCAAGAATTTTTTGACGATATTTGTTTTGATTTCTTTTTCTTACCCAAAAAAATATTCTGTCCCGGGGAATCCCGGGATTCATTTTTTCAAATCCCGGAATCCCGGGATTGAAAATAAGCTTCGGGATTGAAATCCCTAGTTACTACCCAACTCATGAGTTTTGATTAACATGAGTTGGGTGGAAATAACTTTCGAAATTGTAATAATACCGTTTTCCAGCAATCCGAATCTACCAAACATGTCAATCCATTAAAATTCCATTATGCTTATGTGACGTTGCATCACTTAGTATAAATAACTTATTTTGTTATAATTTAAAAAAATATTTAAAGGTATAATAGCAATTTAATAGCTATACGTGGCATGTTGGTAAATTAAGTTGAAAATCAATGAACATAGCATAAGTAATAATTTACCAACATAGCTTGCAACTATTCACAGTAATAGCGTTTCAAATCTTATCGTAAAAAACGCAACTTAAACTAATTTAATGATATGTGTTTATTTTATTTTGTTGCAGGTGAGTGGATCAATTCTAATTTCAAAATTATGCACATGGTAAGCATTTTGTTTCATGTTTTTACTTTTCAATAAAATCAGATTTTTTAACATGTTATTACTAAATAAAAAAAGTTGGAAACACTGAACAATAGCTGGGATGATTATTTTGAATATCCATCAAATGTGTGTTCCCTTAAAGTAACATTTTTTTTTATTCATATTAGGGATCCTTTTAAAAGGAAAGGGTTTATTATGAAGTGAGTGTTGGAAAATGAAATATGTATGTACTACTCAGAACCAAATCTGTGAGAATCGGTGAGAAAACACTAACAACGGATGGCAACGCTGCGAACTTATAACTTAAGAAGCAATGAAAGTAATGTCCAGAACGTTTTCAGAACATCACTTACCGAAAAAAATTGTAAGTAGGTACAACTACCTATACTCCTTTTGTTGAATTAGTGGTGTTCCAACCCTTATGGATCGCACTCCCTCTATAGCGAATAATTCTAATGGCGTTTTAAGTTTCTGGTACTTGGAAGTTGAGCAACGCAATAATTTTTTCATTGCCACACCAAACAAATCCTCTATATTTCGTTTATTTTTATAACATAAAAGTTCTGTTCAAGTCTTTTGTTTAAATGCACACAGCTGAGTGAAACATTTATATAAGTTTCAAAATAAAAATGCTCTTTTGATTAACCACGACATTATTTTAACAGATTTAACCTATATTAGGAACCTAATTGGCTTTCATAACCATTCTTTATTGCTTACAGCTTAATCTTAATCAGAAGTCATAACTCGATAATTTATGTGTTTTTCTTATGCTTCGACAATGACCTTTTTTGATGCTTATTAAAGATGAACCCTTCTGGCAGGATGTGGCTCAAACCTCACATAAATAACAACTAATTACACTATACCCACCGCAATTTGACGAGACTTTTTTTACCCAATATAAGGAAGGAAAACACGCGCTCAAGGGATAACACTTTTATTAGTGTCATGAAAATGCCATCAATGGTGTTGTTGCCATTTCTCGCTTAATCTCCATGGATGTGTTAATTTTGTGGTGGGGTTTTAGATTAATTTCGCCTACAATTAAAGACCATCCGCAGGGATCTGTCGGTGATTCATGTCGTTATCAGAAACTGTTGTCTCATGCGATTATAACGCGTGTGACGAGTTAATTATCTAATAATTACTGACATTAAGGCAAATAGTCGTATCCAATTGGTTTAAGTGCTCATCGTGTCATATAGTGTTCAATGAATTGCCAAATGTCGTTAGTACAAATTGTTACCGGCCTGCGGCATAATATCTGCGTTGGCGTTCATATCTAACTTTTAGTCAAGATAAAGTCATCGATTTTGGGAGTGTAGTCGTAGTGTATATAATCAGTCAATTGACCTATAACTGGTTGAAAAAAAGTGTCGATAAGCCGTTATTATGGAATTAAATGTCTAATGAAACTTAAATCAAAGTGAGAAGGTTTAAAGATTCAATGTTTAGCAGTGCGACCCCTTGCGACATAGCTCCATATCATAGTTCATTCGAATCTATTTCGGTTTCTATTGGTAAGTCGTGGAAAATTTTCATCTTAGTTTATCTGATATGAAACATAAATAGATATTGGTGTGCCCTAGGGTTCCCTTTCATCCTCTACACATTTTCTTTTTATTTTCATAAATGGTCTTTTGCCTGCTTATTCCGACGAAATCAAGTGGTCGGACAAACAGAGTGGAAGTAAAGCAAGAATTAAGTACCCAGAATAGTAACTTGCTTCAGTTACATGCTCTTCTATAACTGACGATCTTAGGACCACTTGTACTAAACCTTTTTGACAGGAGTATCTACCCATTTATCTATTCGTTTCACCTAATCGGCTGATTAGCAAAAAACTGTGTTGCACCACTACTTTTATTCAGCTATTACAAAAGTTAAATTGGTAAATTGGTTATTGGTTAAATTGGCAAAATATTTATTTACTCGCGGAAGGCCGGTTAGTTGCATACAAAATGTCAAATAAGGGATTTGAAGGAACAAATCATATGAATTTCACCTTCTCTGACTCCGATGACGATGACAAAAAAAATTTGGGATTTTGTTTGAGGCAATTTCTTCAGTTGAGAGTTTTATGAACGAACCAATTTTTTCGAAACTATGTGAAAATTAAAATTTATTTTTGTATTTCGATGCAATAAAAACACGTTCTTTGTTTGTAAGAGCATTTGAAATACACATACATTTGCGGTCGGGTTTATATCTTCAACTTGATTTAAAGCGCGGACGCAGCTGTTCATATTTGAAGTCCAATAACGAGTTTTTACTGCTGCCAAACTACGAAGGTACTTTATTATTTGGTAGTTAGTTATCTATTTGTAGTTTTGCAGTGGTGCAACACAATTTGAGGTGCAACACAATATAACTATTAATTGACTTATCCATGGTTAACTATTTATTCAGTTACACAGCAAATTGGTGCAAGTAGCCCTCAAACGATTCAGAATTCTGCAAATATGAATGATGACATGAATGACACTCTACATCCTTATTATGAGCAACTGTAAGTGCAGCGCTTCGAGTGCCTAACCAGATGTATAAAATACTTTTAAAGTTTTTTTTTTAGTGTTTTAACATGACCAAGTCTAGAGTATTGTCCTTATGCCTGGGCAGGTTCGTGACCTTGAACATGCTTGATATGATTAACATATGACCGTTTAAACTTTTCGGTAGAATATAACTAAAAGCCTTGAAGAATTTAATTGAAGTTTCATTTAAGAAGGGCCATTTTAAACTTTTCTGGGCAATCTAATGTTTGCATTTTTTTAATAGCTATTAATGTTTATGTTATAGTTTTCAATCAAAAAGGAAAAGGTAATCAAGGAATATTTAATCTTTTTTAATTTCATTTATTTCTTTTAACAAAAATATTTATCGAATCCGCCCAATTTGGCACTTTAGCACACGCTGCCTCCGAGAGTAACATTCGTCTTGAAAACCTTCTCAAAGTGCCGTCGGATTCAGCAAAAAATTTTTATACAATTCCCCTTATAGACCCGACAGGTCACCTTCTATGTGAAGACTGCAGCACACACAGCAAACATGATTGAGAAGTTGGCCTTGGTTCACCTCGAGCTGTTGCACCACGTTTTTTCGTTTCTCTTATTTCCCGTCTTTAAGGAAAGCAAACTGCATTAAAAAAGTTACCAGCCTAAACTTTTGAAGAAAATTTAAAGAAATGAAAAAACAAGTGAGTAAGTGCAAGAGTTCGTCTGTAACGAACTTTGGCTCTACTTTACTTTAGGACAGCACGAACTTTGACTCCCGGTTTGTTTTACACGCTTTCTTATAATTTTTGTAGACGTTCCACACCAAAATTATGCAAAAGAAATGTTTATTAGCAAAAATATAATATTTCCATACAATTTGGTTGAGTTTGTTTATTTTCAGCTGTCAAAAGCAATTTTTTGCAGAGAAAGTTTAAAAATTATTTTGGCCTGGATATAAAACATTAACTAGAAAATAATGTTTCAAAATAACAAAATAGTTCACACAGTAAAACAAGTAGCCGAGCTTTTACCGAAAAAGTATTTGACGTTGGCTGAACGCACCCATTTTCGTACTTTCCAAACGTCAAATATACGACAAAAATAACCTCAAATATGTGAAAAATTACGAATTTTAAATCTTTTTTTAACATTTCTAGCGCGTTTTCGATAATTTCTTTTGGACACAACATAAAAAACACTGTTCTAAAGCCGTTTTTGGTGGTCCCGAAAAAAACTAAAAATGTTTTAGTGGTGATCGTAAAGGAAAGGCGCCCCGAGCTTTAAATACCCGGCCCTCTTTACCCGTTAAATAAAAAAAAAAATTTGGTTTGATTCCATATAGCCAAGTATTTGTACTGGCCACGCCCCCAAAAATGGGCGTGGGATAAAATTTAAATGAATTAATTGTAACTTCGTTAGAATCATGAGAAAATACGGTAAAAGCCAAAACTATTTCAGAAAAAAACAGTTTTTTCCTAAAAAACGTCCCTTAAATGTGGGCGGAGTTCAAAACTTTGTATGGAGTGAACTTAGCAAATAGCAATATCTTTAATATTTGTCCTAACTTTTTTTTTTCAATTTGTTTTTAAAGATCTAACATGTTAATAGTGGGCATGGTCGATATTGTGGGAGGTCCAATTTTTGCCATGTTAAAGGCCTTAGGCCAGAATTGCTCAGTACAAAAATTTAAGTTCCTGTGCCTCGCCTAACTTGACCAAAAGGCATTATGAAAGAAAAAGTGAAATAGAGGTTGTCTCACATTGAAACCAGTAGTGGGGGTGGCCGTTTACGGATTAAGTCAATTTTCACACTTTGTCTGTGCAACAAAAGACCTAGAATCTTGATTTTGAAGACCTAAAACCTTCACACATACAGACGGACGGACGGACGGACATGGCTAAATCGATTCACGTGTCGGTCTCGATCATATGGTCTACGGTGATTATTTTACTGTGTTACAAACTATGCATTAAAATTAATATACCCTCGGTCGGGTATAAAAAAAAACTCTAATTGTAGACGTGAGCATTGTGTACTGACTGAATATTCGACTGACTGAATATTGTTTTATTAAAGTATATTACTATTTTCAGTTCAAATAGGTTCTAAATTCCGGCCTGAACCTGGCTGAGCCTTTGTTTGCTATCATAATATCATTGTTTGTTTGTATGAAAAAAATATATCAGAACATTTGATCTTAACAGGTTATGTTACAATAAAGTTGTGCATTTACCAATGCAGAAAGCATGCTACATATTTTATTCATAAAGTGTGCCGGGGGATGATACAACGAACAAATTTTAATTAATTTCAACTAATCAGTATCATCTACAAAATAAATTCAAAGCAATAACAACATAGCGTATGATTAGTACAGATACAAGGACTAGGAAAAACCAAATTATTTCAACAAATATTTGTTTTCATGATGTTATAGACAACAATGCGATTTGTAATTGAAGCAAAAAAAAAAATAAATAAAAAATAGTTGAATGAACAGAAGCAATATTGAATTTGGGGATAACGAAGTCCGAAAACAATGCCATCGTCAATAAAATAGAAAGAGATCATAATTATACCAAAAACGATATCTTTAATTTGTTTAAAATAGAAATTCCGATTGCCTGATCAGAAATATGGAGCACAATGTTGTGGCCTTCATGAACATCTTAGACAATCCGCTTGAAAAAATTTCACTTCTGCATCTCACCCATTTTGTTTTCGTTTTTGTTCGAGAAAGCCCGCGAGCTCTAGAAGCTAAATCCAAAATATTAAAATGCAGTCCAATGACTACTGACCGAATTCCTCCATTCAAATGCAAAACGGAACCGACCATTGATTCAAGTTCAATACACACAAGAATTGTACAAAACAAATTTTGTTTTCTTTCATGGCTGTGCCCTTGGCAAATGGTTATGCTTCCTGGGATTTGAAAAGGTATGTGAAGGATTCAACTATGCATTGGATTCTACAAACCCATTTGGTGCTCGAGCTTGCATGCGGGATTTCGTGGTACATTGTTTTGTAGGTTCTCCAGATATTTGGATGATTATAGAGGTAGACTCTGAAAGGCAAACAGTCCCGAAAAACTACGAGTTGGTCTCGCCCGCTGCAATTTTTTTTTCTGATTGTTTTCTGATCTAGAAGCAAATTACTTCGTTCAGGCGGAAGTGCGTGTGGAATAGCATTCGAATGCAGTCTTTTATAGTTAACCACAGGGATAAAGCTGGTTCAAGTTTTTCCTCGAGTCCATGGAAACGAAAGTGATTTAAACTTGTTCTGGGGTATTGATAGATGAGTTTTCAATCCGATGATTCAAACGGTAAGAAACGTAAAGACAGGTTTGCAACTAGGTCTTTACAATAGTCCTTTGAATTGAATGGTTTCCTGCTATCCAAATCTCAGCTAGTAACATTCATTGTAAATCACAGAGTGACTCAAAAATGCGCCTGAACATGGCACATAAGTTTCGATATAAATTGCTCTGTCATTGTATTTTTGACATATCAATGATTTGGTCATCTAGAGTCGTAGTCACACTCAAGACAATGTCAAGATGTTAAGCAGCCATTTCAATGATCGACTTATGAACGCAAAAAAACAAAATGAAAGCTTATAGAACATTTTATCCATTCCGTCCATTTTTCTACGTGTGACACTACACGTAGAAACAACTTTTACTGCTCAACACCAACAAAGCAGTAAAAGCTGTGTGTTTTTAGTTTTTATTTTGTACAGTCATAATCTGAGTTTTTGTTTGACCACATCAATATTGGTATTTCTAGAGCCTTTAAAATAATTATAGGTGGATGACATTATAAGACTTTGCGATTGCATATGACAGCCTAGAAATAGACCGTTTCGAAATTTGTTGTTTTATTTCTTTCTGCAGTCAAAGGTTTCGTGTGGTTTCATTTATTTTAGCGGTTTGTCCAAAAAAAGGACCTCATGGTATCACATCGCTGTCCGTCCGGACCAGTAACTTAAGAACGGTGGGTCGTTAGTTTAGGGGGACACGTGGTTTTTTAGTTTTTTCGGCATTTTTTTGACTTAAAATTTATATGAAACGACTATTCGGTTGAATGCTGTTATTTTTTTTTCTCCGTGGGTAGGTAAAAACCTTAATAGGCACTATGAGAATAAAACGCGCGTGCTCATAGTAGTGTGAGATTCTTACTCACTAAAAAACCTCCCAATCTTTGTAAGACTACGACTAAGTTTCCTTAACAAGTAGTTCAAGCTTCTGTATAGTAAACGCGTTTGGCAGGCTACCTTCCAACGAAAGCACCTGCAATACCGTCATTATGTGCGGTTTCCTCTTACGACGCTAGATCCAACGGTCTTGTTCGTTGTAGTCGGCGTGCAAGATTTGTCTGATCCAGAGTTCGCATTATTTCGTGGTTGCAATGGCCGTGAAGGCGAGTGTGAAGTTTGCGAGCAAAGTTTCTTACTTCATCGGTCACGGTTGCGATGCCTAGATCTCGATGTAAATCGCTATTTCTTATATACCATGGAGCATTTACGATTGCTCTTAGTGTCTTATTTTGAAAAGTTTCTAAAATAGATATGTTGCTTGGTTTGGTACAACCCCAAAGTTGTATACCGTACGTCCAAGATGGTTTTAGCACTTGCTTATACAATAGCAGTTTGTTATATACGGTTAGTTTCGAATAACGTCCGATAAGCCAATTTAGTTCTCGTAGCTTGATTTCAAGTTCATCGCGTTTCTTTTTTAACGTGTGGCTTCCACTTAAGTTTTGCGTCTAGGGTCATGCCTAAATATTTCGCCTCGTTTGCGTACGGAATTTGTACCGAGTTCATAAATAGAGGTAAGTTGATTACCCTCTTGTAATTAAAATTTACATGCGTTGATTTTGTCTCATTTAGGGGGATTCGCCAGGCCTTTGTCCATTCGCATATTTTATTCAAAGCGCGTTGGAGTTTTCCCGTTGATAGGATAGTTGAGGATAGCCGTTGAGGATAGCCGTGTCGTCAGCGAACGTGGCTACAGTCGTTGTCTCTACTTGAGGTACATCTCTTGTAAAAAGTAAGAACAGTGTTGGACCGAGGACGCTACCTTGTGGAACGCCGGCTTGTATTTCTTTGCATTCTGAGTATTCGCTCCCGTATCTCACTCGAAATAGTCTGTTGTCAAGATAAGACTCTAAGAGTTCATACATTTTTTCCGGCAAAACTTTCCGTAGCTTATATTTTAGGCCTTCGTGCCAAACTTTATCAAAGGCTTGGGATACGTCGAAAAAAGCGGAAGAACATATCATTTTCGCTTCTAAGGCTTTCTCAATTTCATTAGTTATTCGATAGACCTGGTCAATTGTTGAATGTTTGACCCTAAAGCCGAATTGGTGATCCGGAATCAATCGTCTTTCTTCAATTCAAGTTTGAGCACAAGTTTCTCAAAGACTTGAGATATAATCGGCAGAAGCGAAATCGGTCTATATGATTTTCTGTCGTTCGGGCATTTCCCTGGTTTCGGAACCATTATTACCTCTGCGACTTTCCATTGCCGTGGAACGTATGAAATTCTCATTGATGCGTTTATGATGTAGAGAAGCTTGACTAACGCTCTTTTCGGTAGCTCCTTCAAAGTTTCCCCAGTAATTAGGTCGTAGCCTGGAGCTTTGTTATTCTTCAAATTTCGGATTGTATGACAAAGTTCAGACAGTGTCACGGTTTTCATTCGATAATTGTCTAGTTCCGCATTGCGATACAGATCGTCAACCAACGGCTCCCCGTCAAACGGTTTGAATGTTTCTTCTAGATGTTCTGCAAATGCATCTGCTTTCTCTTTGTCGCCTTTTACCCATTCACCGTTATCTTTTCTTATTGGCGCCGAGTGTACTATGGGCTTTTTAATGGACTTCACGGCTTTCCAAAGTGAATAGTTTGACCCTCTATCGGCAGTCAAGCGACTTTTAAAATCTTGAAGCAAATGCTTTAAATTGTTAGATAGCCTATTCAGAATGGTTTTATCAGGAGGAGCTCGAGACAAATGCCACCCTTTCGAGCCTTTCTCTTTTCGCGTATGAGCTCTTCAATTTCGCGCGGGTAAATTGATCCGTTTTTCCTTACTCCAGTCTTCCGGAAAGAAGTATTGTTCCAAGCAGCGTCTTGAATAGTTCTAACGAGTTTATCGCCCTCGTCTTCTATTTCTAGAGGGGTTGTTAGTGTTACATGTAGAGATACATTTTCTTTGCAGTATTTCTTAAAGCCATCCCAGTCGGTGTTGTTATTAGTTAGCCTAGGCGCTCTCTCATTTTTTGCTAGACTTCCGCCGATTGCTGTTATATTTTTTTTTGATTTTCTAATACTTTGCGCTAGCAAGGGCTACTATTTTCCAAAACTCGAAGCACAGGCTTTTTAGTTATCGGTTATAACTAAAACTTATAGCGAGTTTTTTAATCTGTTTTTAAACAGTTTCAGAAAATTTTATGTTAGAAACGCCATTTTTGAAAGATCTTAAAAGTTTTAGAATTCACTTTATGCATTTTATATACAAACCAAATTTCAATATAATCGGTACCACCGTTAAGATTCCAGAATATTTTGAAAATAATAATTTTTGAAGCTTTCGAGCTAAATCTCAGAATCTGCTAAATTATCTAAAATCGCTGTAGCTTTCCCAAAAATGACAAATAATTTTTCATGTGTGTGATTTTTTTCAAATCATTTGGCCGATGTTATATGGGAGATAGTAGAGGGGACAATTTTTTTTTTTACGATTTTTTTCGAAAATACGCCAAAACTACGATTTAAAAAAACCGTTTAACTAAAATCTGATTTTAGCCTTTGCTTAGTCTTTCGACGTTTTATACATAGGTTAGCACAATATCGGCTTTTTAAATAAAGTAATTAAAAATTAATGACCTGAAACTCTTTGAAAATGGGTTTCTATTTTCCATTCCTTATTTCTAAAAAACTTTTCAATATTTTGCGAAAATTCGATTTTATTATGAAAATCCAATACATTTTTAGTCCATGCTTAAGTTTTTTTTCATTCTGTCGTGGTCACTTATCGTGATCACGAGCTGACTGATTTACAATGTCCCACAACCGCCAAAAACCATAGTTTAAAATATAAGACTTTATAAGTGTTTTAAATTTACCGTTCAAAAGCTACAGGTGCGTACGGAGGGACGGACGGACGGACAATGGAGTGATGGAGTAATAAGAGGTCCTTTTTCCATTTTTGGACGGACCGCTAAAAATAAAAAGATGGTTGGTTAGGGCTGGAATTGAACCCAAGAACTTCCAATCGTCGGTCATAGGTGCTACCATCTACACCACAGTCCACTTCCATCTCGGGTGTCCAAAAAGCCTTCATGTTCTCTCTGCATAAATAATGCAATTCAACCAACAACATTTCAAAAATTATTTTTCAAAACATTCTGTTAGCTTAACGGTTATACCGCTTGTAATGAATTTTGGTTTGTATACAAAACGTGTGAATAAAATCGTAAAATTTCACGCATTTTTCAGAAATGCTGTTTTCTGAAAGAAGTAGGAAGAAATAGCCATTGCTAGCGAAAAGCACTTATGGATCAGTGAAAACTATAACGGTATTAGAAAATAGATTCTAAATAAATGTCAAACAGATGGTAAGCAAAAAAATGCAAAAAATGCCACGGCACTTGGGAACCAAGCCAAAATATGTTTAAACTTTTAAAACACGTTTGACATTTTTTGATGTTTTGTTTACAAAAAAAAATTAAGAAAAGCTATTTGCCCCCCTGTATTTTGCAAAAAAAATTTTGGAATCTTTATATTCAACTACAAGAAAAGGTTCACCTGGATTCCTACTTTTTTGTCCTGAGGCTACTACTTGTCTTATGTGTATATATTTGTATTGTATACCTTGAAAATGATTTCTTAACTACCATAGGGCTGGATCGTATACCTACGAACGTTCTATTTAGTACGAAGAACAAAAACAAAAAGTTCAACAAATATTTAGATTTTAGATTACTGCCCAGCTACTGAGTCGTAAAAATTAGAGAATGAAGCATGCAGCCACATCACACTGAACGATGGACCAATTTTGGACCAGAGCTCGCATGCCCTTGTGACACAATTACGGTCCCAAAATTTCAAATGCATTGAATGCAAATGTGTGCTAGAAACTTTCCAATGCCTAACGGCAGCTGCTGCTAATGCCTATTTGCCGAACAGTTTGTCCTTGAGCCAAAACACAAATGTTCTATACTCGTGATCGATTACCATCTGCATGACCTACTCTCACATTATTTAGCCAAAAGCGAGAGGAAATTCGAAAGGCAATAAAGTATTTTTTCACTTGTTTACCCAAACGACATAATGCCGATCTAATAGCGGTCACGGAAACATACACACACACACATAAATACATTTATGGTAACAGTATTCTTTTTTTTCGTGTAATCATGAACTGGCGCACCCTTGACAACACACAGAATCACATTCCTCTTGTGTTGTCCATTTGTCAGCATATTTTCATAAATTGTTGATTTACCATTTTGTCCGCATACATCCGATTATCCTTAATTTTCCGAACAACATACTCTTTCTCGCTGGGCATCCATATGCTGAGCACAAAATATCCTTAAATCAGGCTTTTTCTATTCATGCATGTGGACACGGGTATGTGTGTGTGGGGGTTTGGGGTGTGTGGAGGCTGTTGGTCAACAAGGAAGATAGAAGAACTGTCCTAACGCAAATCGAAATTTTATGAACTTTCTTATTTCATTTTGTTGTCCTTGCCCCGAAAACGCAAAAAAGGGGTCTTTTTTTTACTAGTCCGAGTAATCATCAAATCGGTTTGGATACCGAACGTAGGTCAGGTTGAAAATTGAATTTCTTTTCATTGCTCTGTCATCCGGCGGCATAGGGTCGTAGTGTGTTAGATGAGTAATAGGCGGGATGGCTAAGGTCACCTTATTGCTATTCATTATTTTGATAAGGACCCCACAAGTAATTTATAATTCAATGGGATTTTCATTTTTTGTCTCGGCTTACTGAATTCTTTTTTTTTGTGTTGGGGATATTTTTCGAAGAAAATAGGAAACCCTTTTGAAATAAATATAATTGGTGCTGGAAAAGTTTGTGAAAATGAAATTTTCGTATAGAGGAATTTGAAGTTTTTTAGATTTGATAGACTTTTCGGATGAAAGCAATTTATGAACAATAAACTTCTGCGGAATAATAAACCGTTTCTTTAAGGATATTTTATAGTATTTATATAGAATAACAATTTCTTGGAACTTTTAATTTATTTTCTCTAAGCCACATGAAAAATTATTCTGAGTGCCTACAATTTGTATAATATTTGTCGTTACCCACCGTTCGAAAATAAACACTTGTATTAACTCCCCCCACCTTATTGTTATGCGATATTTATTTCTATATAGATATACGAGTTCGTATGATATGAGAGCAATTGGTCAGTGACGTTCTGCAGTGTTAAGAATAATGGTTATACCTAATATGAAGGTAATTTATATGTTTTTCCGTAACGAAAGTCAGACTCGTCGGTGATTTTGAGTTTGATGGGAAAGGCACTATTTAACTTACGAAAATATCTCCTTAATACTTATTTGCTGAAAATTGCTATGTGAGTAATATATTGGCTTGGCATTGACACTTTTGCAAACAAAGAGAAGATATTTGATGTACTTTTGCATAGGAATGTCGTTATGTTGGGTAGTTGTGCCCAGTGGTCTACCGACCGAAATGGCGGAACACTGGAAATCGGGCTTGTTTCTTGGATGTAAAGACAAAAGCGTACAAGTTGTACTACTACGGAACTGAGCACGGTAGGAACGGAATCGGTGTCATCCTTGCGGCAGAGCTTCTTGATGGCGTCTTGAATATTTCAAAGCCAAGTGACCGGTTGATGTCTCTCAAGTTGGTGATGCAAGGTGAGGTGTGGAACATCGCTAGTGCATATGCTCCCCAAGTTGGGTGTGGGCAGATGGAAGAACATGCATTCTGGATAGAGTTTCATAATCACATCAAGGCGATCCCAAAGGAAGAGCTTTTGTTTGTAGGCGGGGACATGTCGGGAAATCTAACAAGGACTATGAAGACTAGAGGTATGTCGTTCCGGAACGAACCGTTCCAATGAACTAAGTCATTTCAAAAAAACAACGAAGTTTTTTTTTTGAAATGACTAACAACGAAAAAAAAACGCAAGTAAAACCAGCTGAACTAGAGCTGGTTTTACTTGCGTAGTTCCGAGTCCCAGTCCGTCCGCGTCCAAGTCCGGTCCGGACTCGAGTCTACATAGTTCCAGTTCCCATCGCAGTCCGGAACGGTTCCGACCTCGAGTCCGAGTCCGTATTTACTTTGATTGTACTGTACAACTCCCAACTAACATTTTTCCTCCCATAACACTCTACTAGTGTCTTATGAGAGTATTCTTCCAGTGCTTGCGTCTTGGAATTTGCCTCTCATAGAGTACTACGAGAGCGCTTAAGAGAGTCTTACGGGATTTAAATGGCCCCACTTATGGGAGTTATTTGATCTGATAAAAAGTCTTAAACTCTCCTTGCAAGAGTTATTCGGTCTCATAATAAGACAATAAGTTCTTCTTATGGGATGTGAAGAGTTAGTCTTGTTTGAAAGAGAGAGAAACATATAACAAACAATTTTTTTTGTACCAAAAATGGTTTAATTTTTAAGGACATGAAGTCAAAAAGAGAAAAAGATATACTTCTTAAAGTTATTGTTATTTTCAATGCGCTGTTTGATGGTACACCATTGTCATCAATATTATTGAGTTTAATAATATTTTTTCTGAGGTTATTTATGCAAGAACTTAGTGCAACTGAAAAAATATCTGCTAAAGTTAACATTTTACTTCGATAAAGCGCCTCAAAAATAATCAATTTAAAAAATAAATTATAGAAGATAGCTCATCGCAGAAGGGTTGCCGCATTTTCTCTGTTTAAAATGTGTTTTTACCTCAATTAACAGGGTAAGGAGTAAAAAAAGACGTAAACTCCCATTGTGAGAGAATATTTGATTCTTGTTATGTGTGCTCAACACTCATGTTACTCTCAAAGAGTAAAAGTATTATAAGAAGAATCATTATGAGAGTCAAAGTATCGAAGTACTCATAAAAATACTCTTATCAGCCGAACACTCTTGTTTTGAGACCGGATGGCTGATAAAAATACCTATTTATGTCATTTCAAAATAATTGCGTACCACCATACGTAATTATTGGTGGTACATTATACATAATTATACATAAATAGATCTCATTTCATATGTACATAGTTCAACTATGAGATGAGTATACTACAACCCAGATTCGACTCTGCATGGAAACATGATGCATATGGAATGGAATGGAATAAGGTCGTGTCCTGTCAGTGTTCCTGCAAATGTGAAAAACGAAGAAGTAGGTATTTGTTTTGAAAACAAAAGTTTTCAATTGCACAGTAGTGAGTAGATCCATTTGAAAATGAAAATATTGAATAATCTCAGATGACCATGATAAAAATCGAACACAAATACTACTATAATTGCTCACAACAAGTATAAAGTAAAAAAAATCCCAAAACTATTTTCGTATAACACAGCAGCACACAAGATGACCTCTGATTTAATGAAAATAGCCGGTGCCGTACAGCTGCCCAATGCGGGTGGTTTCGTGAACGGCTAAATCACAAAAAAATACATCCAAAGCTAGTACCGCCACCTTCACTCTTTATCGTCCGTCGCCGTCCTTCAAACTGGTTCGCTTCGGTTCGCTCCTTTTTTGTGAAGTGACGGACTAGCGGAACTAGTCCCAAAGAACGCTTCATCTCCCTTGGAACTACCGCCGGAACTAGTTCCTCTTACCACTTTGCCCACCTCTAATGAAGACTGCCATGGTGGACTGGGGTATGGCTCTAGGAACTCTTCTGGGGAAGATATCCTAAACGTTTGCAAGTCATACGGTCTTATTGTGCTTAATACCATGCTCGTCAAGGAAAGCAGGCAGCTGATCACTTATAGTAGCGGTGGGAATGAAACCCAGATTGAATATTAAGTAGTTCAGGGTTCCCTAAAACCGCGGGTCAAAGATTGTAAAGTGATTTTAGATGAGGCGATTACAATACAACTCCGCAGGCTGCTGACCGTCATTTTTATGACGGTCAATAGCAAGTACCTCGCAGATACCTTTACTTGCTTAATAGAAAATTAAGCAAGTAAAGGTATCTGGGAGAATCAACTGGTACAATTTGGATAAGGAAAAAGGCGAAGAATTTTTAAACGCCATGCAAAACTACCTCTGTAACATCATTGAGAAGGAACGAAGATGTAGAGTGCAGAGCACAAGATATGTGGGATGACCTACAGCAAACGTGCATAGAGAAGGCCAAATACCTCCTAAGGACTTCAAAAGGCCACCGCAAACAGGTCAATGAAACATGGTGGTGGTCAGATGAGGTGAAACTAGTGATCAGTGAAAAGAAAACGGCATTCAAGGAACAACAGAGTTGAAATGCTTCGCCTGGAATTGGAATATAGACGCCTCAAGAGTCTTGCTAAGAAGAAAGGCACCCAGGTTCAAGCAAAGAGAAGGTCTGTATCAGGAATTGGAGGAAGTTTCTCCTTCCACGGCTTATACACATCAGGCCACACAGGATCTTCGACAAAGCACCTTGAATAAAGGGGCCAAAATCTTCAAAATTGCCGCTCAGAGGAGGAGAAACGCCAAGGAGATTCGTTCGCCAAGGTCCATCAACAATGCTTAGGGACAGCTTCTTGTGGATGACGACAAAATTCTTCACAGGTGGCAGTATTGTGGGTGACTTTTGAATGAATAGTTTCCCAGGCACCACTTTCTACAAGAAACTACTCCTAACCGAGAAGAAGTACCAGACATCACAATCGATGAGGTTGGGAAGGCGGTTAACTACTCCAAAAAGCGAAAAGAGGTTGAGCCGGATCAAATACACTCAGAGTTCTGGAAGAAAATAGGAGACTGCGGGTCCAGATGGCTCACTACCTTCATCTCCAAACTAATAAAAGGGGCTCCAATGCCTAATCAGTGGAAGGGAAGTTATCTAATTCCTTTGTTTAAAAAAAAGGTGATAGACGAAGCTGTGACAATTACCGTTCTATCAAGCTGATGTCTTACACAATGAAAATAGTCGAGCGAGTACTTGACAGCAAACTGCGGAAAATAATAAGGCTATCAAAGGACCAGTGTGGGTTTGTCGCGGGCAAATCGTAATGCCCTTAAAGATCTGCATATGGTGCTGGTTGATTTTGAAAAAGCTTTCGATAGACTTCCACGAGATCTGATATGGGTCGCTAAGAAAACGAGGGGTTCCAGAAGCCTACGTGCGGATGATCATGTATGATGGAGCAAAGACAAAAGTAAGATGTCCTTCTGGAGTCACTGATTAGTTCTCGTTTAAAGTCGGTGTACACCAGGGAAGCGTCCTAAGTCCTTTGCTTTTCATTGTAGTCCGTGATTATCTGCTTGAAGCAAAGCTAACGGACCCGAAAGTACATCACTTATTCTTCGCTGACGATGGGGCCATCATAAGTGAAGATCATACATCCCTGCAGCGAGCACTTGATGTATGGGTGGATGTTTTAGAGGGGAATGGATATCGTATAAGCCAAAAGAAGACAGAGTAACCGTGCTGCCCATTCCCTGATCAACCCGAGCCGATTCCAGACATTAAATTGAATGGAAATGTAAAAACCAAGTGTAAAAACTTCAAGCACCTGGGGTCTATGATCAATAGCAAAGCAAACTTTGATGACGAGATCAATTACCGCGTAAGTGGCGAGAAAACTCCGCCATCTTCTGTGAACGAAAAATGCCCTCTAAGCTGAAAGGAAGGCTCTACACCGCAGTTGTCCGTCCCGCGCTTACATTTGGTTCACAATGTTGGACAGCGTATAAGAAATATGAGAGCAAATTAACGGCAGCTGAGATGAAGATGCTTAGCATGACAGCAGGAGTAACAAAGCGAGATAGAATAAGAAGTACGAAGATCCGAGGAAGCCTCCATGTAAAAGAACCTATCTCCAGAAAAATGGAGCACGACCGGCTCAGTTGGTATTGCCACGTTCAAAGGAGAGATCCTACGAACCCCGTCAAAAAGGCAATGTCAATCAACATTCCATCGCAATCGCGAAGGAGAGGAAGGCCTTAACATTCATCGATCACACAAATGCAACGACATCAGCATTTATTTGGCCACAGTGATGAAGAGATCCAAAAACGGGCCTGCCGGACAAGCGGACCATATGGGCTTCACACCTCAACTATCAGCAACATATCATAACTATCATTCTTCAGTAAATTTCAGGTCGATCGAAAACACTTATTAGAACATTCCCGTACCCAAACAGCACATGGGACAAAAACTCCCAGTGATTTGCTATCCATACGCCATACAAGATACAAGACGCGCTAATTAGGCCTGAGACTTACTCCTTTTTAAACTGGCAAAGTTTGTACCTCAGTTTTAAGTAACACACCTTTCTTTTAAGAGACCACCGCAAAATGATGAAATTTTGCGAATATCTTAATCTGGAAAATTTCATTTTACATAACAACTAAAACAAAGGCAAAAACTTTTCCCAGCGCGCAATGGTTAAGTTTTTGGACGAACGAATCTACAACGTCTCTCTCTCCGCCATGGTTTTAATTACGAAAGTATTTTTGCAATTGTAATTTATTAACGTTCTTTGCGCGCGAATTTCGCATCGGTATGGGTACATACATTTGTACTTTCTTCCTGCTATACTAGGGAAAACTTGTGCAGTATATGTATATGTGCATGAGTGTCGGTTGCAAGTCTTACTGTTCTTACATTCCATAAATTTGAGCAAATAAAATTAGCTGGTAGATTTCGAAAAACGAAGAAAAAAAGTACCTATTGCGAACAGGATTCTATGTTGGTAAGGCACAGGCATACACTATCTCTTGTTACTATATGCCGAGTGTTTTTCTGCAACGTAAACTTTTTCCTTTAGGATTTCATATCCTTGGAGTGTAATACAATTAAAATCTTCTCTTGGTGGGTGGCAGAGGGCTCTAAAGACGAAACAAAGAAAAAAAATTGATGTACGAAAAAAGTGTTTGAAAAACTTTCGTGGGAATTTTACATTACAATGCAGATTACAATTACCACGAAAAGGGAATATGAATGCGTTACGATCCAGATGTTCCTTTGTCTCGTCGGCCGTGTGGCGGCTGCTGCTTTGGCTCACAGATGCAGATGGATGCAAATTCAGTAAACATAATTCATGAGGTTTTGTAGATTTTTATGCATATTTATTTTTTACCTCGCGGCGACCTAGGTTAGTGTATATGCCTGTGAGTTGATACAGGACAAAAGATTGTAAATCATTGAAAAAGTATTCACAAAGCCCAATTAGGGATGGAAGTTTGAAGAGTATATAAAGGCATGGAATGTTTATTCGAAATTGAGATTATCTAGTGTGTGACTTTCCCGCTTTTGTAATGGCTTAAGTCTTTATAATGCTGGCCCACTTTTCTAGTAAAAATCCATAGATTAGTCTGTACGACTTAACACATCCTGAATTCCATTTTTTCCTGACATTAAGTTAATTAAATTTTATCGAGTCTGGCGCTTTTAAGTTCATAAACATTCGAAGAGAGAGGAATTACAATTTTTTACCACAGTTGATAAAATTGCATCGTGATGGCCTAAATTTACGGTGGGATTACCAGTTGAAATAGATTAGTTTCAGGACTCTAGTTTCAGGACTCTTCTGCTGGAAGCTTACCTGGTTCAGGATTTACATATTTAATAAACTGTTCCAATAAGTACTTACAGACTTTTCTAAAGGTGGCAGGACGCTTAAAAAAGTTTCAGCAAACAAAGAGATTGCTGCAGTTATAATAAAATCTAGACCAAGGGTTCGAATATTGGTGTTTTCTGTAATATTGCTTGAAATAGTTCTTTCGGTCAAATATTCGATCAAATAGTCCTCCAAATCGTCCTTGCGGTAAAATATTCAAATATTTTTCCGAATTCAGCAGAAGGCATGCAACAAAAGAAGGTAGGATTATTTAGGGTTGCTAGCAGCTCAGCTAAAGCCACTATCTCACATCCGCCTACGAGGGCCCTTGGCATCACCCTATAGAGACAACCCGTTAGGGATTAAAGTGTTACTTTTAATATAATATTTATTTAATTTTAGTATCTTGAGCTTCGAAGAAAAACTTGGCCCAGCCGGAGTCCCTGCTGAACTTCACTACATTCACCAGCGGCATACTTGAAAGATCGTTGAGCTCCTCGAAGAAGAATTACCATAGATCTAGAAGTTTTAAACGTCAACTTCATAACTTCTTAACGTAAACGTCCAGCTGGCACTTGGACATTGGCAGAGGAGGTGTTTTACATCTTCCTCAGCTTCGGGATCATGGCAACTCCTGCGAATGAAGTTAGTGGTAGTGATTCTTAATTTTGCTAAGTGTTTCGCCACCAACTTGTGGCCCGCTATCACTCTTGCGACTATGACCTGTGATGGCCTCTTAAGTGCTATAAGCTTTCTTGACTTGATACTGTCTATGGATGGCCATAATGCACACAAAGTGTGGCCGCCACTCTGAAGATTTTCCCATCTATTTTGGACTATATTCTGAATAGTTTCAAAAGGAGTAACAGCAAATATAATATAAGTTCACTTGCATGGACTAAATATTTTTTCTAAAATAAGGGCTGTGTTATAAAGATAATAATGTAACAAAAAATAGAAGTAGAAAAATTACTAATAAACATCTAATGAGTACCTCTATTTCATTTTCTTACAGCGCATATTTTTACTCAATATGCAGATATTGCATCTTCTGGCAGCTTTTGCCAGTTTTTATGGTTAGAAAAAGTCTAGCAGGTTCAAATCGCACCATCGTGTTGGGCTGTTCAAATCACCTTTACTTGATTGACCATGTAAATCGAATTGCTTACAGAACCCACAATTAAACGTGAGCTGTGTGGCATCCTTCTAAAACCATACTCCGTCTGCGTCCAATTTATTCAATTCAGGCCTATTGAAATTTGTAATCATTGAGCGCTTGCCGCTGACAGTGGTGGCTTGGCCAACGTCGTTCCTTAACAAATGTTGGTCGATCACAGCAGCAGCGTTTATCCGTGATGCTTAACGCTGTATCCATCCATGGTATAATTTGGTTAAACGCATTGAATAGATGACAGTCAATTTGACAGAGATGTAGCCTGACAATAGGGACTTTCGAATGGAGAAAGTCCCTGTTGAAAGACACTTTAGGTAGAAAAAAATTTGTTCTGCAGTGATGGTGAGGCTGCAATTGCAATTAATGAGATTAAATTTTCTTAAAAGAGCTCAGCAAAACGCAACGATTACTGGTTTCTCTGATTTTTGTATATAGTTGGAAGAAATGCGATGCGCTTCGCACATCCAACCCCTGTTTCGACTGTGTTTTCAATATTTTATAGCATTTTAAATATTTTTGAAAGAGCTGTTCACTACAAAAATGTAATTGAAGATTGAAGTTATTTCATCTGTTTTTTAACAGCTTCGTCGTGTTGTCTTGATGTCGGAGAGAAATTTATAAGCTCTCAGCTGTGTTTATCTGACCTTAAAATGTGCGAGACGCATTAAGTGCAGTTTCGCAAATCAAGAACTCAATTTTAACTGCGGTAATTATTTCGCTGTATAACAAACTACGCACTAAAATAGATACCCTGGATCGGGTATAAAAAAATAAAACAATGCCAAAAATAAACCTACAACCTTTGTAATACAACTTTTATTTTAAAGTTTATTTATAATTATTGAATAATTGTCATTTTAATATAATAAGCGTAAAGTTGAAACTCTCTATAAAGGTGGCATGGTCAATGTAAGGGTTAAACTTCTTCAGTTGCCTGAAAGACGTTTACAAAGTAGTGCTACATACTAAAAATTTAAGTGCCAGCACCATTAAAACATATCTAGAGAGCAAAATAGAAAAAATAGAGTGTCGGAACAGCTCGAAGTGAACCAGGGCCAACTTCTCAACAATGTATGATGTGTGTGTTAATTTCTTCACATACAAAGGAACCTACAATTTTTTGCGGATTCCAAACGGCACTTTGAGAAGTTTTTCAAGACAATTGATACTCTCGGAGGGCTTGTCCGACCCTCGCGGAGGTGGGGACCGTGAAAAAGAAAGAGTCTTTTTTTCAGGTGAAAAGAACTCAGGTAGGATTCGAACCCATACCTCCGGCGTAGAAAGCACACACACTTACCACTACGCCACGGCACCCCACCCATATCTAGAGAGTGAAAAAAGTATTTTATAAAATTCGGGGTGGCCGCACAGCATACACGGGTCTGTAGTTAGCGTACTTGCGGATTTTGATAGTTTTCAAACATGATCTGTAGAGCAGGACTTTCTGCTCAACCACCAAAATTCAGCTGTCTAGCTCAAAATTTAGCGCCAAAAAGTGGGTATACGGCGGTACAACGGTACAGCGGTACAGCGGACGGACAGACATGGCTCAATCGGTCAGTTTCGATCATATTACTAAAAGCTCTTAGGAGTCTACGGTGACGATTTCTCTGAGAAACAAACTATACCTACCATCAATTTAATATACCCTGGGTAGGGTATAAAAAACCGACTGATCCTGTGTGTGTTCGCCCTAGGAAATTGTTATCCTTTTTCTATATCTAATGACAAAAGCTAAGCAGTATTGGATTGAACTTATTAAAGATAAGTGTGGAAAAACACACTCTTATAGCATCAATAAATAAAACCATTAACAGCTCATAAAACATTTCGATTGCCTAATTTAGATGTGACTTTATCTAGATTATCGGATAACCTCATCAGTTTTGGCTATTAGCAGGTCGATCAATACTCATTCTACAGCAAACAATTTAGGTAATTATTCACATAACGATATTAACATGCGGCATTGCGATATGACTCAGACGTATATTAAAGCGAAATTGATAAAAGTAAAATTATATTGACGATCACAGTTCAGTCTATAGACAGACTATACGATACAGTTTTCCGATAAATTTTTAAAAATGCGATGGATTGAGTTCAATTTTTATCAGGGCGGATTGTAAGCTTGTGAAAGCCGAAGAAACTGCATAGCTGTTCACACATAGTTCAATAATTTCAGTATTTATTTTGCCTTACATTTCCTCAAAAACAAATTTATCGAGACTTCCTTTAACCTTTTGAAATGTGAATACAATCATCCCTAAGACTTTTAAAAAAAATAAAGGATAATACTTTTTCATTACCTGCGCATCGACTCTTCTATTCAATGTATTAATGTCGGCTACATGTTCGGTCCATTCAGCTTTGAAATCAGTTAAAGGCAAATACACTCAGAAGCGTAATCAAGCAAACAAAGCTCATCCCGTTTTTCTGCACCCGGCAGAGGAGCTCAATGGCAACCCTATTGCCTCAAGGGTTTCAACTTTATTCGCAAATTGAATCATATCTTTGTTGAACATTAAAAGAAGATCCAAAATATCGAAATAGTAAATCAAAAGTAAATGCATTTACACTTAAGCCTAAAATATTGAACATGTACGCATCCTAAGATGCTTCTCAGGCGAGTCCTTTTGAGAGCCACACTGAATGTATTGACCAATATTGAAAATTGAATTCGAACCGAAGAGCCACTGTGTATGCCGGTATTGCTTAGTGGTTAAACAAAGTGTTTGCATTTTGAATGGATGAATATACTCTAGCAGAATGCAAATAAAATTCTGTTAAATTCGGAAATGCATTAACATATAAATACACAAATACACACGCATCTTTAAGTATCTACGTTAAGCTGATAGCTATAGTTTTGTTGTTTTGTCTTATTCCGTTACTGCCGATTTGTGGTATTTATGAGCTTGTTTTCCCAGTAGACCGAAGTATTGATTGCATTCACTTGAGAGTAAGTCATAGCAAGTGATACATAAAATCAAATTCATCCCATGGGCATATCTGAAAAAATGTAATTGAATTGATTTAATTAATTAAATGGATTTCGGAAGTCCGCAAGACATGAGCAAGGCTGAATAGGCTTTGGTAGATAACTGTTGGCATCGTGAGAGCATCTGAAACATAATATGATGAAAATTGCTTGTGAAATGAATGATTTTACAAGAGAGGGAAATGTGAAGAGCGGTGGTCCGAAAGTTGAAATATCTTGAGTAGGTGTAAGGAAAATTATTTTCCATTAGTTGAAATTATTGGTAGAAATGGACTTCTTTCTCTTGATTGGTGACTTCAATGCACATGTGGGTACGGACGACAGTACTTGGAGGAGTGTGATTGGGAGGCACGGTGACCCGGATCAAAACAGGAACGGAGGGAAGTTGTTGGACTTTTGCTGTGCATATGGCTTTTCTATTATGAACACCTTTTTCCCACACAAAGACATTCACAAATACACTTGGTACAAGCACAGTTTAAATCACAGGTCACTGATTGATTTCTTTGTTGTACCATCGTGTGTTCAAAGAATGATTTGTGATGTTCGAGTTTTCAGGGGAGCTGAGTTGTCAAAACCAAAACTGGTGACCCGCATACGGTAGGAAAGGTTGCAGGATGCTAACTCTGATTTCAGAGAGCGCCTTGCACAACATGTTTCGGAGAAGTTTGAACAAATTCCAACTGACCTTTTGAATGTAGAGGAGGAATGGCAGCTGTTTTTATCGGCAGTCGTTGCCTCTGCAGGAAATGTTTGTGGAGTGTAGCGGCTTGGGGTAGCGGCTGGTGGTAAGGAAAAAACTGCTTGGTTTCAGACGCCTGGAGTTCAAGAAGCCATCAGAGAGAAGAAGAGAGCCTACATCGCGTGGATCCAATGTAGAAACTCAACTTCTCGAGCCCGGTACAATGAGGCGCGAAGGACTTCCAATCCGGCAGTCAGAACAGCCAAAAAACAGTCATGGAAAAATTTCGGCGAGAAGTTGGAGCACGATTACAGATCTGCAAACAAGATATTTTGGCAGACTGTTCGCCGGCTCAGAGGAAGGAAGTTGAATATCATTCAAGGGGTTAAATCCAAGGACGGTACACTTCTTTCAAATGAGAGCGATGTCTCGCGCAGATGGAGAGAGCACTTTGCGGAGTTGCTTAACCCCCAACAGGGCACTGAAGATGGCATTCCCACTGATGACGAGATAAGGGCGGAGAATACTCTCACAGTAGACGAAGTCACTAAATCGCTAAAAGTTGGCAAGTTTGCTGGAGTTGATGAAATCCGGCCAGAAATGCTCAAGGCAATGGGTGAAGAGGGTGTTAAATGGCTAACACGTGTCATTAAGGTGGCCTGGGATAGGGGGAAGGAACCTAGGATTGGCAAGCGGGAGTTATAGTGCCCATATTAAAAAAGGGAACAGGAGAGATTGCGCCAAATATAGGGGCATATCTCTCTTGAGTCTCCCGGGAGAAGTATTCGCGAATGGGCCTCTTCTGAGAGCCATCCAGTCTTTGTATGGAAACTGCAGAAGCTGTGTACGGATAAATGGCGTCGAATTCCGTCCTTTTGATGTGCGCGTTGGACTACGCAAGGGCTATGTTCTGTCGCCGCTCCTTTTCATAGCATATATGGATTGAATGGTGAAGCGCAGTCTTGGCAAGCACTGCTTCGAATTGGCTGGCATCAGGATGAGCCATCTGCTTTTCGCAGATGATTTGGCCATCCTTGCATCATCCCAAGAGGAACTTCAACGAGCACTGGATAGGTTGCAGCCGTCTGTGGTGATGCTAGGATGAAAGTAAACGTGAACAAATCGGAAGCGATGGTTGTTTCCCGAACTCCTGTGCATTGTACCATGCACATAAATGGAGTTCCATTAAAAAAGGTGGAGAAGTTTAAGTATGCGGGGTCTTTTTCACGAAAAATGGGAGGAATGATACTGAGTTGTCCTGTAAAAATGGCCAAGCTGGAGCAATAGTAAAGGAACTGCGCCGGTCGGTCATCAGGAAAGCTGAGCTTAGAGTGAAAGCAATGATCTCAGTTTTTAATTCAGTGTTCGTTCCGACCCTCATCTATGGTCATGAAATTTGGGTCATGACCGAAAGAATTAGATCGCGGGTACAAGCTGCCGAAATGAGATTCCTGAGGTGCGATGCTGGTTTTACTCTAAGGGATAGAGTGAGAAGCGTCGGTATTCGTGGGAATCTTAATGTTGAGCAGCTACTTCTCCGAGTGGAGCGATCGATTCTTCGATGGTTTGGACACGTTGTTCGCATGCCCCCTGACAGACTTCAGCATAGACAGGTCATGCTAGCCGAGATGCGAGCGCGTCGCCCCCCTAGTAGGCCAAGAAACACGTGGTGGGATAAGGTAAAGAACCTCTCTGAGTCCCGCCTGGGGATTACGCCGGAGTCTCTTGAGTTGGTGGCGAAGGATCGAGAACGATGGAATGGCCATTTAGCCACCCTCGCTCCGCGACCCTTTTAAAAAATAAGCGGCAATCGAAAATGATGATGATTAGTTGTATATCTTCTTGATTAAGTGACTATAATGAAGGATCAAAACACGTAAATAAGAGATAAGAAGTAACTTGAAAGCAAGTATTATTAGAGTGCATAGGTACTTCATCTCCATGACATGTAATTGGCTGCATGTACCTACCTATGTACATGCGGCTCTGATGTTACTCTGAAAATAACATCTGACGCAATTTGCACTGCGCTTACAACACTTACAATGCTTTTGTTAACGGTTATCGAAAATACCAATTCCAGACTTCGAGATCGAGATTGTATTAATCGTCTGCTAAAACATCGACGAATGATGAATGCGCAAATATCACATGTGGCGTATTTAAAAAAAATCGACTGCTTGAAAATATTCACATTGGATTACTATTTTATTATTATTTTATACTCGACCCAGGGTATATTTATTTTAATACATAGCTTGTTACACAGTGAAATAATGACTGAAGCCCCTTAGACTTTTTAGAGATATGATCGAGACCGACAGGTGAATTGATTAAGCCATGTCCGTTCGTCTGTCCGTATACGTGAAATTTTACGGTTTTTAAAATTGAGCTAGAAAGTTGAAACTTGTACAAAGTTCTCATTTTGTACAGCCAAATTATAAAATTAACAGCTTAATTTTAGATGTCAAACCTCAAATTTAAATTTTTTTCAAAATGCTTTTTGACAAGTTTGACTAGGTGTAGGAACTGGAACTTTCGTAAAGAGCAATAGCGGCCTAAAGCCTTTGATTAAACAAAAATTGAACCGCCCACACTGTTCCAGAATGCCCACTTCAAACATGTTGTGCAACCTTAAAGAAAGAGAGGACGTACACCATTTTTTAGGAAGATCACTGGACTTAGACGAGGTACTCAGCATACTGAATGGCAGCCTTGGTTTGGAGGTCCTGTACAACTACGCTGTTACTGCAACCCGCTATAGAGCCCGCATTTTGGAAGGCGGTTTTTGAATACTTTTGGTCTTCTTCGTTTTAACTTTTTTTTTTTTTTAATGATTTTACAAAACTTGATTGTCAATCTGGTAGACGGCCTTAAACCAAACCATAAATGACTGAGCATAAATTGTAAGATTGTAAGCAATATCTACCAACTTGTATGAATTAAATAAAGTCTATCTAACTAAAAAAAAAATTATTCGCTTTTAAAGAACTTTCTAATAATTCTTACGAAAGAGGCATTATTAGATTTTATTTTGCAGCTTACTACTATTTATGGGGCGTGGTTAATGAAAAAACTGTACATAAAGTAAATTAATTCAGAGCAGAAAACTTTTCAAATTGGTGTTGCTGGGTAAATCTTAATACCCGACCAGGGCAATTACTTACTTATTTTCCTACCCTATTCCTCAGGAAATAAGTTTGATACAGTCGAAAATGTAATATAGAGTAATAATAGCGATAGACCCGCAAGACCTTAAGGCATGGATTACACTTTTAAGATTTACTTACGACTTACGTAAGTCTTACAAAAGTAACTTACGTGCCTGTTTACACTATAGAAGAACTAACGATGAGAAATACTAACGTAAGTAAAAAGTAAGCTGAATTTGCGTAAGCAAATTAAAAAAAAATCTTAATCTTTCAGAATTAAGATTTTCTTAAGAATAACAAAGTCTAAAAATACAAGCTTCAAAAGGCACTTAATATGAAAAGATAATTCATTGAACTTATAAGAAACATCCTATTTAAGAATTAGTATCAGATTTTATTAAATATACAAAAATAAAATACATTTTTACAGTTGGGTGCTAGTGCTTAAATTATTCTATAGTGTTTTTATTTTTAAAGTTATTAAAGTTTTATTTTATTAACTCAAAAATAGTAATAGCAAGTAACGTATAGAATCAGAATATACAAATAAATAAATGGGGATTAGACTAACGGTCGAACAAGACTATATATTTGACTATAATCAAAAGTAAATAACCACTCCTTAATTTTTCTATTAAATATAAAAGGAATACGAATACAACAAAAAGAAAAAGGCAGCCTATTAAAAACACGAGGTGCGACTGAAATGTATAAAGTTGAAATACTTACAAATGTTATGGGGGGGAATAGATGCTAGATAGCGATGATTACTCCGTAGATTACGGGCCACTAAGTATTGATTTAATTGATAGCCTATTCTTTGAAAAAAGATTTTTAGAGCCTTTTAAAAATATAAGTGCTTAAGTGGCAGAATTTTCGAATAAAAGAATAAATGAATTCTCAATAGACCAAAATTATTTATGCAAAATTTTGTATTTCAAACCTTTCTGAGGTTTTAAGATTCCTCATCATTTTTAGCACTGCATCAAGGCGAACATTTATTTACCAGACTTGGGGTTATAATTCTCAATAGAAAAAAATTCTGTATGCAAAATTCTGTACTTCAAAATATTGTTTTCTTAAATTTAATTTTTCCAAAATTCTGTTTTTTTATACCTTTTTTCGCAGGCATGGAGTAAAAAAAGTTTAATACAGAAATAAATGTAACATACAGAAATAATAGCGATAGACCCGCCGAGACCGAATTCTGAGTCCAATGAGCGATGTCCGTCCGTCCATCCGTGTGTCAGTCCAAAAGTGCAACTACCTCCATTGCACTCAAAACTGTAAGACACCGTGAAAAGCAGAGATTTAACATTTAGCATCTCCATATGATTTTAAGACATTAAAAATAAAGTCAGCAGATCGCCCTTGTGGGCGTGGCATCGATTTAAAGAGTTCAAAGAGATTCATAAGCAATTTATTCATTTTTTTTTTGTTCCAAATCGAAAGTTTTTCAAATATTATATAGAAAATACCTGCATTTAGGTCTTACAAAGTTTTGGGCCAAGCCCACATTTAGAGGCAGATTTAAAAAAAAAACCTATAATTTTTCAGAAAAACATAGATTTCGACAGCGTTTTAGCCTCACTAAGGGAAGAATAAGAAATAAAATTTAGCATGTAAGGTACCCCGGACACTAATCCAGATTTCGATCATACAAAATTTTTGGCCCCGCCTATTTCGTCGATTTTACATAATTAATGAATTTGAAGTAAGTATCAATTATTTTGCAGCGTATTTCAAACTGCTATTTGTTAAAGAAAAGGCCTTAAAATCTTAGGGAGCAGCTTTGAAAAATGTTTGCCTACCTGCATGGGAGCTTACAAGCTGGCAGCTTAGGGCCTTAAAATATGGAAAAGATTAATGATCGGACGCATAAGAGCTCATCGTTTCAGTAATGGGCCTATATATCATATCCCTTTAAGGTTTTAGTGGTCTACAGGATGATCCTCATAGGAATTGATATGATAACGTTTACAGAAGAAAATGTTACCCCCTAGAATCTCAAAACTGTGCCCATATTGAGACAGTATGCAATAACAAGTGCCCTGACCGTCACATCGACACATTGTTGCGAAATTGTCAACATTAAAAAGTATTGACGACTATATAGGGGTCAAGATTATAAAAAAGAACTTCAAGACTTTCTCGAAATGAAAACAAGCACTGTCAAAAACAAAAGCTTAAAGTTCCTTTATTGAAGGGAGATTTTGCATCTAGGTACACGCATTTATCGTCCCCTTTGCGTCCTGCTTCTGTGCGAACAACAATTTAAAACTATACCAATATTTCGTTTTAATGACAACATTAACTGCTATGACAACAGCTGTGACTGATACTGGGTGCTCCCATACAAAAAGCACTCAAAGCATCACGAACCCCATCAGGATAAACGCCATGACAAACAAGCCACACACCCCGAAAATATAATAACTACCCCGAAGCGCTTACGGCTAGGGTCGCTACGACCCTCTCATACATATAAATTGCACAACTCGAAGCAGAAATAAATTTAGCGAAAGCACTGCTCTGCAGCGTGTGCGCGCCAAACCCAGGACTCTCATTATCCTTGTGTCTATCTGCGGTATAATTATTATTTATCATTATATACTTCATTTTATCTCATTGAACATGGAGCTATCCGGTGTGGTCCGATGGCGCCACCAAACTCCTGCCCTAGTGCCCAGTCGTTGGTCCGAAACTTCAACACATCAGCGTCTAGTGAGCCATTCAAGCGTTAAGTACTTTAGGGTGGTGAAAGAGGGCGCACGACGGCTACAGTGACAGTCAGTGTGGTCGGTGGCTGGATAATTGTACGTTGGCTGGGTCAGAGGGATCTGCCGCCACCGCGCGCCGCGTCAAAAATGTATAACGATGTCGGACTATCAGGATTAAGGATGTTGAGTTATCATTACTCGTAATCCCCTCTCATATCCAACGCCCCTCGTACTCCGTATCGTCACTGTTATGAGCATCGTCCTTTTGTGGCATTAGTATAAGACAACCCTCTCGTCCCTTTTTGGACGGGATATTTGTCACTGTTTTAATGATTGAGAATCCTGAACCGTCAGGGTGGCGCTGCCCAAACGAATCGCATTTGTTAGGTTTCTCGAGCGGAAAATGTGTCCGTTGCCCCGACCGTTTACCTATTCGTTTATTCAGGCAAACCCACCCCCTCAAAAGGTTTGTGGCTGTGAAAATAGTCTACATCATCCTTTAATTCATCGTACAGACCATGCTTATTTATTTACCGTTAATTGAAGTAAAATAAAAGCATTGGCACTGGGGAATGAAAACTAAATAATAACAAACTGTTAACTGCGTGTAAGAGGTTCACAGGCAGCTCTGTGGGGATTTGTCCAATCCGCCACAGCCCACCCAGCGCACTCAGACCGACAACGATTGTCTATAAGGGGTTGTCATAACGCCCAGTGAGCACTTGTTGGTCCATTAATGATGTAGATTTTGGCTTTCCAATTGTCATCAATCGCTTGGATAATTCATTATTTGCATGTCAAAGGCAAGTTTACGTTGCTGCCATTTGCAAAAGCATGGAAGTAATGGTTTTGTGGGTTTTATGCTGATTGGGACTAGGTGGGTATCCTTTTCGATTTTCTAGATGGGTCAAATTGTATTACATTATTATTTTTCTGTTCATTTCAAGAATTTAAAGCTTTCTCTAGCTTATAACCAACTGGTACGGTGGGCCAACAATGTCTCTGACATTTGAATTAATTTTTTTACGAATATAATTTTGAACAACTTTGAATAGGATTTTAGTCTCATAATTTGCTGCAACTAATGGCAGACAACTTGGCACTGCAAATATCTGGATCTCCAGTGTGTGAGGACCTCAAATGAACCCTTGCTGCATGTCTTCATTGTTGCGGGATGAGAAAGGGGAGGCTCTGTTCAGAAACGTGTTTTAATTTGGACCATACATAAAGCTGAAGCGATAAAATGAACATCTTAAATAAACTTAAACCTCGTCCGAATAAAGCTTGATCAAACAATGACAACTGGCTAACTACTCAGACAAAAATTTGGTTTCTGGGAAGAATTCTGAGTTGAAGGTGCTACAACTCGATAACGAGTTTATGAGACATGGAATCAATAAAATGGGACTAATATAATGTGGCTAGGTACAACACTAAGACTTTGCATAGATCCACAACTTACAACCTTCAAGTGCAAGTGTAAGTGCAACCTCGGTTTTGCAGTGCGAGATAAACCGAGTTTTTGAGTTAAACTAAGATTTACCCAGAAATAAGTTATTTAGTGAACATTGATCCGGGATAAATCTCGGCTTATCTCGCAAAATTTGGTGAGTTAACCCCGGATCAACTCTGGTGAACAGTTTGAACTTCTTTAAATATTTTTTCTGTGTGAAATGACAGTGGCTTTGCGTGTTTCTGTGAAAAATGACATCTGAAAAAGACTCGAACTTCCTTTTCTGTGTTTTTCTATGTGACGTGAGAGTTGGGAGTGACAAAAATTTCGAGAGTCGAATATTTTGACAACTTTACAAACGGAGTTAACTCTGCACTGAACAGCTTTCGCAGGGTTAACTTCAGACTAGTTTTGCTCCGGGATTACAAGATCTTGGTTTAGGCTGGGTCTAATTCAGCACTGAAAAGCCGGCGATTAGAAGCTTCAACGATAGTCCCAAGTCTTCTTTAAATTTTAATAATTTTAAAAATGTCGGCTCTCAAAACGGAAAACAACACCGATCCGTCCGAAGGTAAAACAAGGACCTCATATTGTATCACTACGTTGTCCGTCCGTGCCTCCGTCCAATCGCATTGTAAATTCTGAACGGTAAATTGCAGAAAGACCAAATTCGGTGTGCTTTTAAACTGTAGAAATAGTCAGAGAACCCAACGAGAACAATTTTTTTTAACGCACAAATAACGGTTTGATTAGAGTTGGAAATTTAAAGGAAATATTGATTGAATGCTTTTCATTGATTTTTTAAGCAGTTTAGCAGGCAAGAACTAGTAAAACAATACTTGGTCTTTTAAATACTGAACGCTATTTGAAAAATCAATTTTTTTCGGAAAATATTGAAAAGTTTTTGGGAAATGAAGAGTTGTTGTCCAAGTGTTATTTGGAGAAATAATATGAAAAAATCACACGTGTCAGAAATTTAGTTTTCAAAAATTTAAGATTTAACTCAAAAGAAGTGAGTAAGTGCAAGAGTTTGTCTGTGACAAACTTCTATATACCCGACCCTATATACCGTGTTTCTTGGCCCGAATTCATATCTTATTAGTATAGGCCACGCCCCCAAAAGGGCATGGGCTTAAAATTTAAATCAATTAATTGTAATTTCGTTAGAATCATGAGCAAATACGGTTAAAGCGAAAATTATTTCAGAAAAAAAACAACTTTCCGAGAAATCGGGTTTTTAAAGATCTGACATGTTAAAAATGGGCTTGGTCGATATTGTGAGCGGCTCAATTTTTGCCTTGTTAAAGGTCTTGAACCGATGAATTGAAGCCAGTAGTGGGCGTGGCCGTTTACGGCTTAAGCCAATTTTCACCCTTTGTCTGTGCAACAAAAGATCCAAGCCGTGTACCAAGTTTCAGCTCTCTAGCTTGATTTTGAAGACCTAAGACCTTCACACATACAGACGGACGGACGACGGACGGATGGACATGGCTTAATCGATTCGCCTTTCGGTCTTCATCATAGCTCTAAAATGTCTTAAGGGTCTACGATGATTATTTCACTGTGTTACAAACTATGCCTTAAAATTAATATACCCTTGGTCGGGTCCAAAAAAGCCCCGCCTGACGGTTGAATGCCTTTACGAACGAGAGAACGATAGGCACGAGGCATTGCGACTAAGTTCCAATAAGCCGATTGACTTCAATATTTCTGTCATCAATAAGTTTGCATTTTCTCAAGTACAACAGGCACCGAATAGCAGATTCTATATGCCTTTTTTCATTTGGTTTATCCTAACCTGATGTGTCAGAATTACTATGGTGAGGGGAAGCGCCAGTGTGGTGGCCACCGTTCAACCTCAGTTTTACTTTGAGAAATAAATTTTGGGTTAGGTTAGGATAAACGAAATGAAAACAGGCACTATGGGTGCATGGAGCTAGTAACGAAATTCGTTACCACTACATTTTCTTTGACGTCAAAGATAACAGCTGGAATGTCGTTGTAAACGGGTAGGTTTTTCAAATGGCTCTTCCCAGAAGCTGACGAGTAGGGAAAAAGACGAGTAGGAAAAAGAAACCATATTTTGGCCTCGAAAAGTCTATCCAAATTATTCAAAGATAATTTTTTTTTATAAAAATGTGAAAAATATCCGAAATCAAGAAGCATCTTTCTTAATATGGGTGAACAAATTTAAAATAATCTGCATCATAAATAAATGCGTACTTACTAAATCTTGCTGTTCCAGATATGCATGTCACTTAAGAACATCTGACTTTGTCACTCTTGTCGCAAGTGAAAAGAATTACATTATAAGTCCCCACGCCAAATTTTTCACCTCTAAGATACACATCAAAACATTATATCACACAAAAAAATGTTTATTGAAACATAATCGTAACGCCGTATTTTACCGAAATACATTATCTCGTGTAAAAGGATACGTAGCTGTACCCGTTGGCTCTCGGTAAGACGTGCAACAGTCTTAAGTTACAAAGTAAATCAACTCCGAGACGGCTACACACGCCGTCCTGCTGCTAGAAAGGTGTATACCACAGATCACAAATTCAATTTCATCTCCATTTTTCTTCGCTTAGCCACCACTGCCACCCAGCAGACAGGAGAGGACCACCCACTATTAACCTATCTAATGCCACAAAAGTAACATATGGCAAGATAACTTCTTCGTCATCCTTGTCGTGTCTCGTGTGCCACTGCGACAATATTGTTTTCTGTGCGATACATTAGAACAAATCAAATGTATCTGATTTCGGTTCGCAATTATTTTCGAATTGAAGTTTGAAACCAACTGCTCTCGGAATTCAGCTCATCTCTCAAATTACATTGCAGAAGCCGCGATGGTATTCGTAAACTTGACACCGACCCACACCTCAGTCCTTACTGTTCGGTCTGCAGCGAAATCAAAGCCAAGCGGATTTCTTTTCTTCATCTTCATCCGCAAGAAATCAGATCAAAGGGACGACTAGTGGGCAAAGTAGATTGAATTGCAGCTTCTTATAGTGCCAAGGGTAGTATCTGACCGGCATAGTCTGGTGAGCTTCAAAAGAATGCAGCAAACGACCTCCACGAAACGATGCAAAGACGGCATTGACATTGTTCGCCGTCTCGGATTGACTACTTCAGCTCTTGCTGCTTTGCTAATTAAGTGTTTTGTATGAAAGTGAAAAAAAAACTAATAAAATTATAGGAAGAAAGAAGAGAAAAATGCTTACCCCCACTAATCGTTGGAGAGGAAGAAAGACTTCTGCAGCGAAGACGATGATGACCGTCGCTATAGAACAATGATGGTCATGACATGAACTCACTCGAGCTTTAAGGTCTTTGCCACGAGTGAACTCAAATTGTCCACAATTGTATCTATAATGAGAAAATGAGACATATAAGATTTTTAAATGGACTTTTTTCTTTTGTATGTTAAGTATCTTAGATTTTATTGTTTGAAGTGCACTTTAAGAGGTCTTTTCGTAAGTATAAGTCTTTGAGGTTTTGCAAGGCACGTAGGTGGTCCTCAGGACGAGACAGCTTAAATTAACTTTCGGTGAAATTAATTTATGGGACACAAAAAAAAAATTAAATAAATTGCTCTCAAGATTCTAAAAATATGTGAACTTTATCATAAAGTCTTTTTTCCACTAACTTTTCCACTAACTGTTATGTGATTGAATATGTAATTTTATATTCAACTTGAGCTAAGGCTCGAATGAAGGGGAAAAATTGCGCCGTTTTGAAAAAAAATCACAAAGCTTTTCAATCACAGACGAGTTTTTGTCAAGGGCAAACTTCGGAATGTACCGCAGTGTAGACTGCATACAGCAGTTAAGACATATACAGTAGAGTTGCTTAAAAGTTTATGCAGGTATAAGTTCCTTTGTTACATGTTCGTCGACTCATAGTTCAACTGTCTGGAAAAATTGAGAGTACTTTCAGCGAAGGATTTTTATCTGTTCGCGAACAAAAGTCAGGTAAGAAATGGTATTGCGTTTGTCTCTTCGCTCTGCATTTAATATCTCACTTTAACTGGGCTCTTTTTGAAGTTAATCATCATATCATAAACCGAAGGGAAATAACCACTAAGCTTCCATTATGCTTCAAATCTATATACATACTGTTTATACCCCATCCCATAGGATAGGAGGTATATTAAGTTTGTCACATAGTTCGTAAAACGGTGAACTAAAAATAGAAGACCCCCAAGACCTGAAGGGCATACCGATCGAGACCGAATTCTGAATCGAATAAGCCATGTCCGTTCGCCCGTTCGTCTGTTTGTCACATGTTTTAAGGCCCTTTGATTTTGAGCTAGGGAGCTGAAATTTCGTACGTAAGCTCCACGTCATGTGAAGCAGTACATAAGTGTAAAAAATTTTACGCTCAAAGACACGCCACACAATTGGTCTAAATGTGCAACAACCTCCAAAGCTTTCAAAACTGTAAGACTTCTCAAAAGGCTGAGATTTGGCATTTAGCATCTCCTAATGAACGTAAGACACGAGAAAGAGAAATTTAATTGGTAAAACTCCTCCAGTGAGCGTATGGCATCTATTGTAAGGGTAAATTTTCAAATGCACCTGACTCAATATTTTTGCTCAAAATTGAAAAAAATTTGCTTAATGTTTTATGTAGAAAACACTTAATTCTTCATTTGTTCACACAAGACTTTGACATTTCTCCACATTTGGGATTGCGAAATACCCGAGCATACAAAAAAAAGCTCCCACGCCTCAAAAAAGTGGGCGGTATATAAAAATATCACTGTTGAATGCTTTACACTAGGTGGTTGCATACATTTCGGCCTAAAATTCCGTTTTTTTATACCCGACCGAGGAAATATTAGTTTTAATGCATAGTTTGTAATACAGTGAAATAATCACCGTAGACCCCTAAGACCTTTTAGAGATATGATCGAGACCGACATTTGAATCGATTAAGCCACGTCCGTCTGTCTGTCTGTCCGTAAGTGTGAAGGTTTTAGGTCTTTAAAATTGAGCTCGGACGCTCAAACTTGGTGAATATCTTGGTTCTTATTTTGTACAGACAAAGTGTGAAAATTAGTTAAATCCGCGTACGGCCACGCCCACTACTGGGTTCTATGTAAGACAACCTCTGTTTCAAATTTTCTTTCATAATGCCTTTTGGTCAAGTTAGACAAAGCGTAGAAGCTCAAATTTTGGTATAGAGCAATAATGGCCCAAGACCTCTTAGAAGGCAAAAATTGGACCGCCCTCAATATCGACCATGCCCACTTTTACCATGTTAGATCTTTGAAAACACGATTTCTCAGAAAGTTGACTCCAAAACAAAAAAAAATTATGACAAATATTCAAGATGTTACTACTTGCTAGGTTTGCGCCATACAAACTTTTGAGCTCCGCCCACTTTTAAGGGGCGTGGTTAGGAAAAAACGGTTTTTTGCAATAATTTTCGGTTTTAACACATTTTGTCATGGTTCTAATGAAATTACAATTAATTGATTTTAATTTTTAGCCCTGACCCAATTTTGGGGGCGTAGTCTATACAAATAATGTATGAATTCGGGACAAGAAAATTAAGATTTCGTGTTACACGGTATATATGGTCGGGTATATCGAAGTTTGTCACAGATGAACTCTTGAACTTACTCACTTGTTAACTAAGAGATTCACCTTTTTAACGCCACGCCAACAAAAGTGGAAGGAGGCGCATAGGTACACAACATATACATAAAAGTCAGAAAATGCTAATATCTACAACTTTTGTCATATAATTTTTTGCCAAATTTCATATATATTTATTGAAAAACAGTCATTTTAAGCAAAAATCCTTTAAAAAGAGGGCGTGGTCATTGAACACGGCTAACATTTTTTGGCTGCTTCAAAGACAATTACGAGGCAATGTGATATACCAAAAATTAATGTGCTAGCGCCATTTCAACATAGCTAAAATTTGGAAAAAGTATTTTTTTTAAATTAGATGGTCGCATATACAGGCCTGTAGTGGGCGTGTCTAATTTTCAAACTAGAACTGAAGGACGGGATTTCCAGCCAACCCACCAAATTTCAGCTCTTTACCTTAAGGCCTAAAAGCTGTTTACACACGGACGGACGGACGGACAGACATGGCTTAATCGATTCTCCTGTCGGTCCCTTTCACATCTCTAAAAGGTCTTAGGGGTCTACGGTGATTATTTCACTGCGTTACAAACTATACATCAAACTTAATAAACCCTGGGTTGGGTATAAAAATAAGGGAAGGTTGGACCACGCCCTTTTGAAGTTTGCACTACTCATAAAATTACAAAAAATAAGAATAACATTGACATTAAGCAATGTGGGATAGGATGGAGTATTCAACGGTCCGTTTTACGGACAGTAACTTCTGCGTGCACACTGTTTCACTTAACTCACTGGTTAAAGTTTAAGCAAGTACACGCTTATGAAGTGAGTAAATGCTAGAGCTCGCCTGCAAAGAATTTCTAAATACTCTATTTACCCTGTAACACCAAATTTAAAATTGTTTGGCCTGAATTAAGACATCCTTAGTCAATTTTTTGTATGGGCCAATATTTGTACGTATGGGCCTCCAAAAAAGGGCGTGGACTAAGAAAAAATTTGTGGATCTTATTTCGCTAGAACTTTGAAGAAAAATGTAAGAAGTAAAAATCTAAGCCAAAAAACAGTTTTTTCTAAAAATACTCCTAAACATGGTCGAACGAAACTTTAAACGTAGAGGATGTAAGAAAATGTTTGAAAACTTTAGGAAACTTAGTAAATATCTTTGTCATATAATATTTTTTCGATTTAGAGTGAATTTTCAGAAAAATCGAGTTTTTAAATAGTATGGTCGATAGTGTGGGCGGACCAATTTTCATCTCGGTAAAGGTTTTTATCCATAATTCCGGCACTTGAAATTTGAATTCCTGCGCCTTGTCTTACTTGACAAAGGCCTTTTAAAATAAAATGTGAATTTGAGGTTGTCCTATATTCAGGTCAAGTATGGGCGTTGCTGTGGGCACATCTTAGCAAATTTTATACTTTGTCTAAACATAATAATGAACAACTTATGCTTCAAGTTTCAGCTCTTTTGCTCAATTTTGAAGACCTTAAAACATCATAGGTACCTACGAGCAGACGAACGGACGGACATAGAAGAATCTCGGCTCTTATTTTTTTGAAACAATTGTTCAACCAACCAATGTTGGCGTCAAAACGAATGCTATTTCTCTTGTAATAAACGATTAAAACAGTTTGAACGCATCTAACCATCACAGCGACAAATCAGTTACTGATTGGGTTGATAATGTCGGTTGATAGTTTCACTACCTACATTCCATAACTCCATGAGTTATTTTGAAATAATTTATGATTGTAGTCATAAACGCAAAGGGATATTCCATCACCAAAGCAATTAAATCGTCAGCTGCCGTAACGTACCCTACAATGACCCCGCACTTTTGTGAATTATAAGCATTCCTACATCATTACGTTATAAGATGGAACTAGATTTTACTTATCTCTCAACCTAAAACCCTAATAGAGCTGTTATTTTACATATTTAAAACTTTTATCGTTTGTCTCGCCCCGACAATCAACCCAAAAGTGACATATTTGTCGACGACAAAGCAACCGCGTCACCTGTGTTCTAGTGAAAGCCCCAGCCAACAAACTTGACAGACAGTAACCAAGTGTAAACGAATGTGTTGTCGGTTTGGGTGCGTTTCTCAAATTCTTGTCCAACAACCCACAAAGGCTAATAAAATAAAAAGAGGACCGACCCATAAAAGTGGAACAGTGTGATCGTAAACCATGGTTTATAGAAGATGGTTACTGTGTTGATACCGCTGCTGTTGGTTTGTACCATCACCACAAGTCAGATTACTGCCATACTGTTATATTTTAATTGGTCTCTGCGTATCCCCTAGCAAGTTCTACGCTACTTTTCTTGGTAATCATAATTTTTTCGGCTCTTATAATAAGTAGGTAGGTAGGTACTAGGTAGGTGTATACACTATTCTGAGCTCCTGAAATATAGGTATGTACGACCAAGTGAGCAGAACCGTGTCTAAGCGAAGATTTATCTGTCAATGACTCAGGCCTAGGCACGACAACAAGTGACGGCAATAAAGCATTTCGGTGGAACACGAAACACAGTTATGGTACCTAATAATAGACATATTTCATGCATATTATGGTAATAAGTTCTCCCTGAACATTATGGAGAGATTAGCTATTTAACTGACTGGGTAGCATCATACCAAATGGGGTTAGTTGCGTTAATTTTTTTTTTTTTTTGCTGCACAATACAGTAACATGACGGGTAATGAAACCGTGAACACATGGCAAATACTAACCGCCGTAAATTTTGAAGGTACAACGGCTCAGAACAAGCTGTTAAATTTGTGACGGCGAATAAGAGGCATTTTTCTGCTTGAATTCTTTAGGACAATAAGGCTTTCAAGCTAAGCGCCAAGACGCGTGCACTGTTCTAATTATGCTTGTATACGACCGGCATGCTGGCGATAGCAGGGCTTGGATTTCTGTTAAAAATTGGTTATTTAAGTGAGTTAAATGATTCTATACTTTATCCAGCGTGTATCAATTCAGAAATGTGAAAGATGAGTAGAGTAGTCACTCTCTTATAGTAGTTAGTAGAGGAGTAAAAATGTCTTACGTGTTTTTTTGCTGGCTCAGTCTCAATAGCCTTCAATTAACGAGTTCTGACGCGCTACAAACCGAAAAATACGCGCATACAAATAGAAGGTATGTTCCTGTAAGATTCACCATCTATTTTTTCCTAAAAGCTTAACAAAAGAACAAAAAAAAGATCGTCAAGTTTGAAGACATACGCGGAGCAGTCCGTTGTCTTTTTTTTTGACACACACACACACACACGCGCGCGCGTTTTTCATGCATTTTTGCGATTTTTTTTTCGAAACACACACACACACAGACACACACACACACGTTTTTCATGCATTTTTGCGATTTTTTTTCGAAAATGCGTCAAAACTGCAGTACTCAAACCATTTTAAAAAAATATGACCTAAACAGTTGGTTTACTTTGAGTTGCTTTATACGTGTGTTCATTATTGATTGTTGAGTGTTGGCCTCCAACACTTCATTTCTCAAAAACGTTTTGATATTTTCAAAAAGTTTTCTTTTTTAATTAAAGCTTTGTATTTCATAAACCTAAGTTGTGTTTTTCTAGTTCTTGCCTACTAAACTTTTTGAAAAAAACACTGCAAAACATTAAGTCAATTTTCACATGAAATTTCAAACTGTAATTAAACCGTTATTTGTGCTTAAAACAAATTTTGTCTTTCTGCGATTTACCGTTCAGAAGTTATAAAGCGATTAGACGGACGGACAACGTAGCGATGCCATAAGAGGTCCTTTTTCCATTTTTGGACGGACCGCTAAAAATCAATGCGACACTGGCCGATCGCTCACACTTTTTATGACAACGAGCAAATGGAGGTTGATTTTGAGGACACAAAGTCAACGAGTCTGCCATCAATTCTATGGCATGTTAATCGACCATGATTATTATGCAAAATGACTCTGTAATTCTGCATTTCAAGGGCAACGTGTGCATTTTATGATTTATCGTGGGAGTTAAAAAAGTACCCATTCTCAAAAAAAAGACAAGAAAATGTACCCCTTCCTGAAAAGCCCCTGAGCCAAACCTTAGGCTAGTTTAAACTCAAACCTCCACGTTGGGCGCCATTGTTGCGAGTAGAGTAAGCACCCTGCTCCTGCATAATTTAGCGTATATGAAAGCTAATTTTGAAAAGTGAAAAATTAAAACAATTTACAATTCTTTAACATTTTAATAATGGCTAGTCCTTTGATCATTTCAAACGCTGCCAGGCGAACATCGTCAGGAAGCTTTAATGATGCTTCCCAATATAAGAACCGAAACGTTCGGTTACTTTTTAATTAATGCACTTGAAATATTATTAAATGGGCTATTTGATCTGAGTTAGTATTCTCCTTCTTCTCAGTGATCTTGAAAATACTCCGACTTAAGTTTCCAAGGGATAGAAATGGATCAAAGACCACAAAACTGCAGCAGTATTATAATTTTTCATAAAATGCTTTCGTCATTGTCTTCCTTGTTTCTTAAGTTTGCAGTCGGTAGCCAGACTGTGTGCTTTGTTACTGTTTATTGCTTTGATTTGTTTTTCAAATACTTGTACTCTTATGGGAAACCGTCACTTAATGTCAGCATCATTATAATATAAAGGTTTCTGACGATGTTTTCCTGGCAGCGTTTGAAATGATCATGGGACTAGCCATTATTATAATGTTGTAGAATTGTAAATTGTTGTAATTTTGATATTAAATTTAATTTTGTATGGCTTTGCCATAGGGGCCGTATCGTTCGGTTAGCTTTTTAATTATTAAAAGCTTATTTTATTTTTTTGTTTTAGAAAATTACAGCACTTTGAAATATTCTCGTCACTGCGAAGTCCGTCACTTTGCACTCTGAAGCTACTTTCTGATTAAAAAAGCAAAGTCCCTTTTCATGCCATTGAGCTTAGCCTATTGCCTATCAGAGCGTGCCGCGCGCCGTCCTTCATACCGCTATTAAGCTCGCAAATGGCCCCAACCTAACTCGCAACCAGGCAACTTGAGTAATTTTTTGATTCATTGTGGCATATTGATGCAATGTAAGGTCCCCACTGGTACTATAAAATAAAATTAGAAAATGCTTATATCTACAACTTTTGTATTGAAATTTTAAGTCTAATTTCATATATATTTATTTTAAAACAGTCATTTTAAGTTAGCAGCCCTGTAATGTAAAGCCAATGTAAAGCCAAACATTTTTTGCTACCTCAAAGACAATTAAAGCGTTATGCCACATACGAAAATTGTCCGCTAGCCCCATTGTAACATAGCTAAAATTTGAAAAAAGTATTCAGATAAAAAAGCCAGACGGACATGGCTAAATCGATTCTCCTGTCGGTCCCATTAATTATTTATATCTCTAAAAGTTCTTAGGAGTCTACGGTGATTATTTCACTGCGTTACAAACTATATACATCAAACTTTATATACCCTGGGTAGGGTATAAAAAGAATATTCATGTGATTTTTCTTTCTCTTTCTACTCAAGTGCCATATTACTATTGCATTTAATACTCATATTGTTAACAAAACCTAAAAGTATTTTTTTTTTCAGAAAAAATTAAGCCAATATTTATTTTTTACTTTTTGCAGTTATCGTGTTCTGGATGTTTTAAAAAGCTCCCTGGTAAGTCAATATTTCTTCTGCCCATGTAATTGTTTTCGACTTTGGCGTATATATTATTATTTTAAGGAGAGTATTTAAAGTATTTATTAACTGAAATAAAATTGTTTGTTGTTGATTTATTTCATGTATTTTTTTTCCATTTGGCAAGCTTGAACACAGAGTTGAAGCAGAGTTGCAGCTTAAGTACCTGTTTAGAGCTTTTTATTTGGGCATAAAAGTAGACCTAAAATCAAATCGTGAAATCTGATTCTAGTTCACTGGAGAGTTGCTCCAGCTACTGTATTGGTGAGAGTCACCAAAATCATTAAGACGGGATCATATCATCAAATAAAGCACGGCTTGGACTCTTCCTTCTTTTTTTTCTTAATTAAGCTCTCGACCGGTTATAACCAACCTTAGAATGCGTAGCCCATCGCGAGAGGAAAAACTTCGAAGATAAGAAAAAGATTCTTGGTCCTACACAAGCTCATCCCCGCAAGTATTATGCCTTTGTGGAGGAAATCAGTGATCTAACCAGCTGAGTTTTCAATAAACACATCAGGTGTATATTTGACTATTGTCCATTCTGCCTGAAGTATGTTGGAAGAAAAAAGGTGTTTATACCCCATTCCATAGGATAGGAGGTATATTAAGTTGGTCACATAGTTTGTATCACGCTGAAATAATAGTGATAGACCCCCAAGACCTTTAGGGGCATATGATCGAGATCGAATTATGAATCTATTAAGCCATGTCCGTCCGTCCGTCCGTCTGTCTGTATGTCACACGTTTTTAGGCCTTAACTTTTAATATAGGAAGCTAAAATTTGGAACAAGTTTACCGTAGGTCCAAGTGGAATTTAGTTGTTATTTTTATGCTTATATATGTATTTCAGTGTGCTGAATACGAATATATACGACTTTTAACTTGTGCCCAAGAGTATGCTATAGAAATTTGACAAGATTCGCTGTAAACTAAATTTGCTTTTGGAGACAACAGTGTTTGGGTGGCCCGCTTCGCCTGTGGCCATTTACGGGTATGTTAAAGTTGCACTCTTTTTTAACTTCTTTGGCTAATAACTTCTAAATTAATCGAGACCGACAATATTATGCAATTTTAATAGCATATTCGGAATCAGGACACCCAAATCCATATATAAAGATAAAAAAATCCAATTCATTCCACTTGGACCTACGGTAAACTTATGCCTAAAATTTTGAAAAAGTTTTTGAGATCCGTTCACAGAGACGCCCACAATCGGTGCATTTCGAAACTTTAAGACGTCTTAAAAGCCTGAAATTTGGTATTTTATCTAAAAACCAAATTTAAGTAACCATGCTTTGTTATGATTACTTAAACATTTTTACTTTGTTTGTAAATACCAAATTTACAAAAACCAAATTTATAAAAAAAGTAAAACTTTAATCGCCTTACCTCTCCTAGTAGGCGTGGCATCGATTTAAAGGTCATTTCTTCAAAAGAATCAAAAAATGTTTACTTAATATACTATGTAAAAAACACTTAGTTCTACATTTTGTTTAAACAAGACTTTGGGCCAAGCCCAGATTTGGAGGCAAAATTTAAGAAAAACTGAAAATTTTTCAGAAAAACGTAATTACGACTCGCATTTTTCCGCACATTGTCAGAAAAACGTTATTTTGACTCGCCTTTAGCCTAATATAGGAACGAAAACAAAAAAATAGCAGGTTAGTTAAACGAGGCTTCGACACAGATTTTGTTCGTACAAAGTTTTTAGCCGCGTCCCCTTTTAGGGGTCGATTTTTCAAAAATAGTGAAATTTTATTTTTACATACATTTAAGCGTAACTTGGAAATATCTATATATATCTATATAGATATCTATATATAGTTTGTAAAAGGCTAGGTTGGACCCAATGAATAAAGAGACAAGGAATGGCTCTCTTTCACATATTTAGTGTGTGTGAGTGTAGCATTTCCCTTAGCAGATTTTTGACACTTTAGGTGGCGAGGCCAATAAATCTGAAAGTTTACAAACTTAAGATAGAGTTTTAAGTGAAATGCGAGATATTTAATAAAATTTCTTTACCGTTTTTTAATTGGACATATCAAAAAAACATTCTTAGATCAAGTGGGTGGCGCAAAACTACAAAAGCGATCAGAAAAAACTAGATAGAGCGATTTCTTTGTACAAGTATATTTTCCCTTTATTTCACAATCACTTTTCAGTTGTTATCGCAAAATTAAGCAAAATATGCCAGATCTGTTACTGCACTGCGTATTTTAATACATTTGTGTTGATTATAATACGCGAAAAGTGGTTAATTTGTTAAAAACTGGGTGAAGAAAATCGCACCAATTTTGCAAAAAGCTTTGCCCACAACAAAGCTTCATTAATTTCAGGTTGTGGGCAAAGCTTTTACATGTCCGAAGTTGAATATCTAGTTATTCAGTAATTTATGGTTATAATATAATTTTCCTATCGTTCCCTGAATGTGAATTCAAAAAACAAATCTTAGGATTTCTGCACTGAAATTGGGAAAGTAAAAAGTAACAAGCCGTTGTATCGTGCGCTCAAACCAATTAAAAAAAGAATTAATTTTGAATATGATGAAGAACCGTAGAAAAACATTAATGTCATCTGCTATACCATCACTCAATGAAATCCCGTCTGTGAAAGGTATAGAAAGCCAATGAGATTTCAGTCACCACTCTTGTTGTTCGTTTCTGTCTTTCCACTTCGGACTCCTTGTTAGCTTCTTTCCCTGAGAGTTTTTAGTTTTCAAATTTTTAAAAATATTAAACTGTAATGAATGTAAAGAAGCCATATTAGGAGAAAAAGACCCAAAATTACTGGCAGCTTTTATGACAAACGTTTTTTTACAGACTCCCTCAAAGCCAGTTTAAAATGTGTGCTTATTGGCCGAAAAACAGCTTCGAACAATTGGAACAACTTTAATATCATTTCGGAAGGTGTTATAAATATTTATTTAAAATCTAAATTTTTTATATTGTGAAGCTGAATAAGATTCATTCTAGAGGGATGTAAATTTATTAGGAAATAAAAATGAAATTGATTTGAAACAGTTTATTTTTATTAACTCTTAATTTTGCAATATAAGATAGTAAAGAGATTTTAGATTTTCATATTGATAGGAAGATTCAGAAGAAAGAACCTAACTAAGAATCCGGAAATTCACCAATTCATACAAAAACAAAAGAAGAATGATTTTTACACGTTTCCTTGAATAAATTCCTTGTAATGTTGAATTAAAAAAAGAGCATTTAAATTTAATGCGCATTGAATGATTTTCAATGTGAAACCTATAAAAAACATAAGCCAACAATTTTTAATACAGTTCACAAATGAACCTCATGCCAACCCTAACGACGGTAAGGAATCGAACGTCAACGCGTTTGTGTAAGTAAGAACTCACATTACTTTAAAAATTGCTTCATTTATCACTCAAAACACCGCTTCCTTGTTTCCTTATTCATTGGCTGGACCACGCCCCTTTTTCGAATTTTGCACTACTTATAAATTGTCAAATAATAACAATACTTATAAATTGTCAAATAATAACAATAACATCAGCATTTTACAATAAGGAATAGGATGGGGTATTCAACGGTCCGTCTTAAGGGCTGTAACTTCTGCGTACACACTGTAGCACTAACTCATTGGTTATTATTCAGCCGACCCTTACCTGGACAACTCACGCCGACCAGGAAGTCACTCATTTTGAAACAGATGGAATTTTTGTTTTCTGTCGCTTTTGGTCCGCTCCGGATACTTCCCATAAAACTAACGACCTAGTTTTATGGGAAGGCGCGTTCGCCTATCCCCCAATCGAGGAGGCGCCCAATTATTGACCAGCTCCCCGAAAAGATATAGGTAGTCTGTTTTGTATTTGCTCGGGCAAGTAGCGATGTGAGTTGTTAAAATTAAAATCCAGAAATGAGGAAGATAAAACATAAAACCTTTTGCTTTAATGTCATAATAAAATAATTAAATGACATACACATATTATACACCAGCAAAGGACAGTCACAAATGGTTTTCCTTATGACGTGTTCTTTTAAACACCGAATAGTGGAAATAAAGAAAAAATCGTTTTTTTCGTGAACCCGGATGGATTCAAAACAGATGAAATGGGGCTCTTGTCATATAATCATACCCTAACTGGTATTGGGGCTAACATAACTAATATAGAGCATTTCGCTTCCTTCTTTCACAGTGAATATTTCTTACATTTTTACCCGGATAGGAAGTAGTTTAAAGAACGTAGAATTGGATAGAACTTAAGAGCTATTTGGAATCTGTTTGCAATATTCCTAAATCCAAAAAAAATTTAATTAAATTGAGACCTTTCAATAAGCCATAAATAAGGTAAAGTAGATTCTGGTCTATTGTGTAGCCTTTTCTTCTAAATGACCATTCAAAGCAAATATATTTCCACATTCACAATAAATTTAATTTCTGGAATAACCATACAATTTGCAGGGGGTCGATGGTACGGCCTTTGTATTCGTAACTCATCTTCAAAGTACATGTGACAAGCTCGCTTAGTAGGTACAATAACTCACAGTCACGAACCTTAATAAAAATTCTCGTATTCACAATAATTAAAAAAAAAAACAAAAAATCTCGTTATTGTGCACTGCTCGCTGTTGTACCTACCATTCACAACTGCAAAACACAACGGTTTCCAGTGGCTTCCTTTCGTCAAACCTGGTAATAAATTTTGCGTTAGCTAGAAGAGTATTTAATTAAACGAGACTGCAACTGCCTTTGGATTCGGATACATGGAAAGTTTCCCGCAGTCGTCTCGTTTTAATTTAATATTCTGAATTTGATTTGTTTTATTAAGTTGTTTGTTGAATTATTTTCCTTTTAGTTTTTTTTTTTAATACACCTCAGCACAATGTTTGGTGAACATAAAGACATGAAGCGCTATAGGATAGTTGGAGTGTAGATACTGCGACTTTCCGTGAAATTCCCTTGCAAATTACCTACAAACCCTGCGGTTGGTAGAAAAACTCTGTGGTCAGCAACTATGGTGTTTTAAGCTTACCTGTGAGAGCAAAATGTTTGAGGATATACTAGGAGCGCACTATAAGCTATGACATGGTAATTTTTTCACTTCACAATAACATTATTTGCGACACTTTCAAACTCCAATTATTTAAAAAAAAAACCTTACTGAGAGTAGTATTAAAAAACAAAAACACACAAGAATAATTATATATCCCATCAGTCGTGGAAAATGGCTGGCTAAATTTCTAATTTTTACAGCTTCTATGAATAAGCTTAATTTGAGTAAAAAAAATTAAAATTCAATCAAAAATGAGAATAGTCGGTGAAGGTGTTATATATATGTGAATAAAATAAAAGAAAATCTAAAAGCGATAGGCCCCAGACACTCCAAACAATAATTTGCACAAATCTACATCCTTATCGAAACATTCTTTTATAAATACCTACATACCTTACATTTTTCTTCTAAAATTTAGTTTAGTACCCATTTACGAATACATATCATAATCGTTTAGGAAACCCCTAAAATTATCACAATGGTCATAATTTATGACCATAGTGATAATTCTACCATTAGTATGCAACTAAATACCCCCAAAAACCTTAACCATACCCAATGTCAAAGGTTACCTTACTTAATTGCTTCCAAAAACAAAAAAAAATACAAAAAGTTCAATGTTTCCACCAAATTTCCCTTCTCAATCTCTACTTACGAGATGATATAAATTCCCCACAAAAAGTAAACAAAAAATACTTTAAAACTTTCTTTTAACGAAGAGGAAACAATTAGGCAAAAGTATATAATTGAGCAGCAACAAGGAAGCAGGAGAAAGCAGAAATCCGCACAGATCCCCAACGACAAAGTAATAAAAAATATTATAAAAAAAAATTGGCTTAAGGTAGCAAAAAAAAAAAATAAAAATAAAAAAAATGTAGGTATCCGCCTTCCCTAAAGAAGTCGTGCTGACATAGCACTGTGACAGGTAGTGCCTATCTCTAAGAGACGCTAATCATCAGGAAAGTATATTCCTAAGTTTAAGTAATTTCAACGAGAAATTGGAGGAAATTTCCTGACACACCGAAGAGGTCTCATAAAAAGAAAAATACAATTTGCACTCAATTTGTCAGTTTCCCGTTGGCGCTACAACTTGATCTCGTTATTTTTTACTATAATTGTGTCAATTATTTAAAGCTAGAAATGAAATTTAAATGCAGATCTATTGACAGCTTAGGTAGTATTTTGCCCCCCCCCCTCCTTGGAATTCCTTTTTTTACATGATAAGTCAAAAAAGTTTCAAATATTTGCTGTGACTTTAAAGTGCCTAATTGTGATTGGATTAGAGATTTTACTTTTATTTAAATATTTAAATGAAAACAACAGGTTGACGCAGTAGTAAGAGAAAACAGCATCCCTCGAATTTTTCTGGAACGTTTTTTGATAAAAGTTTTCATATTAGAAGTATTCATCCAGTATAGGTATTAATTTGGATGGGAAAAGCTTTTATGTCTTGGAGTCAATGAAAAGCGAGAAAGTGCTTTTATAGCTGTATGACTGTTAATACATGGAAGCGATCTATACGTATGGGCATGGATAGAGGAGGTGTTGCATAGCTATTCTATGAGAAAAGAAAAGGCTGACGAGTTAGCGAAAGCGTAGTTCATGTAAAACAACATCAAACAGAAGGGGTTCATCCTCCACTTTTTTTTGGGTAAAAACTTTAAGAGAAAAGTCCGAAACAGATCCGAAATCAGAGTAAGCCGCCCCTTCATAAAAAGCTCACTATTCAAATTACAACGGCACGTTTTCGCTATGGAAGCGGTTGTAGCACTGTAACTACCTTACACTGGAAAAAAGCTCTCAGTTAAATTAAGACCCATTTACATTTCTGGCTGTCATAACACCGAAGCGGACAAATACGCCCAAACCTGCTATGCCAGTGTTCAAAAGGCAGAAACTTCTTAAAAAGTTATTTTTGGATCAATTTATAAAGAAAAATATATTAAAAATCCAATAAAGCCCAAAATTGCATTTGAAAAAAAGGTCATAGCTACCAACCCACAAAATAGCTTAACATAAAAGAAAGACTATATTTGCTGGAAAAATGTTCATTGTTTTTAAAAGAAATTAGCACACAAATTGAGAAATAAGTTCTGAGCAGGTCCACTTTGAACCACTTTAAATGATAAATCATCATTCATCATTCATCATTCATCATTCATCATTCATCATTCATCATTCATCATTCATCATTCATCATTCATCATTCATCATTCATCATTCATCATTCATCATTCATCATTCATCATTCATCATTCATCATTCATCATTCATCATTCATCATTCATCATTCATCATTCATCATTCATCATTCATCATTCATCATTCATCATTCATCATTCATCATTCATCATTCATCATTCATCATTCATCATTCATCATTCATCATTCATCATTCATCATTCATCATTCATCATTCATCATTCATCATTCATCATTCATCATTCATCATTCATCATTCATCATTCATCATTCATCATTCATCATTCATCATTCATCATTCATCATTCATCATTCATCATTCATCATTCATCATTCATCATTCATCATTCACCATTCATCATTCATCATTCATCATTCATCATTCATCATTCATCATTCATCATTCATCATTCATCATTCATCATTCATCATTCATCATTCATCATTCATCATTCATCATTCATCATTCATCATTCATCATTCATCATTCATCATTCATCATTCATCATTCATCATTCATCATTCATCATTCATCATTCATCATTCATCATTCATCATTCATCATTCATCATTCATCATTCATCATTCATCATTCATCATTCATCATTCATCATTCATCATTCATCATTCATCATTCATCATTCATCATTCATCATTCATCATTCATCATTCATCATTCATCATTCATCATTCATCATTCATCATTCATCATTCATCATTCATCATTCATCATTCATCATTCATCATTCATCATTCATCATTCATCATTCATCATTCATCATTCATCATTCATCATTCATCATTCATCATTCATCATTCATCATTCATCATTCATCATTCATCATTCATCATTCATCATTCATCATTCATCATTCATCATTCATCATTCATCATTCATCATTCATCATTCATCATTCATCATTCATCATTCATCATTCATCATTCATCATTCATCATTCATCATTCATCATTCATCATTCATCATTCATCATTCATCATTCATCATTCATCATTCATCATTCATCATTCATCATTCATCATTCATCATTCATCATTCATCATTCATCATTCATCATTCATCATTCATCATTCATCATTCATCATTCATCATTCATCATTCATCATTCATCATTCATCATTCATCATTCATCATTCATCATTCATCATTCATCATTCATCATTCATCATTCATCATTCATCATTCATCATTCATCATTCATCATTCATCATTCATCATTCATCATTCATCATTCATCATTCATCATTCATCATTCATCATTCATCATTCATCATTCATCATTCATCATTCATCATTCATCATTCATCATTCATCATTCATCATTCATCATTCATCATTCATCATTCATCATTCATCATTCATCATTCATCATTCATCATTCATCATTCATCATTCATCATTCATCATTCATCATTCATCATTCATCATTCATCATTCATCATTCATCATTCATCATTCATCATTCATCATTCATCATTCATCATTCATCATTCATCATTCATCATTCATCATTCATCATTCATCATTCATCATTCATCATTCATCATTCATCATTGAATTAAAAAATTACAAGCGTTCTAATTTGGCATGCATCCAAAGAATGAGCGGCAACATCAATAAACGTGAAATCAGAAACGTTGGAGTCATTACAGTATGAGTCAAATCAATGTGTAGAAGAGTAACGTATAAGAGAAGTATGAGTCACAACAAAGAGTGAGTAGATTCAATATCAAAAGAGGAAACAATTATTTGGTGGGTTGCCGTGGCGTAGTGGTTAGTGTGTGTGCTTACTACGCCGGAGGCCTGGGTTCGAATCCTGCCATCGTCACCTGAAAAAAAAGACTTGTTCTTTTTCACGGTCCCCACCTCCGCGAGGGTCTGACAAGCCATCCGAGAGTATCATTTGTCTTGAAAAACTTCTTAAAGTGCCGTTCGGATTCGGCAACACCAGCATACATTGTTGAGAAGTTGGCCCTGGTTCACCTCGAGCTGTTGCGCCACTCTATTTATTTATTTATTTATTTATAAACAATGATCTGAAAGTCCATCTAAAAACAAATAATGGTCATGGAACAAAAGTTACGGCGGGTTCTAAATCTGCAAAGGGCACTTAACCACGAAGCTGAAATACGCACGAATTTTTTATTTAAAGGTCTGCATTAAATTTTCCAGCAACAATAAAATTGTCATAAAGGGGTAAGTATTTTGCAAAGGTTTAAGGACTTGTAAAACAGAGCCACACTTAAGTCTTCCGTCATAAACTTTAGCGACGAGAAACTCTATACCATTATTCACCGATTTTGTCATCCCATTACAAATTAAATCTGTATTAAAAAGCGACATGCCCACCTGTCATACATAGGTTTGTCAGACTCGTCGCTAAAAAAGGTTTAATCTCGCCGCGCCGCCAGCAGCTGTAAGTAAAAGGGTACTGACTTAAAAAAACAGGTCGTGTTAGTCAAGTCGATATTCTTAAATAAAACACCCCATAATTTCCATGATAGTCTAAATAGCTTATCAAGAATGTTCTACCTTGGCCAGATACGGAATTAAGAATATAACTGAGCGACGTTCTCTTGGCTAGTGGCTAGCATCTGCTTTTGAAATTCATGGCAATTCTTTTTTAAATCAACAACTTTTCAACAACCTTAACCCCTCGGAAAAGCCTGAACGACCACACTTGAAGGTTCATTATTGTATTTCTTGTTTATGCTGGCTAATTTATGTCACCAAGTTAAAGTTTTTAATTACGCCACTCTCACAGGTGCCCTCATAGGCCAAATAGATAGTTTCATTAGCATAATGGTCTTATGTTACCTTTTTAAAATGAATTGTTAAATTTGACTGCAATACGAAAGGGTAATCAAATTGAAATCTGTTGTCTACATAAAAAGCTACACTACATGTTACCAATTAAAATAACAAGCAATTAACAGCGACTCCATCTAGCTCATTGTAATATTAACACCCGCATAAAATAAAAGGCTATTGCTTAAAGCCTGACAGAAAAGTCGTGTTCGTGGCATAATAATTGAAAAGGGGGAAAAATAGCGTCGCAAATGATATGAAAATAAAAAAAAAAAAAACATAAAAATAAAATTTAAAGCCGCACAATGTGTCGTCTCTCTGGTCGCTCGCACCTTCAACCAAATCAGCGCGCCAATACAATTACATTCAGGCTTTCCCGAAATCATAATTTGAGCGATTTTCCCACAGGCGACGAAAAATTACGTGAATATCCTCAAAATATATATTTAATTGACATAAATATGATTGCGTAACTATATACAAGAGTGTGTACACCATCAGTACAGTATCATAATATAATGACGATAATTTCACCTGCGGGAATTGTTAATGCTCTCTGCTGATACTTACTTTTTGTTGCGCGTCGTCCTTTTTATTATCACTCCTCGCCTGGTTTTCCATTTACTTCTCATAAAAACGTCGAACTATAAAAAATGAATATAACACTGGTGGCAACAAGGGGGTTGGCTGCTCTGACACAGATGGATGCGACTATGAGTTTATTTCCAAAGAAACTGGTCAGGGTATCAGCGAGCATCATATTTGCGCTTGCCTAAGGATAAAAAAGGAAGCATTGTCGATTCGATTGCTACTTTCCTGCAGACCTCTGCAAAACATGAAAATTACCCTGTGATGATCCGATCAAATGACACTTTTATGATCGCTTTAAATTTCTTATCAGTTAATTGCTTTTAAGGAGAAGCGTGACGCCATTTTTTTCTGTTGTTAGCTCCTAGAGTAGCAGACCAGCTCTATCGGTTGGGCGTTAATCTTAAGTGGGCATGGGTGGCAACTCGAGCATTTTTTTTCTCACCCTTCTCATTATTTACTCGGTGAGAAATGTTCTCACAGAGTTTTCCGGCTTTTTATTCAAGTGCTTTTATCATGAAATTACAATCTTGCAATTATATTCATCGGGGAAAAAAGGCCGCGACTGGAAGGAAGGAGTGTGGTGGCTAGAAGAAGGGCGAAGTCACAAACTTTGCAAAATAATTGACCTCGAATGGTGTAAGGCATCGTAAATATACGCCAACCTATCACCCTAACACTCCAAAATGATCGTTTTTGTTGGAGGTTGCTACTATCCGGTGGAGCACTCAGACTCAACTACTGGTCCATTGTACTACCATGCAGACACCTTACATTAATGTATTTAGTTTACCCTGAGAAGAAGCTTCAGTGATGAAGAGCTTAGGTGTTCGGCACTCACCACGTCAGCCCCAAAGATCCGCCACCTGATGCGAGCAAAGGCAGGACAACTACAGAGAAAGTGTTCCGCTGTATCGTCGTCCTCTCCACAGGCAAGACAGGTGGTGGTTTCGCTTAAGCCTAACACATTCAAGTGTCTAGCAAAAGCTTGGTGGCCGGTAAGGACGCCTACAAGAAGTCTGCAATCGATTCTCCTAAGAGATAGAAGAAAAGACGCTGACCCCTCGCAGATGTCTGGGCGTAGTCGTTTAGTCTGTCTGCACCCATTGCAGTCACGCCAACGAGCCCTGTGCTCACGAGAAACCCAAGTATCAATGGCAGACGTGGCAACAGATACAGGCAGGCCTAAAGCAGGTTCGGGTCCTGAGAAAACCTCTTCTGAGCCAAGTCTGGCAAGCTCATCAGAGATCTCATTTCCCTGGATACCAGTATGACCTGGAACCCAAACAAGATTCACTGCATTTAGCCTTCCGACTAAGTTCAACGAATTCTTGAGTTCGAGCACTATCTTGGACGAGGTAAGAGGGTTGAGCAACGCATTTAGAGCGGCTTGGCTGTCACTGCAAACGCATATGCTTCTTGCCCTCCACCTGTTAGTCACAATATAGCGCATAGCCATAAGGATAGCGGAAATCTCCGCTTGGAAGACAGACGCATATTTACCTAAGGGGTAGTGGAGCCTAATGCTCTCGCTTTCCACAAAGACTCCAGCACCAGACCCCTGTCCGGGTTTGGAGCCATCCGTGAAAATACGATGGCATTCTTTCCCTGGCCCAGAGTCTGGCCGAAGCCATTCCATTACCTGAGGAAAGTTGACTTGGTTGTCGCAAAAGGATTTCTGGGGTCATTGCGTCAGAGGGCATGTCCATAAGACAGGGGTCAAAGGACAATTCTCGAACAAGTTCTTCAAAATTCCAATGCGTGTGGTACCAAAAACCACCTCTCTTTAAGCGAAAGATGGTTTTCAGCGTACACCCCATGATAAATATATCAAGGGGGGGGAGGGTTCATCAAAGCATCTAGAGCAGAGCCCGGCGTGCTAGGGAAGGCCCCTGTGCAGCCAAGACAAGCCGTTCTTTGGAGTTTGGCAAAAGAGGCAGTAACACGTTTCCGCGAAAGCCTGTTCCACCAAACAACCGATGCGTATGAGAGGAGTGGTCTTACCATGGCAGTATAGATCCAGAGGACCCTTTTCGGAGATAAGCCCCATGTCTTGCCAAAAGCGCCTCTGCACTGCCAGAAGGTGGACAATGCTTTTTCGGTTTTGGATTCAACATGCTTGGACCATAGAAGTTTTCTATCAAGGATTACTCCCAGATATTTGACTTCATCGGATATCGGCATAGTGACACCTTTAAGCACTAGTTGAGTCAGACCAGTGACCTTCCTCCTTCTCGTAAAGAGAACAACCGTAGTTTTAAGAGGTTTCACTGAAAGCCCATTCCTAGTGCACCAATCATCGATCAAGTCCAGGAATCTCTGCGCCTGAGAGCACACGGTCCTTAGGTTTGAGCCGACAGAAAGAACGGCGACATCATCCGCGTAGGCTTGTGTGTAGGTTCCAGGAAGGTTGAGAGCCGATAGTAGAGAGTTTACAAAATAATCAGTGCTTGGTTTAGTTAAATAAATGTTTTGGGACACCTGCCCAGACATGCAAGCTCTAGCATAGCCCAAATTCGATTTTTGAATATTTGTATTTTTTGGCAATACCCAAATAAGGTAGGGTAATTCGAATAATTTTTTTTACCATCTACGAAGAATAATATAAGCTTTCGGGCTTCAACGACTCGAGTGTGCAGAAGACATGTAGCGCCCCTTACTAGCTTTCTGAAAAAGCACCTTAAACACACAAAAATTACCATAAGACAAATGACATTTTTTTGGCCAACAAAACACGAGAAAAAAATGAAAAATAATAACAGTACCAGGCGAGTCTGTAAAACAAACTTATGGGATTCTCAGCAGATGTTTACCCGATATATAGCAGCGGGCTTCACCCGTCTTACAAGCAGGTCTATACAGTAGAGGCGTATTTGTGCATTCGGCTGTTGTAAGGCTCAAAAATAAGGTTTAAATACCTCTTACATGTTTCAAAATTTTCGTTGCGAGCTCTCTTTATTGCAAGTACCTACACCAAAAGGACCTCTTCTTTGGTTGAGCACTGCTCTTGCTATACCTTCTTCAATATGATGCTAGTATGAGTATGAATATATGAAAAATCGCGTTCTGCCTTTATTGGCAAACAAAGTCGGCAGATTTTTCCTTTTTTATTAAACGAGAATCTTTCGTGTCATGTCGGCCTGGGTGGGGTTTAGCTTGATGGCGAACAGGTGCTTTTATATTGGGGATTTTGGCTTGTTTGTTGTGGCTTAAATTTTCGGCATTTGTGGCGGTGTGGACGGCTTTGTTTCTAATTTAGCAGGGTTTTTTCTCGGTGTTTGCGTACGAAATCGATTCATTATTATATGGGGGTGGTTATAAGTTAACCGCATATGCGAGTGCTTGTATAGTTTAGATAGGATAGCTGGAGCCTGTTGAATAAATTTAAGCCTTTTTATGCTGTTCATATCTGTTTGTGTGGGTGCGGTAAATATAATGGTTAGAAAGGCATTAGAACGCTGTCAATCGAAACAACACTTTTGGAATTTATGCAAAACAGCTTGAAAGCTTAATTTCATGCAGATATAAATGTGGTATCATTAGAATTGATTGCCCCAAAGGTATGAAGTGCGGTGAAACAGTACAAATTTATTTGTTTTGCTGTAATGAGCTTAAGGAGGGTAATTTTAATTGTAATTAAAAGGGCTGCTGTTATGTCCTTTTTTAAATAAATACCTTTATTTGGTATGAGGATTGAATGCTAATTTGCAAAATTCATTGATAAATAAAAGGGTAGAGAATATATGCATCTTTAAAGCAACGAAATCGACATTTTTCTATGCAGAAAATAAAAGTTTTAAGGCTCCTAGATTGCTTTGGAATTTCAAGAAAAGCAATAGCTTCATTGATTAAAACACAAACAAAAAAAAAAACCTGTGAAAAATGACTTTACATTTACATTTAGAAACACAAAGCAAATTATGTGTTTTCAGGATGTAGCATGTGCACCAAAAATTACTTATTATGTAAACTATAATTCGAAAATGTATGTGAAGAAACCGATTTACTAATAATAGGAAAATGCGCTTGTGAATGTTAAGTGTGAAATCAGAAATCATAAGCAGAATACTTAATTTTTTATTTTTATTTTGTTTTATGCCATTGTAAGCATTACAAAAACAAGCGAAAAGCAATAAAATATGCAGCGAGTTTTTTCATTACAGTTCAAAGCGCTCTCATTATTTGAATTTAAATTCTAAGTTAAATGTTGCTATAACTATATGTTTTTTTTTTAAGTTTTATCATTTGTTTTAAAGTTCTAGGTTTAGACTAAACAGTGATAAAGTGCTACTGTGTGTACGCAAGAGTTACAGTCCGTAAAACGGGCCGTGAAATACCCCATCTAATCCCACATTGTAAAATGCTGATGTTATTGTTATTTTTTGACATTTGATAAGAAGCGCAAATTTATAAAAGGGGCGTGGTCCAACCAGCCCTAATTACAAACTATCAATTATGAGACGGATATTTCCAAGTTACGCTTAAATGTATTTAAAAATGCAATTTTTTCGTTCAAATTCAATTTTTTGAAAAATCGACCTCTAAAAGGGGGCGTGGATAAAAACTTTGTATGAACGAAATCTGGAATAAAGTCTCGTTTATATAACTTGCTAATTTTTATACCCCATCCCATAGAATAGGAGGTACCTACATTAATTTTGATTCATAATTTGTCTTAAGGGCATATGATCGAGACTAAATTTTTAGTCGAGTAAGCCATGTCTGTCCGTCCGTCCGTATGTCGGTTGTTTTTAGGCCTTAAATTTTGAGCTAAGAACTTGAAACTTAGTATCTGTTCTTTCTGGGTTCCGAAGCTGTACAAGCGTAAACTTTTTTGAAATCCGCCCACTGACACGCCCACTTTACTTACTTATTAGCATGAAAAATGGAAGTTTTCGTAGGAAGCTGAAATTTGGTATGCATTATCCTCGCTGTATTGTGATTCACATTCCAAAAAAATGCAAAAGCCAGTGTTCATTTTAATTGCATTCTAATATACGGTTTTTATCCAATATATTTTTTTTAAAACCAAAAAACTTGCACTATAAAATGTTCAGATTTGTGTGAAGGCTATCCACTAAAATTAATAAGTTTATGGCACTCTCACTTTTGAGGGCGTTTTTTTTATGTATATTACAATAAACAGGAGATAATGGATATCAAACTGAAGGCTTTTAAGACGTCTTACGGTTCTTTTTTTTAATGTCTTCTCTCAGGAAATGCGAACCTGAAACACTGAAACTGCATCCTGAGATGTAAGGAGATACTTATTTACTTTATTTTTAAAAGTTTGCAGTTTATAAATGTTAAGAAATATGTAATGAGGAAGTGAATTCCAAAGTGTACTTCTTCTATTAAAGAAAGAATTTTGAAACAGTGTAGTTCGAGGTATTCCGAGGTGAACATGGAACTGATGAGCGCTTGACGCTTGCCTTGTAGATCGAACAAAAGAAGAATTTTCAGGAATTAAGTAACTTAATTCTTCAGAGCATTTGCCATTATTATACCCCATCCCATAGGATAGGAGGTATATTAAGTTTGTCACATAGTTTGCAACACGGTGAAATAATAATGGTAGACCCCCAAGACCTTAAGGGCATATTTTCGAGACCGAATACTGAATCGAATGAGCCATGTCCGTCCGTCCGTCCGTCCGTCCGTCCGTCCGTCCGTCTGTATGTCACATGTTCTTAGGTCTTAAATTTTGAGTTAGGGTGCTGAAACTTTGTACGTAAGGTCCACTTCATGCGAAGCAGTACAAATGTAAAAATTTTTTAAATCCGATTTTTAAAAGACACGCCTACAATCGGTCTAAATGTGCAACTACCTTCAGAGTTTTCAAAACTGTAAGACGTTCTAAAAGGCTGAAATTTGACATTAAGCATCTCCCAATGAATGTAAGACACAAAAAAGACAAATTCAATTGGTAAACCTCCTCTAGTAGGCGTGGCCTCTGTTTTAAGGGTACATTTTCAAATGCAGTTTACTCAATATTTTTGCTCGAAATTGAAAAAAATTTGCTTAATATTTTATGTAGAAAACGCTTAGCTCCACATTTTTTTATACAAGACTTTGGGCCGCGCCCACATATGGAGGCAGAATTGAAGAAAAACCTAAAATTTACCAGAAAAACTTAATTTCGACGGGCCTTGAGCCTAATTTAGGAAAACATGAAACAAAAAAAATAGCAGGTTATGTAAACGAGACTTCAATCCAGATTTTGTTCATATAAAGTTTTTAGCCACGCCCCATTTTAGGGGTAGATTTTTTAAAAATATTGAATTTGAACCAAAAAATTGCATTTTTACGTACATTTAAGTGTAACTTGGAAATATCTGTGGAAATATGTTATAATCAATAGTTTGTAATTATGGGCGGTTGGACCACGCCCCTTTTCGAAGTTTTCATTACTTAGAAAATGTCAAAATATAACTATGCCATCAGCATTTTACAATGTGGGATAGGATGGGGTATTCAACGGTCCGTTTTACGGACTGCAACTTCTGCGTACACATTGTAGCACTTACTCACTGGTTATATTTATAATAAAGACGCAAATCAACAACACGTCTTCGGTGAGATAGTGATTGAGGATTTGTTTTTAACTCCGAATTATTGATTAAACGAATGACTCTTTTTTGAATTGAATCAAGAAGGCGGAGAGAATGCTTAGGAGCAGAACTCCATATATAAGAGCAGTATTCCAATGCTGGTTTTATTTGAGCTTTCTAAAGTAGAAGTAACTGAGGAGGAGAAAAGAATCGTTTTGCTCTTAACAAATAGCTTAATTTTGATGAAGCAGATTTAGCAATATTAGATAAGTGTTGTTGCCAAGTTATATTAGAGTTAGCATTGACAGAATATTGTGTTTTGCTCGCATTACAAGTAACAAAATTTGCCTTACCCCAATCTACTATCTTTTTGAGATCAGAATAAAGTGATTCAATTTGACTGCATCTTTGGCTATTGGAAGTTAGGGCATTAACAGGAGTTCCGTTTGAGGTGGAAGTTGCTTAATTGCACTGATTGTGGTACTTGTACTGCTTCGGATAACAATGAACCTATATACCGAGCTTTTTTTCAGCTTCCTAGCTTAAAATTTAAGACCTAAAATGTGTGAAATATAGACAGACGGACGGATGGACTGACATGGCTTATTCGATTCAAAATTCGATCTCGGTTATATGCCCTTAAGGTCTTGGCTTGGGGGTCTACCATTATTATTTCACCGTGTTACAAACTGTGTGACAAACTTAATATACCTCGTATCCTATGGGATGGGGTATAAAAACAAAATATTTGGTCCACTTCAACAGAGCTTTTCATTTTATTAGTTACATGATTTATAAAATTGGAATTGTAAATACTCTGGAAAATTGTGAACGCAAAAGCGCGTGTGGTCTGTAAATTTTATTGATGTTTGCGTTCTTTTTCGCGGATGTATTTTTTTTAGATTTATTGGAACTCACTCTATATGCTAAAGAAATAGGGGACGGCTTCATAACAGAAAATAATTTAATTAATTTAATTTGCACTATGATTCCCGCTGTTAAATTAAATTTAATGTATAATTTATCACGCAGTAAAATGCCTACGCTTTTTGATAAGTCAGTGACTTTGAAATGATCTCCTTGTTCTTTTTTTGTTTTTGCTAAGCCTGTATTTATTCTTCAAAGTTATTTTATTTCAGCGCAGTACTCATTTGTACATTGGGCTCCATATTTTTTCCCATCGTTTTTAGATGAGGATAAGGTTGAAAAAAATGTTCAACCTCTGTAAAAATTCCCTTCTTTCCTCCAAGATCCATTAGTCGTTTCAAAACGCTTTAAGACTTTACTTGAATGGCCCTAAAAAAGTTCATAATTGGGCAGCTAAAATGCGGCAGCTACCTTTGGATATTTTTTGCATGCCCAAATGTTCACATAGAGAACTTTTCTTTTTTAAAAATACTTAATAGCCATTATGGCTGACAGGAACGCCTACTTTTTTTGACCGTTTTTCGACTGTCAAAAGTCATGCGGAAAATAGAATTGTGTGAATTTTTCCCACCTCATTTGGAGAGCTTAACCGTAAGTGTTTATCAAAATTCAACTTGGTTGAGTTAGGCAGAACCCAGATTATCCTTGTGGGCTAACATACTTCGTACGACTCTTTTGTCCATTTGACATATCGACGTCGGTTGAATGGCTCTCGCCCGAGCCCACGAGACCGTAAACTTTTGCAATGTGTTTCTTAGTCGGTAAAATGTTTTTAAAAAACATGACATTAACAACGGAAGTCTTCGAAAATAACTTTTAAAAAAACGCAATGAACTCTTACTATCGACGTTTCGTTCGATTAAGCCGCAAATTCTATTGCTTCAAAAGCAAATGATTTTATGTTTTCTACCTGTAGGTTTGTGTGTAAGACGCATAAAACATATGAACTGACACCTTTTAACCCCTTTTAAGCTTAACAAGCACAACCCACATGACGCCATGTAATTTTCCTAAACCACATCCTGTAAGGAAATTACTTCCGTTTTGTCTGCTCCAACGTGGTGAACGAATTTGATTACAATTTCTCGTCTCTTATGCGAAACGTTGCTGTTGCGACATTTTCTTTCCCACTGGCAAATGGCCAAAATAATCCCAACACATGTACGTCAGCCCATTACAACATAAATTACACGAACTAATCACTTTAATGTCTCAGTCATCAGAAGAATGTGCCCATCTATCCCATTGCCCCCACATTTGACGTTCAGGAAAAATTTGACAATCATCCTGAGTCATGTGGTGAGATGAAGGTGTAAAAGGTACCTGTGCGATTGTTTTTCTCTCCTCACGCATCACAAAGCGAAACGTGTCAATTAAGGAAGCCAACGGCAAAAAACCTCAGAAAAGAAGAGATATCCATCTGTCTAGGGGCGGCAAAAGAATTTTCCGAACTCATTCAACTTCATTCACACACGCAGTTGCTGGCGTTTAATTGATTAAAAAAAATCTTTGCTTCTCGGGCACTGTGCGCCGTCTGAGGTTTCAATCTTAATTTACCTTCTTGCCCGCGTGGACTTAGATGGCACTTTAGCACGTGCTTAAATAGTAGGAATTCTTTGCACAGCAACTGTCTTACTTGTGTGTGCGTTTTGTTCCATCAAATTTCTCTATTTTCCACCCTCTAGCTAGATGAGGCAAAGGATTTGTCTAGGAACGTGAGCTTACGTGGTCTGTTGACAATGTTTTGTTAGCTGCGCCTAAACCTGCATTATTTGTTATTTGTTCCATCCGCAGTCATGGCGTCAATATATACATACATACGGAATGGATGGGTGTATCTTTGAACGTCTTAAAGTGTTTGCCATTATGATGTTGCACTCAGGATCTAATGATGCGATTAATATGGATGCAGAGCCGCTGTTCGGTCGACCTCCCCAAAGGCTTAAGCATGCAGAAACGTCCAAACAAGCTAAACAACATTATTATGGCCCACGTTAATCTCCTCGACACACTTGACGAAAATCGTCGAATGTATATTTGCTCTCGGAGAAATCAGTTTAATGTTCTCTGAAGCCTGAAGGACAATAATGATGTCCTTGCTCTCAATATCTCTCGCCAGCACTTATCTTACATAATAACACCATGCACTTAATCAAATCCTCAAATTTGGCGTATGGATAGCTCTGTTTGTGTTATGTTAGCGGAACGTGCGGTTATATGCAGTTCGCACAAAACAGGAACTCCTCAGAGCAAACAGTGGCCACACACAGCACCTCGCGTTCTTATATAAGCACCCCATATACATGTGAGCTTCTATATATCATCTAATTAACATTGATTAAATGCCTTTTAGCATGGAAAACGCAGTCGATGATATGTGATGGATGGGACGCTGTGATGCATGACGAGACCATCATTGCATCAGCACATACAACTTGAGCTTCCTGCTTCTGTACAATGTCATATAACGAGACGGGAGGGTAATTTCTATATTTTATGCAAGAGCTTCCGAAATCCTGTCTACTCACAATGTCGTCGATGGCATAGAATGGGAGGTCGGGCTTTAGCCGCTGTATGCTCGACTTGCGCACGTCCTCGGGTACATCATCCGTTTAGGGTAGGATTTCCTATGATTGCATTTAGTGGCGGCAGCCACTTGATTTGCATAATTGAAGAACAATGGCGGCGTTGTGATATCCTTTTACTTTTTTGCTTAATAATTCATGGGATACGCGAGGAGGAAATTGAATTCTTCATTGTTTTCTTTGACGATGTCATTACGTCTGTTCTCGTCTACTTTTTTACTTGCTCAGGTGGGGTTTCATGCTTAGCAAAATTTATTCAGCAAACAGGTGGCCTTGTTCGATAGAAGTATTGACATAAGGGGAACCGTTTAAAAACTCTGCATTAGTCTTTAAGAAAGTAGTTCAACATTTTTTTCCAAAAATTCTTAATACGAATTCGTACTTCTGGCTACCGATGCCATTAAATTAAGAGCTGATGCCGAGTAGAACTGCTTGTTCTTGAAGCTTAAATTTACTTACCCCTGTTTCTCCAAGGGTAAGATTGCTGTTCAGGTTTCACTAACGCCAAAGAGGAAAATAGTTTATAACTCTAATATTTGGTAGAGAAGTTGCAGATAATAAAAAAAAGATTCTTCTTTAAGCGGAATTCACAAAGAAGAAAAGGAGAAAACATTCCTACATCTGACGGGACAAAAGTTTAGAAAAAAAAATTCAATTTCAAAATTTGTAGTGTAACGCTCTGGAGATTATAATTATTAGTAGTGATGCACATCCAATCGAAAGAGGCACTCAGAAGACGAAAAAAAAAATAATACCTGCTATAAATTTTTTCGAAAAAAAAATATTTTTTCTAAGGAAGGATTTAGTTCCGACGCATATCATAACGGGGCGAAGATGATTTCAAAACCTGATTGTGAAGCTGCCTTTAAAGCATTTATAAATTCAGAAATTTTTTTAAATCTGATAGGCGATTGCTTCAAATACAGCCACACAGCTTCAGCTAAGCATTCCGATAAGATTAATCTCGCAGCGTAGCTTGCCACCTGTGCGGTAATCACAAAAACGCATCAGTTTTGTGTTCACTCTTTGCTGTTCCGTCAAGGTCGGTAAAGACCTCAGCGACCCCTCTTTGATGTCAGAAAAGCATTTAGAAAGTGTGACGCACTGTCATGTGAGTACTTTCAATTCATACTTGAGAGAGTTATGCAGAACTCCCGCGCCAACACCAGAGGCACAATCTTTCAAAAGTCCGTTCAAGTACTCGCATACGCAGACGAGACTGACATTACTGGAAGAACAAAGCGTGATGTCAGTGAAGCCTTCATGAGTGACGGAAGCGGAGAATATGGGTTTAGCAGTCAACGAGGGCCAACTTCAAGTGCGAAACTGGAGATGGCCAGCTAGAGACAGAGCTGGCTGGCTAAGCTTATTGGCTGAGGTACAGGTCCACCCGGGACTGCAGCGTCACCTTAAGTTAGTTAACTAGGGCAAAACCAAGTATATGCTACCATCACGAAAAGACATCCAACACCGTCGTTTCGGATAAAACATTACCACCGACAGCTATAACTTGGCGGTAGTTAGGGATTTTGTCTTTACCTGGATTCCGCTATAAATTCAGGGAATGACGCCAGCGCTGAAACCCAACGGAGGAAAATTCTTCAGACGATTTATGGTCTCGCCTGTATAGACGGAGAGTGGAGGAGAAGATATAACATCGAACTGTACGGGCTGTGCAGCGACGCCGACGTAGCCAGAATAACAAAATTATCTAAAGCGGATTGACACCAACGCCGCGACCCGGAAATCTTTTTAAGTGGGTGGCCGCTATTGTAACACTATTGTAAGTGTCAAGTGGAAGGGGACCTCAGCCAACTTCACGTGCGAAACTGGGGTCAGCTAGCTGGAGACAGAGCCGGCTGGCGAAGCTTGTTGTCTGAGGCCCAGGTCCACCCCGGGAATGTAGCGCCACCTTAAGTAACTAAGTTTGTCTTTGCTTGACATAAACAAGTTCAAACTATGATCTTAATATTTCCTATATGAAAAGTGGCTTCGGATACAACATTTCGCTTGAAAAATAATGCACTCAATTAGCATTATTTCAATGAACTGGAAGAACATGCAGAGAATGTAAACCTTGAACTTCAGGAAAATGCCCGGATAGCTGAATTTTGGAGGGACATTTCGCTTTTTGACAAGTTTTCAACTATTCCGAGGATCTTTTAAAATTTGGGACGTCCATATGAAAACAACTTTTTCTAGAGAAATAAGGTAAAACAAGTGCGACTGTGCGTATGTAAAAGCTTCAGTCGCCTTAAAGTAAATTCGACAGCAGTGCCTTATGCCAAAAATTGATGTTCTGACCCAAAAATACTAGAGCTAAAACTTTATTTAACTGTTTCTTTTTAACGGATTTTAACGGATGGATTGGACAAATTATCAAACTTGATCTGGCCTACAAATTGTTTACATACTGACGGACGGACATCGTTTAATCAATTTTCCTGCAGGTAATCTCTATATTTTTTCATTCATGAGAACGCAGTATTTCCCGTCTCAACTCGATAGAGTAAGAGCAGTTGATCGTCATCATCATCATCGCGTATCCTTTAAAAGGGTCGCCGAGCGAGGGTGGGTCTTTCCATCGTTCGTGATCCTCCGCCACCAACTCAAGAGATTCCGGCGCAATCCCCAGGCGGGCCTCAGAGAGGTTCTTTACCTGATCCCACCACCTGTTTTTTGGCCTACCAGGGGGCGACGCGCTCGCATCTCGGCAAGCATGACCTGTTTACGAAGTCTATCAGGGGGCATGCGAACAACGTGTCCAAACCATCGAAGAATCGATCGCTCCTCTCGAAGAAGTAGCTGCTCAACATTAAGATTCCCACGAATACCGACGTTTCTCACTCTATCCCTTAGATTAACACCAGCAACGCACCCATCTCACTTCGGCAGTTTGTACCCGCGATCTAATTCTTTCAGTCATTACCCAAATTTCATGACCATAGATGAGGGTCGGAACGAACACTGAATTTAAAACTGAGATCTTTGCTTAAACTCCAAGCTCAGCTTTCCTGATGACCGGCCGGCGCAGTTCTACAGTTCCTGTAAAATTCTACAGGATAACTCAGAACCACTCCTCCAATTTTTGGAAGACCCCGAGATACTTAAACTTCTCCACTTGTTTTAATGGAACTCCATTTATGTGCAGGGTACACTGCACAGGAGGTCGGGAAATAACCATCACTTCCGATTTGTTCACGTTTACTTTCAATCCCAGCATCACCACAGACGGCTGTAAACCTATCCAGTGCTCGTTGAAGTTCCTCTTTGAATGATGCAAGGATGGCCGAATCATACGCGAAAAGCAGATGGTTCATCCTGATGCCAGCCAATTCGAAACATTGCTTATGACACAATTCGGAGCTTGACAGTGGTCAATTGGGATGGGGTATCCAACGATTTGCCTAAGCGGATTTTAACCCTCTCACTCAACATTGCGCTTCATCATCCAGTCCATATATGCTATGAAAAGGAGCGGCGACAGAACACAGCCCTGGTGAAGTCCAACGCGCACATCAAAAGGACGGGATTTGACGCCTTTTATCCGTACATTGCTTCGGATACAGACGACTTCTCATCGCATAGTCCTGCAAAACTCTCTACAGTGCATCCCGAGGGACTCGGTCATACGCCTTTTCCAGATCTAAAAAACACGCATAGACCGGTTTGGAATAACGTTCAGAGTAACTAGTAAGAGGGTTAAAATCCGCTTAGACGAATCGTTGGATACCCCATCCCAATTGACCACTGTCAAGCTCCGAATTGTGTCATAAATCTTGGTTGTTAAATTTCAGCTAAGAATCTTCTCCATAAGAAAGGGGCGTGGCATCCATTCTTCTCAACAACATCTTATTTTTGTTTATATTTTTTATCAGAAGTGGTATACACGTTCTGACTGCATTTTCACAATAAAAATTTGGTTTATATTGAAAACCCCCCCAAAAGTGGGCGTGGCGAAAATTTTTTCCACTTGAGTTGATAGCTTACGCACATATCTGAACATTTTATAGTGCAAATTTTTGGATTTATAGCAAATATATCAAATAAAAACCGCTTATTAGAATGCATATTAAGTATGACCACGTCTACAAGGGGGCATATTCGCTTTTTTTCTAAATGCCAATCACAATACACTTAACCGAGGATATCGTATACCAAATTTCAGTTTCTTGCGACAACCTTGATTTTTCATGCTAGTAAGTAAAATGGGCGTGTCAGTGGGCGTATTTCAAAAATTTTTACACTTGTACTGCTTCGGGACCCAGAAAGAACATATATCAAGTTTCAAGTTCCTAGCTCAAAATTTAAGGCCTAGAAACTACTGACAGACGGACGGACATGGCTCATTCGACTAACAATTCGGTCTCGATCATATGCCCTTAAGGTCTTGTGTTCTTGTGTTGTGGTCTTAAGGTCTCTATGTTACAAACTATGAATCAAACTTAATATACCTCCTATCTTATGGGATGGGGTGTAAAGAGGGTTAGCGGGAGATGATTAAAAATTAATCCCAAAGTGGCTCCACTGGACAAATATACAGCATAAAAACCATGCCGTTCACGGCAGATAAATCCTACACGAACAAAATGTTCGAATTGAGCATTCGCGTAGGTCTTATAATTTACACTGCGTTTTTGCCGTGGAAGTTTTAAGTTTGGCTCGGCTTTTGCCGAAAAAACTGTATGGGAAGGCAATCTTGGTGTTTCCCACTGATGAGTATTAGCCAAGATTGTTGATCGAAACAGACCTGGTTACCTACCTTGCTAGAGTAAAGACCATTTTTTGATCTTTTTTGATTTCAAATCAATGAACCCTAATAATTACCCAATGCGCATGGCTAGTCAATGCAATAGTTAATGCAAATTGTAAAATTTTGGAAATTTAAAATATAGGATTAATTTGACACGAGCACTTTTTTTCTGTCATTATGACTCTTAATTCTCAAAAGAGGTTGGCGATGTCATTTCCCAGGAGCGAAAAAAGGCTTCCATTGTTAAAGTCCCAACTGAAAACTACGTTGCCTTTTTAGATTCTCAAACTATTACAAAGGTGCATAAAATAGGTTTGTGAATGGGATTTATGAGATGCTTTATTTTTAATCGCTTGCCCAAAGAATTTCAATTTTTTTGGTAAATCGCGTATTTTGTAGGGGATTAAATGAAGATTTATATAAATCGCAGATAAGAAACCGGTGGAGATATGGTATTATGCAAGTTTACGCAAAAACATTGGTCACAAACTAACAAATTATTGTCACAAATAACCTATTAATTAAACAACTGAAATTGAATTTTAGTTGCACAAGTCACACACGCGCCGTACCAAATCGAACCAAACATCCACAGACTAACGTATTTTCCGCAACGAATAGAAAAGTTCCCAAAGCTGAGTGACAGCTGCAGGCTCGAGTGCGTTGGAAAGCATGCGTAATGTTTTATTTTAAACGACCTATCAAGGTCCTTCCTCGATGGAAGTTTATGACAGGGAGGGACGAAAGAAAAATGCATTTAAAGTGGAAAGTGAAGCTTTGTTTAGAAAGGTAAGGTTTCACTCTTTGGCTTAATTCGGAGACGCGGTAACGGAATTTAAGAAGAAGACGGTTTGTAGAGATTTGGTAAAGATTTTAATTGGTCGCAGATTAGTGTCCGTTGAAAATATGGTAAAAAAGTAATAGGTAGGTAGGGGTGTAGGTATTGTAAGGTTTTGGCATTCAAGTTAAACTTTTCTCATAACAAATGCAAGAACCAAAAATAATACAAAAATTTACCAGAAATTAAACTACTGACTTCCAAGCTCTAAGATCCCAGAGCTGTAAACTTTCAAGTACACGTACTCGATCGAAAATTTTTTGCGCTCCCTCATTTTATTTTTTCATTGAACGAAATTGTTAGCTTGTGCCAAAATGGTTATTTCTCCTGAAAATCTTTATATTTTCTACTTGGCTTGCATACATTTTTAACACCCTTTAAGGCCATCAACTTACAATTTCGTTCAATTTTTCACAGCAATGATTCTGCAAAAACGATAAGCATTTTGGGAACAAAACCGTGCACGTATCAGGGTAAATTATAGCATGTACACAATTTCACACACATCTAACCAAATCGAAAAATATTAAATTTTTTTAATTTTATTTATGAATTGGTTAGATTTAGTCTAAGCAGCATTTTGAACACCATTTTGGGGCTAAAGAGCTGGTGAAAGTATTCTTAAAAAAAAAAGAAAATTCTTACTGATCAATTTTCTGTATATGAGCTATAAGAGGCCCTTTAAAGAATGCTAGTCAAAAGTTCGTGTGTTTGAAAGCTTGTTAACTTTTTTATGTGTATTAATATTGCATTCTGACTTTAGCAAGTGTTTAAGTTAAAATATGCATTGAGCTGAAAGAGATTAGTTAAGTTGAGTCAGTTTCATGTTCTCATCATTTGATCATACTCGACAAAATTTATCATTCTTTTTTTCAAGCTAACAACAAAGTAAATGCATGACAATGCTGCGGAATGTCAATGTCACCTACAAAATGTGGATAAATACTTGTATATTTGCCAACCACACGCGTTTATCGAAGTTATTGACTCTTACACTTTCCGGTTTATTTACATTAACTTACTTAACTTATTTACATTAGCTTACTTTTCAAATAATAATTCTTAATGCCCTAATTGCAGTAGGTATTTCTTATAGGTTTCATATTAAATATAGCCACACAAGACTATAGTTCCAGGAATAGCAGCGCTATAAAGTCTTCCTGTATAGTAGGAGATAAAGGTAGGTGGAAATAACTCAGTGATTGATTATCAACATGATAACCTCAATCTGATAGCTGGTAATAGCCTTATGATTTATTGATACCTGAAAAATTTTTCGCGTAGGTAAAGATTGTTAGTTCCAAATGAAGAGAGAAAGATTGATAAGATATAAGAAAAAATATTTGCAAATCGACGTATAGTGTTTCATTTAGCATAGGATTATTTGAATATGAGTCAGTTTTAGGTTTAATAGTAGAAAATAGTCTTCAATAAACACAAAGAGAAATAAAAATGTGGGTAAGTCCAAAACATGAGGTGTGTTCCAAAGGACTAGAAAGGACTAGGTTATGTAGACGGTTTTTTGATGGCATGTGTCGATAAGAGTGAACTTTATATAAAAATGAGGGTGTTTAATAGAATCTTAAATGCCAACTTTGCAGACAAAATCTGTTGTAAACATATTTTACCCAAAAATATTCCCTGAGAGTTTATATAATATCATATGTCCCAGGAATGGGAATGCCAATATTACAATCACTAGCTGAAAGAACGCTAGTTTGAAAAACATGTGTTGTCAAACGTCGAATCTGCGACTACTTTCAATGAAAGCTCGCTCCAAGAGTCCAGATCATTTCATCGGCAAATTCTCTCTCTTCTTCTTTCAGGCGCGAGGTCGTGAAATGATGGATCATAAACCACTCTTCTGCATTCCTAATAGTCCGCTTGTGGGGTACGCCGATTTGACCTCAAAATATACCGGCAGGCGACCCGATTTTGGATCTTTTCGTCACTGAGGCCAAATAAATGCTGTTGTTGTTGCATTTTCCTTCCTTTCTTTCGCGATTGCGCTGAAATGTTGATTGACATTGCCTTCTTGACAGGGTTTGTCGGATCTCTCCTTTAAATATGGCAATACCAACTGAGCCGGACGTGGTGCTTTTTTCTGGAGCCTTCCTGGGATCTTCGTACGGATCTTCCCTTTTTTACTCCTGCTGTCATGCGAATCATGATGCGACCAAGGGAAAATCGTTGTAGAATCGCAGTCGATGCTGAAGATTTGGAAAGACCACTTCTGCAGACTGTATAACGACGAGGACGAACCAAATAGCGCTGTCAGGCAGAACAAACCATTCAACCCGGGCGAAGACATTACCGAAGAAGCATACGAACGATACCGCCCACCCGACCTGGAGGAGGTGAAAGTAGTTGTGTCTTAGCTCAAGTGCAACAAAGCAGCTGAAGCAGACGGCCTAGCTGCCGAACTTTTTAAATCCGCTGGCGATGAGCTGGTTAGGAGCATGCACCAGCTCATCTGGAAGATATGGTCGGAAGAAAGCATGCCCGACGAATGGAACCCCAGCATTGTTTGACTGATCCTGAAGAAAGGAGACCCCCTGAGTTGTGCCAACTACAGAGGCATCAGTCTTCTTAACATCGCATACAAGATGTTTTCTGCTGTACTGTGTGAACGCCTGAAGCAGTGTGTCAGCAATCTGATAGGCCCATATCAGTGTGGCTTTAGGCCAGGAAATTAAATATCCACCATCGATCAAATATTCACACTGCGGCAGAACTTGGAGAAAACCCAGGAATTCCAAATCGATACACACCACTTTTTCATCGATTTTAAGGCCGCGTATGACAGCATCTATAGGCATGAGCTATGCAGCGCAATGTCTAATTTTGGCATCCCTGCCAAACTCGTCAGTCTGTACAGGATGACGATGGAAAATTCACGCCGTTCGGTCAAGGTTGGCAAAGACCTCACCGACCCTTTTGATGTCAAAAAAGGATATAAACAAGGCCACGCGCTGTCATGCGACTTCTTTAACATCATACTTGAGATAATTGTGCAAAACTCCCGCGCCAACACCAGACCTACAATCTTTCAAAAGTCCGTTTAACTACTCGCATACGCAGACGACATTGACATAACCGGAAGAACAAAGCGTGATGTCAGTAAAGCCTTCGTGAGTATTGGGATGGCAGCGACGAAGTATATGCTGTCATCAAGAAAAGACAACCAGCACCAACGTTTTGGACAAAACATCACCATCGACAGCTATAACTTTGAGGTAGTTAGGGACTTTGTCTACCTGGGTTCCGCTATCAATTCAGACAATGACACCAGCGCTGAAATCAAACGAAGGATAACTCTTGCCAATCGCTGTAAAGCCGTCTCTCGAGCAACTAAAGTGTCCATGTATGAGACCCTTATCATCCCAGCCCTACTTTACGGTGCAGAAGCGTGGACCCTGTCAAAGGCGGATGAAAACACTTTAGGCTGCTTCGAGGGCAAAATTCTTCGACGATTTACGGTCCCGTCTGCATAGGCGGAGAGTGGAGGAGGAGATATAACATCGAACTGTACGGGCTGTACAGCGATACCGACATAGCCAAAAGAGTCAAACACAACGTCTACGATGGCTGGGTCATCTAAAGCGGATGGACAGCAACACAGCAACACCCCGGCCCGGAAAATCTTCGAATCCTCACCGCAGGTACGGCGCGGTAGAGGAGCACCGAGACTCAGGTGGTGCACGCAAGTGGAAGGGGACCTCGGGCAACTTCGCGTTCGAAACTGGAGACGGCTAGCTAGAGACAGAGCTGGCTGGCGGAGCTTGTTGGCTGAGGCCCAGGTCCACCCCGGACTGTAGCGCCACCTTTAGTAAGTAAGTTACTCATGCGAAGCATCTTCATCTCATCTGCCGTTAATTTGCTCTTATATCTTCTATATGCTGTCCAACATGGTGAACCATATGTGAGCGCCGGACGCACGCCTGCAGTGTAGAGCCTTCCTTTCAGCTTAGAAGATGCCGGAGTTTTCTTGCCACTTCATCCGCCCTACGCTAACGCGATGATTGATGTCATCATCACAGTATGCTTTGCTATTTATCATAGATCCCAGGTACTTAAACTTTTCACACTCGGAAGCACATTTCCATTCAATTAAATGCCTGGAGTTGGCTTGGGTGGGTTAGAGAATGGGCAGCACAGGTACTCAGTCTTCTTTTGACTTATACGATACCCATTTCCTTCGTGCTCGCTGCAGGAATGTATGATCTTCACTTATGATGGAGCCATCGTCAGCGAAGAATAACTGATGTACTTTCGGCTCCAACAGTTTTCCTTCAAGCAGATATTCAAGGACTACAATGAAATGAAAAGGATTAAGCACGCGTTCCTGGTGTACACCGACTTTAATTGGGAACTCATCAGTGACTCCGGAAGGACATCTACTAAATTTTGGTGTGGACTAAACTCTTGTGTTTGCTCCGTCTTAGCGCTACCCATATCAGATCTATTTAGTCTATCAAAAGCTTTTTCAAAATCAACCAGCACCATAATGCAGATCTTTAAGGGCATCACAATGTTTTTCCATTATGATCCTTATACTTTGGATTGCATCAGTGTTTGATTTAACCGCAACAAACCTACAATAGTTCTCAGATATCCTTTTTATTTTCCCAGTCGACTATTAAGTACCCGCTTGACGACCTTCATTGTGTGGGAGATCAGCTTAATAGAATGGTAATTGTCACAGCTACGTGTATCACCTTTTCCTTTGAACGAAGGTAACAATCCCTCCACTGAAAAGGCATTGGATCACCTCTTAGTTTAGATATAAAGGCCATCTGAGCCCGCTGTCTCTTATTTTTTTTTCCAGAACTCTGATCCGGCCCAACCGCTTTCGGTTTTTGGAGTATTTAACCGCCTGCCCACCCTTGTCTATATTCCAATTTGAGGCGAAGCATTTCTTCTCTTATATATAAATATATATCTACTTCATCTCCGAGGAGCTTTTCTTCCATGCCTTGAATGCAGCTTTTTTTTCACTTATCACTAGTTTCACCTCATCTGACCAGCATTGGGAAATTCTAAAAGGCAATTTTCAAACGAAATATGAGCTGATGCGGCAATCGAATTAAAATCATTGATAATATCGGTTGACTTTAATTTATTTTATATGGTTTCCATCTGCCCAATTCGATTTGCATTAACCCACACGCAGTAATCATAAAGAGATTACATTCTGATCCATAACAATTGCACTCGTAAGTATATGTACCTCTAGCCAAATACACCCCTGTTTAAGATAGGCTTAATCAAATTCAACCCCTGTCGGTTAAAACTGATTTATTAATAAAAAGAAACAGTCTCATCTAAAACACATAATTTCGCAATCAATTTACGTGAAATGTTCATCGCCCCTTCCATTGGTCGCGTTATGTGGCTGCACGGTGTACAAAACCCGACGCTAGGGAAACCTTTTGCTCTAATCATTGTCAATGATAATTGCAATAATAATTAAGAAACCACCGCCGCAAGTATGGTCGATAGCCTGTTGCATGATGGCATTGCCGCAATGTCAATGCGATTACCTAGCACAAAGTATTTCAACCGCTAAATTGCGTTGCCAGGTTAACTCTAACATAACCCCAAAATATTTTGAATTTCCTAAAACTACTCAAACGGGCATTAGGGCTCAGACCCGTGTGCCACATGTATATGCGATACATTTAGATAATTACGAAAAATGGCGGTATACGAAATGTAAGGGGTTCGCCGCGATGCGTCTATCGTCCGCCCATAGGTATTTTTGGTGACACCGGTTATTGCTGGCCACGGGCGGATAAACGAATTCCCAACGATGTGCTTGGTTTTAGGGATCATCGAACTATAATGATGCCATCGTAAACGGTGAATTGTTGCTAGTGTTCCATGAAGTGCACGCAAAATTCGATGAGAGTTAATGCTTTTAGTGTCCACGTGAGTGGATGTAATCTAACTTCTTGCACCATGTTATTTGAAATTTCACTTCAAATTGACGGTAACAAGTTTTGTCTAGATATAATTATAATGGAATAAATAGACAACGTTGAACTATCTTCCTGCTTATTACACCAACAGTGAGGCCCTATGTACCAACTGGATCATCAATGCTCAGGAACTAAATTTTAACACAAAATTCGGAAGGCAAATTATTTTCACAAATTTTTAAAAATTTTTGGTTGACATGAGCTTTCCTTAAGAGCCTTAATCGCATGCTTAAAACTATGCCCAACGTGACGCTAAGCTTGAGATTCCTAAAAGAATTCGTCGTCGATTGCATTTAGGTACTGCGACCACCAGAAACCTTCTTTTCTATATTGCTGATGCCCCTAATGGACATAGGGCTTCTTCCATGGCTGGGCGCCATTGTTTGGGGTTTCAGACGATTAATTGTAACTCAGACGTTTAATCTGTTACCTGCATTCCTTCCTACTCCATAAAGCTGCAACACGTGTTTTTGCCTGTTCTTCCGTCATGTGTTTCATATCACTGCATACCAATACTTAGCAATGCAACTGGCACTTTGCCGAAGAGTTCGTGGATTCATCTTCATCAATCATCATCATTCTCTTTACCCGGCTATTTTAAAAGGGTCGCGGACTGGGTCTTCACTTTGGCCTATTCTCCGTCAATAACTCAAGAACCACAGGCGTGATCTCCAGGCGGGTCTCGCAGAGGTTTTTTTTAACCAACAAGTGTTGTTAGTCATGACCTGTCTAAAAAGTTGTACACAACTCAAACAATGTGTGCAAACCATCGAAGAATCGATCGTTCGTTCGGATGGAGTAGCTGCTCAATATTAATACTGCCACAAATATTGACGTTTCTCACTTTATCCCTACGAGTAGAACCAGCGACACACCTTAAAAATCTCATCGCGGCATATTGTAACCGCGATCTCCTGTCGGTCATTACACAATTTTCAGGACCATATAGAAAAGGGTTGCAACAAGGACTGAATTAAAAGCTTCAGACCGCAGTTCCTTTACCATTACTCTAGCTTGGCCAATCTTATAGGATAACTTAGTATTACTTGAATCAATATTTGCTATGAAAAAGAGTAGCGACAGAAGACGACCCTGGCAAAGTTAAACGCACAAATTGTCGAGTGGGATTTCTTGCCATATATTTCCATATACACCCTCTGCAGTGCACAAAGACTGAACGACATTCAGAAGATCATAAGCCTTTTCTAAATCTACAAAACACCCCAAGTAGCAAACTCTGGAACCATAAGCATTAATTTTTGAGTATTGGACTTACAACACACACAAAAAGGTCTTCAGTAGCACTACTGGTTTTGAAATGTTTCTTAATCGTACCATTTACTATTATACATTTACATTTACATTTACCATTATAAAATTGGTCAAGGAAACGATTACAGCACTATAATTATGAAACTGAAAGTGCTAACACCATTAAAAATAAATAAATAAATAAATAGAGTGGCGCAACAGCTCGAGGTGAACCAGGGCCAACTTCTCAACAATGTATGCTGGTGTGTTAATTTCTTTACATACAAGGGGACCTACAATTTTTTGCCGAATCCGAACGGCACTTTGAGAAGTTTTTCAAGACAATTAATACTCTCGGAGGGCTTGTCAAACCCTCGCGGAGGTGGGGACCGTGAAAAGAACAAGTCTTTTTTTTCAGGTGACGATGGCAGGATTCGAACCCAGACCTCCGGCGTAGTAAGCACACACACTAACCACTACGCCACGGCACCCCACGCTAACACCATTAGTTTCCTAAATATGGTGCTATAAACGTTCCTAGCACTGAAGTTATTAGACAATAAGTGCTGAGGAGGAAGGCTCTATAGCACAGGTTCTATAGACGTTTCTAGCACCTTTTTTATAACAAAATAGGTTTGACACATCCGAAGTACTGCTTTGCACTCTTATATAGTACTTGGGGTTGCCAGAAGTCACACAATATAAAACAATGGAATTGACAGAAATTGTTGTGCGAATATTTTAAGCAAAATATAAAGTTTTAAGAATTTTATATTATTAATAGAATGATATTAATTTTAACTAGATGACATTTTTTATCACACAAATAACATTTTTCTAGAATTATATTTCTAGAGAATATTTATCCGTTTTTGCTGTTATTTCTATGGTCTAGTGGGTCAAGTAAGTTATGTTTGGGCTTCCAGCAGTTCAGGGCTCACAGACATGCCCACCTTTTAGGCAAAAGTTTAAAAGGACTCCTCATTGTCTTAGTATAAAAGGACTCCTCATTATTCTACAACGCCTTGAAGTGGGAATTTAGTTAGAGAGTCCACAGGTTCGTTGGACTCCTGTCATCCCGTGATTCCGTATCCTCACCTACAGAAGCGTCCTTGATGGGGGTAATTTAATAGATGCTATAGGTACTTTTAACAATTCCCCTAGAAATCATTTATGCATTTTTGTAACAATGTTTTAGGCAAGTTCTTCAACAGCCTTCAGTTGGGATCCTTCCTTAAGACATTTATGGCGTATTCTTTTGAACACCGAACTGCCACACCGAGGTGTCAAATAATACACGGTGCTCGCGACAATTCTAGCGTGGTGTACACTCGGTTTCATTGTGTACAGAACGCCGAAGTGACGAATTGCGTTGACTTCATTCCGTAGGTGTACGAGAAAAGAACAATTTTTTTCTGAATTCCACACCAGTTTCACGATTAAGGTTTGAAAATAATACGCCATAAGAGTGAATCTGGATTGGTTTATAGGTGCGGTACTGTAAAGTGTATGCCCACAGCAATATCCTACATAACTTTTTACAACTGCAGCGCAGCAACGCGTTAGCTTATGAGTCGATGGGTGGGTGCGTAGGTCATTTGTTCTATGAAACAATACATGCCCCTGATTGTCTCGGCATTTAATTTGCTAAGACGCATCAGTGCACAGCACAATTATATGATTGCCGCAACCTAAATGCTGGTAGAAAAAAGCGAAACAAACTCATTGAACCATGCGAACTATAAATTCGCACTCAAGCGGTGCACTACCTCGAGCCTAATGAGAGCGTCCCGTTTGCAGTGTCATTCTATAGGCATGATTAAAAAAGAACGCAATCATCTTGTTCTTGTCTAATCGTATGCCTAGCCTAGATATAGGTTGCATACAAATACATCTGCATAAAAACGAAGTTGGAACTTAATTTTCACTTGTAGAACTCGGTCCAATTAAAGTGACTCGACAAAGAACTCCAAAGACCTCAATCTGTATCCAACCACAAGTTCAGGCCCAGCACCGCAAAAAACGAGGGAAATAATAAACATGAACAGCTCATCCCACTCGCAATTATCAGGCTGAGCAACGGCGCACGGCGGAACTAATAATTATCGCAACCAGGCAACCGGTATTCATCTGTCAGTCAGTTGACCGGCTTCACTTAACCTCAGCTTTAATTGAAAAAAGACACAAAAAAGCATATCTTACCCTGCTGATTGCTGAAGCATCACAGAGTGCGCCGTGAGCCGCACTCGACTATGAAATTGAAAACAAATGTACAAAGTGCAGCAATAGTAGTTAAAAGATACATATCCGAATGCAGATACATCGTACATCGTGAGTGTTATAAATGAAAAAATCTGTTTTACCTGAGCGCTGCGTGTGTTGCGCTTGACTGGTGCTTAAATAGAGTCGCATTTTTTGTTTAAGTCTCTCTTTAAAAAAACTAATGAAAATACTCTTCTATCAAATAATTTTTGAGTACCTCCCGGGGGGGCTATGCAGCCGTAACCACAACTTGAAAAATTACGCAACCATCATTGCATGACTTCCAGCAGTCCGTAATGCGTTCGTGTGATTTGTAACGCGCAGTTCCAAATCACTGGCACAAACCTTGAGAAGGGTCTGAATGCTGATGTTCAGATTACCCCATTAACTAACAAATTACAATCGTACCACCTGTATCAAATCCCTAACAATAGTTAGTGTTCCAACAAATAGAGCAGAAAATAATCCAAAGTGCACTCTCAGCTGCCGGTCCCACCTAAACACCTCGTAACTCGCTCGGGGATTTCCTAAAACAGCCAAATGTTTGCCATTCACGAATAACGTCGTCCCGTGCAGAGTTCACGCGGCACAGAGCACCTTACAACCCCTCCGTTGTCTGACTAGATACAATTCCATCGCATGGTACCCAAACAGCTTAATTCAAAAGTTAGGCTAAGCTATAGTTAGTGTTAGAGCCAATTGAATGCCAAAGCCAATCTGTAGGAACAAACTCTTGGTGGAGCTCTTCAAATAAATAATTGATGGCTCTCGTTTAGTTGCGTTAAATTGTTCCCAGGATTATATAGAAATTAACAGCACGCACGCGATGTGTGCTTAGCCAAGTGTTTGACTTTTGTGCGTATATAAATTCCGAAATCAATGCGAGATTATAATGGTGTGCCATGCACCTTGACGGTACTTGACAGCACGCACAAACCGATCCGGCAAAGAGCGCTTAATTTCATGAGTGAATCATTGCAATGCGTAAATAGAAACCTATTTTGGATTGAAAGGTGTATTATAATACAATCTTTATTTACCTATATTGCAGGAAACTTTTTCACGGGAAAAACTCGTAAATATCTATTGGTTAGGTTTCAACCGAAAGCAATTTCTCGAGGGTTACGATTTAAACAAACACAAAAGTGGAATCACTTAAGGAACTTAGATTACGATAGAGACTTTCTCCTGGGACATTCGAATTTATTGAAAATATAAAAACGGCTTTTCGATGCAGCCCCATCAATTTGAGGCAAGACTTAGTTTTAACAAACACTTGCATATATCTATAGCTGACAGCTGGTCTGATCGCTGCCGACCAGGGGCTGGGATTCGAATAACCCTTGGCTGGCTGGGCTGGACTATAGATTCCATTGGTTTAATGTAGTCGCCGTATTTTGACTTGTGCAAGCAAAACTCTTTGAACGATATTGTTTTAGTACAACCCAGAGTAAGGGCTGGGACAGCGATCAAAATTAGTCGCTAAAAACTCAATTTTTTTGTCCAATTTTTAACTCCACCACAGAGGAAGAAAGTTAACCTCTATTTACTACTCATAATACCCATTCAGTGGGATGCGTAACAGCTCACGGAGGAGGCTTAGTTATCAACGGAAATAATAAAAAAATTGTAAAATAAAAATATGAGCACAGCTTTTACAATGCTGGTGTGGTTGAATGTTGTAGGAACAGGGTAGACATTGAACGGGTCAACCGGGTAACGCCCAGTGTTGTAACTCTTACCACACATCAAGCGGCTATGATACCTCTGCGTACTAGCCGTCGGGCACTGGCCCTTTTCTTACATTGGACTTCGTTTTCTGAAGTCATAAGTGCGAGTTTGTGCGAGCAAGAAGGAAAAGCAACACTTTTATAATTGTCCAAAGCTACTAGCTGTTCGCTTTGGACAATTAACCTCAGAAGGAGTTTATATGCAGCTTAGGAATTCTCATATTAAAAGCAATTAACGGTGCTGTAAAAATTAAGGACGACAACACGCTATATATGAGCTGCCTCGACTTATTTAGGGCTAAGGTCAGTAAGGAACTACTTATCAAGGTACAGGAACAGAGATGGTGGCGGATGAACCCCTGTGAAGTTGAACGGCAGTTCTCTTATCCCCAAAATGATTTACTGCCCCTCCCAATTTCGGCTATTGTGCCGCAGGGTAACTTCCCGGTGACGTAAAAGTAGACATTGAGGCGGGAGCAAGTGCCCTCGGATAATAACAATATAAGCCCTTAATTTCCAACACGACCCGGACGTTTAAGGATCACGATTTGAGAGTTTCCTGGAGAGCACATGGACCGCAAGAACACTTTACATACCAGGTGCAACTGAAAAGCTAGTGTATGTCCTGCAGCAGCATAAAACGAACGTGAGTGCAATCCAGGAGATGTGATACATAGGCTGAGGTATGATAATAGAAAAGACCTAGCCCATAATTACAGCTGCCAAAAAAGACTGCTCATTTTAGGATGCCCAACTAACATTAAAGCTCTTATAAGACTCTACATTTTACAAGAGCTATATAAGATTTATGTCCAAGAGTGAAGCTCTGAAAATTTCACTCTTTTAGAGTGTTATTAGGGTCTTATTGGAGCTTAACAAGCGTTAAATAGTCTACTTATAAGAGTTATTAAACTCTGATGATAAAACTATTACTCTTCTTGTAAGAGCTGTATTCTTATTGGTATCTCTGACAAAAAGGGAGAAAGATATAGAGGTGCAAGAGCAATTTTTGTATATTTTCATAAGAACATAAAAACGAAAAGAGAACAAGACACTTAACAAGTGCGAAAGTGCAACAGTGCGTATGCAAAAGCGTCAGTCCGTCTACGACGGCTTGCAAAATACTTGACCCTACCAAAAAGAAACCTGTTGAATGCTTAACGCTAGGTGGTTGCATACTTTTTTGACTAAAACCCCGTCATTTTAACAAAGAAAATCACTTGTTTTTAAGCCACGCCCCCAAAAGTGGGCGGAGAATATATACAAAAAATATAGATAATGCTTACATCTAGAACTTATGTTATATAATTTTTTATGCAAATTTATTATTATTATTTAAAATTGCTTAAAAAGTGGGCGTGGTCAATGTTAACGCCAGACTTTTTCTGCTGCCTCAAAGATAATTACAAAGCAGTGTCACATACTAAAAATCAGTGTGCTAGCACCATTTGAACATGGCTAAAGTGTGAAAAAAGTATTTTTTACAATTGGAGATAGTTGCACATACAGTGCTGTAGTGGGCGTGTCTGTGGGCGGATTCAACTAATTTTCAAACTTGATCTGGCCCAATAGACTTCCAGTCCACTTACAAACACTTACAAATTTTCAGCTCTCTGGCTTAAAATTTAAGGCCTAAAGTTGTTTACATACCATGGACATCTCCAAAAGATCTTTGTGGTCTACGGTGATTATTTCACTGCGCTACAAACTATACAGCAAACTTAATATACCCTGGGTCGGGTATAAAAACAAGTGGGTAAGCGCAAAAGTTCGTCTGAAATGAACTTCTAAATACCCGCCGCTAGTCATACCATGTAACACTAAATTTAAAAGTTTTTTTGGTCCGAACTCATATGCTGTATGTCAAATATTTGTATTGGCCACGCCCCCAAAAATGGGTTTGCGCTAAAAATTAAAGTCATTAATTCTAATCCGGATAAAATCATGAGAGAATCCGTTAAAAGCGAGAACTATTGCTTAAAAAAACAGTATTTTCCTAAAAACCGACCCCTAAAAGTGGGCGGAGCTCAATAGAAAGAATTTTCTGAGAAATTTTTCTGGCATCCAGCACAGGAGAATGTTGAACTGCTCTGACATCTCCTTAAGAGACGAACGGCAGTCTAAGGCTACTTTAGAGTTTATAGAAACTAGTTCCAGGCACTTGATGTCCGCCTGGTTGTCCGAAAATACACGTATATCCTTGGCGGATATAACGTTATTCTTAAGCCAGGACAAGGCTTCCTTATTCGCCATTATTTAATCTTGGAAAACACTATAATGATCCGGAAGAAGGAAAGAGAGACTCAGATTCAGTCTTTCTGAGAATACACCCCCACCTACCCCATCATTTGTCTTGATCCATCAGTGTAGAAGTGAATCGATTCACATTCCAGAGCCACACTGTCATCCCAAGAAGACCTTGGGTGGATAGTTTTCTGGAAGTTCTTGTTAAATTGTAACTGGGGTATAGTGAAGTCTATGTTTCTAAAAGGATATCTGAATGTGTTCAGAATAGCGGGGTGACCTTTCACACTATGGGTCCACTCATAGGTTGCTTTGAGGCGAGTAGCTGTGATAGCAGCTGTGAAAATATCAAGGGGAATCAGATGGAACAGGGTGTCCAATGCTGCTGAAGCAGTGGTACGAAGCGCTCCCCTTATACGTAAGCAGGCTGACCTTTGGACCTTGCTTAGCTTGTTGCGTTTTACCGCTTTATTCAGAGCGTTCCACCAGACAGCCGTTCCATACGTCAGTATCGGTCTGATGGCCGATATAGATAGTGGGTGGTTCGGGGTTAAAGTTCCCACTTGTTGCCGGTGACTTTTTTGCAGGAAAAGAGTGCTATCGTAGCTTTCCGGACCCTTTCCTGTATATTGGATTTCCAGCTGAGCTTTCTATCGAGGATGAGAGCCAGATATTTATCTTTTTCGGAGAAATTTAGGCAAGTGCCTTTGATTGTGGGATTTCGTATTTCCTGGTGAAGAGGACAAGTTGAATTTTGTGGGGGTTGACACCTAGTCAACAACTGTCAGTCCATCTTTTTAGCTTGTTTAGAGCGTGCCTCCCCGAAACGGCAATGTCAACGTCATCTGCATAAGCGATCACTCTGCAACCCTCTCCTTCCAGGATAACTATCTAGATAGCTAGATTCCAAAGGAGTGCGGGGATAGGACTCCAACTTGCGGGATTCCTCTGCTGACAGATCTTCTGGAAGTGGTCTCACCTATAGCTTTGAGTTAATAATCCTACTCGTTAAAAGTTGATTTATTAACTCACTTAGTGTGCCATCAACCTTCAGAGCCGACAGTGCAGCCAAGATCGCAGATGTGTTGACATTGTTTAAGGCGGCTTCTATATCGAGGAAGGCTACCATTGTGTAGGTACTCCTTATGGTGAAGCGTAAAATAATATTCAATGGAACGTACTAGCGTGCAAAGCTGTTTCCACAGATCTGCCCTTATAGTATGCGTGCTGAGCTATAGACATCAGCCTTTTGTCAATATTAGAACATAGGTGGATATCAATCAATCTTTCTAGATTTTTTAAGAGAAATGATGATATATTAATGGGTCTGAGATCCTTTGGAGAAACATGGGAATATTTGCCGGCTCGGCTCAGGGTATAAACACCACTTTCACTTCTGTCCATAACAGAGGAATGTGGACCAGCTCTACGAAATTTCTCAGAACTATCTCCAGTGCAGGGATTTTCTAATTTTGAACAAACAAAAAACACAGCTGAAAAGCTCATAGAAATGAAAATACATCTGTCTGTCAAGATTTAACACATTTAATTTTGACAGTTAAATAATGTGAAACAAATGTTTGAAATTTTTGCTGGGTGCTGCGTACCACTCACCTTAAATGCTTTGCTAAATTTTAGCTTGGCTAAATTTTGGAGAGAATTTTGTGTGAGAGCTAAATTTCAGCGCGAGTGGCGTACTTTGCTCAAGCCTTCAAAAAAGCCGACGGGCCGCTTCGTGTTTGACTTAATACTTAACGGTTTTTTTTTAATTACTTTTCATATAATGATACACACAACAACAAGTAATAGAAATATATTTTTGCGGAATAAAGTTACATTTAACACATTATAAAATTGAGTATTCTAAACACATTCTAAAATAACCGTTCATTCTTCACATAAACGTTTACCTATAATCATTGGTTACATAAGATGAATAAAGCATTTTTATCTTCTTCAGCCCGACATTCCTTCGTTTGTGGAACACTTTTTGCATAGTCAACTTGGGGATTAGTTAGCCTCAATGCACCAGACTAGAAAATTGTTAGCAATTTTCAAATTTAGCTTCAATTACTTTACACAAAGTGTATAGGATGAATGATTGCAATTGTTACATAATGAACGAGGGCATTGAACACTAGAATTCTCTGGTTGCAATTCAAGGTGTGCAAAGCAATTTGTACCTCTATTCAACCTAGAGCGCATAATTTTAACTCAAGACTAATTTTTCTACCAGCTGAAATCAGTGACATTCGTTGGTGAATGCAGTTTAAAATAATGTTTATTACGGACACAGTTTCTTATATAAGGAAACTAGTTTTTCTTTTGTCATATTTGTCATAGGAAAATGAGGATTATTCCACGAATCTTGAGAAATTGCCTTCTTCATCGTTCTTATGACGAAGTAGGCCTCTTCATTGTCACATTTTTTCAGTAAAATATGCACTAACAACGAAACACTTCAAAAAGTGTATAGGTAGGTATAGGAGAAAGTGTTGTACGCTTTCTTCCTCTTCCTCATCTAGGCAGCTTCTACAAAAGTCGTTTGAGAATAGACCCAGTCTTTTTGCGTGAAGACCTAATAGGCAGTGTCCGGTGATAATTCCCACTGCAGTGTTAATTTTGGATCTCTTTAAGGAGATCAAGCTATCTGATCTTTTTGGATCGAGGCGAGGCCAGATTTGCTTGGAGGTTAAACAAGCGGTGCCTCTCCTCCATCTGGCGTTAGTTTGTTGTATGCTGTGATTTTTTAGCTGTAATTTGAAGGTAGCTAGGAGAGTACCTATATTACAGGAGATTTAATATTCTGGCAGTCTAGTGGCGTTCTTAGCAAGTTTATCAGCCTCACAGTTTCCCATGATGTCTCTATGACCTGGCACCCAGCAGAGGCGGATGTGAAACTGTTCGGACATATCATCAATAGATGTGCGACAGTTAATAACTAATTTAGAGCTTATAGAGATTGATGTCAGGGATTTGATGGCGAGGGTAGGCGAAGGGATTTATTTAAGTTATGGCACTCAGAGAATACTCCACTTCTGAAGTATAATCCAGGTTCGTGGAGGTGAGATGCTGTTCGTTTAGAATATTGGCATGTCCGTAAACGTAATCACGCCATTGGGAGTATGCTTTATGTCGAATTGCGCAGTTGGTAGCTGTTTGCTTACCAAAGATGTCTAAAGGGGTAAGGTTCAATAGGGGTTGTTTTCAGGGCACCACTAATACAGATACATGCTTCCCTTTGTACCTTTCTTAAAACGTTGAGATGTATGCCGACGTTGAGTATGGGCCACCATACTGCTACGCCGTCTAGAAGTATTGGTCTAGTCACAGCTGTGAAGAGCCAATGCGTCATGTGAGCCTCCCATTTGCGCCCAATGGCTCTTTTGCTCATATAAAGGGCCGTGATTGCTTTCCTTGCTCTTTCAGCTGTATTGAGCTGCCAGCTTAGTTTACTGTCCAAAATAAGGCCAAGGTACTTCGCCTTATTTGAAAACGGTAGGCTGGTGCCATTTAAGGTGCGATGGACAATGCGGGGGATTTTATATTTCTTAGTGAAAAGGACGATTTCGGTCTTTTGTGCATTAACCTCCATTTGTGGAGGAGAGTGAGGGCATGTTGCATCAAGTCTCTCAGTACTTGGGGATATTTCCCTGAGAAGGCAATGGCTACATCATCCGTGTAGGCATTCGTTTTGCACCCCGCTCTTTCTAGTAGCAGATAAGTAGCAGCTTATTCACCGCTACGTTCCAGAGAAGGGGGGTAATACTCCTCCTTGAGGTGTTCCTCTTCTGGTCGAGCTTTTCAAGTAAGCTAGACCTAAAGTGGCATTAATTACTCTACTAGCAAGTAGTTGTTTTATTGGTGCTACTAGTCCCGCCTCTATGTTTAACTCTTCCAGTGCTTGTGTAATTGCGCGAGGATGGATGTAGTTGAAAGTGCCTGCTATGTCTACAGAAAAGCAACCATCGTATATTCTTTTTGGCTGAATGATTTCTCAATGAATCGCACTCATGTGTGTGGAGAGCCGTTTCCACGGATCTTTCTTTGCTGTACGCATGTTGAGATAGAGAAAGCTTAGACGGGTCTATAGTTGATCTTAAATGTAGATCAATGAGCCTTTCTAATGTTTTAAGTATAAATGATGATAAGCTGTTAGGTCTTAGATCATTGGGATAAACGTGGGAAGTATTTCTCGCCTTGGGGATAAAGACCACTTTGATTTGCTTCCATCTGGTGGGGATGTGGCACAGAGAAAAACAGCCTTTAAAAATGGTCTCCAGACAGGGGGTAATCAAGTCGGACGTTTGTTGAAGCTCGGCTGGTATTATGCCGTCAAGTCCTGGTGACTTGTAGGGACTGAAGCTGCTTATAGCCCACATGATTTTATGACGCGTTATCTCGGATTACTAATAGGCGTAGCCCTTGCTTGGCTTGGGCTAGGGCAGGTGTGTCGGTATAGGTGTCAAAATTAAAGAAAATAAGCTTAACATCGATAGCAAATAGGTATGGCTTTTTTATTCACTTAATGTAAAGATAAAATTAAGTAAAGATGGCTGCATTTAAGTGTGTTGGGTCAAAAATTAATAACTTTTGTTGTTCAAAAATTAACTTTTGCAAACGCCTAATTCAAAAAACCATAATGAATCGCTATAATGCATCTCTTCACTTTTTCCGTCAATCATTTAACTGTCAAACTATAATTGAAAGGATCAAAGCTTGAAATCTCGTCAAATATTTCCACAGCTGAATAAAAAAATTAAAAGCTCTTCCATATGCAGATAGCGGCGTGGTACGACACCAGATCGCAGCATCATCAATTAAAAAATTTTCTATATCTTGAAGAGCATTACTTTTTTTCTTAATTGGCAACGCTAAACCTATGCATCAACTGCACCGCAATCATTGTAAAAAAAAGCACCAAAAACAACAAAGTCCTGCGCCTGCCCTGTCACACCATTAAAAATACACGTCAGATTTCCATTCACATCATCTCACTCATCCTGCACAGCCTACCATGATCCCGTACGTAATAGAAAACCCCCGCCATTTCGACCAACAAATTGGAAAATTCATTAAAAAAGGATTTGGTGAACTCTATTTTAAAATCCAAACCCTGCTCGGTCCCACAAGTTCCAATGTCAGTTTGTCCAGTTCAGCATAATATGTATATCTCAACCAAGCTGACCGGTTTTGTGCTCTGAAACACAACTGTGGACTACCGTCAATAAGCGCCCACAGTCGATACATACATACATGTACAGGATACCTATATAGGTGTATTGAAACTTCTATGGAAACACACTCCAGCAGGACGACGTCTAATGAAATATTGAAAATTAAATGCGGCTATTGTTTGTTGTTGAGCCGATATCGGTTGGCCGGTCACAATCCGTTTATTTCGCCATGGAATTCCATAGTTTTGGATCATAAATGGTCAGGTAATCCAAATATAAGTAGGTCCATCGCGTTTTATTATGTACATTGTGGGTTCCTCTTCCCAGCCTCACTTTTGTCTGATCGAAGATTAAAAATTTCAATTTAGGCAGAAGAGGGGGGGGGGGGGGGGGAGAGGTGTTCTAATAAGCTTAAGTAAATCTCTTATCAGTACTTAGTTGTCGGACAGAAAGGCTCTGTAACGTAATGTTGTATGCGGTTTAGTTCATTCACAAATCAAATATCAAGCAACTTTTGAGAGAACTTTTAAGTTTTTTATTTTTCATTTCAATATTTTTATACCCCATCCCACAGGATAGGAGGTATATTAAGTTTGATTCATAGTTTGTAACATAGAGAAATAATCACCGTAGACCCCCAAGACCTTAAGGGCTTATGATCGAGACCGAATTGTTTGTCGAATGAGCCATGTCCGTCCGTCCGTGTGTCGGTAGTTCTTAGGCCTTAAATTTTGAGCTAGGAACTTGAAACTTAATATCTCTTCTTTTTATGTCCCGAAGCAGTACAAGTGTAAACATTTTCAAAATCCGCTCTACTTAATAGCATGAAAATTCAAGGTTGTTGTAGGAAGCTGAAATTTGGTTCGCGTTATCCTCGTTTAAGTATATTGTGACTGGAATTTAAGAAAAAAGCGAAAACCGCCCCCTTGTAGGCGTGGTCATATTTAATACACATTCTAATGAACGGCTTTTATTTGATATATTTACTTAAAATTCAAAAAACTTGGACCATAAAATCTTCAGATATGTACGTAAGCTATCAACTCAAATGAATAATTTTTTGCCACGCCCACTTTTGGGGGCGTTTTTAAGTATAAACCAAATTTTTAATGTGAAAATGCAATCAACACGTGTATACCACTTCTGATAAAAAAACGATGTAATTGAAAAGGGGTGGATGCCACGCCCTTTTCAAAGGGAGAAGATTCTTTAAAGGAGAAATTCGAATTACAGTTGAAGTTAATAGAAACTGAAATTTAACAACCAGGATTTATGACACAATTCGGATCTTGAAGCTGGTCAATTGGGTATCCAACGATTCGCCTAAGCGAACCCTCCCACTAGTTTCAGGTACTTAACTTTTGATAACAGGGTTGTGGGTAGGTAGGTACTTTGCGATTAAAGGGAGTCCTTTTTTGTATATAAAAGAAAAAAACCCTATTACAACAACTCTCTTTTAGTAGGGTTTTACATTTTACTATTTTTGGATTGTTGTTGCGCATTTTAAAAGATTGTATGTAACTTAAAATATAATTTTAATTTATTTGAAATTTGTAAAAATTATATATAATAAAATACTATTTTTACTATATATATTTTAATTAAAAAATATATTATAGTATAGAGTTTTATTATTTATATATTATGATATATGTAATAATATTTTATAACATAGTATAGTTTAGTTTATATAATAAAAATGATTATAAAATATGAATATTTTAATGTCTATATAGACCAAAATAATTATTTTCACACAATTAAAACCTCTTAGCACATATAAATAAGTTCTTTCTTATTTTCCAGAAAAAAACTTAGACGGTGAGATTTCCAAGGTAAGTGTTCATGATTGGTTGATCATTAATTTTTTTAATCGAGCTGAATTATAATTTTTCGTCATGTAATTTTTTAATGTATTTTTTTGGTTCTTATTCAATATGTTTGTAAGACCTTCTCCCAAAAATTTGGTGCGTTTATACACTTTATATAAACGAAATTTAAAGTGGAGTCAAGTTTACCATATGTGGTAAAATTAATATCTAATTCTTTATTAAATTAGGCTTAAAAGCCCAAGTTTTTCGGAAAAATGACTTTGTTCACACCCCATTGCATAGAAAAGGAGATTTACTAAGTTTGGTTCATAGTTTGAAACAAAGAGAAAAAATCACGGCTGAATCACACTGGGCACGAATCCGCGATTAACAAAAATCTTTATTAAATCCTCTATAAATCACACTATTCACCATATAAGTTTATAGCCTCTTGATCGGCACACACCTTTAAAACAGTTTGAGGATCGAACAAGGAAACTCAAACTGTCCATGTATGACAAAACTGTCACAATATCTTTTTTCGCTCCGTAGAAACGACATCACCACTCTCTTTTGAGAGCGCCAATAACCCAATGACCCTTTAAATCAATGCCACTCCCGCTAGGGGAGGTTTCAATTTTTACATTGTGTATCTTACAATGAATGATAAATAGAAGATAAATATCAAATTTCAGGTTTTTAAGGCGTCTTACAGCTTTAAAAGCTCTGGAGGTTGTTGCACATTTACAGCGATTGGGGGCGTGTCGGTGAGTGGATTTTAAAAATTTTACCACCTGTACTACCTTGGATAACAAGAAAAATATGCACAAAATTTCAGCTTCCTATAGCTTAAAACTTAAGGTCTGAAAACGTGTGACATGCATTCAGACGGACGGACGGATGGACATGGCTTTTTCGATTCAGAATGCGGTCCAGATCATAATGCCTTACGGCCTTAGGAGTCTACCATTATTATTTAGCAGTATTACAAACTATGTGACAAACCTAATGTACTCCCATGGGATGGGTTAAAACAAAGGAACAAGAAACAGTGGACTTATGCAGGCAAAGGTACCCCATAAACGGCTTTAAGGTTTTGTCAGCTGGCGCGGCGTATGGGAACGGTTTTCTGGGATTCCTACGCTAGCGGTATACTTTTCTTTGATAAACTTTGAGCATCGAACACCAGACAGTAAGGAAGAGCGGTATTAGTAGACTGAAATAGACACAGACCGAACTTCTATTACTTTTTTACCTTGAAAGCTGTAACAGAAATTATACATACGTATGAAGTTTTTATTGAAAGTGTCTTGCGGCCTATATAAGAAGGTCATTCAATCAACAAAAACCATTTTTGAAGATTGTTTTTTCTTAGTTTTTCGAAGCATCTCTAGTGGGTCAGTTAATTTCGTTGTCGGTATTAGTTGATCCAAGCTCTGTGATACAAAAGTTTTACTTACTTAAGGTGGCACTACAGTCCGCGGTGGACCTGGGCCTCAGTCAACAAGCTTCGCCAGCCAGCTCTGTCTTAAGCTAGCCGTCTCCAGTTTCGCATGCGAAGTTGGCTGAGGTCCCCTTCCACTTGCGTGCGCCATCTGAGTGTCGGTGCTCCTCTACTGTGCCGTCCCTGAGGGGTGGATTCGAAGATTTTCCGTACCGGGGCGTTAGTGTTAATCCGCTCTAGATGACCCACCCTTCCTGTTTGACTCGGCCGGCTAGGTCGTTGTCGCTGTACTGCCCGTAAAGTTCGATGTTATATCTCCTCCTCCATTCTCCGTCTATGCAGACGGGACCGTAAATCGTCCGAAGATATTTCCTCTCGAAGCAGCCTTAAGTGTTTTCATCCGCCTTTGACAGGGTCCAAGCTTCTGCCCCGTAAAGCAGGACTGGGATGATGAGGGATACTTATCTTATACATGGATACTTTAGTTGCTCGAGAGAAGGATTTGCTACTCAGCGATTGGCAAGAGTTATCCTTCGTTTGATTTTAGCGCTGGTGTCATTGTCGGAATTGATAGCGGAACCCAGGTAGATCAAGTCCTTAACTACCTTAAAGTTATAGCTGTCGATGGTAATTTTTTGTCCCAGACGTCGGTGTTGGATGTCTTTTCTTGAAGATTATTTACTTGGTTTTTCCCTCGTTGACTGCTAAACTCATATTCGCCGCTTCCGTCTCAATACTCACGAAGGCTTCACTAACATCACGCTTTGTTCTTCCGATTATGTCAATGTCGTCTGCGTGTGCGAGTAGTTGAAGAGACTTTTGAAAGATTGTACCTCTGGTGTTGGCGCGGTAGTTCTGCACAATTATCTCAAGTGTGATGTTTAAGAAGTCGCATGTCAGCGCGTTGCCTTGTCTACGTCCTTTTTTGACATGAAAGGGGTCGGTGAGGTCTTTGCCGACCTTGACGGAACAGCGTGAATTTTCCATCGTCATCCTGCACAGACTGACGAGTTTGGCAGGCCAAAACTTTGCGCTATATAGCTCATCCCTATAGATGCTGTCATATACGCGGCCTTGAAATCGATGAAAAGATGGTGTGTATCGATTTGAAATTCCTGGGTTTTCTCCAAGATCTGCCGCAATATGAATATTTGAGCGATGGTGGACTTTCCTGGCCTAAAGCCACACTGATATGGGCCTATCAGATTATTGACACACAGCTTCAGGCGTTCACAGTACAGCAGAAAAGATGTTGTATGCGATCTTAAGAAGACTGATGCCTCTGTAGTTGGCACAACTCAGAAAGTCTCCTTCCTTCAGGATCGGCAAACAATGCTGAGGTTCCCTTCGTCGGGCATGCTTTCATCCGACCATATCTTGCAGATGAGCTGTTGCATGCTCCTAACCAGCTCATCGCCAGCGGATTTAAAAAGTTCGGCAGCTAGGTCGTCTGCTGCGGCTGCTGTGGGATCTTAGCTACTTTCACCTCCTCCAGGTCTGGTGGCCAGTACGTTCGTATGCTTCTTCTCGGTAACGTCTTCGCCCGGGTTGAGTGGTTCATTCTGCCTGACAGCGGTATTTCGTTCGTCTTCGCCGTTACATACAGTCTGCAGAAGTGGGCTTTCCAAATCCTCAGCACCGACTGTGGTTCTACAACGATGTTCCCTCGATGGTCCTTACAGGAACTTTATACCATTGTCAGGACCTTTTAATAGTCTGGTAAAACTTTCTTACCTCAACCCTGTTGTAACATTTCTCTATCTCTTCAACGGCGCACTTCTTGTGCTCTCTCCTTTTCCTTCGAAGCCGGTGTTCCTCTGTCCTCCTCTGCTCGTAGGCTCGCGAGCAACTCCAGTCCTTCTGTGCAGTGCCTCTTTGTATGCTTTTAAACTCTTACTAAAAGTTTAATTAACTGAACTAACGTATTTATATTTGCTTATATTCTTTGAAAAAAAAAATGAGAAATTGTATTTACGACCGCTGAAACATCAGCAGCCACTGGTACGAAATTTTTTTTCTCCACTGATCCAAATTGGTTCATTCCATATAGTCAGCAGCTGACAAAGACAGAGCTGGTATGAGCTTTTGTGCATAGTTTTTAAATAATTCTAGCTAGAAGATATGTTTTCAATTTTCTTGGTACATATATTTATTAGCCTTTCAAAAAATATAGACAAATAAGTCAACTAGCGCCACCTGACCATTAGGCAAGCAATAAGATTTTTATTAGTAAAAAACAAAAAATATGAATAAACAAACACTAGAATGCCAACAAGTTCATTTTACTCTTTACTACATTGAAAAAGAAAAATCTTAGCCAGGAACTCAAAAAAGACAAAAAAAAAAAATGTTAAACATTATAATCATTTTCTCCCCGGGCTTCGCCGAATAAAACTCCATTTCACTTTTAATAAACACAAACTGAGTTACTTCATTAATCAAACACAACTTATTTAGTTTAATCAACAATATACTGTGTTGGCCAAAAGGAGAAGGAAACTTTTATGTCAAAAATTTCATGTCTTCACCTTTTTTTTATCCTTAAATTACTTTTAAACGATTTTTGAAGCAAACTTCGGGTCATTGCCCTGTTCAAATGCTGATTTCAGAGGCAATAAGTTCTCTGCGTCGTGGATATGTCAGTCTTTTGTCAAAAGTCCATTGATTTGATTTTCTCCTGAACGCAAATAGCCCCGCTTTCCCCTACTGTGACGATTTACTAGACGAATTTCTGTAAACCCGACCCTATTTACCCTGTTTTTTTTAAAGCCACCTGAAGTGGGCGTAGCTCAATACTTATGGTGTTACAAACTTAGCAAATAGTTACATTTGTCATACAACTTTTTTTCTATTTAAAATGAATTTTTCAAGAAATTAGTTTTCAAAAGATGAAATAATGTTAAGAGTACGGTTAAAGGACGGTCTAATTTTCGCATTATTGAAGGCTTCCGGCCACTTTTGATCTGCATCAAAATTTGAGTTCCGACGCCTTGTCAAACTTGACCAAATAGCATTTTGAAATAACATATAAATCAGGGGTTGCCTTACCTTGAAGCCAATAGTAGGCGTGACCGTTAGCAGATTTAACCAATTTTCACACTTTGTCTGTTATAGCTTCTGTAGATTGATTTTGATGGACGGACATGGCTTAATCAACTTACTTGGCGGTCTCGATCATGTCTCTAAAAAGCTTAGGGGTGTACTGTGATTATTTCACTGTGTTCCCCTTTTATATATATTTTCTTTAACGGAGGTTTTTTACGAAGTTTCGATACTGTCGAGTATCTGGACCAACACATTTCTTGTGTCTGACAACTTTATAACAAATACACTCCCCCAATATGGCTTTCTACAAAAAAATTTCAAATCTACCTATAGCTTACCAGCCTGTCCTGAAAAACTTCTCAAAGTGCCGTTCGGATTCGGCAAAAAATTGTAGGTCCCCTTGTATGTAAAAGAAATTAACACACCAGCATACATTGTTGAGAAGTCGGCCCTGGTTCACCTCGAGCTGTTGCGCCACTCTATTTATATTCTATAGCTTACCAGCTAGCAAATAATTGCCATTAAATACTTGAATGATAAATACACAAGTTTTAAATTCTAGAGACAGGACAAAGCAGCCATTTCAAGGCAAAGCAGTCAAAAAGGCCAAAATTAATAAATTGTTTTTAAAAATAAAAAATAAATAGAGTGGCGCAACAGCTCGAGGTGAACCAGGGCCAACTTCTCAACAATGTATGCTGGTGTGTTAATTTCTTTTACATACAAGGGGACCGTAGGGCTTGTCAGACCCTCGCGGAGGTGGGGTCCGTGAAAAAGAACAAGTCTTTTTTTTTCAGATGACGATGGCAGGATTCGAACCCAGACCTCCGGCGTAATAAGTACACACACTAACCACTACGCCACGGCACCCCACAATTTGTGTTGCAAACACAATAATTTTTAATAAACTTCCACTTTCATGTTGTGCCTAAGAACAATAAATGTTTAAATTAAAGGCTGATTAAATAACTCCATATCCCCATTACAATGTTGGTTTTAATTGAACATTTGTAACTGTTTTAAAGCAGCACTCTATATTATAATTTTTTTTGTATGTGATACACCACAGGGTGGGATTTATTTTGAGACACAAATAAAAACGAACACAACTCCAACTAATTAAAATTGCATTTTATTTGCCTTTTATAAACGCTTTGATAAAGTGATTAAAATTGTTTAATTGGCTTAAAAAATACAATTTAAGTGTGAAAATTAACAGGTTTACTCGAGTAAAATAAAAAAAAAATCAATTATTTTAATTTTAAAAACGGTTATTTAGTTTTTTTTTCAGACAACTACTCGATTTCTTCATACGACGTGTATGCATTTTTTTTAAATGCTTCATAGTTTCTCCTGATTTATTATTGTGCTTCTAAGGGCAAATAAGTCAAAATTAAAATAATGACTTAGTTAACTTTAGGTAAAGTAGCACTCGCTTCAGTCCGGGGAAGACCAAAGGCCCCTAACCAACATACTTCTCCAGCCAGCTCTGTCTCTTGCTTACTGTGATTGCTTTCCACTTGCTGTAAAACTTTCCAAATCGGAGCGTTGGTGTTTATTCGCTCTAGTTGAACGAACCAGTCCTCGCAGCTGTTTTATTCTGACTCTTCAGACTAGTAAATTTTGCCGTACCTCCTCTACGTCCATGTAGATAGGCGACCAAAATTCATCTTAAGAATTTTCGTATGGAAGCAGTCTAAGCGTCCTCATCAGTGTCCTAAGCGTCTTCATCAGCGTCCTCAAGCGCCAACATCGTAGATCAAGACTGAGATGATGATGATGGTCGCTGCAATATGCACGCGTGAAAATAGTTATACCGACTTTTAAAAGAACGTGTTGGTCCCTCTCGTATTGGCTCGAAAGTTCTGCACAAATATTTAAAGTATGATGCGCAAGAACCCACATGACAGCGGCTTTTTCAAGTCATTTTTTGACACAAAAATAATATCGGTAAGGCATACCAATAACAGGCACAATTTTTAAGTGTTCAATATTCTAATTCTCTTGTAGATATTCAGATGTATGCAAGGAAACCAAAAGTTATAGCAAACCGACACACAAGACACAAAGCTGCGTTAAGGCTGCTCAGCAAAAGGATTCGTTCCCTAGACATGAGTCAAAGAAAAGATTGAAGACACGTTTTGAAAACATATCCATTGGGAAGATGGTCTATATATTGTAAAGAGCTACATTGTCTAAGACAGGCAGCCTTAGCCGGTCGATAGAGAAAACTATCGAGTTCCATAGGTTCGTCTTCATCTCTGAGTGCACTTTGCATGACCAGGACCACTTATCGCTTAGTCCTGGTGGTTCAAATCCAATCATGTGTCAAACACGACTAGACACTGTGCAGGAGTAAAATGATTAACCCCCGAGGGATATTCATTAATTAAGGTTTTAATAAATTTTAATTAGACGGCACATGGCTACCGCAGCACACGCCTTTACACCTTTCCCCGTTCATTGAACGGCTGGTTCTGCATGTGCAATAAAGCTTCCAGCTCGTTTATCGTGAATTGCTCTTTTTTAATTATTGCAATTGTGTTATCAATGATTGAATATACGAGGTAAGTGCAAGAACGTGAGCTTTCCCACGATCGAATATTATTCACACTCAAGCAAATTAATGTCAATTAGTGACAACGAGTGGGCACGGTCACATGCAGATTTATCACAAACGATTTCACATAAATTTGCGTTAACATAGCCGAGCATTAAAATTATTAATGCAAGGATACTATGCATGACATGACGATGGGTTGCTTTAATTTTGTTCTCAATATTCTTCGGTGCGACGAAAAACCCATACAAATAGTATTAAAATAAAAATTTAATCACCATTACGCGTGTAAGACCTTGCCTTGAGCTAAGTTTTATTTTACGTTTATTTTGCAATAAAAACCACTCTATACTTAAGTAGATTAAAAACCAAAAAATCTATGAAAATCCGTGCTATTAACATGCAAACAACGCAACGCAACGTTGGTTGGTATTGCTAACCCTTTTTTTCGTGTACATATAGTTTGGGCCCTTAGAGAGTGTATTTTCAATCTGGTTACGAGCTTGAATTGCAATGTTTATTACTTTGGCACACAATTACCCTATAACTCATGCATTCCGTTTGAAGTTCAGCCCCTCGGCACGGGACATTTATTTCAATTGCTATTGCCACACACACCACCTGTATATAGTAAGACGCATGCTGACCCATTTGCAATTTAATTGCTAATTTATTCCTCACCACTCAGTAATTTTCAAAATAAATAATTGAAAAACTATTCATAATAATCAAATTCGAAAATACCTTTCAGCCTATTTGATACCCCCCATAACAAGTAACGAGACTTTGAAGGGCTACAAAATATCTTATTGCCTTTGGAGGCTTTCCAAAATTGGTTTGCAAAATGTGTATGTCAGTTTAGGCACGGAACCAGATAGCAACTATTAAGCTGATTCTGAAATCCGAAATTTAATCATCTCTTTGACGTATAAGTCAGAAAGCTTACATTTGTGGTTGGCTCATTGTGCATGTATGACACGAGTAAGAGAGTAACATAAATATTAATCATTATTGCTCGTTAACCTATTTGAAATTATTGCAAGCCACTGGGGATGCTACAAAAGTCGAACTCATTAGGTGTAAGATTAAGTGCTTAACAAGACGGGATGCTCTATGTGTAATGTAAGCTAAAAGTCATCTGGCTGACCCCCTGATCTGCGTCATTTATCGTGGGTTTTGAATGTCGTCTTAATCTCGAAACTATGCGAAGAAGCATACTTAAACGAAAGTTGTAAAATGTACGAATTAAGAAATGTCTTCGATAAAAAGACTAGTGCATGAGGTCAAACGATTACGTGTAGATAATATAAACTTGGATAGCTTACTTTCCAAAAATTTGATTTATTTAAGGTCGACAATCATAGAAATTAGGAAGTATAAGATAGAGTTTTTTGCAGCATCTGCATTAGATCAGAACTGAGCTGTGTGCTACAGCAAGTTCAGCAATGAACAAGGTATGCTAATGTGGATGGGGCGAACTCATCAAATTAAATTGTGTTTTTTTCGCAGTAAAGTTTTATGTCATTAGTCCTACTCAGGAGTTTGCCAAGAAAATCTCGTGGGCCATTGGAGCGTTTATTATTCTCCAAGCTATGAAACCGGAACAAACATTTCCATGCTGTAAAAAAAACACATATACGGAACTCATATCCCAGATGAGACATCTATTCATGAAATCGGCAAAAACCATGAAGCTAATGTGGACTCCTGGACATGTTATAAAAAAAAGAAAGCCGGTACTATATCAAACTTAGCTCATAGAGGCCCTGTTTCAACCTTCCACACATTTACTAAAAAAGATCTGCTCAAATGCTTAAAAACAGCTACAACTAAAAAAACGCAAAACGACTGGAACTTTTACTATCACTACTAGACAAAAGTAAACCCACCAAAACTGTCCAATATACCCAGCATTAGTATAAGAGCCTTCGACCAAAAAAGTCACCTCATTCCCTTACGAAATTTCCTCTATTTCCTCCATCATCAAATCTGTCTGTCTCGTTAACTGTCTTGCAAGAAATAATTATCTAATGTCATTTCACAAACAATCAGCTTTAAATAAATGACGTTTGGTTTTACCACTTTTTAACACTTTTACCACCCATCGCACCCCTTCCGTCTACTGAATACGTGGCAGACAACCCAATTATTATTAGCTCACGTTAAGCCTATAAAATGACACTTACAATTTTCTTAAAGAATGAAGTGACTTTTTTGGTCGCTGGCTCCAAACACAAAATTTCAAATTATGTGCGACTGCGCGATAGACAAACGTCAACAACTCGCCAGCGTCTGCTCAGCAAAAAAAGCCCCCCTCTCTGTTGTTCCACTACCCTAGATTTAAAGGAGATATTTGTAAATTGCACTGTTACGTTGCTGTTATCCAATTATAAAGAAAATATCGAAAAGAAAGCAAGTGTGTGAAATATTTGAACACCCCAGCCTTACTTACATTGAAAGTCATCTAATTAGATTTATCTCAGAGCAAATTGTATTCAAAGCTGGGCTCGTTTATATTAATGTTATCATGTAATTTTAATAAAAGACAAAATTAATATAATAAGTAATACAAGTACAAGACAGTTAGTATTTACCATGCATTTACAAGGAATTAAATAAGCTTTCACTTGTTCAACGTTATTTTTTAATACAAGAAACAGTTATCAAGATAAACATAGTGAGCTGAAAAACATGCATGTTTGTCTTCACTACCGCTAGAGTTATTTAAACATAAACAAACATTAAACAAAACACTAAACATTTCTTTTAAACATAAAAAAATTCATGGGAGCTTTTGTTATAATATTTAATAAATTTTTTAGCGGTCCGTCTAAAAACGGAAAAAGGACCTCTTATAGTATCACTTCGTTGTCCGTCCTTGCGTCCGACCGTCCGCACCTGTAACTTCTGAACGTTGAGCCGTATAAAGATAAAATTGAGTACGCATTTAAAGCCCATGAAACATTTTTTTTTTAATCTTCATAATATGTTATTTTAATGTGATGCATACTTTTAAGATGCGTAGCACATCCCGAGCAGAAAAAATTTCAGGATAGAAAAGATAGAAGAGAAAAGGCTGTTTCTCGGTCCAACAAACAGCCCAACAAGCAAACGCTGATGAGCAAGTACGGAACATGAAAACTCTGCACAGAAACCCCACAGCTTACCCCCGCAAGTGTTATGCCCTTATGGAAAAAAGCAATATTATAACTAGCAGAGTATTTCATAAAAACATATTATAACATGCATCTAATTGTTGTGCATTCTAGTTACATATTGGATGAGACAAAGAACATATAAGGCCGACCCTAATCTGGATAACAGACGCCGACCAGAAAGCCGCCCATTTTGAGACAGACGCTCCTGGATTTTTTGTTTGTTGCTGGTTTTGGTCCGGCCTGGATATTTTCTATACCGGTGCTGGTGAGCTTTCCCGCCACCGGGGGAGACGCCCTATTGGGTTCCAACAACCTCAGACCGAATTTTTACAAAATATTGGAAAGTTTTTGAAAAATAAGGAATGAAAAATATGTGCCCATTTGCAACGTGCTTAAGGTCATAACTTTTCAATGACTTCATTAGAAAAGCTGATATTGAGCAAAAATACTGAGCAAACAACCGCTGCTTAAGCAAAGGTTTAAAATATATAGCAGCCGTAGTTTATAGTACAAAGGCTTACATCAAATTTGGTTCAACCGTTTCAAAGCTGCGGGTTTTACGTATTTTCAAAAAACAATTGGAGAAAAAAACTTTGTCCACACCACTAGCTCCGAGGCTATAAGGCTAAATGATGTAAAAAAATCACGCACATCAAAAATTGTTTGTAATTTTTTGGAAAAGTATATAAATTTTTGCATATTAAGCAGATTCTGAGATTTAGCCTGAAAGCAAGAAGCATTTCTTAATCGCTAGACCCGATTATAATGAAATTTGGTTTATATATAAAACGTGTAAAGGCATTTCTAAAACTTTTATAATCTTTTAATCGTAACATCTTGTAAATGGTTAATAAAAAATAAAATAAAATCAATGCAAATGGTTACATTTTTGAAAATTATCTGAGTTGTTTCCTTCTTATTAACTAAATTTTACGCAAGCATAAACCACTTGAATAGTCAGACAAAATATGTAAAAATTGTAAAATATGTAAAACAAATAACCCGTTTGTCATTTTTTCAGTATTTTTATTAAAAATAAAAAAAAAACTAAAAATTTGTTTGTCACCCTGTGTTTCGAAAAATTTGATTACCTTAACTTAAAATTCGTCTAAAATGAGGATAGAAATGTTAAAAGAAACATTATAAAAATACCTACCTTAAGATTAATGAAAGAAAATTTCTGTAAGAATTTTAAGCCCCTTTAGGATTTCCCCTTTATGGTGTTGTGCACTGCAATGTCAGCATTTATGATCATATGAATAGGTAAATCTTCTAAAAACTACATAAGCCTTTTTAAGTGGAACAAAATTTATCGGCACTAGACACATTTTTCCACATAAACGTGAAAAACTGGAAAAATTGCATGTTTCTTTCAATCGCCGCTCGAGCTCACGTCGAATTCTTGGACAATTTTTGTTAGGTCATCACCAGACTAAGCAAGTGTGTCAAGTTTCAAAAAAAACAAAAAATTTTAAGTAAAAATCTTATTTTTCACACATATTTTTGGCCACCCTCCTATTGTAATACCGGGCTTTTGCCAATTAATAACTATGTGCAGTTCCTATCCTAGCACAGATATTTAACCTTGCACCATTCGGTACCTACACATGAATAATGCCAAGTAAAAATGTCAGCATCATAATTTTTCATCATCATTTTCGAGGGACGATCTTTCTCGATCCTCCGCCACCAACTCAACAGACTCCGGCGCAATCCCCAGGCGGGACTCAGAGAGGTTCTTTACCTGATCCCACCACCCGGCCTACCATAGGGGGGCGACGCGCTCGCATCTCGGCTAGAATGACCTGTCTAGGAAGTCTGTCAGGGGGCATGCGAACAGCGTGTCCAAACCATCGAAGAATCGATCGCTCCACTCTGAGAAGTAGCTGCTCAACATTAAGATTCCTACGAATACTGACGTTTCTCACTCTGTCCCTTAGAGTAACAGCAGCAACGCACCTCAGGAATCTCATTTCGGCAGCTTGCACCCGCGATCTAATTCTTTGAGGGTCGGAACGAACACTGAATTAAAAACTGAGGTCTTTGATTTCACTCCAAGCTCAGCTTTCCTGGTGAGAAAAAATGTAAACATCTAAATTTTTATAATTTTGTGGGCAGTTTTTTTTACTTCGGGAAGTTTCCATTGAGTCAATTAGGATAACAACGGCTTATTTCTTCTGATAAAAACTCGTCGACCTCGATTCAAGTCGGAAAAACTTTGTTAGCCGTAGTGTCAAATATGTTCGGAGTAAAATTTAAATGAGTCTTGAAATACTGTTGTCGTCAGACCGGGTGCAGTAACAACCCGCAAACATAAAATTAAAGTAGATATTTACCTAAAACTTTTAAAAAAGGTATGTTTATGTTTTAGAAAAACAATAAAGCCCTTGAAATATCATCTATTTTTTATTTCAAACAATTCACAATTTCCCATCAAGCAGTCTTATCGAAGCCACTTGTTTAACTCGCATTTCCTCATCGGATCTCTTTTATTTCCCCTGGTAAAACAATAAATAATTTTTAATAAAATAGCAAGGCCTACACATATTAATAAATACAGAATTGGAGTTTCCCATTATGTTGATTGGGCCCCCGCTGACGTAACTTTACCCCACTGCGCACACGTATTCTGTGCCCGAAGAGCCACAATTTAAATAACAATATAATTAAATCACCGCACACCCTCCCTCACAAGCACACTTGGAAATTCGAAACATGTCCTGTGTGCCATCGATAATAATTTCGTAGCAATACGTGTCGCGGACACTGAAGTGAAAAGACACCACAATTACCATGATAATGTCCGGCCAGACGGGCTTCGATTTTATCTCGCTTGACATTGGCTTATTGTCTTCTGGGCATGGTGGCGATTGGTGAGTCGGTTAAAATTCATACGCGGTCTTGTAGACCGCAAAAAATGCCTAACGAGAGACGGGGCGACGAGTGTCAGCCATGAACTACATATTTCTTTTTGGTGGGATTTTGTTACCGGCTGGACCTTGACATTCGCACTCCAATAACTCGAGGCGATGTGTGGAATTGCTAATTCCAAAGACCACAATCAGTCTAACGAGTCTGACCGCTGTATTGGCTAGGCCCCGAGGGGTATTTGTAGCAAGAACAGTGGTTCTTCTCGTCGTAACTTGAGTATGATGATTCCTGACACTCTCACTGTGACCCAAATTCGTGTTCTCCAACTTGACATAGATTCTACTTCTTTTGTGGCGCACGAGACATGTTGTATTCGATGCTCGTCACTTTTGGCGGGGAAGGAAGAAAGGTATAAAACCGTGAAACCACCCGGCATTGAGAGTAGCAATCCGAGAAGAAACACAAAACACAACAAGTAATAGAACAACATGTGACTCCACCGCATGGCTGGGTGGCGGTCGTCGAAATCTAATCCCGTGCTAATGTGCGCCATCTAATGGGAGTACGCCTCAGGCTGAATACGTACTCCACGTGAGGCTGGAAACCTGTACCTATATGTGGGACCCTTCCACAGATAGTTGTGCGCATCTTAATGGATTCTTAATTGAGAACACCCAACGTCGGTGGCGGTAATAGGCTTTTTGTGAACGACCTGGTTATAGTCATAGGAGTTAAATTCTATAAAAGCGTTTTGCCAAATGGAACTTAGCTTATTGAGATTTGATGAGGATGAGTACCTACAAAATGTTAAAGGTGGGAGTTGGTTCTTGTTAACACAATAAAATTGGGTTGTAGTGTGGTTTCCCACGTGAAGAAGGTGTTCGCTTGGGTTAATTTGTGAAAGCAATTGAATCTTGATGTGCGGTTTTCTGAGGATGTTTGGAAGCTATTAGTTTCAGAGCTTCCGTAAAAATAACCATATCATAAGCAGTTATCTTGTGGCTAGTAATTATACGGTGTACCGTAATAGATCCATAACGAAGTCTTATAGTGGTGGTTTTAAACGAAGCATGCAGAGAAGTGTGACTTTTTTCCAGTTCGCATTTGAGGTATAGGTTTGAATGCAGCAACAATGTCATAAGTGATTTTAAATAGGTAACGTGTGCCAAAAGTACTCGCTCTTAAGCACATTGATATACCTACGTACATAGCTTTTTGTTGAAGATAACACTCTTGATTGAAAAGCCCTGGCGGATGCGGGATGGTTTTCAATCGATTTTACTGAATATTATGACAAATGTTTGAAACTTCAAACTCAATTGTAATGGTGGACTCCAGGTTAGCATGACAACTGCGTACTTTTCTTGCGATCAGCGATTTTATTCTGCTTGAACCCAGCTTAAGCTCGAGAACAATTCCAAACCTAAAATCCAAAAGGTTAGTTAAAGGAGTTGAGCCGCTAGTTCTGGAAGACACTTATTTATTATTTAACATCACCGATGTGAAAGACAAAATGTACCTACCTATGCTTTAAGATACACGTTTACCTATGCTCGAAAAAAGCTATGAATTTTTTTACACCTATATATTTTGCCGGCTAGGTTTTCCTTGATAACGAATTCGCATTTTATAATATGTGCCTTAAATATATTGGGCGACATATAGCGTAGTGGTCAGTGTGTGTGCGTTTGTTATCTAAATCAAGTATTCGTTCTTTTTCACGGTTCGTATTTTCGCGAGAACCTGTCGAAAACTACCTTTAGGATTGACATAGAACGGGAGAAAATATGGTATATATGCTAAAAAGTCTTAGGCCTTCGGTATAAGGCGCATTTCGACGATATTATTTTTTGAGGACCGGGAAAAAACACGCCTAATATCGAATTTACTAAGTATGCTTTTCTCCGATCATATATTGCAAATGAGTTTTTGCAGGCGCCTGGCCACATCATTCTTTCCTAAGCTTAGGCACAGCTACTGAGACTGAAAAAACCCATAGCGAGAAACATTTGCCTTAAAAAAACTGCTCAAACAGCCGTTTGGATTCGGCAAAAAATGTAAGGCCCTCTTAGTGAACAATAAAATACACACAGCCTAAATGGTTGGGAAGTTGGCCCTGGTTCACCTCGACTAGAGATGTTGATATATATTTATATATATATATTTTTATTTAAAAATTATTACTTTCGGTTTTCCAATTTAGGTAATAGTAATCCTACTTCCCACAATTAAATTTGGGAATCATGTCATCATTGACTGGAAAAAGCAACTATCTGCCAAATGCCCACCTCAGACCCTTATAGAATAACCTTAAGTATCAACTTTAGAAATGAAATTTAAAAGCCTTTTAGAAACCCTTCTAAGACCTACTGAAACAATTTGGAACTCTCCAAACGTGTCATGAGGCGATTATAGCTTACTCAAAAAGGTTATCCTCTCGAGTGTGACACAGACAGAGGTCAACCTTATCACTAAAGCACTCTTAGACTTGTTCGAAAAATCTTGTCCAATAAGTTGCAACTTGGAACTTCTGCTCAATACACTTTACACTCTTTCCCGGATGCAAAGACGTAACAAGCGGTTAGATTTTTTTTAAGATTAGATTAGATTTATTAACGCATAAAATTGATATTTACAAAAACCGTTTATTTTGAACTTTAATCTTTTGGGGCATGGTCTCAAGCCTTAAATAATTCTATTGAATAAATTGTTTGTGCTTTGGTAGTAGTTTGCATTAAAATTGTTCTCTCATTATTTTTTTGGCTAGTCTTTATGGTCTTTATGGTCCTTATGACTGGTTGATGTGCAACACTATGCACATCAATCAGTCATATCGACTGAATGACTACCGCAGTGCTTTTAAGCCGAGATTTATGCGGTTAAAAGAGCTGCACAGACTGTTCACTCTACAGACCTTTCGACAACGCAAAATACCATACGTTGACAGTCAAGCAGCACTAAAAGCCCTGGATTCCAACGTCGTGTACTTCGAGTGCGTCAAGGATTACCTCATGGCCAGAGAAGGTTCTAAGGAAGGAATAAAGTTAGGTCGCCGGCGGCTACTTCTCCCTTTTAACAAGCCAAAAGTTTCATTGATCAAGGACACGCTAAAACTGGCCGGTGAACGATGGCAACAGTCTAAGGATTGTATCATTACTGACTGTATGTGGCCAGTGCTGGACCTAAAAAGAACAACGATCGTTCTTTCTCTCAGTGGGAAATTCATAAGAACACTCATTTGCTTAGTCACAGCACACTGCACCACTTGCGCCATCGCTACGCGAACGAGAATCTTTACGAGCTAATTCTGCTCGCAGCCAGAGGGCACTACATGGGAATCTTTATGAGTGACTTTTGTACAAGCTGTAGAAGAAGGAACTGAAGAAGCTGAAGAAGAAACCATTGAGTTAGTGCAAAGGTCTGTCTGTGAATTACCCGACCCTATATACCATGTTACATCAAATCTTAAAGTTTCTTGGCCCGAATTAATATAAAATTTTCATAGACTACGCCCCAAAATTGGCATGGGCTTAAAATTAAAATCAATTGATTGTAATTTCGTTAGAACCGTGAGAAAATAAGGCAAAAGCGAAAGTTATACCAGAAAAAAACAATTTTATCTAAACACGCCCCTTAAAAGTGGGCGGTGCTCAAACTTTTGTGTGTAATAAACTTAGCAAATAGTAATGTCACTAATATTTGTCTAAATTTTTTTTTTGCCTTGTCAAAGGTCTTGGGCCAATATTGCTCAGTAAAAAAATTAAGGTTCCTATGCCTTGCCTACCTTGACCAAAAGGCATTTTAAAAGCGAATGTGAAATAGAGGTTGTCTCACATTTAAGCAACTAGTGGGCGTTGCCGTTGACGAATTAAGCCAATTTTACTTTTTGTCTGTGCAACAGAAGAGCCAAGCCGTGCACCAAGTTTCAGCTCTCTAGATTGATTTTGAAGACTTAAATCCTTCACAAATACAGGCGGACAGACGGACGGACGGACATGGCTTAATAGATTCACCTGTCGGTCTCGATCATATCTCTTAAAAGTCTTAAGGGACGATAATTATTTCACTCTGCTACAAACAATGCATTAAAATTAATACATCCTCGGTCCAGTATAAAAATGTCTATAGAACACCTTCTCTGCCATTGTCAAGCTTTTTAAGAACGACGAAAAACCTGTTTAAATGTCAGAATCCTTGACAGCTTGGACGTCCTGGCAGATTTTTTATCAAAAGTTTAAACTACTGAACCTTAAGAGATTTATTAAAAGATCTGGATTCTCTTAAGGGTTATCACAATGGGTCACCCTGCCTACCGAATGAACTTTCACCAAATGCAAGCAACCCTTCCAACCTAACCCAACCTAACCTATAGTCGGAGAAAAGCATGCCCAATGAATGGGCTTTTCGGGTAGTTTTCCTGATTCTTAAAAAAATTATATCTTCTGAAGCCAGCCAAATGCGAAGGCACACATCCCATTACTTTTATACTTTTTTACTATTAAGTTAATTAACAATTTATAAGATGTAGTTTTACTTTAATGTGTGCGTTCTATGGTTTTAACGGGATCAGTGCTATTGAGGTTGATAGTATACAACATTCAAATAAAATGATCATCCCATTAAAAATTGAGTAATGTTTTCGAATTGAATTAATTAATGGGATGGTCCCGTTGAATAATTGATGGATCATACCATTAATTTAATGCGGCCATACCATTGATTCAATGTGACCATACCATTGAAATTTAATGTGACCATACCACTGATTTAATACCTACCATTAATTTAATGTTACCGCAATGGCACCATACCATTGTTTTAATGGGACCATACCATTAATTCAATCAGACAATTTATTCATTAGGATTTAATGTGATCATACCATTAATTCAATCAAACCACAAAAAGCAAAAAAATTAAACCCTATCAAATTTGGCTAAAGAGTTTAAGTTAGGTCAAAATGATTTTGTTGACATATTTAATAGAGATATAATGTATATATATCTAGGTATGTTTCGGCTGTAAGAGTAGATTAAGGGAAAATAGAAAAAAAAGAACAAACAAAAATTGAAAATAAATAAGTAGGTGGGTTAAAGAACACAAATGGTGTAAAAATAGATATAAATGGATACTAACTTATACAAAGTTTCCGTCTTCAATATTTATACCTAACAACCTCCCAGGACCAACACTGCGTTTCAACTAAAAATTTATTTCTCGTATCCTGCTTTGGAAACAAACTTTTATTAATAAGTCATCACATTGATAACTAAGGCATCACATTATTAACACAAAAGAACCATTAAAAAAATGGTATGATCACATTATTTATAGTGTACATTGTTGTTTCAATGCTAGCACTAATTTAAACAATTGTTCAGTTTTTTTAGGAAACCTTTCCATGATTCCTAAAAAAATTAGTGCTGCCTTGACTTTGCGACTATTATGGTCTCGTTAAGGGACGAAGCGACTGATGTTATTTTTTAAGCATAAAAGCTACTTGTCTTTAATTATTTAACATAGAGTATATAGTCGCGTGGCTTATAAAGAAAAGTGTACCTTTAACTGAGTTCCAGGATCTAGCACCATACCTTTGAAATAACGTTTTAAGGACAGTTAATTTTTTTTGATTTTATAGTTTGAAAACACCTAACCTAAACTGTTCAACTTTTATTTCTAAGTTTCTGTGGGATATATCTTCGCAATATTTCAATGTCAAGGGACGAACATAAAGGATAAAGGTCCTTTATTATATAATTACCGTAACGACCTGATTGCTCCATGCACTTCTGCGTAATCTTTTTCATACACGTCACGGCCCAATTACATGCAGAAACTAACCCAATCCGACGAGTGGAAAAAAATGCATGTCAACATTCAACTGTCCAAATCAAAAGGACTGACACACAGACAAATTGAGACAAATATAACATTTATTCTTCACCATGCGACGACAGGACGCCCACGTCCTTGCTCACAGACAAGACAAAAAAAGGCCACTCGGAAGTTACATTCTCCTCAAGAAAAAGCTAGATTTCCATTGAAAGAAAGTTCATTTCCTACACTCTGTAGCTATATACGAACACCACATTTGGACAAGCGACTTGTTAGCCATTTGTCGGGACCGTATCTGGACTTGTCATCATTAGTTTGCACACACATTGAGACGACACCGACCAAATAGTGGATAAAGTCCTCGTGTACTGTACTCCTCGCAACTTCCATAGCACACATATATGGAAATGTGACAGATATAAGTTTGTACCTTGTAGCAGACAGGAATCATTTCGCAGCGAGTCAGTGGACACTTTGAGAAATTATACCTGATCCTTGGCGTTATGGTGGCGCATTGACAAGACGAACAAAAAATATAAAAGGAACAAAGTGTTCAATTTTACGGTAGATTTGAGCACCAATGTACACGCAGGATATAAATAATTGACAATCAATAAATTCCTTTTGCCTTCAAATCATGCTGGAGGTATAAATGGAGAAAGCGAAGCTTAGGGAGGTTTATTTTTGCAGTGTCTTTCGTATCAGATGAGTTATGGGAATTATTCCGATCCATTAAACTTTTTCAAGGATTTCTTTAGTGTATTTCATTCGTCCTTTCATATAACTTTACTATTTTTTTTTTTTTCACTCTGTGTATGTGCTGTGGAAAATTGAGAAGCAAATGTTGAAGGATAATCATGTCAGCAGTGTGGCGTTGACATTTTTGCACGATTTCAGGGAATGGAGGTAGATCACCGTAAATACTGCAAGGAAACGATGTACGACGGTATTTGCAAAGTGAGTTCCAACGTTTTGTGTCGAAGTTGGGCTGCGGCTGCGGTTAATCCTTTTGGTTTTAGAGATGAAAAGAGGACGGCTGATATGTTGGGTTTTGAATGTGATTGTAGGTTGCTTCAGAGATTGAAACGTATAGTAATGAACGAATATGCCTATGGAGGCAAATTCGTAGATTAAAAGAACAGTTGCTGATCCATAGGTATCAAATAGGTAGTTGCGAGTTGAAGGGATAAAAATACCTTTTCTACACTGGATTAATGACTCATCGTGAATTATTTTGTCCCTGTGTAGGTAGGTAACCTACACATGGAAGGAAACATTGATAACTTCTTTGACTTTGCTTTCATTAAACCCGAAAGAGATGATGTTCTCGTTAGACCGACAAAAGCTTTACAAGTCTTTATCAAACGTTAAGGACTAGCCGAGGCTTTTTGTCCAGTAAAAAAGGTCTTAAGCACCCTTATCATAAACCAAGAAACAGCTGGAGCTCGCCCTTTGATACCTATAAATCCTAAAAGTCTTTTGAGTCTCTGTAAGCTTAGGCAATATTGTGGGCCTCTCTTTGTGTTTGAAGATACAAAGATAAAGGTGAGACTCCTGGGACAATTTGAGCTCTTAATTACTTAGTTTTAAATCGTTTTCAAAACTATAAACTGCAACTTAAGGATTTTCTGTTACAGAATTTAAGTCCTAAAAAGACATAATGCATCGTTTGTAAAATGATTTTAATTTCTTTTTAGGTAAGTTACTGGTCATTTTTGTTGCTAACAAATGTAAGTTTGTCTACATAAAACAATACTATATTTTTTTACCCCATCCCATAAGATAGGAGGCATAGTAAGTTTGTTTCATAGTTAGTAACATAGAGAAATAATCACCGTAGACCCCCAATACCTTAAGGGCATAGGATCGAGACCGAATTGTAAGTCGAATGAGACATGTCCGTCCGACTGCCTGTCGATAGTTTTTAGGCCTTAAATTTTAAGCTAGGGTTTTGAAACTTCATATCTGGGCTTTCCAGGTCCCGAAGCAGTGCGAGTGTAAAAACATGCAAACCACAGTTTTGGATATTGAACAAAGGCTACAATGTTATGGAAAAGGAGTCGATGCCATGCCCTCTTTTTAGAAAGGGGGATTTTCAACTGGGATGGGGTATGCAACGATTCGCCTAAGCGTCTGGTAACCCGCCCACTAGTTTTTCGTACCTTTGGTCTACTCAAATCGAGAACAAAATACGAAATATTAATAAACTAGAACAGCCGATGAACTGGTCAACAATGTCAAAAAACGTAGACCCTCGACCCTTTTCCAACAGTGAGACAGTATCATGATGCCAATAGAGATACCTGTTATGACAATAGTTCCTGAAAAAAAAAAATATCTTGTTATTCCGAATATTGTTTGTCTACCGGTTGGGAAGACCGTTTTAACGTTGACGACCGTGTACCATATTGAGACAAGTGAGTTGTTAAGATGTTTTCAGGTTTTTTTTTCTCCTTTTTTTAGAGCAGAAGTTTCGTTTTGGTATGAAGAAAGAAGCACAAGATATATAGCAACCGAACACACATTAAACTATTGAAATACGTTTGGTTCCTAGTTTCCCAATATAGTTGCCCGAAGAAATGGTGTCTCACTGTCGGTAATTCCTCGCTCTAGGTAAAAAAGAAGCAGGCAGTAAGGTTGCATATTTCACTGCGTAGCTTTGTTATAACGTTTGAAGAATTTAGTAAAATTGCATACAGTCATGACATGCGTTTGCATGTAAAGATATTGATATACATATCTGAGGAGCCTTTTCCTGACAAAGTAGCTCGAAGCTTGACAAGTTAGCAGTTTGCGGTGGTATCTCAGGATGTGCCTGCTAGTTTTTCAAATCACATCGTTCCTAGTCTTTATTTTTTTGGCGGCCTTTATGTTGTATGGCTAACGTCGTACTAACAAATCTTTGTTTTTTTAGTCTGGTTCAGCCAAGCCCTTGGGCCAAAGGTCTTGCTATATGCAAACAGGTAGTACGGTCTTGGAGCGTCTCAGCACTGGTAAATTTTGAATGGGAGGTCGCAGGTGTACACCTTGGGGAAGGCCATTGAAAAGTTTTCTTGTTCTGCTCTGGTTATCGTCGAGGAAAACATTTAATATTTTGACACTCAGCATCACACTTGTTGAAGGTTGCAGTATTTTGTGAACGGAATGATCTTAAGAACTTGTAAAGGAATTCCGTTTTCCAGACGGTGTCCAAGGCTGCTGGACAGAAGCAGATGGCAAAAATAACACAAGTTTTAATTTTTCGGCTAAGTCTTAGTCGATGCATTTGGTTGGACTCAAACATGCTTGGGCATTCGGAAAAGCTTTTTCGATGTCACTGCCTTAACGGCTCAGGATTATATGATCAAAAGTTTTAGGCCAAGTAACAGGAGCACCACAGGACCATAGTTCTGGGGAGCATCTACGGGTTTGCTTATGCTTTGAAGAGCGCAATGATTTTCGATTTATTAAATGGTTTGGTAGCTCGGTGGATGACGGTATCATGGAAAAAGCCCGGAGGGCTTTTTTTTGGCTTTTTTTTGGCAACAATGCTGCAGGCATTCTGGGTATATTCCATCTGCTCCGCTGCAGTTTCAGTTATAATTGGGGAGAGGGCAGTATAAACTTCAGTTGTAGTAAATAGGTTTGAGTAGATGGCATGTGAAGTTGTACTTCCTAGGTTTTTTAACTTCATATTAATGTGCCTTGTAAATTCTTTATATGGTTCTGCTTTCAAAAGTTTGACTAAAGTTGATGAACAGCTTTCTTATTTAGATTGAACTTTGGTTTTTCAGCAAGTGCCGGCTTTGACAGGGCTAAATTCCGGAAACTAAAGAAAGTAAGTCTTTCGGCTTGAGTCATTGAGGTCGAAGTGTTAAGGGAGTGAAATCTACATTTGCTTTTAATGTTTTTTTTTTTGCAAAAAAGGAAAGCCTCCATAACTTTTTATACTCTTGTATGGTAGATTTACAGGTAAGCTTCGTGTCTCATACTCGAGAAAATATCGCTAGGGCCCCTTAAGTAAATGAATAGATGTCGGATATGGAGGAATTTGTGATTCCTTGCCTGACGGATCTGCAGCTATAAATATATTACTATATCTAAATTACCTTCTTGTTCGATTTTGAGAAAAGGTATGATATATTGTTGCTGACCATCCTCTAGACAAATGCAATTTATGAGGTCTAATGGAATTGAATGGTTCGAAAGCAAAGGAGGGAAATTACAGCTTTTGAATGCTTTCTCAGAAAACTAGGTGAATTTTAGACGAACGACCAACCAGTTCACAAAGATGAGGAGAAGAAGATGAGGACTCATTGAAAAAAGATAAGTTACTCAATTTAAAACCTGTTTGCATCGTAGTAAAATCTTCGAACGAGGAAAAATTCATAAACACTGCCATAACTTATAGGATAGAGACAGGGCACCCAAGGAACTCTGGCACAAACTGACACAAATTTTGAAAAATTCGCCCTCTCAATTCAGTGATGCTGTTCCATGACGACATACGCTAATCCTACGAATAATTCCCAACTTTGTTTTCAAATATTGCGGTGTGAAAGTTTAGCTTTAGGTCTATATGCAAACTTTTAAGGGATATGGCCTTAAGCTTAGGCATCTAGTAGTCCTCAAGGGGCTAGTCTTTTTAAGTCGACGCGACGCTTAAATTTGTATCCTCCATAATACTAGCATGGACAGTAGTTAAAGTCTTCCAATGGTCATACATCTTTTGATACATTTTGTACGCACCCAACCGATCAAGATTGAATACCTACTGAGTATCTGTTGTAATTACCTTCAGCCTAACTGTGTGTTAAGCTGATTATTGCAAAATTGCATGCGACTCATACCAGAAAAAAATATCAATCATCCTTTCACAAATTTCTGCATTCGCATGACATGCACTTCCTGACATGAAAACCTAATTTATATGTTCTTATTATCAGCATTATTGGATTAAGTTCGTTAAATCAATAAAAGTGAGTTTTTAACTCAAATAAATTGGTACAACTTTTACTCAAATTCCTGCAATCCAGGCATTAGGGGCTGAAAAAAAGCAACAGTTGCAGTTTCTAGTGAAACACAAAAACGCCTCGCTATGTAGAAAAGCAATACCCGCATATTAAAACTTTTAATTGAGAGGCTACGTTTTCATTTGGCATATGAAAAAAAAAACATAAAATTAAAACATATTTAACTTTATGTTTTTAGTTATTTTTGTTTTATTGTTAGGAATGAGATTCATAAAAACGGGTGCAATAAATTGGTTTAAAATAAATATTTTTTTTATTTATTGAGCAAACAACAACAGTTGTTAAATTATTTTTTAACTACGAGTTTAATTAGTTTTAACGAATCAAACCATAATTTCTATTGCCTGAAATAGAAATTAAGCCCCAATTTCTATTGGGGCTGAATTCAATTCTATTGGGGCTGAAAAAAAAGCAACAGTTGCAGTTTCTAGTGAAACACAAATCGCCTCGCTATGCAGAAAAGCAATACCCCCATATTAAAACTTTTAATTGAGGGGCTACGTTTTCATTTGGCTAAAACATATCTAACTTTATGTTTTTAGTTATTTTTTTTTATTGTTATGAATGAGATTCATAAAAACGGGTGCAATAACTTGGTTCAAAATAAATATTTTTTTTTATTTATTCAGCAAACAACAACAGTTGTTAAATTATTTTTTAACTACGAGTTTAATTAGTTTTAACGAATCAAACCATAATTTCTATTGCCTAACCAGTGAGTAATTTAATTTTTATGTTTTTATTATTAGCATTATTGGATTAAGTTCGTTAAATCATTAAAAATGAGTTTTTAACTCAAATTAATTTGTACAACTTTTACACAAACTAGGTGCAGGTATTTGGCGCTGAAAAAAAGCAACAGTTGCAGATTCTAGTGAAACACAAAAACGCCTCGCTATGCAGAAATGCAATACCCGCATATTAAAACTTTTAATTGAGTGGTTACGTTTTCATTTGGCTAAAACATATTTAACTTTATGTTTTTAGTAATTTTTTTATATTGTTATGAATGAGATTTATCAAAACGGGTGCGATAAATTGGTTCAAAATAAATATTTGTTTTATTTACTGAGAAAACAACAACAGTTTTTACATTATTTTTGAACTACGGTTTTAATTAGTTGTAAAGAATAAACAAATAGTGATTCAAGGCTATAACCATCATTTCTATTCCTCAACCAGTGAATAATTTAATTTATATGTTTTTATACCCTATTCCTTAGGAATCGAGTATATTAAGTTTGAAACAGACGAAAATGTAACATGGAGAAATAATGGCGATAGACCCCCAAGACATTAAGGGCATATGATCGAGACCGACTTCTGAGTCGAATGAGCCATGTCCGTCCGTCCGTCTGTCTGTCCGTATGTCACCAATTTTCAGGCCTTAAAGTTTGAGCCAGGAAGCTGACATTGTGCGTAAGCTCTCTGTCATCCGAAGCAATAGAAGTGTTAAAATTATTCAAATCCGCCCACAATCGGTCTACATGTGCAACAACCTCCGGTGCTTTCAAGACTGCAAGACGTCGTGAAAAGCTGAAATCTATTACTAAGCATCTTCTAATGATTAAAAGTCATAAAAAATAAAAATTAAGTCCGCAGAAAGCCCCTTGTGGGCGTGGCGTCGTTTGAAAGTGCATCCTTCAAATGCATTTTTTTCAATATTTTTATTCCAAATCGAAAATTTTTTGCTGAATTCATTATGTAGGAAGCACTTTTTTTAAATTTCTTTCGTACAAAAGAATTTCTTTCTTTTGGGCCACGCCCACATTTGGAGGCAGAATTTAAGAAAAACCTCTAATTTTTCATAAAACATGGATTTCGACTACTTTTTAGCCTAACTTAAGTAAGAATAAGAAATAAAATTTAGGACATTAGCTTCAACGTGCTCTATACTAGATTTCGTTCCTTAAAAAATTTTGGCCACGCCCATGTTTGGAGGTAGATATTACGAAATTGTTGAATATTAACCAAAACATTACATTTTTGGCATCGAATTAAAGAGTAGTTGTTCAAATGCAACTTATTTAATATTTTCAATATTTTAAATTTTACTTAATATGTTATATGTAATATGTAGAAAATACTCTACATTTTGTTTACACAAAGTTTTGGGCCACGTCCACGTTAAGACGCAGAATTCCATAGAAACCTATAAATTTACAGAAAACCATGAATTTTGACTGCTTTTAACTTTACTAAGGATAGAATAAGAAATAAATAAAATTTCAGATTTCGTTCATAAAAAGTTTTTGGCCACGCCCATCCTTAGAGGTCGATTTCATAAAATTATTGAGTTTGAACCAAAAACATTACAGTTTTGCGTACATTTTAGCCGCAAGCTTGGATATTTCTATGCTAATATTGATTTTCGGTTAAAGGAGCTGGACATGCCACGCCAGTGGTATAAAAAATAGTAAAATTTACTTAAAAAAAGTAAACGAAAACTCATTGGGAATAATTTTTTTTTTCTACCTAAAATGATGCAAATGGTAACGGGGCGGCGATGGAGAACAAGCAAATAAACGAATGGAAAGGAGCATCGGAATGGAAAGGAGAAAAGGAATGGGAAGGAGAATAGGAATGAAAGGGAGAATAGGAATGGAAAGAATAATAGGAATGGAAAGGATAATAGGAATGGAAAGGAGAATAGGAATAGGAATAGGGTATACCGCGGTCCGCTACAGACGGACCGAAGCTATTACATACGCACTGTTGCACTGACTCACTGGTTATTATTAGCATTATTGGATTAAATTCGTTAATTCAATAAAAGTGAGTTTTTAACTCAAATTAAATGGTACAACTCTTACACAAACTCCTGCAATCCAGGTATTTGGGGCTGGAAAAAAAGCAACAGTTGCAGTGTTTCTATTGGAACAAAAAAACGCCTCACTATGTAGAAATGCAATACCCGCATATTAAAACTTTTCATTGAGTGGTTACTTTTTCATTACTAAACAAACATATTTAACTTTATGTTTTTAGCTAGTTATTTTTATTATAATGTTATGAATGAGATTCATCAAAATGGGTGCAATAAATTGGTTCAAAATAAATATTTTTTTTATTTATTGAGCAAAAATCAATAGTTTTTAAATTATTTTTTTAACCTTAGTTTAGTTAGTTTGAACGAATCAACGCAATCTATTCCTTAAAGACTGAAGGTGAATAGACACCATGGCTGCCTAAACTTGAATCTGGAAAACTTTTCTAAAAGGAATCCAACTTAAAGCTCTTGGGAAAAGATAAAAAAAAAATAACGTCTTGTTAACCTACACACACATTTTTTTGAAGAACGAAGTCCCGGGGTTTTTAACTTAAGAATATGAATTGTTAAACTTAAAATTTGCTCGGGTAAACCTACATATAGGAATCTAGTATTGGTACCAACAGAAACAAAAAATACAGTCACAATCTCACGCTTTTAGAAAGTAAAATTTCTGCTACCAAGTTTTTATAAAAAAAAATGCGTTTAAGTCTAATTAAAGCTATATCGCTCACTTAAACCAACAAATACACGTTTTAAACAACAATTCATGTAAGAAAAACCTGTTGAAAAAAACTTTCGCGCTGATCCCTTTTTTATATTCTCTTCACAGAATCATGTTTACAAATGCAACAGCGCTGAAAGCAACATCAGTGGTAGTCGCGGCACCCTCAACCTCAGTCACTTACCAAAACTTCTCACTAAAGGATTTCAAACGAGCAATAACACCAACGACAACAATACAAAACAACCCTAACTCAACTGGAAGACTGTTGTTGAAAGGACTATGCAAGGACGACGACGACGAGCCAAACTTCAAATCCATGTCACAACAAAACGTATGCAAAGCAAAAAACACAACAAAAGCCAACAAAAATTAAATAAAGGCAAATGCCAAACTTTGAGGTACACGTTGTTGTGTTTCCTCTGCATCCTGCCTGTCCCAATGATGAATTTGAGACCCGAGCGAGCCTTCCTACCTCGGTTTCCATTTGTATGGAGGTCCTGGCGAAAGAGCCGTTTTTGCTTAAAGCTTCTGTAACATTTTTGTGTGTTTTTATTTTTTTGTGTTTCGCCCATTGGGAGGAGGTTTTGCTGTTTTAAAAAATGTTTTGCATTGCGATGTTGTTTGCAAAAAAAAGAAGAAAATGGTTTTCCTGTTTCTTTTTCTGTGTGGTATTCATGCTGTTTGTGTTTTTGTTGGCGAATGAAAAATAAACTAACCAAAACTTCTAAGGCACCTACAATTCTAGCATTGAAGTTTAGCTATTCGAATAACTAGTCTAATGTAGTGCTTCATCCTTTGATACAATAATATTGCTGTACCATAATATACAAGTTCTCGAATTTTAGTTCATGCATTTTACTTGTAGATATTTTAATAAAGTTGGATTACTTTTTCATTCCAGAGGTACCTGATCATTAGATTAAATAATTTATAAAAGAAGAGTTTTCAAAAATATTGTACGATGCGTTAATGCTTCAAACACGAAACCGTGATGCCTCGGTTTTAACGTTTTTTTCGCCGCCATTGTTCAAAAGTATCAAATATGGTAAAATAATAGTTTTGAGGGAGCTAGCGCACGTAAAGCGTATTGATTCATTTAGTAAAAAAGTTGTTACAAACCTGAACAAACCTATTTCATTACCTGAAACACAAAATAACATTCAATAGAAAAATAGAAAAAGACAGATAAGAATTAATATAAAGACAAATATATTAATGAAACAAATTAATGGAAAAAGTCTTTTATTTCAAATTTAAACTTAAACAAAACTAACTGTCATAAGAGATATACATAATCGAAATTTATTATTCATAGATAGCCGATCCCTTTGATGATGTTCTTCGTAGCCTCGCGCGCAGTTTGCATGGCTCTGATGCATTATATCAGTTTTCAGGGCAGTGGTAATTTCTGGTTTAGTGGCCAGGACCTGCGACTTAAGAAATCCCACAAGAAGAAGTCTAATGGGGTCAATTCTCACCAATTCAAGCCAACTTCAAGTGAGATGACCTCGAAAATGGCTCGTGCAAAAACATTATGTAGCGCCGCGGCATCTTGTTCAACCCACACTAATTTTCGATTTTCATGTCATCCTATAAAAGAAAAGATATTAGGTGTTCATGCCCCGATATCGCTCGCCATTTAAATTGATGGCCTGACCAACGTCGTTCTCACAGAAGTATGGACCGACACGACATCATCAGCCATTTTTCATCAAGGCACGTCAGCAAAAAGCTTGAATGGATTTTCGTCGTCCCAAATGCAGATATTGTAATCATTGACAAACTTATTGTCCCAAAAACGGGGTAGTTAAGTTAGGTTGGGTTGAAATGGCTGCCGATTGAGAAAACTGGGCCTAAAGGCCCACTCTCATTGAATGCCACATGATATTTAGAAAGTTGCGCGTACTCGCTGAACCATTTTGAGTTACTTATATTATTGTACTCGGTCGGTTGTATTCAGATCGTTGCGTATAGGAAGTAGAAAAAAGCTCCTGGATAAAGAGTAAGTTTTTAAGAGAGAGAGAGAGTTCTATGCAATTCCTTCAAAGGTCAAAAGAATAAACAATAAGTTACAAGTCACCATAAATAAACCATTTTAAAAGACAAATCATCGCAATGTGTCCTTTTCGTAGTGCCATGTTCAAAGGAGATAACCTACAAACTCTGTCAAAAATAATCATTCCAGCGCGATCGTGAACAAAGGAAGGCCTTTACATGGCTGGGATTACACAAATGCGAAGACAAAAGCATTTTTTTGGCCTCAGTGAAGAAGATATCCAAAACCGGGTTGCCTGCCGGTATATTCTGACGTCAAATCAGCGTACCCGCAAGCGGACGAAGGAATGCAGTTAAAGTGGGGAGGGTTTTGATTCATCACTTCAGATCATAGCCTCGCGCTGAAAAGAAAAAGAAGAAAGAAGAAGAATCACATGTTGTGCAGATGACGTTTGCATGTCAGAAATTATTTTTTCTTTGAGTACGCCTCATAAAGTGGGCGTGGTAAAAAATTTTCCAGTAAATTGATTGTATGCAGAAATATATGAATATTATAATGCAAGAATTTCCTGACCTCAAGCAAACAAATTGCATAGAAATCTCTGCTAGCTTTAGAATGAAAAAAGTTTCGTTAGTTAAACTCCGACAGACAATAAGCAAACTTAAAAATAATAAGGCCCCGGGTTACGACCTGATCACTGGCGAAATATTGAAAGAACTACCAAAAAAGGCACTAGTCAAGCTACTTTATATGATTAACGCTTGTCTTAGACTTTTATACGTTCCAAGGCAATGGAAAGTCGCTGAAGTCATTATGGTTCCCTGGCATACCCTAGGGAAGTGTCCTCGGTCCAAACCTGTTCCTGCTCTACACAAGAGACATACCTCTAGATGACGAGACAGTCGTGGCCACGTTTGCGGATGATACGGCCATCCTGGCAACAGGTGAATCAGTCGAGTCATCAACGAGAAACCTGCAACGAGCATTGGACAGAATTTGTGTCTGAACGAAGACTTGGCGAATCGCTCTTAACGAGAACAAGTCAACTCATGTGGATTTTACTTACAGAAGGGTTAACAATTTACGTCTGTTCATAAATTCTGCACAGATACCTTCCTTATGCAAATGAAGCGAAATATCAAGGGATGACACTAGATGCTAAACTAAGGTGGAAACCACACGTAAAGAAGAAGCGTGACGAGCTTGAGATTAGGCTTAGGGAAATGTATTGGCTTATCGGAAGATTTTTAAAACTTAGCATATATAACAAACTGCTCTTGTACAGGCAGGTGTTAAAGCTGTACTGGACATACGGTATATAACTTTGGGGTTGTACCAAGCCGAGCAACATGTCCATGTTGACTTTTCAACACAAGACACTAAGAGCAATTGTGAATGCTCCATGGTATATTAGGAATATTGACATTCACAGAGATTTAGGAATAGCTACCGTGGGCGAACAAGTAACAAACTTCGCTCGAAAGCTAAATGCTCGCCTTCATGTTCATTGCAACAATGAAATGATCCGTACTCTAAACGAGACTCTTAACGATGTTAACAACGAGCGACGACTACAAAGAACAAGACCCTTCGATCTAGCGACGTAGGTTGAAGCTGCACGAATGAACGGCTTTAGTAGGTGCATTCACTGGATAGCAACCTACGCAATGCGATAAACACTACGGAAGCGTAAACTACTTATTAAGTTAACTTAGTCGTAGTCAAGAAGTATTATGAGAGAGCGAAAATTTACTACTATAAAGTGCGTTCTGGCAGTTTCATAGTGTCTCTCATAAATGGGTGTTTTTTTAGCACGTTGAAATCGGGCATAACCAATATCGGCTACTTCGGTATTATATACCTGCTATAGTGGGCGTATTGGTATCTTTGAAAGATTTTGGAGATGAAGTCCACCCTAGTATTCAAAACAAAAAAAAAAAATTGTAAAAATTTTGTTCTTAAACTGTCTATTTGATTTAAAAAAAAATTAAAAATGAGTTGTTGCTTCAAGAGACCATTGTTGGACTAAGAATTTTTTGCTCACAATCCTACAGGAATCTAAAATTCTTCGAATTACAAAAGTTTTTTTATACAGCAAAGGTTATTTTAGATTTTTATATATCTGTATAGATATATAAGTCTTATTATATTTTTGAGTCACGTGCCTTCTTTGGAAGCTGGAATAAAACATAAAACAACTGAATAGCAAAATGTTTCTTTAACACAAAATGCGCTGCCTTCAATCCAAACCTTAAAGCTCTTTAGTAAATCTTAAAGCTCTTTAGTAGGAGCCCCGCTATTGTCACGCAGACAGTTATGTCTGTTATCCGATTTACATTGCTCAAGTTTGAAACCCGGTCGGATTTGTTCCCCACTTTTTTACTGATACGTTATTTCAACATTTCGAAATCGTTAAAAGGGTAATTTTTACTTGCAACTGTGTAGTCTCAAGTGCTCGGAGATAGTCGGAGCGCCGTAGAACTGGGTAAGCTTTCGACCGTGAGCTACGACTCACCCTTTTTAGAAGCAGTCCCCAGGTAGGCCAAATTTCTTTTGCCTTACTCTCGCATACGCACCACAGCAACCAGTTTGAAACGAACAACAAAAAAGGCGCCAGAATCATCATCATGATCATCATTTTCTGTGATCGCTTATCCTTAGAATATCGCGGAGCGAGGGTGGCTAAATGGTCCTTCTGTCGTTCCCAATCTTCCGCCACTAACTCAAGAGACACTGACACGATCCCCAGAGGGGTCTCAGAGATGTACTTTACTTGAACCTACCACCTGTTTCTTAGCCTAGCAGGGCGCGACGTGCTCGCATCGTGGATAACATGACCTGTCTAGGAATCCTATCGGGGGGCATGCGAACAACGTGCCCGAACAATCGAAGAATTGATCGTTCCACTTGGAGAAGTAACTGCTCAACATTAAAATTCTGACGTTTCTCACTCTATCCCTAACCCCAGCAACGCCCCTCAGAAATCTATTTTCGGCAGTTTGTACCCGCAATCTAATTCATTCAGTTACTACTTAAATTTCATGACCATAGATGAGGGTCGGAACGAACACTGAATTAAAAACTGAGATCTTTGCTTTTACTAAGCTCAGCTTTCTAAATGACGGGCCGGCGCAGTTATTGATTTGCAGGGTACACTACAAAGGAGTTCGGGAAACAACCATCACTTCAGATTTGCTCACGTTTGCCTTCAGCCCAGACTCACTACAGATGGCCCCAAGCCCATCCAGTCCTCGCTGAAGTTCCTCCTCGGACAATGCCAGGATAGCTTAATCATCTGCGAAAAGCAGATGGCTTATTCTGACGCCAGCCTTTTCGAAAGACTCGTCGCCAAGGCTGCGCTTCACCATCCAGTCCATATACCTATGCTATGAAAAGGAGAGGCGATAGAACACAGCCCTGGAGAAGTCTAACGCACACACTCAAAGGCTCGATTACAGCTCTTGAAAGCACTTCCAACACTTTCGCGAATACTTTTCCCGGGAGACTTAAGAGAGATATGCCCTTAGAATTAGAGCAATCACCCTCGTCCCCTCAACTATTCTTTAAAATAGAGTTACCAAATATTATTCGAACGATAATGCTGCCCTTATGGCGAGAATAATTTTTGATCATACTCTTCACTAAATAAAAACCGTTTAATGCTAATTAGAAAAAAATATAACAGTGGATATATCAATACATTGCTTTCCAATGCATTAATCCCATCTCTGGACTTGGGTGGCTCGGTCTGGAAGTTTTTGATAAAGAGGGAAAGATAAAGATTTTGAGGGTTAGGTATGTTATTTACCTTAGGTTTTGAATTACAATTGGAGAATTGGAAGCTTAGGATTAGGTTTACACTATTTCAGCAGAACACCACCCCTCCCCTCCTCCTATCTAAAAAACCAAAAACTGAAAAATAAAAATCTCAACCGACAAAAATCTCGAAATCGAAATCCCAATGGTCTTTATTCTGATTACAAAAAAAAACTCTATTTTGCCGAGTTGAAAACGGGTCTTTCCCGATATTGAGAAAACCAAAATCTAGAAGACAAAAGAACAAATGTAGAAATCTGAAACGAAAATATCCACAAAAAAAAATCTCGAACACAAAAAATCTAGAGAGAGAAATCTCGAACCTGTCTTGATGATGTGAAAAACCTCTATTTCGCCCCGTTGAATATGTTAGAGGGCACATGCTACCTAGCTACTAAGACACATCATAGGATTTGGGATTGGTGCAAGCTTTGGCATAAAAAAACATTTTTAGGTAAAATGTTTCAAATTCAAGAATATTAAAAAAAAAGTGACTAAGTGCAACAGTGCGTATGTAATAGCTTCGGTCCGTCTGTAACGGACCCTATTCCTATTTCCTTTCCCATTCCTATTCTCCTTTCCATTCGTATATTTTCTTGGTTCAAAGTCAATAGTTTTGTGGAATTGACCTCCAAAGATGGGCGTGGCCAAAAACTTTGTATGAATGAAATCTAGAATAGTGACGGTGTACTTTATGTGTTAAATTTTATTTGTTATTCTTTCTTTAGTAAAGCCAAAAAGCAAATCCATGTTTTTCTGGAAAATTTTAGATTAAGCCCTTCAAAATTAATCTGAAGCACTGGACTTCAAGCCAACCCACCAGCTTTCAGCTCTCTAGCTTAAGATATAAGGCCTAAAAGTTGTTAACATACACGCGGCCGGACGGACGGACTTAATCGATTCTCCTGTCTCCTGTCCCCCATTCATATCTCTAAAAGGTCTACGGTGAATATTTTACTGCGTTATAAACCATACAGCAAACCCAAATACCCAAAATATCCAAAAATGGGTACTGCCACGCCTCCAAAAAGTGGGCGGGATATAAAGATATAACTGCTGAATGATTTATGCTAGTTGGGTGCATACATTTCGGACCAAAATTCCGCCTTTTTATCTAAGAAATCCGGTTTATTTTTTCACTACCCCCACAAAAGGCGGCGAAGGCATAGGTATTATGTATGCAAAAAAGTTGGAAAATGCTAATGTCTACAACTTTTTTCATAGAATTTTTTGTTAAATTTCATAAATATTTATTAAAAACAAGTAAGTAAGTGCAAGATTTCGTCTGTTACGAACTTCTAAATACCCGACTATCTTTACCCATTAAAACCAAATTTAAAAATTTTAAGTCTGTTTCATATACTGAATATCAATTATTTGTATAGGCCACGCCCCTAAAAAAGAGCGTAGGATAAAAATTAAAATCAATTAATTCTAATTTCGTTGAAATCACGAGAAAATGCGTTAAAAGCGAATATTAATACTTAAGAAAACAGTTTTTTCCCGAAAACGCCCGCTAAAAGTGGGCGGAGCTCAATGCTTTGTATGCAACAAACTTAGCAAATGGTAGTATCTTTAATATTTGGCATAGAATTTTTATTCAATTTAGAATGAATTTCCCGAGAAATCAGGTTTTCAGAGATTTCAGATGTTAAAAGTGGGCATGGTCTATAGAGTGGTCAATCCAATTTTTGTCTGATTAAAGGCTGCTGATCGATTTTGCTCTCCACCAAAATTTGAGTTCATTTGTTTTGTCTATCTTGGCCAAAAGGCATTTTGAAATAAAATGTAAATTTGAGGTTGTCTGACATTCAAGCCAATTGTGGGCGTGGCTGTGGGCGGTGGGCTGTGGGCGGATCTTCTCAATTTTCATACTTTGTCTTTAAAAAATGAGAATTAAGCAACGCTGCAAGTGTCAGTTTCCTAGCTTAGTTTTAGCAATTTTAAAGACCTCAAAACCTCATACATACGGACAGACGGACAGACGGATGGATGGACGGACGGACGGACATGGCGTAGTCGACTTACCTGTCGGTCTCGATCATAGTGCGCTATAGCACCATAGAAACATAGCTAAAATTTGAGTCTTTTAAAAAAGTCTTTTTAAAAATTAGAGACGGTTGCACATACAGGCCTGTAGTGGGTGGATTCAACTATTTTGCAAACATGATCTGAAGGACTGGATCTCACTCACTAACTTTCAGCTCTCTAGCTTAAAATTTTAGGCGTAAAAGTTGTTTACATACGGACGGCCGGACTTACGGACTTGCTTTAATCAATTTCTTAAAAGTCTTAGGGGTCTACGGTGATAATTTCACTGCGCTACAAACTATACAATTAACTTAATATACTCTGGATCGGGTATAATTATGCTCAAGATTTGCTTCTAGATGTTTGCGTTTCCAGAGCTCTAGATATCAGCGGAAGCCCGTTTTCACTTAAATAATAATTAAAGGGGGTCTCTTTTATACTTACTCTTTCTTGCATTACACCTCTTGAAATTTCACAAGGAAATTTCCCTTTCTTTCTGCGTCCATCTTCTCCATCTTCAATTTAATTATAATAAGGTTTCTACAAAGGCCAAGATAACCAAATAATCTTATTTAAAATTTTGTGCAAAATTAATGCTTTTTTAGTCCAAAAAATAAATTCGCGAATATTTCCTAGCAAACCCCTTCATAACCCGATTTAGTCGCAACCTGCTTTAGAGTGTTTTATCCCCTTTGATGCTATTGACTCTTGCACGTTCGTATACTAAACTCCATTTTCGCCAAGTTTGCACATTATTGAATCGTTTTCAGCGTTTAAATACCCCTAAATCCATTTAGGTACACTATGAGGGACCACATCATTCCTTTGCTCGTCGCGATTCCAACAAGGCATCACAAACGAACCTTAATTCTGGACACAAGCCAAAAGAGAATTTCCCAGCACAAAGCAATCATAGTTGCAAAGAGCCCCGAGCTCGTGAAGTAAAATCCACCAACAGAAGGAAATCCATTTCCTTTCCTAATTTACCAAAGTCTCTGCGGAAAAGGTCCACCTCAAATCATGATTCCGGATGCGTCTTCGATCAAGGCCATCTCCATTGCAATCAGAAGAAGATAACGCCACTGCAATCAACCCCGAACAATATGCCAACAACGACAAAGCAAATTCGATCACCGTCTTGGCAATGGTTCGAAAAGAAAAATTGGCATCAACCATCTACCACCAGCATCAGCACGACCGTCAACGGGTCTGTACGAACATTGCAACACAACAATGGTGAACCATTGTCAACAACAGCGCCCGCTCAAAATGGCTTTTCTTATTTACCGGAAAATTCTATTAGCCATCGCAGCGCCAACAGTGTTAGTGATCCTATATGCTCGCCCCAAGGTGGAATGGCGGAACAGTTAAAGCCGGATACACCGAATCTGGTGTCGACGGTGGGGCCACCCAGAGAAGCTAGCCAGCACCACCTGAGCTGGCGAAACTCCTCACCGTTGCCATTGTTGCATTTCGGTCCTACCCTCGCACAGCCGGCACCTTTGGGTTTTCCGGGCGGTCAGCGCCAGCCTAGCCAGGCGGTGAGCACGATGGTCGAGGAGGATGGATCCGCGGCAAAAGGAAAACTCTCCTGCTCATACTATAACCAAAGGTAAGATGAATTTTTAATTCGCCCGTGGCGATTCTAATTTTCATTACCCTCCCCAAACATCGTCCTTTCGCGAGTGTGCTTGTGTATGCTGCAGTGCTGGCGTATCCTTGTTTCACTTAGACTTCTGGTCCGGGTGGACCTGTTGTGAACTATGTGCTACGCTTGTAATTTCATATCCCCAACAAGTTGTTCGGCATGTTGTTTGGCTTTGTGTCCTTTTTCAGCAGTACACACACACACACAAACACCTATACACATGTTATACTATTCCACAGAAACAAACAAAACCTGAACCATTCTATTCATGTAAAAGGATGCCAGGAAAAGAGAGTCCCCGAAGCCGCCACCATCACTCCGGTGTCGTCATACACGTCGTTGTCCTCGTCATCATAGCACTATTAGAGAGGTCTTAGATTAGTTTAACCGCGCCGCAGTCTGTGTGGGTGGCAGGACCTTTTTTCGCCTGCTCCTTTTGAGTGTATTCCCTGTGTTTCATGCTAACGAAGAGCGTAATGCAATTTGGAAAGACTTTTTTCCCCTTCGTCCTATTCTTCCTGTGGGTTTTTTTTTTTTATTCGAGGGCTTTTTTCACGAGGATACTTTTCCCTTTTGTTTGCATCGTTTCTTTGCCTTTGATGTTTAGGGGTGATGATGTGTATAAGTGAATTGGGGTATTTCAAGTGATTTTTTTTTTTTGCGAGCCTCCCAGATTGGGCGGGAAGTAGGTATATGTATGCTTGTGCGGCAGTGGTCTCTGCAGGCTTTGAATAATCATATTTTCCAAGGACGGTTGAATGTGATTACGTTGGTTACTCCAGTAGGTACTAGGTTGGTTTTCTTTATTTTTTCCCTTCCTTCTTTGCCCGGCTTTTGTTCTCATTCACTTTCGTGAAATGGCAAAGAACAGAAAACACAATTTTGCAATTGACTCTTGAGGTTTTTTTTCGCCTGTTTTTCCCTTTAGTGCTCCTTTTTTTACGTGCGGATAAAAGGTGTGGGAATGCTAGCAGGAACTGATTTAACGAGAATTGCATTATTTAGAAAGAGCTCACTTTGTGTGAAAGAAAGTTAAGTTATTCAATGGGGAAAAAATAAAATGGAGAATGTAGTGTTTGCGGTTACATCAGAGGGAATTTTTTCATTAAAAAAAGTTTTGCTACTTGCGCTCTGAAATTGGCGAATTCCAATTGTAAGTATTGCTCGTAAAAAGCGAGTTGTAGAACGGCCACGTGACAAAGAAAATATTAAAAAGGCAGAGGGAGAATTTCATGTTTTTTTTTTTGCGATAAGAAATTTAACCTGTTTTATCAAAAGTCCTGAAACTTAATCAAAATAAAAACTTGAGAGGAGAGAGCAAGCTTAGTTGAATTGCAGATGTAGCACTTTTAAGGCGAAGTCTGAGAGGATTTTTTTCTCGGGGGAATGTCCGGTTCTACAGGCAAAGTCTAGTCTAGCCGATTGTCGGTGGGTGGTGTCGGCGTTTCAATATAGACTCCGACGATATAATTGAAGTCTTATTTGAAATATCCTTCTATTGTTTTGTTTTCTTAGTTACTTCAGCAAAATCGTATGAAATAGGGACGTGGAAAAGGATGTACAGAGCTACCTCAAAAAAATTCTAAAACAGATATTAGGCAACACGGTTTGGGAAAATTTAAGGCTTTCAGAGAAAAAAACTTTGGAGTTCAACAGCAGGATAAATAAAAAAAACTCCAGTTCTGACTTCACAAGAAAACATGGAGCTATACACAAATTTAAATTATTATTTTAAAAGAGAAACCAGTGACTTCGAAAATTATTATGGCCCTCAAACTTAAAAGGAAGCTTTTGTACAGAAAGTGGGAAGGACAAGGTTATAATATTGTTAGTCGGGAACCTCTTATGCCTTCCCTGATGAACTCCTAGAGATGTCTTTTCAATCCAAAGGCAGTCAGGAAAACAAGGATTTTGGGGGATATCGACTAGGTTTGCCGAAGAAATAATTTCTTTACCAATGATATTCTTCCTCAGACGCAGAAGAGCCGCGCAATCCATGATTATGAGCAGAGAATACTCATCGCTCTCTAGTCAGCATATTTGGGTCCGGTGAACTGCCTATGGCATGGAGATGTTTCTTCGGTTAAAATGGGCGCTGAAAATTCCAATGAGAATTTTTAAATAAGCCCTGTCCAGGTTGGTTAGAGCATTAGACCTCCTGGGGAGAACTCGAGGAAGAAAAGACTCCAGGTGTGTTAACCCAGAGACTCCATTGAATTCGATTTTAGCTAGGTTCTTAGTAAAGTTCTTGAAGAGTGTTTTACTCACTCCGTAGAATAGTTCATGCCCTATGGGTGGCGTAGCAGCCCTGATTATATTGTTAGCGAGTCTGCTAACTCATTGCCATCACAGTCACTATGTGGGCTGGAATCCATTGTAAAGGATAAAAGTATTAAGGTTTTTTAAGCTTCGATTCTATGGCATGTAATTTAAGCGCCTATAGAGAGCTATATACTTGACTGTCCGAGGAGATGAATACTGTTTTTCTTCTTGTGCTAGAATTTAGATTTATTCTAAAACAGGAGTAATTCTAACAAGGTCTTCCGCCTGGAAAATTGATAACTTTTACCAAGCCTAACTGAATAGTTCACTTGAACCAATTTTCTATGAATACCAGACCCAGTCTATGTCTCCATTTAAGATCCGTCTGACTACCGGACAAGGTCGAACCGAGATTGAGTTGGTTGGGATAATTCTCATTTCTTGGAGCTTTCAGATTCTAAGTCATTAAGCAATGCTTCGTGGCCACCTTTGTCAGCCTGGGACTCTATGTTTTTCTAGCGAAGCAGTGGCTGAATGCTCAATCTTATACTTCGATTCAGGTATTTGTGTTTAAATAGGTATAAGACCCTGGATGACGTTTATTGCCCGTCTGAATGACTTTTTCTTAGCCTTTTAAGACTTTGAAGATCAAATGCCAAGACTTTAAAGGCATTTGATCGAGACCGATTTATGAGTCGAATCCGAAGGGAACATGTCTTTTGGTCCGTCCTCCCGTCTGTCCTCCCGTTTGTGCTTTTGTTTGTTGGTAGTTTTTAGTCCTTCGATTATGCGCTACGAACTTGAAAAATCATATCTGAGCTTTTTAGGTCTCGAAGTGTAAATTTTTTTAAGATCCACCCGCTGATACGCCCACTTTACTGATACGCAAGTAAAATTAAAATTGTCTTAGGACGCCTTAATTTGGTACCTATGCAGTATCCTTGCCTAAGTGCGATTGGAGTTTCAAAGACAAGGAAAAACGACCTCATTTTTAGCGTGGTTGCATTGCATTTGCGGTTTTACAAACGACATTTTTACGCAATGTGTTTTTTTTTGTACTCGAGAAATTATTGCATTTTACGTTAATTTTATTAATTCTTTGTGCAATCAATTAACTTGGAAAGTTATCACCACGCCTAGTTTTCGGGGCGTGCACGAATAAAAACATAATTTTTCCTATAAAAAAACGTTGACAACATCTGGACAATAATTTAAACAAAAACCTAAAATGTTGAAAACTGTTCGATACCACGCCCCTCTTTACTGAAAGAGATTGCCACTTTTGACATTTTGCGATTTAGAGCTGGACAAATATCTATTGGGATGGGTTATCCAATGAATCGCCTAAGCGGATTGTAGCCCGTCTACACGTTAATTTCGTTAATGAAGCTGGTGAGAGCAATTTAATAGGTCTCCCAGCCACCACTAAGTTTAGCTTCATTGAAAAATATCCTTACTCGGAGCTTTACTAGATCTTTGCCCCACCATATGGCTTCCATTTTGAACCTTTAGATCTCTAAAAAAAGGGTAGTTTCCTTCAAAAACAGTGATAATGAAAGATGTGACCGTGTCGGCAGAGTGATTAAGTTAATCTCTCGTGTCAATTGGAGAAAAAGGGTGTGTTCGTTTACTATATCGAACGGGTGTGTTCTTAAAGTGAATCGATGGGTGCATTCAGCGATTCCTGCAAGTCTTTTATTTCTTGTCGCCACAATACATTATCTTTTAAGCTAAGATAAAAAGAAAATCTCTCTCTCTCTCTCTCTTCTTTTTTCTTAGAAACCCTAAGCCCTGAATCAAAAATGTGTTCCTTTTCCCTTAGGATTTTCCCAATTTCGTTTTAATATTGAATTTTAGACATAAACCGGGCCATCAACCAGACGGAAACATATAAAGGGCTTTAGAGCTAAAGCCACAAAACTGTTGCTTACTAATGTGATGTAACATTCTGGGTGTTTAGTCGATTTCCGACAAATTTGAACATTGCGCCTGATTCTTTCTTTCACCTTTCGATCTTTCACCTTACAAATTGTGTCATAAATGGTCAAGTGTAGAAGCATAATGAAGGATGTGTACACTGTATCTACGGGCTTTAAAAAAAACTTTTTTCGTTATTAATTTGTGGCTTTCTCATGGCAGATTCTTACTTTTTAGGAATTTTTATCAGCACTTATAACCGAATTCATTTTCCTGTTCCACAAAAGATTTTTGCATGTGGCCTTTCTACAATAATCAAAGTTTTACGTACTTAATCCAGAGCCAGAAGTATTGGAATTTCATAGCAGATAGAGCTCCGTCGACACTTTTTCTAGTATGCGGGACTCATGTGTTGAAAACAGTTTTCCTCAAGTTCAATTCATAAAGGAATACCGCACAAAAAAGGTGTCATTCTTAATTAACTAAGTCTAGGATACGGCAGACCTACCAAGTACATACCTATACGTCCTTTATGTCTGCACAAGATTGACATCGAAAAAACATCCGGAACTCTGAAGATATTTGCCCTATTCACACAGCTAAAACACCCAGACAGAACATACTGTACTCACGTTGTCATGTCACCCTCTGTTGCCACATAGTCTGAGGATATCATTAGATCGTGATGTCTGGCTTCTTCAGATCCTGATACGATTGATGGACTTTCTCAAAAATATCTATTTAACAGCCTAGGTAGGTACATATATGCCTTTATTTGCTGCACAAAACACGCTGGTACGTGCCAACTTCTAGAACAATGCGTGATTTGAATCTTTTGCACATGGGTTGGCAAGTGCATACCTACGGCCCTCCATTATAATGCCGTCGAAAGAAACAAAATTTCATCTAAATAGCACGAGCTAAGGGTTACTTTTGATGTCGCAGTAAATTGTGGGTTCGTTTCAGGATCCCCTTTCGTCCATTTTGTGTTCCTTTTATTTCCATCAAAGAATTCCTCGTACCGAAAACAATAATCAACGCACAGTAACAAAGAAACGGTATAGTCCTCCTGCAGCAATCTTGAAAGTGTTTTGTCCTCATACGAGAATATAGAATAGAAACGCATAAATACACACAACCAGGCCAGTAGCGGGTTCCATAAGGACACCATGTTCACAGAGTCGATTGTTGACTGCAATGTTGCAAATTGACAGCAAGTCAGTCATTTTCACAACGTCGTCGTCAGAGAGAAGGAGTAATTAAAACTGTCGCAATTGTTTCCTTTAGTCTGCAATTACTTTGCACCACCAAGCAGCAGCATGGTAGGTACAAGATGAAGCGCGCAGACGTATGTGTTTTTACGTGCAGCTAAAAAGGGATGTCCCCCAGTGCATTGCAACAATTTCATACCATGCTCGTATGTTGCATAATAGACGCAGCATATACCTAGATACATGGCCAGCAGGCATCGTGCAACATGGAATTGCATTGTTCTTGCTATTGTCTCGCAGGAAAGCAGATGGGCTTAGCTTTTCTCTTAAGTTCACATGACGTGCAGTGCATTCGAAAAAGGATCAAATAAAAAGCAGACGGCAACTTAATTGCCAAAATAGATGGTAAAATCGGAGCGAAATGGTGCAAGGACATTGTACGAAGAATGTTGAAAATAAACTGTGCCTGCGACTGGTGGGTGCGCTTATGGATAGTAGGTTCGGTAGTAGGTTCCCATAGTATTTGCTTGCTTGTTTGCATGGATTCTAATTTCGTCGTCCTATTGTGCAAGCAATTGTGGTTATGCTCGAGATGTGTACCGAGGATAAGCTGTTTTGTCGCACTCCATAGAACACTCTTGGGGTAAGGTCATATTTGGCCTATACAAACAAACATGTTTAAAAGGCCTTTGCGTGATTAACTTTTATGTGTCCCGCAAAATGGAGTTCTTAGTCGAGCTATTAGTTAAAAAAATGGAGTTTTATGTCTTTCGAAAAATTGACACCAGTGGTGGTTCAATGGTTGGCTTGTGTGCATTTTATTCAATATTTTTGCTCCAAATCGAAGGTTTACTTAATAGATACAAAACACTTAGTCCCACATACAAAGTTTAGGATCACGCCCACATTTGGAGGAAGGATTAACGGAAAGCCTTGAATTTTCCAGAAAAACTCTTATTTCGAACGCGCTTAATTTAGGAAATTATGAGAAAATAAATTATCATATAAGGTAAACCAAATTATTATAGATTTCGTTCGTACAAAGTTTTTGGTCATGCCCTCTTTTAGGGGGAGATTTTACCAGAAAACTTTAATTTTGACCAAAAAATTAAATTTTTGCGTGAATTTAAGTTTAACTTGAAAATGTTGATGCCAATTTTCATAGTTTGTTATAAGAGGCGGTCAGACCACGCCCCTTTTTAAACAACTAAAAATATATGAGCAAAAACTAAAATTTATTTATTCAAAATAACAATAACATCGGCAATTTGCAATGTGGGATAGGCATTATCGATATACTGGCATTAATGTGAGACAACCTCTATTTCACTATTTTTTCAAAACGCCTTTTGGTCAAGTTAAACAAGGCACAGGATTAAATTTTGGTACTAAGCAATATTGGCCTAAGACCTTAAACAAGGCAAAAATTAGACCGCCCACAATATTGACCATGCCCACTTTTAACACGTTAGATCTTTGAAAACCCGATTTCTCGGAAAGTTGTCTCCAAATCGAAAAAAAAATGACAAATGTTAAAGATACTTCTATTTGCTAAGTTTGCTCGATACAAAGTTTTGAGCTCCGCCCACTTTTAGGGTCGTTTTTAGGAAAAAATTGTTTTTTTCTGAAATAATGTTCGCTTTTACTTCGCTTAATTAATTGATTTTAATTTTAAGCCCATACACACTTTTAGAGGCTTGGCCTATACAAATAATATATGAATTCGGGCAAAGAAACTTTAAGATTTCGTGTTACGTGGTATATAGAGTCGGGTATATAGAATTTTGTCACAGACAAACGATTGCACTTACTTACTCGTTTTTTTTAAGATTTGGTATGCAAGATTAAGGAGAGATTTGATAGCCGTTGCATGATCCTTAGAAAACCATCACGAACTGCTTTATATATACATCTGACCTTCCACGGGCGACAACTATCGCTCCCATTAGACCCAATATTATCTCAACTGTTGACGCGGAATTTTCTGTCGGTCGTACAAATAGAGCTTTAGGCTTATCGCCCACTTGATATTTTAAGTCACGCAACGGTTTGATTCCCTTTTTGAGTCTAATTGGCTTATATGGGAATGCGCTCACATGCGCAAATGATACAAAACTATTTGCGACAACTTTTAAATCTGTTTTTGCCACAGAATTTTTAGTGGCTTGGTGTCTTAAATGACTCTTTTAACACCTATGTTTCATCGCCACCATGAAATTTTTTATTTTATTTCACTTCGGCGACATTTTGCAGATCAAACAGTTAAATATTGCGTCTGGGTAAGTGTGACATTAGGAGAATAAAAAGCACTATTGATGTTTCAAAAAATTGCTAGCGTACGTTTACGCTGTATAAATGATATTAAACTGCTTTAGCTGTTCTTTGATCCATTTCTCTCTCTCTCTCTTCGCAATCCAAGTTGAAGTATGTTTTTTTTCCAATCAATGAGAAGAACGAAAACATTTAATTAGATCAAGTAGCCGATATGACGGTAATCAGTGGCTATTCATGGGTTTCAAGTAAATTAATGAAAATGTTAACCGAACGTATCGTGGTTTTCCAACCATGTTCCCGTGGTCACCTTCACACGCCTTGGCTCGAGCAGGTAAAACTTTTGAGCATCAAGCACATTTTCGGGCAATGGGCGTTCATAATAAACGGGGTCGTGTTTTTTTATTTGTTGTGGTGGGCGATTTCGTCGCCATATTTCATTATGCCATTTTAGAAGCTGATTTGCAACTCGCCATTTATATTAAAGTCACAAAACTAAACTTCTGTATGAATACATAGGTATCTACTTGTAGTCTTAAACCTTTAACTCAATGGCATTGACAGCAAAATACATGCCTGAGGCAAACCGATAAACTGCGCTGGACATTGATATCAGTTTCGTCCCTTAAAGTAATTAAAAATTTTTAAGTTGAAAAAAGTTACTGACCGTATAGAAGTTCTATGTTTGCCATTGTATGTACGTTAATGACGTTTACTCTCTTTGTATCATTATGCAAAGCAAACAAAATAAAATGAGTCGAAATGTCCAGTCTACAGCTTAAGCCATGCAACACATGAGCCCGACATGCTGTAAATTATGCAACAACCAAGAAGTGCATAAAACCAACAATACGTAAAATAACGGGGTAAATAAACGGGAATTAAAAAGGTCCGTTCATGTGTGCCATTTCAAAATGTCTGGAAAATAAGTATCTCTCATGTTCATACTTTTAAAGTATAAACTTCTTAAGGAGGGTCGTTGAGTTGATAGGAGGTTTTCTCTAACCTTTAACTCGTAATGCTTCATCACACTAAAAGCATCCCATATTCGCTTTCATAAATATATTTAATTTTTAAACTATATAACTTTAATTATGGGTAATTAATTTTTCGACTCGTTCATTAGTGCTCATTAATTTTGAAAATTCAATGAGTAACTATACGACGTGAGCACCATCCAGAAAACACGGTCACTCTTTGAAATCAACTGGTTGTCAATTACGATTTGCAAAACCGAGAGACATTAACAGGAGCTGAACATCAGCAGGATATACATAGGGTGTTCACTAATTTAACGACCCACATGACATCAAGGATCAAAAAAGCAGTTGCAAAATCCATATAAAAGACACACACACACACACATATGCATAAATAATATTCATCCCAGTATGCCGTAAAACTGTTTTCACTTAATTTAATCCGAAAATAAACTAATTTAGGATAAAGTTCTCCTTTCGCACACCAAACTTTATGCCAATGCCAACTAGTTTATATTTAGAGGATACACATATTGAGAGTCGGTACAAAAAGTTCACGAGCATATAAATGCGGATGGCAATGATTATGATGATGACGATGTCGACTACAACTGCTGGTCCAGTCAAATCGAGTATATGGAACTGTGCCAAATTTAGGACGACCGTATATGGTGTAGTAGCGACGCCCTATTACTGATATGCAGGACACGTCTGTGACTTCTTCATTGAGTTGGAAAGACGATCTATTTTTTTTTTCGGGTAATGTAAACGACTGTAAGTGAAGTCTGTCTGGCAGTACACAGTTTAGTTGAATACACAATTATTTGTATAGAAAAGCGGAAGTGAAGTCTGACGATCCAAACTACATGAATGAGGAACTAAATATAAAAATAAGTTTTATATATATACAACATGTACAACATACCTACATCGTGGGTTTGATTTTCAATGTCATATACATACATTTTTGTGTCCCTAAAGCTTTTAAAGTAACGCATCGACAGCTTAAAGGTGTTTTATACTTTTCTGCACAGCAGTCAGATACCTATCGAGAAATCTGTATTTATAGGCATAAGGGCATAAGAGAAAGCATTTCACTTAAAATTCACTTACTTTGACAGTTCAGAGTTGAGTTAGTTATCGAGAAATATTAGTTCTTTCTACCATTAAGCCATCATTATGGTAAGGTTGGTGGATGCCCCTGTGCACACAGTCCTGAATCATTTAGACTAGTTGGGTCCACTCTGTTCATTTGGGAGAATTTTTACAAGCTAAAAATAGTGGGTTGGTTACAATGAACCTGGGCAAATCGTTGCATATGCCATCTTACCAAGCCCATGTCAAGCTGCGAAAATATTGAATAAGTGGCGTTTAAAAGAAGGCAAAAAGAGGCGTTTTTATTATTTTGAAAAGCCAATCACGGGACACTTAAGCAAGAATACAGCATGTCAAAGTTCAGCATCCTACGACAACTTTGATTTGTCTAATATTTCATGCTAATAAATAAGTAAATTGGACGTGTCTTACTTACTTAAGGTGGCGCTACAGTCCGGGGTTGACCTGGGCCTCAGCCAACAAGCTTCGCCAGCCAGCTCTGTCTCTAGCTAGCCGACTCCAGTTTCGCACGCGAAGTTGGCTGAGGTCCATTTCCACTTGCTTGCGCCACCTGCGTCTCGGTTCTCCTCTCCTCCTCTACGTCGTCCCTGCGGTGTGGATTCCGCTCTAGATGACCCAGTCAATTAGACGTTGTGTTTTGACTCTGTTGGCTAGGTCGGTATCGCTCTACAGCCCGTACAGTTCGATGGTATATCCCTCCTCCACTCTCCGTCTATGCAGACGGGACCGTAAATCGTCCGAAGAATTATCCTCTCGAAGCAGCCTAAAGTGTTTTCATCCGCCTTTGACAGGGTATATGCTTCTGCACCGTAAAGCAGGACTGGGATGATGAGGGTCTTATACATGGACACTTTAGTTGCTCGAGAGAGGGCTTTGCTACTCAATTGCCTTCTCAGCCCAAAGAAACAGCGATTAGCAAGAGTTATCCTTCGTTTGATTTCAGCGCTGGTGTCATTGAAATTGGGCGTGTCAGTAGGAATATTTAAAATAATTATCGGTCTCGATCATTGGCTTTAAGGTCTCGGGGGTCTATGATGATTATTTTTCTGTGTTATCCAATGGTGGGGAATGAACAATTAAATTTATAGATAGATTATTTAATTTCGTATAATGTTATACACTGTGTTTACCACCGCACAGATTATGCACAGAGATTTGACATAAACAATTACATGACCTAAAAGTTAATGTTAACTAAGAACTATTAAATAATATCAACTTTGAAGGAAAAAAAACGTATGTATGTATGTATATGTTGTTCTTTACATTCTTTACAATTAAATAAATACAATAACTAGTGATCAAAAATGAGCTAGAAATTATTTTTAAAAGAACCTATAGGTTTAGAAAAAAAATAGTTTTAAATGTAACTTTAAAATGCTTAAGTTATTACTTCAAAATTTCTGGGTGAGTGACCCTTGTAATCTATTTCAAACATAGACTAATTACATATTATAAGGAATTAAAAATAAAAAGTATTAAAATTAAAAAGTAAAAAAGAAATAACATTTTTTGAATTATTAATACCTAAAATAAAAGCTACGGAGAGCAATAGTACGATAGTGAGGAACAGATGCCAAATTCAAGAAATTACCACGCAAATTGTGATTTGATATTATTCCGAAACTCAAATTACCGGATCTAAAACAAAACAGCATTAACACTTTGAAACAGTACAAGTGACGAATAGGTAAAATTTTAAGGTCTTTAAACAGAGTAAAACTTCGGTAAAGCCTATTTTTGCGACACATCTTCCGCAAGATTAACAAAGAATCAGTTTTGTACCGGGAAGTTCCTCCCCAACAAGCGATTACGTACTGCAGTTTGCTGTGAAAAACTCCATAGTAAATTTGTTTTAATAAAGAACTTGAACAAAAGTTTTTGCAAGTAAAAAAAACTCCTAAGAACACCCAGGAAATATTTTCTCAAAGTTTCGGTATGTTTTGCGAAGCTTAACCTGGAGTCAATTATGAGCCCCAAGCTTTTAATTTCAGAAACTTTTTCAATTCCAAAACAATTACTGCTGCAGGTTCGATGACTACGAAACGCACTATCAGATAAATCGCTAGTGTTACACTTGCATGCAGACAATTTAAACCGTTGACACTCGTTGATGACAAGCTAAAAAACATGATTCTTGTTTTTGGGCTTATAACCAATTTGAGTTCAGCAAACCACATTTTAGTAAATTAAGGTCCCAGTTTACGTCACAGAATAAGTCCAAAGACCTAAGTGATCTATATGTAATTCCCACATCATCGACGAAGGCCGTAAGCCTGCCACGGCAATTCATAAAGAAAAGAGAATTAATATATAATAGGAACAGAATTGGTCCAAGTACTGAACCCTGTGGTACGCCCAAAAGAACAGACTTTATTCCTCTTCTGGTATCACCAATCTAAACTCTTTTTGATCTGTTCTCAAGGTTAGACCTGAACCAATCCAACATAAAACCACGGGAAGCAGCGTTGTATAATGTATTCAGCAGTATACTATGGTCAACCATGTCGAACGCCTTGGTAATATCTATATACAAAGCAGCTGTTAAGTTCTTTTCATCTAAATTGGAAAACACGAGAGCAGAAGTCCAATAAGGCATCATCGGTTGGTTTACATTGCTGAAAACCCAATTGTGCACAACTGAAAAACTTTGTTTTGTTTAACAAAGTTAAAACCCTTTCTTTAACAACTTTTTCGAAAACTTTGCCGCAAACCGGAAGAAGTGATATTGTAGTGTCTGTAGTTGCATATTTCAACAGGTGACCCTTTCTTTAGAAGGGGAACTACATCCGCACATTTAAGGTCCTCTTGAAAGACTCCAGAGAAATGCATTAAAAATATGAGCTAGTACATTCATTACTAGGAATGCAATTCTTTTCAATATGTTGTTAGAAATACCGTCAGGACCACGCGAGTTGGAATTTTTTTTTGTCTTTCAAAACTTGTAATGGTGTTATTGGTTTAAAAGCGAAGCTATTGATTTGCAAATTTTTGGGTCATCCCGGACAGACAGTACAAAAGGATTCGCCTGGTTTTAAAACGCTAGCAACGGATGTAAAATAAGCGTTAAAAACATCATCCATTCCTGTTTAATCTGTTATTTCATTTTCATTTATGCGTAGCGCACTAGGATGGATACCTTCCGAAACCCATATTGAAAATACTGTTCACCACTTGCCACTCTTGTTTTAAATTTCCTTTTGCCAAGGAAATGTTAAAATCATCCAATAAAAAAGCAAATATAAGAAAGAGAAAATTAGAATCTTATGGGTATACCTATTTTAGTGCATCAATTTATCTATAAATGTAAATAGATAGGTGGAATTTCGCTGAATTTCCCCAGGCTTGACAACCATATAGCAACATCGGTTGAATTATTACTTTAACCGGTGGTAAGTGCTTTATAAAGCGTTATAACCCATTCATATTCCTATTCTCTTTTCAATTCCTATTCTCCTTTCCATTCCTACTCTCCTTCCCATTCCTATTGTTTTTGTTTTCCATTCTCTTCCCGTTTCCTTTCATGAATCATTAATTACGAAATTAAAAAACACGTTTTCTTCCTTATAAGATTTTTTAATTTAATTTTTAAAAGGGGCGTTGCACGTCCATCTGCTATAACAAAAAATCAATGTGAGCAAAAAATATCCAAGTTTGCGTCTAAGATACATGCAAAAGTTAAGTTTTTTGGTTCAAATTCAATACTTTTGTAAGAAAGACCCCTAAAGACGGGCGTGGCCGAAAACTTTGCATAAAAAAAGATTGCATAAATCAAATCTAGAATATAGTCCGAAGTGCCTTATGTGCTTAATTTTATTTCTAATTAATAACTAAGTTAAGCTTATTTTCCGTTTTTCTGGAAAATTAGAGCTTTTCTTAAAATCTGCCTTGAAATGTGGGCGTGGCCTAAATTTTGGTATGAACAAAACGTGGAAAGTATTTTCTATATAATTTATAAAGAATTTTTTTATCAATTTGGAACAAAAATATTTATATAAAATAAATTGTTTTTTAATGATAACTCTTTAAATCGATGCCACGCACACAGGGGGCGGTCTGCCGACCTATTTTTTATGTCTAACAATTATAAAGAAATATTAAATTTTAGCCTCTCACGATGTCTTGCAGTTTTGAAAGCACTGGAGGTAGGTGCCCATATAGACCAATTCTGGTCGTGGCTGCTATCAGAGTTGCAAAATTTTGACAATTGTACTGCTTCGGTTGACAGACAGCTACGTCAAATATTTTACCTTTCTAGCTTGAAATTAAAGGCCTTAAAATTGATGACATACGACGAACGAACGGACGAACATGGCTCAATGGACTCTTAATCCGATCTCGATCATATGGTCTTGATGTGTTTCGCTATTAGTGGTCTATGTTAAATTTTCGCCTGTATCAAACTGAATTAATATCATTACTGTTGAAATAATGATCTCATTTCCATTTTTTTGTTAGGAATTTATATCAATGAAAGGGAATAGCATGTTGATCGAGAAATTGACTTTTCTATTTAATGTTTTTGCAGTATGCTCCTTAAGCGTAAGTCAAGCCCAAGATTTATGCCAAGACCAAGACTTATGCCCAAGTATCTTACGGCTGGAGGCTAGCTAACATATCTTGGCTTACGCATCTAGCTTACGTATCTTGGTTCTTATTTTCTTCAGACAAAGTGTGAAAATTTGTAAAATCTGCCAACAGCCACGCCCACTACTGGCTTCAATGTAAGACAACCTCTATTTCGAATTTTCTTTCAAAATTGTTTTTGGTCAAGTTAGACAAGGCGTAGGAACTCAAATTTTGAGAAAGTAAAAATTGGACCGCCCAAAATATGGACCCACTTTTAAAATTTTAGATCTTTGAAAATATTTCTCGAAAAAATTACAAATCGCAAAAAAATTAAATGACAAATATTGAAGATATTTCTATTTGCTTAGTCTGGTCCATACAAAGTTTTGAGCTCCGCCCACTTTTAGGGGGCATTTTTAGGAAAAACTGTTTTTTCCGAAATATTTTTCGGTCTTAATGCATTTTGTCATGATTCTAACGAAATTACAATTAATTAAATTTAATTTTTAGCCCAGGCCCACTTATGGGGGCGTGGCCTACACAAATAATTTATGAATTCAGGACAAAAAAAATGTAAGATTTGATGTTACACGGTCGAACTCTTGCACTTCTTGCTAAAATTGGATTTAAGTGTTTTTTTTTGGTAATGGAGCTTGTGTCTGAGGACAGATTCGTTTAATTTTTAAGCTCGATCTGGTTTAATGGATTTGTAGATCAGCTACCGAATTTCAGCTTTCTAGCTTATCGCGAAATGCCAAAAAGTTGCCTACATGCGGACGGACGGACAAACAGACATGGCTTAGTTAATTCTTATGTCGGTCTGGATCATATCTCGAAAAGTTTTTAGGTGATGTTCTCTATGGTGATTATTTCACAGTGCTACAAACTATATAACAATCGTTGTAATATACCCTGGGTAGCATGTAAAACTAACTGGCGGACGCTTTACAAAACCAGAAGCGCCGAGCGAAACTTAGATCGAACCATCTTGGCGTAATCTCTCACACGCACAGCTTTCTGTGTGCGTTGTTTAGGTGCTCTTGCATGGGGAGGACCCGCAATATTTTTCTTCTTTTGAATGGAAATTGTAGAGACAGAACTAGGAAAAAACCTGTTTTACTCCGGCGAGGATTCGAGCCCGTATCATTATACTGTCATTATTATGACAAGCATAATATTTTGACGACCAAAGAATGGGTAAACATAGCATTGGGAGCAACAAGGCTCCTACAAGACGTAGGCTTCTTTGGTTCTTTTTTTGTTAACAAATTCTTTTATCATTTCATTTATAATACAATTTAAAAAAGAATTATTTTCAATGAATCTTTTACCATTCTGGCTGGATCATCTCCCCCACATGCAAGTAATGTCATCCTAGCCCATCAGCACTTGAGCAAAGCCTCATCCGTTGCTTTGATTAAAACTAGATATCCTTACAAATATGTTTGCTACAGAAGCCAACGAAAGTTTACTCAACTGAGTCCTTTGGTGTCATTATTTATCCACCACTAAACTAAAGCATGGAAAACTTTTGCTTTTGAAAAGGTTGAGTCGGAAAAAGAGAGCAAATTGCATTTGTATCTAAGAGAAAAGAAAACAACTCAATCGCTTCATAGTATACACGCGTACACACGAATGTACTAAAAAAACACAAATAATACCCACTCCTATTGGATATAAGCGTCCATCCAGTCTAGTCGGTCAAAACAAGAGGAGGCAGGATGTTGAATACAAAATCCGTTTCACAGAATATTTTAGTTCCTTGTTCCCGTTTCCGTGGCAATGACGCTGCCAACGCGTTGACACCTTTTCTGGTTATGTGATAAAAGTTGGTCCTGTAGATGATTTTTTTTTCCCCTCCTTTTGCCATTATTGTTGTTCTCGTTGTTGTTTTTGTTGGGATTCGGAAAGTTCATAGGCTTCCTATAACCAAACTGACAAAAACACAGCTTTTCACAAAAAAAAAATAAACAAATAAAAGTTTCGACTGAAAATGGTCAGAAATGCGACGTGAAGCAGAGCAGCCTCACCTAAACACAATAAGGAGCTTATTGAAGCTGACGTTGCCAATATAGAAAACGCTTGAATGGGAAAAGGCACCCCTTAGTTGTGCAGCATGTCAGGATTCCATAGTGATGCTTGGTATTGTTGCTTTTAAAAGGATCACTGATGTTGAGCGATGGCTTACAAAAGCCAACTTCTGGTGGTAAAAACAACAGCTTACGTCGGGAGGGGGGACGTCGAAAAAGTTAGTTTGTAGAGTGTTTAGAAAGTTTGATAAGCAAATGGTTTGGCTATAATTATGTTGTATAAATAAAAATGATTTGTTTAGTTTTATAGGCTAAGCGCTAAGGTATCTATAGATGTTCATGTAAGATGTGAGCATCCATAAGTGGTAAAGGATTACATTTTGCAGGTAGAATATTTTAGATTAGAGAGTAACGTCAAACATATTCCAAGAAGTAATTACTTTTGGTAAAGCTTAAAATTTGTTTTTTAAAAGTTGCTATTTTTAAATGTTGCTATTTTACTTTGTTGTTAAATAAAAGCTCTATCAGAATTATAGAGCCATATTTTCGACAAGGCTTTTATTTTTATATATAAGATGGTTGGAAGGTTTATTCAACTGTGTCTCACAACTCAGAAGAAATAGTAAATGACTGTATAAAACGGTCGACCTCGGTGAAGATCGGTGGTCTTGCATGGTGGACTTTCAATTTTTTTAAAAGTCCACCATGCGAGACAGCGATAACTCCGGTATTGTGAACCAGCCCTTACATTGCCATTAATTGAAATTCATTTGACAACTGGACTCGCCCGAGCGCTCCCTCTTGGTGTGAAACAGCCATCAATCTTATTTCGAAGTCTCTTTAAGGCTTGTTCACCAAAGATTATTTTTGTCAGCAGTTTGTTGCTTACGAAAAAAATGCGGCGCCGCGATTTCCAAGTCCTAACGAACTTGATTATATTATCCTTCGATCTGCTTATTTGCATCACGTAACCAGCATAATCAAATCAAAGCGTGCTTGTGTTTACGGGTGTTTTTACGATTTGTAAGGAGGAGGATCTAAGCACTGATAATGACCGCTGGCCATGATAAACATGTCCACCCAGATAAAGTGATCTGTGTTACGATCTGTATAATTTAACTAACCAATTCTTTAGTATAGAGGCTCGAACACTCTTATAGCTGGAGCATTGTAGTGAAAGGCTCCATCTTGTTTGCCAATGCAGTCTTTCAGTCGAAGTAGTTCATTTTCAGCTACCTTTACGCATAAATGCAGCTCAAATACTTTCGTTTTTGGCCCCTTCTGCATCCACTGAACTAAGAACATGTCGAAACCATATTTCAAGCGTCCCTTTCGTTTTAAGAAGAATTAATACCATTGGTTAATCATTACCATCGACCTCGGTCTTAAAAGCCCTCACTGAAAAACTTCTACGCATGCACGTTATCTAAAAATTAATGACATTTTAGAATGTACAGGTTAGAGAAGATACTGCTCTAGCTTTGAACTGGCTCGATCGAATTTTGATCTTGCAGCTTTTGATATGAAGGGCAAAACCATTTCAAATTATATAAACTATGATCTATTGCCCGTAAAATTAAGTTCCTTCGTCGTACCCATAATCAGAACAAGTTTACCGTAGGTCCAAGTGGAATTTCTTTGGTATTTGTATTCTTAATATGCATTTGAGTATCCTGATGACGAATATGTTTTAAAAATTGTCGTTCTCATTTAGTTTTAGAGGTATAAAGCTATTCAAAGTATTTAATTTTAGACTTTAAATACCTGCCTAAGAGTAGGCAATAAAAATTTGACAAGTTTCTCCGAAAAAAAAATTGCTTTTGGAGACAATAGAAGTGTTTGGGTGGGTTTAAAGGATTTCAACTCTCGTTTTCGCAGGGTTTAGCCACTCACGCGACTTTGTCGCTCTGCTAAGGGTAGGTGCAAGTTGTCTGGCAGGCGCCCGTGGCTATTTACGAGTATGTTAAAGTTGCACACTTTTTGATTTTTTTGCCTATAACTTCTAAGCTAAAAGAGACCAAATTTTTTAATAGATAGCATATTCGTAATCAGGGTACCTTAATCCATATATTAGGATGAACAAATCTAACAAATTCCACTTGGCCCTAACGGTAATCTTATGCCGATAAATCCTGCCAATTTCCATTCAAATAAAATTCTCTTCTTTCCCCAAAAACATACGATACCCTCTATAAACTTTCGTGATCTTTCTAAACTAATTTTGGTTTTTTTTTTCAATCTCGTTACAGCTGTTCCAACAACACCCACCGTCAAAACAACCAGTGTCAACAGGCAGACACTACTTCACCGTCAACACCATCACTGTCGACTAAATGCCTCTCCAACGACATCGATGATAAGAAGCATCCGGCGAGTAAACAGCGAAAAACGCTCGCTGAGCGCTTGAAAAGTTTTCACCGATCTTCGGATTCAGTATCGACGAGCCAGCATTTAGATTCGTTCGGGAGCGAAGCGTTATCGCGATTAAATCAATCAGCGTGGTCGGATGTACGAATCGCTGACGCCACCAGGTCAAGTGATAATCGTGAAACTTTGTTTGCATATCGAAGTCGTAGTCAGTCGCCAGCAAGCAACAAATCGCTGAGTTTAAGTGAAACCGATGAGCACTACAAAAGTCGTAGTGGCAAGTGCACCCCTCCCCATCAGGCCACACCAGCAGCCGCAGCGTGTGCTGCTGACCGCAGCAAGAAGCCCCACCTGCAATCAGTAATCGACGATACTTTGTCCCTGAACTCTGGTTTAGTCGATAGTCGGCTGTCATTCGCACCATCACAAACGCCGGGGGTTACTCTTCCGGTGGTGGAAAAACGTTCCGAATCGGTTGCGTCCGGAAAAGTAGTCGAGCTCGATGAGCCCAAGCGAAAGCGTGTAGTGCGGAGACGTGTGCGGATATCCATAAATTCGCAGGAAAACAATTGTGGCGAACTTCTTCAACGTGAGATACCGCCGACGCAGCAAAGCCCCACCGAGTATGCTCGTCAGAAGATAGACCAACTTTTTGGTGGAAACTCAAAAGTTGTTGGAACTGCGACTCCACAGGTATCCAGTGCATCCATCATAGCTGCCAAAGAGACCGTCATCATGGCAATTCTTCGGTCGATAAAGTTGAAGGAGCGACTGGCCATCAGCCTAGGTGCAACACTGATTCTGTTCACCCTGCTGCTGGTGATCGACGTACAGATGGATTTCGGTGTCACGAACCGCCACCTGATGCCGTCGCATGCAAAAGTTCGCTATGTCAACGAAGAAGACAGAAGCGGTGTGTTTAGAGATTTCAAAAGGAAATTCCTCCAGAAGAGGTAAGTTCCATACAGGAATAAGAGTTATAGGCGAAATATTAATTGAAGGGTAGCTCTTCGGCAGGACGAAGTTTATGTGGAAAAACGCGAATAGCGAAAACTTTATCATGTACTGTTTTCAAAAAATGCACCTTGGATAAGCATGATTTATTGATAAATTTTGAGGAAGAACAAACTGCGCCACTGTTAGGATAATGCAATAATTAGTGTACACAGGCATATTTACAAGGATGCAACAAACATAATTGCTTTAACATGGACTTTGACTAATTTTGAAGCACAAAAGGGTGTTGGGGCGGATATCCAAATTCAATTCCTGTACTTGTTGAGTTATATAGTATTTTTAGCTCACTGCATGCAAATTGGCTTAGTATGGCTGGCATTGATTTTGTTTTAAATGTCATCGCGTGTATGACAGTGGAGAACCTAAGCTTGTTATGACATATAGGTTGAAGGTTGCTTTGAGAAGTAACTGAAAGAGGCCTTTTGAGATTTAATTATAGGGAAAATTTTTGAGTCAATAAAGCTCGTCCTCGTATGTAAGGCACTTGTTAGACTGTTTTATGGTTGTAGTGGGCTTGGTAGATTAGGTTACTGGCACAAGATTATTGGAGTACAATAATGAAGCTCTTAAAATCAGCAAAATGTCATAATAGACAAAATACTCCTTCCAGACCATAGAGACGAATATCCAATAAACAAAATTCACACGAGACTTTTCTTAATAATTTTCCCCTTTTCCACAGGAATGAAGCAGGTATTTTAAGTTTGAAAAAGGCGAAAATGTAACATAGAGAAATAAGAACGATAGGCCCCTCAAAACCTTGAGGGCATAATGATTGCGACCAAATTCTGCGTCGAGTGAGCCATGTCCGTCTGTCCGTCCGTATGTCACCAATTTTAAGGCCTTAAATTTTGAGCAAGAAAGTTGAAGTCTTGTACGTAAGCCCCTTTGTCATCCGAAGCAATACAGGTGATAAAGATTTTCAAATCGGCGCACAGGTACGGTCTTAATGTGCTTATCTCCAGTGCTTTGAAAACTATAAGAGGTGTCGTGAAAAGCTGAAATTTAACCCCAATTGATTACAATCTGACCGCCTCTTATGGGTGTAGCATTGATTCAAAGAGTGATCCTTCATATGCAATTTATTCAATATTTGCTTAAAATTTAAGGCCTAAAAGTTATTTTCATACGGACGGACGGGCGGACATGACTTAATCGATTCTCTGTCGGTTCCATTATCTCCAAAAGCTCTTAGGGGTCTACGGTGAATATTTCACCGCTGATCATTAATGTATACGCATCCGCCCACTTTTGTGAGCGTGGCGTCAAAAAAAGTAATTTTTTGAGTCAAAAATTGTACAGCATTGTACAGTTATATTTTTGTATCCCGCCCATATTTTGGAGGCGTGGCAGTTTCCATTTTTCGTAGGGTAGGGTATTTCGCAATCCGTCACAAAACAACAAAAGTTTATGATCGAGACCAACAGTTGAATCGATTAAGCCATGTCCGTTCGTCCGTCCTTCTGTATGTGTGAAGGTTTTTGGTTTAAATCAAGCTAGAATTTTAAAACTTGGTACCCGGTTTTGTTCTTCTGTTGCAGCAAAGTGTGAAAATGGGTTTGATCCGTCAACGGCCATGCCCACTACTGGCTTCAATGTGAGACAACCTCTATTGCACACTTTCTTTCAAAATGCCTTTTGGTCAAGTTAGACAAGTCGTAGGAACTAAAATTTTGATACTGAGCGAAATTGGCCAAAGATCTCTTAAACAAGGCTAAAATTGGACCCCCCACAATATCGACCATGCCCACTTTTAACATGTTAGATCTTTAACCTATACTCGCGCGTTGGTCTCTTTTAGGAAAATATCATTCCTGCCTCTTTAAAGTATTTAGTACCTTCCTAAATAACTATTCTCTATAATTAAGCTGGGCGCAAGCGCACGTACCTAGTAGGCGTGTAGTTTTTTTTTGTGAATTTTCGGTCCCTCAGACCGACGCGAGTATAGGTGTTACGAATCTTGGGAAATATTTTTTTTTTGTTTTTCAGAATTTAGTGATTGAAAAATATTATAACTTAAGTGCGATTTGTTTTGTACAAAATTTTCCATACATCACATTTTCAATAACTGTCATAAATTCTTTTGTCTTTTTTGATAGCACATTGGACAGGGATTTAGTACTAATTTGAGTGTGAATTTCTGGTATGTTCGTATATATCGTGGTATTACAAACGTATGAGGATTGAATAATTTTTTATACTTTTTTATATTTGCTAACAGCTTATTAATTCAATTTGTTTTTATTAAATTAATAAATTTTTGAACGTTAAAATAGAAAAAAATATTTATTTTCATTATTTAAGTTTAGGTCAAAAAAAAATGAAATTTTTTGAGAGACTAGTTTTAAAGGTTATTGCTGCCAAAAAATGTAAGATTTCCTGTATATTACTTTTTGTTTTATATAATTATTGTATTTTCTATAAAACAAATAGCCAAACTTTCTACAATATAAATATTCAAGAAAATACAGACATGCTAAAATCTCGTTCTGAGAGACCGTGCGCGAGTATACGTGTCCTGTTAAAACGCGCGAGTACAGGAAGGTTAAGAACCCAATTTTTTAAAAGTTTTTTTTTTAGACAAATCGCTACGTCACCATGGTTACAACACCATGTTACAACAAGTTAAAAATCGTGTAATGGTTTGGACCTTGATATGGTCAAGGTTATTGCTGAGACTTTGAGGGGTTTTTTAAGCTCTAAAAAATTATTTCCGTCAACTTCAGTTTGCATATGCTTTAGTTAAAGCACCAAAAAGACTACGTCAATCGACAGAGGTTCTCCTCCCAGACCCAGATGTTCCTGACCTCAATAGACGATACCCACATAACCTAATTAGATATCGGTTCTACTTACCCTCTTTGCAGTGCTCTTCAAATGCTCTCCAAGTCGATTCTTCAAAGCTAATTGCTGAAAGCGCATAAAAGGGAAGAGAGTTATGCAAATGCACCACTCGACTTTACCTAACAATGCCCCATCGACAGTAATAAGCCATCCCCCTACCGACCACATCATCCACATAATTAGAGAAACTCGAGATGGTCGACTACCGCTGGTGGTTTTGTTTTAGAGCGTCCATTTCTGTGACGATAGTGATTGACGGAATATTCAATTAGGCGGAGCACTATGAATGGATTATCTATTAATTTCAAATTCCAACTGTTCGCGGAATGTGTTGAACATTCCCATCAAGAATAGACCAGAAATGGATTTCGTCATGAGAATATTATTCACTTAGGCTTAGAGCAGCCATTTATCTACTTGGTGCTTGAGCTAACAAACTAAATTTCAATCACTTTCTGGTAAATCCTTGATAAAACAAAGTTTTATTTTTCTCAATAACGAAGCGATGGACATAAGGAACGAACCCCCCGCATTACATCTGGAGTCAGGTGGTTGTTTCGTTGAAGGATTCTCACGGATGAGTTGGTAAATTAAAACAAAATCCCCACGGTAAACTTTGGCAGCGAATTCATTTGCATTTCAAAATGTTCTACGTGGCATTGATGTGCGCGGGGAAACAAGCGAAGTGCTATCACAGGACCTTTGTCTTGTTGCTGCTTGAAATATTATCGATATTTATTTGCAGGAAACTTCTCGTGTCTGCCATCACCTGTCAAAAACTTAAGCACTCATTCTCTAGTCGGATTCAAGGATCTCGATTGAAATCCCCAGCCACAGAGAAACAGAACAGAACACACCCACCGCGTGGTATGAAGTAAGAGTTTTGAAACATCATGATACCGCGAGCATAAAGGGGAAAAGTTTAATTAAAGCGAGATCTCGAGGACCGCAGAAACGTTTGCAAAGAGGATTAATTTACGAATTGAATGAAATCGATTGATTTATTGTTGGTCGGCGCGTTACGCAATGTGTACTCTTGTGTACGGAGCCCAACATGCACCACGCACCCACCCTTATTGGAAGGGTTGCCAAGAACAACTCAGCTCAGCGCGAATCCCTTTAAATTTCGCTACCAAGCCTCGCAAACAAATTGGGAATATTGGTTCACAAACGACGCAAAATATCCGTTCAACAATTATTCGTCAACATTTTTATTTTGTTTTGAGTTTTACGTCGCGAGCGGATGGAAATGTCAAATTATTTGATTGGTTGAACCGGGGAATTTTTTCGTGTTTGGCATTCTTACCGGAGGGTATGGCATGGAATGGATCCCTCTTGACGTTTTTTTTTAATTTGACGATTTTATTGCATTGTTTAATGTTATATTAAGTTTTGTGGGGAATGATTTTTAAGTTTAAAAGGGAATATTTCAGGAAATTCTGTCAATATTTAATATATGTACGTACATATTAGTATATTAATTTTAATGCCTAGTTTTTAACACAGTGAAATAATCACCGTAGACTAGGGTGGAGTGGAACTTAACTTTAAAAGTTTTTATTTTTATTTTTATTTTGTACGTAGCGGGGATTGATGCCATTGGGCATCAAATACATGTATCTACTTTGAACTTCCGCAATATCGACCATGCCCGCTTTTAGATCCACATGTAAGATCTTTAAAACCTGAATTCTCGGAAATTTTACTCCAAATCGAAAAAGAGTTCTATGACAAATATTAAAGATATTACTATTTGCTTTTTTTATTATTAGCTCCGTCTATTTTTAAGGGTCGTTTTTAGGAAAAAACTGTTCTTTTCTGAAATAATTTTCGCTTTTACGAATTGCATTCCTCCTCCACTGTTCTCCGCTATGTGTTTCGGGGTCGACCGGTTTTGCCACCTTGTGTTGATGGGTTCCATTCCATTACTTATCTTGCAATGGAACTGTCACCCTTCAGCTTTCAGTCCAATGAATCCGTTGCGTCCGTCACGTTGAAGTACACAGCTTACAACTGAGTTAAATATACTCGTTCTTATGGGAAGCCGCTAATAGAAAAAAATCGTGACGTATACGTCGCTTCAAACAAAGGATAACTCTTGCCAATCGCTGTTTCTTTGGGCTAAGAAAGCAATTGAGTAGCAAAGCCCTCTCTAGAGCAACTAAAGTGTCCATGTATAAGACCCTCATCATCCCAGTCCTGCTTTACGGAGCAGAAGCATGGGCCCTATCAAAGGCGAATGAAAACACTTTAGGCTTCTTCGAGAGGAAAATTCTTCGGACGATTTACGGTCCCGTCTGCATAGACGGAGAGTGGAGGAGGAGATATAACATCGAACTGTACAGGCTGTACAGCGATACCGACCTAGCCAAAAAAAGTCAAAATACAACATCTACGATGGCTGGGTCATCTAGAGCGGATGGACACCAACGTCCCGGCCCGGAAAATCTTCGAATCCACACCGCAGGGACCGCGCGGTAGAAGAGCACCGAGACTCAGGTGGTGCACGCAAGTGGAAGGGGACCTCAGCCAACTTCGCGTAAGTAAGTATACGTCGCTTCCCGTAAGAACGTGTGAGTTTCACTGAGTTGTCAGTTGTGTAGTTCGACGTAGCGGATGCAACGGTTTCATTTGGCTGGAGGCTTTAGAGTATGGCCGATCCATTGACATTTCCGTCGTTGGATAATTGTGCCTATAGACTCCTGAGTTGTTCGGAGATAAAGTTCGTCATTCGAGACGCGGTTCGGTCAGAAAATCCTTAATTTATTCCCGAGGCGCATATTAACAAATGCCTGCAGCTTCCTCGAGATAGTGGCGGTCTCTTTTCAGGTACTGCATCCATACGATAGTAAAGACTGAACATTCGAAGCTTGGTGCTTAAGCTGATGACGTTCTTTCTCCATACCTTAGACAACATACCAAACTCTGCCAATCCGGTTGGCAACATTGCATTTGGTTCCACCACTAACAAATATTTTCGAGTGTTTTAAGTGTTTCTACTGGTTGGCCAGACACACTTATTTGAGCTCAACTCGATGTTGTTGATGATGAAACTCAAATCATTTTACTTTTTGTGGAATTGATTTGCGACCCAATTAGATTTGCCGGTGTCTGCCTCTCACTAGGTTTGCTGTCATTTGATAGAGGTGAGGTCCATTTTTCTATGTGACAGTAAACACACGTCGTCTGCTTAGTCAAGATGTTTTAAGGAAATTGTCAGAGACCATTGGATACCTCCGTTACCGAGGACAATGCTGCGTAGACTACTTAACTTATCACCAGTAGGAAAAGTATTGATGACAGGATGCATCTTACAACGCTTCAAATTTTAAAAATTTTCAAAATTGAGAGTTGATTTTGGTAAATTTAAGGTTTTTTTTTGAGGAAATCATGCTGGAATTTCTTAAACTCATTGTGCTCTTGATACTTGAGCACCATATGAAATATGTAATTGATCAAAGGGCTTTAAAACTTGAAATTTAACGCCTTGTAAAAAAATTTCTCTTTCTTAACAATCTTATTACTGACAATCATCGCTTCAATTTGATTTGAAAATGTTTTGTTGTATTATGTTTTACTGTTATTTTCTCCATTCAAACTATTTCTTATTTCAAAATACCTGCCCTTCCCTGTCTTAATTAAATCTCTAAGCTTTGGCTTAGATGAATTGGTCAACAAGTTTCACCATTTGTAATATGAATTTAGTTTCTTTTTTAACGGATGACTTATGGGAGCTTCCGAAAGTTTCATCAGGGGGAACCAAATTATCGGCCCTTAGAAGACATTTGATTATCAGCCCTGCAATTCGGATTCCGTTTGGTAAGGCAGCAACTATATCATTTATAAATAACGCAAACAGAAGTGGCGAAAAACAGTAGTGCGATCTTTGCCGCACTGCTGTCAAAGTTTTTAACCATTCAGACAATTTCCCGCCGTCCCATGTATCCCGACAAAGTATTTTTTATAAAGATTCACAAGCAAGTTAAAGATTTTTAAAGACAACTCTAGACTTACCACCATTTCAAACAGTTTTTTCTTCTACCAGTTCCCTACAGCTAGCTCGGCAGCATATTGAGAGGCTTGTGGACACGACGCGACGTATTGCTAGAAAAATGGCACGCACCTGTTCTAATTTAAAATCTTTAAAACGAAAGTTCCATTCACCGTTTACACGACCAAGATCAATAACAGAAGTAGATAATTTTGAAAATTCGATTAATTCCCCATTTTGGTTCTACATTTTTGTCTTCAGGTTTCGTACCGATCACGAAATATAAGAAAAAGTTTCAATTACTAAAGTAATAAACATTTCTTACGCGATTTATTGCATAAAGACAGTGAGTACGCAGAAGTTATCCTCCGCAAAACGGATCCCACATTGAAAAATGCTGACGTTATTGTTATTTTTTGACATTTTATAAGTAACTTCGGAAAGGAGTTCGGAAAGGGGCGTCCAACAGCCTAGTTAGATGTACGTAAAAATTTTCAAATTAAATATTTTTAAAAAATCGACTCCTTAAAGGTGGCACGGCTAAAAACTTTGTTGCTTTACGGCCAGTCGAAATTACGTTTTCCTGGAAAATTTCAGATTTTTCTTCAATTCTGCCTTCAAATGTCGGTGTGACCCAAAGTCTTGTATAAACAAAATAAAGAACTAAAAGACCTCAAAAAGGCCCTTTATCTACTCATAACTTTTTGAGACCGATTGAATGCATCCGTTTCTAATGGCACACTTTTTTATTCCACTATCCAAATGTCATACTCGGAGCGTTTTTAGGTACAGTGTAGTACTGACAATTTTTGTAAAACAGATTGTTCACACTCACTTTTGAGAGCATACCTACTAACTTTAAGTCACATTGCCGATTGCCCGATCCTTTAAATCGCTTTAGACGTGCCCAGGGTCCACTTTCTACTTTCATTGCTGTATGGACTCAAACAAATAATCCTAATAGCACATCAGCTCATAATTCCTCGAACTTTTTTTTTTAAATTAATCATAAAGTTCTTTTTTAAGTCATGCAGCAATACCTTTGTGAATTTACTCTTCTCTAAATTGCAATTATGCTTCGTGTTACTACTGCAGTCAAGTATAAGTGTTAGCAGGTTGGTTTTTCTTAGCTTGTGGTGTTGTTATTCCAGCTCGTCGCGTCCCTCTCATTGGTGGCAATGGTGGCTGGAGCTAGGGTAGGTATCAACCCCTGCGCGGGTGCACGCTGAACGTCTCCTTTTGCTACTGATGTCTATAAAATCGTTGGAGGCATAACTGTTTCTCATAAGAAAAGTGCTGCAGTGCATTGAGTGAGGCAGGTAAAACTGCATTCAGCCATAAATTGGGGTTGCCGCAGCGAACTCATGCTCCGAAGGCAGTAGTGTGTCTGCAAGCCAGACCAAAAACAATGGTTAGAAGAAATGCTTTTTTCCGATGGATCCCTGTGTACCGGAGTGGCTATATGCGATGCAAGAAGAAGCGCCAGCAATCCAGTCACCCACACCAGAACACATCTTTCGCCTTGGATGTCAGAACAGTCATAAGAAAATATTGTTTATTGTGGGACAGGGAACTTACGAGGGGTCGCTTTTCTACAGAAATAAGACTTGCACAAACCCGGAAAGTTGAAAAAAAATAATAATCATAATTTCCGACATTAAAAAATTGATTATGTTTTCTTTTGGGAGCGAGGGCTAGGGCTTGGTTATGCCTCCGGCCGTGGTAATTGCGATAGATCGAGTCGTAAAGCCAGACGATGGGGTTGAATTTAATTTCGACGCCAGGGCCACGGTTGAAGGTATACTGCCAAACGGAGATAGTGATGTGTTTTGATGTTGTTATCACGTCTCTCTTTTACAACTTTTATAACTTGATTTGCGAAGCATAAAGTCATAACTGTTTTGTTAGAAATTGAAAATTAAAATAAACGAGAATTTATGACACAAAACAATTCTGAGTGTATGGGTATATGGCTTCTGTTGAGTTTTTAATAAGTTAAGTCGATTAACATCGTCAGGCTAGGGGCGGAGAAGGACGCGTATTTGAGAAGGCGCTTCCTACCCTTTTGGATTAAGAAAACATTAATATTTCATTCAATTTTGTTTACAATGTGGGAATTAATTTTATGCCTTTTTCGCCTTGTTTATAGTAATTCGTCCGGTTCTAAGGAGGCTTCTACAACGATAACAGCAAAGGGTCAAGGAAATTCAAACGAAAGAAGTAGTCTGACAACTACGAAGAAACCATCACCTCATGACCAGTTTGAGGATTTGCTAAGGATACTGAGAGAAGGTAGCAGTAGTAAATACACAAATGTTGTTGTTGATAGTCACTTGGAGGAGGATACAGTTAATCCCACACTTGCCGAAGTTATGGACATGAAAGTCGGGTAAGTACAAAAGATAAATAATAAATTTGTATTTAGTTTTAAAGGGGAATTGTACATAAACCAACGAAATGGGTTAGCTAAGTGCCCTTCAAGGGTTAGAAATATTGGTTTGAAATTTGTAAGAAAATCTTGCTGAATTTTCAATTGAAATTTTTCTTAAATGTGTTGTGCAATGATTTTTGATATAAATCCAAATTTGGCCGCTTTTCGCTTATGAGTACTATATGAGAATTATAAGACCTCGATTTCCCTAATAAATAAACTCATAACGAAATAGTGAGCAAGTAAAAAAGTGCGAATCTAATAGCTTCGGTGCGTCTGTAATGGACTGCCGTATACCCTATTCCTATTCTCCATTCCATTCCTATGTCCTTTCCATTCGTATATTTTCTTGATCTCCATCCCCGTCCCGTAAGCATTCATGCACCATTTAAAAAAAAAAATGTTATTCATTTTAAGTTTTTGTTTAAGTTATTTTTTAAAATGACCCTTGACCAAAAATCAATATTAGCATAGAAATATAAAAGTTTGCAAAATGTACGCAAAAATGTAATATTTTGGTTCCAATTCAATAATTCTGTGAAATTGACCTCTAAAGATGGGCGTCGCCAAAAACTTTGTATGGACTAAAATAGTGTTCGGGGTTTAATAAATTTATTTTATTTAGGATAAAAAATAATAAATAAAATAAATAAATTCCATCTTATTTTTTCCTTGATGGGTGGCATCAAATATATAAAAGCCCGAAAGTTTTTGAAATCAGTAAAAAACAATGTTCATCAGTTCTTAGACTATAAGTGTAATGTAAGAAGTGATGAACATTGAAGTTATGTATTAAGTAATGTAAACAGTATTTAGTATTTTTTGAATGAATGTAAAGTAAAAAGTTCCTGAAGTAAAAAATTCCTAACTTTTTGCCCCGATTTCAGCTATAAGGAAAGTGAAACTAGTGCAATCCGGCCACGGGAATTTATAAAATCATGGGTATATTACATATTTATTGCTCAGTTGACTTGATAATAATAGCAAAAACTCTGCATCTGTTATGTTGTCGGTACCTAATAAATTTTATAGCAAAAATACAAATTTCTTAGACCTTAGCGTTTAAGATTCCAATGCGCCATGAAAAGGTCAATAAATCTCCTTCCAATCTGATGCTGCATTTTATTATGAGGTATAAGACATTTCATTTTTTTATTTCTAAAACATTTACAATGGCCGGCTTTATATGAATTTTAAATACGCATTTACTAGGTTCTTATGCAGGGTATATTAAGTTGAATTTTTAGTTTGTGACGAAGTCATATAATCACTTAGACCCTTTAGAGTAAGACCACGTACCTAAGACCTTTTAGAGATATAAATGAGACCGCCAAGAGAAATGATTAAGCCATGTCCGTCCGTATGTAACCAACTTTTAGGCCTTAAATTTTTAGCTGGAGAGCTGAAAATTTGTAGGTGAACTGGAAGTCCATTGAACCAGATAAAGTTGGAGAATTAGTTGAATCCGCCCACAGACACATCCACAACAGGCCTGGATGTAAGATAATTTCTCTTCTAAAATAAATACTTTTGTCACACTTTAGCTGAGTAAATATGGTTCTTGGTAAGTGACATTGCTTTTTAATTCTCTTTGTGGTAGCGGCAAAAGTTTGATACAACGACCACGCCCACTTTTTAAGAAATTTAGGCTTAAAATGACATTTCAAAAAACATTACCTTACAAAAGTTGTAGATAGTAGCAATGTCTAACTTTTTTTTAGATAGATATAGTTTTATTTCGTTATAATGTTTACAAAGGTATTTCTTGTTACCGCACATTTTACAATACATTGATTTGATAATACTATATCTTTCTATAGAAGTTTATATTAAAGTTTCTATATAAAGTTCAAATTATAAAAAAAGAGCAACAGGCAAACAAAAGGCAATAGAAAATAGTAAAGTACCTATAAATCTAGGTTCTTAAAACATATGTGTTATATATATAACAACTATAAACTTTACAGGCTAAATAAATAAATAGGAAAGTGAGTAAGGACATGTGTTAGTAAGTATGTGTATTTGTTAGTAAATGAATAAATCAGCAACAACAGCACCTGTATAATTAGTAGTAAATATATAATAAAAAAATAAATTAATTAATAATAAATAAATATATAAATAAATAAATAAACAAGTAAATAAAAAAAATTAATAAATAAATAAATAAATAAATAATTGAATAAATAAAAATAAAATAACTAAGTAAATGAAAATTAAGCGTAAAGTTGGGAAACTAATCGTTTTTCAGTGAGTTCGCATTTGTTTTTAAGCTTTTATGAAAGCTTTTGAATTCTATCGGCCATGAGTTCAACATTCGCTTTATCGTGAAGGTCAACAATTGAGAAGTGCCGTGGTAGGTCTTGAATCATTTTAAGCAACTTGTTTTGTGACACTTGCACTTGGTGGGAAGTGCTATGTGAGCGCCTAAACCCAAATTGCACATCAGGATAAACATGTTTTTCATCGATAAACTGCATCAACTTTTCCTTAATAATTTTTTCAAAGTGCTTACTTATGAAATCCGCTTGTTTTTATTTATAAGCACTTTAGCTATGTTCCAATACGGTTTAGCATTCTTGTCAAGCTTACTTAGCTTTTGGTTCCAATCTTTATTGCGTTCATGGGTGATATGCTGCGCAATAAGTTTATCGAGGGCTGACACGTTCATACGGTGAACTGTATGGCGATATCGTTGCCAATGTCTTCGTTGTGAGCTAAGAACTTTTATTAAAACCAAAATGTACTGCGGAAGCCTTTTAAGAAAGATATTTTTTTCAACTTTGGGCACACACGCATCCACAAAACTTAAGAAAAGGTCAGTAAATCCTTCGACGAGCGAGTCAATTTCTTCTACACTAGAAATATTTTCCAGATTAGTGGGAGGTGCATTTTGAAGTCGCGTTTTAATTTCGTATCTGTAGTAGAACCAGTTTGCATTTTTTAAATCATGCAAATATTCCGCGCCTGTCTAACTTTTTTGCAGTTATTCCGCTCACTTTTGGGGGCGTGGCTTTAAAAAAAAGTGTTTTTTTTTTTATTTAAAAGGGTGGAGTTTTAGTCCGAAAGGAATTAAAGAGTTATATTTTTACATCCCGCCCACTTTTTGTGACGTGGCAGTTACGCAATCCGTTTTAGAGAAACTGAAATTTTTACATTGCGCACTGTTGCACTTTCCCAGTTGGTTTTTTTTTACACAATGAAAAGTTATCCTCGTTTTGCTTGCTCTCATCAATGCTTTAAGTTATCCGTAAGCTTACATTTTTGACAATGTACATATATCTATAGCATCGATTTTAAACAATTGGTAGAAAAGCGGAGTGAATTGGAGTGAAGCGGCTTGGGGTAGCGGCTGGTGGTGAGAAAAGAACTGCTTGGTTTAAAACGCCTGGAGTTCAAGAAGCCATCAGAGAGAAGAAGAGAGCCTACATTGCGTGGATCCAATGTAGAAACTCAACTTCTCGAGCCCGGTACAATGAGGCGCGAAGGACTTCCAATCTGGCAGTTAGAACAGCCAAGGAACAGTCATGGAAAAAGTTCGCCGAATACGAAAATGCGTTCCAGAGCTGTAATCGAGCCTTTGTTGCGGGAAGAACAGTGCGGCTTTCGACCTGGCAGAGGCACAACCGACCAGCTTTTTATTTTGAAGGTTATTTTTGAGAAGGCCTGGGAATATGCCAAACCGGTCTATGCGTGTTTTGTAGATCTGGAAAAGGCGTATGACCGAGTCCCTAGGGATACACTGTGGAGAGTTTTGCAGGACTATGCGCTGAGTGGGCCTCTTTTGAGAGCCATCCAGTCGTTGTATGGAAACTGCAGAAGCTGTGTACGGATAAGTGGCGTCAAATCCCGTCCTTTTGATGTGCGCGTTGGACTTCGCCAGGGCTATGTTCTGTCGCCGCTCCTTTTCATAGCATATATGGACTGGAGGGTGAAACGCAGTCTTGGCGAGCAATGTTTCGAATTGGCTGGCATAACGATGAGCCATCTGCTTTTCGCAGATGATTTGGCCATCCTTGCATCATCCAAAGAGGAACTTCAACGAGCACTGGATAGGTTTGCAGCAATCTGTGGTGATGCTGGGATGAAATTAAACGTGAACAAATCGGAAGTGATGGCTGTTTTCCGAACTCCTGTGCAGTGTACCCTGCACATAAATGGAGTTCCATTAAAACAGGTGGAGAAGTTTAAGTATCTCGGGGTCTTTTTTAAGAAAAACGGGAGGAGTGATACTGAGTTGTCCTGGTGGTGGGATCAGGTAAAGAACCTCTCCGAGTCCCGCCTGGGGATTGCGCCGGAGTCTCTTGAGTTGGTGGCGTAGGATCGAGAAAGATGAAAGGACCATGTAGCCACCCTTGCTCCGCGACCCTTTTAAAGGATAAGCGGCATCCGAAAATGATGATGATGATGATGATGGTAGAAAATTCATTAAACATCTATTCATATGCTTGTCCAAAAAGTATGTTATCAATTGTCCATCAAGGCAATATTACGTCTGCTTTCGAACTTCAAAGATTGAAAATGAGCCACTAAGCTTGGCAATAGTCTATAATGATCTACCTGCACTCCCCATTTATGCTGTCGGCCTTAAACGTAATTCAAATATTCTGTTTAAAAACTTTATTAAGACTTTTATCCATACAACTAAACTCCTTTTAGTCTTAAATCTAAATCCTTATAAAAACCAGAATAAGGAATACAACAGTCGAAAAGCCATTCTAAGAAATCGACTTTTCGAGCAAGCATTGTTTACTTTACCTAAAATACCTACATGCCAATTATATTGTTTGCATTTAAGCCAATAAATATCCGTATAAGCTTTCCAACCTTTGTAGGAAAAGTTCAACACAATATCGTAAACTCAACAACGCCATTGTTGTTGTTCGGCCATTCGCCTGCAAATCTTTGCATTCCCTGAACAAGCTGTCTTTTTGTCTATCAATACAGCACTAAATTGGAAAATGCATCGATTACGGGTTTGTGAGTAATATAAAATTTATGTAAATGAGTTTATACATAGATGCAGTAGTGGTTTAACGGACTAGAATTGCTTTTAAGTGTCCAACACTGGTCAAAGTAATGACCATATGAATTTGCCGACATAACAACAAGAGAAAGAATGTGAACCTTAATTGACATTTTCAAGCAATGGTAAATTGCAAGATCCAAGAAGATGCATATCTATCTGATGCTTCAAATAATATCAATTGACATAACTTAATAGATTTACTATGTGTTTTGTAACGATTTTGAAAATTTAAAGTGAATATGTAAGTACGTGTTAACTAAAATTCAATTAAAGTGTCAGTAGAGGCTTAAGGTTAAATTGTTGCATGGTGCAGTTGATATTCTAGTGCCCAGAGAATTTGAATGAACCCAGGTATGGGGTTTTGTAATTAAATGTTAATTACTGCAAGCTTTTGCAATTGACATAATGTCCTTTTAAAGATCTAAGGTGACTTTTTGAAAGATAAAGTCAATTTATACTAAAAAGGTTGCCTGCCTTAGGTACCTTCACTTTTTTTCACCATGTAAATGCAAGTGTGTCTCAGAATTATAATGGTTGAGTATCAATCTAAAGTCCTTTTAACAGGGTAACATTTTTTGTTTCTAAAAACCATTGATGTCGTAGGTACCATAATGTTGCATCCATTATTAATTAAATGATATATGATTGCTGAAAGCATTTTCCAGAAACTATTGCATGCGTAAAGTCATTGTGGTTGCTTATTCGATTCCTTAATTCAAAATGTAACCGAACATGTCGTTGCTTGTAAATTGTTGCGTTCCTTATGGTAAGGCCACACAAAATTAAAAACTAAACAAACATTATACCAGATTCAAAGTGCTCATTTCGAGCATTGCCAGATGTTCATCACCAGATTTATGTGTATATATGTATGTGTATATATGTTTACATGTACACAAAGTTATGTAAACGCGACACGCGACGATATGAGAAATCTTGAGCAATTTTAATGCGGGCTTGGAGGCTTGGAGCTAATAAATCCTTATGAAAGGGTTGAACTAAAAGTCCTTTTATGTCCCCGGGGAGAGTCTTTTATTTGTGCAACAAAAATGTTTCATAGCTTAATTTTAACTGCAGGTATTAATTCTAAAAAATTACTTGCTGACCCTCTTTTTCTTAACTTATGTCCTTTGTGCCTGAATTGTTCTTTCAGATTTCAATGGTTAACCTAGTCATAAAGCATTGTCTTTCCCTCAATTGTTCCACATTCAAGTCGTATGCAGTCGTCACAGCTGCATACCTAAACTAACCACGATTCATAATGCAACACCTCGCACATCTTGACCGAATTTTCTATGAAAACAAACTAAGGATAATCCGTTGACAGCGAGTGACACCAGACGCCATCTTAGATTGTCACTAGCATCGTGTTGGCCCGCAACGAGAGTCTTGAGACCTAAAACGAACTTTTCACTGTAATGTGACATCCTCTGTCTCATAAGAACAATCCTCCGTAGCTGCGGTAACAAATGACTTGCATGCTTTTGACGTCGATGACAATGACAGAATGGAATAGAGCGCACAGCATCAGGACACCCGTTTGCGTTTCATAATCAGCGCTGATTCTAACACAAAAGAGGAATGCCATATCACTTCGAGAAGACAGATTTACCGCATCAAATGCATTGTGTCGTCCTTGCAGAAATCGTCTATAAGATTGTGGCTCACATGTGGTTAGGCAACACCTATAACCGTATTTTCTTAATAAATGTCATGTGAACGAGCATTCGAGATAATTATTGTATCTTTTTGTTGTTAGTATCCTGTTCAGAGCGCAAACTTCCACTGTGGAGGACGTTAAGTGTTTTGAAGTTGAAAGTGTATACTTACTGTTTTTTTTTTCAATTTCCGAGCGCGAAAAAAGGGAACGCTTTAACTTTTCCCCGACAAAGGGAAATTTCCCTTCATTTTTATCGAATATTGATCCGTGCACCGGATCCCTAAAAGTGTGAATGGACATCGTATCGTTTGGCGGATACTTTTGCCATTTCCCGGTCGTACTTTTATATCGCAATTATGTCAGCGCCGAAAAGTGAAATTCAAAACCGAAAACTTTGAAAATTGACAAAAGCTGTTATTACACATTATTGTGTATATCTATGCGTACATAATATCCCTGTAGAATTGTGTTGGCTCCTGCGATGTTTCGTCTCTCATCCGTTATTTTACATTTTCACTAAGTGTAAGGAAAATGGTAATTGAAATGCCGCATAAAAAAGTCGTTTTGACTTTTGAGTGGGAATATTATTTAAAAGGAGGAATACGAGTATGTATGTATTTGTATTTTTCTCTTAGTGAAATGCCTTGCTGTGGAAGAAAAGGACTCTAATGCACAATGTGATTATTTTTTATGTAATCTGTTTCGGAATACATTATTTTTGAATGTGAACGACTGCGTAAACGTTCTAAGGTGGTTAAGTGCTCCTTAACGTCTTGCTTACTTACATTCCTAAGTTTTTTCTTGGGTGGGCAGCGGTTTTCAAAAAGCCTTACGCCTTAATGGTTATTTCCCTCCAATAATGGGAAGCACAGAAAAAATTATTACTTTCATCTATATTAATTTCAAGGCATTCCTATCTAAGGTAAAAATAGTTACATGTATATCGTTCGTATATCGTTCGGGGTAGAATTTGAATTATGACAGAAGATTTACTTTCAGAAACAAACGACAAAGTGCGACAATAGAAGGATATCGTAAATAAGGATAACATAAGGATAACGTAAATAAGGAAAGAAACTCAATCAAAATAAATTAAGCTACACATAAAAATTAATTTTAATAAATAATAAATAATAAATAATAAATAATAAATAATAAATAATAAATAATAAATAATAAATAATAAATAATAAATAATAAATAATAAATAATAAATAATAAATAATAAATAATAAATAATAAATAATAAATAATAAATAATAAATAATAAATAATAAATAATAAATAATAAATAATAAATAATAAATAATAAATAATAAATAATAAATAATAAATAATAAATAATAAATAATAAATAATAAATAATAAATAATAAATAATAATAATAATAAATAATAAATAATAAATAATAAATAATAAATAATAAATAATAAATAATAAATAATAAATAATAAATAATAAATAATAAATAATAAATAATAAATAAATAAATAATAAATAATAAATAATAAATAATAAATAATAAATAATAAATAATAAATAATAAATAATAAATAATAAATAATAAATAATAAATAATAAATAATAAATAATAAATAATAAATAATAAATAATAAATAATAAATAATAAATAATAAATAATAAATAATAAATAATAAATAATAAATAATAAATAATAAATAATAATAATAAATAATAAATAATAAATAATAAATAATAAATAATAAATAATAAATAATAAATAATAAATAATAAATAATAAATAATAAATAATAAATAATAAATAATAAATAATAAATAATAAATAATAAATAATAAATAATAAATAATAAATAATAAATAATAAATAATAAATAATAAATAATAAATAATAAATAATAAATAATAAATAATAAATAATAAATAATAAATAATAAATAATAAATAATAAATAATAAATAATAAATAATAAATAATAAATAATAAATAATAAATAATAAATAATAAATAATAAATAATAAATAATAAATAATAAATAATAAATAATAAATAATAAATAATAATAATAAATAATAAATAATAAATAATAAATAATAAATAATAAATAATAAATAATAAATAATAAATAATAAATAATAAATAATAAATAATAAATAATAAATAATAAATAATAAATAATAAATAATAAATAATAAATAATAAATAATAAATAATAAATAATAAATAATAAATAATAAATAATAAATAATAAATAATAAATAATAAATAATAAATAATAAATAATAAATAATAAATAATAAATAATAAATAATAAATAATAAATAATAAATAATAAATAATAAATAATAAATAATAAATAATAAATAATAAATAATAAATAATAAATAATAAATAATAAATAAATAAATAATAAATAATAAATAATAAATAATAAATAATAAATAATAAATAATAAATAATAAATAATAAATAATAAATAATAAATAATAAATAATAAATAATAAATAATAAATAATAAATAATAAATAATAAATAATAAATAATAAATAATAAATAATAAATAATAAATAATAAATAATAAATAATAAATAATAAATAATAAATAATAAATAATAAATAATAAATAATAAATAATAAATAATAAATAATAAATAATAAATAATAATAATAAATAATAAATAATAAATAATAAATAATAAATAATAAATAATAAATAATAAATAATAAATAATAAATAATAAATAATAAATAATAAATAATAAATAATAAATAATAAATAATAAATAATAAATAATAAATAATAAATAATAAATAATAAATAATAAATAATAAATAATAAATAATAAATAATAAATAATAAATAATAAATAATAAATAATAAATAATAAATAATAAATAATAAATAATAAATAATAAATAATAAATAATAAATAATAAATAATAAATAATAAATAATAAATAATAAATAATAAATAATAAATAATAAATAATAAATAATAAATAATAAATAATAAGTAGCTATGTCCTGGAAAATCAGGATATAAGCCAACAAATTGTCCACAATTCTAGTCTCTAATATTTCAGATTTATTCTTTTGAACCAATTACGGATTTTTGTTTTAGCACAATTGTAGAGAGGAGACCAGTGAAATGTTAGCTCTGGCAAGGAGCTTTGAAAATGAAGGGCTTATTTTGGGCTCAATTTAAGTTATATTCCTTTGCAGGCGATTGTTTGTTTTAGTTAATAATAAGCGAATAACGAGAAGACGGGTTTGGAATGTCGTATAGACACATTGTAATCCCATTGCTAGAATGTGAGAGTGGAACCTTCCCGAAAAATCCATATTTAAAGCGACTATAAGCAAATTTAAGCTTTCTAGAGACTTTACGAAATAAAACCAATTTTTTTTGTTATATATGTTGTACATATATATTTTAAGGATGTCGGTACCACTGTACTCTTTGAAATCCCGAAATTTATATTATGCAAATATTATTAGGTATATACAATTCGGTCTGATGATGACTTATGAATCTTCCTATCGTACTTATTTCCCTTTGTAGAGATCTTTTTTATAGTTTTATATTTATCTTGATCCCTAGTTTTGTTGCTTTCTCAAAGTGATTATTGCTTCTTTAAATGTTTCAACCCGGAAAAATGTGCTGAAAGTTAACTTCTAAACATGCAACACTTTCGGCGTTGCACTTACAATTTGATGATCCATTCACACTCTTCTACCGTTTATTTGCGCAAATTGCAAGCTCGTAAAAAGTCAATAAAACCAACAAACACATTCCAAAGTACCTACACTTCCAAACTTCTATCATTCAGGAGACAAATCCACTGTCTGCAAATTTTGTGACGATTCGCCAATCCTCTTCTTGACGTTTTCAAATCAATAACAACCCCAATGCTTATTTCCTCTTATTCACAACTAAATTACGTAAATTACCTCGCGTATTTCATGCGCTTTTTTCTTGTGTAGAAATGGAATCAGTTTAATGATCCAATTTCGATCATCATTTCTTCACACCATATCCTATTCATTACCGGGAAAATAGCTCATTTCCTTCGGCGGGTTTTTTTCTTCCTTTGCTGGCTAAAATAGAAAAGCTTTCGTCATTAAAATCAACTCAACTCTCATGGCCGTTCCGAGATTCAATTTCGTTTATGAGGAATTGGAAAATCATTTTCTCGACTTTCCCGCATCCATCCCATCTGCCTCATAAAATTAAAACACTTCATTGTTGGCATTATCCTGGCGCCGTGACAAGCAAAGAGTGATTTACGGCAAATGGTAGAAATTTGTTTATAAAGAAGGGACATTCCCTCCAATTCCTACTTCTAGGCACCCTCAAATTACCTTATCAAGAAGTCGTTTTCCAAGCAAAGGATGCGGCAGGGGTGCACACCTTGTAGCGTAGGTGGATAAATATCATTTACCCGATTCCATCTAATTTACGTGACTCAATTACAAAGGATTTACGTTCTGTTTCTCTATCCACGCCTGGCCATTATAAAATTGGATTTAAAGCGTTTGCCATAGCCACAGCACGTTTTGAGGAGCGACTTGTGAAAAGTTTTTCCCACCCAAGCAGCCAGCTCCCACCGCAATTTGAGTTTGCCTAGATCCCTTAAGGGTGCATTTCATGCATAAATTCCCTCTGCAGGGGCAGCAGTATATAGAATATGGATGCATGCTAACAGGTGAATATGAGTGAACAAAACAACCCTTTCCACTCCTTGTGTTTGTATGTGTTCTTGCTTAAATCCCTCGAAGAATATAAATTAAGCGGTTCGTGTTATTTTTTTGTGCACTCATTTCGAGTCCTTTGAAAAAAAAAAACAAAAAAAGAAAACAAAAGCGAGCTTCACTGATGCGGCATTTTTTCCCCGGCTTTTGGCTTAAGGCATGTGGTTGTCTTTTGCGCGGATAATAAAATATATTTTCTTCCTTTATCAAGGAGCTTTAAAAAGATGAAAATAAAGGGAACATTAAACGGGACGAGAGAAGCCCGCAATCTGCGCTAAGTTCATCCAACTCTTTGATAGCGGGCATTGTGCTTATGTGTAGGTCCTTGCCACCACCACCAAGCAGACTCTCATTATGAGTTTAGTATGCCCGCCGATTGTGTGCCACGTTTTCTGGGAGGCCTACATCAACAGAAACCACCTTCTCCGGCCTGACACCGCATCGTGAATAGGGTGGCTTTTAATTGCCTGAAAGATGCTGAACTTTTGTAGGCGGCTGCCACACACAGAATACTGCTGGGATGGGAATTGTGTGTGCGGTGCGTATAGGTTCGCAGCAGATACAATAACAATAATAATTAATTACTCGTATCATAGTACCTGGGTGTATACGCATCTCTAAGTAGAACGAGTGTGTTATTGTTTGCGTTTTATAGAACTGCTGTACAAACTGGATTGCGAGAGGATTGCTCAACGTATCCTTTATGTTTGTTTTTATTGTTGTTTAATGTTGATGTTCTGTTCTCCATTTTGTGTCAACAGAAAGTGTTTGTATCCTTTTGAAGCAACTCCTTCTTTCGGATATTTGCTTTTTCTCTTTTATTTTCTGTAAGGATGCTGAAGTGTGGGGTATACCTATATGCTTTCTAAAAAGGACATTTACTCAACAGATGTGTAGAATTTTACGTACCTACATGTTAAGTCATTATAATCATCGTTGATTGTTTTACACAGAAGGGATTTTACATATTTAGAGCACAGATGTGTATGCGCAATAGAAGAGAATTTTCAGCGTCCTCAGACAGTCAATATATCTCAGACTTGGGAATTTTGATGAAAAATAACGATGATGAGCGAAATGAGAAATGTTTTTGCGGGGAATTTTCAAAGTAATTTGTACCCATTATGCTTCTTCCCAAAAGGTTTTGGCTTTTTTGTGATATTAATGCAGACAGTCAGGATGTTGAAAGCCATCAGTGACCTTCAAAGGCATTTATTTAAATTGGACGTAGGTAGGTTTAAGAAATTTGCTTTGAAATTGCTTTTATGTTGGGAGTTAAACTCCCCTTGATCGACTATGGGAAGACCATTCGATTTGAATGCTCTTATAAAATGGTATTTAGTTGCCTAAAATTAGCTGAAAAAGTTAAGTGGCTTATTTCTTTTGCGACCAAAGCTAACAATATCTGCTGGTCCTGTGCCATTGATATATACCACACGATCCTAACAAGGTCAGGCAGTATAGCTTTTCTTCATTTTGCTTTCTTGAAAGCATCATGCTCGGATTTTTTCGGGCGTTGTTAATACTTCCCACAACTGGTGTCTCCAATCGCCGAATTTATTTTTTAAAACAAGTGACTTAGTGCAAGAGTTTATCTGTAACTCTTGCACTATGTTCAAGAGTTACAAACTTTTATATACCCGACCCTATACACCGTGTAACAAAGCTTAATCTAAAAGCTTTCTGGCCCGAATTCATAAAATATTTGTATTAACCACGCCCCCAAATATGGACGTGAGCTAAAAATTAAAATTAATCAATTGTACTTTAGTGAGAATCATGACAAAATGCGTTAAAAGTGAAAATTATTTCGGAAAAAAACAGTTTTTCTTAAAAACGCCCCCTAAAAGTGGGCGGAGCTCAAAACTTTGTATGCAACAAATGTAGCAAAAAGATATCACATCTTTAATATTTGTCATATAATTTTTTTTCGATTTGGAGTAAACTTTGCGAGAAATCGAATTTTTGAAGATCTAACATGTTAAAAGTGGGCATGGTCTCGATATTGTGAGCGGTCGAGTTTTTGCCTTGTTAAGGGTTCTGGGCCAATATTGCTCAGAACCAAAATATGAGCTCCTACTCCTTGTCTAACTTGACCAAAAGGTATTTTTAAAGAAAATGTAAAATAGAGGTTGCCTCACATTAAAGCTAGTAGTGGAAGTGGCCGTTGACGGATTAAGTCAATTTTCACACTTTGTCGGTGCAATATAAGATCAAAGCCGTTTCAGCTATCTAGCTTGATTTTGAAGACCTTAAACCTTCACACATACAGACGGGCGGATGGACCTGGCTTAATCGATTCAATTGTCGGTCTCGATGTCGATCATATCTCTAAACGGTCTTAAGGGTCTACGATGATTATTTCACTGTGTTACAAATTTGCATTCCGATCCCATCCATTCGGTAATTTAATCCAATTTATAAATTTATAACATAAAATGCGTTTCGTCGTTCCCGGCCAATCCAAATTAGGTCGACTAATTTGTCAATATTAATATTTTCTCATGCATTAGGAATTCGCGGAATGGGCATAAAAAACACAACCAGCGGGCTTGTGGTGCAAACAATGCGGCGGAGCATCGTGTCGGCCGTGCACTGGTCGTCATTAAAACCCTTCATTCGCCGGTGGGTACCAGCTGAGTCGTCTGCCGCCAGGCAATCTGAATGTCAGTTATGTACATTAGGCCTATACGAGGGTGTAGAATACCGAAACTATGAGTGAATGGACTGAATAGAAATTGCAGTTTCCCCTCACATTACGATTGATTCGTTTCTTTTCCAACAAAAGCGACAACAACGCCAATTGACTCATTACCTTATTTATTAATAGTTTAGTTTTTGATTGTAAAATTTATTTGAAATCACTTGAGCAAGACTGAATTCCTGAAATTGTAGAGGGTTGAGCCTTTGCTATAAGTCTCACTTGGCCGACATTTATGATAAGGTACCTAGCGGGAAAAAATTACTCGTTGCTATATGAACTTCAAGTAAAAAAATTTAATTTTTCATACCCGTGGAATATGGATCACTATCTTGTCAGCTGAATTGTTAAAATAACATTCGAAGGGAACTGACTATATAGTGTTGCTGAAATATGCTTATGACAGGCTACTCTTTGCAACTCAACTCGATCAATACTAAATTAATATCTTTGCCATAACAAACATAAGGCTAATCCCATCACCATAGCGTAATTCCAAATAAATTAGTTGGAGGGAAGTTAAGAACTTTAATCTAACTGCGTTGACCTTAAGCCTACCCTTAATTTTAAAGCCCTGCATAAAAAAGAAATGCCACGCCTCCCGAAAGACCGCAGGATGAAAATAACGTGTTTCAAGCATGTCGATCTCAATTTTGACATGCTTGAAACGTGCCAAAACGGGCCAAACTACCATGATTTGAGCTTATGTGGGCCGCAAAAGAAAAAGTCAACCGTTTTTTAGTACGACAAAAATCTATAGTGGGCAAAATCTCGGAAATCGGTTTAATTTTCTCGCTCTATATTTCAATTTGTTATATGTCGGGATCCACATATCCGGTAAGGTGCCGTAACGTAGTGACTAGTGTGCGTGCTTACTACGTCGGAGGTCCGGGTTCGAATCCTACCATCGTCACCTGAAAAAAAGACTCGTTCTTTTTCGCGGTACCCACCTCCGCGGGCGTCGGATAAGCCCTCCGAGAGTATCATTTGCCTTGAAAAACTTCTCTAAGTGCCGTTCGGATTCGGCAGAAAATTGTAGGTCCCTTTGTATGTGAAGAAATTAACACACACAGCATATATTGTTGAGAAGTTGGTCCTGGTTCCTCTCGAGCTGTCGCCCCACTCTATTCATATGTATTTATATATACCGGGATCAAACAGTTGCCTTGTTTTTTTTCATATCTTGCAATTAAATCTTCGCACTGATAGCAACTTACAAACATGAAAACAATTTCGTTAAATTTTTTAGAACTAGCTGGCAAATACTATTAAAATTCGCTGCATCCCAGCTTAATTGAACTTAGCCCCAATAAAGATCGAAATTTCAGTGGATCCTGGGTACTGAATTTGAACAAATCGAAATCTTCCAAACTTCCTTGTTTAAATTTAGTTTTGAAGCTTAGATTTTTAACTTGTGTTTTTGATACGATGCAGCTTGCATGAAGGCTCAAATATTTGAAGGGTCAAATATTTGATTCTCAAGTTAAGAACGTTCATTTTGAATGCTTTAACTTGGACACAAAAGTTATATTAAAGCCTTATAAGTTAATTAACAATTAAAATTAAATAAATTAACAGTTTAGTTAAGGTTCAAAATTTTATATGATTTTGTTTGAAGAATTCGTTAAATGATCGTTAACGAAATTGACGATCATCACGTTCGACAGTTGGCGCTCCACAAATATCGTTTAGCAGAAACATAGCTAAGATATGGCTTAACTGTTAATAGAAGAACAGTTTAAAACTTCAGAAGATCTATAAAGTGGTTGCATACATTTCATCCTAAAACTCCGCCTTTTTAGCTTGAAAAATTCATTAACGCCACGCCCACATAAGTGGGCGGAGGCACACACAATAGTACACAAAAGTTAGAAAATGCTAGTATCCACAACTTTTGTAATATAATTTTTTGCCAAATTTCATACATATTTACTGAAAAAAAGTAATTTTAAGCTTAAATCCCTTAAAAAGTCGGCGTGATCAATGAAAAGACTAAATTATTTTGGCTACTTCAAAGACAAGTATGTTACAAGGCAATGTTACATGCCAAAAATGAATGCGCTAGCGCCATTGTAACATACCTAAAATTTGGAAAAAGTATTTTTTTAAATTAGAGATGGTCGCACATACAGGCCTGTAGTGGGGGGGTCTCTGGGCGGATTCAGCTAATTTTTAAATCTGGTCGAATGGACTTCCAGCCCACTTACCAATTTTCAGCTCTCCACCTTTAAATTTAAGGCCTTAAAGTTGCTAACATACAAACGGAGGTTTAGGGGTCTACGGTGATTATTTCATTGCGTTACAAAGTATACAACAAACTTAATATACCCTGAGTCGGGTATAAAAAACAAAAAAAGTGGGAAAGTGCAAAAAAGAGGGAAATGCGTATATAAAAACTTCAGCCCGTCTGTGACGTATTGCAAGGTACCTGACCCTACATAAAAAGTAAACTGCCACGCCTCCAAATAGTGGGGCGGGATATAAAAATATAACTGCTTAATGCTGTAATAGAAAAAAATATGTGGGGTGCCGTGGCGTAGTCGTAAGTGTGTGTGCTTACCACGCCGGAGCTCTCTGTTCGAATCCTACCATCGTCGCCTCGATGGAAAAAAAGAATTGCTCTTTTTCACGGTCCCCACTCCTGCGAGGGTCAGACAAACCCTCCGAGGGTACCATTTGTCTTGAATAACTTCTTAAAAGTGCCGTTCGGATTCGGCTAAAAATTGTATGTGAAGAAATCAACACACGTGGCGTGTGTGTTGCAAAATAAGTGGCGTAGTGGTTAGCGTGTGTGCTTACAGCACGGGAGGTCTGGGTTCGAGTCCTTCCATCGTCACCTGAAAAATAAACACGTTCTTTTTCACGGTCCCTACCTCCGCTAGGGTCAACTTGTAGGTCGCTTTGTATGTTTTTTATACCCCATCCCATAGGATAGGAGGTATGTTAAGTTTGATTCATAGTTTGTAATATAGAGAAGTAATCACCGTATACCCACAAGACCTTAAGGGCATATGATCGAGACTATGAATTGTAAGTCGAATGGGCCATTTCCACCCGTCCGTACTTCTGTCGGTAGTTTTAAGGCCTTTAAGTTGATCTGTTCTCTCTAGTTCCCGAATCAGTACGAGTGAAAAATTTCTTGAAATCCGCTTACTGAAATCCGCCCACTTTACTTAATAGCATGCAAATCAAAGTTGTTGTAAGAAGCTGAAATTTGTATGCGATATTGTCGCTTAAGTGTTCTGTGATTGGCATTTAAAAAAAAAGCGAAAACAGCCCCTATATCATATTTAATATGCCTTCTAATAAACGGTTTTTATTTGATATATTTGCTTTAAATCCAAAAAACTTTCATCACAAAATGTTCAGATATGTGCGTAAGCTATCAACTATTTTGAGTGCATTTTAGCCACGCCCACCTTTAGGGGCGTTTTAAGTAAAAAACCAAATTTTTTATGTAAAACTGCAATCAACACGTGTGTACCACATGTGATAAGAAATATGATCAAAAAAAATAATGTTATTAAATAGGTTAATGCCACGCCCCTTTTATAAGAAAGAACATTCTTACCTGAGAAATTTCGAACACAATTAAATTTAATAGAAACTGAAATTTAACAACCAAGAATTTTGACGCAATTTGGAGCTTCACAGTGGTCAGTTGGGATGCGGTACCCAACGATTCGCCTAAGCGGATTGTAAACCCTCCCACTAGTTTTTTTTTTTTTTTAATTGTTCTCTCAGGAAAGGTGAACCTGTAACACTGAATCAGTGCCCCGAGATGTAAGGAGATATTTATTTATTTTATTGTTAAAAGTTTGGCGTTTTATGTATTAGGAAATATGTACTCAGGTAGTGAATTCCAAAGAGTGCTTGTTCTATAGAAAAAAGAGTTTTGAAACAGTATAGTGCGAGGTGTTCGATCTACATCCCCTAAGATCGAATTTGTGGATCGAACAAAAGAAAAGTTTTTAGGAACTAGATTTCTAATATCTTCAGAGCATTTGCCATTATAATATTTTTAATGAAGACATAAAACAGCAACACGTCTACGGTGTGTAAGTGACTGCAGATTGGTTGTTAACTCGGGATTATCGATTAAACGAATGGCTCTTTTCTGAATAGAATCAAGAAGGCGGAGAGAATGCTTAGGAGCAGAGCTCCAAATGTGAGAGCAGTATTCTTATGCCGGTCTTATATAAGCTTTGCAAAGTTGATGTAACTGAGGAGGGGAAAAGAATCGTTTTACTCTAAGCAAATAGCTTAATTTTTACGAAACAAATTTAGCAATATTAGATAAGTGTTGGTGCCAAGTCATATTAGAGGTAGCATTGACTCCAAGGAGGTGGATATTATTTTTTGCATTAATGATTTTCATCATCATCATCATCATTTTCGAATGCCGCTTATCCTTTAAAAGGGTCGCGGAGCGAGGGTGGCTAAATGGTCCTTCCATCTTTCTCTATCCTCCGCTACCAACTCAAGAGACTCCGGCGCAATCCCCAGGCGGGACTCAGAGAGGTGTTTCTTGGCCTACCAGGGGGGCGACAGAATTAAGGGAATCAATTTAACTGCATATTTGGTAAAGAGAAGTTATAGCCAGGAACTCTGTTTATGGTGGATGCTATAAGAGTACTATCATCTGCGAAGCTAAATATTTTATTATTGGTTGAATTAAACAAATCATTTATGTGAATAAGAAATAAAGTTGGAGACAGAATTAAACCTTGTGGAACACCTGCGTTAATTGTAAACGAATCGGATGATTCACCATCAACTACGATTTTAATTGATCTTCCGAAAAGATCAATTTCTATCCAACCACAAAGTTGTTGCGGGAAACCGTAAGATACAAGTTTACATGTAAGAGCTCGGTATTGTAGGTGCCTTCGTTGGAAGGCAGCCTGCCACACGCGATTATTACAGAAGCTTGAACTACTTGTTAAGGAAACTTAGTCGTAGTCTGACGGAAAATGGGAGGTTTTTTAGTGAGTAAGAATCTCACACTACTATGAGCACGCGCGGCCGGTCCTCGTAGTGCCTATGAAGGTTTTTCCTACCCACGGAAAACAAAAAAAAAAAAAAAAAAAAAAAAAAAAGTGTAAGAGCTCTATGCCACACGCGGTCGAATGCCTTGGAAATATTGAGAGCAACAGCTCTAGATTCAACGTACTTCTCAAAAGATTTTGTCCAAATTTGAGTAAGAAAACTTAGCAGGGTCTCCAGTTGAACGTTTATATCGAAAACCATCCTGATGATCGCTTAAGAGGGTATATCTCTCCTAATATTTTACCATTTCTGTATTATCAGCCTTTTCCATAACCTAAGATATTATAGATAACAGATCTATAGGTCTATAGTTCTGAGGCAAACATTTTTTACCCTTTTTTGGAAGTGGTTAAACCCGATCTATTTTCCAAGAAGACATTTTTTTTTACTTTTTTATGCCATCAGGACCTGTTGCTTTATGAGAATCAAATTTTTATAGTATTTTTCCTACAATTCTTAAAAAGTAAATAGTTTGCCTGAAAATGCAGAATAAGCAGAATTTTATTCCCTAAGCCAGAATTCTGAAAAGCAGAATTTTGAAAAGGCTGAATTTTTTTTTTCGAAAAGCAGAATTTTCAAGCAGAATTATGAACCTTTTTTGCCATCTTTTCTGGTAAAAGAAAACTACTCTTCTAGACCTTTATTGGAGGGCTTAAAAATGTCCCTTAAACTTTCTAGTTTCCTTGCAGTTTTATACACAAAACTATTTTTTCTAATACGCAAGCATATATTTCGTAGGTATATTATATCACGTTTTATATATATCTATTCAGAATGCTTGTTTTTACAAGCAGTAAGAATTAAAAGGCTTTACACAAAAAAAAATCGATTGATTTACAAATTGATTTGCTGATTGAATTATTGTGAAGCACAAATCCTATTTAGGTTTACGGCTACAGCTTGCGAAATTCCCATTGGAATGGCTGTGGTAGCGCAGTTCACTTCAGCCATACACATTCAATGGAAAACACGATTTCTGTTTGGGGAATTGGTTTCTGTTGCCATACACCGAGATAGAGGTACTTGGAACCGAAAGGGGACAAGAAGGAGGATGAATCGAATCAATTTCGCATCGTTTAAGCGATAAATTGTTAAATTGTCCAAAAATATGACAGGACCTCGGGGCTATCGTTGCGTCAGTCGTATGACCAACTAATTCTATTAAAATGTTCAAATGCACTTGTCACTTGCATCCGAGTAACAATCGGTTGCAACTTGGTTGCGTTTTCTTCGAGTATTTTCCTTACAAATCGATCCAGTGTTTATACAGAATGAGGCAATCAGCCATGACTTGACCGGAATGGAATTTATAGTGATTTAGGTTAGGTGTACCTACCACAACTAAAAGGAATGTGTATATGTAGTAAGATTAACGACCCTATGTCATACAGTCGACCAGCTTCATTTTATTTGGCATAAGGCCAAGCAACATTATTTTTGAACTCTGCGGTATGGAAATCAATGGTAAAAGAGAATTTTCACAAAAAGCGCCTCACATGATCGATTGTTCCGGTGGCTTCGGTGACACCAGGCCAAAGCAGTAGAGTGACAGTGCATCCTGAAAGTTGAATCCCTTACCAGAACACTTTAATGCAGTTACCATACTTTGCAAATTACCGTAGGGTCATATATCCATAGTTTGGTGCTCATCGGCGTCCTTGTGACAGGAACTTTATCATGTGGGCGAGCATCACAAAACTCCGGCAAAAGTGCTCGTTTGATGAGAAAGAGTTCGCTGCATCACTGCCAAGCAGCACACATATACGGCTGTGACCTATCATCATAAATTCAGAGATCCTTGAAGTGCATTTTGGAGGCTGGTGGTGTGGCGGTGCCATCTGACACTCGCTCTAATGTTTGTGAGAAATTGCAAGACTATGGCAGTTCAAAACTAGCGCCAGCAGTAACAGCTGTCAGGACATAATAGACTTCGATGGCTTTGCCTTTATTATAGCGGGAAACTCAATTTGGAGGAAACTGTATGGTATAATGTACTTTGATGCCGCGTTGCTTGGCACCAAAAGATGTCATCATGATGGCAAATAGAAAGGACGCCCATCCGAAGAAAGACGTATACGAGAACATTATGATGTTTGCGTTTTGAAAAATGTAAGCTATGATGGAGGGGCACATTTGGCCTTTGGTATAATTTGGCAAGATGCATAGAGTGCACAGTATGTGCATTCGTCAAATTGTAGACGGGGTATGTTCGAAACGTAATAGATTTCCAAATTATAAGCGATGCATGGTAGGGATGATAGATTGTGGAATTATCTGTATGCATTGAGTTGTGGTTTACTCAAGTGATACTGTTGGACAGTGCAAATGGACAAATATGAGATATGATGGTCATGGCGCTCTCAATTATTTGCTTTAATTCAAAACCGAGACATATGAGGACAAGATTTCAGCATTTATCCAACCTCGTATTTATCTCAAATCGAACCTTATGAGAGCCTTAGCATGCCTCCATGCTCAAATTTTGTGTACACTCAAACTGCACTCTGCTGGCCCTTGCGACCACCATGCTTGAGCTCAGGGTTGGATTCTTGGTACATGAAAGGTTGGGTGCATGAATAAAGGTGGTGTGATCCAAACGATTAGGTACAATCAACAGGTAAAAGTTCACAGAAATTTTGTGGCCTGATCTGTGGGCTTACGACTTTTCGTCACAATTATCAGCTTTTCAAAATGGAAGTCCGCTGGTACCCTCCCTTACTTTCGATCTTCTCACTCGCGGCATGTTGCTTCGTGAAAAATGTGTCCGTATTCTCAAGAAAAAGGAGAGACAACTTTACTTGAAGGGTGACATCTTAATTTTCGTTTTCGGCAGACACCTTGACGTGAGCACAATCTTCATTGACGCCACGCGCGCTGGCTGGTGCGGAGGCTTAAGTTGCACCGACTCAACTGTCTAAACGGTCGTATGAGGAACTCCTCCTGACGAACGTATCTTTTTCGCAAGCAAGATTTCAGTGGTGGTGTGAGCATACAGCAAACTGTGTCGAAGGATGCAAGGCTGAGGGTTAAATTAGACTCTATCGAGTGCTTTCAAGTGTTCTGGCAAATCTAATCGTATTATCCCAGTAAAACCGGGCTGCCCTTAAACAGACCTTTTTTCCTACCGGCTTTCCACTCGTCGAACCAAACATGAACAATCCAAACAAAAATTAAACGAAATCACTATTGACGCAAGCCCTGAAACCAGGAGTGTAACCACAGGCTGAGCATTGATGACGCTGCCTCCATCTGCCTGCCGAAAACGAAATCGGATTCTTGGGCGTCATATATGCTTCAAAGGCCACCACTATAATCAAACCTCCAACTAGACAAACGGCTCCAGCAGAATGTCCTGCGGCATGGAGTAAAAGCATGGAAAAGCTGAGTACTTTCACACAGATAAGTCTACTTATCTTTCAGCAAATAAGTCTACTCGAAAAGCAACTAAAATAGTCGATAAATCGAAAGCTAAGCACCCTGCTCAGAGGAGGCATCCCCAAGCTGCTAAGGGAATTTTGAAAGCCCTACCAAAGCCCTAGATTTTGTAGGGCTTTCAAATAGCTTGAAACAGACTCGTTTCGGGGAGGCCCACGACTAAGCCTTCAATCTAGAACACAACATCCAAGTGACCGAAGTGTCAGGATGATCCCTCAAAAATCCCGAAGAAAGCTAAGGCAGCCTCCACGTTGTCCAGGCTATTTAATGCAGCTGCGAAGAACCTTCGGATCCTCGCTATTGACACATATCGGGAGGACACTCCACCGAGCCTTCAACCTCGAGCTCCACGTCCATAAGACCCAGGTCTAAGGGCGATCCCTCAAAAACCACTAATTTGGCCAAGACCTTCCCAAGGGCGTATATACTTTGGAGCAGTATGCAGTACGGGCCTTATGGAAGAGCTTGACTTCACAAGACTAAAAGTGATCTTAGCCCTTTGCTATTAGAATGAGATCCATACAGCCTATTTTCCCTGTACTGCACATTTCAAATGGACAAAGTTAAGACCTTTGCACCATCTATGATGCTTGATATCATGGATCAGGCTGACGATGAAGTTTGGATAAGCACGGATAATTGGGGGATTCTGAAGGTTCAGTTATCCTCAGGTATCCTTCAGCACTGTCTGGCCAATCCCAGGCTGGCACCACCGCCCTTCATGCCGGCGGCTGGAAGCTCTTGATAAGTACAACGAGACCTCAACGAGCTGACTACATCGAGTCGGCAGTCTCAAAAGTCAGCGCTGCATCAAAAAAAAAAAAAAACTGAGCAGCACACGAGTAGGGCTGTAATACTCTATCAATGTTATAGTAATCGTGTGTGTATTCTTATCCCGTAAATAGAGCTTGTTATAAAAAGGACATTTACGGGTGTGGTATTCGTAGCGCGCTGGGTTACCAGAATTCAAGGATCACCAAAGTTGAAAAGAAAAACAGTGAGATAAGAAAAATTTAGACTTTGAACGACTGCCGAACGACAAAAGTCTTTGGATAGCTCAAGTCAAACTGGAAGTGAATGTTCTCAAAGATGATAGATGGTGGATGACCTTTTTTGAATTCTTCAAAGCTTAAAAACAATTAGAAAACTGGATAAGCAAAAAGTAAAATCACCAAACACAACGTAGGTATTTGCTTTATTCCTCCATTTTAACTGTCTGCTTCGACATTATAACAAATAAATTTTCTACACCTTCGAACTTAAATTGAAAAGCTCACCCGTTACCGTTTCAATAAAATCCAAAATTAGAAAATCAAAAATTTCCGAAGCATCCGGAAAAAACAATAGAACTTTGGAAACTCAATAGAAGCCATCTGCAGCACAGCCACGAATAGTTCCTCGAAAACAAAAATAACTTGCAAGTTGGGAATGAGAAAGTTTTTTCTTCCATTAAATTAACCCCGCACGTTTCAACAATTTGACTAACAAATCAAAAGACGTTACAAAGGAGCAATTCTAAAGAGAATGATTTCAGGCAATTCACCCTTGGAACGGCGACAGATTCATATCACACTTAACAAATCAAAGACAAATTACACACTCGATTCGGTATTTGAATCCTTGCTTACGTCCTGATGATAGGGGGTGCAGATGAAATGTTGGAATGGCTGCAAATGTGTATCGACATGTGCATTGTCGTCGACATTTCAATTTGCTTCCCTCAGGCATCGTTGTCAATCCATTCGTGGTGGGTTTGATTTTCAATTTTGGAAAGGACTCACCCATATAATATTGGTTAAACGATTCAACCCTCATTTTAATTTTCCTCTATCATATGGTTCAAGGGTATTTTGCTTTTTCTAAATTTGTTTTTTTTTTTTTAAATTTTCTTTTCTGACAAAATTTTTTTTATTGTGTTTTCTGTGTGCCATTTCAGCAAAAATGCAACGAACTTGGAAAAATTCCAATTGGCGATATCAAAGAAGGAGCTCTATCGTAAGAACGACACAGTTGTGGATGCCGTCTTACGAGACATGGCCAATTTACCCATTCAGCACGTATGTAAGTATCCTCAACTTTGCCCCTATATAGCGTTCAACATGTTTGCATTTCCACACTTCTTTCGATGACTAGCTATGTATGAGTGGAGTGGGTAGGTAAAGGCAGGAGTCTTAAACGAATCGAGCAAAAAAATAAAATAAATAAAAATAAGGTATGAGAATAAGATGGTGGCAAGGCCTTAAATTCGCGTCGCCATAATGTCCTTCATCGTCGTTTGACACATAAAGTACCTTTGTGCTTTGTGTGGATATAGTTCAATGGTTGCTATATTCTTGCCTTCCCAACCCCCTATAGATAAAGAGTTTGTCTATCTTAGTAGATAAACCACAATACGTAGACATTTGGTTTAGTGTTCTTCAGAGGCATCAAAATTGTTTCTGTGTGGTTGTAGTAACAAGCTATTAGCTTGCTTTAATTGTGAGGAGATACCCCATCTTGTGAATCTACTTCCTGGAAGTCGAGTAGGTATCCTGGTTTGTATGTGAATATACCACACAACAAGCAGTGCTCTTCAAAAGTCTAGCAACTTTGTGACTTATTAATGTTAGGTAAGTACTCGATACAGAATGTGCTTTGTGTGTGTGTGGTATCTGCTGTAGGGAAATACTTTCCAAATTATAGGTTTAAGGTAGAAGTTTCAGAGTTTATTTTTCAAATATTTGAAAGTAAGGTTATTGCGGGTTAGATTAGCTACCTTTGTAAGGTAATAATTGTGGAGTGTAGGTAGGTATATTGCTTCTGTAATTATTGGTTTAATAACACGTTTATGACAATGGAATTTGTTGTGTGCGGTTCACTGAAACTTTTACTTCAAAGTGTTATTAACAAAAATCGTTTGAACTATTAATCATATGTCCTTGTTGTCTGCTCAAACATGTAGTATATATGGTATATATGGAGTAAAAAGATTTTCTGCCGCAAGTTTGTTAAGATAGTCACTTCATCTTCCCAAGCCGTTTTAATGATAAATACTTGCTAGTCTACCTTTTCCATACATGTTCTAAATTATTTTTAAGCATTTCAGAACCATCAACTTTCAGACTACGCCCCGTAACTTCATCTGCAGCGGAAGTATTGCCCCTCCTACTCTCGTCGGTGGTGTGATGATCACCCTCACATACTTGTGGAAAGTGAGAAACTCCTTAAACAGTTTGCTAATTCAGCGAAACACATTGCCTTAGACAATGTCCCGACGGCCATGTCCAAATTGCGACTAATGCCGGAGACGATTAAAACTAAATTCCCTTAGTGTCTCCACCAGACAAATATCAGATTTATTTGACACGAGCATCCTTTTGTTGTCATTTTTACTCTCAAAAGAAAGGGACAATGCGTTCTAAGAACTTTTAATTGATAGTTTAAGAATGAAATTGTTAACTTTGAACAGAACTTATATATTCTTTCAAAAATGAAAAATGTCAAAACAGAAATGTAAACTGTTGCCGAAAAACGTGATGTTGGTGTTGCAAAGAGTTTAAAAAAACAACGGGCAAATATGTGTGGGCCTTGATCCCAATTTCCTTTTCGGTGAAAAGGTAATCAAATATAAAAAAAATTTTACTATTACAGCAAGAAAAAAAAACAATGTCAGAAAAAATGACAGCTAGATTAAGAAAGGCATTTGTATTTTTAATATAAATATATGGAGCGAGAGTATGGTAGATAACTCCTGCGCCGAAAACTGATAACGCGGCGTTTAATCGAGGACATGTTAAAGACAAACATTTTTTGTTATAGAGGGGGGGGTCTATCTCCACCCATTTAGATGGAAGGGACAATTTTCAAAAAATGGACCTTAAGCAAAGAAAACAGTGATTATGTGTACAGTGTGAATACAGAAGTTGCAGAGCGTAAAACAGACCGTTGATTACTCCATCTTACTCTACATTGTAAAATGCTGATGACATTGTTATTTTTGGACATTTTATAAGTAGCGAAAATTTTTTAAAAAGGCGTGATCCAGCGGCCTCTTATTAGAAACTATGTATCAATATTAACACACATATTTTCAATTTAGGTACGCTTAAATGTACATAAAAATGCAGTTTTTTGGTTCAAATTCAATATTTTTGAAAAATCAACCCCGAACAGATGGCGCGGCTAAAAACTTTGTACGAACGAAATCTGAAATAAAGTCTCGTTTACCTTACCTGCCAATTTTTTATTTTATTCCAGTAAAAATTACTTTTTCTGTAAAAACTTTAGATTTTTCTTCAATTCTGCCTACAAATGAGGTCATGGCCCGAAGTCTTGTACTAACAAAATTTAGAACTACATAAGTGTTTTTACGCAATAACTTAAGAAAAATGTTTACGATTTAGAACAAAAATATTTATAAAAATGCATTTCAAAAAATTACCCTTTAAATCGATGCCACGCCCAGGGGAGGTAAAGCGAATAAATTTTTATTTTGTGTATCTTACAATAAACAGGAAATAATAAATAGAACATTTTAGGCTTTTAAGACGTCTTACAGTTTTGAAAACTCTGGAGGTAGTTGCACAATTGCACCGATTGTGAGCTTGTTTTTGGTCGGTTTTTTAAAATTTTTACACTTGTTACTTGTACTGCTTCAGATAACAATGAACTTATGCACCAAATTTCGGCTTCCTAGCTTAAGGCCTTAAAACGTGTGACACACAGACAGACGGACGGATGGAATAATGGTATTCCCCAAGACCTTAAGGGCATATGATCGAAACCGAATTCTGAGTCGAATGAGCCCTGTCCGTCTAGAAAGCTGAAATTTCGTACATAAGCTCTCCATCATCCGAAGTGTTAAAATTTTTCAAATAGGCCCATAGACACGCCCACAATCGGTCTTAATATGCAATTACCTCCACCGCTTTCAAAACTGTAAGACATCGTGAAAAGCTGAAATTTGTCATTCAGCATCTCCTAATGATTATAAGACATAAAAAATAAAAATATGGTTGCTAGATCACACCTTGTGGGCGTGCCATCGATTGAAATAGTAAACCTGCAAATGCAATTAATTGAATATTTTTGTTTGCTATTATGCAGAAAATACTTGGTTCTACATTTGGTTCAAAAAAACTTTTGGGCCACGCCCACATTTATAGGCAAAAACCTATAGTTTTCCAGAAAAACATGGATTTCGACTGCTTTTTAGCCTTACAAGAGGAAGAATAAGCAATAAAATTTAGCACATAAGACACACCAGCCAGTATTCTAGATTCATACAAAGTGCAAATTCTTCCCTCAGGAAAGGCGAACCTATACCACTGAAACAGTGCCCCGAGGTGAGAGGAGATCTTTATTTACATTATTGTTCAAAGTTTGTAGTTCATATGTGTTATGAAATATCTATTCAGGTAGTGAATTCCAAAGTGTGCGTGTTCTATAGAAGAAAGAATTTTAGAACAATGTAGCGCGGGGTGTTTCGAGGTGAATATAGAACTTTTGAACGCTTAACGATTGCCTTGTATAGATCTAACAAACGAAGAGTTTTTGGGAGTTAGATTTCTTGAATCTTCAGAGCATTTGCCATTTGCAACACTTCTATCTACGGTGTGTAAGTGATTGAAGATTTGTTGTTAACTAAGGATTATCCATTAAATGTATGTCTCTCTTCTAAATTGAACCAAGAAGGTGGAGATAATGCTTAGGTGCAGATCTCCAAATATGAGAGCCGGTCTTATCCGAGCTTTGAGTACAAGTAACTGAGGAGGGGAAAGGAATCGGTTTTCTCCAAACAAATAGCTTTATTTTGACAAAACAGATTTAGCAATATTAGATAAGCGTTGGTGCCAAGTGAGATTAGAAATAACCTTGTTTCCAAGGAGGTGAATATTATGTTTTGCATAAATGATTTTGCTTTCCATATTGAGGCGTACAGTAGATCCATTCTTCCTTGAAAGGACAGAATATTGTGTTTTGCTAGCATTAAAAGTAATAAAATTTGCTACGCCCCTATCTTGAATTTTTTTGAAATCAGAATTAAGGGATTCAATTTAACCGCATCTTTGGTTAAGGGAAGTTATAGCATTAACAGGAACTCTGTTTGTGGAACGTTTATTATGAAAACCATACTGATGATTGATTAAAGGGTTTGTCACTCTTAATATTTTATCATTTCCAAATTAACAGCTGCCATCGTCACCTGAAAAAAAAGACTCTTTTTCACGGCCCCCGCGAGGGTCTGACAAGCCCTCCGAGAGTATCTTTTGTCTTGAAAAACTTCTCAAAGTGCCGTTCGGACTCGGCAAAAAATTGTAGGTCCCCTTGAATGTAAAGAAATTAGCACACCGGCATACACTGTTGAGAAGTTGGCCCTGGTTCACCCTCGCCACTCTATTTATTTATTTATTTTAAATTAACAGCTATGACTTAAGATATAATAGATATCAGAGCTATAGGTCGCTACTTTTTTAGTACTGGTTGAACTCGTGCTATCTTCCAAGAAGATGAAAAATTTCTTAAGTACAAATTAGCTGGTATGCCATCAGAACCTGTTGCTCTTTATTAGAATTTAATTTGTCTATTATTTTTCCAACAAGCTTTGAAGGAAAACTGATACTGTGCATATTTGATTGCACTACCAGAGTTGTAGGAGGCTGTATATCACCTGGATCTATATTTGAGTTATAGCCACATAAGCGAACCATCTTTTTTAACTAATTTAGGAAAAGAAGAAAATCAAAAATTGTTATTAGATAAGAAGATAATTATCTTCTAATCTTATAAGATAATTATGAGAACCTTAGCCATTCAGTTGAAGTTGCACACATTTTTGCCTATAAGTTCTAAACTAATCGAGACCGACATTTTTCATAGCATATTCGGAATCAGGACAATGAAATTCATATATAAGAATAAAAAAATGCAACCGATTCCACTTTGACCTACGGTAAGCATATGGCTTCCATTTTTGTTTTCTGCGTGGCGATGTACATTAAGGCGCCGAAAAGAAAATGATATATATATATATTGGGACTCTTGCCCCAATTTTCGCCAATCTTCATTGAAAATGTTGTGTATTTCTTCCCCTTGAAACGATTGCGGATAGAGGGTGTTCAGTGGTCCTTTTATCGCTTCCGATTCTTCGTCTCTAACCCAATCTCTCTAAGTACCTTGGCGGCTAAACCAAGTCCAAGCATTTGGACTTGGTTTAGCCGCTTCATAATTGTTCTTCCTATCGGGCAGTTTCCCGGCACCCGAGAATTATCTAAGCAGTCTGACGGAGCATGCGAAGCCTAATTAATTTAATTTCCCCTAAGAAAACAAATCAAAAAATAGGAGAACCTGCGAGTAGCACTTTGAAATTGTTAATAGATTTTGAAATAATTAGCTCAATTCTCTTGCTCAATATTTTTCACAATGAAACAAACCCACATGTAACTTAATAGAGAATTTCATTTATTTTAAATCCTACAAAATAAATTTTATGTAAGCTGTTAAACCCATTTATTTTTAAATTATGTATGATTTTTTATTTCAGATCAAAAAGATGGTGGCACTCAACTTAAATTAGTGATTGAATACCCAAGTGACATAAAAGCGTTAATGAAACCAATGAGGTAAGGCGTTATTCATTTAAACACATAAAATAATGAAAACAAAAGAACAAAAATAAACAAACAAAAAGAAATCTTAAAAAAAAAAAAACTCAACGACGTACATATAAACTCAACCAATTTTTCATTAAAATTTATAAAGCTGTTTCAATATTTGAAAATGTTGGAAAAGTACACGTGACAAAAGTGAAATAATGTCAATCTACACTATGGGCCAAGAGTTTTCACAATAAAAACTTTCCTTGAGCGGTTAATCCTCATATAGCTTTCTACATTAAACATAATGTACAGAAGTACCTATAAATTATTTTTGAAAAATTTAACTTAACTAATATAATATAATTTAACTAAAACATTTTTTGGCGATTCCAAAGGGTAGCCGCCTTCAACTTATAGAATCGAGAAGGCGGAGGGTAGGCATGTCAAACTCTCGCGGTTGATGATGCCGTTAAAAATATTTAATTGCTCCGGCTCGAATGCGGATCCTCTCTCAATTTTTTTTAGAAACCTTACAATTGAGAAAAAATTTAATTCCTAAAATTATTTCCTTTTTTCAATTCGTTGAAAGCACAAAACTTGTGTGCACTAAATCAACTTCAAAGACTTCACAATACTTTTGCAACACCCTGTGTCTGGAGAGATGTATTAATTCATGGATGTTCTTTATGCATATATATTTATTATTATGTATGTCAGTTTGCCGATCCATTTTTGTTGCCTACATAATAATAAATTCAGCAATTTAATGTAAATCACTCAGAAAATCCCACACATACAGCGGAAAATATCTCCCGCTATACACAAAATCAATGTTTGTATGAATCAAGGCTCGCTTTGGATTGATGTTGTGATGTCACAAAGGATTAACATTTTCGATCTACAGGAATATTTTCTGTTTTCCATACCTACCCGCATCCCCGCATCCCGAATATAATTTATGCAACTCAAAATGAAATGCTTTCCGCAAAATGTACCTTGCTTTTGTTTGTTTTTTCGCGTGTACCTATCTACAGTTGTTGTTTGTAAATTTTTTACTTTATTTTATTTTTCGATGTTAATCGTGGTCTCTGGCAATTTTCATTTTAACACAGATTCCCACGGGATCAACAGACCTTGCCGAATCACTTCTACTTTACGGACTACGAGAGGCACAATGCAGAGATTGCCGCTTTCCACTTGGACAGGTAAGAAGAATAATTGCTTTTTTTTTATTTACTGTTCCCCAATTTGTTTGTTGAAAAAACGTTTTTTTTTCCTCGGGCCACAGTCTGTATTTGTTTTGTAATTTCATCCATAGACAGATGAATTAAGAAGCATCCTTCAACGAACGTTTTTGTCGTCCTTGAATGTGATTTTAATTCTCCATTCAATGTGAAATTCATCGAGCAATTTCATTCATCCCCGACAGGTATTGTTTCGATCTGGGCTTTCCATTTTTAAATAAAAAAGAATTCGGTAATTACTTTTACTCCCACGCCATAACAGTGGAATAAATAAGGAAAAGGACCCACAGCCAAATAACATACGACTTATAGGTCACACTTTTTATCCTCCCTCATCTATAATGGCTTATCTTAATTTGAATTTTCTAATTTTCACTGAAATTAGTGTCTCTTCAATCATTCCACAAACAAAACAAAGCCACATCCCACAGGATGCGACCGCTACAACAGCAAACACTTAGCTCCTGATAAAATTCATGATTACATTTATATTGCAAATAATAAATTACTTAGAAAAGTTAACACAATAAATGAGATTGTGTACAGTCTCAGACGCACGACTACCAAGGAAGCCAAAATGATGACACTCATCATCACATTTTGGTTGTGAACGCAGGAGCCGGTCTTGCTGTACATGGACATCCCTTGGATAATTTATTCACCTGCACTCTACGCGAGATGGGGAACGCGAACAGACAAAGGCTCACGCTGGTTAGTGCAGATATACCTACACAGACTTGTCGCTTTTCGATGACAGACGGAGAAAAATGTCCTTCCAAGGGAATAATGGACAAAGTTTGGCCAACACCTTATAGCGGCATCTCAACCATAGTTTGTTACTGCCTACGTGAATACGCATAAATCAATTGGCATTGCCCTGAGGGTAATATAATCACTTCCGCTTTCTGGCTTGCGCGCCCCAAAGCACTATATTCTCGAAGGGGAGGCAATCAAATTTAAAAATTCATCAAATAAATTATTTAAGTTTATTCTTTTGCGTTTCTTGCGTAAGTAACGCGGCACCGAGTATCGTGTTGTCCCGATGTTTTTTTTTTTTGCTTTGGTGAAATTAGAAGGATTTGCATCGGATGTCCTTCTGTTTTTCGGTGTTCAGTTTTTCGGTGCAATAAATGAGACTTTTTTTGTGTGAGTAAAACACTAATTAAAAAATGTCTGCTCTTGCCTGCGTGCTGCGTTCAAAACAGTAAACGTTGGGCCATTATAAAAGTGTCCAGACCTGGAGCCCTAGCTGCTACACTACCTATTTGAATATTAACTTTGAAGTTTTTATAAAAGGCTTACATGACCAAGTGGGTGAATGTGTATATACCTATGGATGTGCTTCGCTTCACTAGCAGGCGGAGGAAGTTTGCACTAATGCAATAACATTTGCTACCGTAACTTGTTCCATGAATTTGTGCAGCGAAATTGTATTATCAATTTGACTGAAATCGAGTTCAGTTAAAGATAAATTTATGCTATGTTTCCATCGCTCATAAATCGGTAATTTGTGAAAGAAGATAAAAAATGAATAGCAAAGTGTGTCCACCGGACCCGGACAATTTTAATATAATTAGGTATATGACTCCACCAGCCGTAAAACTGCGATTAGCGGGATAGGATTAAAACTTAATCCCAAAGTGTCCCCATGAGTGTCCCAAAGTGTCCCCATAGGTATAGAATTAATGTGACATGAGCAGTTTTTTTTTATTATTTTGCTCATAAAAGCAAAACCGGCGATGAGATTTCCAGGAGTAGGGATATACAATTTATTTCTTAAAATGGGCACAGAAAAAGTATTTCTAACAGATATTTCATGCACGGGCAGTTTTAAATTTTTAGGTATTAAACTGTTATAAAGGTGTATGAACAGGTTTCAAAGTGGCATAAAATGTTGCCTGAAATTGGATAATGAGGTTTATGAGCGGAATTAATTTTTTATCACTTACTGAGAGGACTTAAATTTGTATCTTGAAGTTAGTTGAGAATTAATGTTAACCGCGGGTTATCCGGTGGAGACATAGCATAAATTTGACACGAACACTTGGTTATCGTCATTTTGGCTCTCAAAAGAGAACTACGATGACATTTTGCAGGAGCGAATACAAAGCAGTTTTCAAAATCTTATTAGAAAACATAATGTACCTATGTCACAGATGCGTCATACGCAGGGACTCTTATACAAGTGACTATAAACTTTTACAAAAGGTGTGTGAAAACTCCAGGCTGACTTAACTTAAACGGATCGATCCTTTTTGACGTTTTTAAAAAGGAAGTTCACTTTTTGCGAAAAGAAAAGTTAGGAGGGTATGAAAAATATTATCACCAAACCGGCAAGCAAGCTAATACAATACGGACGAGGCGAAGGCCGGGTTTCTCACCTAAAGACATAAATAAGCCGTTTGGATTGAACAAGGCTATGCATTTTGATGTCATTCCTCGCACATGTGCACAAAGCTTGTAGTCAGACAAAAAACCGTTCCATATTGAACAGCAAAGTTAGTTGCCAAATAGTCAGGAGTCTCGACACTGTTTAAATAAATAATAAACAGGTTCATTCACCTTTCGGTTAAAAAAGTAAAGCTAAATAAATCACACACAGCACACACAGCGATCTTGGTGGCCAAAAGAAGTTACCAAAAAGATGGAATTACGCGACCCGGAAATATTCTATGCAATTCGTCCATAGTTGGTCGTGTTATTTTTCTTGGTGTTCTGTATTGAGGGAAATCAGACTCATATCGTTCAAGTAATGTTCTTCAGTCGCTGGCCAAAAATGGGTTATCACTCAACCACATTCGACCAACGTACTTGCAGTTGCAGTAACTATATTATCGATTGAGCTTCTTGTACCTTACGATGATGCAGAGTCCTTTCTATAGTCACGCACGATTTTATTAATGGCTTAAAAAGTCGGTCGATCATGACGTTCAATTGACGATTTTAACTACGTTTAAATCACATTTTTTTTTAGTAAAGTTTATAAATTTAAGCACGTTGTTCGATTGTCAGAGGATCCATTACCGTAAATGGCAAACATTCAGTTAATATCATGACAATTCAAATGACAGCCCAAATTGACAGCTGTCAAATGCCAGCGCTATCAACTTCAAACCAAGATTTGAATGGCTGTACGTAAAAAAGAGTAACACTCAAAATTATTTTTTTAATCTCCTTTTTCGAAGAGGATGAATTTTTCGTTGGAACCTTAAAATTTCTATATGCAGCATAGTCCTTGCCGTTTATGTCCAAGCTTTTAAAATCTTTCCTAGAAAAGAGGATGATTGATGATTGCGCTGAAAGCTTTGAAAGTCTGTGGAATAAAATTTATTTAACTTAAGTTCAAGTCAAGGATAAGGATGCCAGATTTGGTTGCTCAAATATGATTCCAGTTGTTTTTGTTGAGATCCTCTGACAGATTGACGTGCATTACTGTGATTTGCTGTAGAACATTTTGTCAGTTTCACTAAAGGTACCAGTTTTCTCGAGTTTTCTTATCACGTAAAGTGATGCAGAAGCATACCGTAAAGTCTTCAAACCTCCTGCTCCAGTTGATCAGTTCTTTTTTTTAGGTCATTCATTCGTTGAGTCACCTCAACAGTAAATTCATTTTCTTTCTGGGAAAAACTTTATTCCTCTAACCCGTTTTATTTTTTCGCACCTGGTCCAGCCATATTCGTGTAACCCTAACAGTGGCGTCCAAAGTGCGATCAGCTACAAATAATGGCCCTGCAGAAAGCTGCGGTCTATGAAATGTGGTTCATCGGGTATAGTATTAACATTCCATGCAGATCTATAAAATGTAAGAAGCTTTAACACACCATAAATCATAGGAAAACCAACAGTCTTCTCTGGGCCAAGCGAATCGCTCCAGTCCTAACCTTAGTGTGTCGAGAAAAAAAGCAACAAAATTATGCATTCACTTTATATTTTATAATTTTACCAGCGACACTTGCACATTATATGTAACGCAAAGTCTACCTATAATATTTATCTCTCTTACAGGCTCATGGGATTCCGTCGTGCAATGCCCGTAACCGGTCGCCTATTAAACATTACCACAGATATTTACCAGGTTGCTGATGATAATTTATTAAAGACATTCTTTGTATCTCCGTCCAACAATTTATGCTTCCACGGGAAATGCTCATACTATTGTGATACATCGCACGCCATCTGTGGTAATCCGGACACACTCGAAGGATCCTTTGCGGCGTTTCTACCAGCGTTCGAGCAGACACAGCGAAAGGTAAGATTAATGTTATGCATTAGAATATTATTATAGGGTTGGGAAAAATGGAGGGAGTGGTGAGGCGGTTGTTAGTGAGTATGGTAGTGTCGTCCTAGTACATCGTTGCTATCGTTGTCTTCCGAATTTCACTTGAAACATCCTCCAAAACTGAGTGGCGTAAAATTTCCGCGAAATAGTTTTTTTCCGCATTTTTTTTTGCGCGTTTGCTTTGCGACTATAATTTTTTTTTCTTGTCTAGTTCATGCCTTTTCGTTGTGATATATTAATTCGCTAAGTTGGCGAGAAAAAAGAGAATCTTTCTCGGAGGATAGAGTTTTAAGCACTATTTTTTTCTTCATTGTAAGATTTTGACACTTTAATATGGGTTATTAAAATTATAGTATCCTGGAAAGTTTTATTTGCATCGTAAGAGATTTTGGAATGACTCTGTAAAGTTTGGAAACATGAACTGAATGATATTCGTTGCGACAAAAAAGACGATATAATGTAGATAACTACACTCCTTGAATCTTTAGAAAAAGTGGATTAAAAATGCATCTTCTTTACCTACCCAATGTACATAAGTGTGGCCGAAAGATCGGAAGATATTTCGGATTATCTATCGGAAGATAGACTACTAGAAAAGTTCGTACTTTCTACAATTCTTGAGAGGTAAATATTGTAACTACCTAAAAGGGTTGCTGTTATTGAGTTACACAATCTCCCGACAGGGATGTTAGTAGGAAGCATTTCCTTGAACTGGCTAAGGTTTTCGTCTATACCACAGTTTCACTATTGGCTCCGATCTAAAATTGAAATTGGTCATAACATCCTGCCTTGTGTGTGAGTCAGTTAATCTCGATCAGTTAGGATCAGTGAAGAAAAATTTTATGCTGTACCCTTTGAAAAAGGATAGCGCACCTACTTTCTTATAATCACCATAGCGCACCGATTCTGGCTTACTCCATTCACCTTATTTAAATTAAACACATGTCACGAAATTTATGACATACAGTTAAAGCAAAATTTGGAAACTTGGAAAACCTAAAAGTGCTTCTCTTTCTCTTTAACGAACAAGATACCATACTATGGAAAGGTCCTATGGTAGGTTTTATGGAAAAAAAATGGTTCACATCTAGCTGTCACCTTAAAACTGTCAGTTTTGTCTGCTTAAGTCAACATAGAGGGTTTAAAGCATTAAAGCAATATGTGGAAATGATCAAAAAGTTGCATAAAAGTGGTTTTTCTGTTCTTCCTAGAAGACTTTTGGCATAGTAGCGATTAAAGTCAAGTCACGTCCAGTGAACAATCTGCCCATACGCCAATGAGACGCTATAGACTTGACAAAATTTTCCTACTGTCCGTCAGTGTATTCAGGAGAACCTGGAGCATTCGATTGTGCGCCGCTCATAAACTCCACATTCGAATACTACAACTTGGTTAAATTTCCTTTCATAAAGTGGACCTACATCCGTTAAAAAGGACAAGGATCCATATCCACCTTAAGTTCAATATCGGTCTACTTATTATTTTTGTTCAAGTTAGGCATTGCACTGAGACCTGGTGATCTATTGTACCCTCTACCAGCCTGGAAGGGATCTGGTTTTTCTATGATCCACAAGAATTCACTTCTAAGTTATATTCAAGCAGCTCATGAGGAACCTATCTACTGCAGTCTTATAGAGAAATCTAGGTTAGGTTGATGGATGCCCTTTTGACAATAGTCACGGCTTCACTTAGACCAGCAGTTGGGTCCATTGTGTCCATTGGGAACCTTCTTAATACCTGGAACAAAAACAGAAATAGACCGCTGTTAGAAGCTCAGAGTGCCGCCCTCTTGGACCCATCCGGATTTGTATACAAATCTTAGGAGGTCCTTTAGATCTACATTATTTAGATCTTCGAGCTCGTTGAAGAAGTAGCTGCCGAGGATACTACGCCTGATGCTGTTTAGGGCTGGGCATTCGCAGAGCAGATGACGAACAGATTCAATTTCTTCAACGTCCCTGCAGCTTCTGCAGTAATCGTTATGCGGTATGCCTAGCCGCTCAGCGTGTAGACCCACAGCGCAGTGCCCCGTGAGGAAAGGAAAGAAGAGAAATCTAAGAGTGAAAAGTGTATGACGCGGCTTTCCAACTGATATCAGGTATATTTCCAGACATGTGTTCCGTTGCCCCAAATAACTTTATCCAGAAATCTCCAAAGGACTTCTCCATCGCACCAAGTTTCCTTGAGTGTTTCCACAGTTTACAATGACCGGCTGGAAGTCCTGTACCTAAGGATCATTTGGTCATACTATTACTTAGCTCGAAGATGGCTTTGAGTCTCATCTGGCTGTAGCCTAGAAATTTCTCAGATTTCAGGTGGCCCTATAAAAGGTACTACTCCTCCTTGTCTTGTAAAGGAGTCCTCAGTATAATTCACACATTGACCCTGCTTGACCTTAACTTTCTCAATTTGTTATCCTTAGGGATTACCAAATGGAAGAATTTTTTTTTTTAAATTTCATCAAATAAAGTTATCCCAATTCACGGCTCCCTCTCAATTCCCTTCTAAGCAAGCCTCACATTGTTTTTCTAGAAGTTTTTTTTTTTTTGCACCGATGAACATTGTCATCATCATTGATGATACTTGCATCCAATCAAAAAGATCGCGGAGCAGTTCAACGCCTGTTTCTGCGCCTACCAGAAACTGGCTTCTTCGAATAGCATGCCCTGCCTAGGAATGTCTGCTGAAAGACGTACAAACAATCTGCCTAATACGTTGAAGTATTGATCGTTCCACTCGGAGAAATAGCTGCTCAGCATTGAGATTTTCATGAGTACCGACATTTCTCGATCTATCTCAACGACCAACAACAGCAACGAGTCTCATTTCGGCTAAAAAAAAATTTCAGGTCTATTAAATTTAAAACTGATCTTGGTTTTAACTGGCCTGGCTTGGTTTTAACTGGCCGGGACAATCATTTCACTTTGCTCCAGCTTGTCCAAACATTCAGCTTGTCCATCCACTGCATTAATAACCGAAAGTTCCAAAATCTCTAATAAGCTTTAGCTATTACACCTAAAAAGCCAAAGCTTTTTTATATTTGATATTTGACAGAAAAAAGCCAAAGGCAACAAAAATGCCGACAGGCAAGTCAACTGGGTGCATTCTCCATTTATCATACCTTTGCCTCCCTATGGTTTTACTTTCCCTTCTCGGGAGGCTGGTCCCAATTAGGCGTCTCCCCAGGTGGCAGAACGCTCACTAGAGCTGGTGGTTACCGGAAAACAAAAAAATAATCGGACGGGCCAAAACTAACAACAACGGAGAATAAAGAATGAATCCGACTCATAATACCAATCTTCCTGGTTGGCATCTGTTAGCCAGAAGAGAGTCGCTAAATAATAAATAGATTTTTCTCTTCCTTGCTCCCAACATAAAAAAAACTGCTGGTTATATCATGGTTTTTCTCCGCAAAGGCATAACACTTGCGGGGATACACTTGTGTGTTTCTGATCACGGTTTTTCATGTTTCTCACTGGCCCAACAGCGTTTGTGTTGGATCGGAAAGTCCTTTCTTTTTCTTTCCTCTAATTCTTTCTACTTGCGATGTGCAACGCAAGTTAGTTAGAAAGCTAATTAGAAAAAGTTTGTCATAAAAGAGACCATATTCGTTCTTCTGCGGATTAAAAATACGAAGATTTATTGTCGTTCAATATGGACAAACAAATATGCATACGGGATGTATACACTTTAACCCTTGGGTTGGTAGCTTACCCAAGGTTTAAAGTGTTTGTTTTCCCATATAATACCTAACTTGCCAAAGCCATACTATTTCAAAAGCTGAATTTGCTCGGCATCCTTTCAACGCAAAGTTCCTAAATAAATATTTACAAATGAAATCAACACTCCTTCAGAGGATTTCGGATTTTTATCATACAACTACCGCCACCGGTTTCTTCTTCCTTGCCTGCGGTTAAAGCCCCCATTCGAGTCAACACCATCTCAAAATTTTTAAGGAACGCAAAAGCTGAGTATAAAAATAACATAAAAAGGTATTTACATTTTAATTAAGAAAACAAGCAACCGACCGACGGACGACGACGGCGAATTCAAGTAGTGACCCCTCCATTATCCAGGACATGGTTAAGTGATTTATAGCGAAAGCCGAGAAACCGAGGAAGGTCGACCTATATGTACCTTCAAAAGTTTCTTAAACGTTCACAGTGGAGGGCTCCTTAAAAGAACTTTACAGGACTACATAGCCAGCAAGCGTTTTCAGTTAACTGAATCAAATAATTTTTTTCTTATTTCTTCATCAAAAGAAGCCCTACAAGAAGAAGAAAACATTTATTCCGAGCTTTGTCTTTTAGTTGTCGTTTTTTTTTTTTAATTTTCCTTATCCTGCTACATTCGACCGCGAAAAACTTAACCCTTAGGGGATTAATTTACCAAACAAAAACATCCTTAATGGCTGGCTAAGAGATACAGGTAAAGAGGTACATAGATACTTTTGTTTTGCATATTTCCTCTTCTTGTAAACAAAGAGTAAAACCCTTTACTTGCATCTTTAAAAAAATAAATAAATAAAAAAATAACAAACACGTTCCTCTAAGTCCTTAAAGCTACCCACCTTCAATTCGAACGAAAATTCAAGGAGGAAGATATATATTTGTTTTATTTATTCACTTGAAATGCAAGACAAGGTGAACGAGTTACCAGTTACCAGGTTGGAAAAACATGCCGGGGGCAAGCTCCAGACAAACCTTTATCATGCGCAGCGTTGAGAACCAAATAATTCTGTTGGATGGCGACGAAAAAATGCACCCCCACAATCAAATAGGTCAGAGTTCTACTTCCTAGCTCCAAAAAGGATCAGTGTTGTAGGCGGATGAAACTTATTTTAAGTTGCCTCAAAAAACTACACAGCATCCGTTACATTGTTGCATTGTATAGGCAGTTCGGGAACAGGCTAAAAAAATAATGTATTCAGGATAGTATTGCTTTTTTTAAGTCCTGCATTTCAGTGGTTGTGACCAACTAGCTGGCGTATCAAAAAAGGAATGCGGCAAAACTTGGCGCACTGTTCATTGTTTTGCATTTTATTCAAATTCACATCGGATAGCTAGTTTCGGTTCAAACAGCGACCGCTTTTTTTGGGCAGTGTCTAATGACAGAGATTCTCTATGCATATGGAGATGGGATCAACTGTGGCAATGATTTGGTTTCAGCTTCTATTGTTGGCCAAAATAAATGCAAAAAGTTTTTGGTAAATTCAAATCGAGCGAGTAAGTTTTAATTAACTGGATGAACTATTATATTTCATACAAAAAAACATTTGATCTGTCGTTAACGTTAGCCTGACAAGTTTTAATTTATTCTGGAAAAACTTGATGGGATATGGGTCAGTGCGATTAATGATGTCTTGAATAATATTAATTGCCAATACGAACTGGAGCAAGAACTATTTGACTTTTAGAGTTTTCTTTTGCTGAAAAGTATTGTATCAACACCAGAGGCACAAATTTTTATACCCGACCCTGGGTATATTAATTTTAATGCATATAGTTTGTAACACAGTGAAATAATTACCGTAGATCCCTCCGACCTTTTGGATATAATCATTAGATCGAGATGATCATTAGATGATACGATGATACGATCTTTAGATCGAGACAGACAGGTGAATCGATTAAGCCATGTCCGTCCGTCCGCCTGTACGTATGTGTGAAGGTTTTAGGTCCTCAGAATTCAGCTAGGACGCACAAACTTGGAGTTTATCTTGGAGTTTATTTTGGAGTTTATTTTGTACAGAAAAAATGTGAAAATTTGTCAAATCCGCCAACGACTACGCCAACTATTGGCTTGCGTTAAAGACAACCTCTTTTTCACCTTTTCTTTCAAAATTCCTTTTGGTCAAGTAAGTAGGAGCAACATTTTGGTACAGAGTAATACCGGCCTAAAACCTTTAAAAAGGCTGAAATTGGACTGCCCACAATATCGACCATGACCACTTTTGATATGTTAGATTTTAAAAAACCTGATTTCGCGGAAATTTCACTCCAGTAAGTAATGAAACTAGTTATTATTTCTTTTTATCATTCGTGTAAAAAATATGAAATACAATACTTTTTTTGCGAAATCCAATGATTTTTCTGTCGTCATTCATCGAAAAGAAAGACAACAAATCATCAAAAAGGTACGTAATATGTATCAAATAACGTTATTTGATTTGGCTCATATTCCACCTGCATCAAGGCTGCGTAGATCAAGCTTTTGCTTTTCAAAGTTATTGCAATAAAAACTAAAGAATCCTTTGATGATATTTTTATTAAACCCTCAACTATCCCTTTTCAATTTCATTTATATGTCAGTACAAAAGTCAAAGGAAATAGTATGAAATAAACCATCTGTTGGTACCGACACGTTTATAATGAATATCTAAGAAACAAATCAAAAGGTTAACTTGTATTGCGAGCAGGATTTTCTTTGTAACATATAAGCTTGGACCATTGGTCCAAAACATAGTAAAAACTGATATTAATGAAAATAGTGCTGTAAATATTTTATTGAGCTTTTTTCAAATTAAATTAGCTTTGGCTTTAAAAGAAGCCTCTTCAATTTCCCTCTCACTGGGAGACCTCAACTAGCAACCATCTCCGGCTCTCTTCCGTCTCAAAGTTTTTTTTATGACATCCCTGGCAATAAATTATAACTGAGCTGTGCAATATTGAAATGCATTTAATATTTAATTTCAGGTCTGGAGACATCCATGGAGACGATCATATCACAAAAGGAGGAAAGCCCAATGGGAGACCGACGCTGACTACTGTACAATGGTGAGTGTACGGCAGATAGAAAAAGAAAGTGGTTAGGGGTATACAGAGGTTCCTCCTACACTCGTTGGTTCTTTTTGATTATGATTCCGATTGTAAGGTTCGTTCTTTAGTTGTGTACATCCTGAATAAATGATGCAGACGGTTCAATTGAAAGAAGTCCTTTGCGCGCGACGTTAATCCACTATGGTGTGCAACTTAATATATTTACAGAGGCAAGCAAGGAGCCATGCAATTCCACAGTGCAAAGGTATATGATATTTCATGTTTAACTGGTTGAATTCAAAGAAATACAAGGAAGAAAAGTTAAACTGAATGGAAGGAAAATATATTTTTTATTTCGCGTTCGTGTCCTTTTGATGCGCTAAACTTGAGAAAAACATCTGTCCGACTATTATAAAGCAAAGTCTACGTAAGTAATGAAATAAAATAAACTTTAAGCGCGGAAAACATGAACTCGTCCTTTTGAGCCGCAAGTATAAAGTCAATATGCAGATGGATTTATTTTTCGCTTTATTCAAGGAGTGCTATTCTTATTGCATTCTGAAGATATTTCTTACCTATTGTGTATTTGCTTCGTCTGCATCATATAATGTTATAGGAAAGCAAATCAAAGTGCCGATTGAGCTTTAATGAAAGCAAGGAAACTTGAGCTTTCATTCTAGACCCTGCAAGAGCAGTAGGGCAGATATGGAAAGATAACGAAAGCCCATTGAGCTGCTATTTGTATTGAAATCAATAATATTTTTTCTTTAAATTATATGGGAATAATATAAAAAGAACATCCATTATTAAAGAGTATAACAATTTTTGTTTTTTTAATTCGGAAAGGATTAGAAAAAGAATGAAAGGATGAGAGGTACCGGTGCACTCTTGTTTAAAATAGCTGCAGATTGAATTGTGTAGGAAAGACTGATCGTGGCAGGACATTCCACATTCGCGTTGTACGGCTTATGAAAGAACCTCTAAACTTAACTGTGCGTCCGAAAGTGGGCTCAAGGGTAAACTGATGTGCATTCGATCTATACCGGGTATTACGGTTGAACGTCTTAAGGGGTGGAATGCAATTGGCTATTTCGATGGAACATTGTTTGTAGAAAAAGCGATAGAACAGTGATAGGCAAGAGACATTGCGTCGATGTTCCAATTAGTCAATTGACTTCGCAATATTTCTGTCTCCAATGAGTTTTATGGCGCGTTTTTGTATCATGTCTAGCAAGTGCAATGCTGTCTTTGAAGCACCAGCCCAGACATGGGAATTGTATTCCAACTTAGGGCGAATATATGCCTTATATATCATAGCCAAATCAGAGGGGGTGAAATATTTCTTGCATCTTTTAGGGAAACCTAGGCATTTCGCAAAGTTCTTGGCGACTTCGAATATGTGGTCATTCCAACTAAGGTTGTTATTGACACACATACCGAGAACGGAAAGCGTTTCGGTTTCATTGATGCAAGTGCCATTCATGGATAATGGCTGGGTTTTTCGGTTTTGCTTCAATGACAAAAGACAGCATTGAGCTTAAGAAGCATTAAACTCTACTCTATTTTGAGATCCCCATGATTCAACGCTGTTAAAATCAGCGTTTAATGAGTTCGACATACGCTGCCGTTCTAGTTCTACGTCCGAAGCGCAGGGCGCGGAACCGAGAACGAATATAAGAAACTGAGGTTACTGTCATCAGCAAAGGAGTGGATTGGATTAGTTGTAGCAGACAGAAGATCATTAATGAAAATAAGGAAGAGTGTCGGAGACAAAACAGAGCCCTGGGGAGCCCCAGCGTTTATTTTATGAGCTGCGGACTTGAAGCCATCCAAAACAACTTGAATTGAACGGTTCGAAAGGTAATTACTAATCCATTGAATAGGAGATTCGTCGATTCCAAATGCACGCATTTTCGAAAACTCTGTCAAATGCTTTTGAAATATCAAGTGCAATAATCTTGCTTTCACCATGAAGATGCAAGGTATGGTTATACTTTTCCGTAATGCCATCAAATCACCAGAGGACAAATTGCTACGAAAACCGTATTGCCGTTGCCGGTCATTAAGAAGTTTTCGTATTTCAAGATATTTCATAAGCTGATACTTTATCAGCGTTTCCATGACCTTAGAAAGAAGGGAGGTAAGGGCAATCGGGCGATAGCTAGAGAGAGAAGAAGAATCGTCTTTTTTAGGGACGGGCTGGACAAATGCTGTTTTCCATCTACTCGGAAAGAGACGTGAGGAGTAGGACCGATGAAAAAGCTTACACAATGGTTTTGCCAGCGTGGAAGAACACCTCTTCAGAACAATTGGGGGTATTCCATCTGGACCAGCAGATTTGTGAATGTTGATATCGCTCGAAGTACTCTTTTGACAGCACGAGCGCGAAAGTGAATTTGTCCCATGGTAAAGTCGACGCGCTCCAGTGCAGGCGGAGACATCGCAGAATCAGGGAGCATGGAGCTAGCAGCGAAATGCGCTGCAAGTTGATTTGCTTTGTCTAGAGAGGTGACAGCTGGAATGTCATTGTAAACGAGTGTAGGGATGGTAGATGAGGCACAGTTTTTAATATTTTTGACGAAAGACCAAAAGTTTTTACTACCCTTGGGACAATGTAGTATTTGCTGCCTCAGCTTTTGGTCGTATTGGAATTTGACACGGCGAATATGAGCATGACAATCATTTCTGGCTTGTTTGAACTTTTTTCGGTTTACCTGAAATGGATTGACCGAAAACATAACTCCTTCAACCTAGTCACCTCTTTACAGCTCGATTCATACCACGAGTTCACCTTTGGTTTGATACTCTTAATCCTGTAAGGGATAAAAGATCTCATACCAAGGAGAATCAGTTATCATATCAGCAGCAGCATCTACGTTGGGGGTACAATAGACCAACAGGTCGCAGTGAAAAACCCAACTTAATAATAATAATAATAGGTTGGAAGAGCTGTTTGCATTTGGGGTTGAAGCATATAAGGGATCTGAATTTCTACCTGACGCAGATGATTCTTCTTCTTTTTCATTTAGGCGCGAGGTTATAATCTGAAGTGATGGATTATAGCCCTCCCACTCTATACTGCATACCTAATCCGCTTGTGGGGTACGCCTCCTGTTTGACCTCAGAATATACCGGCAGGCCACCCGGTTTTGGATCTCTTCGTCACTGAGGCCAAATAAATGCTGTTGTCGTTGCATTTGTGTGATCCTTGAATGTTAAGGCCTTCCTCTCCTTCGCGATTGGGCTGGAGGGTTGATTGGCATTGCCTTTTTGACGGGGTTTGTAGGATCTCTCCTTTGAACGTGGCAATACCAACTGAGCCGGTCGCGCACTCATCCAGGTACTTGTACTGTTCACAATCGGGAAGCACCTTTCCATTCAATTTAATGTCTGGAATCGGTTCGGGTGGGAATTCAGAGAATGGGCAGCACAGGAACTCTGTCCTTTTTATACCCCATCCCATCCCATCCCATTGAAGCATGTTGAAATAATAATGGTAAATAATATGATCGAGACCGAAATCTGAATCGAATGAGCCATGTCCGTCAGTCCGTCCGTCCGTCCGTCTGTATGTCACATGTTTTTAGGCCTTAAATTTCGAGCTAGAGCGTTGAAACCTCGTACGTAAGGTCCACGTCATGCGAAGCAGTACAAATGTGAAAATTTTTGAAATCCGCCCAAAGACACGCCCACAATTGGTCTAAATGTGCAACTACCTCCAGAGTTTTCAAAACTGTAAGACGTTCCAAAAGGCTGAAATTTGACATTTAGCATTTCCTAATGAATGTAAGACACAAAAAAGACAAATTTAATTGGTAAACCTCCTCTAGTGGGCGTGGCATCTATTTTAAGGGTTAATTTTCAAATGCAGTTTACTCAATATTTTTGCTCGAAATTGAAAAAAATTTGCTTGATATTTTATGTAGAAAACGGTTAGTTCCACATTTTGTTCATACAAGACTTTGGGCCACGCCCACATTTGGAGGCAAAATTGAAGAAAAACCTGAAATTTTTCAGAAAAACTTAATTTCGACTGGCCTTGAGCCTAATTTAGGAAAACATGAAACAAAAAAAAGCAGCAGGTTAGGTAAACGAGATTTCAGTCCAGATTTCGTTCATACAAAATTTTAAGCCACGCCCCCTTTTAGGGGTCGATTTTTTAAAAATATGGAATCTGAACCAAAAATTGCAGTTTTACGTACATTTAAGTGTAACTAGGAAATATCTGTGGAAGTATCTTATAATTAATAGTTTGTAATTAGGGGCGGTTTGACCACGCCCCTTTTCGAAATTTGCATTACTTATAAAATGTCAAAAAATAACTATACCATCAGCATTTTCAATGTGGGATAGGATGCGGTATACGACGGTCCGTTTTACGGACTGTAACTTCTGCGTACACACTGTAGCACTTGCTCACTGGTTTTATACCCGACCCAGGGTATATTTAGTTTGTTGTATAGTTTGTAACCCCTAAGACCTTTTAGAGATATGAATGGGACCGAGAGGAGAATCGATTAAGCCAGGTCCGTCCATCCGTCCGTATGTAAACAATTTTTAGGCCTTATATTTTAAGGGAGAGAGCTGAAATTTGGTGGGTTGGCTGGAAGTCCAGTCCTTCAGCTTGAGTTTGAAAATTAGCTGAATACACCCACAGACACGCCCACTACAACCCTGTATGTGCGACCATCTCTAATTTAAAAAAATACTTTTTCTCAATTTTAGCTATGTTACAATGGTGCTAGCGCATGTTTTGGTGTGTAACATTGCCTTGTAATTGTCTTTGAAGTAGCCGAAAATTTTTAGCCTTTTCGTTAAAACCGCACAAAAAACTTTATGACAAAAGTTGTAGATATTAGCATTTTCTAACTTTTACGTGTATATTGTGTGTGCTTCCGGCCACTTTTGTGGGCGTGACGTTAAAAAAGTGATTTTTTTAGTTAAAGAGGCGGATTTTTAGGCCGAAATGTATGCAACCACCTAGTATAAAGCATTCAACAGTTATATTTTTATATCCCGCCAATTTTTGGAGACAGTTTTCTTTTTGGTATGGTCGGCTATTTTGCAATCCGTCGTAGATGGACTGAAGCTTTTGCACACGCACTGTTGTACTTTCCCACTTGTTTTTAATCTAATACGATACCTATTCCCTTCCAAAACATCCACCCACACATCAAGTGCTCGCTGTAGTCATTATGATCTTCGCTTTTAGTGGCCCCATCGTCAGCGAATAATAACTGATGTACTTTCGGGTTCGTAAGTTTTACTTCAAGCAGATAATCAAGGACTACAATGAAAAGCAAGGGACTTAGGACGCTTCCCTGGTATACACCGACTTTAATTGAGAACTCTTCAGTGACTCCGGAAGGACATCTTACTCTAGTCTTTACTCCATCGTACATGTCCATGATCATCCGCACGTAGGCTCCTCGAACTCCTCGTTTTCGCAGCGCCACTCATATCAGCTCTCGTGGTAGTCTATCGAAAGTTTTTTCAAAATCAACCAGCACCGTATGCAGATCCTTAAGGGCACCCCGATGTTTTTCTATCATGATCCTTAATCTTTGGATTGCATCAATGGTTGATTTATCATATGCAGGTTGATAGAACGGTAATTGTCACAGCTTCGTGTTTCACCTTTTCTCTTAAACAAGGAGATAACTTTCTCTCCACTGATTAGGCATTGGATCCCCTGTTATTAGTTTGGAGATTAAATTCGTGAGCCATCTGGATCCAGAACTCTGAGGGTATCTGATCTGGCCCAACCGCTTTTCGTTTTTTGGAGTACTTAACCGCCTTCCCAACCTCTACGACTGTGATGTCTGGTAGTTTTTCTCGGTTGGGAGTAGTTTCTTCTGGAAAGTGGTGTCTGGGAAACTGTTCGTTCAAAGGCCCCTCACAATACTCCCGGCTCCTGTGAAGAATTTTGTCGTCATCGACAAGAAGCTGTCCCTGAGCACTGTAGATGAACTTTGGAGAACTTTGTCCTCTGAGCGGCAGTTTTATAGATTTTAGCCCCTTTATTCAAGTGTTTTGTCGGGGATCCTGTGTGGCCTGATGTGTATTTGCAGTGGAAGAAGAAACCTCTTCCAATTCCTGATACAGGCTCTCCATTCTCTTTGCTTGAACCTGGGCGCACTTCTTCTTAGCAAGACTCTATATTTCAATTACAGGCGAAGCATTTCATCTCAGTTGTTCGAGGAGCACTTCTTCCATGCCTTGAATACCGCTTTCTTTTCACTGATCACTAGTTTCACCTCATCTGACAACCACCATGTTTCATTGACCTGTTTGCAGTCGCCTTTTGAAGTCCCTAGGAGTGATTTGGCCTTCTCTATGCACGTTCGTTGTAGGCCATCCAACATATCTTGTGCTCTGCACTCTACATCTTCGTTTTTATAATAATCGTTTTTATAAATAATCATAAAATAATAGTAATCGCCTCATCTAAAATCACCTTACAATCTTTGACCCGCGGTTTTAGGGAACTGTGAACCAAATGATAGTCAATCTGGGTATATTTCCCACCGCTACTCTAAGTGATCAGGTACCTGGAACATAGTATTAAGCACGATAAGACCGTATGACTTGCAAACGTTTAGGATATCTTCACCAGAAGAGTTCCTAGTGCCATACCCCATTCCACCATGGCAGTCTTTATAGTCCTCGTTATATTTCCCGACATGTCCGTTCAAGTCTCCGCCTCAAACAAAAGTTCTTCCTTTGGGATCGCCTTGATGAGATTATGAAAATCTATCCAAAATGCATCTTTTTCCCTCTGCTCACACCCACCTGTCGCAGATGATTACTAGGCATGAATGTTTCAGAGCATACCTCTACAGACTTAAGCAAGGAAGACAACTCTTACTGTCCAATGTGCACTGAATCGGTTGAAACCGTGGAACACATGATATTTCTCTGCCCACGATACTACGAAAAACGCAGCCAGCTGCCGAAAACAAGACTCAGTGAAAACTAAATCCCAGAGAACATGGTCAGACAGATGTTGAGTACGCAGGAAGCTTGGGAAGCAGTAACGCAAGGTGTCTCTTATCATGACTATGCGTCTCTACTCGACAAACACTCCACTTGCATGCGCCACCTGGGTCTCGGTGCTCCCCTACTGCGCCGTCCTTGCGGGGATAATTTCGAAGATTTTCTGGGCCCGGGAGTTGGTTTCCATCCGCTCTAGATGACCCAGCCATCGGAGCCGTTGTATTTTGACTCTGCTGGCTAAGTCAGTGTTACTGTATAGCCCGCACAGACGGGACCATAAATCGTCTGAAGAATTTTCCTCTCGAAGCAGCCTAAAGTGTTTTCATTCGCCTTTGCAGAGGGAAGGTTTAGTGGGGGGAAATCCTACATTTTTACTAAATGCTGGCTCATCTGCTTCTTTTAAGGATCTCACGCGAAAAAACACACCTCTCATGCGCATCGGTGGTTTGGTGGAACAGACTTATTTTGAAACGTGTTTTTTAACTTCTTGGTCGTTCTTAGAACCCCCGGCTCTGCTCTAGATGCCCTCTGGATCCTTCATGCTTGATAATATAAGTATAATATTTATATATGTGACGTTACGGAAAACCGTCTCTCACCTAAAGAAAGGTGTCTTTTAATAACATTTTGAAGAAATTACTCGAGAATCATCCTTCGACCACTTTTTAATGGATAAGCCATCGGACGCAAGGACACCAGATATCATATTGCGAAAAAAATTGCTTTCCTCTTACAACGGATTGGCATCGGTTAAACTTTACACCAGGGAAAAAAACGCCTTCGTATTTTGGGGGGATCCAAACCCGGACAGGAGTCTGCTGTAAACAGCCCTTCTGTCGGTTTACAATATTCTTTGTCCCATTCCTGTACTTGAATTTTCCTTTGTTTTTTCCACTGACAGTAAAAAATTTGATTGATTTTGTAAAAAAATGTCCCAGGTCACACTAGTTTTCAGGTAGATAAGATCTTCAACCCGACCTTGCTAGGCAAGGTTTAGAAGAGTTTTTTCCACATCAAGACTCAAACAGTGAAAACGACTGCTTTTGGACAGTGTTGCTCTCCTGATTGGTGCTTTGTTGTACTCCTTGGTAAGCCTAGGAGAGATATGTTCTCTCGATAGAGTTCCCCTTGCACAAAATTCACTGCTTAAGCTGCATGTTCTTATGTGTGGTTGGGTTGATGTATCAGACTTATGCGCACGACGTCCCGGAATCAAGCCCCGACCGAGAAAATAAACGCTCTTTTAAGGTCCCAAAGTTCTTCGGGAGTGTTTATCCTAAAATGTTTGTAATCTTTGTAGTGTTTATCCTAAAAATATGTTTGTAAAAATATATGTAAAGCACACAGCATGCATGGTTGTGAGAGGTGAGGCGATCTGAGCTTGTTAAGGAACGAGTTCACCAAACGTGAATTTCTTGGATTTTGTTTTACTACTGTTTCGTCCCGAGACTGTCATCGGTGTATTCATACAAATCGAGCACTTTCTAGCTCTTTCAGTGTTTTGCTTTTATACCCGACCCAGGGTATATTTGATGTATAGTTTGTAACGCATTGTAATAATCACCGTAGACCCCTAAGACGTTTAAGGGATATGAATGGGACCGATAGGAGCATCGATTAAGCAATGTCCGTCGGCCCGTACGACCGTATGTAAACAACTTTTAGGCTTTAAATTTTAATGTAGGGAGCTGAAATTTTGTGGGTTGGCTGGAAGTTCAGTTCTTCAGATCAAGTTTGAAAATTTACTGAATCCGCCCACAGACATGCCCGCTACATCCCTGTATGTGCGACCATCTGTAATTAAAAAAAAAGACCGTCAAGTATGAAGACATACGCAGAGCGGTCCGTCGGCTTTTGTTGGAGGTTATAGTCATCTATATTGTGCAGTTTGTGTAACACCGTATTTATTCTGGTTCTGTACTGTTTTCTACTGTTCTTATATAGGGTTTCGATCCTCAAAAAAAGGCTGGCAAAAAAGCTTTATCGTTACGAAAATAGAGGGAAGAACATACTCTTTCTCGGCCTTTTTTAGGATTTTTATAATTTAAAACCCATAAAACAGCAGTGTTCAATATTGATTTTGAGCGATAAGCCGTTCAAAAGTTATGGCCTCCAACACTTTGAAAAACGTCATGTATTTTCGACTCTTCATTTCTCAAAAACGTTTTGATATTTTCGAAAAGTTTTATTTTTTAATTAAAGCTTAGTATTTGCTAAACCTAAGCTTCGTTTTTCTAGTTCTTGCCTACTAAACTTGTTAAAAAAAAAAAACAAAAAAAAATTAAGTCCATTTTCACATGAAATTTCAAACTGTAATTTAACCTTTATTTGTGCTTTAAAAAACGGACGGACAACGAAGCGATACCATTAGAGGTCCTTTTTCCATTTTTGGACGGGCCGCTTAAAATACTTTTTCTTACAATGTAACAACTTTTTTGTTACAATGGCGCAAGCGCACTCATTTTTGGTACGTAACATTGCGTCATAATTGTCTTTGAAAGAGCCAAAAAATTTTAGCCATTTCATTAACCACGCCCACTTTTTAATGGATTTTAGATTAAAACGACTGTTTTTCAATAAATATATATGAAATTTGACAAAACATTATATGAACTGCATGTCTTTTCACGTCTTGTCGCCACATCACAATATGTTAAAAAAAAAGGAAAAAATACCCACTTCCAACTTCCTACGCTCCTTTTAATTATAATTTTTTATTTTCAGGTTCGAGATATTCCACCATATGACGAAGGACGGCGTCTTTTAGATATAATGGATATGTCTGTTTTTGACTTTTTAACGGGCAACATGGACCGACATCACTACGAGACATTCAAGTAAGTTTAAATTAAAATTAAGTATAATTAAGTCATGATTCAGGCAAAGGCGTTTAGTACAAAAATCACAAATGTTCTCTTCTCTTGTATCAGGGTCCTTGTAAGAATAGAAAAGGGTAATGCTTATTACAATGATACGCGAAGGAAAGCTCAAGTGATAGTTCTAGGATCGCTTAACTTGTTATAAATTAGACTTTTGATGCCTTACTTTCGTCCTCTGATAATTGTTTAGTTTATGTGTCATCTTCAATTGAGTTTAAAACACCTTGCATCATTGGTTGCTGATTAAAAAGCAAGTGTGCAGCATTTCGATTTTTGGTGATTTGTTACCTCTTCAAACATTATTCTTTCCATTAGAATAACTACTTTTTATAAACAGCCTATACAACATGCAAAAGCCAGGCCCTATAGTTTGACCTTAGCGCGCCTGTAATATTTTTGTGTCCTTCAACTAAAAGTCGAAACCTTTGAGACACTGAAAAGAATCCCCAAGAATTCTCCGGCTTTTCAACAGACATGCACCTAAATCCCTTTCAAATCAGATGAGAGAAACACGTTAAAAAAAAACTCGCCACTTAATTTCAAGGATAAGTGAGAAGAAAATCCTCATCAGATATCACTTGAGGCACCTGGCATCACTGTTGACTGGGATAAAAGTGTTGACACACAAATTCACTTTGTTCACACCTTGGCGACGGAAATTATAATCGAAATCTTCTGCACAGAAAACGGAAAAAAATCAATCGATTCTTTGTCCTCCCTACTTACTAGATTTCCTTTTAACAAATTCAAGTACTCCACTCAATTTACCGCATCGCAAGAGGATCTCTCGTCCATGATATTAAATACGATTACCTTTTTTTAAAAAAAAACTTAAACGGCGACAAATTGCAAAGAAGTTTGCTTTACCCTGCCACATAGAACTTACAAATAAGAACACCTGCACCTCAGTTAGGGATTATATTAAGAAAAACTCGCTCGAGGTGGGTTGAAAAATTTGCAGTTGCACGATTCGAATTAGAGATAACATCGGTATTCTTTTGCTAAGGTAGGGAAAACTTTTATAAGCTTTGAGATTTCCAAATGAAGGATCAGAATTACGAGAGGATAAGTTTGTCTCCCATACCAAACCCTCGATGAAAATTGTTTATGGATGGCAACATGACGGGAAATTTCGAAGCTCATTTTAAAGTTTTCGACGAGAGGGTAAAGAAAAAAAAATTAACACAGTCCACCATTTTATAAGAGACGAGAAAACAATTTTCAAGACATGGAAACTAATTAAAATCCTTATAACTTTATTGTAAGTTCTAGGGACCCGACGAGGGTTTCCGAAACTAGGCGACAGAATGGATGGGCTCTTGATTAACCACCATTTACAATGAGATTAGCTGAGCTGAAATCAATGGACCAACGAGGGAGAATAGCTACAAGGAAAGGACGTAAATTTAATAAGAGTGAAGGCAAACTTTTGCAGTGTTTACGTGCCACTTTGGTCTGGCGGGGGTTTGAAAAAAAGTTCGGTTGGAGCTACTATAGGCAAGCAGTTGTCTCTTCTAACAGCAAATTGAAAGTGCAAACAAGGTTCTCACTTCCGGTCTTACATAGGACAGTTTTTTTTACTCTTCTTTTCTTCCCCAGTGTCCTTTGTGGTGGACAAAAGAAAAACGTATTAGCTTTACCCCCAGACAGTATCACTTTTTACCTTAGAGCCAAGTTGCTTAAGCAGCTCATTAAAAGTTAATTAAAATGCTGATGATAGAATTTAAATGATAACTTCTCGGCTGTTTTCCTTTCTTTCGCATCATCTTTTTTTTTGTCTTGGCCATCATAATTCCTGTCCTTGTGGGGATGGTATAATGTTGGCCAATGGAAGGATGTGACGGGGATTTGAGTTTTTTTGACGCATCTGAAGGGAATCCCCAGGGGAAAACAGCACTTTAAGGTGGATAGTTGAGAAGGAAATAATCATTGAAACGTACCCTCTGGCTTGTTTGCCAGATGAACGATTTTTATGACTTCACTTTTAAAGTAAAAGGTTAAAAAGAAAATACAATCATAATGCTTGACTTTAATTGGTTTATTACCGACTTTTGCGAAAAATAATGGGAGAAGGTCTTCTACCACCATTACGGTTTTTCTTTATATTCAGTCGCTGAAATAAATCGCAGTCGGAGTAGGCGAGAGCGGAGAGGATCAAAGGGAAGGCTCGAACTTTTGTTCGAACCTGGTTGGAGATAGGTTATATAAAAAGTAGAGCATATGGGACGTACCTACTAGTTTTTTCACGTATTATAGAAGAATATTTCCGCTTAGCTGGCACAAAGGCAGCCTTATAGCTTTTAAGTATATTATTAGAAAAATACAATGATAAGGATGAGCTCAACATTAGATTCTAATTTTTTTTTAAATACAACTTGATCACAGAGTGCAATGACAGCCCAATTGAGCTGATTTACCAGTATAACTGAGGCCAAAACAATTTTTTTTCTCTGGCTTTTCTTTTTTGGCCCAAAACACATCTGAATAAAAAACGCGTTGCTATGAAGAAGGCCGATATTATAATCGCATAATACGACTATATTTCATCGACCATGTACGACACAAACTTACCTTTCCCAAGCAATGACTGCAGCAAATGAAGTAGCGACCGTATCCCAAGTACCGTCAAAACCATTAATTTCAAAAACACTGCGTTCGCACAATATTTTCAAAACCAAGTACCTATAAAATTAATTTGTTTTTGTCTTCAAATTTGAGTTTCCAACAAATGTGGCTGGGTATCTAGTCTGCGAATTCCCAAAACTTAGATAGCTACCTATAATACACTACTGTCTACTCTACCTAAAACTATGAATGCTAAACATGCAACAAAGCCGTCGTGTGTTCCTACAGAGTGTGAAATAGGATCAGAAACGCCATGGAAAATTTATTTTCCACTTAATTTGCCAATCGCCATTTGAAGCGAAGCGAAACTTAAACTGGGCCAACGTACGAGTACGTACCTATATATGTGGCATATTGAAATTTCAGTTTTGCTAGCCCCAGGTGATTGCATATTGTATATTTCGGGAGTCCCGAAACGGAAAGGAGTACGGCAACAGTGCAATACACCATCAGGATCGCAGCACACATCCATAGAGGACGCAGATATTTATTGAACCATTATGTGGATTCAAAAGCAAACTGAGTAAAGCTGAAGTAGCAGCAGCAGAAACGTTTTGAATATAGCTTAGCACTGATGGCACACGGTGGCTGTGGCATACAGTCGACAAACTATTACGGTCTAAATAGCCACTCAAAGGGGAAATCTACCACACCGCCAGGAATTGCTGCACACACATACTTCAGTTACTCTAAGCAAGGGAATCGAGGAGCATAATAATCTTTACTTGAAAATGGAATCCTTCTTGTGCATTCTCGTCTATTTTCTTTAGTTGCATTTCTCTACCGATGCAAAGTTGTGTGCACATAGAGTGGGATTAACGTGGTTGGAGCCGTCTTCGAACAGGTACAACGAGCTCTCATTCACAAAAGTAGCTTCCTTGAACCGATGGGGGCCTTATCGAGCAGAGAACACCACCCAGCAGGGGAGTCAACAACAACGACGACTATAGCAACGGCGACAACGACGACGTGGTGCCACCGCATAAAATGAATATTTGCAGCCTGTAAGCCTGAGACCTTTCCAGTGTGAGGAGAGCACGTATCGCAGTGTCGTATTGTGGAATTTTATTACCAATAAGGAAACCATCAACCAGATGGTGACTGCTTACTCTATATGTACCTACTTGTGCAGTAGCTATATGTATGAGTGGTTGGAGGATCAATGACGCACATGCATGCTGCCTTTTACACAGAATGGTTATATGGGCCATTAAGCTAATACTTGGAAGAGAGCCATGTTCTAAGGGTACATGGTAGGGTTTTCCTTTATCGGCGATTTGAAATTGAAATAATAGTTACACCTACCAAATATACTGTATGAAGCATATCGTGCGAGTGCGACAGTCAAAAGTAGAGCAATTTATAATTCCTGGCAGTTTTTATAGAACTTGATGTCTGGGTTGGTTTAAAGGATGCTGATTAGGTGCCCAATTTGTAAGAAAATTGTAAAATGTTTTTTCTGCTCGATAGGCTTTTTCTGCGGAAAACAATGAAAGAGAAGAACTATTTTATCTCTACCATAGCAGGTCTTACAATTTAAACGTGTTTTACTTTTACTAACAAGAATTTACAAATGAAATTTTTTTAAAAGCTTTCAAATAAATAATCAGAGATACTCAGGCGTGTACGGTTTTTAAGGTTGCAAAAATCCACCACATTTTTGGAGTTTTAAAAAATAGAGTTTTAATTAACGGCTCCGATACACCCTCTTCTACTTGTTTTCTTTCTTTTACACCTGGTTACCTTGACTTTCATTTTTTTCGGAGGCTTTGACAACTTTTAGATTTACAAACAGTCGCAGGGCTATTATCAGCTCGCTATCATGGTGGTCGGATTTTCACCCTTTAAGCAAAGTCGAATGGTACCACCTGTAACTGGAGATTTTTACTCGCAGTGACCACCAGCGCAAGATATAGTTTCCATGTAAAGCAATTGCACCAAGTTCGGATTAAGCTCACTGGATCGTGTCACCGGATATAAAACAGGTAATAAAATGCTTAATTTTATAGACCACTTTAATGCTACGAGATGGTTCTAGTTTAAGAACTAAGCTGTATTCAGAACCCACTTTTTAAAACAATTTTATACCGGGGTTGTACCCTGAATCTCAACAGCAAAACTGATCAACGGTCAAACACATACAATTGTTCGTTCCTTGAATGCTCTGAAACTGCGTGACCATTTCCGGAGCCTTATCAACGTCCAGCAAACCCCTGCGTTCCATTATGCAGACCCTTTGATAAAAGACGACATTTTGGATAAGGCCTTCACTTCAAGTGAAATCAAACAAGCTATCGACCAGAAGGGCCCCAGGTGATGACCGGATTTCATTTGAATTTTTCAAAAACTGCTCTTCAGGGTTCCTATCTACTCTAACGGTTGAACTCAACAGAATTTTTGAAACTGCTTATGTACCCACAAAATTTAGAAAGTCCATAATTTTTTCTCTCCACAAAAAAGGGGACTACGAGTGTGCAAGTAACTACAGAGGAATTTCGTTCCTAAACACGTCAAACAAGCTCTTTGGTTCACTTCTCTATAATAGGCTCTCACAGTGGGTTGAGTCCAATAAAGTTTTGAACGAGTTTGAGAGGATGGTTTTATAAGAAAATACTCAACTGTGGACCAAATATTTTCACTAGTAAATATTGTGGCATGTTAGAAAAAAAGGTATAAAAAGTTGTATGCATTCTTTGTCAACTTTCGTGCGGCTTTTGACTCCATTCCCTGTGAGCCTCTTTTCTGCAAACTTTGTAAAACTGGTGTTTCTACAAAATTAATTAATATACTCAGAGCGATGTATGAAAACAATGTAGCTTACGTCTGGGACGGAGACTACAGCGCATGGTCAACAGACTTGAATCTTATTGTGATACTTGGAATTTGTGCGTTAACCTGGACAAATCAAAAATTATGATATCTAGAGGTGGAGGTGGAGAAGGATATTCGAGGAGGATGCTGTCGAGAAATTTCTCCGATACTTCCTCAAACGAATATTTCGTCTGCCTAGTAACACACTGAATGAAAAACTCAGGTCTAACGTAAGTCACGGCAAGAGGTATGTTTTACTCTGCTAAATACCAATAAAAACATAAACATTAACAAATATTCAGCATTCTCGGACAAAGAAGTGTTTTGAAAATTCTTGTAACATAAGCACAAAGATATATCAAGAAATCGCAACATGGACGTACCCAAAATATTTCTTTCTGTTTTTTAGTCACTTAGCCTTTTGACGATGCTTAACTGAAGAAAGAAGGCGAGCATTTGAAAATTTGATTAAAATGTAATTTTTTTGACACAATTCTCTCAGAGAATCACTCATTTGAGAGTATTTCTAGGTACAGAGCTTTCAAAATTGTGCTTAGACGCGGGTCTAAATAAACACAATAAGAAAATTGTCTATGAATATGAGCCGTGTCTAAGCTGATGGTAACTTTAAACCTAAATTTATTAAGACTCGGGTTTAAAGAACGACTATGATTATGGGCCTATGTATATTTTTATACTTTTGTCGGGATAATGTATTGTTTCTTCATCTACTGAGTAATTATTTCGGTTTTATCTATACCACTTCTTAAATTTATTATTTTCAGCGCACATATATATACATTACTTTGGATTTAACTTTTTTTCAGCTTTTGTGCTGTCAGACGAAGCAAATGCCGAGTAGATTTGAAGTTAAGCTTCACTTTGCGTTGACATAACGTAGCATTAGCATTTTGACTCTACTATTGCCAAATGAAAAAAATTTTAGCCGAACCTACATTGTGTTATAGGAAACATATCAAAATCGTCTGATTGAACTCGTAAACGTCAGGCAGACGTGGAGTCAAAGCTTCCTTGTGAATCAAGCTTAAAGCTACCAGCACATCTCCCATACACAAAAAAAAGTGTGGTTAAAAAAGTGTTGGTCGTTAAAAGGAATAAAATACCTCTCCAGACGATTACTCGATTACTTGCAACAATTTTCGATTTTCTCGTTTCGTGAAAACACTGCAGTTGCTTCCACTGCCAGTCCCGCTGCCAGTCCTGTGGCTTTGGAATTTTTTTCCTGGTATAAACTAATTTTACTTCTCTTGGTCACAATACTGTCCTTGTCAAAAATTGGATAATAATTGATTGATATTCTATGTGCTAAATGGTTTTAATTTTATATTTTTGCTGAGTTCTTACAGATACATGAGCGATTTATAAATTTTTAGCTTTGCTACACTTGACTATATCCGAGCGGAAAATGCTTGGGCATGTGCATCTGGCTGTATTTCGCCATTAATGTAAAGTAGATGGTAGAGTAGATGCAACCAGTGACCCAGTAGAAAATTTTAACATAATTTTAGCGAATTGTGTTATGCTGCATGCCCAGATTTACCCAAAAAGCGAAAACAAATGTTGGGTGCACCAATGCAATATTTGTTATGTATATATTTTTGTTTGTGTAATAAATCGGAGTGTCGTAAGCATCGAGTTTTTTATTTGACAGCCAAAACTTAAACCTATTTATTTTTTGTGAGGATTTGCAGAGCATCCTAAGCTCTTTTCAACTTTCAGGGAATCTTGGTAGTAGTTAGACAGTGGGATATACTCCTATTGGTATTGACGAATTGGTGTTGAACCAAAGGACACATTTTTTTCGCTACTCAACTGAGATCAACGCCTATTGAGACTGGTTCAACGCCTTTTGAACACAAAGAGGCGTAAGTGATTTTGACCAATTTTACAGGAGAAAAAAAAATAAAAAAATTGATCTCCCTTTATCTGTGTTTAAGTCTTCAGCTTCAGGTTCCATTATTTTATCGCTACACTTACAAGAAGTGTTCCACTTTAGTGAAATAGCCAGCTACTTCAATACCATTGCTATGAGGAATGCTTATCAATTTACCCTTGCTTCTAACTTAATAAGCAGAACTTCGCGTTGTGGAACAGGGCTTGCACTCTTCCCTTAACTGAAAAGCTTATAAGAAATCAAAAAAAAAAAAAAAATAGATAAATCGAAATCGAAGCACTTTAACTTTCTGTATGTACGCCCGGCGACGATATGTCAAAACAAAACTCAGAAATTACCAATTTACCCCCATGTGGGGAGAAAACGCCAAATTTACTTTAGATAGGAGAGTAAATCTCTGGAAAACAACCAATTTTCTCGTCTAAAGAGAGCTAAACTCTGTTAAAAAGAGATTTATCGCTCACAAAGAGCGGTTGTGTCTGATTAGACAACAATTTTTTTCGCCATACAAATTCCAGCAAAAATCTGGATTTCAGGGTTACCTACGAGTCGCATCTGTTAGCTTGGCATCCGTTTGGTAAAACTAAAAAGGAGGATGGCCAAAAATGTTTGGAAGCTGGTTCATGAACCAATAACGGTGAGTTATTTATCATTGGGTAGGTATTTTCGTGTACAAAAATAGTTAATATGGCAGTTTGAGCCTAATCGCTGTGCGAAAAAAGTAATTCGCTTAAAACATAGTTCTTCTTGCTATGTTTTTTTGTATAGGTACTTTGGCCACGGTATATATTTTGTAACAAATTCCATGTCTTTTTGCCATTTCGAATATCTTCTTAGAAAGTGTGTGTAAAAACATTTTTAAAGTATGAGTTGTATTTTGGTTTTAGTTATACTTTGCCCAGGGTGTAGTTTTTCGTAACGAATTCCATGTCTTTTTGCCATTTCGAATATCTGCTGAGACATTGTGTCTAAAGGCTATGAATCAAACTTTATGTACTCCCTATCCAATGCGATGGGGTATGGGGAAACACATTATAATAAAACAAACAACAAAAAAATCAAATTAAAATGAATTGATGAAACTCATAATAAACAGATAAAGTACGGTAACCCTGCTTCGATGTACTAACATTTATAAAACATTTTAAGCATTGATTATTTTTGGGGCGCTTTGTTTTTTCCGAAGTAAAATGTCAACTTTAGCTGATAAATTTTCAGTTGCACTAAGTTTTTGCGCGAATAAACTCATGAAAAATATTACTTAAGTCAATAATAATGCGCTTACTATGGTGCGTCATCAAACGCAGCGTCATTGAAAACAACTTTCTCTTTTAGCAATATATCTTGTTCTCTTTTCACCATCATGTCTTTGTGGAAAATTAAAATAGTTTTGGCACACAATAACACGTAAATGGTTTCTAATGTGTTTCTTTCTCTTTCTCAAAACACTACTTATAGGAGCTCTTCTCTTAAAACAATGCGAGTTGTTTACTCCCATGCTCAGTCTATTTGTCATACTATGTAACTGGATTTTCTCTTATAAAAAGAGATTAAAGATTCCTTTGGGACAAAAATAACTCCTATAAGTGGGCCATTTAAATGCTGTAAGGCTCTCATAAGCGCTCTCATTGCACTCTATGAGAGATGATTTCCAAGAAACTGGCTCTTGCAAATTACTCTCATAAGAGCCTAGTGGGAGGAAAAATGTTGGTTGGGTCCGCAACTGTTCAAAACCAAAGTGCTGAAGTACCTATCCAGTCTCTCATTATCTTTTATCTTTTCCGCTCGTTATTTTAATTCAGTGTAAGGGTGTACATAGTTCCTAGAACGCGTACATATAATTAAAAAAAGTTCATCATTAAACTAATAGTCTACGCTTTAAACTTCCAGATAGCAACCTCGGCAAATACTTAACGAAGCTGCATGATGTTTACATTAATTGAATGGGTAATTTGTGCAGATGGACACAAGATTTCTCCTTTTTTTTAGAGAAAATCAAATCAAAAATCAAACAAGTGTGCTCAGATATGCTCAAAAAGATAGCAGCGAGATGTGACTATTTTAATTAACTAAAAAGCTAACCGAACGTATTGTTTCTTATATAGGAAGCAGCCATATGTGCAAAATTTTTTTTTTTTTTTACAAACATTACAATATAGGCTGGCTCTATGATCATTTCAAACACCTGACGATGTTCGCTTGGAAGCGTTGAAAACGATCATAGCCCGCCAGATGTGACTGGCTGGATTGTGGCGGGAAAAATGCATGTTTAGCTGTAGCAAGTTTCATACTCTCTGCAATTTGGGATATGTGAAAAAACTGAGCATGATGCAATGCAAAAAACTAAACGAAAAGCAAAAAAAATCTTTACCTGTTGGTTACATCCACTGCAGTGACAGGGATGGGTCACGAATAGGTGTTTAATAAAACCTTCTTGCTTAGAATCGCCCTTCTAGAAAAATAAAAAAAAAGTTGTATTCGGTCGACACTTTGTTTTCGACTTAAAACTAGAACGAATATTAGTAATGTAAAAGGAAACAAATAATCCTTCAGAACTTCTATCATCCTTAACTGCGGAAGGCCATTGCAAGCTCGAGTTGCTTTCTTTTGCAGAAAATTCAAAAAAGCAATTTTGGTCAAGCTTTTAATCTTCTTTTGTTTGAGTAGATACTCTTAAGGGTCATAATTTTTAGTCTCTGGAGTAAAAAAAAACTAACGATTCTCCAAGATATCAAAAGAAAACCAATTTCTCCGAAAAACGATTTAACAATCCACCAAGGACTGTGCCCTTAATGAATACGTCTTCGTAATAGAAATGAAGATTTCATCGGACTCTTTTCCCGTTTCCATTTTCCTCCTTTTGTACATTGCTAATTACACAGCTTCGTCGTATAGCAGGAGAGCACGTTTGCCTAAAGAAAAGAAAGTCTGATTTACTCAATTAAATCGAAACATTAAAGTAATTGCAATTTGCATTCGTTCTTTTTAAGACCGTCTATATCACGTGTTTTAATTTAAACTGTTTTCTGTATTTTTCTTTTACAGGGTGTATGGTAATGACACATTTCCCTTACATTTGGACCATGGTCGTGGATTTGGGAAACCTTTTCATGATGAGCTCACTATTTTGGCGCCAGTACTTCAGTGCTGCTTAATACGGACCACCACTCTGAAAAGGCTATTAGAGTAAGTATTGATAAGCTCTTGACTTCATTTGTATTAAATAAAAAATGAAATTAGATTTCACAACGGTCCAAAACACTTGTCTGACTTAATGCGAGAAAAAATGGCTTCAGATCCAGTTAATCCCATATTATGGGAACCTCATATGGTGGCGCTGGATCGACGTGTCGGTATAATCCTCCAAGGGATACGCGATTGTATAAAGAAGAATCCTCCAGAGGAACTTGACAACTCAGTGGATGACACATCATAGCGGTAAACAAAATTCTAGTTAAATTATTTTTTTTAGAAATTAAATTTTAAATTATTATTGAATGCAAATAATATAATTATTTACAAAAAAAAGAAAAAAAAATATCCGTCAAATCGTTAAGTGTAAAAGAAATAAGCAAAAAAGTAAAAAAAAATGTTTAAACTGTTTCATCTTAAAAAAAAACTTCCTGATATCAATGTTTCAAAGTGGATAATAAGACATTAGTATGATACCAAATATTTGTGTAGACTATTTAAGAATTTTACTTAAGCTAATCCATTCGTCAATATTGTACATCTAACCTTATACCTACTGTTTAAGAAGGAAAAACATACAATGAAGTTTTTAATAAAAAACACAACAATAAGATAGAGAGAAAATATTTTGAAAACAAAAAAAAAAGAATTAGAAACATATTTTTTGGCAGCTTTTACGCACTTCAGATTCAATAATAAGTAGTTAGTGAAAAGTAGCTAGTGCCAAATTCTTTACGAATTTTTACTCATTTCGATTCAAAGTTTTACACTGGTGTTGGTAAATAGTCGTTGGTATTAAAAATAGATTGGCATTCTTCATGTATTTTAAAATGTCAATAGTAAACTTTGACTAAGCCTCGTTTTGTCTTATCGCAATTTAATCGAAAAATAGTTTTAGAATCCCCTTTTTTAAAAAAATGTATACATTTATTCATTTCAGAACAAGGGTTTAAATCCCAACGCAAAGAATAGTGTTTGGTTTTTATTCCAGTGATGCCATTTAAAGTGGATTATATTTGTGTAATTTTAAAAAATGACTTTGTTAGAGCTTGGATTAGAGCCACACTAGAGTTTAACTGTCTAGGCACTTGTCGCTAAGCCAATTATCATTTAACACATTTTTTTTTAAGCTGCTCCATAATTATGGTCGTAAGTTAAATTAACTTATCTTAAATACGCCATCTAATAAATACGGTGCGACCAGAAAAGATTTTGAGCTTTCTTCACCCAACTGATTGTTGGAACAGTTTCTATAAAATTAAAATTTCTATGAAACAATATTTACAAATCTGAGAAAAAGATTCTTAGTGCTGAAACTTACAGTCTTAATTAAATTTCTTACTCAACTTCTTTATGAAAAGTTTTATTTCAGTAACTTGACAAAAAAGGGCTAAAAGAAAAGCTGTACCAAAACTTTTTTCTGCCCATTATCTACCCCTCCTTATAAGCGGTCAGCTTTGTCCTTCTGATATTTTAACGTCTACTAATTCAGTACCGTACATAGGCACGAAGGGTGGGGGGGAGGATCACCTACTCTGCGTTACCTCCGCATATTTTTTTTTACTAGGACATGTTGACGATTACAACTATTTAGTTGTATTTTGATTTTTGAGTCCATGGCTTACCACCTCTAGTAAAAGGCCTGCGGGTGCCTTTGGCACCGCACCCTGCAAATCCAACCCTAAAGACTCTTCGATTAGACTCCTTTCTTGTGCAAGGTGTACTGCTTACCTTTTACCTTAACTGGGTTCCACATGGAACGATGCAAGATTGGCCTAGTCATTTTGAAGAAGCAGAGGCAAAAAATAACTTGGTCTGAGGCTTCAGTACGAGGTAGTAAGTAAGCTCGAATTGTTTTCCAAAGACTATACTAGACTATATGGGGTGCCGTGGCGTAGTGGTGAGTGTGTGTGCTTACTACGCCGGAGGTCTGGGTTCGAATCCTGCCATCGTCACCTGAAAAAAAAAGACTTGTTCTTTTTCACGGTCCCCAGCTCCGCGAGGGTTTGACGAGCCCTCCGAGAGTATTAATTGTCTTGAAAAACTTCTCAAAGTGCCGTTCGGATTCGGCAAAAACTTGTAGGTCCCCTTGTATGTCAAAAAAATTAACACACCAGCATACATTGTTGAGAAGTTGGCCCTGGTTCACCTCGAGCTGTTGCGCCACTCTATTCATTCATTCATTCATTCATTCATACTAGACTATATAAGGCGAATACTGTGAAAAATGGTACCAAAATATTTGCTACAATGTATGTTAAAAATATGAAATCATTTCAGGTTTATAACTATTTAGCTGTTCCGCCATCGAGCTATGAATATTTCAATTAACTTTTTATCATTAGTTCAATTTTAAAAACAGTCTTAAATTAAGATATGTAGACAGTCTTTGGAGCTTTTTTTCAGGGAACCTTATGCGAAATACGGCATTTAAGACACCAGTGTTAACAAACTTATTACATTTACATTTCAACACTTATCTACGACATTATTAAAAAAAAGTAAACTTTTATTTGGCCTTAAGGGCTCAAAGACCATCAACCGGTCTCACGATTTGTCTTTATTTAATTTATTTGTTTGTAAATATTATCGCATAGGTACTATTTAATAGCTTCACAAAGTGTAGTTAATACCATTTACCTATACCCATATTTAATTTGTTAATATTATATAAATTATTTAACTTTTGTTGACATGAATTCCTAATTTAATTAAACTACATGATAAGTGATTACAATTTAACAACATTGGCTGACCACTGATGTAAGTCAAGCAAATAGTTTAATTAAAATGCATTATAAACTAAATAGTCACATAATATTTAACTTATTCATTAAACATTAAAGAATGTTGTTGTGTAATCGAAACGATTTTTGTATTCGCAGCCTCATTAAAAATGTTGACAATACGATGTTAAACAAAAAAGTTTTAAATATGTGGAAAAGAAACAAACGTTTGTGACTCTAAATAATATATTATATGTAATTTAAAAACTAAGTAAAATATAATTTTATTTGAACTGAACTTATTTAAAATAAAATAACACTAATGGAATTTAAATTGTGCGACTGTTACTAAGTAAAGACGTGTGTGTAAAAATAAAATAATATGTATAAACCAAATATAATGTGTTGACAAAAAAAAACTTCTAATTAAGAATGTAATGTTAATTTATGTATGTACCTTAAAAGTAAAAAACATAAAATGGGCAAAACGAATTGTAATAAATTATTGTCAATAAAACGGGAGATATTTAAAATAAAATTATATTTGTTACAAAAAACGTTATGTTTATTACTGGTTTCCTTTAAGATAACTTTTGAGGGTAAGCTTGAAATTGGATAAAATTGGATAAAAAAAAACTGCTGAATATTTTCTCAAATTTCGTTTTTTGAATGTACAATCCTTCCGGTTAATAATGGAAAATAATTTCATTCAAATGGCTGCCTCGGCTGGCCATGCATTAGTCTACACGATCTGTCCAATTTCTAAGCACATTATTGATTGTGTGCAGCTGTGTGTCACCAATGGCTTAACGAATATTGTCCTTTAAAACGTCAATTGTCTCTGGCTTGGCGGCGTAACACTTACCTTTTACGTCACCCTACAAATAATAGTCCAACGGGGTCAAGCCGCATCTCCAAGGTGTCCAAATGACATCAGTTCTGCGGCTGATAATGCGATCTTCAAAAACAGGGCGCAAAACATCGAGTGTAGCATCGGCTGTGTGGTACGTAGCGCCGTCCGGCTGAAACCAAATGTTGCCAATATCCTCCTCTTCAATTTTTGTGAACAAAAATTCGTTCAACATGGCCCGATAACGATCGCCATTGACTGTAACGGCCACTCCTTGCTCATTTTCTAAGAAAAATGGCCCAATTATGCCTCTGGACCAAAATCCGCACCAAACAGTGACACTTTAAAAAGAGTGCAATTTTATCATACTGTTATGTGGCGACAAGAAATAAAACAACACGCAGGAGTCGCTGAATGCACCCATCGATTCACTCTACACATGCACCCGCTCGATTCACTAAACGAACATACCCAACTGTCATTCCAGTCATCTGACAGCAGCTGTCATATCCGAAGTTCGAATTCCGATTTCCCCTCCTTGGAATTCAGCGGAGGAGTACCAATGGAAAATTACCAAGGGGGTATGGAACGTACTAGAAGGTGCTTAATTTTGTATAAATACACGGGTGACAGGCTCGTACGGGGCAGTTATATTTTAAACGTGGACTTGTGAAAATCGGTAATAAAGTAAAAAGTGATTGAGTTGAAATAAAGTGTTGAATTCTAAATAGTAAAGTTGAATAACAGTGTGATCTGAGTTTAAATAAGTTTGTTTGATAAATAAAGTGTTTCATTGTGTGATTATAAAAGTGAAATTGAGTTTTATTCGACGAACCCCAGGCCGAAAATATTACAATACCTTAACTTGAACCCAAGCGCTGGCAAGGCAACTGGGGAACAAGTTTACCGTGGGTCCAATTTAGTTGTTATTTTTATACTTATATATGTATTTCAGTGTCCTGATTACGAATATGTTATTAAAAATTGTCGGTCTCGTTTAGTTTAAAAGTTATAGCTATCCAAAGTGTCAATTATTCCATACAAAATACCTCATCTTTGACCTTTAATTTCTACCTAAGAGTATGCTATAGAAATCTGACAAGGTTCGCTGTAAAATAAATTTGCTTTTGGAGACAACAGTGTTTGGTGGGCCGCTTCGCGGGTTTAAATGATTTCAACTCCCTTTTTCGCAGGGTTTAGCCGCTCACGCGACTTTGTCCCTCCGCTAAGGGTAGGTGCCAGTTGTCTGGCAGGCGCTTGTGGCCATTTACTCGTATGTTAAAGTTGCACTCCTTTTGAACTTCTTTGACTTATAACTTCTAAACTGATCGAGACCGACAATAGCATATTCGGAATCAGGTCAAACAAATCCATATATTAAGATACAAAAATTCAATACATTCCACTTGGACATACAGTAAACTTATGCCGCAACTGGCACATACGCTTAGCGGAGCGATGAAATCGCGTGAGCTACCAAACCCTGCGAAAAATGACAGCTTAAATCCTTTAAACAAGCGATGCCGAACCGAGTCACCCAAACACTGTTGTCTGCAAAAGCAAACTTTTTTCCAGAGAAAGTAAGTCAAGTTTAAATTGCATATTCTTAGGCGAAAATTTCAAGTGTAAAGCGGGGAATACACGATACAACCATCGTACCGATTTGAGTTGTACCGATACCGGTACAACGCGTTGTGCAACGCACACACACGATATGATATCCATACGATTTTATTTATGCGCATTCGTCATTTATTCGTTGGTTCACTTTGATTGCAACAAGAAAATTAATAATTTTAGTAAAAGCTAGTGAGTACGTGCTATACTGTGAACGCATCAGTTACAGTCCGTAAGACGGACCGTTGAATACGCCATCCTATCCCACATTGTAAAATGCTGATGGTGTTTTTACTTTTTTTCATTTTATAAGTAGTGCAAACTTCGAAAGCGGGCGTTGTCCAACCGCCACTCATTACATACATAAACATTAACAATGTTTCAATCCGTCTGCGACGGATTGCGAAGTACCCGACCCTACCAAAAAATAAATTGCCATGCCTCCAAAAAGTGGGCGGGATGTAAAAATATAACTGTTGAATACTTTACGCTTGTAGCATACATTTTGGCCTAAAACTCCGTTTTTTTAACTAAAAAAAGACTCTTTATAAAGTTACGCACACAAAAGTGGGTGGAGACGTGTATGATATATAAAAAAAAAGGTAGAAAATGCCAATATCTACAACTTTTGATGTGAATTTTTTGTCAAATTTTATATATATATTTATTGAAAAACAGTCATTTTATTTTAAAACTCCTTAAAAAGTGGGCGCGGTCAATGAAACGGAAACATTTTTCTGCTGCCTCAAAGGCAATTACACGGCAGTGTTACATACTAAAAATCAGTATGCTAACGCCATTTTAATATAGCCAGAATGTGTAGTGTAAAAAGAAGTATTTTTTTAAATTAAAGACGGTAGCACATACAGGCCTGTAGTAGTGGACGTGTCTGTCGGCGAATTCAACTAATTGTCAAACTTGATCTGTTCAAATGGTCTTCGAGTTCACTAACTAATTTTCAGCTCTCTAGCTTTAAACTTATGGCTTTAAAGCTTTTATATACCTTAAGGACGCTATACCTGTTCAATAAAATATCAATTATGCCCGGTTTCACAGTGCAAGTTTAAACGCCGTTTAGCGACATTCAAAGTTTAAACTGACGTTCAAAACAAAAATATGTTTTTCAATGCTAGTTTAAACCTAAAGGAGAGTTTATATGGCAGTTTAACTTAGACTCCTGCCGTTGATAGTTTAAACTGCCATTTAACGATTAAACCAACGTTTGAAACGACGTTTGATGAAAACAGGAATGAAGTTTTGTTCAAAAATACTGTGAACGTCACAAGCATCACGTTGCCTTGAGAATTTCAAATTAAATTTGCGAAGAATGTCACATTTGTCGAAGCTTTGGATTCAAATATCTCCGAAACATAATACCAGATCCGAAATCGGCGTGTAGTTTAAAGAACACCGTACAATTCTTGATATTTTCCTTCTTTTCATGGATTCCTTGAACCAATTTGAAAAATGAATATGGGCTGAGATATGACAATTTATGTTTAAAGTGGCTTACAAAACTAACGAAAATCAATAACCGGAAGTTAAGTTAAACGCTCAATTAATTTCTACTGTGAAACACCAACGGTTTAAGCACTGAGCTTAAACTTTCGTGAAAGCTTAAACGAAAGTTTAAACGAAATAGCTCGTAGCTATTTTATTATTATTGTAGATCTAAAAGTACAAAAAATATTTTACAAAAATAAATACATAATGTTCAATCCAAAATTTATCTTTTTAGTTTAAATTAACCGGCAATGAAAATTTGTTTGCAACTTAACCCGCCAATTTGTTGGGGCTGTGCAATTTTTCTTTTGGGTAGAGTAGCAAATTTTGCAATAATACATTGCAGATGGGCGCTTTTGTATACGTACTCTTGCACTTTCTCACTTGTCATTCCGTCATAAATTGATATCTGGCATCTACCCCCGACAAAAGATAACTTGTTTTTAAGTAGGTAAACAAGGCCCGAGAGGTTTTCAACTTTAATTCCTACAACATTTGCTTATGGCTAAGAAAGTGGGTGTTTGATTTTGTTAACTTGTTTCTTAGTAGTGATTGTTGTTGCCCTTGAAAGCTATGAGAAAGCTTTTCTCTTCTTTCGGTTTGTCTGAGTCTGAGACGTGAATGTTCGATATAGAACTTAGATAATGTGTTAATTTATAGATTTTTCTGTCTGAAGCTCGTTGTCTTTGTGTAGTCTGTAGTCTACTTTCTCTATGGAGGAAAGCATAATATGTTGTCTTTTCCTCCACGAAACACAAGTAGAGGGTGTGACCTATCTATACATACATACATATGTTCCTTATTTCCCTTAGATTAACAATTACTCCATTGTTAGGCAACTCATCATTTGCTTAATACCCACACTCTGCACATGTCCACTCCAGTTGAATGAGATACATAATTCACTTCCATCTCGAGCACATGATAATCCATTAATTTTGGACCTAAAAAAATACTTTTTGAAACTTCCGCGATGTATCTACACACAGTCTGACGTTGACGTTAGAATTAAAGTAGTGGTGTCGCACTTGTTTTTTTTTCCAGTTTGTTTTGACTCAATGTCGGTATGGGTAAACATGCAGCTAAGCAAAAGTTAGACTACCCCTCACTAACGTGATATCATGACCACATAGAGGTAGATCCTCGTTGCGGTTTGTCATCTTGTCGGCAAACTGTCATCAAGGCTAGCTAAGGCAACTAAACTAAACTTTGTCGTGGCTAAAAACTTTTATGTTTAGTGTCGGCCAAACTTTGTTTGGTTTATTCCAGTAGTCAATAGACGTAGATAATCTGGACGAGACGGATGGAGTTTCAGGAAAGTGGTAAGCTGACTCGATGCAGCTTCAAGTCCAACTCATAGTAATTGAATTTTTAAGCACAATTGGCAAAACTGTATGTTGCACGGCATCAAAGTTTGATTTCATTATGAAGAGTTTGCTTTAATTTGTATGGCTTTTTTTTAGACCAGATAATAAATCTAAAATTTATATATCCTACTAACTAAGTTAAAGAAGAAAGAGAAAATGTACCCTTTATGGTGGTGTGCGATAAACAATGACTTCTAAAAACAACTTCTAACCTTCTTTCGGTCCAGATATCGTAATATGAACCACTATCTGTTTTATTTTACATTAGAATTTGGCCTTTTTGCGTATAATGTGTATACGCCGGCGTGCGTGTCGTTAAGCAACGTGGTATGAAAGAAATTTGGAGAAAGAGCAAAGCACATTGTGCCATTACATGTATGTATCAGAAAAACGTTTGGAGAAAATTCTACTGGGTGTTATGAGTCCCGATAAAAAACGGTCAATTCATTGTATTCTCTTGTATACAACAAGCGCAGGGAAACATAAAAATCTACTTTGACGTAACTTCTCTTATACTTACTTATAAGAGGTTGCCTATACAGAATGTTTGTTCCGACGATAAAAATATAGTAAAATTTAGAATGAAGAATAAATACCTATTAGAACTAAATTGAAATACTGTTTATACCCGACCCAGGGTATATTAAGTTTGATGTATAGTTTGTAACGCAGTGAAATAATCATCGTAGATCCCAGGACAGGAGAATCGTTTAAGCCATGTCCGTTCGTCCGTCTGTATGTAAACAACTTTTAGGCCTTTAATTTTAATGTAGAGAAATGAAACTTGGTGGGTCGGCTGGAAGTCCAGTCTTCCAGATCAAGTTTGAAAATTAGCTGAATCCGTCCACAGACACGCCCACTACAGGCCTGTATGTGCGACCATCTCTAATTTAAAAAAATACTTTTTCGTAGTTTTGGCTATGATGCAATGTTGCTAGCGCATTCATTATTACATTGTCTTGTAATAGTTTTTGAAGAATTAAAAAAATTTTAGACTTTTCATTGACCACTTTTTAACTTAATATGACTGTTTTTTAATAAATATACATATATGAAATTTGACAAAAAATTATATGAAAAAAGTTGTAGCTACTAGCACTTCCTAATTTTCATGTATATATTGTATGCGCCTCCGCCCAATTTTGTGGGCGTGGCGTTAAAAAAAGATCTTTTTAATTATAAATGCGGAGCTTTAGGCCGAAATGTATGCAAACACCTAGTGTAAAGCATTCAACAGTTATATTTTTATATCCCGCCCACTGTTTGGAGGCGTGGCAGTTTTTTTTTTTGGAATGGTCGGGTATTTTGCAATCCGTCGTAGATGGACTGAAGCATTTGCATACGCACTGTTGCACTTTCCCACTTGTTTTAATAGGTTTCGTTTGTTTAATGTTGGAAACGGCAATATTGAAACTTCTTAAATGCAGTAAGCTTGTGTTGCGAACGCATCATACTTCAGCCAAATTTAAATTAAATTGTCCTTACCGTTAACAGAGCAGCAACCTTTAAAAAATCGTTTTCGAAAATATTATTCCTTTTTGAGTTAAATCTTCGAAGTTTTTGAATATTCGAAGCTTGCTTTGGCTTTTCATGAAACCTTAAAAGATGGACTATGCCCGTTATTTATTTCAAAGCCATACTTTATACCGTTTGGGAGCTAAAAACGGAGACATACCTCGTTTTGACCTTTTTATAACTTTTTTAATTTCAAATCAATGAAACAACTATTTTCATTTTTTAATAAATTCCAGTTAGACTTTTCTCCAATAGCGCAACTGTACCTGCGCTAGCTTTGGATGCTTTTTTGAAATTCTATCGCCAATGGTTTTTGCGAAAACGGTAAAACAATATCAAGGCTTTCAAAAACGTAAGTTAAAATAGGCAATTTAAAATTTTCCTTACGGAAGCTTGCTTTTCATTTGTACGATTTATTTTTAACAAAATCCGATCAGGATCGCTTTGACCGTTAAAACACTAGAAGATTTCAAGAAATAGTTTTTGAAAATGCTTTTCTGTTTTCAAGTGAAATCTCAGAAGGTTTTGAAACTTTAAAATTGGCTATAATTTTCCTTAAAATTTTGAATAATTTCTGATACGTGTGATTTTTTTCATATGATTTGTCCAAACAAGACCGGAGATAAGACCGGAGCATTGGCGTATAACATCTCAAACATTTCTGTCTGAAATTTGGAGCAGATAAAGTGCTCCGAATTTTCTGTGGATTCTAGAATTATGGATTCTAGCATAATCCTAGCATCCTTCTAGCATTATTTAAAAGCTATAATTTGAATGAGTGTCGTTTAGTTTTTCCGTAAGCTCGTAAAGGAAAGAATAAAACTTATAAGAGTTAAAAGAAGAGTTTGTCAGATGCTTATGAATTATTATAATAAACTATTTCAACCACGCATTGCTGAATTAATAGCTCGAGTCCGAGTGATTAACAGATAGGTCCAGGCTGTGGACAATCTTTGCTAGTTTTGTTCAAACTCTTATTAACACTTCTAGTAAATCTCCTATTTTATGTTCTTACAAACTAATAGGGTACGCGCTATTTATCATTTTGCTTAAGGGATAATTTTTCAGCATTTAAGAGTGCTCCGCCATTGAACCTTTCGGAAGGATAATTTAAGGTATATATTCCTGGATAACATTCCCACGAATTGTCTGTGCGTAAGCGATAGCCATGTTTGCTTTATTGCCAGTCTTAAAAGATAGACGTAACTTTCGAAAAATCCCCCGCTATATCCCTTTATTGGCATAGGCATATAACTGGAGAGGGTTTGTACATGACATTCTTTAAAAAATATCCATGCTGAAACAGTTTCAATTAATGGCCTCTATTAAATGGAGTTAACGGATTTTTCTTTCTACAAAATGTAAGCTAGCTATACTGTGTGATGGTTTTCTATATTGGCTAGCTTATGGTGGCCACACAGTTAGGCAAAGGCTCTGGCAATTATAAAAAAGACCTCATTCCGAAACCAATAATATTATGTATTAGGTAGGCAAATTCAATCGCGTTCCACCGAAGATGGGACATATAATAAAAAAAAAAACTAGAAATATTATTCTTCATATTCTGCCGTAAATTTATCTTACTTTTTTATAAGAATTTACATTTTTCCATTGATATGAAATGACACAATATTATTTAAGGAAAATAATACTAAGGATGTTCATGTTATGTATACCCTCAATAAATAAATCAACTCATTTTGACTATGTTTATTTTTTCTGACTATGTTCATGGGATTTTTTCATAAAATCGTCCTACCCCAATTGATGCTTGACTGAAAGCTCTTAGGCTATCACGTGGGTTGTGTTGGTTGTTTGAATGTACACACCTTTCGGTTCCACAAACTTGCATTGTCTGACGCAATATTATTAAAAGTCCAGCAACGTCGAATAGCCGTGCAGCCACGCTTTTTTAAGGCTCTTAAATCGCTTAAGCTGAAAGGGAACGTGATCGTATCTTAAATCATTTAAGATATTTCTTCTTTACTGATAGCAATCGGTGCTCCAGTGACGCCCACTAAGTTATGCTGATATGGTCGGAGCTATACCTACAGACTTTACAAAAATTTTTTTTGATGTTTACTTGTGAGTTTTACAGCAGGAAAGAAACCCATATACTGTCTAATCGATTTTTGTGGACGAATGTTTTTAGACCTTAGTAAATACCTCATTTGATAATTGTCACCCTATCACTGTTTCATACAAACATTTGTGTGGCGCTTAAAGTCGGTTAATTTTAAGAGTATTGATTACACCTACTCATGTTTAGTTTTTGAAATTGAAAGCAAACAGATTTGTTTCAAAATTGTTTCTTCTTATACTATGTTTCCACCGGAATTAATACGAGGATTAACGGGAGACAATTACTAATAAATCCCAAAGTGGTTTCACCAGACAAATAAAGGAAATTTGGGAAAACTTGACATGCGTACTCTTTTTCTGTAATTTTGGCTCTCAAAAGAGAGTGGCGATGTCATTTTCCAGGAACAAAAAAATATTTCCGTTGTAAACATTCCAATAGAAATTGTAATTCTGACAGATTACGCCTGGACAGTTGCAGTGTCTTTTTTTCATTCTAAAACTGATAAAAAAATCCAAAGTGGTTTCACCAGGCAAATAAAGGAAATTTGGGAAAATTTGACATGCGTACTCTTTTTCTGTAATTTTGGCTCTCAAAAGAGAGTGGCGATGTCATTTTCCAGGAAGAAAAAAAATATTTCCGTTGTAAGCATTTCAATAGAAATTGTAATTCTGACAGATCTATTACGCCTGGACCGTTGAAGTGTCTTTTTTCCATTCTCAAACTGATAAAAAAGTGTTCGAAAAGAGTTGACAATGGTTTGTGAAAAGGGTCAATGAGATCTATGAGGGGATTTATTTTTAATCTCTTGCCGAGAGGATTTAAATCTCCTGGTGTATAAGATTTATATAAATCACGGATAAGCGCGCAGTGGAAACATGGTATTATTTTCAGAATTCTGAACATCAAACACTATTGGGACAAACAAGTTTTCTGTCTGAGGAAAAAGCGAAGGCGAGCTGTTACGTAAAGTACTTAAGTGATAGATAAAAATAATTAAATGAAACATGTGGTTGGGTCTAATTTTTCAGATTACTTTAGCAGTTGGCCATTGGCTTCCGAACCGCGCGGTTGTATTACGAGTTTCAAGTGTTTTACAAGGTTAGAAATATTTGCTTTACTCATAAAGAATTAATTTTTAGTTATTCTTGGTCAAATCTTATGTTTCTCCAGCTATTAAAGTTCATAGTGATTGGCAGTTTGTTTGTTGCATTAATCGGTGACAATTTTCATTAAAATTTTTTTTTGCAAAAGTTCAATGCCTACTTGATAACTTAACAATGAGAAGAACAAGTTGGAAGCAAGAAGTGGAAGAGATTTTATACATCATAATATTTATTTGCAAGTGATGAAAAAGTATCTATGGTGATGTGTTTAGATTACCAGCAAACCAGGATATCGGATTACATGTCGAGAAGTAGTTTCAATCAAAGCCATGTGCCGTTCTGTACTCATACGCAGAGTCAGTTGATTAGGTCATTGGTTCATGTACCTTACATACGTTATGAAGCAATTAGTTAAAGCAAACGAGTACATTCTTGTTTATATTTAATCAATTTCAGTGAACTGGTGGTGGATTTTTTTAAAAGTCTCAGTTTGCTGGTGGTATAGCCTTATCGAACTTAAAGTCATATCAGTCTAGAGATAAGCTAGTATGCAATAAAAACAACTACCGTGGTGTTAGCAATAAACCCTTATCTGCAATAATTTTTTGCCAAGGTTATCAATGAAGGTTTGTTATTGATGTATTTCATAAATATCGATTGATAATTAAAACCGAGCTTCGTAACAGTAAAGACCACGGGAGCGTTATAGCTTTAATTAGTTTTTTACATATTCGCTCCCACTAAAGTTTTGTCGATTTTTGCCGACCTTTTCAGGGACATACGGATTTAACCTTAATTGCGGTCAATCTTTTTTGCACATTGTTCAAGGCTGCTGTCAAAATTTTGCTATATGGTTGCCACAAAAAAGATGTAAAATCAAAAGTACAAAAAAAATAAAGGAATTACGAAACTTTCAATAAAAGAATAAATAAATACATTAAAGCAAACCACACGAAACGTTTTTAAACCACAGTGGAAAAAATTATTTTGGGAGGAACTATAATTGTATTAAAAGGCTACATTATGCGTTGTGTTATTACTTTATTTACGACACACACATGCTTTGGATGTACCTATGGTATCCTACGAAGCTTAGGATCCCCAAAACAAAATAAAAAGCCTTTAAATTGGTGACATAGGACAGACGGAAAAATAAAAGCTACACAAGTTCTATTCACAATTTGGACAACCTGCCAGTATGCTCTTAATGCTGTGGGGATCTATCGTAATTACATAACTCTCTATGTTACATTTTCGACTGCTTGAAAGACAACATACCTTTGTGTGGAAATATAAACAAACAAAAAGACAAACCCGAAGGTCCCTACATTTCGGCCTAGAACTCCGCCTTTTTAACTAAAAAAACACTTTTTTTTTAACTCCACGCCCACAAAAGTGGGCGGAGGCACAAACAACATTTACAAAAAAGTTAGAAAATGCTAATATCTACAACTTTTGTAATAGAATTTTTAGTCAAATCTCATATATATTTATTGTAATACAGTTATCATAACCGACCGAGGGCATATTAATTTTAATGCATAGTTTGTAACACAGTGAAATTATCACCGTAGACCCCTAAGACCTATGAGATATGTTCGAGACCGACAGGTGAGTCGTTTAAGCCATGTCCGTCCGTCCGTCTGTCCGTCTGTCCGTCTGTCCGTCTGTCCGTCTGTCCGTCTGTCCGTCTGTCCGTCTGTCCGTCTGTCCGTCTGTCCGTCTGTCCGTCTGTCCGTCTGTCCGTCTGTCCGTCTGTCCGTCTGTCCGTCTGTCCGTCTGTCCGTCTGTCCGTCTGTCCGTCTGTCCGTCTGTCCGTCTGTCCGTCTGTCCGTTTGTCCGTCTGTCCGTCTGTCCGTATGTGTGAAGTTTTTCAAATTGAGCTAGGACGGACGCTCAAACTTGGAGTATATCGTGGTTCTTATTTTGTTCAGACAAAGTGTGAAATTTAGTTAATTCCGCCGACGGCCACGCCCACTACTGGCCTAAATGCAAGACAACCTATATTTCAAATTTTCTTTCAAAATGCCTTTTGGTCAAGTTAGACGAGGCGTAGGAACTCAAATTTTGGTATAGAGCAATAATCCTCTAAGAAGGCGAAAAGTGGACCGCCCAAAGTATCGACCATGCCCACTTTTACCATGTTAGATCTTAAAAAGCCGATTTCTCGGAAAGTTTACTCCAAATTGAAAAAAAAATTATATTAAAAATATTCAAGATATTACTATGGGTTTGCCCAATACAAAGTATTGAGCTCCGCCCACTTTTAAGGGGCGTGTTTAGGAAAAAAATGTTTTTTCCATGATTTTAGCGAAATTACAATTAATTGATTTAATTTTTAGCCAAGACCCACTTTTGTGGGCGTGGCCTATACAAGTTATATATGAATTCGGGACAAAACTAGTGGGAGGGTTACAATCCGCTTAGGCGAATCGTTAGATACCACATCGCAATTGACGACTGTCAAGCTCCGAATTGTGTCATAAATCTTAATTGTTAAATTTCGGTTTCATTTAACTTCAATTGTATTTCGAATTTCTCAGTTAAGAATCTTCTCCCCAAGAAAGGGGCGTGGTGCGATGTCCTTCAATTACATCGTTTTTATACCCAACCCCATAGGATAGGAGGTATATTAAGTTTGATTCATAGTTTGTAGCATAGAGAAATAATCACTGGAGACCCCCAAGACCAAAGGGCATATGATCGAGACCGAATTGTAGGTCGAATGAGCCATGTCCGTCCGTCCGTCCGTGTGTCGGTAGTTTTTAGGCCTTAAACTTTGAGCTAGGAACTTGAAACTTGATATCTATTCTTTCTAGGTACCGAAGCAGTACAAGTGTAAAAATTTTTGAAATGCGCCCACTGACACGCCCACTCGTAGGCAAAAACATGCCGTAATACTACGAAGCGAAATTAAGGCCGAAGCAAATAGGAGCATGTTTTTTTACCTGGGATTAACTTAAACTTGTGTAACCGATTAACTCGGTATACTTCTAAGGATGTTCAGTTTTCCACTGAACTTGTCAGGGATGTTTGAATAATAATATTCTGGCACCCTTTAGGCTCAAACATTGCTCCTATATTACAGTAATTAAGGACGAATAAAGTCCTTAATTAAGGCAGATTAAGTCATCTGTCTTAAACAATCTAAACCTATGCATAAATCTATATCTTCATATCTATAGGGGCCACTGTAGCGGATATTTCTTAAGGAGTGCGTTTCTGTTGGAGTTGGAAATGAGCACTCTTAGCATTGCGCATTATTCTAGACTTTGGCTCATTGAACCCATCGTTCATACGATTGAATTCTTAAGAAAGAGGGACATTGAATCTGAATGAAGGTTAGATTGTTTAGCCATAGAGGGCAGCATTCGAAGTTACTTTTAACTAGATCTTGGATAGAAAGTATCTCTGCTACTTCATGAGGTTCGTCCAATGAATGTAGGTTGATAAGTTTTAGGCAATAATGATAGTGTCGCAAATTGAATATTTTTTTCCCAGGGCAAGACACGACCTCAATAGGCGGTTAATATATGGCAGAAGAGGAGCACCAGAGTTAATATGAATGAGACCAGAGAAATCGTTTGCATATACACAGTGAGAGCGAGAAACCGCGACGACTCTTTTGACTGCACAGTGACAGAACATAACATATTTCTAAAATTTGTCGAATTTATTGCAGATAAATAATTTATATTTCACAACAAAGTTAGCTTCGAAAAAAAAAAATTCTATTCAACAACGTGTCATAACTCACAATACCGGCGTGGTCGCTCGCCGAGGTTGAGGATTATTCCGTCTGTCGGTGTTGTGAGTTATGACACGTTGTTGAACTGTCATAACTCACCTCAACTGTCATAACTCACCACCTCATACATTGGCATTGATTGAAATTCATTTGGTAGCTCGCTCGAGACCCTCGCTCGCTCTCTCGCTCTTTATGTGAAACAGCCATCAAGATATTACCGCCATAATAGTCTCGCAGAACTGTTGCATTGTATTGATTCTTCCCCAAATACAAACCCTACAGTCAGAGGTCCAACTTAGATCCAAAAAGTGCTTTCCTGTGCTCGTATGGTAGCACGAGAAAGCCGGAGAATACTTTTTAAGGCTCTTAAATTTTTTAACTGAAATGCTCCAGGATTATGAGTTTTATGATAAATTTTTTATTCCAAAAGGATTAAGGATTGCTCGACAATTGGAAGAAAATTCATAGAGGGAAGCTTTTCCATTCTAACAAGGTAAGTCTTAAATCGCTGGTCAAACAGGGGAAAACAAAAAAATATTTTAACGGGCCGGATCCGCAAACACTCATGTGATAAAAAGCGAAATTGAATAAAGCCAAAAGCCCGTGAGAGTAGTCCCAATACATTCAATTTAATAAAATTGAAGAAAAGTCCTCACCTCAACTTCCCATTCCTTATTTGAAATAGTATTCTAGCCGATACCAGTTTCTAAGCCGGGAGCAATACATACTTAGGCTTTCAACTTGGTTTTTTTCCATACCATAAGCAAGGCAGATACACAGAAGACTGAGCATAATTTTCCCGCTCTTTCATCAGAATCATTGAAAGAGCTTGAAATTTGAGTTCCTACGCCTTGCCTAACTTGACCAAAAGGCATTTTGAAAGAAAATGTTGAATAGAGGTTGTCTCACATTGAAGCCAGTAGTGGCCGTGGCCGTGGCCGATGACGGTTTGAATCGAAGTCGATTTTCACACTTTGTCTGTACAGCAGAAGCAGCAAGCTGTGTACAGAGTTTAAGCTCCCTAGCTTGATTTTGAAGACCTAAAACCTTCACACATACAGACGGACGGACGGAATCAATCAAGTAGGTACTTAGACTTTTAGTATACTTTTTTTCCATGCCACAGGCAAGGCAGATGCTCAGACGATTTTCCCCTCTTTCATCAGAAACAGGTTAATCTAAGTTTATAAACTCCAACTGGCGAAATCGTCCAACATCATAACACTGATCTCTGGCATGTCTCAATCTTTGTCCTGCACCCATCAGAGGTGAAGATTACATAATTGCTTTGCGCATTATCTATAGAAATTTCAAAGATTTAAAAGACCGATTTGCTAATCTTTATCTCTAGTAGCGCAAATTCATAGTCAGATAAAGCCGACTTTAATTGAATATTATTCGCCTATTTAACTTAAAGATTACTTTTTGTTATTCATAGTCACCCAATAGTCGACTATAAACATATAGTCGGCTATAAATTGAAAATAGGGCGAGCCTCAAAATAAGCAAAATAAAGTCGGCTATAAGCTATTGTGAGTCGATTTTTTTTAAGTTTTTATGATACCTAGATGTGAATGGTCTATAAGCTATGAAAATTATATTGGCTTCTGCCTAAAATTTTCGCCCCTGTTATAAAAGTGGGTAAACCGCGTGAGAATGGTTTAATTTCCAAAATTTAAAGCGGTGCATCTTTGATAACAAATACTACAGTTCTGAGGTTAAACCTATTGGTCACGTTTGGGAAAAGTTGCCAGGCCAGACTATATACTTTTAAACGGGTTAAAATAGACCTTTCCTGATAAAACGTTATTTTTTGGTTTAAAATCACTCCAATGATCTGCTGTTTGCTTTTGATCTATATAGCTTTGGTTGCTCCCAGACTTCAAAAGCGACATTAATTTGCAAAATTAAAATGAAAACTCTCGAACTTGTTGGTTTTCACGTCAAATACTTTGACGTTTGACTCTAAAGTCGATATTAACTATACATTGGGAAAAATGTGTGTATGAATAACGAAAAGTGAAAGCCGGCTTTTTGTTTTAGTTGAGGGTATAGCTAAAGTCGACTATAGGCACTATGATAGGGTTGACTATGAATTTGCGCCAGTATAGATAATTTATTAAGTCCTATGGGAAAGACGCCCTATATTGAAATCATGTAAGATCAGATTTCGATAGAAATAGCTTGATTTCGGAGTTGGTAATTTAGCGTTCCAATCCAACTTCTATACACCCGACCCTTTATACCCTGTAACACCAAATCTTAAAGTTTCTTGGCCCGAATTCATACATTATTTGTATATGGGCTATTCGTGTATGGGCTTAAAATTAAAATTAATTGATTGTAATTTCGTTAGAATCATGCGAAAATACGGTAAAAGCGAAAATTATTTCAGAAAAAAAAACAGTTAATTCCTGAAAACGCCCCTTAAAAGCGGGCGAAGCTCAAAACTTTGTATTGAGCAAACTTAGCAAACTGCGATGTCTTTTAATATTTGTCATAGGATTTTTTTTCGATTTGGAGTCAACTTTCTGAGAAATCGGGTTTTTAAAGATCTAACATGTTAAAAGTGATCATGGTCAATATTGTGGGCGGTCTAATTTTTGACTTATTAAGGGTCTTGGGTCAATATTGCTTAGTTCTAAAATTTAAGTTCCTGTGCCTTGCCTCACTTGACCTCACATTGAAGTCAGTAGTGGGCGTGGCCGTTGACGGATTAAGCCAATTATCACACTTTGTCGGCTGATTGTCTGTACACATAAGTACGAAAATTTGTTTGTCGTGTACTGAGCTTCAGCTCTCTAGCTTGATTTTGAAGACCTAAGACCTTCACTAATACAGACGGACGGACGGACATGGCTTAATCGATTTTCATGTCGGTCTTGATCACATCTCTAAAAGGTCTTGAGGGTCTACGGTGATTATTTCACTGTGTTACAAACTATGCATTGAAATTAATATACCCTCAGTCGGGTATAAAAATGGTATGACAAATATTAAAGATGCTACTATTTGCTATTGCTTATATAGTTTTATACAAAGTTTTGAGCTCCGCCCACTTTGAGGGGCTTTTTTAGGAAAAAAACTATTTTTTCAGAAATAATTTTTGCTCTTCACGGTTTTTCTCATGATTCTAAGGAAATAACAAATAATTGATTTTAACTATCACCTAAGGCCCATTTTTGGGGGCGTGGCCAAAAATATATATACACATTAATTATACTTTATGTTAATTAAACTTAAAATTAATTTTATTTTCTCAGTTATTTTTTCACGTATTTTTCGGGGATAATAAATGGATGGGCCACCCCCTCATCCCCCTGCATTCGGCCCTGATTGCAAATAATCATTTCATAAGTAAAATAAATAATAATTTTTAGGGCAAAATTCCTACAGGCCCTTACGTATTCTAGTATAAGTAGTAGGTTCCTATATGAGCCATAATTATGCTTTGATTGTACCTAGTATACGCTGCTATGCATTGTTGTCTTAAAACCTAGAAACAAATCGCAGTGAATATAAACAATGAGGACGGCAAGATTCAGGCCAAACTATGGTGGAGCGGGGAAGATCGAGCACCGAACTTTTATTTTTTTTGTTACACTTTTTTTATTTATTTGCTAATGTTATATACATATTTTTCCAATATTTTACAGGATATAGTTAAAAGACCATCATGCAACAATATCCAAAACCCTACACAGTCGACTTGCGTTCAGACACTATTAGCACGCCAACTCCTGAAATGCGTAAGGCCATGTTCGAAGCCGTCGTTGGTGACGATGTGTACGGCGAGGATCCAACAGTCAGGGCATTGGAAACAAGGTCAGCGGAATTGTTTGGCAAGGAAGCAGGCCTATTTGTCCCCAGTGGGACCATGGGAAATCTGTTGGCGAGTAAGTACACCATACTCTCTTAATTATTTTTTTATTTAAGTGAATTTAAAAATGAACTAAAATCGGTCGCTGTAAAAACCTCTGGAACAACTAAATTAAATTGGAATCCATTCCAAACCCCTACAGCTCTTTTTGTTGCATGCGATCAGGCCATGAATTGAGTGTTTGCTCATGAAAGTTTTCAGCCTAAGCGTACACTATAAAAAAACGCCATGATTGTAAATTGACGCAGGTCCACTATAAGTCTTGCGGCTCTGCGGCCTGACCATGTTTACTTGCGTTGGGGCTATAATGCACCCCTTTTAAATTGCTCGTTTTTATTATGCACATATCATTCTGCCTTAAAGTAGGTAGGTATGAACAAATTATAGGAACTCCGAAAGTCACACTCTTTTTACCGTTGCATAATCTCAAGTGAACAAGCAATAAATTTAATTCACTCTTGTGTCTGTTTTATGTCAACCCACTCAAAGAAAATTAATGAAAACCAAATACGATTCCCTTATGCAGTGGTTAAGGCCCATGAATCTTTAATAAAATCACACTCCCACAAATCCTAAACCCTTTTCGAAATACAATTACTTTCGAGTTTTAGACCCAGCCGAAGAGCTTCCACATCAATTGTGCCCCTCGCACCAACCCATAATCAATCTCATACGTAACCACACACACACAGAGCGGAACACCGCAGGGGTAGAAAATCATCAAAGCAAGAAATGAACCATTTTAACAGCAGCCAAAGCTCCGGTTTATTCCTGTAAATCGAACGCGCAATAAAACCACCTGAAATCCATAACAATTTATATGACTTACGGTTGAAACTTGCCTCCAAGCTCCGCAGCAGCAGCTCGTTCCATCAAAGTCAATATCCAACACAGCCGCCATCGGGGTTAAAGCTATGGAACCACAACGCCACCACTGCGGTACTCATATTAAATTCATAGTTACGAATATAAATTCCAATCGGATCTTGATGTCTGCCATTCAAATAAAGTGGGTGGGTGTGGGTGGTGGATGTATGAGAACACCTTGAATCTATATCCACCCCGTGCTCGTCGTCTGCGTCATATCCGGCCATCATCATCTCGCGATGCGAAACAATCTCAATGTAACCATGTTCAGCCCATACCCCGCCGGTCTCTTCCGACCCCGTTGAGCAATAAAACGTCGACCATTATAGTAAATCTATCGGTTACATATGTGGTCCTTTTTTGCCACCGGCCTAAATTTAACCCTTTTTCGCATATATCCACACGCCGAGAGGCCATCTTCCCTTTCTGGCGTGGTGTTTACGTTCATAAAACACCGCCGTGTAGTCATAGAAGCATAGAGCGGCTTAAAATAAAACCGACCGCGCCGTTGCATGATATTAAACTAAAATTAAATAAGGGAAACAAAAACAGACCCTTATAGAGAATCGACACGGTTGCTGAGAGAAGTATTTATTGCGGATACGCTACGCCTATATTCGGCGTGCTATCTCCTTGGTTCTCAGATCGGGGTGTAGATAAAGTTTAATGAGATGAAAGGTGTGGCGTTAGTGCTTCATTAATATTGAATTCATAGTTTGTCTGATAGTGGATTGAATTTTGCATCAGGCTGGATTATATGACCTGATGATATGCCTTGTGTTGATTGGAGTTTTTTTTTTTAAGTTTAAACTGGGTGTTTAAACTTTTATTCATTTTCGAAAAGTGAACTGATCGCTCCAAGGACCAAGGCAATCGAAAACTTTTACTTATTTAGCTGCGAATAAATGTTTACTGCTCTTTAGCATAAAAAATAAACACTGACTATTTGGAAAGTATGATCAAAATCGAAATTTTGAGAAGACTTATACATATTGTCTGTATTTTATGGCGAATAGATCCTTTGCTTTCATTTAAGTTTCAATAACAAACATTCATCAAATTTTACGAGTGTCCAACGTGCTCTTGCGTACACTTGCGTGCAGACAGACTAAGCAACTACGCCCGATTTTCTACAAGGATTTAGCGTCATTCTTTCTATCTCTGATGGAAGGATTGACTGCAGACTTCTTGCGGGCCACCGCGTTTTTTCGTTACTCTTGAATACGTTAGATTTGAGCAAAACAACCACATCTGCTACTTGTAGAGAGGACGACGATACAGCGTAACACTTCCTCAGTAGTTGTTTTGCAGAACAGAATACCTAGCCTAAGGCCGAGGTATCTTGTAGTTGTTGTGTCTTTAGGCCCGACCCGACGCGGTGAGGGTGAGCCCCCAATACCTAAGTTTTTCATTACGAAAGACGAAAAACATACCATTTTCATGGTAAGCTCAGTCGAGTTGCACAGACTATCGATGACACACATTCATCGACCTTGGACTGTCAACTATCAACTACCATAGAAAAACATAAACAAATCATAAACAAAATAAGTTAGACTTGTTCTCCAGAGTTTATCCGGATTAATCCCATAGAATTTGGTGGGTGTACTGAGATATATTTTTAGCAGTCCGTCAAAAGATGGAAAAACGACCTTTTATGGTATCGCTATGTTATCCGTCCGAACTTGTATCTTTGAAACTTCTGAACGGTAAGTCGTAGAACCAGCCATACCCTTATAATTATTACAGTTTGAAATTTCAAATAAAACTGTTTTTTAAATAGAGTTTAAAAATTTTGCAGGCAATTACTCTTAAAATGAAATTAAGGTCAAGTAAATATGAGTTTTTGTAGAAGAATTTAGTTTTTTGATGATCTTGAAAGTTTTTTGAGAAACAAAGTGTTGAAAAAGGATCCAGTTTTGTGATTCAGGCGATAACTTTTAAATCACATACTCTACAAAACTGATAATAATATATCATATTTTTTCATATTATTTTGAACGGGACTCCGTTACTGCTTTTAAACACATTTTCGAAAAAAAAATCGCAAAAATGCATAAAAAACGTGTGCCCCTTTTATCACTTGAGATAAAGACGTATTGTAGAGAATTCTTATTTCAATAGACCGCAGAAGTATTTTACACAAACATTTTTTATAAGGATGAGCCTAAGCTTCATTTATTATTGCCACTATCCGCTGTGTTTATAACTTCATACTTAACAGTCATTTTTTTTTATTTTCTGATTCGGCTATTGCGATTATATCTACAAAAAAGACAGAGTAAAGAAACATTTCCCCTGATTAGTTATGTAAATCGAAATTGCATAACTTAAGTGCGAAATATCCAACGTACGAAATTTATAACAGCTGAAAAATAATCAACCAAGACTTTTTGATGATTTTTTTTTAATTAAAAAATCCGCACAACTATATATTTTGAATTTAAAAGTATTGGCCAAACTGTAGATTGCGATTTAATTGTTATGCAACTTAATGCAACAACCGTGTAAGAAAAGTTATTCCATGAAGTTCCGGCGACCAGCGTGAGTGCATAAACCACATTTTTTTAACGCGGCAGACACTATAATAATTCTATTCTTTCACTTTTCCTCTTATCGATCTTTGGCGTTTCCAGCAGAAATTGACCTCAACTCGACTTTGTATTATAAAATAAAGCTGAGTTCAAGTTAACTCTACTTATTCCGCAATCGGCGCGGCGTACCAAACATCCGGTTGAAGCCTTTCTGCTATGCACCGCAAAGAAAAATGTATCTTTGCTATGAATTATGAGGGAGAATGTTGAGTGCATAACTTATTTGGTTTACTTCAGGGACCGGATGTCCATGTCCTTGAGAATAAATTTTTTCCAACACACAGGATAGGTACACAAAGAAAAATGAAAATTCCTCTACCTGTAGTGTATCCTGCGGTTTCTAGTTTTGTGCATAAAAAATTTATTTTACCCATTGTGTGCCCTTAATCAATAAAAGGGAGCATAGTTGAATTTGCCCTTTATACTTTTATACGAAAATCCATACCAAAATGTGCGCCTGACAAATTTTTTCCAGGTACATTATTCTTCCTTTTTCCACTGAACGTTTTTTTTTTCCTTCCTTTTCAGTAATGGTGCACTGCAGCCGCCGCGGAACGGAAGCAATTGTCGGTGATTTATCTCATACATTCCTTTACGAGCAAGGTAAGCATAATAAAAGTTTCGGTGCTGCTAATCGAAGACTGCGTGTGCAATGCGGGGAGGATAATAAAACAATGGGTTTCCAAGAGGAGTAGATTTTATCCTTTTTACGAATGGAAGAGTTTTACCCTACAATCGCACCTGATTTTGAAGGTGCCACCATTCAAACTTGCATGTTATCTCAGCATGATCAGAGGCTTACTCTCTTGTCTAAGAATAACACATGTTTCTTAGCTCAAAAGGCTGCACAAGTGCTTTGAAAGTATGTCCTGCCTTTGATGTGCCCAACGATATATGGTTATGTCTGAGTGGTGGTAGAATTCCCAATTCAACTCAACTCCACGTAATCGCCTAATTTACCTCTTAAACGTGATTATTTCAAGAGAAAAATTAGAGTAATTACTGCACGCTTTCTAGGAAGTCCCCGGCAGCAACAGCACCAGCTGTTATGCATTCAGTACTACATCCATCCCATTTGCAGGGTGCGCAGCACACCACCCGATATTAAGTGCTTGTAATTATTTTTCGCACGCCCGTTACCACCCCCGCATTGCAGTGAATAAGTGCTTCCTTATAGAACACCGCTATACATGACATGTACACACAATGTAAGCTAATCTCACGCTCGTTCTCGTCCTTTTTTTTTATTTCTCTGTGTTCTTACATCGGGGGCGACCATTTCCCGCAGGTGGTGCTGCACATATAGCCGGCGTGCAATTAGCTACCATCAAAAATAAGCCAGATGGGACGTTCTGCTTGAACGAACTGAAACGGAAAATCCGCTCCGTCGACTACCATGAGCCTATTACATCGCTGGTAATTGTCGAGAACACCCATAACATGTGCGGCGGGAAGGTATTGCCGCTGGAGTGGTTGGACCGACTTTCGGATATTTGTAAAAAGCACTCAACTGAAGGCGAAGGAGGAAGCCGAATTGCCTTGCACATGGATGGGGCTAGAGTTTTTAATGCAGCCGTGGCGTTGGACACCACCGTGGAACGCATCGCAAGGGACTTCGATTCGGTGAGCTTTTGTCTAAGTAAAGGACTTTCGGCGCCGGTGGGGTCGATGCTTGTCGGATCAAAGGATTTTATCAATGAGTAAGAAAATTATTTTCCTGTTTTTTTTTGTGCTTTTTTTTCGTGCTCAAGGAGTTGAATGTGCCTCTGGAGTTGTATGTCTGATGGTGGAAGTGAAAGGTGAACTAGGAAGGAGTTTTGACTTTTCCTTTCGGGACTGAGTCTAGATTCGTTTAATTGCTGAAGTTGGCTTTTATTTTAATTAAATGCCTTTCAGCTTTGTACTTTTGTGCAGCACGGGATTTATTTAGCTCAAGGTGATGGGTTGTTGGAAGAAAAGTGGCGGCTTCTTAAAATGGCATTTGATTGCTGAATTAGTAATTTTAGAAAAGCAACTGCTTGAGAGTTATTTGCGAGTGAGTTGTTGGTTTTTTTTTTTTATTTTTCTAGTTTTTCTTCGCCTGAGTAGAAAAGTGTCTTTGAGTAGTTGTTAACTAACTGCAGAGCTTTGTAGTGAGACTTTTCTGTGATGTAAAGGCTGTGGAGAGGTAATTATGAGGATCAAAGTTTCTTTGGAAAGATTTTAAAAATGCAGCAGCTTTTCTGATAATGCGCAAAAATTTTCGACCCACCATAAATGCGATCGTTCCACAGAAGGCAGAAAGATTGGCCAAAGGCATAATAATTAGGAGATAATAACCAGGGAATAATTAGGAGAGAAGGAATGGGGGATATAAAAACGAGCCTATCCGAGACAGAAATGACAAAATAGGTAGTCGAAAAAGTTTGACTACTTTCAATATCCACGCAATTTCAAAAGGTAGATAGGTATAGCTTCTCATTGACTTTGTATAATCACCTTATAATCCTAAAACCTTCTAGAGACACGAATGCTAGCGCACTAAGTTTTTGTATGTGACATAGCCTTGTAATTGTCTTTGAAAAAGCAGCAAAAGTTTTGCCTTTACATTGACCGCACCTACTTTTAAAGGGATTTTAACTTAAAATGACTGTTTTTCAATTAATATAATATATGAAGTTTGACATAAGTTGCGTTACAAAAGTTATAGATGTAAGCATTTTATAACTTTTCTGTTTGTATAGTATATACTTTCGCCCACTTTTGTGGGTGTGGCTTTAAAAAAAACATTTTTTAGTTGAAAGGACGGAGTTTTAGTCCGAAACGTATATAACCTCCTAGCATAAAGCATTCAAAAGTTATATTTTTATATCCCGCCCGACCACTTCTTGAAGACGTGGCAGTTTCCTTCTGTGCTAGGATAGGTTTTTTACGTAAGTTGAAGAAATTTTTACATTCGCATTATTACACATTCCCACTTGTTTTATTCCGAGATTACGAAAAGGGATGCGTTTCGCAAAACGCGAAGAAATTGTCGAAATTGGAGGAGAGGAGTACCAAGTATAAAATTGAATTTTTTTCTAATGAAAACCATACATATAAAATTGAATTTTTTTCTAATGAAAACCATACATATAAAGATCTTATGAAAGTAAGAACTGAGCCATAGGCATCCGCAGGATTTTTCCAGGGGTTAGGGCAAACGTAGGACTAAGACAAAAAAAATCAATAAAACAGTCGTATTTGTTAAAACTTCGTAGCAAAAAAATATATGTTTGGTGTTTGATGATGAATCGCACCAAGCCAGGGTGGGCAAGTGCACCGTCTTGCCCCCTCCCGAATGACGTAACGCCTGATCAGAACGTGTGGTTGCAGCTGACGCTGTAGCTGAAAATAAAAAGTTGATTATCCACACGTTTCTCATCGGAGCGAATACAATGTGAAGCTGAAGCTGAAATTATTCAACTTTAAGCATGAAATTTTTGAAACATTTAAAATTTGCCACGTTCTTTATTTCCCACTTTTGTTTTATGTGTCAGTCTTTCTTTTTACCAAACTGCAGTGACCGGAATTTCCATGAAAAAACACGCTTTTTGGTATTTTTTGTTCTCAGCTGTCTCCATTTTTATTCTATCTTTGGATGAGGCAAGTGAAAACCCTTAAAGTAATTACAAATATGTAGCTATAATCACCTTGAAAAATGACATATGAAAGATATTAACATAAAATAAGTGAGTAAGTGCTAGAGTTTGTCTGTGACAAACTCCTGTATATACCCGACACTATATACCATGTATCACCAAATCTTAAAGTTACTTGGCCCAAATTCATATAATTTTATGCCCAAAAAGTGGGCATTGGCTTAAAATTAAAATCAATTAATTGAAATTTCGTTAGAATCATGAGAAAAAACGGCAAAATCGAAAATTATTTAAGAAAAAATAACAGCTTTTTCCTAAAAACGACCGTTAATAGTGGGCGGAGCTCAAAACTTTGTATGGAGCAAACTTAGCAAATGTTAATATCTTAAATATTTGTCGTCAATTTTTTTTCCGATTTGGAGAAAACTTTCCGAGAAATTCGGTTTTGAAAAAACTAATAAGTTAAAAGTGGACAGGGTCGATATTGTGGGCTGCCAAATTTTTGCCTTGTTTAGGCTCTCAGGCCAATATTGCTCAGTACAAAAATTTAAGTTCCTGTGCCTTTTCTAACTTGACAAAAAGGCATTTTGAAAAATAAGTAAAATATGCAAAAAAATATATAAAAGCAAAATATCTACATGAATTTTTCATTTTCATGTAGATATTTTGCGCTAGCAAAGGGGTTTTTTTCCAATACTTTGGGCAAAGGCTTTTTAGTTATCAGTTATATTTAAGTACGGTTTTTTTATTTGCTTTTTAAAGGTTTGAAAAAAATTTAAGTTATGAACGTCGTTTTTGAAAGGTTTAAAAAATTTTCAAATAATTCTTTCTCAGCTTCAATTTTTATACAAAGCAAATTTTATTATGATCGGTTTGAGCGTTAAGATACCAGAATTTTTGGGAACATTGTAAATAATACTTTATGTTTATTACACTTTAAATTAGTTTTATTTTTCCAGTTGTTTTTTTTTTCTTTTCATTCCACATTTTTCGGCGGCGGGGAGTGAACTCCCAAGACACCCGTTGTGTTCGCCCCTGATGACCGGTTTAATATATGTACAAATTGGACCACCTCGCTAGTTTTGCGTAAGAACGTAAGATAAACACTGATTGCTATTTTTTGTTGGTTAGAAAGGGCGCAAGAAAGCTTCCTCAGGCTCAGGCTTAAGAGAAACTATTATAAAATTTTATCCAAAACCAATCGTATTCTTGTTATGGCCTTGATGGTAAATCTAGGCGAGGGCCTACAATAGCTTTTAATCCCTTTTTTATGCCTTTTTTCTTTCGGATCAGTAACCAGCTAAGAAAACCAATATATGCTTTTAACAATGAAACGTCATGTTCGTTTGACGAACAACCTGTTGCAGTGGTGACTGGGGCCTAGACCCCAAAGGGTCCATTTGTTCCATTCCTTGAATTGAATTAGCTTTAATGGAATATGCATGCAAGATTAAAAGAACTACTGTGCTATTTATATACTTTCAAAGAACATTAAAGGTCTAAAAGACTATTCTAGAAAAAAACTCTTTTTGGGCTGGGTAATACAAAATAGGGTGGAGGAGTAATTTTGAAGAAATAACTCTTGAAATATGATTTGAACACCTTCTCCAGACGCCTCAAGGGCGTTCAAAAACGAGTTTGCATGAATTAGACACATTCGAAAACCATTATCTGTGCACTAGCCGAGTTCCTTGGGGCAAGCTTTCATTTGACAAGACTGGGAAACAAACAGAGACAAAAAAACACAGGATGTGATAAAATTTTGATATGTTATTAAGACCACTTTGATACCACTCTGAGAATTTTGATCCCATAAAATTTTTGTCCTTGGCTTCGATCCAATCTTTGTTTTTAATAAGATTTATTTTATTAACGCTGTGAGCTGGTAAGTTAGTCAAAAACGTCGGCCTGAAAAGTTGTGGAAAATTATTGCGGAACAGGGGTATGTGCTTATGTAAACTTTGTTTTAAAAACTCCAGCATTTACTTAAATAATTGAATTCGACACATCAGTAGACCGAACTTTTCTAGGCATCATCAAAGTCATCCAAATATGTCTAAATTTATCGTTATAAAAGACATTTACCCATTATTCTCCTTTGAAGTTTATTATTTGGTCTTTTGTGAAGTTCTTTATAGGAGCTAACCTTATCCTTCTTAAATCACTGAATGAAGTCAAAGTCAAATATCTTACAACTCGAATTCATTATACCTTGCCGCGATGCTCTAGAAACTCCTTTTAGAATTCTCTCTTTACAAGAGGCATGTTAAAACGCATTCATCCAAAGTTTGTGTGTTTTTGTAATTTAGAAATAATAAAATTTGATAACTTATAGTCCTGTCTTTAATTACTATTTTCATTGTATTCACTATTTCTATTACAGGGCACGTCGTCTCCGTAAAGCACTGGGGGGTGGCATGCGACAAGCAGGCATACTTGCAGCGGCTGGCTTAGTATCCATTAACGCTTGCGTCGAATCACTTCGTGGACATCATCAGAAGACTAGTCGCATTGCAGAAGGTTCGTGACCACAAAAGTGGCGATCAAAACTAATTTAATATTCTTTTTTCCTTAGCAATTCACGCACTAAAGAGTCCCAATTTCTCAGTCGATGTAGAGAATGTTCACACCAATATTCTCTTGATACACATGACTTCCGGAAAAATTACAGCCAGTGATCTGAGTGAACGCCTTAAGCAAATCACTAGCCAAGAATTGCGAGAAGGTATAGTCGCAAATGAAGAATCACACAACGGTGGTATTATCTTAAAAGTTAGTGCCCGGGACTGGGAGTTTGCCAGAATTGTGATGTACGAACAAATCACCGACAAGGACATCGAATTGGCCATCAAAAAGTTGAACTATGTCATACGAGAGTACGACGGTCGGTTGACTAAATGAAAAATGAAAAAAAAGAATGAAATAAAATTCAGCAACCAAGGATATATAAACAAAGAAAATTGGGTATCGTTTATTTTGTGGAGGGGTAATCTCCTTGTTTCTATTTAAGGCATGAGGAAAGTTTCCTTTTAATGAGAAATTATCGAAAGTTATCCTTATCCTTCTGTTGTTGGTACCGCAACAACACCCACAGCACGCATTTATACCGCCACTTGAACACGAAAGACACTTGTTTTGGGATTTGACTCTGAGACTTGGTGTTGAGGGTATAAGCATCGGGAGGGAAAGGCTGACTGGTTGCCAAAGTTTCTCCGTTATCTGTGTCTGATTTGTCTCGGAGGATAATGAAATAATTCGGAAAGTTTCTTGATTCTCGGTGTTGAGAATGGCTTTATTCCGGCAACGACTAGTTGTATGTTTTTAGTTGTTAGTTTGTATATAGGTAACTATGCGGGATAATTATGCCAACAAGTAGTGAGTTTAAATGCGTAAAGGAAGCTTATTAGGAGGATTGTGAGAATTAAAGAGATAATGACTACCTACACATAAAGTTGGAGGAGGCATGTAAGGAAACGACATTTACGACACGACAATGGAATCCTCTTTCTGAGAAATTGTTACCACTTTGTTAAGGCAGTAAATAACGCAAAGTAAGGATAAATGTATACAATAAAGTATGCAATTACTAAGCAACATGTTAAAACAGGATACTAAAAGTAAATGTGGATCAATAAGAGATAGTCGATAAGAGATATCGGATTTGAACTCCTGTGGGCGAGAGGAGTGGATGGAGGAAAAGGTACAACGGCGATTCGTTTGCGCTGTTTAAAAAAAGAGAAGAAAGTTTCGAAGACTGTATTGGCTCAACAACGTTTCAGCCAAGAGTTTCTTCAGCCAAGAGTTGCTTCAATCAAAGCTTTCGAAGTTCGGGACAGTTAGGAGAGACCGAACATTCGTTTTAAGGAATAGCATCGTGGACGTGAGAGCGCTCTTTCTGGATAATAAGAAGCAACGAGCCAAAAATTGCACAAGATTGGAGACTTTTGTGAACAATTGCTAGAAACTCCTCACAAAGGTTAAGACTCGATAACTTTATAGGAAAGCAAAAGACAAAACTTCTTTTTCAAGAAAGGATAAGAAATTTATATCGTAATAATTATAAAGAAACCTCTGCTCTAAAAATTTCTTAATTCATACTATTCTATTCATTTCTTTAAATGGTATGTAAATGATGACATCTTTATTCATCCTTTATTTCTTCTTAATTGGGGTTTTCCCTCAAGAACTTAAAATGGTATTTTCACTTCTACTTAAAGCATTATTTGATCCTTCTTTAATTGGCATTTCTTAAATCAGTGTTTTTTTGTTTCTTTACTACTTCATAAATCTCTCTTAGAACAAATATTTTCTTGTAAAGTTTTAAATCGGTATTTTTGTAAGTGCTTAGTACTTCTTAAATCCTTCTTCAAATAGTATTACACGTTTTTGTTTTTTCTGAATAAAGAATGCAGATAGAACAAGCAAGCTTTTGGGCTCCAAAGATGGATACATGTATTTGGCGCGGATGGTAAAACCTCGGACAGACAATCAAAAGGTTTTGGAATCAATACCTGCTCAAACTTTTTTTTTAAATTTAATAACAATTGAAATTAGTCTCTAATTTGCCCCATTTGTTTTCATGTCCACACTAAATGCATATATTTTATTGTGTTTTTCATGCAGGACTTAGAACGTTTCTTTTTTTTATAATATTGTCCCCTATATAACAAAGCGCTATTTGCGAAATTATGTCGCGTTCAGTCACCAAATGACAAGTCGTATGACTAAATAGCTCTCTGCGAGAGTGTTCGGCTCGCGTTTTGTTGGTTCGGTGTTCGACTCGCGTTGAGGGCCAGGGGCAAACTTTTTTTTTTAATAAATTCTGCAACGTTTTTATTTTATTGGAGTTTCTCTAACATAGTACCAAAAATTGTTTGTACTATGTTAGGAACGCTATGTGTGTCACGTTTATGAAGAATTCCTCCACCCCCTGCCCACTTCCTCCAGAATTAAAAATTCCTTCAGCTCCTGCCCATTTCCTTCAGAATTCCTTAGGTTCATTGCAGGTCCTTATGTGGTAATATAGAAAAATGATATTCTTTACTAAGCTCCTGCCCGATTCCTCCAGAATACCTTGGGTTCATTGGAGTATTTCTTGGGTTCATTGGAGAATTACTTGGGTTCATTGCAGTATTCCTTGGGTTCATTGGTGGTCCAAAACTATTAGGACCGAAAACAGGACTGCTTCACTTTTATAAAAGTATTACTCCAGCTCCTGCCAATTTCCTCCAGAATTACTTGGGTTCGTTTGATTTCCTCGCCTGGTTGTACCGAAAAATTATATGCTTTCCCTTCATAAAGGATCCCTCCAGCTCCTGCCCACTTCCTCCAGAAGTCCTTGAGCTCATTGGAGTATTCCTTGGGTTCATTAGTGTTCTTAGCCTGTTAGTACCAAAAAATTATATGCTTCTTTCTTATAAGGAATTCCTCCAGTTCTTGCCCACTTTTTCTAGAATTCCCATAGGGCTAATTATAGTATGACTTGGGTTCATTGGTGTTCCCTACCTGTTGGTTCCGAAAAATGATATGATTCACTTTTATAAAGGATTCCACCAGGTCCTGCCCACTTCCGCCAGAATTCCTTGGGTTCATTGGAGTTCTTAACCTGGTTTGTAGTACCGAAAAATTATATTCTTCTACTTTATGATACCGAAAAACGATCTTTCAGTGAAGGTGAAGGATATAATTTTAAGTTAATAAGTAAAAAGTAAAAAGGGAAATGGCAAAGATTACCTCTTTCTAAAGTAAAGAGTTAAAAATTAAAATTAAAAAGTAAATAGGACAACGAAATAGGAAAAGTGAAAAGTAAAAAATTAAAAAATAAAAACTATAAAGTTGGCCTACAATAAAGTGCTATGTGCATAGGTATATAAAAAGCTATTTGCATAGGTGCAAATTATGTGATTCACCGCAAGAGTGGTCGGCTCGCGTGTGGTTGGGTTGGGCACAAAAGCGTCGGGCCCAGGGCAATTTTTAATTTTTTATTTTAATAGATGTCTTCCGCGTTGTGTCTGTCGTACGACAGGCTTCCTTGCTAGTATATATATAGTAGTAAGACTATAAAAAATAAAGTAAGATCGATTAGAGCAAGCTTCGAGTTCCTCTCACAGATCCATATATCCAAAACTGGAGTACAATCATCGCCACGTGATGATTGTACTCCAACAGCTTTGCTGTTCAAGTGCTCAAGCTATAACTAAGTCTTATACCTCAAATGAAAGCTTAAGAGATGTTAGTATTTTAAAAAAAATTTCCACATTTTGTTTATAAAACTTTTTATGAGAAAAAAATATTTTTATTTTTTCCTGTACGATTTTTTTTTTTCAAAACGCTTATAATTTACGAAAGCATTATAACTTATTATGAATAACTATGACATAGTCCAACAGCGAAAATTAAAAAAAAAACAAATGAGTAAGTGCAAGAGTTTGTCTGAAACACACTTCTATATACCCGACCCTATATTCCATGTAACACCAAATCTTAAAGTTCCTTGGCCCGAATTAATATATAATTTATTTAGGCCACGCCCCAAAAGTTGGCATGGGCTTAAAATTTAAATCAATTAATTGTAATTTCGTTAGAATTATGAGAAAATACGTTTAAAGCGAAAATTATTTATGAAAAAAAAAAAGTTTTTTCCTAAAAACGCCCCTTAAAAGTGGGCGGAGCTCAAAAATTTTTATGGAACAAACTTATCAAATAATAATATCTTTAATCTTTGTGTTAAACTTGCTTTTTTGATTTGGAGTGAACTTTCAGAGAAATCGGGTTTTTAATATTGTGGGCTTTCCAGTTTTTGCCTTGTTAAAGGTCTTGGGCCAATATTGCTGAGGACTAAAATGTAGGTTCCTATGCCTTGCCTACCTTGACCAAAAGGCATTTTGAGAGAAAATGTGAAATAGAGGTTGTCTCACATTGAAGCCAGTAGTGGGCGTGGCCGTTGACGGGTTGAGCAAATTTGCACACTTTGTCTGTGCATCAAAAGAACCAAGCCAAGTTTCAGCTCTCTAGCTTGAGCTTGAGCTTTGAGGACCAAAAACCTCCACATATACAGACGGACATTGCATAATCGATTCACATGTCGATCTCGATCATATCTCTAAAAGGTCTTAAGGGTAATTCAGAATTAATTCACTAAGTTACAAACTATGCATTCAAATTAATAAACCCTCGGTCGGGTATAAAAATTAAATGGGATCAGAATTTTTTATACCGGACCGACGGTATATTAAATTTAGTGCATAGGTAACCATGGCATTTTTAACACGACCATGCCCCGATCCACACTTCGCGGGTGCTTAAATCATTAATTAAGTGTCAAAATGTCAGTTTAACCTAGCCTCCGGCATAACTCAACCCACATAAATATAAAAGAAACCATGTGGAAATGGCTGGTAAGTAAAGTTTGCGAGTTTGGAAAACAATATTCTATCAAACTGACACTAATTCAAGGCATCAAAGGCGCTTTGTCTACCATTCCACCAAGTTATATTGAAAGATTGTGCGACTCAACTTTCAATCTAACCTAAGAAGCCATGATGATAAAAGAAGGATTGACTCATCGTTTACTTTATTCGAAATATTTAAATTACTAAATGGGTAAGCTTAGAAATAATATCATGGCTCATGAGTTTAACAAAAATGAAAAAAAGTTGGCTGCGCTAACCTGATGATCAAATTTAAATTGTTATTTTTCGTGATATTTTTCAAAAAAAAAAAAATAAAATAAAAAAGAACTCTAAAAAACGATAAAACAATGGTTTTTATTTTATTTGACTAAAAATTGAATTTTCCATAAGCAATAAAAGTTTGAAAAATTTTGAAAAAGAAATCAAAATGTTTTTTTTTTAAACTTTTTTTAGCACAAAAAAATGCAGTTCCTATTTAAGAAGGAGTAAAGAAGTAACGGGTGATTTTTTAAGAGGTTGAGAACTTTTTTTTTAAAAAAAAAACACAAAAAATTCGAAAAAATTAATGAAATATTTATTTGAATCGATAGTTTGAACCTTGCAATTTAATGTTTAAAGATAATTTCATGCAAATGTTGACCGCGGCTGCGTCACAGGTAGCCCATCCGCTGAGTCCAATTTTGGCATACTCTTTCACACATATCGGCCGGTATCTCACGAATGAATGCATGGATGTTGGCTTCCAGTGCGTCAATCGAAGCGGGCTTGTCCCTATAGACATTAGCCTTGACATACCCCGACAAAAAATAATCTACTGGTGTCAAATCGCATGATCTAGGCGGCCAATTGACCGGCCCGAAACGTGAAATTAACTGTTCACCAAACTCGCCGACCATAAAATGGAAGCAGCGCGCGATGAACATTTCGAACCGAGCACGAATTTTGATAGTAAAATTGTAAGACGATTCATGGTTAAATTGCAAACCAAACTGAAGCTGTTTGACAGTGACACAAGGTACTTAACACACGTCAGCTGTCAAAACCAGTGTTGCCAAAACCAAACCAGCTAAAAAATCACCCTTTATTTAGGATGTTATTCCGCTTTAAGATAACTTTAATAATCAATTAAGGTTCTTAATACCTTTTATCGGAACGCCCACTTACGCCCTTTCTCTACTTAATATGAACTTAAATCCTTCTTAAATAGTGCAAGTGAATTTTTAGAATTCTTAAATCCTTCTTTAAGTAAATCTGTGCTACTTGTGAAAGCATAAAGGATATAGATGTTTTTTAGATACCTTTCACATTTAGTTATCTGAACTTTTTCAAAGAAAACTGTCTGAAAAAAAAAAATAGTTTATAAGTAACCTATTTCCTTTAAACGCTTAATATTTTTTATAATGTATTACGAAAAACGATGATGTTGTCTAATAGAACCAGTGAGTAAGTGCTACAGTGTGTACGCAGAAGTTACAGTCCGTAAAACGGACCGTTGAATACGCTATCCTATCCCACATTGTAAAATGATGATAGCATAGTAATATTTTGACATTTTTCAAGTAATGCAAACATCGAAAAGGGGCGTGGTCCAACCGCCCCTAATTACAAACTATTAATTATAAGATATTTTCACAGATATTTCCAAGTTACACTTAAATGTACGTAAAAATGCAATTTTTTGGTTTAAATTCAATATTTTTGAAAAACCGACCCCTAAAAGGGGGCTTAGCTAAAAACTATACGAAGGAAATCTGGACTGAAGTCTCATTTAACTAATCTGCTACTTTTTTTGTTTCATGCTTTCCCAAATTACGCTCAAGGCCAGTCGAAATTACGTTTTTGTGGAAAATTTTAGGTTTTCTCCAATTCTGCCTCCAAATGTGGGCGTGGCCCAAGTCTTGTATAAATTTAATGTGAAACTAAGCGTTTTCTACATAAAATATTAAGCAAATTTTTTTCAATTTCGAGCAAAAATATTGAATATTGAACTAGAGGAGGTTTACCAATTAAATTTGTCTTTTTTGTGTCTTAGACTCATAAGGAGATCCTAAATGCCAAATTTCAAACTTTTAGAACGTTTTACAGTTTTAAAAATTCTGGAGGTAGTTGCACATTAAGACCGATTGTGGGCGTGTTAAATTTTTAAACTTGTACTGCTTCGCATGATGTGGACCTTCCGTACGAAGTTTCAGCACCCTAGCTCAAAATTTAAGGCCTAAAAACATGACGGACGGACGGAGGACGGACGGACATGGCTCATTCGATTTAGAATTCGGTCTCGATCATATGCCCTTAAGGTCTTGGGGGTCTACCATTATTATTTCACCGTGTTACAAACTATGTGACAAACTTAATATACCTCCTATCCTATGGGATGGGGTATAAAATATTTAAAAATTTACTAAATCGGATCACCTTTTTTTACGTATTCTTAAATGGCCACAAAACTTGTTTTTTTAAACAATTAGGATCTCAAATAACACGTAAAAAGTAAGGTTTTGAAAAAAAAAACAAAAAAACAAAAAAATTTTGTTACATAACAAAATTTATTTCTTTTGACCTGACCTATGACCCCTTAATAGAAAGACAACCCATTACAAGTCACCCTGTTTAAATTGAGTTCCATACCGCGCAGAACTGTTTATCCTGCCAATGACTATTTGACAATTTCGATGATGCCTGTATGCATATAATTTTTAGTTTTTATTATATTTACTTTTGATAATTTTTTAAAATAAAAATTAATAAAGAAGCCACACTTTGTTTGACAAATAAACCGCTATGTATTATCTTGATCTACATATCTACATTGATTATTTCACTGAGATACAGATCTAACATATTTGAACTAATATGTGTACCTAATGATAACTTGAATGCTACGCAATATAGTCGAATGCTTTCAATCAGTAGGTAGGTTGAAACTTCATTGGTAACTCATACAATAGTCCCAATATTTACTATTCTGCTTTTGCCTTAATTTTTGACAACAAACAAGGTTTTTCCTTCCCTCCATGTACATCCAATATCAAACGGTGACACAGTCATCATAAACAACATGCTTATAATTCTACGTGTTCTACTTATCGTCCCCATTCCATTGGTCAGGCTTAAAGCAAACTCACATAATTTTGTGTTATAGTTCGACACCGTTAAATCACTTCCGCCGTAAAAAAAGGAAACATCAAACTTCTAACACTCGGATTGTCGAATGTTTTATTCATTACGACTCTTGCTGCAAGACTGTGTTGGCACTTTACTTTTGTCAAAGTCAACAACAATAGTCAACAGTCAACTCAACTGAACGCCAAACGTAGGTATAAAGCCAGCTAAAGCAAACACCACAAAAATACTACCGACGCGGCGCCGGCCGTAACGGCTCCTTCGAAGACCTTGCGCCCAAGAAAATCTCGCTACCAAACTCGTATTGCAAAGTACAAATGAAACAAAGCAATATAGGTACCAACCAACTCTGTACTGAACGAAGACCTCCATTAGTGTCCTGGGCTATAAACGGCAGTATAATTGCGAATGGCAAGCACGATGGCGGTGCGATTCGGGTGCAAACATAAACAATGTATCCGAACGAGAGGTCCTTGTTTTCACCCATATGTGCTCCGCAAATCTAGCCAAGTAAAAAAGAAGTATGGTCGATATACCTCTGTAGGGTGTTGTTCCTGAAAGGATATTTGCAGTCAAAGCTAACAATCGCTGGCGCAATAACTGTGTGTGGCAACTGTGCATAGAATCTGGACGGTGATAATTAGAAAGTGTTGCAAGCTGCTTTGTGGAGACCCAGCCATTAAATATTCCGGCAACATTTTGTTTATTTTGACTTTCTTTCCGGCTTCTTGTGCACTTGAACGAGCAGCGATGTGCGAAGGATATGGTTTCAAGTGTAGAACTTGCACAATTAGGAAAAGGGTATACAGAAATCAATTATACTGCAATCCGTGACTGCGATTAAAAACTAAAAAAATTCGAAATCAATTGGATGTTATTTCGATTGCTAAATGCTGGGTAAAGTTGATTCGATTTGAGTATGCATTTTTTGTAAGATGACTGCTTTAATGTGAGCTGCTGACAGATTAATCAGGGATCGTCTAGCTATACAGCGATTCGGCAGGCACTTCTCTATATACGTAAGCGGGAAACCAATAAGTAAACCAATAAAAAACGCTTATCCTCTACAAGGGTTAAATGGTATTTATATCGTTCTCGATCCTCCACCTCCAAATTAAGAGAGTCAGGCGCAAGCCCCAGGCGGGGCTCGGAGAGGTTCTTTACCTGATCCCACCATTTGTTTCTTGGCCTACCAGGAGGGCGACGCACTTACATCACGGTTAACATGACCTGTCTAGGAAGCCTGTCAGGGGGCATATGAGAAAGTGTCCAAATCATTGAAGAATCGATCGTTCCACTCGGAGAAGTAACTCAACATTAAGCTTTTCACGAATACTGACGAGTAAGACCAGCGACGCAGCTCTGGAATCTCATTTCGACAGCTTTTAACTGCGATCTAATTCTTTCGGTCAGTAGCAAAACTTCATGACCATAGATGAGGGTTGCAACGAACACTGAATTAAAAACTCACTCCAAGCGGTCATCAGGAAAGCTTCCTGATGACCGGTCAGCGAAGTTCCTTTACTACTGCTCCAACTAAGTAACACTCCTCCTATCCTTCGTGAAAAGACCCCGAGATACTTAAACTACTCCACTTGTTTCAATGGAACTCTATTTATGTACAGGGTATCCTTCCACAGGCGTTTGAAAAACTACCATCACTTCCGATTTGTTCACTTTTACCTTCATCTCGGCATCACCACAAACGGCTGTTAACCTATCCAGTGCTCACTGAAGTTCCTCCTTGAAATTCGAAAAATTGCTCGCCAAGATTGTGCTTTACCATCCAGTCCATAATGCTATGAAAAGGTTTGGTGGTAGAAGAGGTCAACTCAGTGAATAGTCCTGCAAAACTTTCCATAATGTACCCCGAGGTTCTCCGTCATGAGCTTTTCCAGATCTACAAAACCACGAAGACCGGTTCGGCATACCTATTCCCAGGCCTTCTCAAGAATAACCGTAACTATAAGACATAAGGAAAGTATCTGGGAGAATCAACTGGTACAATTTATTTACTTACTTTCTTAAGGTAGCGCTACAGTCCGGGGTGGACCGGGGCCTCAGCCAACAAGCTTCACCAGCCAGCTCTGTCTTTAGCCGTCTCCAGTTTCGCACGTGAAGTTTCTTGGGGTCCCCTTCCACTTACGCGCGCCACCTGAGTCTCGGTGCTCCTCTACTACGCCGTCCCTGCAGGGTGGATTCGAAGATTTTTCGGGCCGTGGCGTTGGTGTCCATCCGCTCTAGATGACCCAGCCATCGTAGGCGTTGTGTTTTGACTCTTCTGGCTAGATCGGTACAGCCCGTACAGTTCATACCCTGCCGGTGAGCCACACACGGTTTTTTCTTTCGACATTTCCGTCCGATGTTTACAACGATGTTTCCTTGATGCTCCTTACGGGCTGCAGTTTGAACTGGTACAATTTGGATAAGGAAAAAGGCGAATCATTTTTAAAAACGAAGCAAAACTATTTCTGCAACATCATTGACGAAAACGAAGACGTAGACTGCAGAGCGCAAGACATGTGGGGTGACCAACAGCGAATGTGCATAAAGAAAGCCAAATCACTTCTAGGGACTTTAAAACTCCACTGTAAACAGGTCAAAGAAACATGGTGGTAGTCGGATGAGGTGAAACTACTGATCAGAGAAAAGAAAGCGGCATTCAAGGCATGGAAGAAGTGCTCCTCGAACACAGAGATGAAATGCTTCGCCTGGAATTGGAATGTATAGGCGACTAAAGAGTCTTGCTAAGAAGAAGTACGCCCAGGTTCAAGCAAAGAGAAGGGCCTGTATAAGGGCCTTCTTCCACTGCTAATACACATCATGCCACACACCCCCGTATAGCCATAAGGGGGCTAAAATCTACAAAATTGCAGCTCAGACGCGAGAAGAAACGCCCGGGGATTCGTTCGCCAAAGTTCATCAACAATGCTCGGAGACAGCTTCTTGTGGATGACGACAAAATTCTTCACAGGTGGCGGCATCATATGAAGGACTTTAGAATGAACAGTTTCTCAGGCACCACTTTCCAGAAGAAACTGCTCCTAGCCGATAAGAATTACCAGACATCACAGTCGAAGAAGTTGAAATCGCGGTTAACTACTCCAAAAAGTTAAAATCAGTTGAGCCGGTGGGCCGGATCAGATACCGTCAGATTTCTGGAAGAAAATAGGAGGCGGCGGGTCCATATAGCTTAAGACCTTCATATCCAAACTAATAAGAGAGGTTCCAATGCCTAATCAGTGGCGGGAAAGTTATCTTCTTCTTCTTTTCATAATGGAAAAGCATGATGCCCTTAAATGTCTGCATATGGTGCTGGTTGATTTTGAAAAGCCTTTTGATAGACTTCCACGAGATCTCGGTGGCGCTACGAAAACGAGGAGTTCCAGGAGCCTACGTGCGGATAATCATGGACAAGTATTATGGAGCAAAGACAAGAGTAAGATGTCCCTCCGGAGTCACTGATGAGTTAGTTCCCAATGAAAGTCTGTGTACACCAGGGAAGCGTCATAAGTCCTTTGCTTTTCATTGTAGTCCTTGATTATCTGCTTGTAGGAAAACTGACGGACCCGAAAGTACATCAGTTATTCTTCGCTGACGATGGGGTCATCATACGTAAAGATCACTCAACCCTTCAGCGATCACTTGATAGACGGGTGGATGTTTTGGAGGGGAATGGGTATCGTATTAGCCAAAAGAAGACAGAGTACCTGTGCTGCCCATTCTCTGACCCACGGGAGCCAATTCCAGACATTAAATTGAATGGACATGTGCTTCCCAAGTGTGAAAAGATTAAGTACCTATCTCGGATCTATGATCAATAGCAAAGAAAACTGTTATGACGACATCAATAATCGCGTAAGCGTGGGGTGGAGGAAGTGGCGAGAAAACTTCGCCAAGCTGAGGCCGACCCGAACCTGGATAGCAGACATAAGGAAGCCGCTTATTTTGAGACACACATTCCTGGATTTTTCGTTTGTTGCTGGTTTTAGTCTGCCCCGGATAATTTCCATACCGGTATTTCACCTAAAAAATGGGAAAAAGCAAAATAAAAAAACTAAATAGGCAGAAAAAGGCATTCATATAAAAAAACTTGTTTGTTTTAACTTTTTACACTAAACTGTAGTAACACTGAACTACAATGAGCTTTTTAAAGTTCTCAGGAAACAACCGCCTGCGATTGTCCGTTAAAAACGCCTTAAAAGCGTTGAAAGACTACATCTACCGATGCGAGTAAAGCTCAATGAAAACTTGAAGCCTACTTCAATATTTTCAGGGAGCTCACGGATTGCGTCACCTTTAATTACACAACTTTTTTGATTTATTATCTCTAGTCCCAGCACTTCAGTCTTGTGCAATTTGCTGTTGCCTGATCGCTTTTGTTTTATCTAATATCTGCAGGACTTCAACGATCGTGCTTCCTTAATGTCAAAAAACATATGCAACTGTTAGGTTCACGTAGTTCAGTTTCCTGAGTTTTCAGTTTATCGGAGACAAGACATAAACTCACCAACGCATTCTACAGCGCTACAGCGTCAAGACTTAGATTTTTTTTAGCTTTAGAGCACATGCATCAATTCCACAGAATTTATTCTTTTGTTGGTACACAAATAAGTTACATACATCGATCTATTTCCATTAATACGAAATTTTTGTGTTAAGCTCAAAAGTCAGTGCATGCAAAAAAGGGTTTTGATACAAAGTATTTTGTGTGTCTTTTTAGGTATTGATAGACGTTGAACCTTATGTTTCTACTCTAATTGGATTTTCTGATTTCCACAAAAATAAAATAAAAAAATAAAATAAGTATTAAATTAGGGAAAATATTTTAGAGAGGCAAAAAAGGCAAAAAGAGACAATTACGGAAGAAAAGGCAAAAAAGGCAAAATAAAATACACATATGTATTTGGCACCTACACGACTTCAAACGGATTTGTTTAAAATCTATAGTGCCATACGATCGCGCAAAAAAGAGAGGCAAAGTCACTAAAATCCTATCCCTGCTGATGAGCATTCCCCTATCCGCCACCTGGGAAGCCGCCCAATGGGGACCAGCAACCCCAGAAAGGTGGGGGTAAGAAAACAATTTAATTCCATTGACGAAATCCTGAGCCAACTTGCTCCGAATCCATTCAAAGAGGTTGATTCTGATAAATGTAAAAGCATTTAGTTCCAGCTCTACTGGGCGGGCGGATGCAAAAGCCAACAACAGGGCGAAGGCTAAGGAAATTTATCAAAACCCTTTCAGATCCAATGCAATCGATTCAGATTGAACTAACGGTCCATCATCTCGGCTGGACAATTCGAAGTTACTTTTAATCTTTGCGAAAGTATTTCGAAACCACTTATAAAAATTACTTTCCCCCGATGAAAAACTAAAAAGAAAAAAAAGTTCAAATCACCCCACAGAGGAAACAACCCCTTTATCCAGGCCTAGAGTTTATTTTCGTCGAGAATACCCCTTCTAACGCGCTGTCAACTTCCTTGCATTGTTATACGGGCTTCCATTTAATTTTAAATACGTCTCCCGGAGTTATATAGTTAAGAGGTAGGTACCCGTTTGAAAAGTACGAAATAAAAATACAAAACAGGAATAAATATCAAACGAAAAGAGACATTTTCTAAGGATTGAACCAAACTTACAAAGGGATACAATTGCAGGAAGCGGCACTAGAGCGAGGAATGGTTTGAAAAATCCATCCAGCCGAAAAGGAAAACATGAAATTCAATTAAAATTTCTCCATCGACAAGAAGACCGGAACAAGAAACGATAAAAAATAATATCACTGAGAGTGTCCTTTTCTATGTCGTCGCAGAGAACTGCTACTAGTACTCTTTCACTATGATTCCCGGTTAGCTGGCGATATGATGGTGCGGCGTGGGTTACCGGCTCTTATACCAAAGAGTGAATCAGTTTTAAAATTCCTCCCAACCTCCCTATATTCACGTTTTTTCTTTACCCACCCTTCTTCGTAGCTTCAGTCTTCCTAAATGTAAAACCAAAATCGATTCAAAAAAAAAAAAAATATCACAGTCCTGTTTTTTATGCCCACTGTACTAGCTACACCTACTTCTATGTATAGATTGATCAAAAAAGACGATGGAAGGAAAATGATTAAATCTAAAGGAAATTGAGACATTTGAATGTTTGTTCTGTTAAAGGATATAGTAGCCGATCGATTCTGGGGACTTCCTCATAATTTACTGGATGCAAGGAGACGATAAAAGAGGACGATGCAAAACGAAAGTACGTAGTACCTATACCTACCTTACAAAACTGAAAAGAAGACAAAAGGAACTCATTCTTACTCTTGGTTCGTTGGAATGAACCCAATCAAAAAGTTCGCGAAGCACGATTAGAATAAATATTATCCTTTGAGGGCGATTAATAGTGAATTGTGATTGTGTCGTCCTTTAGAAAAGAAAAACTCGACTCTCATGTCTACAACACCGACGTTTGGGATTCATAAAAGAACGTTATGGGTTCCTTTCTTATGAAATCGTTATCCATGGAGAGAGTAGAAGATGTGATTGCGTCGCTTTCTTTTTCTGAAACGTTTCCTGAAGGGAGAGAGTTTAAGTCGGGAAATGAATAGGAAATTTGATTCATGCTCGTATGTGTAAGTTGCATGGAGGTTCTTTTTGAGTCAGTAGCGCTTTTGGTGAAGGTAGTTCATAAGGCTATATCACTTTTAAGTTCCCTTTACGCTTTAAACTTACACAATTCAAACTCGCTATTATTAGAAGCCTGATTTTGAAGGATAGGACATCGTGCAAGAGAACACTTCCGGCAGGAAACTTGTTTTAAAAATCCCAATATGAGCAAAATCAGAGAACTTCAAGAAAGTAATGAGGACCGTAATTTCCAGAAAGAGATATCAACGCCGAAAAAACAATTGACGATACGATTGGAATACATCACATTGTTCCTTCGAAAAATCCTGTCTAACAAGCTGCACAGGAAGAAGGAAACTTCCTCCCTGGTGGAATTCCAAGATCGCGGAACTCATCAAAAACTACAATTTTAGGCGGAATCTCCTTGCAGAAGGAGATTCTATTCTTAATCGAATGGACGACCTACAACGAGAGCGTAAGAATCCAAAAAAAAATATTATTCGCCAAGAGAAATTCATTGAAGAATTTCTGCGAATCAATCAAGACACAAGTGATGCGTCTCGGCTGAGGAAAGTCCTCTCCAAGGCGCCAATACCGATGTGTTCACTCACAAAGACCGATAGTGTAGAAGAGCAACGACAAGAGGAAGAGCTAGCTGTGATTATAAGAACTACTTTTTCCCGGATTGAAGATTGAACCGAACCCATGGGGGACGACGCAGTAACAAAGAGCTCTCGAAGTAAAATCGGGAAAGAAAATGTCAGGGCTATAAATTACTAAAAAGGCTTCCAAAACTAAATCCTGCGCCCCCCTTAAAGCACCAGGGCGATTATCAAGAATCACGAAAAGTCCGGTATTCATTCCCGAAGCAGGGATAGCTAGTCATGCCACCAGTGAAAGGCCAAACGATGCAGCGGCTTATGGACGTGTATGTGATTAGCGTTCAATAACATCGAAGCGAACGCGATACCGTTTAGAAATGCTGATCCTGCATCTATGATCTATGTGTTCAAATCATATGTTTCAGGTGAGGTCTACCCTAGAGAAGGAGGGCATATGCAGAGATGTGCCCTTAGAATTGGCACTCAGAGTAATAGCGGCAAGAAAACTTTAAGTGGACGAAAATTGGACTGCCCTTTTACCATGCACTAATGTTTTTTAAAACTTGATTTCTCTGAAAATTTGCTCCAGGAAAAAAAAAATCAAAAAATAATAATAATAATGATAATAATAATAAAAAATAAAAAATCTGGGGCTTAAGACCTTAATGATCTTTGGATTAATTATCGTATATCCCATGACCACGCATGCGCAAAAGCTAGAAATAGTTGCTGTGTATGCATTTTTTAATAACTTTTGGTAATATAAATAGTTTCACAATGTTTTAGCATTTATCAAGTTTGCTTCATACAACGTTTTTAGATCCACCTTCTTCAGTGTAGCGTTTATAACAACAAACTGTTTTTTTAAGCATATTTTTTGCATATTTTCTGATAAATTTGCTAAACTTGGTTTGCTGCTTCAATTTTCCGGGCAAAGGTTAAGGCTTCGGCGAATGTCTTCTTACCTGCCATTCTAGGAGAAATTTGTAGCTTTCCATCCGCTCTGTTCATTGGTTGCAACGGTGGCAAACGAGGTGTTTCGAGGGTCGAGGCCGTTTTCAACACCTTTTAGAGATATGAATGAGACCGACAGGAGAATCGATTAAGCCGATTAAGTCCGTCCGTATATAAACAACTTTTGGGCCTTAAATTTTAAGCAGAGCTAAAAGTTAGTAAGAGAACTAAAAGTTCACTGGACCAGATCAAGTTTGAAAATTAGTCGAAACCGCCCACAAACGCGCCCAGGCATGTATGTGCGGCCATCTGTAATTTTAAAAAATATTTTTTTCGCACTTAAGCTATGTTAAAATGGTGCTAGCAAACTCATTCTTAGTATATGAGACTGCCTTGTAATTGTCTTTGAGGCAGCAGAAAAAGTTTGGCGTTTACATTGACCACGCGCCCTTTTTAAGGAATTTTAGCTTAAACTCATTTTTTTTTAAATTTATATACCTACATATATGAAAATTGGCAAAAAAGTCTGTCTCAAAAGTTGTAGACAGTAGCATTTTTCTAACTTTTTTGTATATATTTTATATGTCTCCGTCCACTTTTAAGAAAGTGATTTTTTTATTTAAAACTACGGGGTTTTGGTCTTTAATGTATGCATTCAACAGTTATATTTTTACATTCCGCCCACTTTATGGAGGCGTAGCAGTTTTCCTTTTGGTAGGGTCGGGTATTTTGCAATCCATCGCAGACGGACCGACGCTTTTGCATATGCACTGTTACAATTTCCCACTTGTTTTTCTTTAGGGATAGTTTGCGGCAAATTTAGCGGCTGCTCTGTTAAGCGCAAGTAAGAGAGCAATCGACTTATATTCGTTGTCCCAGTTATTTGTCAACGCAGCGCTTATAATTCGCCTCAATAAATTGGCCAAGACGTTTGATCATCAAAGACAGGAGGCATTTCTTTTCGTCGTTGGCTATCGATCAAATAGTCTAATCTGTTTAATATTAAAACTTATGATTTATCAATTTTCAATTAATTGTTATACGTCTTGTTATAATTCTTCTTATTATGTACTAATTTTCCAAACCTATATTAGTTTACACTACTTATGTTCTAAATCACTTTCTTGTCAAAATTGTAAAATTATTGCACTTGCTCCCTTCATTTTGAACTTCCTTTCATTATCGGTTGCTACTTGCAAGAAAGCCAACGCTTGATGTCTTTGCATCGAACCAGGAATCACACATTACGTACACATATGACATAAGTAAAATCAATACACAAATCACATTTACACATTAACATTACATTCAATTATCATTTATTAAAAATCAATATTAAACGAAACAACCTTTTTCTAAACAATATCTGAAACAACATCCCACACATACAGTCCACACATAAAAACTTAAAACACAATTTTGCATAGCAAAACGGAATCCTTAAGCCAGATGTTCGTACTACTGTGCTACCCTTTCCGCGTTGCGACTCAACTTTACCGAATAAGTTTCCAGTTTTATTTCTAGTTTTTTCGATTTCTTCAAGGCCAGACTATGTGTATCAAGTTTGCCTTCAAGTCAAGAGCATAACTTTGTTCACCTACTTGCATTTGCAAATGACTATTTTGCTCATCGAAGCTAGTATCGAGTTTCCGAGAGCTTTGTTTTTCACTTCGAGAGCATTCTTATTCATAAAAGGAGGAGCATTCTTCATCATAAAACGAGGCATTTCTTTGGGTGAAATTCCTATGCTCTCTTGCGACGTGGAACCTAATTTTTTCTGGAAAATTTCATCAGAAAGTATATATTAGTCACAGACGCTATTTAGATCTGCAAATTTCAGAACAAAACACCTTGTTTATTGCACAACTTTTAAACGCTTAAATCACAATTAATTAAACTTCCCCACTTAGAATTCAACACTTTATGTATATATCAATTCAATAATATTTTACTTTAATTCTCGATATTCACAATTCAAAGGCTTGAATACAACTGTGTCATCCAGGCCTGCCATCCGTGTAAGTTCTCGAAATTTTTCCAATGAAGTAATGGAGGAGAAATTTCGATACTCGAATGTCACTTGACTGAAATGACAATTAGGTGTGTTCGTTAAGTACATCGATGGGTGGCTTCATTGCCTCCTGTATGTCCTTTTACCTAGTCGCCATATCACAGAATTTTGGTTTTATAGGGTAAATATAATATAGGATATTTAAAAGTTCGTTACACATGAACTTATTCGCTTGTTTAAATTAATTTTAAACCAACAATCCTTTCACTAAGTGTGCATATCTGCCTAGTGGCATGCAGGATGCAGAATACATTACTCTTTCATTGCAAGTTATTTAATATCTACATATTTCACAGAATCACATAATTTCTCCTCGTTTTCTTCCATCGCTACGCATTAGTGTCCCGCTTCGTGTTAATGGTGCACCGTCAGGATTTATTACCAGGACGAAATTATTTACGGAATTTTTTAATTTACTGAATGAGTTACATTTACATTTTATGTGATCCAATTCATTGCATATGTGTGTCGCTTTTCAGAATTCTTTAACTAACATTGTCCTATACGCTCTACATGCTGGATATCTGTAGGTAACCACCGAATACTGAAGGACGAAAAATAAAGGATTGGAGTAGAATTTAATTTTCTGTTTTATAGCTTGAGGTGTGGCTTAACATGAAAGACAAAAAAAAATAATAAAGTGAAACCAAAATGGGCGCGCAACTGCATGAACTCCTTGAAATATCGAAAAAGGCTGAAAATTCCAACGCCATAGCTGAATGGTTTCGATATACCTGTGGCACATAACTTTTGCTAATTAATTAAAAGGAGGCGTGATCTGGCATGTGTGAGTGGCATTTAAAGCAGTCATGAACAAACGAATTTATTGATATGACAATCTTTTTTTTGGGGAGGCAACAATTCCACTTTCCGAATTAGACCTGATGGCAATACCATTAAACGCTGAAGTTGAATCAATTTGCCGCGTTTAAATGTACCAGAAGGTTCAACTGTTTTGGCAAACATAGATATATATGTACATTTTGTTTTTCCACCTACAACCCTTCGGCAAATATATAGCTAAGCTACACCTCAAACCAATTTGCATACACAAGTTCTTTCCCATGAAAAAATTTACCCAACATGACTGTGACTTTGGTCTGAGTGTTCCACACTGACAGGTTTATTGCAAATCATCGTCATCCTTGTATCCCTAATCATTCCCTCTAGTGTTCGCCCACATTTCAGGATTGTTTTAGGCAGTGAGCCTTGCATGAGCTTAGCTCACAGCTAATCCCAATGCAAAGTCATCCCCCAAAACTCTTTTCGAAGTTATTTGCATATTTAATTTATTAAGATCCGATGTAATTACTCAACAAGGATGTCGACGATGGCGCCGAAAAAGGAGGCCAGGAGCAAGGGTAACTGCAGGAAATTCAACGGCGACGTTGAACAAGTTTTGCTCCGGAAAGATGATGATCCATAAAACATTTTCTTCCTGATGTCTTGGGCAACGGCAAGGGCTGCTTTTTACTTTTTCGGTGGCTGAATGTGGAGATATACATATATTTAGTTTGACTTTTGGCAGCCATCCGGTTTCAACGTTTCGTGGACGATATGCACGGATATTTCTTCGGAACAGAACACCCATGATGGAATGCAAGGCAGCCGCATAGCGAATGCCTTGGGTTAAACTATTTTCTTCAAGCATTTTACAAATTTTCAATGATATGGCTGCAACTATACTGGTACCTTAGCTGCGTCGGATGAATAAAAAAAAGAAAGCAAGAAAACGCGCTTGCTTTGGATATCCTGGTTCAAAATTTTGTAATCTAATTTGAATCGAAGAAAAATTAACTCATATCCTTGATTAAGTTAAATGGAGTGGGATGGTTGGTGCGGCTTACATCAGATTTATAATAAGTTATGCGAAACAAGATTTGCTGCGGAAAATGAAGTGAATCGGAAGGATTCATCTAGCAGGACGGATTAATGGGTTATTAGCGGGGCGACTTGCAATTAAGTTATTCTCTTTTAATGATGTAGGACCCAAATGGGTGACAGGCTGTTGATTGGGACATGAGTGTACCCGTGAGTATTAAAATATCGAATTTTTTTTCGCATTAAATTTTTTTGCATTTTTTTACGCAGACGACATTGACATAATCGGTAGAACAAAGCGTGATGTCAGTGAAGCCTAATGGAAGCGGCGAATATGGGTTTAGAAGTCAAGGAGGGCAAAACCAAGTACATGATGTCATCAAGAAAAGACACCCAACACCGACGTCTTGGGCAAAACATCACCATCGACAGCTATAACTTTGAGGTAGTTAGGAACTTTGTCTTGATCAATTCAGACAATAACATCAGCGCTGAAATCAAACGAAGGACAACTCTTGCCAATCGCTGTTTCTTTGGGCTAAGAAGGCAATTGAGTAGTAAAGCCCTTTCCCGAGCAACTAAAGTGTCCATGTATAAGACCCTCATTATCCCAGTCCTGCCTTACGGTGCAGAAGCATGGACCCTGTCAAAGGCGGATGAAAACACTTTAGGCTGCTTCGAGACGAAAATTCTTCGGACGATTTACGGTCCCATTTACGGTGCGTTGTGGATTCGAAAATTTTCCGGGCCGGGGCGTTGGTGTCCATCCGCTCTAGATGACCCAGCCATCGCAGACGTTGTGTTTTGACTCTTTTGGCTAGGTCGGTATCGCTGTACAGCCCGTACAGTTCGATGTTATATCTTCTCCTTCACTCTCCGTCTATGCAGACGGGACCGTAAATCGTCCGAAGAATTTTCCTCTCGAAGCAGCCTAAAGTGTTTTCATCCGCCTTTGACAGAGTCCATGCTTCTGCACCGTAAAGCAGGACTGGGATGATGAGGGTCTTATACATGGACACTTTAGTTGCTCGAGAGAGGGCTTTGCTACTCAATTGCCTTCTTAGCCCAAAGAAACAGCGATTGGCAAGAGTTATCCTTCGTTTGATTTCAGCGCTGGTGTCATTGTCTGAATTGATAGCGGAACCAAGGTAGACAAAGTCCCTAACTACCTCAAAGTTATAGCTGTCGATGGTGATGTTTTGTCCAAGACGTCGGTGTTGGGTGTCTTTTCTTGATGACAGCATATACTTGGTTTTGCCCTCATTGACTGCTAAACCCATATTCGCCGCTTCCGTCCCAATACTCACGAAGGCTTCACTGACATCACGCTTTGTTCTACCGATTATGTCAATGTCGTCTGCGTATGCAAGTAGTTGAACGGACTTTTGAAAGATTGTACCTCTGGTGTTGGCGCGAGAGTTCTGCACAATTCTCTCAAGTATGATGTTAAAGAAGTCGCATGACAGCGCGTCGCCTTGTCTAAATCCTTTTTTGACATCAAAGGGGTCGGTGAGGTCTTTGCCGACCTTGACGGAACAGCGTGAGTTTTCCATCGTCATCCTGCACAGACTGACGAGTTTGGCAGGGATGCCAAAACTAGACATTGCGCTATATAGCTCGTCTCTATAGATGCTGTCATACGCGGCCTTGAAATCGATGAAGAGGTGGTGTGTATCGATTTGGAATTCCTGGGTTTTCTCCAAGATCTGCCGCAGTGTGAATATTTGATCGATGGTGGACTTTCCTGGCCTAAAGCCACACTGATATGTGCCTATCAGATTGTTGACAAACGGCTTCAGGCGTTCACACAGTACAGCAGAAAAGATCTTGTATGCGATGTTAAGAAGACTTATGCCTCTGTAGTTGGCACAACTCAGAGGGTCTCCTTTCTTCAGGATCGGGCAAACAATGCTGAGGTTCCATTCGTCGGGCATGCTTTCTTCCGACCATATCTTGCAGATGAGCTGGTGCATGCTCCTAACCAGCTCATCGCCAGCGGATTTAAAAAGTTCGGCAGCTAGGCCGTCTGCTCCGGCTGCTTTGTTGCACTTGACCTTAGACACAGCTACTTTCACCTCCTCCAGGTCGGGTGGGCGGTATCGTTCGTATGCTTCGTCGGTAACGTCTTCGCCCGGGTTGAATGGTTCGTTCTGCCTGACAGCGGTATTTGGTTCTTCCTCGCCGTTATACAGTCTGCAGAAGTGGTCTTTCCAAATCCTCAGCACCGACTGCGATTCTACAACGATGTTCCCTTGATGGTCCTTACAGGCTTCAGTTCGAAGTTTATACCCTTGGCAGGACCTTTTGATCCTTTGGTAAAACTTTCTAACCTCATTCCTGTTGTAACATCTCTCTATCTCTTCAACCGCGCGCTTCTCGTGCTCTCTCTTTTTCCTTCGGAGAAGCCGGTGCTCCTCTCTCCTCCTCTGCTCGTAGAGCTCGCGAGCAGCTCTAGTCCTTCTGTGCAGCGCCGCTTTGTATGCTTCCTGTTTAGCTGCATGTGCTTGCCGGCATTCATCGTCAAACCAGGGGTTTCGTTGTGGTCGCCGTGTGAAACCCAGCACTTCAGAGGCGGCGTCTCTGATGGCATTTTGGCAATGTTGCCACTGGCTATCAATACTTGATGCTGGTTGCATAGGACTTCGTAGAAGGTTTTGAGAGACTCGGTTGGAGAAGGACCTGGCGATCTCTTGCGATTGTAGTCGGCCGACGTCAAACTTCCTCACAGTATTTCCATTACTTGGCGCTGGTCGGGATATCCGCAGCCGTACCATGGCTACAACAAGGTAGTGATCCGAGTCAATGTTGGCCCCTCGGAAAGTTCGGACATCCATGATACTGGAGGAGTGCCTTGCGTCGATCGCAATATGGTCAATCTGGTTGACGGTTGATTGATCGGGAGATCTCCATGTCCCTTTGTGGATATTGAGATGCGGGAACTGTGTACTAGCTACCACAACGTGTCGCCCCGCAGCAAAGTCGATCAGCCTGAATCCGTTATCGGAGGTCGTGTCGTGCAGGCTAAACTTTCCGACAGTACGACCAAAGATGCCCTCCCTTCCTAGCTTGGCATTAAAATCGCCTAGGACAATTTTAATGTCGTAGCTAGGGCACTGCTCATAAGTTTTGTCCAGGAGCTCGTAGAACATATCTTTGGTCTCGTCATCTTTCTCCTCTGTGGGGGCATGTGCGCATATCAGGCTAATGTTGGCGAATTTAGCCTTGACGCGGATCGTCGCGAGGCGCTCGCTTGCAGGGTTGAAGCTCAAGACTTTTTGCCTAAGTCTGCCTCCAACAACGAAACCACATCCAAATAGGCGCTGTCTTTGATGCCGATAGCAGTCGCCGTAGTAGATGTCGCAGTTTTTCATCCTTCTTTTTCCCGGCCCGTCCCACCGCATTTCTTGGATGGCAGTAATGTCTGCCTTGCAGTCGTTAAGGGCCTCCGCTAGTTGCTCGGCTGCACGTGGTCTGTTAAGGGACCTAACATTCCACGTGCAGATCCGGAGCTCGTTGTCCTTTTCTCGTTTGCATTGGTCGTCAACAGTAAATCCGTCCGAATCCGAGGCTTGTTTCCGCTTCGTGACTGGTGTTTCTTTACGTGGCCGGGAAGTCACCCCGACGGCACGACCCCCAACCTGGAGGACCAGATCCTTTGCTTAGCTCTAAGGACGGAGAGCCGGATAGCCCGCTCCTTATAGGCCTGAGCTCCGAATACGTCGTAGTAGCCCATATAAGGTGTTCACTAAGTAGTTCGGCCTGACTGGAACTATGGACGCCACCGTTGATTCCATCTGGGGAATTCCTCCGCTGCCGTCCGGATGCAAGGAGAAGTGCCTTAGTGGGAACACTCCTCCCCCCCTCTCTCGTCTGCTACCCCCAACAACCTTCCAAAGGGGTTGGAACCCAATCTCCAGTTGAGGTACTAGGCACCCGGTGTTCACCACGGGGAGGTGAGAGTAGGAGTTGATAGACAGAGGTGGGTTTAGAAAACCTGTGGATGCTTGTATCCTCTTGAGTGCACATGTCTATCCTTTGACCATTATGTATGTATGTATTCTTTATTCTCATCTACAAATATTGAGTTTAACTTATAGCTAAACATTCACATTTCTTAAGATTAGGAGAATAGTTTGTAACATTTTTATCTTATTTAAAATAGATAGAGATAATGCTACAATTCATAAACATATACCATTATTTTGTTGTGGGGTGATTAGAAAAATAACTAGCTTGAAAAAAAAAAAAAAAAAAATCATAATATAAATTTTAAGTATGTAATTCCAAAGTTTCTTCAAAATAAGGACCGAGATGAAAACAAAAAGCTTAAACAATGTAGTGCAACAAGATTTCGATTTCATTAATGCTATGTAAAAGAAGCCATTCATATTATGCAAACAAAGCCTGGCCCACACGCATGGATAAATATTGACTCTGTTTACCCTAAATCACTCAAAACTACATTCAGATCAACTCTATATGCTACAAGGTCCCGATCCTGTTACAATTGCATATCACTCACGCCATATGTCAGATAAATGCTGTTTTCCTATTCCTTCTGAGTAAACCTGTCTGCACTTCACAAAAGACCCCAAAAAAAGTATCACAAACAACTAAGGGCAAAAAGAACTCAAATTGTAGACCATTAGCATCGAATTCACCTTGTGAATCCCCAAAGATTATGGCCTTACCTCTTCTGTCCGCATATTATACATTTTCATAAATATTATTATCCTTTTTTGCCGTTTGCTGAAGGATATCAATTTCACTCCCTTGCCATCCATATCAAGAGTTCCTGTGGTAAGGACAAAAAAATGTGGTGGGTGGATGTGGAGGCCAAAGGGTTAGTATAGAACTTAATAGCTTACTCCCAGCGCCCAAGCTCCCCAACAGTCCCGTAAGTGTGTGTTCAGCAAGGATCGCATATTTCAACCCACACACAAGAGACTTTGTGAGTGTAGCGAAAGGCTTTTGAGTGTTCTTCTACTGGACTCGTTCCTGGTTTTGTTTATTTTTTTGTTTTCTTTTTTCTCTCACGGGCAACGTATAAAAGGAAATCCCATGGAAAACCGCAAAAGGATTATTCCCTAGGAAAATAGCTCCTATACCGCCTTTCAATGCTGGCTGTTGAAAAACTCATCACTTTTCACTTCAAAAGGATGTCGTTGCATATATTCGTTCCTTGGTTTCTTCCCGACAATTTATTCAAATTTAATAAAGACACGGGAGTTTGGCCACAAAGTGGATAAAATTCACTGACCCATTTTTGCCTGTGTATTGATACGTTCATGCCGTACCTATGTAATGAACCTATGTGTTTGTATATGAGACAGCAGTTGTAGGAGAACTAAAATAAGGATCAGTTTGCTCTTAAAAAATTTCATTTTTCCTCAATTCATACACTTTTGACTGTGACTGAAAACGAGGTGGGTGTATGGCTGGTGCCCTTGTGTGGTGGACATGGTAGCACAAGGATAACACACACCGACTGACATGGCGAATGAATCCCGCACCCAGTTATGTGCATATATTATTATAATGTCGGGTTGTCGGTTGGCCTATTACTAACCATTCCGTATAATAATGGTTGAGTAAATCCTTTGAGGTTGTCGGTGGTCGGGTAGGGGCTCCTTCAACCAAGTATCGTTTTCTCTAAAAGGGTGGCTTCGAAGCAAGAAAAAAAGCTCTACGGGATTGGAGACTAATAATAATATTTTCTTCTTGAATGGATCAATGCTTCCAAGGGGTGAATATTTTGCCGTAATTCCTTGGGGCGGTATGTAGCTACGAAGGTACCATGTAGAGAAATTGCTGGTTTTATGTTACTTTGTTGTTTGATATGTGATAACGTTAGCAGGAGTCATGCGTTAATTCGAGTGCGTTGAGTTAGTCTTTGACTGGACTATTGGTTTCACATTTTCATTGTTACCAACGATGAGGCATACTTGCATGTGATAAAACACTTTTATTTAGGTACCTAGAAGATCTATTTTGTGGTAAAAATAAGAAAGTCCATATTCGAATAACAATTTGCATTGGCAATTATCTATCAAACATGAAAACTAGACTCTACAAAAACCTACGCATTAAAATAGAAGTGCGACCATGCTATGTAAACATTAGTTGCTTAATTAAAGATTTTGTAAGTGGATTCATTAGTGGCAGATATTACAATCTACACAAAAATCTCACTTTAATCTCGGAAGCTTAAAGCTTACTTGTTACTTTTGCATTTAGACATATAGAACGAAAACAGAGAATAAAGCTATAAAGAATTTTAAAATTCGTTATAAATTACATAAACACAAAAATAATAACAAGAATAGTAATTCCTGTCACAAAAGCTTACAGAAGTATTGAAAATACAGTAAAATGTAGTAGTATTTAGGTGTTTCTCATAATGGAGTTTTTCTATTGTAGATTTTTTATTAAAAGCATGATGGTATTAAATAAAATCGACCACTGGTTACTTTTCATCTACTTGTTTGATTGACCTAAATTTTTCGTGCGTAACGGATACCCGACTCTATATACCGTGTAACACTAAATCTCAAAGTTTGTTGGCCAGAATTCATATATAGTTTATAAAGGCCACGCCCCCAAAAATGGGCATTGGCAAAAACCTACAATCAAATAATTGTAATTTCCTTAGAATCATGAGAAAATTCGTTAAGAGAAAAAGTTATTTCGGAAAAAGAAACAGTATTACGTATTTTAAAAGTGAGTTTATATTTAAGGAGCAAACTTAAGTGAAATCTTTAACATTTATTATATTATTTTTTTTTCGATTTGCAGTTAACTTTCCGAGAAATCGGGTTTTAAAATATCTAAGATGTTAAGAGTGGGCATGGTCGATATTGTGAGCTGTCCAATTTTTGCCTTGTTAAAGGTCTTGGGCCGAAATTGCTCAGCACCAAAATTTGAGTTCCTACGCCTTCCTAGTTTGACCAAAAGGAATTTTGAAATAAAATGTGAAATAGAGGTTTTCTCAAATTGATGCCAGTAGTAAGCATGGCCGATAACGGATTGCTTCGATTTTCACATTTTTTCTGTGCAGCAAAAGAAGCAAGCTGTGTACAGAGTTTCAGCTCTCTAGCGTGATTTTGAAGACCTTAAACCTCTAAAATCACCTGTCGGTCTCGATCATATATCTAAAAGGTCTTAGGGGTTTTGGGATCACTTTTTCACTGTGTTACAAACTATGCATTAAAATTAATATACCTTTGGTCGACTATAAAAACACCGTGCCTTGCTGTTATTTCTTTTATATCTACCTTCAAAGGCCCCACATACATTATTCCATGGCTCTTACTAGGAATTTGCTACTTGCCTGTTTTCAATATGTTAATTTTTGGAAATATACGAATATATTGTTACGTAGGGCCGCCTTTCATGAGCTACGAAATAGTTTTCGGGTACTTTAAGTCTTTTATCAGAGCACTTCCACGACCGACATGCACTCTCTTCACATGTTATCTCAACTATGGACGGCAGCTGTTCTGTCGCTCGGGTGGCTTATCGCACACAATCAATTTCTTGAAGCGTCAGTTATTTACTCACGATCCACGAAAGCAGCACTCACATGAACAAAGTACCTACGCATAAACCCAGATGAAATTATTAACTGTTTGCTCTCTGGAATGTCGCCGTAGTGAAAGAAACTAAAAAATTTGATGGCGGCGCTCAAAATAGAGCTGCCTGTGTTACAAAAGTCATTTCAGGCAACAAATTTAAAAATCTGTGGCAAAAGACAGATTTAAAATTTGCCTCAAACCGGTTTTGGTTTGCGCATTTGCAACCTGCGCAGCATTCCCAATGCGCAGCATTCCCAATCAAGCCCATAAGATTCAAAAAGGCAATCATACCGTTGAGTGACTTAAAGCGTCGTAGGTGTGATAAGTCTCACAGATCGAGAGCCGGTAACAAAACCAGTGAGAAAGTGCTACAGTGTGTACGAAAGTCACAGCCCGTTAAATGAACCGTTGAATTTCCCATCCTATCCCACAATGTAAATTGCACATTGGAAATTTTTATACAAACAAAGGCTTCTAGCCGTTATTGCTCCTCATTATAATTTGAGTTCCTATATGTACTGTTTTACTTGGCCAACAGACATTTTCAAATAAAGTGTTAATTTGAGGTCGTATAAGAACCAAAACAATCCAAGTTTCAGCACCCTAGCTCAATTTAAAAAACTTCACACGCACGGACGGACCGAAAGACATCGCTTTATCAATTCACCAGTCGTTCTCGATCATATTATCTCAAAAGTCTTGGGTGTCTACGGTAATTAGATATTTCACTGTGTTTAAAACTATGCATTATAATACCCTGGGTAGAGTATATATATAGCGTTTACCAGAATGCAAATTAATTATTATGACCACGCCCATATGTGTGCGGTTTTCGCTTTTTTTGCATGTCAGCGGGCAGTCTTCAAAAATGTTAACTTTGTACTGCTTCGGGACTTAGAAAGAACAGATATCAAGTTTCAAGTTCCTAGCTCAAAATTAAAGGCCTAAAAACTACAATAGTTTTATTTGCAAAAAAAAATGCAATGTTGAACAATTGCAAGGCCTAAAAACTACCGACAGACAGACGGATGGACGGACATCCGTCCGGACATGCCTCATGGCCTGTAGTGGGCGTGTTTGTGGGCGGATTTAACTAATTTTCATACCAGATCTGAAAGACTGGACCAGTTCACTCATCAAATTTTAGTTTTCTAGCTTAAAATTTAAGGCCTAAAAATTTCTAACATTTGGATGGACGGAGGGTCGGACATGACTCTTAATCGATTCTCCTGTCTCCCAATTATATCTCTGAAAGGTCTTAGAGGTCGATGGCTATTATTTCACTGCGTTACAAACTACATCAAATTTAATACACCTTGGGTAGGGTATAATTATCTACACGCGTTGATACTGTTCACATGTGCTAAAAATACGTCGAAATGTATAAAAACGTGGGAAAGTGTGGAAAATTATTTTTAAATTTTTTATTTTCGTACTAAAAACTGACTTTAATTTTCTTCGGGACAAGTTTAGCCCAAACCAAAGTATTCAATTAAGAAAATTCAAATATCTACACGTGTAGATAGGGTCCATCCGAAGCTTAAAGCTCAATTCAAAAAAATGTGCCGGTACCCTGTTCAGAGCAGAAGTGAAGTACTTGAGGTGGGGCGTGGACTCCATGTGAAAAGGAGTAAAAAAAGATCTGGAGAGAAAATGACTTGTTCCCGAAGAACTCTAACGCACTCACCTGACCATTTAAATTTTCTTCCTCAAGTCGACTAGTATAGGTACTGTGGTCCCGTCCTTTACGAAATATATTATATAATATTTTATATATACAGTGTTTTGGCAACACTGGTTTTGACAGCTGACGTGTGTTTAGTACCTTATGTCACTGTCAAACAGCTTCAGTTTGGTTTGCAATTTAACCATGGATCGTCTTACAAATGAACAACGCTTGCAAATTATTGAATTTTACTATCAAAATTCGTGCTCGGTTCGAAATGTTCATCGCGCGCTGCTTCCATTTTATGGTCGGCATTCTCGACCTTCTGAGCAGTCTATTCGGAACTCTATTCGGGCCGGTCAATTGGCCGCCTAGATCGTGCGATTTGACACCATTAGATTATTTTTTGTGGGGGTACGTCAAGGCTAATGTCTATAGGGACAAGCCCGCTTCGATTGACGCACTGGAAGCCAACATCCATGCATTCATTCGTGAGATACCGGCCGATATGTGTGAAAGAGTATGCCAAAATTGGACTCAGCGGATTGGCTACCTGAGACGCAGCCGCGGTCAACATTTGCATAAAATTATCTTTAAACATTAAATTGCAAGGTTCAAACTATCGATTCAAATAAATATTTCATTATTTTTTTCGAATTTTTTGTGTTTTTTTTTTTAAAAAAGTTCTCAACCTCTTAAAAAATCACCATTTATTACAATACATGTTATGGAATTTCTCAGAGCATTATACCCACCTGTTTTGCTTTGATTTAACCGATCACAGGGGCTTATTGTTACATAGAATTAGACTCAAGCCATAGTCTTATTTTTTTTTCACTGAGTGGACGGAGGCTAAACTCCAAAATCTTTCAAGGACACCAATGCCCACTATAACAGGTATAAAATACCGATGCCGATATTGGTTATGGCCGATTTGCAGTTGCTAAAAAACCACCCATTTATGAGAGACACTATGAAAACTGCCAGAACGCACATCATAGTAGTAAATTTTCGCTCTCTCATAATTCTTCTAGAGTACAACGTAGTTAGCTTAACAAGTAGCTTACGCTTCCGTAGTGTTTATCGCGTTGTGTAGGTTGCTTTCCAGTGAATGCACCTACTAAAACGTCAGTTCGTGCGGCTTCACCCTGCGTCGTTAGATCGAAGGGTCTTGTTTTTACAAGGGCTCATTTTTACATCGTTAAGAGCCTCGGTAAAAGTAAGGATCATTTCATTGTTGCAGTGAATATGAAGACGAGCACTTAGAATAGAAACAACGAAAATACCTACCCTTGCCTACAAAATATTTTTGTGTGTTAGTATGTGTACCTATATATTGTAAAAAGCAAAAGATTGCATTGCACGGAAATTTTAAATAAAACATGCGTCTTTCCCTTAATTCGACCTGTTTTCTTTCGAAACACTCTTGAATTTTCAATTGTCCTTAACTTTTCAATCCTATTGCTTGTTTCTATTGCCACCTTAGCCCATACTCATCCCCGGATATAATTCAACTTTAATGATGGATTTTCTTATGTTTGCTGACTTTTGCGGCAGAGCAACAAGAAAATGACTTGAATCATTTCCGTTATATATCTATTTTTGTATATGTATACACAGCACTTCTTATGTGCTGTTATACATTCCAGGAATCCACTTCGTCTTCTAACATTTGACATCTCATCAAAGATTAATTTACTGGGAGAAAATTCAATTGACGTGGGCTCTCTTCCTACAAAATATATTTACGGATCACCTTAAGCCCGTGAAAAAGGACGATGGCTTGTGACTTGGAATGGTTAAGTGTATTTGTTGATTTTTCCTATACCAGAAGCTGAATGATTTGCGAATTCTACTTTACGGATTTTCTTGGATGCTATGTTTTTTTTCTGTTATTTACCCCTATGGATTTAGGTTTGTTTGGGCTTGGAATAGCTCTTAAACCGCGATTAAGGAGTTTAAGCAGTGTCATCATTATTATTGCCATCATTAATCACTTATGATTGCTTTCTGGAGAGCGTTTTTTTTATAGCGGTGGGTGAATTTTTGAGGAACTCACCGCAGGGGGTGCAGAAGTTAAGTGGCGGTTGTTCATCATAAATGTTTGAAAAATGTTAGGGAAGCCTTGTAGAATAAAAGAAAAATGTTTTCTTGAGCTGACACAAAGAGTAGCGAGTTGATGATGAATAATGAGGTGCTTGTAAGACCAACAAAGGGCAGATTCCCAGGTTTAAAATTGGTACAGGATAACCTTTATCATCATAAGAAACCTATTGTTGAAACCCAACGTATTGAAAATGTAAGCTTATTTAAATTGAGTTATTGTTTTTTATGTGCCTTAAATATGTATGCATAGTAAAAAGTCCTTCCACATAAAAAAAAAACATTTAACAAACATTTTTTTTCTTACAGGTTTTCGAGCAACAAACTTTCTATTTATAAAATATAAGTTCCTATGAATTCGGACTTTTTTTTTTAATAAGATTAATTGCATTTGAATCTCACAAGTATACTATATTGCTCTAGGCCAACAAAATTTTACAAATGTCACGCCACCCAAGAACTTCACAGAACATACCAGTCCAATCAACCTTAAGTCAATCTTTGCCTTTTCTTAAAGGTCAAAACCAATGTACCTTTAAGGTTTGATTAAATTAGTCTTTTGCTTTATTGCTCTAAAAAACAATACGGGCTACGCAGCAATAAATGTGCCTATACACATTGTGCCTGGTGCAAACATAAATGAAAATTCAAACAAAAGAACTGCGAAATGCATGGCATTTGCAATCGTCCTTCAGCAAACACTCCCTCTGCATATACTCGCACCACGATTTAAATTGTTTCACCCCATTACTCCGAGAGTTATGATGGCCTAAGGCGAGCCCACGATAGAACAATAGAGAACGAGCTCTTACTCCATTTGAGGTGAGAGTACCTACCCAAGTAATGCATTCTAGTTCCAGGTGTGCCTATTTTTTGTAGCTCCAAGAGTTTGCTTCAAGTGTGCGACAGGGTGGTACGATATTTGTTTATGCCTTAGATACTTTACTCGGCGGGTGAGTGAATGAATGACTAACTACTGCCGCACGAATGATGCAAGCCACCGGCCCGGTAGTAGGAGCAACGTTAGTAGTTTTGCTTTTGCAATTACTTATATGATGGCATAGGTGTGGGTTGGAGTTACTTCTTGTCGGTTGCACTTTTATTTTTCACAGTGGCAACGATGTGTAAAAACTCTGCAAACATTTTGAAACCGGTTGAACTCCGTGCGATTGATTTTTCTGGGATATCATCTAGACTTCTGGATGGGCTAATGTTGTCATTGACTTCCAAGCTATGTACATTATTTACGTTTGTGGGGTGCCGTGGCGTAGTGGTAAGAATCTGTGCTTACTGCGCTGAAGATCTGGGTTCAAATCTTACCATTGTCACCGAAAAAAAAGACTCGTTCTTTTTCAAGGTCCCCATCTCCGCGAGGATCTGACAAGCCCTCCGAGAGTATTTTCGGAGATTAAACAAAAATTGCAGGTCCCTTTGTATGTGAAGAAATTAACTCACACAAACTAACTCACAGGAGTTGGCCCTGGTTCACCTTGAGCTGTTGCGCTACTCTATTTATTTTTATATCTATTAACTTTGTTGTATAGTTTTTAACGCAGTGAAACAATCACCGTAGACCCCTAAGACCTTTTAGAGATATGAATGGGACCGACAGGATAATCGATTAAGCCATGTCCGTCCGTCGGTAAACAACTTTTAGGCCTTAAATTTAAAGTTAGAGAGCTGAAAGTTGGTGAGTTGGCTGAAAGTCCAATCCTACAAGTCAAGTTTGAAAATTAGCCTGTATGTGCGACCATCTCGAATTTTAGAAAATACTTTTTCAAATTTTAGCTATGTTACAATAGTAGCGCACTCAATTTTGGTAAGGAACATTGCTTTATAATTGTGTTTGAGATAGCAAAAAAAGTTTGGCCTTTTCGGTGACGACGCCCACTTTTTTAATGGATTTTAGCTTAAAATGACTGGTTTTCAATAAATATACGTATATGAAACTAGACTAAAAATTATATGACAAAAGTTGTAGATATTAGCATTTTCTAACTTTTTTGTATATATTCTAAATGCCTCCACCCCCTTTTAGCGGCGTGACGTCAAAATAAATCACCCATTTTTTGAGTTTAAAAGGCAGAGTTTTAGGCCGAAATGTATGCAACCACCTAGTATAGAGCATTCAGTAGTCAGATTCGCTGTTCGCTAGTCCCCCCTCCCTGTGAAAGCACCTTGAAGGCTTAGTATTTGGACAGGTTGTTCGAATTCCCAAGACGGATAATGCATGCCTGTTTTTTGGGAAAAAAAAACCTTGCAATGAACAAGCTTCGTCAGTCAGACATGTCTTGTCCCTTTTCGGTTCATTAACTTAAGCTAAAAAGTGTTTGTGTGTTCGTTTTGTGTCCAGAATATTGCAAAAGTCCTGTTTATTGCAAGCTTTTTTTTCAGTGTTGTTGAAAATTCAATTATTATTGTTATACCCCATCCCAAAACAATCACCACGTCTGATAAAAAATATGATAAAAAAAATTATGTTATTGAAAAGAGGTTGACGCCACGACCCTTTTTTAAGAAAGAAGATTCCTAACTGACAAATTCTTAACACAATTAAAGTTAATAGAAACTGAAATTTAACACGCCAAGATTTTTGACGCATTTTCAAGCTTGGCAGTAGTCAATTGGGATGGGGTATCCAACGATTCGCCTAGGCGGATTTTAAGCTCCCAGTAGTAACCTTTATGTAGGTACGCAATTAACGCAAAAAAAACTTCAGATCAAGTCTTCCATTGAATCAAACGTACCTACCACGTTACTATTAAGGACTTGAAAAAGTCCTTAGCTGCTCATGAAGTGGGCAATTTCTTTTTATATGGAAGAATGTTAATCATGATCAAGTGCAGAACAATAATTTCATTCAAAACACCACTAATGAAACTATATCAGCAGGGTGTCGTGTGGCGACTTTAATGTCTTATTCGTGTGCACGAAGCGAAACAGCCCCTCGAATAGTCGATGTCCCCCTTCCGATTTGTTGCTGGAAAATTATGTAGAATATCAACTGCGTATATTAATCCGTCGGAGTGATTTAAAACAACCAAAGACTTTCTTTTCCACCCGTGTCGGTTCTCATCCAAAGACCTTAATTATAACGCGATATTAGGGGTTGGTTGGTTATACTGTGTGACGCGTCGCGTCCTGCCGGTTGGTAGCGTGGTTATATAATCTAATCAAACGAACGCTCGTTAAAATTTACAACTCTTCGTCAAATTCATAAATAAAGATAACATTTACATAATTAGTTCGTATTCGCTAGCTGTGTTTCGTTACTTACTTAAATAGGTACATTTGTTAACGTTGAATAGTCGGTGCTATTCCACCTTGTCGCCCCTTGTCGGAAATACATATAGAAGTTTCATGCGAACCGGTCGTAAAGACCACCAACATTTTTACAGCCTTGCGCAATCCTGCTAAGAAATTTTAACAAAGTAAGTGGATTTCATTGACGGGTTCCCTTTGATCCAGTTTGTGCCCACTCCTAAATCCATTTTGGTGCACACAACTAAATCCTTGTCTAAATTGCAAAACACGAAACTATCCCTTTTCCATTTGGGTTATTATTTATCAAAAAATATGTCCTCGTAAAAAATACTAGCCTTTGGCAGTGGATAGCTGAGACATACTGCAGCAGTTGTGGCACACTCCATTGCTTATGTATACATAAACACTCGAGTAGGTACCTATTTTTTGACTGGCAGACGCGCCGTGAAGCGTGCTAGCTACTTGTGACATTTTTACCACAGAACCTCGCTCCTCCGCTAAGCTGTGAGAAATATTTTGCAGATCCCATGTTGCTCACACACTAAAACAACGCTCGGAATAAGGGCAATAGCCGAGGGCGTCTGGGCGGATCTCTTCAAACACAGCGTAACGAGAGAATCCTTTTTGTAAATTCTATGGGTGTATTACAAACAAATGCGAATCCCTAATTTGAAATATTTTCTGCTAACGCATACACATCATTCAAACAACGGCATACGGCAATCAGATATCATTCAACCGTTTCAACAAGAGCCCTCGGGATAAGGATGAGTGATAGATAGGAAAGGAATACTACTTTGCTCGTAATATGTGTGTGCTTGTCGTCATCATCATCGTTAGCCCCCTAATAGTAGCTCTAGCTACGTATATCGAAGTATCCTGCCACACTCATGTTACATACGTCAGGACACACACTGTAGTACGAGTGCTAGGATATTTGCGATTGTCACACCAGCGTTCGTGCTGAAAAAGCGCGTTTGCTAAATCAACAAATTTTATGGGTTGTGGCGAATCCTCCGATTCCTTGTCTAGCACCTAGGATCTGCCTGCTTCGTGCGTTGTCGTCGTCACCATGAGTGCGAGTATTTTGGGGCTCTTATCCTTTGAACGATGATAAAAGACAAACGATTTTACCCAATAGTTTTGACGACCCTTGGCAGTCAGCGTGTCGGCGCGGCGGCGGCGTTGCTGGATGTGTAAGAGACATATTGCGAACTAGAGGGTTCTTTATGTAATTGAAATGATGATTTATACAGTTATTGCCTGTGAAAGAAACAATAGAAAAACCTTTTCCACCAGAAGCAACTCTATTTCTCTTTTTGCTTATGCTCGTAAAAATAGGATTATGTAGCGCTTTTTCATTGAATCAGGATTATTATTGATGAACGATTTGTTTTGCTTTTTTGAGTTCTGTTGAACGATCACATATGACTTCGGTGTTGGATTGGATTTTGCCTATTGAAAAAGTTTTTGTGTGGCTATTTAAATTTATGAACTGCGCTAAAGCAGAAGTCGCTCAAAATGCTCGTCGTTAATTTCAATGAACAACACATAACGTAACATACGCTTTGTTATTGAATTTTCTTTTGTGATTTCGAATAAATTAAGAAAGAACCTTGACCTATTCCCTCAACATTTTAAAGCTTGTAAAAACTCAAAGGGAGTCTCTTTAAATTAAGCAAGTAAATTCTCCTTCTTTCGGTTAGGCGCGAGGTTATGATCTGAACTAAGGGTATCGTAACCCTCTGACTTCTTTTGTATTCCTTATTGTCGGCTTTGGAATATAATGTTGTCAACATTACATACTTTTTCTATTTTATAACTAATGTGACCCATACTATGTCTCTACCGGTTATAAAACTGCGATAACCAGGAGCTGATTAAAAATAAATGAAACACAGAATTAATTTGACATGAGCATGAGCACACTTTTTCTCTTATTTTGGCTAACAGAATGACACTTCACGAGCGAAAAAAATTTCCTCTGCAAAAATCACAATAGAAAACGTATTTCTCACAAAACTGTCGTACAGTTTTCGTTTCCTTGCTCAAGTCGCAAACTGTTATAGCTAAAGGTCAGAAAAGGGTTGAAAGTCGTATAAAAGAGGTTTATGCAAATGGGTGAATGAAATCTTAGATTTGAATATGTGTGGAGAACCGCATAATTTGTTGAAGATTAAATGAAGACCAATAAATCGTGTCCAATGTGGAGAATCGCATGAATTGTGGAAGATTTAATGAAGACTTATATAAATTGTGGATAAATCTCCGGTGGAGACATGGTATTACTCGATTGTGTTTGAACTGAATTGAGATAATGGTTTTGATGGTTTCCGCAGAATCTCTCCTTTGAACGCGACATTGCTTATTAAGCCCGTGGATTTCTAGAGACGGGTAATTTTTTCGAGATGCTGCCTCGTGTAGCATTAAGCTTGCAGCTACATAGTTTCTTATCATATGTACTTAGATTAAGTTAGGTGGCTGTCCCCGCTAGGCAGGGAAACATTAACTAGCACCGGCGTCACTTTCCATTGTGACGCCGGTGCTATCACAACAGACTTTCCATTTACCTGAAGGAGCTAAATGATATCTACCCGTTTGGGTGAGAAAGGTCGAGGCAACCAGTAATGGCGAAAGCCTTTTCCAAAGATCACCAATCAATGTTGGACTGGTTAAGGCTTGAGGACTTACCCCAAAAGGGTACATAAAGGAGGCTGGTAGTCACCGTTTCGGTTTGAACCACTGTCAGCAGAGTTAAGGGTTCTAGTGAGAGATTTGTTTAAAGAAAAGGGCTTCGTGACTAGTGGTCTCCAGATAGGAATTTGCCTAGATGGTGGGAGTGGAGTCTATGTAGGAGGGGAGCGGGGGAAGAATGATGGGGTTATGGTATTCTACTATTAAGTTTCCGGGTGGTATGAGTGCAGATTGTGTTGTTCACCTTATAGACGTTAACCCAATTGACCCGGAAATAAAGGTCTTTATCCTGTTTAAGTCAAGTCTATCCCAAGTCGAAATTTGTGCCTTTATATAAATTCTTTCTGAAATGACGGTACCGATTCAAACATTTTAACTGCATTTTTAGTTCATAAACTTATTATTACTGAGTAACAGCACTTTGAATAAATACCAGCTATTTTGTGACTTTTTGATCTCAATTTAACCTGATCGGATCACTTAAGTTTATTTATATCATTTAGCTTCAACTTTTGAGTTTTTTTTTGAGTGAGGAGTATATTCTGTTTGGTGCCTTACACAACAGCTTTATTCTAAAAAGTACTGATTATGACTATAATGTGCCTATCGCGCAGCCTCAGAAAGGTCACAAAAACTTTAATTTACGTTTATGCGTACTTACTAACACCCTTAAAATCTGTTCCGAAAGAGAGAGGGACAGAGAAAGTATTTCGAAAGAGTTGATGTGTTTTCAAGTAGCTCCGTAAAAAAGTGTAAAAATATTGATAATAATCACCTAAACAAAGCTATTTAAACTTTTCAAGTGCACATTTCTGTACAGTCAAATGTAATTATCCATGCAGCATCTTATATTAGTCTTAGCTTCACAAAGACATGCTTTTGGAATTTTTTGGCATTTCTCAATGATATCCGTAGTGTAAAATGGCAGAGCCTGGTTATCAGCTTCAGCTATATTGTGCTCCTGGAAAGTGTTGTTTTTTGGGCTCCCGGGCAATTTCTTTTATTTTCCTAACAGATTTAGAATTAATTTAATTTGCTTTAAATGCCACCGAATTTTTTGGTTTTATGAAAAAATAGCGCAAAAAAATAAACAAAGAAGAAGAAAACGTTAAATATGTTGTTAGGATTTCAATTCGCAAAGTCCAAAGCACACCATGATAAAGGAAAAAGCATCTCATTTGTACTGATTAACTCGACTTAATCCAATTTCGAAATCTTAATGGGTGATAATTTAAGCTTATAACAATACTCCTATTACGCTTAGACATTTTTCGTCATACAAGAGAGTAAGTATCGAGAACATTTCAATCTTTGTCCATATTTATAATGGTATGTTTCCGGACAAGAGTCTAATTGAATATTGGTACAGTAAAGTATATGCAATGGCTTTCTTGTACAATACGTTTAATAAGTTGTGAACGTTTTATCGGCTTTTAATATCCAGAAAGTGTTTATTTTTAACCTCTTTTTCTACGAACAAATTCCAAACTACTTTCGCCTAAGAAACCTTTGTGCCGAATTTTCGTTAGTCAATTTAAGTGTCATTCATTTCTTTAATTTGACACATACCTGGGGAGCATCATCACTCCTTTTTTTAATCCTCTCCCAGTTATTTCTATTGAGCTTAGTAGATTTATTACTTTAATTGAGTGCCAACACATTTTCCAAATCTCTAAGGGACAGCCAACACTCCAATATCAGTTTTTGTGTTAGGCTTTAACAGACATTCTCGTCACATTAAGTCGAGCGTCTAATCTGAAATGGATTTCATTTTTCTCACACCTTACTGTGTGGAAGGAGCAGCTTCGATATACCACCTACCTATAAAAAAGGATCCCTTTGTCGTTCGTCCAGTGGTAGTGGATTTTGCCCCTTTAATCTTGTTATACAATAACGTAACAACCTTACATTGGAGACTGGTTTCTTTTTATTTTAATTTTGAAAAAAATAAAAAAATAAAAAAATAAATAAATAACAGAAAGAGGGTTGGCCGAACCCAAACAGACTCGAAAAAGGGTAGAAACAACAAAAACTTGTGAGTAAACCATCCGCTTTTCTGTTTCTAATCCTATCATGTCTTCCTTACTCATCGAGCCTTGCCCAAGGAAAGAACCATTTTTTTGTGTTGATTGATACCGCTGTGATGATGTGGGTGGTGGGTAGTTTCAAAGGAAGTACGAAAAAAAACAAGAAAAATAACAAATAAGTGCTAAAACGAAAAACTACTCACTTAAAAAATAAAAAAAAATACGAAATCGATTTAAAAGCATTTTCAAAAGCATCCCCAAACTGTCCGCAACACCCAGCTGCTGCTGTCCCTTCTGTCTTTGTGACACCACATGCCTTTGAGCCCCCAACAGTCATATTTGTAAGTCTCGCCCGACCGACGACGACGGCCAAACAGAAGGCAACTACCTATAGGATATGGTGGACAAAAAGTGACAATGTCTATGGAAGGATTTTAAGATAACAGACAGAAGGTTGATTGCTGTACTCTAGGGGATGGTTTGACGCTGTGGTATAGCATGAAAACCGTTGCATGGGATGACTGGTGGCGGTTTTCACGGGTAGAGATTGAATAGCTCTTGTTATCGGAATATACAGTAAATAGTAAATGTTTGCCATGTTCAATCGTTAATTTTTTTTTTTATTCTCATGTCGTGTTGGGCGTAAGTAAACTTTGCAACAATTTTTTGTTGCTGCCTGCTTGCGCCCCTTTTAATTTTGTGATGGGGCGACATGGTTTCGAAAGATATCAAAGGTGAGGCTTTTATAGTTTCACGGCACCTTCACTTATAGCATTTGATAGCATTGATACGATTGCAATCGTGATGAAAAAACTGACACTGAAGGGGAATGGAAAAATAAGGAGAAAAAAATAATAAAACGAAACGAAAGGAGCCAAATTATATTAAGGCGTAATGACACACAGCACGGCAAGGACACAAGAAACAGTGTTTGCACGGAACGGCATTTATTTTTACTTTGCGGATGCCATTGGTACGTACCTACCTATAGATATCTACTCCTCCTTTGGCTGCAATGTAGAACGGTTCCCACCTACCTACCACCCTTCCATACAAAGTAAAAAGTTCGCACAGTCGTTTTTTTGTTTGGGTTAATACCGCGCGGTTTTGAAACTAAAACCTACTTATAGGTAATGTCTGGCTGAAAAATCTCATTCAGAATTGCAAAAAATATTTAAGTTTAAGGGCTGCCATTATGACTAATTTAAACCTTCACAAATCTTAAGAGAAGGGTTACCATCATGTTCTTGTCAGCGCGTGCACATGTTTTTATGCTTCAAACCAAAAGCAAAATAAACAATTGGTAGCATTCACAATCTATTTTCAATTTATTCTCTCTTAAAAGCTTTAAAAAGCTCAAATTGGTAAGGCTCTTTGAATTAAATAACAGAAAGATCCAATCCGAAGCAATGTGGTACTGGTAACGCTCTTGCAAATAGGGGTTGATTTCGATCGAGCGCTCACTCAAAGTCAACCAGTCTGCCTTCGGCTCTATTGAATGTTGGTTACGGTGGGACATGACCAAAAATTTCCCAGTAAATCTACATTTCAGGGGAAAGTTGCGTATATTTTCATTCTTCGTGGCACACTTAGAGAAAGTAGTTACCGCAGTGGTGAGAACTTTCGCTCTGTATAAGCGCTGTACTGACTTTTAATTCCGGACAGAGTATAGTTTTGAGCATTTTTAGCGGTCATTCCAAGACTCGAAAAAGGGCATCTTATGGTTTAACTCTGTTGTCCGTCCGCCCGCACTTGTAACTTTTGAACTGTGATTCGAAACAAGAAAATTGTTCAATCCAGCTTGTGTAAGGGCTGAAATAAAATTTTGGTTAAAACTGTTGTTTTAACTTCTTTTCGAAAAAAAAAATTGTGAGAAAAATTATGTCCCCGCTACTATCCCATGTTATAAGGCCTGGACAGTGTCGGGGACAGATTCTTAAAAATCTGAATGGATTCTGAATAGATTTTAAATCCAAAAAATTCAGAAAAAAGCTGAAAACGAGTTTTCCACCATATTGTCTTCTTTTTCTTCTTTTCTTTTAGGCGCGAGGGACCCAGGTTATATTAATTTTAATGCATAGTTTGTAACACAGTGAAATTATTACCGTAGACCCCTAAGACCTTTTTAAGATCTGATCGAGACCGACAGGTGAATCCATTAAGCTATGTCCGTCCGTGCATCCGTCTCTACGTATGTGTGAAGTTTTTAGGTCTTTAAAATTGAGCTAGCACGCTCAAGCTTGGAGTGTATCTTGGTTCTTATTATGTACAGATAAAGTGTTAAAATTGGTTAAATTCGCCAACGGCCACGCCCACAACTGGTCAATGTAGGACAAACCCTATTTCAAATTTTCTTTTAAAATTCCTGTTGGTAGGAACTAAAATTTTGCTATAGAGCACTAATAGCCCAAAACCTCTAAGAAAGCAAAAATTGGACCGTCCACAATATGCCCACTTTTAACATGTTAGATTTTTGAAAACCCGATTTCTCGGAAAGCTCACTCCACATCGAAAAAATAGTTTTGAAAAATATTAAAGGTATTACTATTTGATAGGTTTGGTCCATACAAAGTTTTGAGCTCCGCCCACTTTTAGGCGCGTTTTTGTAAAAAAAAACTGCTTGTTTTTCGAAATAATTTTGAGTTTTAACGCATTTTGTCATGATTTTAACGAATTAACAATTAATTGATTTTAATTTGTAGCCCAGACCCACTTTTGGGGGCGTGGCCTTTAACAAATAATATATGCTTTCGGAACAGAAAATTTTAAGATTTGGTGCTGCATGGTATATATTGTCGGGTAGGAATATAGGCCTGAAAAAATGCCAATCCAATCTATGCGTGTTTTGTAGATCTGGAAAAGGTCAATGACCGGAGGTACACTATGGAGAGTTTTGCAGGACTTTGCGCTAAGTGGACCTCTTCTAAGAGCCATCCAGTCTTTTTATGGAAACTGCAGAAGTTTTGTACGGGTAAATGGCGTCAAATCCCGACCTTTTGATGTTTGCGTTGGACATCGTGAGAGCTGTGTTTCGTCGCCGCTACTTTTCATAGCATTTATGGACTGGATGGTGAAGCACAATCTTGGCGAGCAATGTTTCGAATTGGCTGTCAGCAGGATGAGCCATCTACTTTTCGCAGATGATTTGGCCGCCCTTGCATCATCCAAGGAAGAACTGCAGCAAGCACTGCATAATGTGAACAGCCGTCTGTGGCGAATACCTGCGCAGTGCACCCTGCACATAAATGGAGTTCCATTGAAACAGGTGGAGAAATTTAAGCATCTCTTGTCCTGTAGACTTGGCCAAGCTGAAACAATAGTAAAGGAACTGCGCCGGCCGGTCATCAGGAAAGCAAATGAGCTTGGACAGAAAGCAAAGATCTCATTTTTTAATTCAGTGTTCGTTCCAACCCTCATCTATGGGCATGAAATTTGTGTTCGTTCCAACCCTCATCTATAGTCATGAAAATTGGGTAGGGTAGGATAATAACAAACAGAATTAGATCGGGGTCGCCCCCCTGGTAGACCAATAAACAGGTGGTGGGAGGTAAGGATGGTACAAAAGCCAATATCTCGCTGCTTCGTAATAGCTTGACGCTTGAAAAGTTTGACATGAGTTTTGCTAAGGGCTAGACCGAGTCAAAGAACCTACCCCTCCGACGAGCGAAGGATTGCTACAAGCACGTCAACGCCGACTCTGAAGCCAAGAAGTTCACCCCTAAGCAATAGTAAGGAACCTCTCCGAGTCCCGCCTGGGGATTGCGCCTGTGTCGCTTGAGTTGTTGGCGGTCGATCGAGAACGATAGAAAGACACCTTGCTCCACGACTTTTGTAGAGGATAAGCAGCCTTTTAAGAAATAATGATGATCGTAAACTCCTTGCGCGCCCAAAATTAAGTGCTACAAAATGTCAAAACGTCCTCATAAGGGGATTATAATGGGTCTCATTGGTTGTGTATCACCAACGTTTAGAGCTTAAGGTTTCATTGAGGGCCGATTTTTCAGTACAAGACCATCCGAATTTCGTCCGAACAAATCTTCGAGATAAGATAAAAAAAAACACTCTGCCCAGGCTGAGATTCGAACTTGGGTCATCCGTCTGATGTCAAATTGCACTCCACTATGCTTATTTGTTGTGAAGTAAAACAGTGCAAAAGCGTCATGTTAAATAACAAAGTTTCAAGAAAAGATTAAAAGAAGCATTTCTCAACGTATATAATTGTTGGTTACATTCGAACCATCTTTTGTGTCGATTTTTATATATATGTATCCTCTCTGTTATTCATTTGGATGTTGCTATATTGGACAGTCTAGAATTAGTAAATTATAATTTGTTATTGGATACTTTTAATTGTCAGTAAACATATTATGGTGTATTAAATTAAAACTCACTTGGCTTGAGGCTTGAACATGCGTCCTCGCGCATCAAAGGCGTAGCTATCCACTAGTAGGCTATCGCGAGATATGGGTTATGCCTGCCGAAGTTGCATATTATACGCCCTTCTTGATTTTCAGTTTTTCAACATTTAATTGTTGCTTTAAGAACTAGTTTTTAAAACCGGATTTTCATAAAAATAATTGACATTTTTAATTGTTGTGCCAACAATTTTCATGTCAATTTCAACTTTTGGCAGTAAGGTTTTAACTTATAGATGAATCTGAAGGTTAAATTAAAATCCAGAAGCGTCTGTCACACATTGTGCGGCACATGATTTCTCATAAAAACGACAAGTTAAAAAAAAAAATGGCAATGAACAAAACGAAAGATTTGATTACCCCAGGTGGCAGCCCAGCTATGCTGGAAAATCCACCCTCTTCGGAGGCAGGCTCTACGGATTCTGGGGAGAGCCTTTTATTGCTTATAAATCCTTTTGAGAAAAGGACAAAACTAAATCGATCATCACCACCTAGATCGAACATATCCGGAAAAAGCAGTCCACCGGTAAACCAGGACTCTGTGAAAATTAAGAGCTTAGAAAAGGAGAATAATGAACTCCGAGCTAAGCTTATTGAAATGGAGCGACTCTTCCAAGATCTAAAAATGGAAGTTGACTCTCTGCGAAAAGAAAACGAGGATATTAAAAATACTCGTTTAACGAAAGACTGTGAGGTAACGAAAGAGTGTGTAACACCGAACCGACCAGCAGTCGAATACTTCACGGACGAGGACGAACTTGCACTTGAGACCGATTCAATCTTAAGGAAAAGGTCTAGCAAGAAGCGAAAGGCGAATTCCTCTCCCGAAGTAATACAAAAAGAAGATAAGCCCTCTGGCTCAAACAAGGCTAAACCAGAAGCGAAAATTCGTCCACCTCCCGCAATAAACATCGTCGGGATAGCAGACTTTGGGAGATTGCGCAACCTTCTTGCAAACACGGTGAGAACAGAAAACTATAAGCTTACCTCGCACCGAAACAACTTGTGGAAAGTAAATGTTGACAACGCCGATTCCTATCGCGCACTGTCTCTTAGACTGAATGCAGAAAGAATCGAGTGGTATACTTGTCAAAATAAGTACGAGAAACCACTGCGAGTCATTGTAAGGGGGCTCCACCCATCATGCACAAAAGAAGACGTTGTAAAAGACGTAAAAAATAAAGGCCTTCAAATTTTTGATGCCGTCAATATCATTAAAAAGGAAAAGCAACGCACGGAAGGAGAAAGAGACACTGTGATCAGACGCGGCCTTCCAATTTTTATGCTCTCCTTTGAAAGAACTGAGAGCATAAACGATATTTATAAAATAAAAATGATTTAACATCAGGGTTAAAATCGAACCCATGCGAAAGGGCAATAGACTGATACCACAGTGTAAGCGATGCCAAGAATTTAGGCACACAGGTGCCTACTGCCAAAAAGAACCACGTTGCGTGAAATGTGCCGGAAAACACCTGTCAACAGAGTGCAAAGTTGACATAAAGGCTCCAGCAGCTTTGCGCCAATTGCCACGGAAACCACCCCGCGAACTATCGAGGATGCGAAGTAGCCATAGAGCTGCAAAAGGGACGAGAACCTCTTAAAAAAAATACTAGAGGTCAGAATCAAAGCCTAGGACGCCCAAAACCTGCTGAAACTCCTAAGCCAAGGACTCCAAAGACGCCAAAGCCGATCAAAAGTGGAAGATTGGCAAAGGAGGCGTCGACAAAAGGCGTAAAAGCTCCACAAAAGAGCGGCGCCAGTTCAAGTGCAGCGGAGAAACCACCACTGGTCGCACCGAAATCATACGCACAGGTTGCGGCAAACGAAAGCAAGGCAAGATCGCCCACAACAGATGGAGTGTCTCAGATCCTCGCTGTAATCTTGGAGAAACTTGAGGATCAGACTAAAATCAACAAAGTTATATTTGACAAACTGAGCAAGCTCGAGTTTAAGCCTCGAAAAAATTACAAGAGAACATGAATATGAAACAGTTACTTAAAATACTAACATGGAATGCAAACGGCCTTCTGAATAAAATAGACGAACTAGAAGTATTTCTACGGAAAAACAATATTGATATTTGCATGATTACGGAAACTCATCTTAAAAACGGGTCTACACCCAAACTTAAAGGTTACAATGACTATCACGCACATCACCCTTCGCAAAATTCGAGAGGAGGATCCTCCCTCTACATTAAGAACTGCATAAAGCACTTCAAGAACACAGAAGTTGAGCTAGACTCTATGCAGATCAGTTCAGTTTCTGTAAAAATTGACTGCTTAGATTATAACATTGCATCTTGTTATTTCCCGCCAGGATATAGACTGGTGGAAGACGATCTTGATCGTATGTATGACTTCATTGGGTCCAATTTTATCATTGAGGGTGACTTTAACGCGAAGCATACTTTTTGGGGCTCACGATGCAATTCAACAAGACGCAGATTACTGTACAAAAATAGTATGAAGCGTGGGGTGGACTTTTTCTCCACGGGTAAGCCAACATATTGGCCAACCGATAGGAATAAAAAGCCTGACCTTGTCGATTTTTTCATCGCTAAAGGGTACCCCATATACCTTACGCGAATTGAAGAGTGCTATGATCTTTGCTCAGACCACTCAGGAGTTATCTTGAAGATGGGTGGAAGACTGGCGAAAATAGAAAGAGCTCCTAGATTAGCTAGCAAAAACATGAACTGGGACGCTTTCAGAAAGGACTGTAAGGAGGGTGTTGGCTTGAATGTGCCATTGAAAACTCCTTTCGAGTTAGAAACCGCAGTTGACAAATTCATTGAAGCAATTCAGAGCGCTGCTTGGAACAACAATTCGTCCCAAAAGAACGCAGTTAGCACCGACGGGCATGTACGTAAAACATATCCGCTCGAAATCGAAGAATTGATTCGTGAAAAGAGAAGAGCGCGTAGGAGATGGCAAGGCACGAGGGCTCCCCCAGACAAAACCCTATTGAACCACCTCTCTAACAAACTGAAAAGAATGTTGCAAGATCTTAAAAATCGTGAGACCACTGAATAGCTTGAAGGCTTGTCGGCGGATAGGAGCTCAAACTACTCGCTGTGGAAAGCAGTTAAGTATATCAAGAAACCTATAATCCACTCGGCACCAATAAAAAAAGCTAACGGCGAATGGGCAAGAGAAGACAAAGAGAAAGCGAATTTGTTTGCTGAACATTTAGAAGAAACATTCAAACCTTTCGACGGTCCGCCGTTGGCTGACGTTCTAAACAACAACGGGGAACCTGGTAGCTTTAGAATGAAAAAAGTTTCGTTAGTTGAACTCCGACAGACAATTAGCAAACTTAAAAATAATAAGGCCCCGGGGTACGACCTGATCACTGGCGAAATATTAAAAGAGCTACCAAAAAGGCATTAGTCAAGCTACTTTATATGATAAACGCTTCTCTTAGACTTCTATACGTTCCAAGACAATGGAAAGTTGCTGAAGTCATTATGGTTCCTAAACCGGGGAAATGCGCAAATGATAAAAAATCTTATAGGCCCATATCGCTTCTGCCGATAATATCGAAAGTATTCGAGAAACTTCTGCTGAAGCGATTACAACCAATAATTACAGAAAGACGCTTGATCCCAGATCATCAATTCGGTTTCAGACCTAACCATTCCACAATAGATCAAGTCTACAGAATAACGCATGAAATTGAAAAAGCCTTAGAAGGGAAAAAAATATGTTCAAGTGCTTTCCTCGACGTATCGCAAGCCTTCGACAAGGTATGGCACGAGGGCTTGAAATATAAGCTACGGCAAAACTTGCCGGAAGACATGTTTAAAATATTGGAAAATTATCTTGAAAGCAGACTCTTTCGTGTAAGGTGTAGTAGTGAATACTCGAGTTTCAAGCAAATTCGGGCTGGCGTACCCCAGGGAAGCGTCCTCGGTCCGACCCTGTTCCTGCTCTACACAAGAGACATACCTCTAGATGACGAGACAGCCGTGGCCACGTTTGCGGACGATACGGCCATCCTGGCAACAGGTGAATCAGTCGAGTCATCAACGAGAAACCTCCAACGAGCATTGGACAGAATTTGTGTCTGGACGAAGACTTGGCGAATCGCTCTTAACGAGAACAAGTCTACGCATGTGAATTTCACTTACAGAAGGGTTAACAATTTGCCTCTGTTCATAAATTCTGTACAAATACCTTATGCAAATGAAGCGAAGTATCTAGGGATGACACTGGACGCTAAACTAAGGTGGAAACCACACGTAAAGAAGAAGCGTGACGAGCTCGAGATTAGGCTCAGGGAAATGTATTGGCTTATCGGAAGATTTTCGAAATTAAGCACATATAACAAACTGCTCTTTTACAGGCAGGTGTTAAAGCCGTCCTGGACATACGGTATACAACTTTGGGGTTGTACCAAGCCGAGCAACATGTCCATGTTGCAGACTTTCCAAAACAAAACACTAAGAGCAATTGTGAATGCTCCATGGTATATTAGGAATAGCGATATTCACAGAGATTTAGGATTAGCTACCGTGGGCGAAGAAGTAACAAACTTCGCTCGAAAGCTAAATGCTCGCCTTCATGTTCATTGCAACAATGAAATGATCCGTACTCTAAACGAGACTCTTAACGATGTTAACAACGAGCGACGACTACAAAGAACAAGACCCTTCGATCTAGCGACGTAGGGTGAAGCCGCATGAATGAACGGCTTAGTAGGTGCATTCACTGGAAAGCAACCTATCCAATGCGATCAACACTATGGAAGCGTAAACTACTTGTTAAGTTAACTTAGTTGAAGTCAAGAAGTATTATGAGAGAGCGAAAATTTACTACTATGAAGTGCGTTCTGGCAGTTTCATAGTGTCTCTCATAAATGGGTGGTTTTTTAGCACGTGGAAATCGGGCATAACCAATATCGGCTACTTCGGTATTATGTACCTGCTATAGTGGGCGTATTGGTATCTTTGAAAGATTTTGGAGTTTTAGTCTCCGTCCATCCTAGTATTCAAAAAAAAAAAAAAAACAATTTTCATACTTAAAAAAATCGTAACCTCAAGAACTAATTATTGGACCAACAATTTGATTTTTGATAGGCGAAACTGGCTTACAACATTGCAAACACAACAATTTTATTGTTTTGCCAACAATTTTCCGTTTTTGAAAATAATTGACAAGGATAAAATTTTTATTTTATGAATTTCGGTGTTAAATTGAATATTTAATCTTTAAAAAATCAAAAACGAGTTCTTGCCTCAAGAAAAAACATTGTTGGGCCAAGAGTTTTTGTTTCACAATCCTTCAAGAATCTAAAATTTTTAGGAAAACAACGTTTTTTTTTTTTTTTTTTTGAGTGTATGTGACGCAGAAATAAGTTTTCAGTGTATTTTTCTCGTCCTATTGTTAGTCCTGGATCAACTCTAAACAACAGTATGAACTTTTTTGAATGTTTTATCTGTGTGGAATGTCCAAGTCGAAGATTTCGACAACTTTACTGGTAACTAGATTGACTCCAGATTCGTTTTGTTCCGGAAACAATAAATTTTGGTACAAGCTGTGTTTAACTCAACAAAAAGACCTGAAAAACCAGCCTAAGTGGTGTTGTAGCGGTAATGGCCGTAACAAATCCTTCTGTGTTACTTGGCATGTAGGTATCTCCTTTTATTTCCTCTAAAGCACTTAGTTTAACCAACTTCAATACTCACTTCAGTTGGAAATTTGCCAATGACTCTCACGGACCATGAAACTAATTTTTATAACATATTTTTGAAATGGGGAACGAAATTTTGTGGTGTGGTTGTATACATTAAGAAAATATTTTTACATTATTTAACAATTATTTTGATAAACGAAACATCAAAGTCAGTTTCTTCTTCTGATACACACTGTGCGCGATTTAATTGGCCTCCATTTGTAAAATTATATTTGATGGCTGATTGGAAGGATGGAGGCTAAACTATTTGCGAATGTCAATGGAGTCGAAGCATTTTTAAGTTTATTGTTTTTGTATGAAGGTACCTAGGTACTTATTTTCTTTCTTATACATAAGAGTTCAAGCAAGTCGTTTGTAGGGCGGAATTTTTTCTTTATTCAAAAGTCTCGCTCAGAGGCAATCTTTTTTTCTAGATTGTGTGAACCCACGAACACCAAAAATATTCTCCTCCAGTGGGCAGTGAATTTCGTTTTCCATTTCCAATGGACCCTTTTCTGTAATTTCTTAGGTTTTTAGGAAAATTTTATTGTAGGAAATGTTGGGTAACCATGTCACCTACTTGAACGAGGTAAATGGGGCATAGATGTAGGTATGAAAAAAGTTAAAAGTTTGACTATCGACAGGGAGAATGAAAACTCAAGCAAGGAAAAAGTAAAGAAAATTGTCAAGAGGGAAAACTTTTATCCAACAAACAGTTGAATTTTACTTTTTCCACTCAACTGACATTGGGAATTGGAAATTATATTTCTAAGTGCGGTTCTCATTTTTCTGCAAATAATAACTCGGAATAGTTGCTATAAAAGTTTTTTTTAAACATTCCATTAGGTTGTTGTTTGAAATTTCCGATGCAAGCGGTGGGGAATATTTATTTTTTTAATGTTTCCGAAAAGTTTTGTTTAGAAAACAATCTTACTTACTTTGGACTAAAACAAGATTTTTCATCAAAGTTTTTCCATTCATCTGAAGTAGGAAGGTGTTGTTTCATACCTATGTAGGTACTGACAAAAATTTGAGTAAAACAAGATTCTAACTTATAATTATATGGTTGAAATTTTCTGGAAAAATAATCAATAAAAAATACTTTTAATATACTTTTAATAAACTTTTAATATAACATTCAAAGTTTCCCGTCTTCTTTGTTCAAAGCAAACTGTGATCAAAAACTCATCGACAAAGAGTACATACAAGATACAAGATTATTTAAATATTCACTTCTGCACTCGCTGAGTGACGTGCAAGTCAAACGTCAAATTTTCAATAACAGCTGTTTTTCATAAAAACTGTTTTTAAGCCCAAAACACAATCCTGCATTGCTGCGTGCATTCGATGACAACGGGCGCATAGGGGGCAAAACGAAATGTTACTTCAAAACTTTACCCCGTGTTTGACCGTAAATATCGTCGACGCATCTAGACCGTTTGTGGTGAGTGATATGTAGTTCTTATGTCGTCAGTAGGTTGTAGGGGACAAAAAAGGGTGTTTCTCGTCAGAATAAAAAAAGGTTTGCGTAGAGTAGAGAGGTTTGAGTAGAGAATGTTTTTTTTGAACACTAGGATGGACGGAGACTAAAACTCCAAAATCTTTCAAAAATACCAATACGCCCACTATAGCAGGTACATAATACCGAAGTAGCCGATATTGGTTATGCCCGATTTCCACGTGCTAAGAAACCACCCATTTATGAGAGACACTATGAAACTGCCAGAACGCACTTCATAGTAGTAAATTTTCGCTCTCTCATAATACTTCTTGACTACAACTAAGTTAACTTAACAAGTAGTTTACGCTTCCATAGTGTTGATCGCATTGGATAGGTTGCTTTCAAGCGAATGCACCTACTAAGCCGTTCATTCATGCGGCTTCACCCTACGTCGCTAGATCGAAGGGTCTTGTTCTTTGTAGTCGTCGCTCGTTGTTAACATCGTTAAGAGTCTCGTTTAGAGTACGGATCATTTCATTGTTGCAATGAACATGAAGGCGAGCATTTAGCTTTCGAGCTAAGTTTGTTACTTCTTCGCCCACGGTAGCTATTCCTAAATCTCTGTGAATATCGCTATTCCTAATATACCATGGAGCATTCACAATTGCTCTTAGTGTTTTGTTTTGGAAAGTCTGCAACATAGACATGTTGCTCGGCTTGGTACAACCCCAAAGTTGTATACCGTATGTCCAGGACGGCTTTAACACCTGCCTGTACAAGAGCAGTTTGTTATATGTGCTTAATTTCGAAAATCTTCCGATAAGCCAATACATTTCCCTGAGCCTAATCTCGAGCTCGTCACGCTTCTTCTTTACGTGTGGTTTCCACCTTAGTTTAGCGTCCAGTGTCATCCCTAGATACTTCGCTTCATTTGCATAAGGTATTTGTACAGAATTTATGAAAAGAGGCAAATTGTTAACCCTTCTGTAAGTGAAATTCACATGCGTAGACTTGTTCTCGTTAAGAGCGATTCGCCAAGTCTTCGTCCAGACACAAATTCTGTCCAATGCTCGTTGGAGGTTTCTCGTTGATGACTCGACTGATTCACCTGTTGCCAGGATGGCCGTATCGTCCGCAAACGTGGCCACGACTGTCTCGTCATCTAGAGGTATGTCTCTTGTGTAGAGCAGGAACAGGGTCGGACCGAGGACGCTTCCCTGGGGTACGCCAGCCCGAATTTGCTTGAAACTCGAGTATTCACTACTACACCTAACACGAAAGAGTCTGCTTTCAAAATAATTTTCCAATATTTTAAACATGTCTTCCGGCAAGTTTTGCCGTAGCTTATATTTCAAGCCTTCGTGCCATACCTTGTCGAAGGCTTGCGATACGTCGAGGAAAGCACTTGAACATATTTTGTTCCCTTCTAAGGCTTTTTCAATTTTATGCGTTATTCTGTAGACTTGATCTATTGTGGAATGGTTAGGTCTGAAACCGAATTGATGATCCGGGATCAAGCGTCTTTCTGCAATTATTGGTTCTAATCGCTTCAGCAGAAGTTTCTCAAATACTTTCGGTATTATCGGCAGAAGCGATATGGGCCTATAAGATTTTTTATCATTTGCGCATCTCCCCGGTTTAGGAACCATAATGACTTCAGCAACTTTCCATTGTCTTGGAACGTAAAGAAGTCTAAGAGAAGCGTTTATCATATAAAGTAGCTTGACTAATGCCTTTTTTGGTAGCTCTTTTAATATTTCGCCAGTGATCAGGTCGTAACCCGGGGCCTTATTATTTTTAAGTTTGATAATTGTCTGTCGGAGTTCAACTAACGAAACTTTTTTCATTCTAAAGCTACCAGGTTCCCCGTTGTTGTTTAGAACGTCAGCCAACGGCGGACCGTCGAAAGGCTTGAATGTTTCTTCTAAATGTTCAGCAAACAAATTCACTTTCTCTTTGTCTTCTCTTGCCCATTCGCCGTTAGCTTTTTTTATTGGTGCCGAGTGGATTATAGGTTTCTTGATATACTTAACTGCTTTCCACAGCGAGCAGTTTGAGCTCCTATCCGCCGACAAGCCTTCAAGGTATTCAGTGGTCTCACGATTTTTAAGATCTTGCAACATTCCTTTCAGTTTGTTAGAGAGGTGGTTCAATAGGGTTTTGTCTGGGGGGGCCCTCGTGCCTTGCCATCTCCTACGCGCTCTTCTCTTTTCACGAATCAATTCTTCGATTTCGAGCGGATATGTTTTACGTACATGCCCGTCGGTGCTAACTGCGTTCTTTTGGGACGAATTGTTGTTCCAAGCAGCGCTCTGAATTGCTTCAATGAATTTGTCAACTACGGTTTCTAACTCGAAAGGAGTTTTCAATGGCACATTCAAGCCAACACCCTCCTTACAGTCCTTTCTGAAAGCGTCCCAGTTCATGTTTTTGCTAGCTAATCTAGGAGCTCTTTCTATTTTCGCCAGTCTTCCACCCATCTTCAAGATAACTCCTGAGTGGTCTGAGCAAAGATCATAACACTCTTCAATTCGCGTAAGGTATATGCGGTACCCTTTAGCGATGAAAAAATCGACAAGGTCAGGCTTTTTATTCCTATCGGTTGGCCAATATGTTGGCTTACCCGTGGAGAAAAAGTCCACCCCACGCTTCATACTATTTTTGTACAATCTGCCTCTTGTTGAATTGCATCGTGAGCCCCAAAAAGTATGCTTCGCGTTAAAGTCACCCCCAATGGTAAAATTGGACCCAATGAAGTCATACATACGATCAAGATCGTCTTCCACCAGTCTATATCCTGGCGGGAAATAACAAGATGCAATGTTATAATCTAAGCAGTCAATTTTTACAGAAACTGAACTGATCTGCATAGAGTCTAGCTCAACTTCTGTGTTCTTGAAGTGCTTTATGCAGTTCTTAATGTAGAGGGAGGATCCTCCTCTCGAATTTTGCGAAGGGTGATGTGCGTGATAGTCATAGAGTAGAGAATGTGATGTTTTTCGGTAGTGTTTCTGTTTTCAGCTTTCACAACTCGCAATGGGTTGGTTTTTAGCATGCACAAAGCCACGAGTGCACCACCTTGGATATATTTGTGATGGAATTAACAGAAATAATTTAATTTCCATTTCTACGCTTTTTAAAAACTTGGTCCGTTTTTAAAAAGCATATTTTCTGCTCTTTCTTTTGCAAATATATTTTAATAAATCTCTCAACAGAAATTGAATGTGTTTGAGCTGATATTTTCCAATTTCCTACGCCTACCCCGAAACGCAAAGCAACATTTCGTTTTGCAAAATTGCTAGGTGCATTTTTTGACGTAAAGTATCGTAAGATTTTGGAAAAGGATGGCAATGCACATTAACGTACGCACGCAGCAACGCAGCATTGCGATTCTAACTTAAGGCCAAAACTAGGAAATAGCTTACTAGAAAATATCCACAGGAGTCACGTCTGCTAATTTCGTAGATATAGTGTGAATTTTTATCGTACCAAATCCAAAATTTTTTTGTTAATTAATCGTTTAATCACGAAATTAATCTGGACGCTGAATCTGATTTTCTACCGAATTGCGAAGAATGTTGTTCGAACAGAAAAACCTTAAAGTAAAGTTAGTTAAAGAAGCTGCAAGAAGATGCAAGAAACGGACGTCGTTAGACCTGAGAAGGTCCATTGTAGCACAAAATAGACCAAAAAAGTTCCGCCTATTCGTTGAACCTACTTTAGTTATGAAGCGTGAGAGACGTATTGGTGAGGTTGAGATAAAATCGCATAAACCGTGGTGGAAGAAAACTGCAAAATTAAAATAAGGAGAGCATTAAAAAATCAAGCCTTTTATTGTCCGAGTTTGATTTCCCAAAAGGAAAAATTATAAGACTTCACCTTACCAGGAAACTGAACGAATTTGTCTTTAAGCATTTGACAGGCAGACAAATCAATCCTGATAAATAAATGTCACTCCTTGTGCATGTGGTAGGATGTTATAGGGTGGCAACAACATACTCCCCCAGTAACTGAAGTGGGGGAGTCTAAAATCAATTTAATGTAATTTTGTTAGCATCATGAGAAAATACGATAAAAGCGAAAATTATTGCAGAAAAAAACAGTTTTTCCTAAAAAGTAGGTGTTGCACAAAACTTTATATAAAGCAAACTTAGCAGATCGTATTATCTTTAATATTTGTCATAAATTTTTTTTTCGATTTGTATTTAACTTTCCGCTAAATCGGGTTTTTAAAGATCTAACCTGTTAAAAGGGGGCATGTTCGATATTGTGGGCGGTCCAACTTTTGCCTTCTTAAAGGTATTGGGCCAATATTACGCAGTACCAAAATTCGAGTTCTTACGTCTTGTCTTACTCTTAAAAAAACAATTTTGAAAAAAAATGCGAAATAGAGGTTGCCTCACATTGAAGCCAGTAGTGGGCGTGGCCGTTGACAGATTGAGCCAATTTCTTCTGCACAGACTTTGTCTGTAACTCTGAAGAATCAAGACGTGTACCAAGTTTCAACTTTCTAGCTTGATTTTGAAGACCTAAAAGCTTCACACACACAGACAGACGGACGGGCGGATGGAGATGACTTAATCAATTCACCTGTTAGTCCCGATCATATCTCTTAGAGGTCTTAGGGGTCCACGATGATTATTTCACTGTGTTACTAATATAACCCTGGGTCGGGTATAAAAATTAGAGATGGTCGCGCATACAGGCCTGTAGGGGGCGTGTTTGTGGGCGGATGATTCAACTAAATTTCAAACTTGATTAAGAGGTCTGAAGTACTGGACATTTTAGCTCTCTAGCTTAAAATTTAAGGCCTAAAAGTTGTTTACATACGGGCGGATGGACATGACATGGCTTAATGGACTCTCCTGTCGGTCCCATTCATATCAATCAAAAGTCTTAGGGGTCTACGGTGATTATTTCACTGCGTTACAAAATATACATCACACTTAATATACCCTGGGTAAGGTGTAAGAAGGGGCCCCTGACGAGATTTGAACCCGAGCCTATGATCTGTGCGGCAAACTCTCTAGTAGTCAGCCATCAATTCACTTAACTTTGTGAAGTGCCATTTTATGATTGAGTGAGAAGTACTTAGTGCTGCTTTATTACATTGCGGATTTTATTTTTGCTGGCAGGAAGCTTTTTAATTTCGCTGTCGTTAGCTATCTAAGTTACTCTTACCTTCCGCTATAATAAACGCGGAAACAATTCTCATATATTATACATACATATATATACATAATAAAACTTTTCTTTCTTTTCAGTAATTTTAAAATTAAAATTCATATTCTGCATGGTACGCCCATTTAATTACTATTTCTTCTGCCCACGTTGGCTACTTTATTTTCAAGCACAATTTGCAAGACTAACACCTCACTTTTAGTAAATTGAGTGGGTATCCAAGTAAGTGTTTCAAATTGAAACCCTCGGTCTCTTTAACAGCGTTTTGTATTTCAATTTAGCTCTCGTGCATGCATAGACAACAGCAAATCCGTTCCCACTAAGTCTGTATCCTAGTGCTTTGCAATTAAGTAATAAAATATACCCAACCATCGGAAAATCTGACATGATACTACCCCGCTGCACAGTACATAATACACATCAGGCTGCGAAGCGTTTCCGGTGCCCTCGTTTCTTTTGCAATCTTTATGCGGTTCCCTCCATGAGGCTAAAGATGGGCAAACTAACTCTTGTTGACTTTAACACTAAACACGTGATTTTGCGATAAATTCAAAATGAAAAACCTCCCTCGGACCATCCCTCGAACACTCCAAAACAATACTATTTCGCCCGACCGACCGACGTAACTCTCTATCAAATAGCCCTGCACCTGACCGGGAGCAGGATATCCCCAACTATACAGACAGCTGCAAAATTATGCTAATTTTCCACTCGGGATCTAAGGGTTGATTACGTGTTTGCAACGGAAAGGTGGTACTCAAAACGTAGCACCAAAACAATGGCTCGGTGCAATGCACGAGGTTGAAACATGGAATTACAATGTTTCGCTCCTTATTTATGTGGTTTAGTGAACTCACAACCGAAATTGATTGGATTCGGGCCAAACCTCCAAGTGCAACGAAAAGGAACGAAAGGGAAGGAAGTGCAACCGAGAAGGAAACTGGGAAGAAAGGAAAAACGAAAACCAAGACGAAAGCGTTCCATTGTAATTGTAAGTAATTGCCGTTGATTGCTCGAGAGTTGCATGCTGATGATAATGATGCAGCCACCTTGAACTTTAGCGCACGTGAAGCAAATAATGCTCCACCAGCAGCTGATTCTCATGCCGGATGTGTTTGCTGTTCTGGATTTAGGGCCAGAAAAGAAAGAACAAGGAAGTTTACAAATCGGAGGAAGGACGGGATTAGCGCATTTGCAATAAGAGAGTAAATTCTCATTGCCTTAAGTGCAGAAGTTGGTATAGAAGGTTTTTTTTTAGAATGGATTTTAGTGCAGAACACGTCCTTTGGAATCTGGAACGGAGTAATGCTTTTGAAAAGGAAATACCAAGTAAATAGTGTGTTGCCACTGACTGTATATTTGTATGCGTTGTATGCAGATAATATGTGGAATAGGTTAGGTTAGGTAGGGTTGCTAGCAGCATAAGCCACCAGCTCGCAGAGGCCTACGAGGGCCCTAAGTGTCACCCTGTAGGGACAATCTGTAAGGATAGATTTGTTAGTACACATAAATATGATACTTAGTTAGTTGAAGTATCCTAAGTTTCGAAGCGAAATTTGGCCCAGCCGAAGTCCCTGATGAACTCCACGAAATTCGCCACCGGTATTCTTGCAAGCTCGCCCGGCTCCTTAAAGAAGAATTTTCCTAGAAGTTTAAGACGCTACTTGCTGCCACTTGGAAATTGAATCTTCTTCCGATTCGGAATCATGACAGCCCCTGCGAATAGTTGGTGTTAATGATTCTTAATTTTGCTGAGTGTTGTCCCAACAGGTTGTGGCCTGTTATAACTCTTGTGGCTACGGCCAGTGATAGCATTTTTAGTGCTGTATGTTTTTTTGACTTTTTTACTGTCTATGGATGGCCATAATGCCTTTATATGGCAGTAACTCTGCAGATTTTCCCAGCTATTTTGGGTTATATGTTTTGAATAGTTGTAGACATTTTGCTTGTCTCAAATGAGAGAGGAGGATAAGACTTTTACACGAGATTTTACTGTTGGTTTAGCCAGTGCCTTAATGGCTGTCTACGTAAATGGAAATTATCCTCCCTTGATAGTGCCAATAGTCTAAAAAAGTATTGCTAGAATTTCGGCTTGGAAGCTACTGCAGGAGTTCAGCAGGCTTCTGCTAGTTAAGATACGGAGTTTCTCAGAGAATACAGCGGCTCCAGTACCCTTACTTGACTCAGAGCCATCTGGTGTAGTTGCTATCTCGGAGTGGATCACAACGTTATCCAGCCTCCAGTCTTCTCTGCTAGGAATACGAATCGTGTAGCCTTGATTGAAGTCAAGATAAGGTGTAATGTAGTCTATTGTACCTATACACAGCAAACCAGTATGCGTGTGATTGAACTGTGCCCTGTGGATGTTGTACTCCTATGGCATGTCCCTTGAAGTCTAGTTGCGCTTTTTGCAGCGCTTTCCTTAATAAATAGATCAATAGGCGTAAGATCTAGAATATTTTCTAGCCCCATGGTAGGAGTAGTTAGTCCTAGAGCACCTGTGGTGACGGGACAAGCCATTCTTTGGATTCTAGTTAAGGCTTTGAAATTTCTCTGTTTGGTTATGGCTGGCCAGCAGACGCAGCAACCATACGTGAGTATATGAGCTGTGTAGAGCCCGTTTGCTACCCTGGGGGCAGGACCCCATTACCCTATTACCTAATACGCTTTTTTAACTCTTTCTTCTATGTTAAGGTTCCAGTTGAGCTTACTGTCTATGATACCCAGATATTTGCAGTGCTTTTAGATAATTGATGAGTCGAGCCTTCGAGTGTTGGTAGCTCCACATCCGGGATTGACCTCTTGTTTGTAAAAACGACAAGATCCGTTTAAGACGGGATGACGCTAAGGTCGCATGATCCGGTCCATTGACTGAGTCCGTTTAGTGCATCTTGTCTTAAATCAGCAAATTGCTATAGCAAGTGCTGGCAACAATTTTGGCCAGGTTTAGTTGCAAGACCTCCATCAGTTGCTGTTGCTGTTGGTGTTGGTTGAATTGCTATAGCGGGTTGGCACTACGCCGGTTCTGCCCGATAACCCGTAGCTTGACCAAATGTAAGGCTACTTTCTACGAGACCACCCTTCCTTCAGGAAATCTCTCATAGGCCCCGTCTCAACTCTGCTGACAGCGGTTCACACCGAAACGGTTACCTACAGCCTTCATCGGGTATGTCTCAACCAATCAAAATTTGATTGGTGAAACTCGGTACAGGTTTATAAGTAGGTAAGGTAGTCATCATTTAGTTCCTGGGGCTGATAACTCCGGTCCTACTAGTGGTATCACAATGGACCTCCTTTTGTCTAAGTATGTCCCTGCCCAGCGATGACGGCCATGCAACCAAACCTAACCTAACCTAAGGTTGCTTTTAACCTAGTTATTAATCTCCGGGAGCCTGACCAGTGTCTGGTTGTTTAGAGAAAGACACCACAATCTCCTGTCCGACAAGCTTTGAGTCTTCGAGTTCGACTATCTTCCAGTCGTCTAACGGGAGGCCACAATTAAGCCTCTTAAGCATTTTCAAGATGTGCTTTTTCGAAATAGCTGGCCCGGGCACAAATATCCTAGCCCGCGGTGCTGCGCAGCGTCAGCGCTAATGAAAAGCCTGCTGAAGACAAGTCTCCATTGCTCATCAATGAGTCAGGGTTCGTCGAAGCTCAGGGTTTGAATTGTTATCAATTGCCACTCTTAGATTTTCATTAGATTCAGATGATTTCCGCTTTGAGCTTTTTTGCCTTCGGCTTTGGCAGAGGAGATGTACCACCTGGCCTTACTCATATAGGCCGGATAGAGTTGGAGGGAACTAAAGCACATTGCTGGGAACCGCACACTGTGATACGCTGGCGCGGTGGAGGCCCTATGCTCTATCAGGAGAAACAGAAATAATTATTATATTTTTCTACAGACTGTATAATCGGGAAGACGAACCAAATCCCGCTTTCGGTCAGAATGAGCTATTTAATCTGGTCGAAGAAGACACCAATGAAGAACGATATCGCCTTCCCGACCTCGATGAAGTAAAAGAAGCAATGTCAAAGCGCAAAAAACAGCTTTGGAGTCCCTGCCGAACCCTTTGGAAAATTTAAGCCATTCCGTCAAGATCGGTAAAGTTCTCACCAACCTCTTTTATGTTCAAAAAGGATTTAGGGAGGGCAACGCACTGTAACACTGCTTTCTTGACATCATACAAAAGAATTGTGCTGAGCTCCCGCGCCAATACGAGAGCCACAATTTTTCAAAGGTCAAAACGCTGGTGACATTGACTTAGTTACTCGGAAGAACACACCATGATGCGAAGCTTTTGTGAGTATTGGAACGAAAACGAAGAATATGGGCTTAGCAATTAATGAGGGAAAAACCAAGTATATGCTGTGGCACAGAAGTGGCACACATCACCAACGTCTGTGACAAGACATCACTGTAGACAGCTATAGCTTTAAGATAGTGTGAGACTTTGTTTATCTGGATCCGCCCTTAATTAAGAAAACACCAGCTCCGAAACTAGGCAAAGACCCAACTTTTGTCAATCGTTCCTTTTTTGGGAAGGCAATTTAGTAGCAAAGCCGTCACTCGCGCAACTTAAGAGTCTACTTTTAAACCCTTATCATATCAGTACTTCTCTTCGGACAAAAATATGAACTTTTTCAAAGGCAGATAAAAAAAGCTTTAGGGCACTCGACAAAAAAATCAGAAAGCAGAATTTTGAAATCATGATTTAGTGACAAGAATTTTTACCCAACCAGAATTTTGACTCAAATCCTTTTTTGATGAAAGATCATTCATTTCGTGGTTTCAATTTGTTATCGCTGGCAACGTATGTCAAATTGAAATGTCGCTTGAAGTATCGAACTATATGTTCAATGCTTGCCATTTACGATACTGAACAATAGGAGACCACGCTAAAATTATCAAAAATTCTGTACAAAAGTGGTGATTTATACGTGGCCACTTCTCACGCATTTTGCGATGATTATGGTCGGCATAATCGACAGACTACACAAACAATCAGTTAAATTAAGCAGAAATTTACGTGAATAAAGAATAAAAGATAAGAGAAAGAATACGTGAATATCAAGTCGCGTAAGTCGCATTTGTCAAGATATGGTGGAGTGAAATTATCTTAAAAGATTAGCATGTAACAAATTAATCTTCCCGAGGTGGTTTTTTGATTTTTGTTGCTTGTGAGACCTAATGGCAAAGTATAAACTTTAAAGTGAAATAAAACTTTTATCAAAAATGTATCGCTGTGTGTGTTTTATATAGCTTTACATTCAAAACCAACAAATGAATGACCCTGGATATGAGATACGCATCTGATAGTTGTCTAGCCCAAGAAGGGTAATCATGTTTTTAAGTACGTTACAGGTGACCATTCGTCGAATCGAAGTGATATTCAACTACGCTTTTAAAGAAAAGATTTTAACTAATTCCTGTAGAGTAAAATAATTTGTGTTTATTAGTACTTCGTTTGTGAAGAAAAAGAAAAAATATATTCATTTTTTCTTAAATATTTCGGTTTTATTTTCGAAAAAGTATTTGAACATTTTGTTTTTGATATCACTTCATTTTATAATTTTAATGTTCTTTTTTTTGTATAAAAAAGGAGGAACTCAAAAGTAAATTCATTCTATTTACAATAAAAAAAAGTAAAATTAAATATAAAATGCAAATTGTTAGGAAATTTATACAGAATAAAAGTCCGAGTACTAAAAATTACACAAAAGATAACCTTCGTCGTTGCGACGAACGTTCGCGCCATTTTTCAATAAAAACAGACCGTCAAGTATGAAGACATGCGCGGAGTGGTCCACTAGCTTTTGTTGTTGGTGAAGCTAACCTTTGTTGTGGAGTTTGTGTAAAATTCTATTTGTTTCTTATTATTTCTGGGAATATTTTACATTCTGTTTTTTCTTTGTTGAGTCTACTGTTCTTTTTTATATTTTTTTATTTATTATTATATTATATATATTTTTTTATATTATATTTTTTTAAATTTTTTATATTTGTCACTTAAAATAAGGCATAAAACTTTTCCTTTAATTTTTTTTTTATATTTTTTTTCTTAGAAACTTTTATAAAGCTTGCTGTTATTTTTTTTTTGACAAAGCTCCTATGTTGGTAAACTTTCATGTGGTTGTGGCGGCGTAAAATTTGGTTGATGTAAAATAACTGGCAAAGAAGTAACGATGCGTCAGTCAACTAATCAAGCACATCTAGAAAACTGAAAAATTGCTTCAGTCGATTTTGAAATCGAACTTCGGTGTGAAAACGGTATTTATCTAAGTTGAAAATTACTCTGATTTAGAAGAAGTGCATATTTCGTATTCGAATTTGACTCCTTGAATAATGTTCAAATTACATTCTCTGCAAAATTATGTCAAAGTTGAATTCAAAGCATTTTGTACAAGGTGGCTCATTTCTCAACACAAGTTTCTTCTCCAAGCTGTTTTACACCACAAACATCTTACGCAAATGCAACGGCTCAGTGAAGTCTGTCCCGAATTTTGTGAGCACCCCGCATGTTTGTGTTTTTTTGTCTATAAGGACGATGATTTTCAAACAGAACTAAAATTGAAAAACTTCTCTTCATTTTGTTTTGATTCGGGTCACCGCGTGGTGGCATTTGTACATACTTTAGAAATGAATTCATCCTTTAGGACAAACGAGTACATATCTGTCACTATATCAAGAACCAGTATCATAACTCGATCCAATCTTACCAAGGGTTCGGTCAGCATACAGCTGAGCAAAGGCCAAACCTACAGATCTAAAATAGTATGTGCTTGATAGAAACAATTCATCGGTGCAAGGACTCGATTGCAAATATAACTTAAAGGCAGTCAGTAAGGTCACCAGTGCAATCGAAATTCGAAAGTAACAGCAAGCGAGGTATTGGCATATCTTCCATAATCGAACGGTAAAAAGGCCACAGAACTAAGCAAGTCATGTCCCCTACCCTGAGCGTCGAACTTGCCGAGTTGTAAGGGCTGAGTAAGGTCAACATTGCTAGAGAATCTCTTCTCTAGATGAGGCCTGAAACCATAGAACGCTCCACCCTGCCCGTCCCCTCCTTCCTTCTCCCCTCCCTATCCTCTCTTCTTGTTCCTCTCCCCTTCTCCCCTGGGCTGGACGAAGGTGTAATACGACCCGTGCCGAGCCTCAGCCTGGCTGGGGGCCCAGTTTATAAAATAGCCCAGTCTCGTACGGAGTATCCGGATACCTGGCTCCCTCCGGATTATCTAACCTTATCTATACACAGCGGATCTCTGTATAGACGGACCTCCTTTATCCGCTACTCGTGGGACTAATATGACAAAACTTAACAAAAATAACAAAAATAATAAAGATAATGGTAAGACCGGCACCCCTTCAAAGCCGGACGGTAGTACGGTGGCAAAACTGTGTACCGGGACAGCTCCTTCCCTGCCAAACAGTGGTGCGATTGTGGACACTCGTGATCCACCCTGTGCGGGCAGTAGCAAGGACTGTAAAGCAATTGAAATTTCAGCTTCCAGTAGTGGCGGGTTTGTGGCACTTAATGGACCCTCCACCTCTGGCAGCTCCAGCAAGAGCTCCTCGCTCGATAAAGCACTAGAAACTTCAGCTTCCAGTAGTGGTGGGCTTGTGGCACTTCATGGCCCCTCCACTGCTGGCAGCTCCAACAAGAGCTCTACGCTCATTACAACAAAGAACTCCGCCCGCAGTGCGTCTCATGATGGAAGATCGCGGCTACACGCTCCATCAAGGGCGTACTATAAGAAGCAGCGTGAAGCTTCCCGGACTCTGAAAGCTTTTGGGGATATACTGGAGACTGACAGAACACCGGCGCAGATCGCCAAACTTAAATGGGCAGAGAACACTCTGAAAAAAGAACATAAGCGACAGAGGTCGGAGGAAGATTCCGTTTCGGAATCTAAACGTCCCAAGGTGAAGAACACCATCACCTGCGGAATCAAGACTCCCGGATACTACCCACTGTATGAGACAGGTAAAGGTAAGCCTAGATCTTGCATACTAGTGAAAAGTAGTCTGAATGTATTTTTACTCCCTGAATTCAGCGACCGAGACATCACCGTGGCGAGACTAGAGACAGCCAAAGGGACTTACTGGCTGGCCTCTGCATACCTCGCCCACGACATGGTGGACAGTCCCCCTGGTAAAACCTTGGAGAGTGCCATCAAGGCTGCTGAACTACGCAATACCGACTTCATCATTGGGTGCGATGCGAATGCTCATCACTCAGTGTGGGGAAGTTCCGATATCAACGACAGAGGTGAGTTACTTTTTGACTTTATTTTAAAAATTAACCTCATTATCTGCAACACGGGTAGCGAACCTACCTTCATAACCAGAAATCGACGAGAAGTACTAGATATCACTCTCGTCTCTGATTCCATTGCTAAACGGGTTGGTAATTGGAAAGTCTCGTCTGAACATTCCTGGTCAGACCATAGATACATTCAATTCAGTTTAGATGATGTACCTCCTCGACAATCATCCTTCAGAAACTACAGAAGGACGAATTGGCTTCTTTACAGAGATTCACTGAACCGCTCAAGGATCTCTTCTCTCCTAAATCCTCCTTGTGACACCAATGAGCTTGATCACAAGGTAAAGGAACTCACTCTGGCCCTCAATAAAGCACTTTCTTCCTCCTGCCCTCTTGTAATTCCAAGGGGCAAGGGGAAACCGCATTGGTGGACCTCAGAACTGGCCTATTCAGGAATGAATGCAGGAAACTCTTCAATAGAGCCAAGGCCACACGTGCAAATACAGACTGGGATGCCTACAAAACATCCCTCAAATCCTACAAAAAGGAGCTGAGGAGAGCTAAACAACTATCTTGGCGACTCTTTTGTAGTAAAATAGAAGAAACATCCGAAGCCTCTAGGCTAAGGAAAAATCCTCTCTACTAATCCAACGATGCCCAGCTACCTTAAAAAAGCAGACGGCTCTTGGACTTCCTCCAGCGCAGAATCGCTAAACCTGCTACTGGACACCCACTTTCCAGGTAGCTCCGAAGTTATCAATAGCATTAACCTTAGCAGGTCAATGCCACACATAACTAATAAATTTGATCTAATAACGAGAGATAGACTGCTTTGGGCACTTAACAGCTTCAAACCTTACAAGTCGGCAGGACCAGACGGCATATTACCAGCCGAACTACAAAGGTTATCGGACATTATCCTCCCTGCACTGGAGACAATTCTTAGAAGCTGCGTAGAGCTGGTCCACATTCCGCTGCTATGGAGAGAAGTGAAAGTGGTTTTTATATCCAAAGCTGGCAAATACTCCCACGTTACTCCTAAAGATCTCAGACCCATAAGTCTATCATCATTCCTTCTAAAAACTCTAGAAAGATTGATCGATATCCACCTACGATCTAGTATTGACAAAAGGCTGCTTTCTACTGCTCAGCTTGCTTATTGTAAGGGCAGATCTGTTGAAACAGCCTTGCATACGCTAGTACGTTCCATTGAATATTCCCTTCATCACAAGGAGTACACGATGGTAGCCTTCCTAGATATAGAAGGCGCCTTTAATAATGTCAACACGTCTGCGATCTTGGCTGCACTGTCGGCTCTGAAGGTGAGTGGCTCAATTTGCGAGTTAATTAATCAACTTTTAACGAGTAGGATTATAAACTCTAAGCTAGGTGAGACAACTGCCAGAAGATCCGTCAGCAGGGGAACACCGCAAGGTGGAGTCCTATCCCCACTCCTTTGGAATCTAGCGGTGAACGAACTGCTGGTTATCCTAGAAGGAGATGGCTGCAGAGTGATCGCTTATGCAGATGACGTTGCCATTGCTGTATCGGGGAAGCACCTTAACACCCTCAAAGAACTCCTACAGAATGCTCTAAACAAGCTAACAAGATGGGCTGACAGCTGTGGTTTGGGGGTCAACCCTCACAAGACTGAACTAGTCTTATTCACCAGGAAATACAAAATCCCACTTATCGACCCCCCCTCAATCAAGGGCACTAGCTTAATCTCCTCTGAGGAAGCTAAATATCTGGGTCTCACCTTAGACAGAAAGCTTAGCTGGAAGTCTAATATACAGATAGAGTCCGGAAAGCTACGGTAGCACTCTTTCCTGCAAAAAAGCCATCGGCAACAAGTGGGGACTTCAACCCCGTATCACCCACTGGCTATATATCTCGGTCGTAAGGCCAATACTGACGTATGGAACAGCTGTCTGGTGGACCGCTTTGGACAAAGCGGTAAATCGTGATAAGTTAAGCAAGGTCCAAGGGTCAGCTTGCTTATCTATGAGTGGAGTACTTCGCACCACTGCCTCAGCAGCACTAGACATCCTGCTCCATCTAATTCCTCTTGACATCTTCAGCAGACAAACTGCTGCCATCACGGCTACTCGCCTCAAAGCAACCTCTCAGTAGAACAATAGTGAGATAGGCCACTCTGCTATTCTGAACACATTCAGATTCCCTTCTAGAAACATGGATCTCACCTTACCCCAATTACATTTTGACAAGAACTTCCAGGCAACGATCCCCCCCAGGTCTTCCTGGGAGGACTGTGAGCCTCTGAAATGTGAATCGATCCACTTCTACACTGATGGATCGAAGACAAATGATGGGGTAGGCGGGGGTGTATTCTCAGACCGACTAAATCTAAGTCTCTCTTTCCGTCTCCCGGATCATTGCAGTGTTTTTCAAGCTGAAATTATGGCGATAAAGGAAGTCTTGTCCTGGCTTAAGAAAAATGTTATATCCGCCAAGGACATACGCATATTTTCTGACAGCTAAGCGGCCATCAAGTGCCTGGAATCGGTCTCTATAAACTCTAATGTAGCCTTAGACTGCCATTCATCTCTAAAGGAGATGTCGGAGCAGTTCAACATTCTCCTGTGCTGGGTGCCAACACATAGAGACATTCCAGGTAACTGCAAGGCTGACGAACTCGCCAAACTTGGAACTACCCTCCCAATTTTGCCTGATAAAGGCTCCGTAGGCATTCCAATTTCGACATGTAAACTCATGATTAAACTGGATGCGATAGAAAGAACAAATCTCAGATGGACTAGTGGCAGTACCTGTCTAGCAACGAAACAGATCTGGCCAAAGCTTGATCTTAAACGCTCTAGGAGTTTGATCGCTCTTAATAGATCGCACATTAGTGCTACAATCGGTGTCATTACAGAACACTGTCTGATAGGCAAACACGCGACAAGGCTTGGTGTCTATTCCAACGACTTTTGCAGGAGCTGCATGGATGAGGAGGAAGAAGAGACCACTCTCCACCTTCTCTGTACATGCCCCGCTCTTTCCAAGAACCGAAATCTTCACATTGGAGCTTTCTTCTATAATGATCTCAGTGATCTCAGCACGACTGACCCGAAACGTCTCTTACGCTTCATTAATAGCTCGAAATGGTTCAACGAGTAGGCAATAGAGTCAGATCCGCGTGGTATCACAATGGACCTACATAGGTCTAAGTGTGTTGGTTTCTTTGGATCCGACAGCCACTTCAACCTAACCTAACCTAACCTAAGCAAGCCGCAACGTTAAGGCTACCTCTAAGATTTTCTGGCCCTCTGATACCCTCTGGTACTCGAGATGTATCATCGGTATGAAAAAAAGCAAAAGCTCTTAAACAAAGGTAATGACTCAACTACCAACCCACTGACATTGAAACATTTCTTTTGTGTCATTGTCATGATAATTTTGCCGCGGCACATTAATGCCAGCTTATAAATCAGGCTTATAAATCAGGGCAATCAATTCTTACATAATTCATAAACCGATTAGGGGACAAAAAAAATCTAATAATTGATTCTATGAGCCACCTAAGGGAGTAACACTCTACGCTGCTGTAGAGCTGAGACCGCCACTACCATCAGCTGTTATTGGAAAAAGAATATTAAAAAATCGAACCCTAAAGCTGGTTGTAGCAGACCGAGTCCTCGAATAATCTATTGCTATGGAGCGCTAGAATTGTAATCTCAAACTGCTGCTCAGGAAGGTGGTGAACTTTCATCGTGTCGTCGACATCGCAGCAAAGCAAACGAAATGAAATCGATTCGCATGCCGCGTGCTACGCTAATGAAGTCATTATTATCAGGAAATAAAGTAGAAACAAATTCACACGAAGGATAATAAACGTAGAACGAGAAGAGCTCGCGATTTTATTTGGATACGCTTTGGTAGAGACGTTAGCTTACGCTACGGATGTGAAACGGAACTTCCTACGAGTGCAGTTTATCGTTAACTTTTCGCTTTCGCTCCTTCCCCTCTCCTGTTTTGCAACAAAGACGTAATAAATCGCTTGTGCTTGTCTGTTGATGAACCGCTGTGCACATCACAATCACTTGCAAGTTTAACATTTCCCACATGAAAAGTACACTCTAACGAAAAAAGTCATAAATTCGAACAAACCTCATATAACCAGAGGTGGGCTGTATGAAATCGTTTGAGCGAAAAGTGTGTCTTACAAGAAATGGGATAAGTTTTAGGCAGATAGTTTTCCTTACGAACAACGTCTTAATAAGAGGCCAAGATTTCCTTACAACCTAGACAAAAGTACAAACAAATTGCTGTGCACGAAGACTGCACGAAGCTTGTGTCCAAAAAATATTTAAAAGAAACTCAACTTTGGTTAAAGAAATACAGTAACCATATAGATATTGGTCGCCAAAATAACTAAACAAGTCGCCAATGACTGTTGAAAGCACTGATTTTAGAACTATGGTGGATCTGGTTGGATTTCAACAGTATCTTAGTGCGCCAGGTGGTTTTATACAAAACTACTTAAACAGAGCCATTCAAAGCCGAACAGCAACAGCCAACAGCCGCTAGGTTATCTGCACGTCCTGTAATGCTACAAACCTGTAATGAAGATTTTCTTTACGCACATACTGTTGCCTTACAGTGGTACAGTTGGTCCCTTCATGGATTGATATTGGAAAGGGTGGCATCTAATAAGTTTACGTCGTGTATTTCCAGAACGCGTATTTATAAAATCAGTACCTGCATGCAAGGCTTAAAGGACATTACCTTCCCAACTGAGTTAAGGAACGAAAAAAATTAAGGTTCTACCGAGACCATGACATCCCCTCTTTAAGCGTTAAATTTGATTTAAATTGCTTTCTTTTTTTTTGCTTTTCTGTTTATGTTCCCTATTTTATTGAAACAAGTGCACGAAAATATTTGTATCGACAGCAGTAGCTGCTGTTTTTCAACGCACGGAAAACCTCGCGTTTCCAGTGTAATTTAAGGACTTTCCTATCGGACACGCAAGCTGTGAGTACTTTACCATTATAACCTGACGGCAGGACTCATTTTGTATAATAAACAAAAACGTCACCCGGCAGGTGGGTATAGGTAAGCAACCCCCACTCTCGAGGTCTTGCTGCTAGCATGTAAACTATTTTCGTAAGCCGCCTGGCCCGGTTTGGTATGATTTGCAGATATCGTGCCAGGTCATCACACAATTATTGTTAACCCAGCGCTAGCGAAAGTAAAGATAAGTGTGGATTATGCAATTTGTTTTTTTTTTTCGTTGAACCTCAGGCGATAGACTTGAAGCTGTCTATCAATGGAGGTGGCGGCAGCCTATGGCAAAAATATATTTTCAGTCTAGTAACATTTTGTATTACCGAATGTGCCAGCTGTCAAACTTATGTAAACTAACAATTAACTTACAGACAAAATTAAAAATTATAGCTTTCACTTCTACAGGGAAAATAATCCCACTATATATAATCTCCCTACATACTTTATCATACTTGGACCAACGTTTCGCAAGCATTTCTGAGAGACTGAAAATTTTCATCTAGGTGCACCCCTCTTAGTTTCAAGTCTTGTATGCATTCGATGTGAATCTCTTCCCAATACAAATTTCTTCAAGTTTGTTATCTTGTCCATTAAAATAACATTTTACCTGCACTGAGTTTGCCGTCAAACGTCGCGCTATTAAAAGCGCCCAGCAAGTTTTCTTTCCGGTCATCCAACCCAGCACATCAATCGTACCAACTATAGGTTTTGAAGTACAGATTCGCATGCTTCATCTCTAAAGTGAATGCAGTCGAACCTGGATGACCGGATTTCCCGGAAAGTGAGTCTCTTGGGGAAAATTGTAGGTCTCAGCCTTGGTAAAACTTTTTGAATCCTTTGTTTCAATTGGTTAGGATTCCAAGACTTGAACAGAGTTGCCAAGCTCGTCTCTTTAATGTGCGAAATTCGAAGGTAGACCTTCACAGCTGATTTTATATTCAATGTATATTTGATCTGACATAAAGCTATCAGATGCTAGAGAACCTGTTACGCATGGTAAGGTCAATTACCTACTGTCTCCTGCCCGAAGAAATGTTCGGTGAGCGATATCGCTGATGGAAATGTCAGATGCTAAGGCAAAGTCCAAAAGACCACCTTCTCTTGGGTTCCACTTGGTGCTGCCCCAAAACAGTGTTCTGACCATTCGCATGGCAACAAAAGCTGAGGCCCCAATGTTTGCATTCACAGTAGGGGAGAACCTCGGGCCATGTGTAGCGTATCTTGATCCGAGGGACGAAAATCTTTTACCTTTTTAAGCTTGGTATGTGTGTTTTCAAATATAACTGACTTATTCCGCCAAAACTCCACAGTGCATGTTGTTTCATGCCAGCTCAGTTAGTAGAAGTGTTCTCTCTGCAGTGATTGGACAGATATTCCTCTTTGCTTCTAATGACACTCTTTACGACAAGGAGTCAGGAAAACCAATAACTTGTCATATTGACTCGAACCTCAAATGAAATAATATCGAATCAAATAAAATGGAAATGTTTGGCACTCAAATTCCGGTGGCTGCCCTATTCCCAAGGGCAGTTGTTGAACTTGTAGTAAAGGGGAGGATGCTACACCTCGGACCAAATTTTACTAAAGTATTTTTTTTAACACCTAAATCAGCAGTAGTAGGCTCACTATTGAGACTTCGAATATTTTAAGTTAAAATAGTTATTTCAGAATTTACTTAAAATGCCATAGTGTTAAATAAAGTTTTTTTGGAGTTGCAGAAAAAGACATTTCGATGGTCTAAGGTACACATAAGCACACCAGTTGTACACCAGTAGAACCAGTGTATACCTTGGACCAATTAGGTTAGGTTAGGTTAGGTTAAACAGGGGTGTGGTGAAAAGGATCATACAGACACTAGACACCGAAACGGGCCCATCGCGATCCCTGGGGAACCAGTTTAACTTAACATTCAAAAGGCAAAAAACAACCTAAATATTCACCTTTGAAACAGCCGATTTCCATGTAAAAGCCAATAAGGCCTTTGAAGTTTGTGCCGGCTACTTCTTCTAAGCTTTCGAAGAAATTTTCCCCCTAAAATTCCCTACATACACGCGAAATTGCCTCGTATTCGCACAGTTTATGTAGTATATTCTCAACCGCCTGCAGAGTACAGATCACTGCCGAATATCCGTGTCAGTAAGCCTGAGCCTCTTTGCGTGTTTCCGCAGGAAGCAGTGTCTTGTCAGAGTTCGCACAAACGCCGTAAACTTGTCCCTGCTCAATTTTTATAGTCCCATCGTCCCCTTTTCCGTCTAGTCATGGCAAGAGAGCCCTAGATACCCTGTGTCCAGCCAGACGAGACAACCTTTGGTTGGCCGTTACCCGTTACTTCAATCTTTTCCTCAATAGTGCTTCTTACTATTCAGAGGGGTGGTTTGATGTTAGAAGCCTCACTTTTTTCAAGGAGCCCTCCTCTTCTTGCAAGCTTATCACAATGCTTTTAGCATTGTGCGACAGCCCCTGACCATATCAGATTTTATGTTGATCGATTCTATTGCCATGAACGTAGCCTGGCTATCGAAGCAAATAGCGATATCTTTGCCGAATATTGATCTCATTTGCCTAAGCTCAGCCACCCTAAGTACGGACCGTTTTAATTGGACCGTTGAAATTAAGAAGGTTTTTTGCAAAAAGAAACAAAAATTTTATTCAGTTAAGTAACATTTTATAATGGTTTCTGCATAAAAATTGTTTTCTGCAGGGGTTTTAATATCCCGACATGCCTTTCCAAACACTGGGTAAGGATGACAAATTGCGAACAAATTCGAGAGAAAATGATTGATGATGATGACCTTGAAGGAACCACGCTGCTCATCTGAGCACTGCTGTCGTGGATCGTAAGTAACCCGTTGAGGATTCAAAAATTTCTAGTGTGCGATAAGCTTTAAGGTTGACCATTTATCCATGAGTTTTATTGATTTTATCTCCTGTGGGGCGTGCGGAAGTGGTTTTTTGATATTTGAAGCTGCAACCTGAAAACAAACTAGGATCTGTGGAATAGTCACTTCCGACACCTCACCTAAGCAAACCGCCCTTGCGGGTAAGTTTTCTTAAGGTCAGTCAAATCACGTTGTTAAGGAAACTTCAATTTTTTGTTAATTTGACTTCAATGCAAGTATTCCAAAAACTGTAAGCGCCCTTTTACTTACTTACTTGATGTGGCGCTACAGTCCGGGATGGACCTGGGCCTCGTCAAGATGCTTCACCTGCCAGCTCTGTCTTCAGCTAGCCATCTCGAGTTTCGCACGCGAAGTTGGCTTAGGTCCCCTTCCACTTGCGTGCGCCTCCTGAGTCTCGATGCTCCTCTACTGCGCCGTCTCTGCGGTGTGGGTTCAAAGATTTGCCGGGCAGGAGCATTGGTGTCCATCCGCTCTAGATGACCCAACCATCGCAGCCGTTGTATTTCTTGCAAGGTCGGTGGCGTTGTACAGCCCGTACAGTTCGATTTATTTTCCTCTCGAAGCAGCCTAAAGTGTTTTCATCCGTCTTTGGTAGTTTTTTCGATTGCTTTGATCGTTGATGAACAATGAATCCTCCCGAATCCGAGGCTTCTTACTGGTACCTTACTGGTATTTCTTTACGTGGCCGGGAAGTCACGCAGACGGCAAGACCCCTAACCTGGAGGACCGAGCAGAATCTTCGAATAACTCCAAGGACGGAGAGCCGGGTGACCCGCTCCTTAAAGGCCGGAGCTCTGAATACGTCGTAGTTGCCTATATAATTCACTTAATAGTTCGGCCTCACTGGAACTGTGGACACAACCGTTACACAACGCTACCGTCCGGATGCAAGGAAAAGTGTCTTAGTGAGAACACTCCTCAAGGAAAAGTGTCTTAGTGAGAACACTTCTCTGCCCATCTCTCGTCTGCTACCTCCAACAATCTTCCAAAGGAACTGAATCTCCAGTTGAAGTACTAGGCAACCGGTGTTCATTCAAGGAGGTGAAGGATTTTATAGACAGAGGTTGCACAAAATATACTATGCAAAAAATCTGGAACGTGGTCTTACTGGAACAATATACTGTTTTTTTCAGTTTTGAAGAAAACCAACAGTGCGTAAGTAAGTGCAACAGTGCGTATGAAATAGCTTCGGTCCGTCCGTAACGGACCGCGGTATACCCTTTTCCTATTCCCATTTTTCTTTCCACTCCTATTCTTCTCTCCGTTCCTATTCTTCTTCCCATTCCTTTACTGATTTTTTTTCTATCCCCTTCCCGTTACCATTCACTTCTCATTACTTAACTAAAAAAATTTTATTCCTTAGTTATAAGGTTCTTAAATCTATTTTTGGAAGGGGCGTGGCATAATCAAAAATCAATATGAGCATAGAAATATCCCTGTTTGCGGCCAAAATGTATGTACGCAAAAATTAATTTTTTAGTTCAAATTCATTAATTATGTAAAACCGACCCCCTAAAATGGGCGTGGCCAAAAACTTTGTATGAACGTTATCTAGAAAAAAATGGGCGTGGCCAAAAACTTTGTATGAACGTTATCTAGAAAAGTGTCCGGTGTATCTACCTTATATACCTTATATTTATGAGGCTAAAACGCAGTCGAAATCTGTTTTTTCTGTAATATTAAAAGTTTTTTTTTTTTTTCCTCTAAATGTTGGCGTGGCACAAAAATTTGATTGAACCAAATGTAGAACAAGTATTTTTTATATAATATTGTTTTATATATACAGATATTAAGATACAGATACAGATATTAGAATACAAATTTACTATTTGGAACAAAAATATTGAATGAATTTTATTTGAAAGACTACCCTTTTAATCGATACCATCGATGCCCACAAGGGGCGGTCTACTAACCTTATTTTTAGTTTTTTTGTGTCTTATTTTATTAAGAGGTGCTAATGATTGAGAGGAGGATTTCAGGAGATTTTCAATTTCAGCTTTACCCGACGTCTTACACTTTTGAAACCACTGAAGGTAGTTACACATTTATACCTATTGTGGGCGTATCTGTAGGGAAATTCGATTTTTTTTACATTTTTATTGCATTTTTCATCCGATGAAAGAGAGCTTACCTGCAAAGTCAGCTTCCCATATCAAAATTTTAGGCCTAAAAGTTGTTGACATGCGGACGAACGGACATCTTTCATTCGACTCAGAGTTCGGTCTTGATCATATGCCCTTCAGGTCTTGGGGGTCTATTGTCTATCCCTATTATTTCTCTATGTTACATTTCGCCTGTATCCAACTTCTTGTGGAATGGAGTAGGTATAAATATTGAACAATGAATGCATTTGAAAAATGACTTTTACGGCGTAATTCAACAACACGGGGTGTAGATGCACATTAAGATCGATGGTGTTCGTGTGTGGTTGTCGATTTTAAAAATTTAAATATTGTATCCTTTGGTGGATGCTACAAAGCTAAAGTGCAAAATTTGATGTTCCTGGCTCAGGAACACAATTTCTCATAACACATAGCCCACTTTAAATTTTTATTTCAATATTGGAGGTGGCGAAAAGCAATTTTTTTTATAAAGCGTCTGTTTGCCCCACGGATGGATGCATAAAAAGTTGCATGGAGAAATAATATACCCCATGAGCTAACAAAAGAAACTAAGTTAACTTAGCCAGCTCAGTTTGTGTCACATAATTTTTAGACTGTCAGCTCCAAAAACAAAACATCCTCCCACACCATGACGAAGGTAATTTAAACCGAATTACGTTGCCAAGATTAAGACTAATTTTTTTTACGTTACATAGTATGAACGTGAATAATAAGGATATAAATTAAATGAATCATATACATTTTATTTATTGATAAATAAACTATAAACTATAACTGGCATCTGGCACTTGCAGCTCAACTGTTTCAGATGCCAGTTAGCTGGGCATACCTGAGCTTTCACAACCATATGCACCATATGCATGCCGTGTGCGTTGCTGGTGCTTTAACATACTTGCAGAGGACCTAACATTTTTTGCCGAATCCGAACGGCGAATTAGCCCTGATTGCCCCGGTCGTAGTTCGAACCTGGGACCTCGTGCACGGCAATCCTTCATATTTACTAAGCACCAAGAGGAACCCAATATTTTGTCAGTACACAAAGTGCACAAACAGAGACACAAGTTCTTTTATAGTATATATCTACTGCAAACGGCTGCATGCAAACTTAAACGCAGCGCACATTTTAATTGAGCTCTTGTACATAATTTTGAAATTAAAATTAATATTCACAGCGTGCGTTGGTAAATTAATTCTGTAAAACTCCAATGCTGTCTGCTTTATGTATTTATCAAGTGGCAATACTCATTAATGTAGGTAAATATCGTTCAAAGGTAATTCCGAATCCAAGCAATTAAACACTTATCGGTAGGGTTAATTCGTTCATGGTTAACTCGAGAAAAATAAATTGATTGATTTAAATCTGTAACCAATTTTTAAGCAAAAACTCAAGGTGTTTGCCCTCCCTAACTGCTTTATCGGACGATGTAACTTTTGCACAAACAGGTTTTCATTAGTGTCAATAAAGGGGAATGTTTTCAAAAAGATTGTGAACTTCTTCTTATTAGCCATCCGCCCAAAAATGAAAAAAGACCTCTTATAGTATCATTACGTTGTTCATCCTTCCGTCCGTTCAATCGCGTTTTTCTGAACGTTCAGTCGTAGAAAGACAAAGCTTGGTGTGCTTTTAAACATCGGAAATGGAAATAACAGTATAATAACAGTTTGAAGTGTCGTCGGAAAAAGGATAAAATGTTTCTAGTTCTTAGTTTTAGAAATTCAGACGGTAAGAACTAGAAAAACGAAACTTTGTGTACACTGAACCTAATTAAAAAAAATCGAATTTTCAGAAAATATTGAAAAATTTTTGAGAACGGAAGAGTTGAAAATGGATGACTTTTTCCACAGTGTGAGGTTATAACTTTTGAACCGCTTCGTGCAAAAAAACTCTATTGAACACAGTATAATTCTCAAAATCAACCAAGTGCTCAAGCCATATTTTTTGAAGAGCGTTAATACTGCCAGTTTGACGCATTTTCGAAAAAAAAATCGCAAAACTGCATGAGAAAACGTGTGTGTATGTGTATGTGTCTCCCTTAATTATATAGGAAAAAAATCACGCATACCTGAAATTATCTAAAATTTTAAGGAAAACGATAAGGACCTTAAAAGTTTAAAAAACTGCCCAGATTTAACTCAAAAACATAAAAGAGTTTAAAAAAATAATTTTTTAAAATCTTAAATCTTAACGGCAAAGGCGACATTGTTCAAATTTGGTTCAAAACCAACCTAAGTTTTTCTAAGCCTATTTCAAAACCGAATTAAAAAAAACAGCTTTTTTACCATTCACGCAACTACATTGGCCCAAAGAATTGAAGAAAAGCTAAGCTCTACTAGCTTAGCTGGTTGTACTAATGGAAAAATGGCTAAGGTGAATTAAAAAAAATGTTATTTGTTTTATGGATTCGAAACTTACAACTTTTTAAAAAAGATAAAAATAACGTATGTCTGTTCCTGTGTCTCCCAAACGGTACAAAAGTTTTTTTTTAAATAAATATCAAACATAGTCCAAATTTGACATAAAACCAAAGCAAACGCGAATATGCCGTGGCGGGGTGCCGTTGCGTAGTGGTTAGTGTTTGTGCTTAATACGCCGGAGGTCTGGGTTCGAATCCTGTCATCGTCACCGGAAAAAAAATACTTGTTCTTTTTCACGGTCCCCACCTCCGCGAGGATCTCACAAGCCCTCCGAGAGTATCATTTGTCTTGAAAACTTCTCAAAGTGCCGTTCGAATTCGGCAAAAAATTGTAGGTCCCCTTGTATGTAAAGAAATTAACACACCAGCATACATTGTTGAGAAGTTGGCCCTGGTTCACCTCGAGCTGTTGCGCCACTCTACTACTTCGAATTGCGAATATTCAAAAACCCCGAAGATTTGACTCAAAAGCGTAAAGACAATTTCGGAAACGTTTTTTAAGGGTTTCGAGTATTAAAACGGTTTCGACGATCTCGTTTTAATTTGCCTGAAGTATTCAGCATTTTAAAGGCAAAATAGCTGCATTTAAAACTTTTCAAAATTGCCGTTTCCAACCTAAAGTTTTTTTAGTCCACTTTAACAAATGAAATAAAAAAGAGCATGTTTCACTCTTTTCTCACAAAACCATGTCCACAGAATTTAAGAATAGTGGTCAATGGCGAAGATGGTTTTAAAATTGGGGAAAAAGTCTTACGGGAATAAAAAATAAATCTAAATTGCTGTTTTATGGACTCTTAATTTTAAAAATATTAAAAAAGCCAAGAAAACGTATATTCTATTTTCTCCATTTTTGAATCAATAATAGGAAAAAAATAATCCATCTTTTGGAGTTAGAAAGAAAACTAAAGCAGTTTTGAAATACTCTTATGCCCGGTTTCACTGTGAACGTTTAAACTTAGGATTAGTTAAACTTTCACGAAAGTTTAAAATCAGTGCTTAAACCGCTAATGTTTCTCAGTAGAAATTGATCGAGCGTTTAGCTAAACTTCCGGTTATTGTTTCTCCTTAGTTTTGGTGGTGGCCTACTAATTGATGTAAAGTGGCCTACTTTAAACATCAATTGTCATATCTCAGCCCATATTTATTTTTCAAATTGGTTTAAAGAATCCGTGAAAAAAAAGGAAAATATGAAGAATCTTAAAACTACAAGCCGATTTCAGATCGGGTATTCTCGGAGATATTTGCATCCAAAGTTTAGTTTAATGTGACATTCTTCGCAAATTTAATTTGAAATTCTAAAGGCAACGTGATACTTGTTACATTTTCATTTTGAAAGTAAGTTTAAACTTTGAATGTCACTTAACGAAGTTTAAACTTGCACTGTGAAACCGGGCATTAATCGTTTTCTAGATGTGCTTAAGAACACTTTAGTTGACTGATTTTAATGCTGCTGGCAAATATTGTAACTTCTGAGCCATAATCAAATTTGACGCAAGAACAACCACATGAACGTTTACCAATACAACAGCTTAAAAAAGAAAAAATAAACCCTTTTTAGAGACTGTACTTCGAAAAAATTACACCTTACATCAAAATGTAAAATGTATCTAGAAATAATTTTTTTAAGCAAATAAATTTCACGAGCAATAATGATGGGGCCTAACCTTCAGCAAAAGCCGATGAGCTGCTAGGCGTATGTCTTCGTACAAAAATTTATTTTTTACAAGGAAATGGATTACTTAACCGTGAAAAAACGCAAAATACTTTATCTTGCAACTTGAAAGCAACGAGTGCATTGTAACATTTTTTTTTTCGACAAATCACTCTTGTGGTAGATTTATTTAGGTATTGCGAAGTAACATTGCCTTGCTGCTCGGATTGTTGGAAATGATGGAATTCAATGCAGTGACACTCAAAGTATTGAGTAAGCCCTCGGATCCTTTTTTGTGGTAGTATTTTCTCGGCACTTGGCTTCGTTCGTATGAACTTTGATTACTTTATGAAATTACAGCCCATTTTAAAGGCCTATTGCAGGCACAGCTACCACGAACATGTTCTTAAATTTTTGATTTCAATATAAATGGACTGCACATATTTATGTTTGAAACGTCCTGACAGAATTGCTTTTATGATATCATTTCGGCTGACTAGAGATTGATTTATCTAAAATTTAATTTTTAAATAAAAGTATTTTTAGCTTCTTAATGTATCTGATGCAGTCGTCACACTCCGGTTTGACAGCACTGATTCATCTAAATTGGTTGCTATATCGTCGCAGTTGCATTGTCGAGTATGTGAAGTACTTTACTTGGCATCTTGTAAAATAAAAGCCTTGACCTTACATTGAAATGTGCTCAAAACGATAAAATTTGTGACATGTGATGTGATGTGATGTGAAAATGTGGGACACTTGGCAATACATGCTTTTTCAAATAATATCGAATACTACTGATTGAAAAAGCATGTTCGATACCATAAATCTGTCATGATATAAAAGGCATTGCCATTCAAGTACATTCCATAATACAAAGGTATATTCAGGACATATCGAAAGTCTACCTAGTATTGTGAAAAGAGTAAGTTAGGATTACCTTGTTACACATCTGTGTACGTACACCTTTTCACTTCCTCAATAGAGACACACATTACCAACTTACTTTTTATTCTAAACTGCCATCGCACCAAGCATGAAAAGACGTCAAAGATGTACTTAAATGTGATTTTCTTTCTGTTTCACAGTTTTTCGTGTTTCCCTTTTGCTCACATTAAGGCTGAAGAAGCTCCTTGTGTGTGCATGAATTATTCACCAAGTGAATGATCCGTCAATGGATTAGGCTGAAAGTGGGTGTTTCGTTGGGTGAGGACGGTGCGTGTATGTGGGTGCACCCTGAATGGGCGTTTAAATGCTTTTGCCATACGAGTGGTAGCATGAAATGATGTGGAATTCTATCATTACGAGTCGTTAGGGAGAGGCTTTTAAAAATGCTAGATTAGGTGGAAAATGTTGAGGCATTAATTCTTTTAGTCATCTGCACGCTGCTGTCGTGTGTGTTTCTATTTTAGATGTGATAACGCGCGGCTGTGGCTCTTTTTTCGGAAATGGGAACGATGACACATGTACGTTTTGCAGGGTAATTAATAATTAGCTGCTCCAGATTGTTATGAAACGATTTTTCTGGGGATGATGACATTGATAATGATATACGAGTATTTTTCGTCGCTAATCCTTTTTGTTGATCACTTAATGTTTGCCTTTAAGAGTTAGGTAACCATTTCGGAAATTTATATCTGATCGATTGGCGTATGTATACTTTGTTAGATAGCTTCAATAGCTATTTAAGGTTTCTACACGTGAGGTAACCGTTAAAAAATAGCCATGTTCTCTGACTGATTTTTTAAGCTGAGATCAGACGTGTTAGTTCGAGCTAAATCGGGCACAGAAGACTTGTCCACATCTGTGCCTTCCGATTATGCCTGACTGTATATACCAAATCGAATACTCCCTCATTCATACTGCAAATTTGTTTTGCGACATGTTTCCAATAAAGATGAAGAAGAGGAGTATGCCTATGCAGCTTTGGGCCGCGATAGAAGCACAAACATCTTCAATCACATACCTATGTTGAGTATGCTTATTAGTTTGGGACAAGCTTTCCAATCAGATATCTACAGAGATGTAGATACTGGATACGAGCACTAAACTTTCAATAATTTTGGAGGCATATGGGAGAAGCAGCATGTCTGTTGGAGCGGTAGAGGGTGACCGTTTTCTCGCTATCGGAATATGGCAAGGGTATGTTGCAAGACCAAAGGAAGTCCATTATGATACAGCTTTTGGAAGTACCGGATTTACTTACCCGAGGACATCAATTATGACTACGAAACTATATGTGAAATGAGAGAGTCAACCGGTGTATCTGTATAAGCCTGTTTCGAAGGTCACCAATCGATGGTCGAATGATTATGGACTTACTTGCGAAGGAGGCTGGTGGTAACCGTTTCGGTGCAAGCCACTGTCAGCAGAGCAGAACTGAAATGGAGTTTTAGCCTTATATAGGAAATTGCCCAAAGGATGGAATTGGTGTGAGTTTGAGGGAATAAGTTGAGGCTGGGGGTAGCCGTTTGGGAAAATTGGCGTTTGTTGTACGGTGCACTTCGATTCAGTTCCTGAGTTGGAATCATATATCGATTTTTTGTTCATCTTTACACCAATTCGACCAAAAGATAAAACTCATTACCTTCCAAGACTCGACGTCTTGCTGGTTCGTTTAGATCTTCTAATAAGCATGAGCTAAGAGTATTCCTGAACAAAAGTTTCTTTGTCCTCCTCATCTTTGCAACTTCTACAGATATTGTTGAAGGGAGTACGAAGTATTTTGGCATATATCGCTGCCAGGTAATGAATTGTGCAACGATCTTTTTAAGGTTCAGCCTGTTAAAGGAGACAAATCTCCTTGTTTACCTAAGATCGAACACTAGTCAAATTTGTTTGGAAGAGAGACATGTCATGCGCCGATTCTATCCCACTTGTAGTTGGTCATTGTGATGGCCTGTAAAGGCCATGCATAGGGGTATGTCACATTTGACAGCAATCTCATTGAAATATTCGCGGGATTGCATTCCAAGGCTTTTATTGCAGCATGGTTTTTGAGGTATGGAAAGCAATTGCGATGCGTATGAGATTCGCAGATACTAGAGGACTGAATTTTTTGTTATGACACCACCTGAACTGCGCAATCCAGTAAGAGGCGCTACTGTCAAAGTTATCGAGGACAATAGAAGGAAATTCATCGAGATCTGTGAAACAATTGGACTCTCCTTGAAAAGTGTTTGAAACGCATATCAGACATGCAATCACCCGGGAGCTTTATTTAAAGTTTTGGTTGGTATGACTGGGAGTGCAAAGCAGTCAGAAGAAAAACATTTGTGTCCCTTTGTTTGCCAAGGAAATCAGGCAGCAGCTTCGCTAAAATAATGCACCAAGAGGCCAACAGGCTTTATTGAAAAATTAGTCACGACAAACAAAAACGGCATCTAAAAAACTCACTACTGGAAAACTGTCAGGGGTCTGCTTGCTCGAAGCACTCTAGCATTCTAGCGATCTAGTAAACTCAAACCCGAGTCGCAGTACGTTTCAAATAAGTTATGCGGTACCTTACATAACAGTCAATCAATTAGACAGGACGATGACGATCCAAGATGTAAGTATGCAGAATACTGCACAGATGGACAAGAGTCAAATGAACAAGAGTCCAAGGGTTGAACGCAATTCTAATGATTTTTTAAGTTTGCGTCAGACAATATGTTTGTCAGACAATATGTCTGCTCAAAAACAGATTTCTTGAAAAGCTCTCACTTGCTCACAAATATATCTTTGAGGCGGGTGAAATACCTAACCACTTTAGTAGCAGTATTATTTTTACAATTTGAAGAAGGGCGAAAGAAAAGACCCGAGCAATTATATGTAGAGGAATATACTTTATGAATTTAATAGCAAAAATATTTACAGTAGTCATCTGAGAACGCATCACTACTTGATTGTCGGATAAGGATGTCCCAAATGACTTCCAAGCGATCTTTATGAAAAATTATGTTTTTACTTTAACGGCCACACAGTCCTGTCTGTTATGAAGCCTCTACAAGTTCTTCGGGGATTTTAAAGCAGCTTTCGACAGGAAAGCGCAATTTTGTAAAAGCTGAGTTATATCTGTGTTGTGTGTGCTGACTTTTTCACTATTTGGTTGATGTGCCAGAATTAAATCATAAAAAAATATTGGTGGATGTGACCTTTTTCAGGTTTAGGTGATCTCGTTTTTGGGTAAGTCAACACTGTGCCTTTTTTCAATAATTTTTTCGTTGGAAAGTTCAGTGTTCGTTTAAAGTTATAGTTTACAGTTTAATTTACAGTACAAAATGTTTTTTTACGAACAAATCATTCTTCAAAAAAATAAAACATTTCCAACAAAATAAAAACAGTCGGGTTTTTTTGAAGGCAAAGTTTGTCTAAAATTCTATTACTATTATTCTTTTATTAATCCTAATTATAATTATTATACTATTATTCTATTATTAATTCTAATTATTTCTGGATCTATTTGAAAATCTGTTGCTTACTTCGTTCATAGTGCGTCTACCGTTCTTCTATTTTGTGATTATTTTGTTTCTTTATTCTAAAATAAAGGCTTGCGAAAAACGTTTCCTTTTATTTTTTTTTTATATTTTTATTTAAAGAGAAACTGTTATAAGTTTATTTTTTTTAAATCTACTGCGTTGGATTACGTTGATGTGGTTAAGATGCCGTCAAATTTGGTTGATGTAATTTAAGTGGTTCAAAAGTTACGATATGCATATTTGCTAGCAGCATCATTTATATTAATCAACTAAAGCATCATTTATATTCATCAACTAAAGCTTTCAAACACATCTAGGAAACCATTTGCTATATCAGAATGCTATAACTTTTTATACCCGTCGAGGGTACATTAATTCTAATGCATAGTTTGTTACACAGTGAAATAATCACCGTAGACCCTTTAGACCTTTTAGAGATTTGATCAAGACCAACATGGTTCGATCATACAAAGTTTTGAGCTCGGCCCACTTTCGAAGGGGCGTTTTTAAAAAAAACTGTTTTCTTCTAAAATAATTTTCGCTTTTACCGTATTTTCTCAAGAGCCTTACGAGATAACCATTAATTCATTTTAATTTTAAGCCCATGCCCACTTTTGGGGGCGTGGGCTATACACATAATATATGAATTCGGGCCAAGGATTGAGAATATAGAAGTTTGTCACAGACAAACTCTTGCACTTACTCACTTGTTTTGTTTTACAAAGATGTACTGCGCGTCCGTCCTTTTTTTAATTTGCCTATTACCGTTTCGAAAAGGGGAGGACCATACGTTTTCTTGGCCCTTTTTACCATTTATAAATTTTCAAAAGCAGAAACTTCGATTATTTTTTATTACAGTTAGACTTATTTTCAATATTTACCACTTTTCCTAAACTTTGCGGATATGGTTTTCGCGGAAAACGGTAAAACATTTTTTTTAACTTCGTTTGTAAATGGGTTTAAAAACTTGAGATTAGAAACACCAATTTTAAATTAATTTGAATGCAGTTAGCTTGCCTTTTAAACGTTCCATACTTAAGTCAAATTAAATGGAGATCGTCCTTAAGGACCTAAGGGACTACAAATCTTAAAATTTTTTGAATAAAATTGTGCTAGTTGCCACAGCTTTGTTTAAAATTTCAGAAGATTATTCCCGCTATTTATTTCAAAATTATACACTATACTGTATGGGAGATAGAGGGGGAGACATACGTTCTTTTGAGCTGCATTATAATATTTTAAATTTCAAATCAATTTTAAATAAATTTTTTCAGTTTCCGTTAGACTACTTTCCAATATTGCACAACAATCTGCGCTATCATTGGATGTTTAGACGTTTTTTAATAGATTTTTTAAATAAACTTCATAAAACTTAGGTTAGAAACGGCATTTTAAGTTTTTTTTTAGCGTCGTTTGCTTTCTTTTAGTATGCTTTATATTATGCAAAATCTAAATAAGATTACTTTTACCGTTAAAGGTACAAGTAAATTAAAAAAAAAATATATGTTTTAGAGTTAGATCTGAGAAGGTTTGGAAACTAAATACGCTTTAATTTTCCTTAAAATGTTGGACCATTAAGTGTCATTTTTTTATATGAGTGATGTCTATTTTTAACACAGGAGATAAGGTTAAAAATGTGTCAGAACGGCAGTACTAAAACTTCTTCTATTAAATATGACTTTAGCAATTCGTTTACTTTGAGTTGCTTTATTCGTGGGTTCAATATTGGCTTTGTTCATGAAGTGTTTCAAAATGTATGGCCTCACACACTTTGAAAAACGTCATAAGTTTTGAAAAAGGTTTCAAAAAGCTTTAAAGTTCAGTGTTTATTTAACTTTTTGTAGTTCATGACTGCTAAACTTTTTAAGTAAAAGTATTGAAAAACATTTAATCAATTTTTCCATGAAACTTCAAACTGTATTCAAATCGTGATTAAGTAAGTAATTATTTATGCTTAAAACAAATTGCCCTCATTGGGTTCGCTGATTATTACCGCACAAAATTTTGTCATCCAACGACTTATCGTTCAAAAGTTAAAACGCGATTGGACGGACGACGTAGTGGTACTATAAGAGGTCTTTTTTCCATTTTTAGCAGAAGAAGTTTTAGCAGACTTTGATCGTAAGCAGACCGTTCTTATTATTTTCGATGTTTTAATTTTTCAATGAGAACTGTAGTATGACGCCATATAAGAAATAGAAAACAAACATCAAATACTCAGAGAAGAAGCTCACTAAGTAAATTCAGCTGTTCTAGAAGTTAATAAAATCTTGTAATACTTAGTAAAATCTTGCTGTTCTAGAAGTTAATAAAACAGGAGAAGTTTTGATTTATAGTTTGGAATGTAACAACATTGTCCCGAGAAAACTTCCGCTGAGAAATACAATGTTCCATTTAACGGTGTCCCTCCCATGTATGCCGCCAACTAAACTAGTAGCCGACATAACAATGTTGCACTCGGCAATCAACACAGGGACGATGGACATGCAAAGAACTTTCAACCGCGTCACTATCTGCCATAAAAAGGAAACAGCTCACGGTTTTAGTTGGATATAAACATTACCACCCATAACCTACCCACCCAGCATACCAAGCTAATTGCTTGTAAACATTTAGTTCCACGAAACCTCGGAACCAGTGGCACCGCACGAAATGCAATTTGTAAATAACGAAGCTCCAGCGTAATCAACCCTAGCAATTAGTTATAAGAAAATCATTAAGTGAAATTCAGCCAAATCGGTGTTTGTGTGTGTGTGTCTTGCGGCGGCGTACACTTGGGGTGCAATTGTTTCCAGCTTCGCATTCTCGTACAATTTACAAATTGGTCACTCACCGCCTCGCCGCCGTTGGATTGCATGACAAGAAGACATTGGCTACCCCCAACGCAGACATGGCGGCTGCGGAGTAAAAAAGAAAAATTAAAAATATAACCAACCTGTTTTGCTTACATTCCAACAAAGGCCAATTTAATTAGTTACTCAAAGAGACTATGTTTATTTTTCTTTACTCTTTTATTTCAGGAGTCTTTAATTTAACAATCGAGTGGTAAAAACCCCCTTTCGGATCGTTCTTCATCTGATATTAATTGGAGGTGACGGGAAAATGTAGTACCCACTACCCACTCATCGAGGGTCGGATGGCAACTGATGGTAGATCAAGTATGGAGCTTCCATATGTAGGCATATGTGGAGGCCTTCCCTTGAACCATGCACTACGTGAAGTTAATTACCATACTAGACTAACGTAAATAATCCCGAAACCCCTTTCTAACTTTCAGGAAGGAATTTCCTGTCCCAGACCCAATGCGGAAACTACCGCAAAAAGTTTAGCCATAATAAATTAGGAAAAAAGGATGTGAGGTTGGCCCAGTATGAATTTAGGATTCTATAGCACTTACACTTAGAAAGTTGGTCATTAAATCTGGGAAAAGGTACATGTTAAATGTGAGTGCTCTTAATTAAGACGGCGGCGGCCCTATAGCTCTCAGGGTATGATATAAATCACAATGAGCAAAAGTTAATAGGATCGTTAATAAATAGTTAAAATTCGTACATTGCTGCATCTGTACCAATCCAATATTTTATGTGGCAGACTTGAATTTTGTGGTGCTATAGATAAGGGTTTTTAAGTTCCAGGCCAGTTATAAACAAGGAGCAATAAATTTAGCTATAAAGTTCCAGTTGTCCACTCTTTCTACGGTTACGTCAACAGCTTGTTCTCTTATGGGAAACCGTGGAAATGTGGAAATGTGAAAAGAGTGGAAATGTGTTCCTTGTTTTTCTTGTTTAAAACTTTATTGTAAAAGTTTGAAACCGTTACTGTAAAAATACTTTTAAATTGTAAATTGTTGGAATTTCTAACTTTTTTGTATTATATTTAGTTTTTATGACTTTCCCATAGGGTCAAATCAAAGGTTGGGCTAAAAAACCCACAACGGCGGAAAGCCAAAGTCTCAGCTTTATTAATGTTAAAGCCAAGAGTTAAGATATCACGAAATGAGCTTTTAAGGGAAAGCTTTATACAAGCAACATTTCGGTAAAGCTTTTCAGAAAGAAACCTTATACAAGCGCGCAACCTTATGCCTAGCCTACTACAGTTGTTGTGATAAATAAACTTCTATACGGCCTTATAGAGGCAGCTTTAATTTTGCACTGAAATCCTGAAGCTATAAGACCTTCAAGTAACAGAGGAGATTATCAGAATCTTATCCACCTATAAGACCTCGTTGTAGTTTCCTCAAGGTCTTATTCCAATTGTGTCTGAAAATTTTGCTCAGAATTGTGTCTCAGAAATGATCAGCAAGTAGTTTATATAGAGCCTTTAGAGCCTTAGAGACTATGGAGACTTAGAGCCATGTAGAAGCAATAGCTTCCCGAAATCACAAATAAAGCCTTACCTAAGTAAAATTGTAGCTTGAGACGAATAATGGGTTAATCAAGGTGATGCCGACCTCCTGCTGTTTTTTGCGTAAGATCAGCTCACTACCGGTATTTGGAAGAACTATACGGCCTTATAGAGGCAGCTTTAATTCTGCACTGAAATCCTGAAGCTATAAGACCTTCAAGTAACAGAGGAGATTATCAGAAACTAATCCACCTATAAGACCTCGTTGTAGTTTCCTCAAGGTCTTATTCCAATTGTGTCTGAAAATTTTGCTCGGAATTGTGTCTCAGAAATGATCAGCAAGTAGTTTCTATAGAGCCTTTAGAGTCTTAGAGACTATAGAGACTTAGAGCCACGTAGAAGCAATAGCTTCCCGAAATCACAAATAAAGCCTTACCTAAGTAAAATTGTAGCTTGAGACGAATAATGGGTTAATCAAGGTGATGCCGACCTCCTGCTGTTTTTTGCGTAAGATCAGCTCACTACCGGTATTTGGAAGAACTAAGTCCAGCAATTCGAAGTGTCCGCTAACCATACGCTCTGGCTAGTAGGGCTCGCTGAGTAAATGATTATACACATCGTGCTCTAGAATCATCTGTGTGAGTATGTAGTGAATTATCGGTTGTGATGTCTTCAATGTTACTTTAATTCTTTTGCCCTCATGCATCAAGTGATTCAAAATCTTAGGCATAAAAAGTGTACCTACTGTTAGCTTGGATATAGATCTTGAAAAAGCTAATGACTCAATATGGCATGAAGGTCTTATCTTTAAGCTCAAATTGAGATACCCAGATGGGCTTATAAAAATGATTTGTATTTTTTTGTCTTACCGCAGATCGTCAATTTTCATTGGTACTGAGAATTCAGAATTTTTCCTTATTTCATCTGGTGTTCCGCAAGCATTTAACATTTACCTCCAGTATTTTCTTCTTTCCGATCCCATTTCAGAAGAACCTGGTTTTATTCATTACGTTGACGATGCCACTATTTTAGCTAGTGAAATACTTCCACACGTGGAAAATTACTTTACAAAATGAGGAATCTAAATCAACACGGACAAATTCGGTCTAACGTGCTTCAGAAATCGCAGTGGAAATTACACTGGGCAAATCCAGTGCCATTACTTAACTCTTAAGGAAAGGAAATCTCTTTCTTTGCGAATAAATGGAAACCTTATTCCATTGCGCAGTGAACCTAAGTACCTTGGTGTACATTTTCATAACCACTTTCTTTTAAATAGGCAAGCAAGAAAAGTGCTTAACAGGGCTAAAATTGTATCCTTGACGTTGAAACCATTACTAAACTCTAAACAAACGACAAAAACGAAGACACTAATGTATGAGACTTTGGTAAAACCCATCCTTACGTACGGCTTCCCCATTTGGTTTACAATCCTACTGCTGTAGCGAAGGAAATGAAAAGTTTTGAACGAAAATTGCTGAGATTTTGCTGTGGAAAATTTCGGAAACCGGTCAAAAAATGGTTTTCTAATAAAGTCATTTATGAAGCAACAAACGTTATACCCCTCTCCTGTTAAAGAAAATGGACCGAATAAGTTAACGTCATAGTGCACTTGTAAGATCCTTATGATTCTAGTACTGGTCAAAGTTTAAATGAAATTTTTTACTTATCTCCACTCAATCTGCTACATGAACAGTCTATATCTCTGTTAAGACCTGATACGAATAGGACACTACTCTCGGTACCTTTTTACGAAAAAGTACTCCCATTCAACTTCAGGGATGATATTGACATTTGATTAAAAAAAAAGAAAAGAAAAACGATAAACCTTTGTTTACAATGGTATAAGATTTATGTAGTTATATTTAAGAATGTTTAGGACTTATGCTCGTAATGTATGAACTTTAGCTCATATTTTCAAATTGATATCTTGTAGAAAGGGCAACCTTTTAGTTTTAGTTTTCTTTTATATTTGAGCTATAAGTTCTAGTCAGTAGTTGAACCTTAAGGAGCAAAGTTGCGATTATGTGCCGGGAGCAAGTATACACATAAAAAATGTATAAAGTTTTTCCTTTTTCTTATTGAACTTTAGTTTAAAAATTCTAAAACTTTTGTTAAAAGAATAGTGTAAATCGGACATATCTCTAAGTCCATCAAGAAAATGTAACTTGAGAAGAATAAAATGTATTTGTTTCATATGTCTCAATAAGGATTGAATTGAATTGAATTGAATTCATGCATAACGGTTGCAAATTCGGCCTTGCTTTCTGGGGGTGGAATCAACTTAGGTGAACTTTGATAAGTGATGTCACAAATCACAAAAATTCGTCCGCGTAAACTGTGACTATGACAATTTTCTTGTGACAGTTCTCGATCAATAACCTTAAAATTAGCTGGTCCTCCAGTTTTCAAACTTTCTGAATAGTTTGGTTTTTTGCCTACACCTAGGCTGACTTTCTGCATGCATGAATACAAAAATATGTTCTTAGGTATATCACAATTTAAAATAAAGCAATGATTCGAAATAATATTTTTGTGATTACCTTACGCAGACGGTTCATATTGTGTGCTTACATTGACTTTCACAAAACGTGAAAATCACAGCCGATTCCACCCCAGTATCTTCTCTACTTTTTGTTGAAAATTTGAAGTTCGGACATCTGCTTTTTTCCTCAGCTTCAGCAGTAGCTGACCTTTAGTTGCCTTCCTTATGTGATCAACTTTTTCCCCCAGCTCCTTTATTGAGGGATCAGTTTAAATCTTTTCAAGCATTTTTGCGCAGGAGAGACTGCACCTAAAATCGCAGCATGTGTATGTTGCATGCATGTAACTTTCAATCTTATTTTACTACATTAACATTTTCTGAAGTAAATTTCTGTGGAAATAATTTAAAATTTATTTTATTTTTCAGTTTTACCTTTCCTTTCGTAACTGGAACTGGTGGTAAGTGCAACCGAATTAAATCTCTTTATAAGCCCCTAAAGTAATTCTGCAAGCAAAAGCATTTAAAACCCTTTTGCGACCAGAGCATGATTCCCCTTTTGAAAGAGATTCGCCTGCAGTGAATAGATCCCTTCGGAGGTGACAAAAAAGATTCAGGTCCGGTGAAGATACCCATAAGGCAAAACGAAACCCTCTCGTAATAATTCCATGTGCAGGTTCTTATAAATATTAAAGAGCCCACAATGGATCAACACACTGTCTGCCTTTTTTAAGTCCCAGTCCAAGGTTCAAGTAACAACACCCAACGTGTACACGTATCAGGTAACGTGTGTAGAACAGGTGTACCGGTCCAAATCTAAAACTCAATTTTACAAAGACAATGTCCCACTCCACCGGCAAGACCAGGAGTAGGTACTATCCCTCGTCCACCTTTACACGCTGTGTCCTTGCACAGACCATGAAACGTCCACACTCGACGACGACGACCCTCGTGCAAAATCAATATTTAAATTTATGTTAGGGCTGAAATCTCCCAAAGAACAATCTCATGCATAAATGTATGATGATTGTTTTCAATTGTTCCGGTGTCGATTTGCATATCAAAATGTTCGAGCAAACTCGAGTTCTGTGTCCGGATGCACGGCACAGGGATTTATGGACGGCAAAGGGGCTGTTTCTGTCTCGGGTGGCAATATACATAACATCAACCGCACCGCACCGACTTGACTTTACTCAATGGGGTTAAAACGATTTTCTTTGGTGCTTTACGCTTTCTTTGACATGGACACGATGGCCGTTGGCCAGAGTGTTTTGCTGAGTTATTTCTGCACCACACAGCGAGGGTGTAAATAATTGTTAAATTATTTTCATTCTCTTTATTGTCATCCTGTCGTGAAAGTCAATAAAGGAATACCGTCTCGCTCTCTGGTTCCTTATCTGTCGTTCTCTTTTGACATCCTGCAGGGCAATTTAAAATTCGCTTCGGCTTCCTGCAATTAGCCAGTGAGCAATTAACACAAAAAAAAAGAAAAGTTTCTTTGAAGCGATAGCAATGTGGGGAGTAAAGAACGAAATAAAAGTAATGATTTCCTGCCGTTCAGGACCCGATCACGTTTACCATACACACCAAGTTCATGCACACACTTTGCACCGTTAGAAGGCACACTGCGAGGGTCTTTTGTTCGAAAAACTGTGGATAGACATACACTACCCTTCGAGGATCCATCATCGGCTCCCGATTCACTATGTTATGCACTGTAGGATGAAGGCAAAAAAAATCGATTTTAACTAACACGACCGTTATCTCTAAATACACAATATACCTACTTGGATAACCCGCCTTTTTTCTACACATACACACACAGAGACTCTTCGAAGCTTATCCTTAAGGACTCAATGTAATACGTTCACGATTGTGTGTAGTGGAAGCGATGTCGACTTTGCCGTCCCTCTGCCAGCTTTTTATTTATCAAGGATTTTATTTTTATATTCAACAACATCAATGTACACCTCCTGCTGTCGTTTGCTCTGGGTCATATATCCAGAACTTCTTTGCTCTTTGGCACGCAAATAAGACGAATTACTTGCCAACATGAACGACCAAAGAACGTTTGGGCTGTGTTGATGGTGGGTTGACGTTAGGGTTAGTTTGTGCTGCTTTGCCTGGGGTAACATCAGTGACCATTAGGGTGTCGGTTACAGCTGGAGGTGTGCTGATGGTAGCTATGATGGAAAGGGAAGGTAATTAATGCTTAGTGATGAGCTAAAAGTTGAATCGAATGTTAATTGCGTGGAAAGAGCTTCTTTTCGGGTAGGTTTTGTGCTAGGGGGCTGGCAGCCTTGTTGATCTCTGTGTTACGGGATGGTTTATTATTTATTTATATTTCTTATTTTCTTGTGTCTGTAAATACGAAGTAAAGAATTTAACGAAAAACTAATTTCGGAAGAACACTTTTCAAGGGGAGGTCTTTAAATTCATAACTTTCGTTATGAACTTAAATTGTAGGGTATTTTAAAAGTGATTTTTTTTTGCTTCAATAAATGTTAGAAAAGTAGTTTATACCCATTCAATTTGAATAAAAAAGCGTTCCAGAAATGTGATTCACTCCAAAATTCGAAAACCCCTTGCTTTAATTAGTTCGCATTATCGACTATCGACCTTTGAGGCAGAATAATTGATCTTTGAGCAGCTTGGAGTTTGACTCGATTTTGCACAGTCAAGTCGGGCTCAGCCATATCAAAACATTTTCGTGAGTCCCCATTTATATTAAAGTATGGTTTTCAGGTTCCAAATTTGTTTCCAGCTGTTAGCGAATCTCCTTTCAAATTTTATTTTACTTTTACAATGAATTGTTCGTCATAACATTAGTTTTGAGTGATGCATTTCAAACCCTACTACTCTACATGTTACATGAGAGTCTTGGAACAGTTTCCTCCATTTCATTCGCACGTTGATGAAAGAGCGTTATATCCTCTTCAAGTCGAAAATTTGATAATTTTTAGCCATCTACTCTTACCCAGTTTTTCGATATTTATTTTTCTTAACATGCTTTCTAATATTGTAGAGAACTATGCTGGCGAAAGAGGTTCTCCCTTGTATTACTCCTCTAAACATTTTGAGGGCCTTCGTATTTCGTTTCCTTTGAGATTCATTCGGTAGTGTTTTCATCAAATATCTTTAAAAATTATTATTTAATAAGGTACTCATATCATTCGTGGGTGCCGTGGCGCAGTGGTTAGTGTGTGTGCCTCTGACGCCGGAGGTCTGGGTTCGAATCCTGCCTCTGCCACCTGAAAAAAAGACTTGTTCTTTTTCACGGCTCCCACCTCCGCGAGGGCCTGACAAACCCTCCGAGAGTAACATTTGTCTTGAAAATTTCTCAAACTGCCGTTCGGATTCGGCGGCAAAAAAAATGTAGGTCCCCTTTTATGTAAAAAAGTTGGCTCTGGTTCACCTCGAGCTGTTGCGCCATACTCTATTTCTTTATTTTTTACTCATATCATTCTGCCAAAAACGTAAAAGATCTAAATGTTTTTCTTGAAATGTTCTCACAAAAATTTCTGACGGAAACGGCGAATATGGGTTTAGCAATCAACGAGAGCAAAACCAAGTATATGCTGTCATCAAGAAAAGACACCCAAAACCGACGTCTTTGACAAAACGTCGATGATGGTGATCATCGACAGTTATAACTTTGAGGTACTTAGGGACTTTGTCTTCCTGGGTTCCGCTATTAATTCAGACAATGACACCAGCGCTGAAATCAAACGAAGGATAACTCTTGCCAATCGCTGTTTCTTTGGTCTAAGAGGCAATTGAGTAGCGAAGCCCTCTCTCAGCAACTAAAGTATCCATTAAAAGACCCTCATCATCCCAGTCTTGCTTTATGGTTCAGAAGTATGGACCTTGTCAAAGGCGGATGAAAACACCTTAGGCTGCTTCGAGAGGAAAATTCTTCGGACGATTTACGGTCCCGTCTGCGTAGACGGAGAGTGGAGGAGGAGCTATAACATCAAACTGTACGGCCTGTGCAGCGATACCAATTAGCCAAAAGAGTCAAAACACAACGTCTACGATGGCTGGGTCATCTAGAGCGGATGGACACCAACAAACCGGCCCGGAAAATCTTCGAGTCCATACCGCACGGACAGCGCGGTAGAGGAACACCGAGACTCAGGTGGCGCACGCAAGTGGAAGGTGACCTCAGCCAACTTCGCGTGCGAAACTGGAGACGGCTAGCTAGAGACAGAGCTGGCTGGTGAAGCTTGTTGGTTGAGTCTCTGGTACCCCGGATGTAGCGCCACCCTAAGTAAGTAAGTAAGTAAAGATTCCTTAAAAATATAATTTTATTTACACTTACCGTTATTCTGCCTCATGAATGGCGCTCTAGTTCAGAGTGAAAATCAACCTCACTTACTTGTCTTACCATTTTAATGGCAAAAAAAGAACTAAAAACTGTTGTCTTGATTTTTAGTAAATTAGAGTTCTGCAAGAATATTTCCCATCCGTTTTAATTTTATTTTTATTTTTTAATAATTTAAAATTTCACACGTTAAGCACTTAAAAAAACGGAAAGCCAATGCCCATAGTCTGTGTATCATTCATTAACCCAGCAAAATATAAAAGAATACACATATTAACAAATGGAAAATGATGTCCTTTTTTTCTCTATATCAGCTAAAGCAATCTCAAAAGTGTGTATAAAAATCACCATTTAATTGAGATAACCTCGACGATAGCAATGGTGTTGGGTTTCAATTAATTTATCAACGACTGATAAAAAAATATTCCGCCCAGGCAGAGAATATAATGTGTATCTACTGCTTGTATAGAACACGGCTTTTCATTAAAGTATTTAAATAACAGTGAACGTCAGCGAGGTATTGATTTCAAATTGATTAGAAACCCTGCCTCAGTACAAAAAATAAAGGCTTCGACGAAAAGACAAAAACAAATCTTTTTTGTGGTGTACTCTGGCGTATACGCAACTTTTTTTTAACTATAGAGAAGCATGGCTGACATTAAGAGCAGATGAATAACATTTAAAATTGTGTCTGCTGTTCATTTGTATCCTACACACATGTTTTCGCTGTTATGGCGGTCCGTCTTTCAAAGAAGGAGATATGTGTTTTTAAATTAACTTCCCGGTTTTTTTGATTTAATAATAATGTTATTGAGATTAGGGTGGAGTCCATGCAACACGTTGTCATTTCTTCGAAAAATAGAAACTGTTTATGGTCTTACATGCATTAAGAAATGTCTTAAATGAAGAAAGTATTTTGTTGTGACAAGAGTTTTAGTAACTCTTCAATGGTCATGGATCTCGTCTGAGTTGCTTACGACTTTTTAACATAAATTCTCCGCGACTTTTTCGGTGACTGACCGTAGTTCAATAATAATATAGCTGTCAGTCTTTTGAGCAATATGAGCACTAGCACTAAGACCAGTCTTCGTAACAAACTTGTACCTTAAAACAGGAGGTATACATGAACTTTAAATAAGTCTAAGGTACACAGAAGGAAACCAAAATCAGTTCACACATTTTTTACATTACCTGTAATGCTGGTGGACCTTTTTCTATTATATTATAACTATTTTGCTAATTTTTCTATGAACATTAATTAAAAAGCTAACTAACCATATCGTACGAAGCTTATATTGGGGCCAGCCATGATTTTAATGCTTTTAGACTTGTAATAATTGGTGTAATTTTTCACTTTTTGATTTTTTCTATGTTTAAGCTGGTTCTTGGTTTAGAAGTTCATGCACTTGATCCGCTCACTGATATGCCGACTTTTAAGGTAAAAGTCTAAGGGGTATCCTCTTTAGAGTTTTAAAGTCTAAAGGTATAAACTGCATTCATGGATAAGAATAAAACAGCCTGTAAAAAATTCATTTAATGTCTGCAATTAACGTATGCCATGTCAGTAATTACAAGTTGTGAAACCACCTAATAAAGGAAACAAAAACCAACATATATCATAAGAGAAAAGAGAGGTATGGTAACACTAAATTAATAAGCGCCATGTTTGCTAGAAAACACAAAACCTTATAATAGTTCTACATGAAGCTAGACAGTGCTACCTAGGACCCAAATTTCTAAAAGGCAACGCAGAACACCTAAAGTGTTACAATGGTGCTATGTGGGCTATACATAAGATCTTGCTCTCTTCATTTAATACTTTATTTAATATTACAAGAAGCGCATTGTTTCTTTTCGTTCTATTTTAATAAATCATTCGAAGAAATTAGATGCGGACCTTGCTTCCTGCTAATAACATGCACTCGTTTTATTCATTAATTTCATCCCCATTTAATATGAACGAAGCTATTTGTGCGAAAACATCAACACTTTCAAAGAATAACATAAGAATATGTTTATACAAAACTAAAAGAAAAACCATACCATGACAGTAAAAGATAAACACCATGAAAGTGTGTGTACCTACATATTTTTTTAAAAATGTACTGACTGTCAAAAAAGTTCTATAAGAGCTCGAAGTAGAACCCTTTTTGCACCCAAAATAAAGTTCTATAAAGTGTCAAATCGTCCTTATGGGGGTTTTGTAAGGGGCCCCGTCACTTGTATAAAACCAACTTCAAGAACATATGGTTTTAAGATGTTGTTCTGAGAACGCAATGGTGGCCAAAGCAAAAGCTTCTGTGTTACTGCCACGCCCCCAAAAGTGGGCCTGAGCTGAAAATTAGAATCAAATAGTTGAAATTTAGTTAGAATCATGCGAAAATGCGTTAAAAGCGAAAAGTATTTAAGAAAAATACCGTTTTTTCCTAATAATTCAACACTCATAATTCAACATTCATAAGCAAATTGTAATACATATATTTCTTTATTGCTCTGTACCAAAATCTGAACTCCTGCGCCTTGTTCAAAAAGGCATTTTAAAACAAGTGGGAAAGTGCAACACTGCGTATGCAAAAGCTTCAGTACATCTACGACGGATAGCAAAATATCCCACCATACCAAAAAGAAAACTGGCACGCCTCCAAAAAGTGGGCGGGATATAAAAATAAAACTGTTGAATGCTTTATACAAGGTGGTTGCATACATTTCGACCTGAAACTCTGCCTTTTTAACTAAAAAAAATCACTTTTTTTAACGCCACGCTCACAAAACTGGGCGGAGGCACATACAATATATACATAGAAGTTAGGAAATGCTAACTTCTGCAACTTTTGTAAGTTTTTTTCATTTTGTAAGTTCAAATCCCTTAAAATGTGGGCGTGGTTAATGCAAAGGCTTACATTTTTCTGTTACTTCAAAGACAATTACAAGGCAATGTTACACACCAAAAATGAATGCGCTAGCGCCATTTTAACAAAGCTAAAATTTGGAATAAGTATTTTTTTAAATTAGAGATGGTCGCGCATACAGGCTTCTAGCGTGTCTAGGGGGGCGTGTCTGTGGGCGGATTCAGCCTATTTTCAAGCCCGATCTGGTCCAAAGGACTTCCCACTTACCAATTTTTAGCTCTCTACCTTAAAATTTAAGGCCTAATAGTTGTTTACATACGGACGGACGGACTGACGGACATGGCTTAATCGATTCTCCTATCGGTCCCATTGATATCTCTAAAAAGTCTTAAAGGGTCTACGGTGATTATTTCATTGCGTGACAAACTAAACATCAAACTTAATATACCCTGGGTCGGGAATAAAAAATCACACGTATCAGAAATTGTCCAAAATTTTAAGCAAAAACATAGCCTAATTTTGAAGTTTCATAAGCTTCTGAGGTTTTAGAAGAAAAGCATGTATTTACAAGGCAACGTGTTTACAGGGCAAGCTTACTATATAAAAAAAGTTTCATAATTGCCGTTTACAACCCACAGTTTAAAAGCGCATTTAAACAAACGAAATAAAGAACATAATGTTTTAGAGTTTTCTCAGAAATCTATGTTGGCAGATTTTAAAAACGTAGCCAACACGAGCGTAAATGGTTGTTATATTGAAAAAAAGTCTAACGGTAATTAAAAAAATGTTCAAAATAGCTGTTTAATGGATTTGAAATTTTTTGAAAATTTTTTTTTTTGAAAAATGGTAAAAAAGTCCAAGAAAACGTTTTTGTCCCTTTCTATCTCCGAAACGATAAAAGGTAAAAAAAACAGACATGTATAACGGGAGTAGACCATTTTATAAGATTCAAAATAAAAGCTTTATTAGTCTTAAAACAGTAAATAGTTTCCGAGATGTGCTTGAAAACACTATAATTGACTATAATGATGGCACATCAACGAAATTTGACGCAAGCACTACCACATGAACGTTAAGCTAACACATAAATCTTAAAAAAAACGATAAACTTATAACAGGGTTTTAAGAAATAAATAAAAAAAAAATGTAAAATGTTACTTTTAGGCTAGGGATACACGGCGACAGAAAAACGTGCGACAAAAAACAGCGCGATTTTCTGCAGCAAGCTACTCAACACACGAACAATAATTTTCCGTGCGGTTCCTGTCAGTTTTGTTAAAAAGTTTAATTTTCACCGTTAAAAATAAAGAATCTGCAAGCTTTTTGTGGTAAACTCAATATCATCCATTAACCATTAATTTTTCGGGCAATACTTGTCGGCATTTTTGTCGTTTGACAAAAAAAATAAATTTTTTCTCGCGCGGTTTGAAAGAGTCGCAATTCGGAAATTTGTCGACAAACGATTCTCGCGATAATTTGTCGTAGTCGCAATCGTGTGTTGTCTGCTAGTCAAACGATATTGCTTCTAATCGGACGGAAATAAGTCGCGCGTTTTTCTGTCGCCATGTGTCCTTGGCCTTAGAGTAACGAATCTTAAAAATCGTCCAATATTTAAGAACTGCGTGGACTTCAAACTACGAAAAAAGTATACAACAGCATGTGAAATATATCCGGCAATAATTCTTATAGATTTATAGAATTTTGTACAAAACAGAAAAATAAAGATGAGCTTAACCTTCAATAAAAGCCGACTGACTGCTCTGTGTATGTCTTCATACTTTAAGGTCTCTTTTTAACTAACCATTATACGTCATAATGGATAGTTAACCGTCAAATTTTCGTTAAATGTTTTTTGTGCCCGACCGAGGGTATACTAATTTTAATGCATAGCTAGTTTGTAACACAGTGAAATAATCACCGTAGACCTTTGAGACCTTTTAGAGATATTATCGAGACCGACAGGTGAATCGATTAAGCCTATCCGTCCGTCCGCCCATCCGTTCGTCCATCCGTCCGTCTGTATGTGTGAATGTCTTAGGTCTTCAAAATCAAGCTAGAGAACTGAACTTGGTACACGGCTTGGATCTTCTGCTGCACAGACAAAGTGTGAAATTTTGACTAATCCGTCAACGGCCACGCCCAGTACTGGCTTCAATGCGAGACAACCTAGTCAGCCTAGCCAAGTCACAGGAACTTAAATTTTAGTACTGAGCAATATTGGCCCAAGACCTTTAACAAGTCGAAAATTGGACCGCCAACGATATCGACCATTCCCACTTTTAACATGTTACATACAAAGCTTTGAACTCCGCCAACTTTTAGGGGGCATTTTTTGGAAAAAACTGTTCTTTTCCGAAATAATTATCCGTTTTAACGCATTTTATCATGAATCTAACGAAATGGCAATTAATTGATTTTAATTTTTGGCCCAGATTGGGGGCGTGGCCTTTACATATTATATATAAATTCGGGGTACAAAACTTTAAGATTTTGTGTTACACGGTATATATGGTCGGGTATACAGAACCTTGTCACAGACGAACTCTTGCACTTACTAACTTTTTTTTTTAATTCTTCTTTCAGAAAAGGCGAATCTAAAACACTTAACCAGTGCCCCGAGATGTGAGGAGATATTTTTTTACTTTATTTTTAAAAGTTTTCAGTTTATATATGTTAGGAAATATGTATTCAGGTAGTGAATTCCAAAGAGTGCTTGTTCTATATAAGAAAGAATTTTGAAACAGTCTAGTGCGAGGTATTTCGAGCTGAACATGGAACTGATGAGCGCTTAATGCTTGCCTTGTAGATCGAACAAAAGAAGAGTTTTCAGGATTTAAATTTCTTAAATCTTCAGAGCATTTGCCATTATAATATTTATAATAAAGACATAAATTAGCAACACCTCTACGGTGTGTAAGCGGTTCGAGATTGGTTATTAACTTAAAATTATCGATTGAACAAATGGCACTTTGCTGAATTGAATCAAGAAGAAAAGACCTTTGGACCTTTGGACCCCTTTTAATATTAATCTCCAGAGAAGTCAACAAATTAACTCTAAACAAATCTCTTTAAAAATTCATATTCTTTTCGTAATCTAAAAAATTCACTTTGGGCGGTAGGATCTGATTTACTTATCTAAGAAGTTTTGTTTACAACATGATATTATTTAGGTTGACATAAATTTAGAAATTGCGTACTCAATTATGTATTTTTCTAAACTCAGTTAAAACAATCTCTAAATTATCAGATTTTTTTACGTTTAGTCAATTTACCGAGCTTAAAAAGTTCTTTAGGAATACCATCATAATCTGCTCTAGCAAAATCAAATTTAATACCTTCGGGTTTGATGGCAAGCGTTTTTAGAATTTACATATTATTGAAACTTCCAGTTCCATCATGAAAATACTTGTGTTAAGCATAGGAAAGATTCACGGAAGCTTCAATCTCTTTGCTAATAAAGATTAAATCTAATACATTGCCACTATCATTGCGAAAGGTATCTTTTCAATTGGCAGGAATTAGTCGCGAACAAACTGTTTATCATTTTAGCTTGTTTCTCTTTTTGAACGATAAATGGAAGTGCGAAGTTATCACTATGAGAAAAAACCCAAGTAACATCAGACAAAAGGAAAATCACCTGACACTACGGCATATGAAGAGCTATCTGAATCACAAACAATACCCATGATATTTTTATATGAGTTCTTTAAATTGCATTTTCTGCGTCCGGAAAAATTAGATATAAAAAAATTAGCTCTGTGGATTCAGACAAATAAAAATCAACACGCACGCAACTTTGTTCAATCGTACCCGATGCATCAGATAATGCAATTGCTCTACTCTTAAAAGATCAAATAACAGATCTGCAGTGGCAATATTCCCCAATCCCTATTCCATCTTCAAGCAATTTCAAAAAAATAAATATAATTCCCTTCTTAACCAAGCGAACGGAATGCTCTGCGTCTGGTTTCACACTTGATCGCATTTTTACTTTTTTTCACTGATTTCTTTTTTGTTGTCTCGACTGTGAGAGGAAAAGTATCCTTTAAAAAAGCATCAACTGCATGAGGTGACATCAACATACGTTTGTCTGTACGTGAGTGCAAGCGAATTGCAATTCCGAAATTCCCAGAATCTCATTTGGATGTCGAGCATAATGGTCTTATTACACAAACCTTCAGTTTCACATTTACAAACTGATGTGAGCAATGGATGCCACAGCCGCCAGTGTTGATGGCCACTATATGATACAATGTTCATGTTGCTCTATTTTACCCATTGTTGTCGGCTGTCTGTTTCGTTTTTTTATTCATCGATGTTTCGTTTAATGTGATTCTTTTCTGCAATTCATTCCAATGCGTTTTTCGAATAGGTTGCAATTTACATAATTCGACGCGAAACAAAGTCGCAGAGTCCTGTTGTGCGGGCGAACACTTCTGATGTGCACCAGATACATAATGTCCGCTCAAAAATGACAAAAAAAGGATTTATGTATATTGAATTTCCATGAAAGAGTAAATTGGGCGGGATAATGTGCATGATTAATGTCATTTTTAGCAATAATGAAAAACCCTTTCGGCAGCAAGTTACGGTGCGTAGCAGAAGAGCGTGAGATGCCCATATCACCGAACCATTTATTTTATATTGTACGAAAATGTACTGCAAATTTTGCCATATTAAGGGACTTTTCACAATACATCGTAGCAAGAGTAATTCAATCCGTCTGGCATCCACATCGAAAGGGAAATGGAGATGGAGCCAAAATGAACATTTCTGTCTTTAGGCTATATAGAGACAAATTAAATTTGTCAACATTTTTTGTTTGACATTTTTTTACATAGCATGTCAGCTTGAAATAATTTTTATGGGGATAAAACTGGTCATTTTCTCGGGGTGGCAGGTAAGTTTTTTCGCTCGAATTCGAGGCTAACGTATAAATTGGAAACCTGGTCTGGTCAGCCGGTATTGGCAACTAAATGGGAAATAATAAATTAGATCTTAAAGAGCAGGCGCACAGTGGACATAATTTTAATTTTTGGTTGCAGTAAAAACTTTTGAAATTTTGAGGATATTTCGGAGTTTTTTTATAAATAAGGGTGAAGCTTATAGCTATCAATCGTTCGAATTTCAAAATGTTGAAATGGGGTTTTTTATCAGTTAATTTTGTCGAATATAATTTGCAATAAAAACAGTGGCAGTTCTCTTAAGTACCTGGGAAACGACACAGGAGTCGAAATTTTAAAGAAATCGAGAGGATTTTATACTTAAAAATTATAATAAAAAACATGATTAAAACATGCAAGAATAAATATTTGTGTTTTCATATTGTTAAAAGTTACACATAAATACTTGCCTTAGTTGCATTATCTTTATTAACACTACTTTTGATACACATTTTGACTTTTAGTTATGCCACCAAAAGAAACGAAAAAAAAATAAGTTTTTTTCAGAAAACTGCAAGAACATCGGCAGAAAAAAATCAACGTTGAATAGAATTTCTTTTTAAAGCCTTAAATAGGAATTAATCAAAAAATAATCCTTGATTGTAAAATATTGATAAAATTTTGGTTAACAGGAAATGCATTTTTAGAAGTAAAAATTATATAAATGTATTTACGACCAATTGCAGACCTAATAAAGTACAAAAATAAAAAATAAAGCGATAAAGAAATGCAGTTGTACGTATAAAAAAATGCAATCTTCCTATAAAATATAATCTACCCATAACGGAGTGAAAAATATCTTACCCTTTCTAAAAAAAAGTTACCACGCCTCCTAAAAGTAGGCGGTGTTAAAAATGTAATTTTTGCATACCCCGCATTCTAACTAAATAAAATCACTTCCTTTAGGCCACGCCCACAGAAGTGGGCGGAGACATCTGGTGTGCATGCAAAAATTAACCAAAGCCTAATGCAATAAATATTTCTTAATGTATGTACCTATATTATTTTTTTTTTCAAATTTCATAAAGATGTATTGAAAAATATCATTCATAGTTAAAACATTTAAAAGTGGGCATAGCTAGACCTAGGTTAAGCTTCTTTATAGCCTAAAAACTAATTCTGAAACCGCGCTTCATACCAAATTAAGTGTGCTGATGCAATAGTAACATTTTTTTTTTTTTTTTTTTTGAATACTAGGATGGACGGAGACTAAAACTCCAAAATCTTTCAAAGATACCAATACGCCCACTATAGCAGGTACATAATACCGAAGTAGCCGATATTGGTTATGCCCGATTTCCACGTGCTAAAAAACCACCCATTTATGAGAGACACTATGAAACTGCCAGAACGCACTTCATAGTAGTAAATTTTCGCTCTCTCATAATACTTCTTGACTACAACTAAGTTAACTTAACAAGTAGTTTACGCTTCCATAGTGTTGATCGCATTGGATAGGTTGCTTTCCAGTGAATGCACCTACTAAGCCGTTCATTCATGCGGCTTCACCCTACGTCGCTAGATCGAAGGGTCTTGTTCTTTGTAGTCGTCGCTCGTTGTTAACATCGTTAAGAGTCTCGTTTAGAGTACGGATCATTTCATTGTTGCAATGAACATGAAGGCGAGCATTTAGCTTTCGAGCGAAGTTTGTTACTTCTTCGCCCACGGTAGCTATTCCTAAATCTCTGTGAATATCGCTATTCCTAATATACCATGGAGCATTCACAATTGCTCTCAGGGTTTTTTTTTTGGAAAGTCTGCAACATGGACATGTTGCTCGGCTTGGTACAACCCCAAAGTTGTATACCGTATGTCCAGGACGGCTTTAACACCTGTCTGTACAAGAGCAGTTTGTTATATGTGCTTAATTTCGAAAAACTTCCGATAAGCCAATACATTTCCCTGAGCCTAATCTCGAGCTCGTCACGCTTCTTCTTTACGTGTGGTTTCCACCTTAGTTTAGCGTCCAGTGTCATCCCTAGATACTTCGCTTCATTTGCATAAGGTATTTGTACAGAATTTATGAACAGAGGCAAATTGTTAACCCTTCTGTAAGTGAAATTCACATGCGTAGACTTGTTCTCGTTAAGAGCGATTCGCCAAGTCTTCGTCCAGACACAAATTCTGTCCAATGCTCGTTGGAGGTTTCTCGTTGATGACTCGACTGATTCACCTGTTGCCAGGATGGCCGTATCGTCCGCAAACGTGGCCACGACTGTCTCGTCATCTAGAGGTATGTCTCTTGTGTAGAGCAGGAACAGGGTCGGACCGAGTGACGCTTCCCTGGGGTACGCCAGCCCGAATTTGCTTGAAACTCGAGTATTCACTATTACACCTAACACGAAAGAGTCTGCTTTCAAGATAATTTTCCAATATTTTAAACATGTCTTCCGGCAAGTTTTGCCGTAGCTTATATTTCAAGCCCTCGTGCCATACCTTGTCGAAGGCTTGCGATACGTCGAGGAAAGCACTTGAACATATTTTTTTCCCTTCTAAGGCTTTTTCAATTTCATGCGTTATTCTGTAGACTTGATCTATTGTGGAATGGTTAGGTCTGAAACCGAATTGATGATCCGGGATCAAGCGTCTTTCTGCAATTATTGGTTGTAATCGCTTCAGCAGAAGTTTCTCAAATACTTTCGATATTATCGGCAGAAGCGATATGGGCCTATACGATTTTTTATCATTTGCGCATTTCCCCGGTTTAGGAACCATAATGACTTCAGCAACTTTCCATTGTCTTGGAACGTATAGAAGTCTAAGAGAAGCGTTTATCATATAAAGTAGCTTGACTAATGCCTTTTTTGGTAGCTCTTTCAATATTTCGCCAGTGATCAGGTCGTAACCCGGGGCCTTATTATTTTTAAGTTTGCTAATTGTCTGTCGGAGTTCAACTAACGAAACTTTTTTCATTCTAAAGCTACCAGGTTCCTCGTTGTTGTTTAGAACGTCAGCCAACGGCGGACCGTCGAAAGGCTTGAATGTTTCTTCTAAATGTTCAGCAAACAAATTCGCTTTCTCTTTGTCTTCTCTTGCCCATTCGCCGTTAGCTTTTTTTATTGGTGCCGAGTGGATTATAGGTTTCTTGATATACTTAACTGCTTTCCACAGCGAGTAGTTTGAGCTCCTATCCGCCGACAAGCCTTCAAGGTATTCAGTGGTCTCACGATTTTTAAGATCTTGCAACATTCCTTTCAGTTTGTTAGAGAGGTGGTTCAATAGGGTTTTGTCTGGGGGGGCCCTCGTGCCTTGCCATCTCCTACGCGCTCTTCTCTTTTCACGAATCAATTCTTCGATTTCGAGCGGATATGTTTTACGTACATGCCCGTCGGTGCTAACTGCGTTCTTTTGGGACGAATTGTTGTTCCAAGCAGCGCTCTGAATTGCTTCAATGAATTTGTCAACTGCGGTTTCTAACTCGAAAGGAGTTTTCAATGGCACATTCAAGCCAACACCCTCCTTACAGTCCTTTCTGAAAGCGTCCCAGTTCATGTTTTTGCTAGCTAATCTAGGAGCTCTTTCTATTTTCGCCAGTCTTCCACCCATCTTCAAGATAACTCCTGAGTGGTCTGAGCAAAGATCATAGCACTCTTCAATTCGCGTAAGGTATATGGGGTACCCTTTAGCGATGAAAAAATCGACAAGGTCAGGCTTTTTATTCCTATCGGTTGGCCAATATGTTGGCTTACCCGTGGAGAAAAAGTCCACCCCACGCTTCATACTATTTTTGTACAGTAATCTGCGTCTTGTTGAATTGCATCGTGAGCCCCAAAAAGTATGCTTCGCGTTAAAGTCACCCTCAATGATAAAATTGGACCCAATGAAGTCATACATACGATCAAGATCGTCTTCCACCAGTCTATATCCTGGCGGGAAATAACAAGATGCAATGTTATAATCTAAGCAGTCAATTTTTACAGAAACCGAACTGATCTGCATAGAGTCTAGCTCAACTTCTGTGTTCTTGAAGTGCTTTATGCAGTTCTTAATGTAGAGGGAGGATCCTCCTCTCGAATTTTGCGAAGGGTGATGTGCGTGATAGTCATTGTAACCTTTAAGTTTGGGTGTAGACCCGTTTTTAAGATGAGTTTCCGTAATCATGCAAATATCAATATTGTTTTTCCGTAGACATACTTCTAGTTCGTCTTTTTTATTCAGAAGGCCGTTTGCATTCCATGTTAGTATTTTAAGTAACTGTTTCATATTCATGTTCTCTTGTAATTTTTTCGAGGCTTAAGCTCGAGCTTGCTCAGTTTGTCAAATATAACTTTGTTGATTTTAGTCTGATCCTCAAGTTTCTCCAAGATTACAGCGAGGATCTGAGACACTGCATCTGTTGTGGGCGATCTTGCCTTGCTTTCGTTTGCCGCAACCTGTGCGTATGATTTCGGTGCGACCAGTGGTGGTTTCTCCGCTGCACTTGAACTGGCGCCGCTCTTTTGTGGAGCTTTTACGCCTTTTGTCGGCGCCTCCTTTGCCAATCTTCCACTTTTGATCGGCTTTGGCGTCTTTGGAGTCTTTGGCTTAGGAGTTTCAGCAGGTTTTGGGCGTCCTAGGCTTTGATTCTGACCTCTAGTATTTTCCTTAAGAGGTTCTCGTCCCTTTTGCAGCTCTATGGCTACTTCGCATCCTCGATAGTTCGCGGGGTGGTTTCCGTGGCAATTGGCGCAAACTGCTGGAGCCTTTATGTCAACTTTGTAGTAAATAGTAACATAGCGAGAAGAAGTAGGCCTGTATACACCACCCCTCTGCAAAATGATGGTACGTTTAGGCCTACAATGGGCGTGACTCTCGGCGGATTTAAATAATTTTCAAACTTGATATGATACAATGCACTTTCAGCTAAGGTATTCGATTTTAGCTGCCTAGCTTTAAACTTAAGGCCTTTTTACAAACAAAAAATTTAAAAAATGCTGCTTACGTATGGACAAAAGTCAAACAGACGGTTTAACGATAATCGATCTTAATCGTATATCTATAAGGCCCTTGGTGTTTTAATGGGTATTCCCTTTCGTAAGAAACTTTACACTAAACTTTGTACACTATAGGTAAGGTATAAAAAAATCTTTGCGATTCCAACCATATATAATAAAATCAACCTTCCTCAATAAAATCTATTTTAAACGCTAATAGGCTCATAAAGGCTATTGGCTGTATTCTTGTATCAACTTAAATACAAATTTCCGAAAACTCTTTAATTTTCCGCTACAAAAAAAAAATAAAACTTTTATTGAAATAGTAATAAAACTATTATTTTAAACAAGCACCAATAAAGAAAAGATATTGTATTCAAGTAATGCTTGAGATTTTTCGCTCGCCGAAACTTTGAAAATGTCACCAAATAAATTAATTTTTATTTGATTGGAAAAATATGCCCAATTAGACAACATGTATAAGCTTAACCCTTGGACCGATTTTAAAATTTCCTTCGGTTTTTGAAGCTTCCAATGCTCCCTTCTCCAGTCTAAAAATTGATTATCAACTTTGAGCATACGCGAAAAATGATTTTTTCAACGGATTTGAAAAAAAAAAGTGAGCTGTGATTGAACCTCCCATAGTGAGGCGATCAAGCACAGCTGCAAAATTTGAAATGTGCGACTTAATAATTGAACAAGCCAGACATGAGTCGCGTCGCGCGGCAGATTGAGTGCTGATTTAAATAGTTCTAAAGTCATCGAAAGTCCATTCTAGACTTAAAGACGTTGGGGCAACTACTTCTAATCCGCAATATCCGCAATATCCACCATCCACACCACGTGGTGGTGTGATGCATAAACATACATGAAATCTTGTTAAATATGACATAATTAGAAGCAATGTTGTTATGCTGAAAAATACGTATGTTAAGGCTTAAATCCATCTAAGACGGTATATAAAATAGAAAGATACTGCCAGGCCAGTTAAAAAATATATAGCCCTTCTAATTTCTTGGTTTTACAAGATGAGTGCGTTTCTCTATATTTCCCGTTCACCATTTCGTTTAGCTCGGGTGAAGAGCTGTCTTGTCTTTGTTCGAAGTTTAGCTAATTTCTTATTCCACCAAGGTGTAGGTCGATTGTCTGTTTTTTCTTTTTCTGGGCAGGCTTCATGAAATGCGGCCGTGATTGCTGTATTGAGATTTTCGCATGTTAGCTCAATACTGTCAATGTCTTTGATTTTGTGTTGTATATGCTCAAATTATCCATGAGTTCTTGGGAGTTTACTCACGAAAACTCACGCTGTTCCGTCAAGGTTGGCAAAGACCTCACCGACCTCTTTGATGTCAAAAAAGGATTTAGACAAGGCGACGCGCTGTCATGCGACTTCTTTAACATCATACTTGAGAGAATTATGCAGAACTCTCGCGCCAACACCAGAGGTACAATCTTTCAAAAGTCCGTTCGACTACTCGCATACGCAGACGACATTGACATAATCGGTAGAACAAAGCGTGTTGTCAGTGAAGCCTTCGTGAGTATTGGGATGGAAGCGGCGAATATGGGTTTGGCAGTCAATGAGGGCAAAACCAAGTATATGCTGTCATCAAGAAAAGACACCCAACACCGACGTCTTGGACAAAACATCACCATCGACAGCTATAATTTTGAGGTAGTTAGGGACTTTGTCTACCTGGGCTCGGCTATCAATTCAGACAATGACACACCAGCGCTAAAATCAAACGAAGGATAACTCTTGTCAATCGCTGTTTTTTGGGCTAAGGAGGCACTAAAGTGCAACTAAAGTGTCCATGTATAAGACCCTCATCATCCCAGTCCTGCTTTATGGTGCAGAAGCATGGACCCTGTCAAAGGCGGATGAAAACACTCTAGGCTGCTTCGAGAGGAAAATTCTTCGGACGATTTACGGTCCCGTCTGCATAGATGGAGAGTGGAGGAGGAGATATAACATCGAACTGTACGGGCTGTACAGCGATACCGACCTAGCCAAAAGAGTCAAAACACAACGTCTACGATGGCTGGGTCATCTAGAGCGGATGGACACCAACGCCCCGGCCGGGAAAATCTTCGAATCCACACCGCAGGGACGGTGCGGTAGAGGAGCACCGCGACTCATTTGGCGCACGCAAGTGGAAGGGGACCACAGCCAACTTCGGGTGCGAAACTGGAGACGGCTAGCTAGAGACAGAGCTGGCTGGCGAAGCTTGTTGTGCTACCACCCCGGACTGTAGCGCCACCTTAGGTAAGTAAGTAAGTCTTGGGAGTTTAAGTACCAATCTATGGATTTGGGTTGCCTATGTTTTTCAGAAACGATGGTACCTGGTTCAAGATTGAGAATCATATGGTGGTGGTCTGACATAGAAGTTTCTGATGAGACATACCAGCTACTAAAAAAAACTTTTTGAAAATTTAAGTGAATAGGCTGAGATCTTATAAATCTGTCCTTATACTGTTTATAAAAGTAGGGCTTTTCCTTAATTTAGAATTTCTTAATTATTTGCGTTTATATATTCAAATAGAAATTCATCCCGTTTGTTAATGTTTGAGCTTCCCCAGATCGTGCGATGTGAGTTTGCGTCACACCCTATGATTGGTTGTAGGTTTCCCTAAAAAAATAGTCCTGTGACCTGTGACCGCTCTTATCTTACCTTTATTTGTATGCGGCTGCACATACCAAATATTTCGTGGTGTATTCTGGAGCTGGAAAGAGTTAGATTAACACTAACTCTGCTCTTTCTCTTTCCAGTAAGTGAACATGCTCTGGGTCTTCCAGGGTCCACGAAATTGAATAAAGTCTCATCTGAGAGTTCTGGTCGCTTAGAATATACGGCTCGTGGATAAAGGCGACATCTAGGGGATCCTTGTTAAATCTATGTCGTAGGAGTGCCGAGGTGCCCTAAACATATTGTAGATTGACTTGGATGCCAATAAATAAGGACAACCTAAGATTTACATTTAAATTTAAAAGATCATTTGACCAAAACACAATGCTTAGAAACTTTAATTTAAGGGCGGTATTCACGAAGCAATCTTAAATCAATTTTAAGTTTAAGTACCTCTAATTTTTAAATTTTTGCTCCGTATTCACCAAACGCTAATAGGTTGCTGTTTATGATAAATTCGAATTATGAGAAAGAGTTTTTGATATCTTTTTCGAACTTGTTTGTTGTCAAACAATGTTAAAAAATTCAAACAGAAAATTTTGGACTCTTTTCGTTGTCCTAGTGTAGTTTCAAAAGGAATAAAGGAACATCTTCGTGGAAGCTATAAGTTTTGCCCAGCAATTATTGTTGTAGAGACAATATGGCTTTCGACATTATCTTTTATTTTTCTGTCTGCTTAAAATGTTGATTTTCATTACCGATACAGATGGCTGTAAAACTCAATAAGGTTTCAAAAATAAGCCTCATTTTTACGTGCACAAGGTCTTGGAAATGGCAAGGAAATTTAGGTAAAAGACGTATGATGCAGGCAAGCAGGAACACCATGATGAACGCACTTAATGCTTCATTCAGTCCTTTGTCCGCCGACACCAGCCTCTGATGAAAACGAAAGATCAAGCTTACATACCTTTTTGGAAAAGGCAGTAAAATAAAAAAAAATATTTCACGAAAAAATTTTAATTCTTTGTATTTCAAAACTTTTTGTATCCTGGAAGTCGTGAAGGGAAACCAATTTAGAACTAGATTGAAATTTTTGTGTCACATGTCACAGTTTATTTAAAGTTTTCTAACACAGTACCGCTCTCAACTTAATACCCGTAAGTTTTATGAGCGCTCATAAACTGACGCTAAAAACCGTTGGTGCATAGACTAACGACGCTCATAGTTTAAGATTGCTTCGTGAATACCGCCCTAAGTGTCCGGTAATTTTGTTCGGAAACATTTAACTGATGGAAGAAAATCTTACTTTTTTGAAAATGTTTACTTAAAAAAAATGCGACATGAATGAATACTGAATCATGATTACTGAAGATATGACCGTTCTCAAAGTTGGCACACAAAAGTTGCCTCGTTCGTTACAAGCGGACTTTTTTTGCGTAGGTACCTACTTGTTGATGCAAGAAATATCCAAGCGATGAGGATATTTCATGTTTTCGAATCAACAGTTCTGCCATAGTCTCACAAATCACTGAAAAGAACAAACCAATCTACTTAGGTCTCAATTCAGGCACGATAATTTTCTGACTGAACCATAAACAGATAGCTTTTAAGCTTAGGCTCTCTAAACCTTCTTAATACAAGGGCTTATGTATCTCAAAAAAATTTTTTTGCAGTTGGTAGCTACACCCCACTCTCTTAAAAATTCTTTTATAATTCCTCAACAAACAAAATTTTGGCCTGCTCATGTAAGGTCTTAAAATATATTCGTAAGATATCCCACTTGAATTAATCATTAGATTATGTCGTCCTCGTAAGTTATTCATCAAAGCGATCAAATGCATCTGCACTCTTTTTATACCCCATTCCATATGATATGAGGTATATTAAGTTGATTAACTTAATATGATTCATAGTTTATAACATAGAGAATACATCGTAGGTCCCCAAGACCTTAAGGGCATATGATCGAGACCGAATTGTAAGTTGAATGAGCCATGCCCGTCCGTCCGTCTGTCGGTAGTTTTTAGGCCTTAAATTTTGAGCTAGGGACTTGAAACTTGATATCTGTTCTTTCCCGAAACAATATAATCGTAAAAAATTCTGAGATCTCCCCACTGACACGCCCACTTTTACTTATTAGCCTAAAAATCAAAGTTGTCGAGGGAAGCTGAAATTTGGTAAGCGATATCTTCGCTTAAGTGTATTGTGAATGGCGTTTCAAATAAAAAACGAAACCGCCCACATGTGGGTGTGGTGATATTTAATTTACATTCTCATTAACGATTTATATTCAATATATGTAACGGGTGATTTTTTAAGAGGTTGAGAACTTTTTTTAAAAAAAAAAACACAAAAAATTCGAAAAAATTAATGAAATATTTATTTGAATCGATAGTTTGAACTTTGCAATTTAATGTTTAAAGATAATTTTATGCAAATGTTGACCGCGGCTGCGTCGCAGGTAGCCCATCCGCTGAGTCCAATTTTGGCATACTCTTTCACACATATCGGCCGTTATCTCACGAATGAATGCATGGATGTTGGCTTCCAGTGCGTCAATCGAAGCTGGCTTGTCCCTATAGACATTAGCCTTGACATACCCCCACAAAAAATAATCTAATGGTGTCAAATCGCACGTTCTAGGCGGCCAATTGACCGGCCCGAAACGTGAAATTAACTGTTCACTAAAACTCGCCTCGCAATTGCGCCATTGTTTGGAAGCAGCGCGCGATGAACATTTCGAACCGAGCACGAATTTTGATAGTAAAATTCAATAATTTGCAAGCGTTGTTCATTTGTAAGACGATCCATGGTTAAATTGCAAACCAAACTGAAGCTGTTTGACAGTGACACAAGGTACTAAACACACGTCAGCTGTCAAAACCAGTGTTGCCAAAACCAAACCAGCTAAAAAATCACCCGTTATTCTAACTAACTACTCTTATTAACTAACCGCTACTCTTATGAGTAGGCTATTTAACGCTTGTAAAGCTCCGATCAGACCCTTATAACACTCTACAAGAGTGAAATTTTCAGAGCTTTACTCTTTGACATTAAACTTAAATAGCTCTTGTAAAATCTAGAGTCTTATTAGAGCTTTAATGTTAGTTGGGCATCCTAACATGAGCAGCCTTTTTTGGCAGCTGTAATTATGGGCTAGGTCTTTTCTTGTTATCATACCTCAGAAAAAACGCGCCCTAAAAGTGGGTGGAGCTCAATACATTGTATACAATATATAAAGCAACTAGTAATATCTGTTATATCAAAAGAAAAGTTAGAGAAGCCTCTACCCCAATAGGTGTTTCATATGGGACGTGACAGTATGATCATCAGTTGGACATCTGTCACGTTTTGCCCAAAACACGAAATTCAGCCAATTCCACGCGAGATTAGAAAAAAAATCGAGAGGAATTGCGTGTGAATTATACTTAAGAACGAGCCTTCGATTGAAGGCGTCATGTTGATGGCTCGGATTGAACCGAAAAGATGTTAAAAAATAAAAATTCCGTGGCTAGGATAGAATAGAATATCTGTTATATCTGTCATACAATTATACAATTTTCTTTCAATTTATTATGAATTTTACAAGAAATCGAGTGTTTTAAAATTCTAACATGTTAAAAGTGGGCATGGTAGATGGTGTGGGCTGTACAAGTTTTGCCTAATTAAAGGCTTCTGGCCATTATTGCTCTGCACCAATTTTTGAATTTCTACGCCTTGTCTAACTCGACCAAAAGGCATTTTGAAAAAAAAATGCAAATAAGAGACTTTCTCACATTGAAGTCAATTGTGGGCTGTACAAAATAAGGACCAAAATACACTCTAAGTTTCAGCTTAAGCTCAATTTTAAAATTTCAATTCACACACACAGTTTGAAGCTTAAACTTCACACACACAGAAAGACGGACTGACGGCAATGGCTCAATAAATTCACATGTCGGTTTCGGTCATATCTCTAATAGGCCTAAGGGGGCTCCGATAATTATTTCATTGTGTTACAAACTATGTATTAAAATTAATATACGCTGGGTCAAGTACAAAAATGAATTCAACACGTGTATTCCTCATCTGATAACAAATATGATAAAGAAAACGATGTTATAGAAAAGGGGTTGATATCACGCCCTTTTTTAGGAAGAAGATTCTTAATTGCTAAATTTTGAAAACAATCAAAGTGAATAGATACTTCAATTTAACAACCAAGACTTATGACGCAATTCGGAGCTTGACACTGGTCAATTGGGTTGGGGTATCCAAAAATTTGCCTAAGCGGATTGTAACCCTCCCACTAGTGCTTCCACATCATGTTTATAAAACTATATAATTTACACATTTTTAAACATAACTTTATAATACTTGTTACCTTTATCAGTATGTTATAATCTGAGAGGTCTTGCATTTCGATTTCCATCTAATATTTTAACTGGTAAACTCATAGAGGAAGTAAATAAATATCTACATCCACCGACCAAAATTATTTATTCTAGCAGTTTCCCTCTGATTTTTTTGTTACTTTCCAAAACGCAAACCCACCATACCGTTGTGATCCTATAGCTGTGCGTCTCTTTGTGCAGAACTATTCGACTAAGCTCACCCCGACACTTTTAATATATAAAAAAAATGCACGTCAAACAATATTGCAACTCAAATGATGCAACGCTGAAATGCCACGCAAGGAGTATAACACTGCCGCTTTCACGAACCATATCGTCCCTTTTATGGTTAGACTGATGACCAATTGAGCGCTCGTCCATAACAGAGTAACGTGAACACCGATGTACTTACACAACCTACCACATTTCGAATTGTTTCCGAATGGATTTGTTGATGCCGGGGGATTTGTTTTTGTCTCGAAAACGCGCTACACTGGTAGCATGTCCTAGTTTCCGTGCCCATCGTATATTCCTATGATTTAGCAGTGTCGTGTATCCTCCGACAAGGACTGTTGCGGAGAAAAACACAGCTAGGATAAATCACTGTCATGGAATCGAATTTCGCTGTTACATTCCACACATTCCGTGATATCATTCTATGGTTACGTGTCGCACCATATAGAGTCCTCAAATCCCGATACCGAGTTGCGAAATTTCAGGCTAAAACCCAGCGCACCAGATTTTATGAAATTGGAAGGACTTACATGCAGCAATCCAAAGTTTGACCATCTAGCTTAATCCGGAGACGTGTACATTTCTAATTGAAACAAGATACACTATCAGGCAGAGTCAACTCCAGTAAGCACCACACAGGAAAACCCCAACACAAATGGTGACACTGTGTTCCTTCGCAAAAGCACAAAAAAAAAAAAAAACGTTATAACGAAAGGGTGTTATCCGGGATACGCATGCATATATGCAAGAACGAAACTCTACCACAGGGCGCCCGGGTAGGTGGGATCGATAGGATGGGTTGGGCTTTCGCTATGGCAAGGCATTGAGGATTTTAGGGGTTATTTGAATTCACCGTCTGTATCCTTGGCTCCTTAGCTGCTCAGCCCTTGATTATTTTAACGAGGTATTAGTTACATTTTGTGTAATGCCATTTAATTGGATTATGTCGGGTCACTTCTTGTTGTGTTTGGAGTGCGTTGGCTAGGAAGGATCTTAGTCTGTGTTGTAATGGACGTGGACCATGACTAGGGATTTTGTTTTGTATGAGATTACGGAGGCGCTGGCCTTTGTTTTTGTTTAAGTACTTTTTGTGTCTAAAAGAGGCCAGTGTTTGGTTTTAGGGTTTCTGGGAATTTTGTGTTGTGAATTGAAATGCAGAACAAATTGGCCTTTTTCGAAACTTCGGTAGGTGAATTAAGTGTGAACTGCAGTGCTTCGGGTGGTTTGTACTTCATGCAGCTGCTAAGTGGTGAGTTTTTGGCACAGTCTTTTTTCACACAAGATTTGATAGCTTAATTCAGAGATTTTGGCATTTTAGTTAAATCTACATTAGATAAGACCTATTTTCTGTTAAACTGAGACAAATAAAAACACAGCATAGGGCAGAAATAAATGAAAATAGTAGAAGCGATATTTAGCTTTGTATGTTGCATAAGTAATTACAAAAACAATTAATCAAAATAGCGCCTTATAAACGATATTAGTTTAAATTAAATCTAAGTTTTCAGAGAAGCATCTGAGAAGCCTCCGCCTAAGTTGGAAAAACGTTAAAATTGTTTATCTTAGCAACCATTTTTATACCCAATCCACAGGAAGGTGTATATTAAGTTTAATACAAGTGAAAATGTGACATAAAGAAATAATAACGGCAGGCCAAGACCTTAAGGGCATATGATCGAGACCGAATTCTTAGTCGAATAAGCCATGTCCGTCCGTACGCATGTCGCCAGTTTTTAGGCCTAAAATTTTGATCCATAAGGCTAAAATTTAGTACGTAAGCTCTTTGTTATCCGAAGCAATACAAGTGTTAGCATTTTTCAAATCCTCCCACAGACACGCCCACAAACGGTCTAAATATGCAACTACCTCCAGTGCTTTCAAAACTGTAGGACTTCCTGAGAACTGGAATTTAACATTTTGCATCTCCTAATGATCGTTGGACACAAAAAATAAGACATAAAAAAATAAAATAAGGCATAAAAAAATAAAGTCAACAGACCCCCAGTGGGCGTGGCATCGATTTCAAAAGGAATCATTCAAATGCAATTTATACAATATTTTTGTTCGAAATCGAAAGTTTGTTTCTGTGGAAAATACTTTCTTTTACACAACTCACAAAATGTTGGGCCACGCCTTTATTTAGAGGCAGAATTTAAGAGAAACCTCTAATTTTCCAGAAAAACATTAATGCTGCTTTGGACTGCTTTTTAGCAGAGAACTAAAGAGAGAAGAATTGGAAATAAGACTTGGGACATAAGCTATACCGGACTAGTTAGTTTAGTTAGTTATTTCACTTTTACATATTTCATGTAGGTTCAAAATGTAGGGTTTTCGATATAGTTTTCAAGTCTATTGAAGTAGATAGATAGATATAATTTTTATTTCTTAAAATCCAAAAACAATTCAAGAGCAATTTAATTACTCAATATAAAAAGAAATATAAATGACAAAGTTATTTTTATAAATGAAAAAATAGAGTTTTTGTCACTCAAGCAAACTATTAACACAAGTATGTAATTTGAGACGGGTGGGGTGACCCATTTAAAGTGTAAGTTTAACAAAGTATTGACAAAGTATAACAATACCTAGGTATAGAAAAAATTTCATTAAAACATCAGGTAGAGGTATTTAAAACTAATTCCAAACTTTTAAAATCGAGACTAAGAAGCCATTCTTTTACTTGCTTCATAAATTGCGAATGAGAAGTTTGCTGTCTGATAAAAAGAGGCAGTTTGTTAAATATCCGACACGAGGCAATGCTATAAAAATTTCGATAGGCAGTTGTACGAAATATGGGTATGGACACTTGGCTCAAAAGATTTCCACGTAGGCTATAGCTGGCAACAAGTCTAAAGTTAAGGTTGCCTGATCTTCTGTAAAAAATGTTTAGAACTTTGTAGCAGTACAAATGCCGAACAGGAAGAATTCTCAAATCCTTAAAAAGTGGAAAACTATGGTAGAGTCGAGGTTTACGGCAGATATTTCTCAAAACACTTTTTTGCATCACTAAAAGGGGCTAAATTTTATTAAAATATACACCTCCCCAACATGAGATTCCATATTGCAGTTTCGAATGAAAAATGCCATGGTATATCTTTAGCATCAGTTGAAGGGAACAAACACTACGGAGAAAATAAAAAATTCTCAGGGCGCCTCGAAAATACTGTCTCAGTTTTTCTGTGTGGTTAAAGAAACTCATTCTTGAGTCAATTGTAAGTCCCAAGTATTGAAATTCCTTGACAATGTCCACCTGAAAGCATCTATCACAACAGTTGACTGAATTCAAAAAGGTGCAAGAGGAATCAATCGAATTGCAATTACAATTAATCAGTTTGAACCTTTGACAATCAGTAGCATGAAAAAAGAGATCCGCATCAAAACAATTTTGAGCTGAAAGATTAAAAAACATAGCCTTTGTTTTAGAACTTATAATAAGTTTATGCTCAGCAAACCAGATCCTTAACAAGCTTAGATCCCAATTCATATCCGCTATAAGATTCAGACTACTAACTGTTCCATAGGTAAAACCCACATCATCTGCAAAGGCAGTCAATAAACCTTTAAAAGGCAATTTAAACAGGGAGTTAATATAAATCAAAAAAAGTATTGGCCCCAAAACTGATCCCTGTGGAACACCCAAGTTTATTGATTTTTCACCACTCATGCTACGGGCAAATTTAACTCTTTGAGTTCTGTCTTTCAGATAAGACCGGAACCATTCACAAATAAACCCTCGAAAGCCAGCATTTTCCATTTTTTTTAGCAAAATTTCATGGTTGACCATATCAAATGCTTTTGATATGTCAATAAATAGAGCGGAGGTATTCATTTTTTTATCAAGACTAATAAAAATTTGTGAACAAAAACGCAATAGGGCATCTTCAGTTGATTTGCCACTTCGAAAACCAAATTGCACATCACTAAAAAACATCGTTTTGTTTAAAAATTTTACTATTCTATTTTTTACAGCTTTTTCAAAAACTTTACTCACTGATGATAGGAGTGATATGGGCCTGTAATTAGTTAATTCACTTGTTGAGCCTTTCTTGAAAAGGGGTAAGATATTTGCACACTTGAGTGCGTCTGGAAATACACCAGATAAAATACTTTTATTAAAGATATGTGCCAAAACATCAATTATAAACCAACTTATATTTTTCAAAAATTTATTGGAAATGGAATCAAAACCAGAAGAGTTTGAATTTTTTAAAGTTCGAATTATTTGAGAAAGTTCCAAACCAGTTATGGGCTCAAACAAAAAGCTTTGACTTTGGGATGGCTCTCCGGGAATGCTGCAACAAAGGGAACAATGAGGATGGTTTGACCCGACTTCTTGATTATTAGATATTGTCGAAAAATAGTCATTAAAGGCATGAGCAATTCCTATTTCTTCTGAGACAACGCAGTCTTTAAAATTTATGGATGATGGTTGTTTCCTACCTTTTGTTTTGTTGAGAATGCTGTTAATAATCTGCCATTCATCTCTTACATTACCTCTAGCTTGATCAAATTTGTTTCTGTAGTAACTTTCACGACAAATAGGGATTTCCTTCTTCAATTCGGCACATATTTTTTTATATTTATTTTTAAGATACTCACTGCATGTTGGCTTACTATATTTTTTTCTAAGTTTATTCTTGTATTTTACTTTAAGAAGCAACGAACGTGAAATCCAGGGCTTTAAGCGCTTTTCAAACTTTTTTTGGGTACTTCTAATCGAGCAATCCAATAAGTACGTTTGAAGAATTTTGTTAAAAACATCATACGATTTTGAGGGATCGCTTTCTGTAAATACTTCTTCCCACAACTCAAGAGACAAATGAGTTTTAAGCATTCCAAAGTTAACTTTTGTAACAAAGTCACGGGAGTCTGCATCTGGAGAAGAGGAGGTTTCACTACATCTATTAATTTTTAGTCCTACATCAACCAGAATTCCAGTCATTGAGTGATCGCTAATTTTCAGGTCAAAAACACACTTTTCACATGAATTAACAAAAGACAGAGCAAAACGGCCATAAATGTGATCCAAACATTTTCCGGAAATGGGTCTGGTAGTTTCTTTTATAAAAGAAGCAAGTCCATGGGAAGCCAACAAATCGAGATAAGTTCCAACGAATTCACAATTATCTAAAACATCTATATTAAAATCACCTAGTATAAGTAAGTTATCCGATTTCTCACAAACCAGAAAATCTGAAAATTCCTCAAAAAAGACCGCAGGACTAAACATATGGAGCCTATAAAAGCAAACAATAACAAAAACCTTTTGATTGGTTTTAAATGAAATTTTTAAAACATCCGCACTCCGAAAGTTTGGTTTCAACACATCAATCACCTCAAAACCTTCCTTCACATAACATCCAACACCTCCAGCAGCATAATTCTCATTTGCATTTATGTAAAAATTGTAGTCTGGTAGCTCATAATATTTTTTTTCAAAATCATAAATCCAAATTTCTGAGACTATCACAAAATCAGGAATGCATAAAAAAGAATCTAAATGGGAAACTAAACCTGCGAAATTCTCTCTTAAACTTCTGATGTTCTGATGAATAACAAATAATTTGTTTAAAGCGTAAGATTTGTTATCAAAAACATGTTCACAATTGGTATCAATAAGGTTGAAGGTAGAAAAATCGTAATCATATTCATTCAAGAAATTCATAAATAATTAATATAAAAAAAGCAATGCAAAACGCACTAAATTAGCATAAGATCATTAAAAGATCTTATAATATCGAAATTACTACCTTCAACCTTACGCAAATAGATTTTGTTATCTCTATACCACACATATTTATACCCCTTTTGTTTTTGCACCTCTTTAGCTTTCATAAGCAAATCTCTCATATGTTTCGTCAGAGCATCGTTAATATAAATGGCATTGTACTTATATTTCCCGCTTCGACCACCACTGCCACTGTTGCCGTCAACACCGCCACCGTTAACACCGCCACCGCTACCTCCAACTCCGCTGCCGCCAACCTCACAATCGCTTGCATTGCCGCCATCCAGAATATCAGATTTAAGCATATTCTTTTTCTTCAACTTCTCTTTCATAATACTTTGCTTAAGAGATTGGTCCGAAAAACTTAAACAAATGATTGGAGAGTGCGACGGCAAAGAGTTTGACGTTTTTTTGCCGTTTCCAATATTCTTTCTCCATAATTTCTTCACGTAACACTTGTCTATTTTGCTGTCGGGAACCTCTATAGACAAAGCTTTAGACAACAATTGCTGTGCTAGGCTTCTGGCGTTTGTGTCATTGACGTTGGGTACACCAGTTATTTCGATGCAATTTCTCAGTTGATGTTGTTGTTGCCAATTTAGTTTGTCCTCTAATGCTTGAACTCTGGTCCGAAGATCATCGTTTTCTGTCTTCAAGTCACCGATTGTCTTGACCATGCCTGCCATCATTTGTTCTATGTTTGAAATTTTTTTACAAAGCACACGAAATGAATATTCTTCACCATCTCCATCATCTTTTGCTGCAATTAACATCTTGAGGGTTTTGGTGTTGTTCCCTTCTTTAGCTGCGCTTGCTGCACTGTTAATGGGTACCAGTTTGTCCACTGGTTGCGATGAGTTGTTGTTGGAATTGGAGAGAGAAGATGTATGCATAGACGAACGCCATAAATTTCTGCATTTGTCGCAACGGTACGGAACGCCACTTGAATTGAAATATTCGATGTCTTGCTCCAAAACATTTGCACAGAGAGGATGAAAGTAACTTGAGCAATCGTTGCACGACAATTTAGCGGTCGAGCCTTTACTTATCGCTTTAGCACAAATTGCACATTTCATTTTTATGTTTATTTGATTATTTTTCACTTGTTAGGTATGAAATCAAAACGAAATTACTTTATTTTGTATGCAATGAGTTGCGCACCCCACGACACTCTTGCAAGAACTGAGTACGGTTAACGTTGATCGTCTACCCGATTGTTATTTTGGATCCTACATAAAATATTTGACAACTTATATGAAAAGAAATAGATTATTTTGCAACTAAGAGAACTGGCTGCCCCTTCGGTTTGGGAGCTTGTCAGACCACCGCGGAGGTGTGGACCGTGAAAAAGAGCAAGTAATTTTTTTTCATGTGACGATGGCAGGATTCGAACCCAATCCTCTAGTGTAGTAAGCACACAAACTAACCTCTACGCCACGGCACCCCATATGCTGAAATTACTTGAAATCATGATTCCAAGGAACTTTTTCTGCTTCTGGTGGAGTGAAACATAAATTTGAAAAATTTTATTTTTATTTTTTCTTATACATAGCGGGCATTGTTGCCATAAGGCATAAGAAATAAGTACATTGAATTTTAGCTCAAACTAAAATTATTTTGAGGGTTCACAACGTCCTTGAAAATGTTTATGTATTTTACAAGGCAATAACGGGTGATTTTTTAAGAGGTTGAGAACTTTTAAAAAAAAAAAAACACAAAAAATTCGAAAAAATTAATGAAATATTTATTTGAATCGATAGTTTGAACCTTGCAATTTAATGTTTAAAGATAATTTCATGCAAATGTTGACCGCGGCTGCGTCTCAGGTAGCCCATCCGCTGAGTCCAATTTTGGCATACTCTTTCACACATATCGGCCGGTATCTCACGAACGAATGCATGGATGTTGGCTTCCAATCGACATTTCGCGGTCTTCTGTCACACTAGCTGATACGGCCGCAATATTTTCTTCACTACGCACAGTACGTAAACGTGTTGGTGGTTTAATGTCCAACAAAGTAAATTTGGTGCGAAATTTGGTCACAATATTCCGAATAGACTGCTCAGAAGGTCGAGAATGCCGACCATAAAATGGAAGCAGCGCGCGATGAACATTTCGAACCGAGCACAAATTTTGATAGTAAAATTCAATAATTTGCAAGCGTTGTTTATTTGTAAGACGATCCATGGTTAAATTGCAAACCAAACTGAAGCTGTTTGACAGTGACACAAGGTACTAAACACACGTCAGCTGTCAAAACCAAATCAGCTAAAAAATCACCCTTTATAAGGGGGCTATTATTTGCTATGCAGCGTTTCTCTGATTTCTTTTCAAAATCACCCAGAACAAACCAAGTGGAGGTAGTTGCTTTTGGGCAAATTTCACCACGCTCACTTTTCGGGCCAGTTTCAATAAATTTTACAGAACTTAAACAAATAATTGGCAAAAATTAAGACTAATTTTTTATTCGAAACTGTAATCAACTTATGTATACCAAATATGAAAGGTAAAATACTTGAACAGAAGACACAATGTTATCGAAACGGAGTTGATGCCACGCCTCTTTTTTATTGAAGTAGATTATCACCTGATAAATAATAAATGCAATTAAAATTGCTATACATAAATCTTTACGAAACGAGATTTATAAGGCAATTCGAAGCTTGGTCAATTGGGATAAGGTAAACAGCAATTTTTGTGGATTGAATAAGCCACATTATCGATCCGGCGGTTTTAAGTCTTCAAAATCAAGCTAGATAGTAAAACTTGGTTAAATCCTTAAAATTGGTTAAATCCGCCCCTCAGTCTTGGCTTCTATGTGCAACAACATCTAGTTCAAATCTTATTTCAAAAGGTCTTTTGACCAAATCAAACTTTCCGTAGGAACTGAAATTTTATTGTACTGAAATCGCGGTCAAAAACCTCTCACACGACAAAAATTGGCTTTTTTGATACCATCGATCATGCTCTCTTTTCCAGTGTTACATGTTTTAAAACTTGATTCCTCCATAAAATTCAGCCAAAATCAAAAGAAAACTTATGTGACAAATACTTAAAATTAAGTATTCTCTAAGTTTGTTTCTTACAAAGTTTTGAGATCCGCCCACTTTTAGGGGGCGTTTTAGGGAAAAAACTGTGTTTTTACTATAGTGTTCAATTTTAACATATTGCCTCACGGTTTAACGAAATAAGCTTAAAAGATTTTCTTTTTAGTCCACGCCCATTTTCGTGAATGGGCCATAAACACATAATTGACTGCCAATGAATGAATTCAGGTCAAAATAGTGGGTGGGTTACAATTCGCCTAGGCGAATCGTTGGATACCCCATCCCAATTGATCACTGTCAAGCTCCAAAATGCGTCAAAAATCTTGGTTGTTTAATTTCAGTTTCTATTAGCCTTAATTGTGTTAATAATTTGTCAGTAAAGAATCTTCTTTCTTAAAAAAGGGGCGTGGCATCAACCCCTTTTCAATAACACATTTTTTTATCATATTTTTTATCAGATTGGTATACACGCCTTGATCGCAGTTTTATACTAAAAATTTGATTGTTTACTTAAAAACGCCTCTAAGGGTGGGGGCATACGCACATATCTGAACATTTTATATTGCAAGTTTTCTGGATTTATAGAAAATATATTAAATAAAAACCGTTTATTAGAATGCATAATAAATATGACCACGTCTACAAGGGGGCGGTTTTCGCTTTTATTTTTTAAATGCCAATCACAATACACTTAAGCGAGGACATCGCATAAAAAATTTCAGCTTCCTACGACAACCTCGATTTTTCATGCTGATAAGTAAAGTGGGCGTGTCAGTGGGAGCATTTCGAAAAATTTTACACTTGTACTGCTTCGAGACCTAGAAAGGACAGATATCAAGTTTCAAATTTTTTTCTCAAAATGTAAGTTTTAAAAACTACCGACAGACGGACGGACGATCGGACGAAGATGGCTCATTCGAATTACAATTCGGTATCGATCATATGCCCTTAAGGTCTTGGGGGTCTACGGTGATTATTTTTCTATGTTACAAACTATGAATCAAACTTAATATACCTCCGTTACTATGGGATGGGGTAGAAAAACTTCATTATCAGGTGTTGCAGGATAAGGTCGGGTATTTAGAAATTTGATAGTTTTCCACGTCTCGTTGTTAATGGCACCCAAGCTGCATATGTATATTCAAAAAAACACAAAAAAAATTCACAATTTTTGGTGAATGTTTTAGGCGGATTACAAAAAATTGGGAGAAAAGAAACTGATGGACGGCTCTGATCATTTATGCATCGTCCTTTAGCAAGAAAAAGAGGATTTTAGTATGAAGGTTACACGTCTCCACTGTTCAACAATAGTCTTAAGTCAAATTTGCCTAAACTCTATGAAAAAAATTCTCTTAATGTGTATCCGTTGGTAAGTAGTGTTAGAAACAAACGTTATTGTGCTATAAGCCACCTTAATCACGAGGGTGATAAATCAAAATTTATCCACAATAAGAAAGACTCTCTTCGCTCATTGTCTCTTATTCATCGTTTCTTTGTCGCTTAAAACCCCACTTTTGATCATTTATCCTTATCTCAATTTAATTATGTAAATGGAGAACCGCAACGAAGTGCACTTGAAAATGATAAGCAATTTTGTCCGTATACTACCGATTAAACTAGTGCCTGCAAAAAATGTGCAACCCTTAACTTAACTCTTAAAGCTCTGCACACAAAGTGTCCTCTTTTAATTGAGCAATTTTGTTAATTTGCAAGATGAAAAGTTTCAAATATCCAATATTGAAGTTTTCTCTTCAGCTATGCACTCCCTTCAGCTATGCACCTCCTTACACCCACCACTACTACAGTTGCAGTGTCACGCTGAACTTGTGCAACCCCATTTGCTGGTGCAGCCAAAAAAGCGCCTTCGTCCGTGTTACTAATTTCCCGGCAATTCTGTGCATTTTCTAAGTGCGACCAAATACCCTAACAGCGATGGGTGAGACACATTAAATTACCAAAACTGTAACTTTTCGGCAATACTTCTGAAGGAGTTAATATTTTGAAGCGTGTGTCTGTCTATCTGTTTGTTGGAAGCCTCAGACATCCTCAATCGGAGGCACAGATGCGAAGTGGTACAGTTTTGGTGACTTCAAGGAGCTGCAAAGTTTGTTGCCAGAAGCTAGCTTGGCTGGGGGGCTTATGACACACTCTGTGCATTTAATAGATTGATGAGTTGAGGGGGCGGCGGGCTGCCTTTATTGTCAACCAATATGTCTGCAGTGAAACGCCGCGCAGCACGGCATCAAGACCGCTCATTCACTCACTCCAAGACGGTCCAAGCATAACGACTTGAAAGTAATGGTTTTCCAAAGTTGGAAAGTAATTATTGTTTTGTGAAGTTCTGCACTCCGCGAACGTTTCGAGAGAGTGCTCGTGCTTTTGTGGAATTTTACGTTGCGAAGTGATTGTAGAATTTGGGCGACGACGATGGAGGGAATTTCACGTCAGCTTAATATTGAGGAAGAATCTTTGACATAAGGACGAACGCGTTGTAAGGGGACGACGATGGAAAATTTGCAACTAAATTGCTATTTTGTAGGGATGCGGGTTCTGTAAACATTTCAACCGATAAGGACGTGGAACACTTTGTGTGCATTGCTAAAGTATGTGCTTAGAAATTGTCAACTTGATTTTCTCTATCTACTGTATACACATATAGATGAGTCCAATTTCATACACATTGTAAATTGTGGTTGCGATAATCATTAAAATGGGTTAAGGTGTACATGTTTAGGACATCTGGATTTCAGGGTCCTTAATATATACTAAATTGATTGATAATATAATCATAACTCATGGATAAAATATAAGGGAAATGTCTCTAATTGCCATAGATTAATTTAACAAAACCCTGCCAGAAAATATATACATCAAACTTAATATACCCTGGTATGAACTTTATCTGGGTTCAAATCCTGCCATCGTCACCTGAAAAAAAAGACTTGCTCTTTTTCACGGCCTCCACCTCCGCAAGGGTCTGACAAGCCCTCCGAGAGTATAATTTGTCTTGAAAAACTTCTCAAAGTGCCGTTCGGATTCGGCAAAAAAATTGTAGATCCCCTTGTATGTAAAGAAATTAACACAGCAGCATACATTGTTGAGTAGTTGGCCCTGGTTCACCTCGAGCTGTTGCGCCACTCTATTTATTTATTTTATTTTTTATGAACTTTATCTTTGACCAATATGCGTCATCAGTTAGCCTGGATATGTATTTACACGTTTCAAGCTGAGAAGGTAAAAGGGTAACCATAGGGTAAGTACTTGTACGCGCCACCTAAGACTAGGTCGACTGTTTCCCTCCAGATAGAGTAAAACGATTTTACGGACCGTAGACCTATAGTCAACTTCCCTCTTATTCCCTAGCCATATAAGACGTCAATAAAAGAAAGTTTAAGGACCTGGTAAATGTCGCTTTACAATTATTCAAACTTTATTGTAAAATCGCTTCTGTACATCAATCCACCGCATATAAGACAAAAAATGTTGCTCCTTGCTTCCTCTCAAAGCGATCAACGTTTAAAGCCACAGTAGAGAAAATCCGTAGCTTTTTTAAAAAGTTAGAACTTGATTGGGTCAAGTCACTATAGTCGCTGAGAGAAACTGTGGTGCCGTTTTCGTTTTCTTAAACAAATATTTTTTACCAAGTTTGATTTTCGCTATTATGTTCTCTTATTAATGTTTCATTATAATTTTGACAATATATTATTAAAAAGTCAATCGCTTGATTTTATCGAACGGCGCTAGATAGATTAAAATACAAAAAAAGTTTTCCTGAAAATTTGTCACTTCTAATTCGGTTTTATTCATAACAAGCCTCATGATAAGTCTTCTTGTCTTCCTCTTTTTGCCTTGAAGGCTTTATATTGCTCCTACTGTTAAGAGGTACGAGGTATTACGTATGTAATACCAATCTGTCCTCTGCTGCAGCTCTTAATGCTTCTTGAAGCATAATTCCCATTGAAGACTGTCAACAAACTTAAGCCATTACTTTAACCATCTTCAATCGAATCCAGTCAGCAGTAACAATATGAATGCAATTCCCGATAATACGACTGTCGAAAAAGTGAAAATCGAATCAGTGAAATTTAATTTGAATTCATCTCTGATCATAATTTTACAAGTTCTGCGGCACACAGACATACAAGTATCTGAGTTTCCTTATGACAATTAAAAAAAATTACCCCGCTAAGTGATTTCGCAAGTGGAAAGCAGAGTAGCAGGAATTTCAAGAACCCCCTACCCCGATGATGAACCAGCGAACACGAAATTAGCTTAGCTCCTCATTGAAATTTTACCAAGTGAACGTAATTTTCGCAATCTTCAAATGGAAGCCAACCAGGGGGAGAAATAATAACGCAAAAAAAAGAGGACGCGAATGGCATCCCTAATTCTCTGATGGTACCCAATCGAGTACACTCGACTCCGGGTACCATTGGTAGCAATACCATGGTGGTCCAATCCGACGAGGAGTACCTATGTACTTCTACTTCCAGATCCACTCTCTATTTGCAGCCATCTGTGGCGCTATGAAAATGAGTTTAAGTGATGGAAAATTACTTGGGAATTCGATTTATTTCTTTGCGGGAAACGCGAGCTTCTGCGAGGGAATTATTCTATTATTATCTACATGCACATGTATATCTATTTATCTGTGTGATGTGCCTATGTCGGCAGTGAATGCCAGGAATTTTGTCGTAAATTTTAGACTTTTTGGCAAAACAACATTCCTTCGTCAGATTCATGATGAGAAATAATTTAACGAATGGGATTTCAAATGATTTGCCTTTAGTTAAGAAATTAGCTTTTCCTTTTGCCCTTTGAAAGTTGAAATTTATGGAGAGAGATAATTATTCAGCTATGGGCTCTAGTAAATGAAGAAAAAATAGTTGCCATAGTTTGAGGAATTAGTCAAATGGCTTAGAAAGAAATTTTTGTCTCATCAGTTACAGAATACCGGACACATAGCTCAAACCGCCTCTATAGATAGGAGAAATCAGTACAGATCATGGAATTGAAATTTGGGATTCTCCAAATTTGGGCAAGCTTCCACGAATTTGTTGAATTTATTAAAGAATATATTATCTATTCCTTGATGGCAGCTTGTACATTTTTTTTGAATTTATAACATGAAGACATATGAATAAATCTTTTGTTGAGAGCAACTCCAAAAACTATGTTAGAGCCATACACAATTTGCGAGATTTTGAAATTTACAAAAATTTATTAATTAATAGCTAGTCGGATTTTTTAAGAGGCACAAAGCTAAAATTAAAGTCGCGTATTTAATGCCGTAGGTCTTCCCTATTATGCCAGTAGCATGAGTGTGAAAATTTTCGATTTTTTCGTTGAGTTATTTTACAGATGAAACTTTTGATGTTCTGTGTTACACCATATCATGACCTAAAACACTTTGCATGCAAGGAGACCTTAAAATTTTAAGATATTAAGTGCCCGAATGTACAATTCAGTCTCATAGGCTAACACGCAAAAAACATAATCCTGGTGGATTCTTGATTCTGACTCACAACTTAAAAGTACTAATTTACTGCATGCCTCATATTGGGATAATACTATTTTCTAGAAGAGATCAGAGGGATAAAATGATTAATGATTGGATAAGATGGATAAATGAGGATAAGATGGATAAATGATTAAAAAAAATTATGAGGATTAAATGATATAATATGATTTTATTTGATAATATGATTTTTTATGATGCTTCGTTGTCGTCGGTGATTTTATTGTGGATACTATTTGACCGTTTAAGGGATAAGACCTTAATAATTCCAAAAGAATTTCATTCTTTTTGTATCTTTTACAAAAGAATGGAGTATATTACGTTTGATATAGGTGAAAATGTACCATAGAAAAATAATAACAATAGACCCACAAGAACTTTAGCCTGTATGTCACCAATTTCAAGACCTTAGTTTTGTCTTTGACTTTAAAGGTTCTTTGTCGTCCGAAAAAAGTAACAAGTGTTGAAATTTTCATTATCCACCCGCAGACACCTACCGCCTACTTTTGAGGGTCGATTTTCCAAAAAAAAAATAAGTGGGAAAGTGCAACAGTGCAAAAACTTCAGTCCGTCTGTGACGGATTGCAAAATACCCTACTCTACCAAAACAGGAAACTGCCACGCCTCCAAAAAGTGGGCGGGATATAAAAATATAACTGTTGACTGCTTTATACCAGGTGGTTCCATACATTTAGGCCTAAAACTCTGCCTTTTAAACTCAAAATATTACTTTTTTACGCCACGCGGAGGCATAAAATATATATACAAAAAGTTGATATGCTAATATCTTAAACTTTTGTCATTCAAGTTCTAGTTAAATTTCATATGTATTTATGGAAAAACAGTCATTTTAAGCCAAAATCCTTAAAAAAGTGGACGGTGTCAATGTAAAGGCCATTAGTCTTCAGTTAACTCAAAGACAATTACAAGGCAATTTCACAAGGCTGCTTTATGATCCCTACATTAGGGTATAAGGACCCAGCCAGACAACCCATATTTCTATTTGGGGTGCGCAAGCCCATAATATACCGGAGTTCAAACCTTTTTAGAACAGCATGGTTTTAAAAAATACATTTTTCGTGTAAAGCGCATCAAATAGTTTTTCATGTTTTGACTGTACCTCTTCTTTCCAATTGAGATTAGCATTAATATGGTACACCCAAATATTTGAAATTCTTTACTGAATCAACTTTGTAGCATAAATCTGAACATTGAGTTCTTATCTTGGAAATTTGGTTTAACACAGTTGTGAATTGGAACACTGAATTGCCTACATTCTGGGCCATAAAAAAATAAATTGTTATTACAAGCTTATTGGCCAGATGTTTTAAAAACCACGAGCTTAGTTTTCTAACTTACAATAACTTTGTGGTTGTAAAACCAAGTTCTAAAAACTTCATGGTCCTTTTCAATTTGGAAAGCATAGTCAAAGATCTGAAATTGATTGGTTGGTAAATGAAATGTCATCTGCATCCGCGGACTGACCATTTAACTTGCATATTAAAAATTTACGGTCCCGTCTGCATAGACGGAGAGTGGAGGAGGAGATATAACATCGAACTGTACGGGCTATACAGCGATACCGACCTAGCCAAAAGAGTCAAAACACAACGTCTACGATGGCTGGGTCATCTAGAGCGGATGGACACCAACGCCCCGGCCCGGAAAATCTTCGAATCCACGCCGCAGGGACGACGCGGTAGAGGAGCACCGAGACTCAGGTGGCGCACGCAAGTGGAAGGGGACCTCAGCCAACTTCGCGTGCGAAACTGGAGACGGCTAGCTAGAGGCAGAGCTGGCTGGCGAAGCTTGTTGGCTGAGGCCCAGGTCCACCCCGGACTGTAGCGCCACCTTAAGTAAGTAAGTAAGTAAGTAATTAAAAATTTAGTTAACAAACAGGAAGAAAAACAATGGGCCAAGCACGGATCCCTGTGGTACTCCCGTTTTTAAATGTGAGGCTCACTATAGTGCATATAGTATATTATACAATCATTTTTTGTATTTTTCCTTCTTAATACGATGGCAGTTTTTTAATACCTCTCTAAACCCTGCATTGTACACCTTATTAAGCAACGAATCGTGATCTACCAATTGAATGCCTTCGTCATGTAAATAAAGAGATTCATAGTTGATTTGTTTAATTTAAGCTCCCGTAAAGCTAACGACGATTCCTTAGAATTGCATCAAGGGTTGGTTTTCCTGAACGAAAACCAAGTTGATTTTCGCTGAAAAACCTACTTTTATATTGGAAACAAGTAATTCTGTTTCCAATACCTATAAAAGTATTGGAAGTATTTTCAAAAATTTTAGAAAAAGCAGGTAGAATAGATCTGAAGTTTGCCAACCGTTTTTTGTCTCCCTTTTTATTCCCGACCCAGGGTATATAATAATGCAAAGTTTGTAACACAGTGAAATAATCACCGTAGACCCTTTAGACCTTTTAGAGATGTGTGTGATCAATACCAACAGTGTGCGTATGTTTGAAGTTTTTAGGTCGCTCGAAAGCTGAAACTTGAACTACTCCTCATTTTGTACAGACAAAGTAAGAAGATTGATAACATCGGCCTGCAGACACACCCACAATTGACTTCAATGACTACCTATAATTCACATATTATTTCAAAATGACCTTTGCTCAAGTAAGACAAGGCGTAGGAATTCAAATTTTGGGACAGAATGAAAGTGGTCTGAAGACTTTAATAAGACAAAAATTGACCACCCACACCATTAACCATATGGTCCCCTTCAACATATTAGATCTCTAGAAACCTGATTTCTGGGAAAATTCTTTCTAAATCGAGAAAAAAATATAACAAATATTACTGATAGGTATTACCAATTGCTCAATTTGTTACATAAAAAGTATTGAGCTCCACCCGCTTCTGGGGGTTTTTAGGAACAAACTGTTTTTTTAAGCAATAATTTTCGCTTTTAACGCATTCTCTTATGATTTTAACGTGTTTAGAATTCTTAAACATTCATGGATCACACGAATGCAACGACGCCAACATTTATTTGGTCTCAGTGATGACGAGATCCAAGACCGGGTGGCCCGCCGGTGTATACTGAGGACAAATCGGCGTTTAGATACAAGCGGGCCATTAAGAATGCCGTGTAGTGGGAGGTTTTTGATCCACCACTTCAGATCATAACCTCGCGTCTAAAAGAAGTAGGAGAACCTTTCCCGAGCAATTCAACATTTGACCCAATTTCTAAACAAATTTAAAGTAATACTTTATTAATTTTTCATAACGCCGATGTTTATACCCGATGTTATGTCCGTCCATCCGTATATGAAAACAACTTTTAGGCCTTACATTTTAAGCTAGAGAGCTGAAAATTTGCAATTGGACTGAAAGTCCATTGGACCAGATCAAGTCGGAAAATTAGTTGAATCCGCCCACTACAGACCTGTATGTGCGCGACCATCTCTTATTTCAAAAAATACCTTCTTCACAATTTAGCTATGTTAAAAATGGTGCTAGCACACTGATTTTTTGTATACTGCTTTGTACTTGCCTTTGAGGCAGCAGAAAAAGTTTGGTTTTTACATTTACCATGCTTTTTCAGGAACTTCAACTTAAAATGACTGTTTTTCTATAAATATTATATAAAATTTGACAAAAAATTATGTTACAAAAGTTGCAGATCTTAGCATTTCTATTTTTTCACGTATTATTATATGTCTCCGCCCACTTTTTTGGGAATGGCTTCAAAAAAAGTGATTTTTGTAGTTAAAATGATGGGGTTTTAGTCCAAAATTTAAATAAAAATAGCATCGGAGTAAGAAGGGTCCTCTTCAGAATAAACATGTTCCCTAAATTCGTCCTTCAAAATATTTTTCAATGACTTGTTATCAGTTTAATATTGTTTTTTTGATTATCTCACTGAATGCTTCCACGAGGTAACGCACTCATTATTACAACGATTGTTTATGATGAGATATTTTCAAGTCGAAAGCTCTTCCGAAAATTTGATTTTAAGTTATAGGGACTCGCCACCAGTAAATTTGATCATGCCACTAGTAAAAGTAAAAAATAATTTTTTTGGTTATAAAACAAATTTGAAAATTAAAAAAAAGCTTTCAAATAAAAAAAAAACTTTTAGAAAATAATTTTCTAATTAATAAATGGCATAGGGTATGGATATGGAAAGCAAAAAGATGGGAAGGAGGATATGAATAGGAATAAAGAGCAGGAATAGGAACAGGGTATACCGCGGTCGGCTGCAAACTGGCCACAAAGCTTTCAAATGTTCAACAATTTTTAACGAAAAAATGTTGGTAATTATTACTTTTTATCTGAAATATAATATTGGAAAATACTTTTGCATATCGAAATCCAGCCTCAAATTGTAACAAATGAAGTGATTGCACTTACAACCTTGTAGTGGACACGGTTCTGGACGAGTTTCAATAATCTTCATACGTAAAATCAGTGCTAATGGACTTAGGTAGGTACTGGAATTCTAGCTCTCTACTGTTAACATTCAGACGGATGGGCGGACGGACAAAGCTGAAGGCTCTGAAAGGTCTTGATGATTACTTGGTGTCCGGTATTACTTCGTTGATAGTAAACTGACTACTGCCCTAAGATGGTGGGAGTAAAAACTGCCACCGCATATGAATGTGAAAAGCTTCACAAGCACCGCAATTGAATTGCGTTTACACTCCACAAAATTGCTTATGGTCGGAAGGAAGAAAGGAAAATTTGTTTTTTTATTTTCTGTAATGATAGAACTTAATAAATTCGTAAGATTTCCTGTTTTTTGGGTATTTTGTGCTAATATTCGTAATTGCGGTGGCTGTGTTTTCGTAGTTAAACACCTCGGATATGACCACATGAATGCGAGTCATTCCGTGTTTGCCATGGGATGTATGCTTTGCGTGGGTTCAGTGAGTTTAAGTCGTAGAAAAAACAGAGTGTACCAGTTATTACGGTGTATCAGTTCAGATATCTTATTCGAAGTTTTCCTGGACCGGGGAGCAGGTATCTGCTTTAGAAAACCCAGCCATCGCACCAGTTGGCGATGTCGATTCCGCATTATAGTTTAATAATATCTCCTCCTCCACTCTCTCTGTCAAAGCGGACGGGACCATAAATCGCCCAAAGATATTCCCCTCGAGGCAGCCTAAGGCGTCTTAATTCACCTTTGACAGGGTCCATACTTCTACACCCTAAATGAAATGGGATGATGACTGGGATAAATGAACACTTTTGTTGCTCGACAAACATGGTTAGAAAACGGGCCTGTCTATCATATCTATCATATAGTTGGCGTAGTCGATTAGAAAATGGTTAGAAACCAAGTTTAATTAAAGTTATTTTGAGCTTCAAAAAACGTCGCATTTGGGTGTGCTAGGGTGAAGCAATGGGCTTTTGTGGTAAGGCTCGTTAAAATTCAAGATGATGAAAATGAAAGCACAAAGTAGGTATAAACAAAAAGTTAAAAGAACGTTTTGTTGTTTGGATAATGAAAAGTGGCTCCTATTCTGCATAAGTCCAATCACAGTTCTATTAAATATTGATGAATAAAACATTTTCTATTATAACAATGGCTGGAACCATAAGTATTGATGTAATATATACCGAATACATTGATAGGCATTATAATATTATGCTAACATTTTGTGACTCCCTACGGTTTCCCATAAGAGAGTATGTTTTCAAAAATCAAATATTAATTTAGAGCATTGTTTTTCTGACAGTGAAGACCTTTTCGTCTTTTCAAACAACAACTGGCTACCACAGGATGTTGTTATTTTTGAGCTGGCCTATACGAAATGCTGAGAACGTTGGCTTTGGCCTTCCTCATTCTCTGTATACCAGAACGAGTGCCATGTGATTTCCCAAAACGGAGATGCACAATATAAAAAGTCGTGTTTTGAAAATATGTATAATAATTTTGGAATGGGAATGTTTTTGAAGCAGGCTCTTTCATATCAAGACCAACAACGTTCAAAAATAGATTATTTGCCTACCCTTGTCACTGTAAACGGTAAATATATACCTGCAGAGATCCTTTTCATCAAAAGTAATGTAAATATATTCGCAACCAAGTTATCTCTCAAAATCGACAAATGGTCACATACTGCTAAGTTTGTAAAGGTCATTCAAATATGATAAAAATGACACACCACTGAGTGTGCCATCTGCCACGACTAGATAATCATAAAAACGTAACAAAGTTTCGAACGCAGGGTCATTGTAAAAAAGGGAACACAGAGACTCTCAAATATTTATATTCCAAATAAGAGAATCGAAAAGGGTCTCCCTATTTTTTTTGCAATATTTCTTTCAAATTGACTTAACCAGGGAAAATTGGAAAGTGTCTCTTTGGTTATTGGACAGACGTCCGACGAACATACACGTGTAAACTTTTCACATTAAACTTACAGCCCTCGCTATGGAGTTCTGAGAATTTGTATGTGTGATATCCTGCCATTGATAAGGTTTACCTAAAGTCCAATGGAATAAAAGTTTTCAACAAATGAATAAAAACAGAACAAAAACAAAATGTTTTCGCTGAAGTAGTGAATGCTTGACATTTTCGTATTTACAACCCTCTTCGTTTTTCATAAATAAGGAATAAAAAAAGAGATGTGTAAAAACTCACTCATAGTCGAGGATTATTGGAATATTTTTTTAGCTCCAATCCTGACAGCGATTTAACAGAAAACTGCCGAGTATAACAGTAACTCGGAAATGATGCTTGCGTTTTTCAATCAATGATTTGAATTTATACCTATGTTTGTGAATTGGAAAACATCAGCGAAGATGACCACTTTTATCTGCACTTTTTCCTATAATTGGGACGAATACTGATGTTTGAGATAACTACGATTCTCATTGAAAAAAGATTACGAGCAACCATATAAAATGATGCCAGTTACCAGGCTAGCCTTAAGACCTAAAAGGAACTTTTATACCTAGGTATCCTTTTTAAGAGGATAGGAGGTCCATTAAGTTTGATTCATAGTTTGTAACATAGAAAAATAATCACCGTAGACCCCAAGACCTTAAGGGCATATGATCGAGACAGAATTTTAAGTCGAATGAGCCATGGCCGTCTGTCCCTTCGTGTGACGGTAGTTTTTAGGCCTTAAATTTTTTGAGCTAGAAACTTGAAACTTGATATCTGTTCTTCCTAGGTTCCGGTTTCAGTACCTCAAGTGTAAGAATTTTTGAAATCCGCCCACTGACGCATGCTTTACTTATTAGTATGAAGAATCAAAGTTGTCGTAGGATGCTGAAATTAGGTATGCGATATCCTCGCTAAAGTTTATTGTGATAAGCATTAAAAAAAAATGAAAACCGCACCCATGTGGGCGTGGTCATATATAATTTGCATTCTAACAAACGGTTTTTATTCGATATATTCGCTTTAATAAATATAAAATGTTCAGATATGTGCATAAGCTATCAACTGAAATAAATATATTTTTGCCCCGCCCACTTTTGGGGCGTTTTTAAGTGTAAACCAATTTTTAAATATGAAAATGCAATCAACACGTGTATACCACTTCTTATTAAAAATATATAAAAAACGATTTTATTGAAAAGGGGTTGATGCCACGCCTCTTTTTTAAGGAAGGGAAATCTTAGCTAACAAATTCTTAATTCATGCAATTAAAGTTATAAAAAACTAAAATTTAACAACCAAGATTTATGACGCAATTCAGAGCTTGACAGTGGTCAATTCGGATGGAGTATCCAACGATTCGCTAGTTTCCAAACTTAGTATCCTATCCAACTTTCCACTAGTTTTAAAAACTACTCTCAGGAAAGGCGAACCTGCAACACTGAACTAGTTTCCCAAGATGTTAAGAGATATTTATTAATCCTTTTTTTTAAGTTTTGGAAAATGTTTGTCGAATGAGCCATGTCCGTCCGTCCGTCTGTATGTAACATGTTCTTAGGCCTTAAATTTTGAGCTAGGGCGTTTAAACTACGTACGTGAGCTCTACGTTATACGAAGCAGTACAAGTGTAAACATTTTTGAAATCCGCCCAAAGACACGCCCACAATCGGTTTAAATGTGCAACTACCTCCAGAGTTTTCAAAACTGTAAGACGTTCTAAAAGGCTGAAATTTGACATTTAGAATCTCCTGGTGAATGTAAGATACAAAAAAGACAAATTTAATTGGTAAACCTCCTCTAGTGGGCGTGGCATCTATTTTAAGGGTAAATTTTCAAATGCAGTTTACTCAATATTTTTGCTCGAAATTGAAAAAAAATGCTGAATATATTATGTAGAAAACGCTTATAGGGCCCATACACTACACATGCCTGCATGCACAAACACAAAAATGCGCAAACACTCTTTCCCCACACACTACGCATGCAAACTGTACAATATTCAGTGAACAGAACTGAAGCTGTACAATATTCAGTGAACAGAAAACAGCTGAACAGAACACTTTTAAAAATGTCAAGCTCCGACACAGCTGCTGTCGAAATTTCGATGTTATCTTGTCTCCAGACGTCCGCTTCTGTAAGAATCATCCCTCGACTGAGTAAATGTAGCACACACACCACTCATGCTTTTATGCACATACAAGAAAATATCAAAATTTTTTGATATTGCTCATACCGCTTGCACAAACGCACAGTTCACACCATACACTGTCAGTTTGCATGCGCAAGCACTGTATGCGCATGCAGGTTTGTGTTGTGTATATGGCCTATTAGTTTCATATTTTGTTCATACAAGACTTCGGGCCACGCCCACATTTGGAGTCAGAATTGAAGAAAAACCTAACATTTTCCAGAAAAATTTAATTTCGACTGGCCTTGAGCCTAATATAGGAAAGCCTGAACCAAAAAAACTAGCAGGTTAGGTAAACTAGACTTCAGTTCAGATTTCATTCACTTAAAGTTTTTAGCCACGCCCCCTTTTAGGGGTAGATTTTTCAAAAATATTGAATTTGAACCAAAAAATTGCATTTTTACGTACATTTGAGTGTAACTTGGGAATATCTGTGGAAATATATTATAATTAATAGTTTGTAATTAGGGGCGGTTGGACCACGCCCCTTTTTGAAGATTGCATTACTCATAAAATTTCAAAAAATAACTATGCCATCAGCATTTTACAATGTGGGATAGGATGGGGTATTCAACGGTTCGTTTTACGGACTGTAACTTCTGCGTACACATTGTAGCACCTACTCACTGTTTTTTTATGTTTTTAGGAAATGAATTCGAAAGATAACTTATTATTCCAGAAGACACATAACAGCAAAAGTACGAAATCAACATTTTGCCCAACAGACATACATTCAGATTCTGTAGTTAATTTTGTTTGGATGGCTTCATTCCATTGAAAGCGAATACAAAAACATCGAAACACCGTCTATTTTGTAGTTATCAGCGCGCAAGACTTGCCCTGAGTTCGGATTATTTAACAATCGCGCAATGTTTATGAATAATGCTTGTACGAAGTTTCCGAGAAAAGTTTGTTGCATCGTCAGTCATGTTTGCTATTCCTGGATCTCCGTGTTAATTGTTTTTTCATATGAACGCACTAATGATGACTCCTAGTCTCATGTATTGAAAAGCATCCTGCGAAACACACCCTGGTCAGCATTGGGTCTCTGTTCAACTCCCACTTTTGTATTAAACTTACTCGTCATTATAGTGATAAACTTCACCGAATCCCATGATTTCTCTACCTTTCCTGTCTGTAATAATATATTATATGGGTAAGAATTAAAAGGAGAAAAACTGAAAAGTCTCCACTTTTCAAGCTAAACGTAAACAACAAGTTGGTCTGTGATGATGGAAACGGAATGACGTATATTGAGCATAGCTCCTCACTGGCAAGGGCGAAATGTCAATTCATGTTCCGACCGTAGTTGGTGAAACTGCCAGCAGCAAACAAACTTGAGATGTCCACTATACAGCGCCTTTAATATCAAAAATGCCGTTCATATTTTCTGTAATAATGTCTCTTTAAGTATTATTTCGTTTAGTATTATTTACATAGTAGTATTGGGGAGCAAATTACTTTTTTAAGACTTTTTTAATTTCATAAATAATTTTGTCATTTTTCACTTTTGAGTAGCTTCTACCTCAATAGGTGTTTCACATGGGAAGTGACAGTATAATCATCAGTTGGGCATGTGTCACATCTTTCCCAAAACATAAAATTCAGCCAATTCCACTCGAGATTAGAGGAAAAATCCAGAGGAATTGTGTAAGATTTATCATTATAAGCAGGCACCATTTTGGCGCTTCAGATTAATTCCAAAAGATGTTAAAAAATATAAATCCCGTGGTTAGGATAGAATTTTAGTTTCCAAAAAAATTACATTATTATCAGCCAACTAATTATCAATAGTGGCATGGTAAACATTGTTTATGGGGTCTTTGGTTAGTATTCGGTGTTTCACATGGAACATGATAGTATGATCATCAGTCGGGCATCGGTCACGTCTTGCCCAAAACACAAAAAAGTTTCAAATAAAGTAAAATTTTTCATTTAATTTTTAACTTTTGTAGAACGAAATGCAGAACGCTTCGATAACCTTTTCGTTAACATCAAAACCTCCTCTGTAAAGCGGCAGAAAGCTCACTTGTTCATGGCAGAGCCAGTGGAGGGTGATTTAATATACATATGGCATTCGAAGAATTTACTTTCAAATTTACTAGTCGATTGCCGCTTAGTCAAAGTGCTAAGATGAATGCACCTACTAAAACCGTCAGCCCGTGCGGCTTCACCCTACGTCGCTAGCTTCGAGCAAAGTTTGTTTCTTCTTCGCTCACGGTAGCTATTCCTGAATCTCTGTGAATATCACTATTCCTAATATACCATGGAGCATTCACAATTGCTCTTAGCGTCTTGTTTTGGAAAGTCTGCAACATGGACATGTTGCTCGGCTTGGTACAACCCCAAAGTCGGATACCGTATGTCCAGGACGGCTTTAACACCTGCCTGAACAAGAGTAGTTTGTTATAAATGCTTAATTTCGGAAATCTTCCGATAAGCCCATACATTTCCCTACCCCTAATCTTGAGCTCGTCACGTTTCTTCTTTACGTGTGGTTTCCACCTTAGTTTAGCGTCTAGTGTCATCCCTAGATATTTCGCTTCATTTGCATGAGGCATCTGTGCAGAATTTATGAATAGAGGTAAATTGTTAACCCTTCTGTAAGTGAAATTCACATGCGTAGACTTGTTCTCGTTAAGGGCGATTCGCCAAGTCTTCGTCCAGACACAAATTCTGATAGTTTTTCAATATTCTAAACATGTCTTCCGGCAAGTTGTGCCGTAGCTTATATTTCAAGCCTTCGTGCCACACCTTGTCGAAGGCCTGCGATACGTCGAGGAAAGCACTTGAACATATTTTTTTCCCTTTTAAGGCTTTTTTAATTTCATGGGTTATTCTGTAGACTTGATCTATTATGGAATGGTAAGATCTGAAACCGACTTGATGATCCTGGATCAAACGCCTTTTTGCAATTATTGGTTGCAATCGCTTCAGCAGAAGTTTATCGAATACTTTCGATATTATCGGCGGAAGCGTATTGGCCTATAAGATTTTTATCATTTGCACATTTCCCTGGTTTTGGAACCATAATGACTTCAGCAATTTTCCATTGCCTTGGAACGTATAGAAAACTAAAAGAAGCGTTTTTTGGTAGTTCTTTCAATACTTCGCCTGCTATCAGGTCGTAACCCGATGCCTATTTTTTTTAAGTTTGCTTATTGTCTGTCAATAATCAACTAACAAAACTTTTTTCATTCTAAAGCTATCAGGTTACGCGTTGTTCTTTTGAACGTCAGCCAACGGTGGACAGTCGAAAGGCTTGAATGTTTCTTCTGCATGTTCAGCAAACAAATTCGCTTTTTCTTTGTCTTCTCTTGCCCATTCGCCGTTAGCTTTTCTTATTGGTGCCGAGTGGATTATGGGTTTCTTGATAGACTTAACTGCTTTCCACAGCGAGTAATTTGTGCCGAGCTTCCTTGTGTATGGAAATGCTGAAATCCTATGGCTGGACTTGTAAACGCCAGGCCTTCCTTAACCAAAGAGTTAAGGAAGACGTTCTTCACTTCGTTTTCGTACACATTAAGAAATCAGAAGATCTAACTGGTGGAAAAACTCTCTTTTGTCCGAAGAACCCATCTGTGCTTCAAATTGCAAAAATTTGTCTATTCTTTACAACTACCTAAAACTTGCACTGAAGAACCGGCAACAAATCATGAATTGAGCTTTCTTATTCAGGCAAATAAACTAATTGAAGTCTCACCTGATGCCAAAAGCTAATGCTTGAATTTCTGTGTACGTGAGTTGGTACCAATTAAATTACACTTAATTACCAATTAATAAGCTAACACTTACCAATTAATTAATTAACACTTAAATTACCAATTACACTTAGTTACCACTCAAGTTACACAACTACTAATTTGGGTAAGAAAATTTTTTTTTTTCGCTTAATTATGTTCCCAACTTTTATTGCTTCTAAGCTGGAAGTTGGCTCTGGTGCAGATGGTGGCTCCTATATGACCGACAACTGGAAGGTCCTGGGTTCGATTCCAATTCCAAACAACCATTTTTTATACCCGACCCAGGGTATATTAAGTTTGATATATAGTTTGTAAAGCAGTGAAATAATCACCGTAGACCCCTAAGACCTACGGTGATTATGTCACCGTAGGTCTTAGGGGTGATTATGTCACCGTAGGTCTTAGGGGTCTCTAAAGTGAATGTCGTTCGCATTCACCTTAGAGGTATGAATGCGACTGACAGGAGAATCGATTAAGCCATGTCCGTCCGTCCGCCCGTATGTAAACAACTTAGTCAACTAGCCTTAAGTTTTAAGGTAGAGAGCTGAAATTTGATGGGTTGGCTGGAAGTGCAGTCCTTCAGATTAAGTTTTAAAATTAGCTGAATCCGCCCACAGATACACCCACTGCAGGCCTGTATGTGCGACCATCTCTAATTTTCAAAAATACTTTTTCCAAATTTTAACTATGTTACAATGGCGCTAGCTCATTCATTTTTGGTATGTGACATTGCCCTGTAATTCTCTTTGAAGTAGCCAAAAAATCTTGGCCTTTTCATTGACCACGCCCACTTTTAAGGGATTTTAGCTTAAAATGACTTTATTTCAATAAATGTATATGAAATTTGACAAAAAATTTTATGACAAAAGTTGTAGATATTAGCATTTTCTAACTTTTGTGTGTACTTTGCATATTACATACTTTATATATTGTGTGTGCCTCAGCCCAGTTTTGAGGGCGTGGCGTTGAAAAAAATTTATTTTTTTAGCTAAAAAGGCGGAGTCTTAGGCCAAATTGTATGCAACCACCTAGTATGAAGCATTTAACAGTTATATTTTTATATCCCGCCCACTTTTTGGAGGTGTGGCAGTTTTTTTTTTGTATGGTCGGGTATTTTGCAATTCATGGTAGATGGACTGAAGTTTTTGCATACGCACTGTTGCACTTTGCCACTTGTTTTTTAATTTTTAAATTTTTGCCATCATGCCTGGTTTAGTAAATTATAACAATTATGATGACAGCTAAGCCGTAGAGGCCCCTCTACTCTGACATTCAGTCGTAGATTGAAGTTAAATGTAAGCGGACGAAATTGTTGAAAGAAAGCTTGATTGATGGGTTTGGTAGCAAAACAATATCAGGAAGCTAATTATATTTCTCATTATTCCCTGAACTCCTCATATACTATTCTTAAAACTCAGTTCTTGTTTTTTCGCCAATATGCAGCCCCAACTAACATATATTGCTAGCAAGAATATGCCATTAATAGGCTTCCAAACGAAACTCAAAATGTATTAAGTGCTTTGTAAGATTTAAGACTTCATTATAGCTTTGAAAATCCGCTCATTAAAGCACATTACGACAAAGTTGTAAGTAAATGCCACCCAGCACGCATTCACTATCCGCCTAAGGGTTTCTTCCTATTTTCTGCAACAATAATTAACAATATTAACGAAGCCTTTAAATCGAATTAAAGAAACATAATCGACAGTCCTGCACCCACCCAACATCATCAGGCAACAACAATCATCAATCAGGGGAAGCGTGCACGCATGTAGGTAGGCCATAGCTCCTGTACCCGAAAACGTAGAATGAGAAAAGGGTACACCACCCTTTACTTCACGGCACTCAGCCTCAACTCACGTCAATTAACCACATCGTGCATTAGTGATTATAGCCTTCACGTGGATTTGTTTCCTTCGTTTCAAGACCCTTCTTATCCGCACCCATCTAGCCAATATACGGTTACTCCCAACTCTCGGAAAACGGTGCCTCAATAAGGTGCGGCGCGGCTGAGGGAGGTCCTTGCAGCTAATTTATTCGTTAACGCGAAATTGTGGCCATTCACCCTTAATAACAGTGCGCACTAAATTTATTATTCCCACCGCCAACGAAGCCAGAACTGTACCACTGCAGTGTGCATGTTCCGAAGGAATCAAATCGGCAACTAGGCGAGGACCTGTGCGAGCAACAGAAAGAAAGGAAAATAACTTAATTCTCTTCGATTACTATGAGGCACCCAAGGGGTGGTCCGACACCGCTACCACCTCCGCCTTCCGACGTTAATTTACAAATGCAAATATCTGATTTTCAGGCGGCCACCTCTGTCGAGGTACCGCACCTGGCCGACAGGTCATGTACTCCGGCTTAACGATAGTGATGAACCGCACACATCGAGCCAAAACATAAGCTTGCACACCTTACAACTTTTTGGATGGGCGTCGGAATAAATTGCTTCTGGCCATGCAACGATGTGAGAATGCTGGGTGCAGTGTCGGCTTTGCTATGTTAATGGTGTACTTCAGGTGATTTCGGTGGCCACCTTTGGCTGGTTGTAAGGTTTGGAGATTTTTTTTTCTTTTCGCCTTCTATCGTGTGCTTCTGTGATTTATACTATACCCCGAGGCGGGCAGCTAGTTTATGTAGCTAGGATGTGTCACCTTCTTGTAGCGTCGCCAGCAAAATGAATGTCCTTTGCGTAGAAAGGAATAAATCGAAATATGTATTGAGAACGTCCAACTGTGTAGTGTTGACATAATCTTACAGCAAAAATCAGGCACATCGCACATACTTGGTCCGTGAACGGGTGGGAGTCTTTTGGTATTGTTTTCGGCGGGCTTATCGCATACAATTCGATAATTCGCATCTGCATTACGCCCACCCTGGACGTGGAATGAAATTTATTGGTTCGATCGTTTCCTTTGAGTTGCCCAAAATGATTGTTGCCATAAATCTAACCAACATCATTCCTGCCAGTCCTCAGCTGTGTATATGTGGCTAACAATAGAGCAGCGCAGTAACGTCTGTCGTATCTCGGCTCTCTGGGTGATACTAGACCATTGTCAGGGAGGTTTTGTGGTTCTTGTCGGAAATTAAGCTTTCGCAGATGAATTGGCCTTGGATGGAACAATGGTGCCATGTGAAATATTTAATGTGGCATGCAGCAACCATATACCAATCAAACTGTGGGACACTAGTTCCTCATCCAGAGTCGGTATATGTATGTTCTAAACCGGTGGGAGAGCATTTGTTATTTTATTAGTCCTGTTTAAGGAGCTCTATCCCTACAGTAATCCTGATGCGAGAGGGAAAAAGCAAATGAAATGAGAATTGAGGACACATGTGGACAGACTTGTAATTGGATTGGTCATGTGCTCGTCAGGAATCCTGTATAATTTAGATATTTTGTTCAACTTGAACCTAGTGTGTACTGCTATCGAGTTTGTAAAAGCGTTTGCAAATGTTGATTTCAATTTGGAGTTGGTTGAAATCTAGAAACGATTATAAACCCGTTTATTTGTCGTTTTTGCTAGAAATTTATTGAGAAAATAAAGCAACTTCGATCTTATGAATTGCTCTTTTTACATGAAGCCTGTAAGATTTCTAAGCATTTAGAAACTATGCCCTATAGACTTAACTACTTCCCCAAATCCAAGTCGTCATAGACTCTATGTTTGATTTTCAGATGAGTACAACTTTTATAGATTTCTTAAACTGTAATGGGTTGGTTTTATGACTCAAAGTATTGTTTTTACTGATTATGACAATAGCCGTTCCTATTTCAAACCAATTATCCACTGAAATCGCAAAGAACTAGGTGGGCGATTAATTGTGCCGGTGCGGTGAGTGTATGCGGTGAGTCTTAAGAAATAACAAAGTTTAATATATTTGACCTTTAATGGCTTTACAAGCCCGAGGGTTGAGTATGTTTTAGCATATTTGGAGAGAAAAAATGTGCATTTGTTCGTGTACGTGTAAACGGCATGTTTAAAATTTATCTTAATACCTAAACTTTCCTGGGTGAATCCCTACGCCTAAACATTCTGAAGAACTTAATGCTTGTACTAGAAACTCTTTTGACTCTTGGGCACATTGCCGTAGGAGACATCAGGTCTTGTAGGAAGAAATAATATCATGTGATGTGTTTTGCCTTGACCAATTTTGTTCTTATGATACAAAGTTGCTTGTGTTGGGTTTATTCTGTTCGTTTTCATTTAAAATACGGCAGTCGCTAATAGTTTCGACACAAATAGTTTTTGTGGCGAAACAATGAACCGGAATGGCTGAAAAACAACCACGAAATTGATTAAGCCATGGCCGTATGGATGTAGACTATGTAGACTTAAAGACTGGTGTCCACCAAATGCTAATGTGCCCCTCGGCTGAGTTCTTTCTCAAATGCTCAAATTTTTTGTAAGAGCAGCCTAGGTCCAAAGTATGACTGTCATAAGAACCGACTTATATCTATTATCTACAACCATTGTTGTCATTGGCGGAAAGTTTAAACTGAAAGATAAACTTGAAATTTTGATACCTTTCTTTACCTACCTTTTATAAAAACAAAAAGTTGAAAAGGATCGCAATTGAGAAAACGAACTATATAACTACCCTTGAAGGCAGTGGCAGCCCAGCTATGTAAGCTGCAATATCCACTCTTTTTGTAGATAGAACATTTCCGGAAAAAGCAGTCCTTAATGAAAATTAGGAGCTTAGAAAAAGAGAACAAAGGACACTTATCTTAAAAAGGAAATAGACTCTCTGCGAAAAGAGAACGAGGCTATATAAAGTTCTCGAAATAGTGTAGCAAAAGGTAACGAAAATGGGTGTAACACCAAAACACCTAGCAAGCCAATACTGTCGGACGAAGCCGAACTTGCAAGTGAAGACAATCCATTCTTTGCCAATTTTAAAGGCAAGAGTTGGCAAGAAACAGAAGCCGAATTCCTCTCCCGAAGTCATATAAGCATTAGTAAGAAGGTGCAAGAGTTGGTTATAAACGAAATACCGGACGCTGGTACCTCAAAATCATTACCCTGTATCATTAAACTTAAATTTTTTTTTCAACCTGAATTCATATACTTTATCTCAACCAATTTGTATTGGCCACGCCCCCAAAAAAATTAGCTTAGGCTAAAAATTAAAATCAAATAATTCTAGTTTCGTAAGAATCAGGAGAAAATTTGTTAAGGCGATTATTGATGCTTAAAAACAGTTTTTTTTCTAAAAACGCCCCAAAAAATGTTTTGAATGCAACGACCTTGGCATATACGGCAATATATTCAATATTGATCTTTTTTTTTAAGATTTAGAATTAATTTTCTGAGAAGTGGGCATGGCCAGTATGAGTTGTCCAATTCTTATACCCCATCCCATAGGATAGGAGGTATATTAAGTTTGATTGATAGTTTGTAACATAGAGAAATAATCACCGTAGACCCCCAAGACTTTAAGGCATATGATCAAAACCGAATTCTAAGTCGAATGAGCCATGTCCGTCCGTCCGTCCGTCCGTCTGTCAGTAGTTTTTAGGCCTTAACTTTTGAGGCCATTTAAAAAGGCCAACTTTGAAAGGCCGTTTAAAAATTTAGGCCCTAAATTTTGAGGTCATTTTTTGATTGGCATTTAAAAACAAGCAAATACCGCCCCTTGTAGGCGTGGTCATACTTAATATGCATTCTAATAAACGGTTTTTATTTAATATAATTGCTTTAAATCCAAAAAAACTTGCACTATAAAATGTTCAGATATGTGCGAAAGCTATCAACTCAAGTGAATAAATTTTCGCCACGCCCACTTTTGGAGGCGTTTTTAAGTATAAACCAAATTTTTAACATGAAATGGCAATCAACACGTATATACCACTTCTGATTAAAAATCCGAAGTGGTATATACGATATACGAAAAAAAAATACGATGTTATTGAGAAGAAGGATGCCACGCCTCTTTCTTAGGGAGAAGACTCTTAACTGATAAATTCTAAACACAATTGAAGTTAAATGAAACTGGAATTTAACAACCAAGATTTATGACACAATTCGGAGCTTGACAGTGGTCAATTGGGATGGGGTATCCAACGATTCGCCTAAGCGGATTGTAACCCTCCTACTTGTTTTTCTAAAGCTTCTTACCACTATATTGTTCTGCACATAGATTCGAGTTACTACGCCTAGTCAAACTTGACCAAAAAAACATTTTGAAATAAAATGTAAACTTGAGGTTCTGTGACATCCAAGTCAATTATTGTGGGCGTGGCTGTAGGCGAAGCATATCAATTTTAATACGTCATCTAGACAGAATGAGAAAGAAGCTACATTATCAAGTTTCAAGTTAAAATGTAAAAGTTTTACATGCACATTAACTATTACTAGCCAATGTGCATGTATGACCAAGGAGGTTTATGTGTTAAACGTTAAATGTTTTAAAAACAAAAAATATCATAATTGGTCCTTACCTCCGTGTTTTTGGTCGTGTGTTTCGCTGAGAAATCTTGGCACTGAGCATCTTCAGTGGGTATTCCCCAAGACTACCATACCCATACACAATTTCTCGACAAAGGCCGAGTGAGTACCTTACAACTTTCATTGTGCAAACACAAGTTTCAAGTTATTCTAGCTTTATTTTAAGGACCTAAAAACTTCACATAAATGGACAGACAGGCGGACGGATGGACATGGCTCAATCAGTTCACCTGTCGGTCTCGATCATCTCTATAAGGTCTTAGGGGTCTACGGTGATTATTTGAGTGTGTTAAAACTATGCATTAAAATTACTATACCCTGGGCCGGGTAAAATTGAAGGCTCAGTTCGTTACAAATGGAAATAAACTGTGGGAAAAAGTATGCAAAAGGACTTAAATACTCTACTCAAATTATTACAGTAAGTTAAAAAAAAAAAAAAAACTAAGAAAGTATCAATTATTAATGATTCCTTTCGAACACACCTATTTCTTGGTTTTTGTTACTTTTTTTTAATTACCTATTTGAAATACAGATTATAATTTTCCATATTTCTTACAAATGTAAGCTTTACTTAAACAAAAGTGTCAAAACTAATAACAAGGTGTTAAAATATGAAAAAAAAACGTATTATTAAAAATAGCGTTCTCACACCTATTTTTTTGGCCAGCAGTGTTCATTTAAGTCATTCGACCTGATAGCTTTAAAATGATAAAAAGTGTGATTAGTTTAGCTTCAGCACCCAATAAACCATTACGATACGATTTGCCTACTCAAGGTTCCAAGCCAATGGAAACTTACTACAGTCATAATGGTTCAAAGACCGGAGATATGCTAAAATAATAAAAAAAATTATAAACTCATAACATTTCTGCCGATCGAAGACCTTCGAGAAACTTCTGTTGAATAGATAGCAAGCAATGATTGCAGAAATAGGCTTGATAGCTTTCTAAGTAATTTTACTAAGTAGTCGAATTTCGATAAAATTTCAGCTGGCTTATCGCAGGTAAGCGTCTTTGGGCCGACCCTGTTTCTTCTCTCCACATGAGACATACCTCAAAATGATAAAACTGATATGGCCACGTTCGCAGCCGACACGGTCATCATTGCAAGGTGAATCAGTCGAGTCATCAACGAGAAGGTTTCAACGTGCTTTGAACAACATTTGAATGTGGATGAAGGCTTGGCGAATCGTTCCTTTAGCATCGTCAAGTCTTCCTCACGAATCGTCACATCTTCATCTTACGTAGATAAATGAGTCATCATCATCATCATTTTTGAATGCCGCTTATCCCTTAAAAGGATCCGGAGCGAGGGTGGCTAAATGGTCTTTCCATCGTTCTCGATCCTCCGCCACCAACTCAAAAGTCTCCGACGCCATCCCCAGGCGGAACTAAGAGAGGTTCTTTACCTGATCCCACCACCTGTTTCTGGGCCTACCAGGGGGGCGAAGCGCTCGCATCTCGCCTAGCATGACCTGTCTAGGAAGTCTGTCAGGGGGCATGCGAACAATGTGTGCAAACCATCGAAGAATCAATCGCTCCACTCGAAGAAGTAGCTGCTCAACATTAAGATTCCCACCAGATTAGAGTAACACCAGAAACGCACCTCAGAAATCTCATTTCGGCAGCGTGTACCCGCGAACTAATTCTTTCGGTCATTACCCAAATTTCATGACCATAGATGAGGGTCAGAACGAACATTGAATTAAAAACTGAGATCTTTGCTTTCACGCCAAGCTCAGCTTTCCTGATGACACTATTGCTCCAGATTGGCGAATTCTACAGGACAACTTAGTATCACTCCTCCCATCTTTCGTGAAAAAGACCCCGAGATTCTTAAACTTCTCCACCTGTTTTAATGGAACTTCATTCCAAGCATAACTTATGTAGGTAGAAGCCATATGTTAAGAAGAAGAGTGACGGGCTCGAAATAAGACTTATTGGATTTTCGGAAAATTTTCGAACAAGAAAAAACTATTTTCTTGTTCTTTTTTTAATTTTTCTAAATTATAATTGAAATAAGACCAAATTTAACATAACGATAAAAATAACTCGTTCGCTTTTAATAAATAATATTAATACACAATTTTTAATAGAATGCTGCAAACACATTAGTTTTCTGCGTACGTATTTTCCCTTGATATATGGGGCGCAGAAGCACTGCATTGAAATGACATCAACTGACACATAAAAATTGCTGCAATGAATTCGAATTTTTGTGGTGATCGCTTTACTAGGAGCAAGAACTGGGTGGGGTGATGGTCGATTGAGATTATCAATATGTTGGCAAGAGTGATTAGCCGTTTAATCTAGGAAGTGGAGAAAAAATGGGACACTTTTTTATGAAGAGCAATGGTAAACATTTCTGCTTTTACAGCTTGCATTTAAGTGTTAATACACCTGAGGAATTTTTAAAGATATCTGCTATAACAATTAGAACCCTCAGTGGAATCTTATTTCAGGATGGTAAATGCCACTGTACATATTTCCATCTTAATAAACTCTTTTAATATGCATTATTTTCTATTCCTAAAAAAAGAACTGCAAAATGTATTCAAAACTATTTTCTGTAGAGCGAATAAGGAGATGGCATCAAGAAAATGACAGCCAAAAACGACTTTAAGACGGCAGATGAGAAGAACTCACGATGTCTTCTATTTGACCTCATTAAGATATTTTAGATACATCTAATGTATATAGTTTATATCCATTCAGCAAATATGGTTTATTTCTTCGATCTGTATGTCACTTATTGCAGAGTAAGTTAATACGTCTTAAAGATGTCAACACTGACTTAATTTGATTTGCCATGTTGAATGAGGACGACATTTGAAATGGCATTTGTGTACTTACGGTGTCATATGGAAAAGGTGGAATTTTATTTTTCAAAAACTGTTGCAGTGCATCTTTTTCTAAGGCGCGTGATTTTTAAAGGTTAAAATATAATCTTGTCGGATAGATACTTTCTTGCCCATCAAAATTAGTTTAGGGAAACACAAAATCATAAAATTATTTCCACATATTGCGCTGAATCGGATAAATGTGTTTGGGTAATTTCTATATGTGATCTATCTGATGGCAGAATTTAATTCTATTTTTTTAACGTCAGTGTTGGGTGTCTCTTTTTGATGACGCTTTACTTACTTCACGCTTTGTTCTTCGCTAAAACTGCCATTACCACTTCTAAATTCAAGACTTATATTGGGCCATTTGGACTTGTGCTCAAACGACTACAACCAATAATTGAAGAAAGACGATTGATTCTGGATCACCAATTCAGCTTAAGGGTCAAACATTGAACAATTGACCAGGTTCATCGAATAACAAATGAATTTGAGAAAGCCTTAGAAGCAAAAATGATATGTTCTACCGCTATTCTTGACGTATTCCAAGCCTTTTATAAAGTTATTCACGAAGGCCTAGAATATAAACTACGGACAGTTTTGCCGGAAAAATTGTATGAAATATTAGAGTCTTATCTTGACAACAGACTATTTCGCGTGAGATACGGGAGCGAATACTCAGAATTTAAAGAAATAAACGCCGGTGTGCCACAAGGTAGCGTCCTCGGTCCAACACTGTTTTTACTTCTTACCAGAGACGTACCTCAAGAAGAGACAACGACTAGCTACGTTCGCTGACGACACGGCTTCCCCACTAGGGGCAAGACAGTCGAACTATCAAACGGCAAACTCCAACGCGCTTTGAACAAAATATGCGAATGGACAAAGGCCTGGCGAATTGTCTTGAATGAGACAAAATCAACGAATGTAAATTTTACTTGCAAGAGAGTAAACAACATACCTCTATTTATCAACTCGGTACAAATTCCGTACGCAAACGAGGCGAAAAATCTAGGCATGACCCTAGACGCAAAACTTAAGTGGAAGCCACACGTTAAAGAAACGCGACGAACTTGAAATCAAGCGACGAGAACTGAATTGGCTTATCGGATGTTATTCGAAACCGGGCGTATATAACAAGCTGCTATTGTATAAGCAAGTGCTAAAACCATCTTGGACGTACGTTATACAACTTTGGAGTTGTACCAAACCAACATATCTATTTTAGAGACTTTTCAGAATAAGATACTAAGAGCAATCGTGAATCTTTCATGGTATACACGAAATAGCGACAAAATATTGGGCCTATGGCTGCCACCGCTTTGCACTACTGTCCTCAAACCATGCCTTCCAAAACCAACCGAGAATTAAACTGTGCTAAGTTTCCAATAGTCGCATTTCCAAAACCTGAATGCTTTGACAAATGTTTGATATTCCCAAAATGTTCCATGGATTTCAGGATAGATCCTGAAGCACAGCCTTAAACAAAGAAAAAACACCATGTAAGTTTCCTTTTATTTTCTTCATTGATTTTACTTTATTTTTCATTTAAAATTTATTTCCACTTTCATATACATATTTGTGTTTTTTTTTTCTCTTTATAATTCTTTGTGATACTAACATAAGGCATTCTTTCTTACATAATTTCATTGATTTTCAAAATGAGAAATCACGTGATATACATTGTGATTCAAAAAATAACAAAAACAACAAACCAATAATAGCTTCTTTATATAAATGTATCCTCATTATATTATTATGTAAATTTAAATACTATAACTTCGTGTACATGATTTGCATTTTGAAATTGAATTTACCATTTTTAATAGTAATTTTAATTATACTAAAAAAATAAATCGTATGTTGCCTTGCACTGTTATAACTTCATAGAAGGATATGTAATATTTACATATTTTTTAACTTATTTAAATTTTAAATATGCCAAAGATTTAAAATCAAGAAAAATAACTTACCAAAACCCGTTGAAACATCGAAAAAAAATTCGTCATTATATTATATCTATCGTTTTAATTTCACACTAAAAGCACATTTTATATATACCGAGTATCCCTATGAATCATTATCTACTTAATATACACATTTTTGTCTTAAGTTATAATTGCTGCTACTTTTCTTTTAGGGTACATATCTAAAATCTCTATTTCACTATTTTTACTCACCACAGTTTGTAATCTTACATTATAAGCTATGATATAAAATTTTGACTTGATTATGTATTCCAGTTTTTAATTCCTATCTTGTTTACTCATTTTGTTTTCTTTGGTAGAAACAAATAATATTATTTAATTGAAAAGAAAATTGTTGCTCCGTGAATTTTTCAAATTTATAGGTTATATATACAGCAAAGCAAATAGAAATATTACAAATATTATTTTGATTTATCTATTTACATATACATAAGCAATCTTAAAAAACTCAGCATTTTTTATCATTGATGCATTTTTCTTGGGGAGACGCAGGGTCTCTGATATTTATTTCCTGTACAAACAGCGTGTTGATGACGCGATTTTTATCTCAGTCCAATCCTAGAAATTAATTGACAAAATTTACATAGAACAAATGCGATTGTCATCAGTCCAAAACTGCATCTGGCTTTTGACGATGAACTCAGCACTGAAAAGAGCCAAACATACAAAATAAACATAAATTTTTTACAATCATATACTTAGAAAATAATCGGATTCCTGGTAAAGGATACGTTACGTATACTATGCAATGCACTTACCTAAAAGCATCGCCTCCCGGTTATCTATGACACCGGGTCGGCGTTGCAGCACGCTCTCCTTTCCACCTTTCCATAGGACCGGTGATATGCTGGCCAAGCATTTAACGCGCATCGCACCATCGTGAAAGTGTCGCCCGTCAACTGTCAACTGCAGTCCCAATGTGGACGTGATCAACCCGTGCCTATGCACAGTGTCATTATACCGCACCAAGGAACTCGAATGTATAAGCTGAAATTAGAAAAAAAAACAAAACCTTTACTATACCGTAAAATAAAAAAGATTTAATATAAGGCGCAAGTGTGCGGCAAGAGAAACTGAAGTACTCTCCTGAAGGGCATTTTAAATTAAGCTCTTAAAAACTTCAAACGCCACGACCAAAGGGGTTAAAGAGCTCTACCGCTTTAAGTTTTGCGCGCTTTACACTGTAAGGCCCGCAACAAAGTTTCAACTTTATGTCAAGGGTTGTCCCTTTTGAGTATACAAATACAGCATAAACATGGTATTCGTTGTCGGATCCAACCTTGGTTAGGCGTTCTTTTTTTTCTTGTACTTTTTTTCACCCAAGTCAAGTGCGGTATTTAACGTGTTTTCCGTCAGAGTAATTTTTCACCTTTTGCCGGAGTTTTCTTCTAGTTTTTCTGTGCAGTTTTTTCTTAGTTTTCGACTTGCCTCTCTGGGTTTGGGGAAAAGTTAATTTGTAAGTACTCTTGCCGGGCCGCGGCGCTATAAAGAAAAAAGCAAAACAAGCGGGCCAGGACTACTGGTATAATCGTGCATGTGTATGCAAATTTTCCAGTTGAAGTTGAAACATTTTTAATTAAAGTTTCTCTTGAGTTTCTATTCGAACAGCTTAACCATTGATGTACAAAGACCTACCTAGGAGTAGGTAAAATAACGGAAAAAGATTTTATGATCTCTTGACACACGGAACGCTTGGAGTGGCTAAGATTTACAAAGAAAAAGCGTGAATTACAGTTATTTGGTAGTTCTATTCTGTACCTTCTATCTTATTTTGAAACAAGTAAGTAAGTGCTAGAGTTTGTCCGTGACAAACTTCTGTATACCCGACCCTATATACCTATTTACCATGCCCGAATTCACATATAATTGTAATTTTGTTAGACTCATGACAAAATACGGTAAAAGCGAAAATTATTTCAGAAAAAAAAGTTTTTCCTAAAAACGCCCCTTAAAAAGGGGCGGAGCTCAAAAAAGGGGCAGACTCAGCAAATAGTAATATCATTAATATTTGTTGTATAATTTTTTTTTTTCGATTTGGAGTCATTTTTCCGAGAAATCGGGTTTTTAAAGATCTAACATGTTAAAAGTGGGCATGGCCGATATTGTGGGCGGCCCAATTTTTGCCTTGTTAAATGTCTTAAGCCAATATTGCTCAGTACCAAAATTAAAGTTCCTGCGCCTTGTCTAAGTTGACCAAAAGGCATTTTAAAAAATATCTGAAATAGAGGTTGTCTCCCATTGAAGCCAGTAGTGGGAGTGGCCGTTGACAATTGAGCCAATTTTCGCAGTTTGTCTGTGCAACAAAAGAACCAAGCCGTGTACCAAGTTTCAGCTTTCTAGCTTGATTTTTAAGACCGGACGGACGGACGGACATGGCTTAATCGATTCACCTGTCGGTCTAGATCATGTCTCTAAAAGATCTTAAGGGTCTACAGTGATTATTTCACCGGGCTACAAACTATATATTAAAATTAATTTTACCCTCGGTCAGGTATAAAAATTATCCTTTGGCTTAATGGCTGCCGCTCTTTGGCTTAGGTGTATGCATGAACTTCAAAGAGGCTGCCTGGTTTGATAAAAAATAAAGCTTAATAAACTTGAACGTTTGTCGCTTTGAAGTGGAGCTGTTAAATGTTCTGGGGGATTCTTAGCTCCCCCAAGGAGCGTTAAAGCATTATTTAGACCACATCACGCAAGTATTCTGGATGGGCGAGGTTAAAATTTAAGATACTTAAATGCACACTAAAGAATGTGGTTGATATAGGTACGTTCTAGGAGATCTATGATACTGAGCACTTAACCTGTGACATAAATTTAAACAAAACTTTAAGTGTAATATGGACATTTTTAATAATTTAAGATTTTAGTTCTCCCTCAGTTAGCTATATTGTTTATAATTGATACTTATATTTGCTGCACGTTACCAACTCTTTCCTTATTGCCTTATTTTCATATGTTTCACGTTTCTCTCACTTTAATCGCAACAGAACGATGCAAATTTTGTTGAAGCTTCCAAAAATACTTAAGGACCTCTTATCCCACCAACATAAAAAGTTAAGGTTCAATTATCGCTAAAAAGTGTCGCAAGTAATGTACCCGGGCTGCACCAACCTCAAAGTTTTAATGCTTAAATTTTGCGGTGAAATAAGTATCGTAGACACCTAAGAACTTTTAGAGATGGGAATGAGATCGTCAGGAGAATCGATTAAGCCATGTTCATCCGTCCGTCGTAAACAACTAGATAGGCAGGCTAGGGTACCTATTTTGCAATCCTGGACTAAAGTTTTTGCATACGCACTGTTGTACTTTCCCACTTATTTTTTCTAGTAGAGATCTCACCGATCGAGGCACTTCGACTTCTTTAAAATGCGTCGCCCGAGCTGAAAGCATTTGGAAAAAAGTGGTTGCCTGAACGGACGCCAGCACTTGCTAATGTTACGCTCTTAGAATAGTTCAAGTAACACAGCATTCTGTTACAAAATTTGGCAAACATTTTACAGGTGCTCATACTTTTTTCATGCTGCGGAAAGGCATATTTTGTCTAAAACTTCAGCGCACTTTAGACAAAATATTCGACTGGACGAAAAGCTGGCGAGTTGTCCTTAACAAGACTAAGTCAACGCGTGTTAACTTTACTAATAGCCATTAGTGAGAAAGTACACTGTTGTCAGAATTTACAGTCCCCATCCTATCCAACATTGTAAAATGCTCCTATTGTTGTTATTTTTTGACATTTTATAAGTAGTGCAAACTTCGAAAAGGGGCGTGGTCCTACCACCCCTTATTACAAACTATCAATATTAATACAGATGTTTCCAAGTTTCGCTTAAATGTACGTAAAGATGCATTTTTTTTAGTTCAATTCTCAACTATTTGAAAAATCGACCGCTAAATGGGGGTATGAACAAAATCTGGAATCAAATCTCGTTTATCTCACCTGCTAATTTTTTTGTTTCATGCTTTCCTAAATTAGGCTTTGTCAAGTCTTAGTCAAGTCTTAGGCTTAGGCCAGTCGGAATTATGTTTTTCTGGAAAATTTTAGGTTTTTCTTTAATTCTGCCTTCAAATGTGGGCGTGCCTTTATTGTCTTGCAAACACCTTAAACAGATATTAGTGCGGCCTTAAAATTATAGTTTGTCAAAGAACCACTTCAAATAATTCGGGATGTATAGTTACACTGGCTCTGTTTTTTATTGATTTCTGAACGAAATAATTTTCCCTTTTATGAGAAACAGAATAAATAAAGGGAAATGAATATTTCAATTCCTATATAAGCGTAAAGTGAAAGATTGAAATCGACTATATAATTATTGCTTGTTCACCGCTTTTATTTTACTTTCAAAAACAAATTTAAACAAAACAGCAAGATGAAACAATGCCACTCCTTATTTAAAATAAAAAACAACTTTCTGCATGAGACCCATCAACCACATTTTAATAAAGTAGATTGTTTTTAGTCGAATTTTCACTAATTAATCGTTATTCAACTGAAAAGACCTCTTTCAAAGCGAACATGCGATCAGCGGTAACAGCACGTTGCCCGCCTGTAACTGTAGAGGCATATACAATGATAAAAAATTCAATGAAAATCTGATACGCACCACTTTGTCATTTTTAAAATAATTGGCTTCACTATAGCTCGCTCGCTAGCATGAGTCTTATTGTGTCATACTGTATCTATGTAATTACATACCTTTCAAAAGGTGAGCAAATGTGTGATTTCTAATAACGCAGTCAACAAACAAGCCGCAATAACCGCTAATTAACTACGTTTGACAGCACTCAAACGCCTGGGTTCTGGTGCCACTTGCAATTGAAATGTTTATCTGAGTTTAATGTCTGGCCTGTCTGTCACGCTCCTCTTAATCGCTTGTCAAAGTCTGTTTGGTTGACAAAATTCAGCGAAAGCTCATATTTCATTAGACATAATGGGACCTACAACCTATCTCGCAGGATCTGTAAATCTGTCTGTTGAATGCCGATCAATTAACACGACACACATTCGAAGCAAATCATTTGAGCACGTTCCAGATGAATATGCTTGCCAGTCCTCATTCTCACCTACATATGTACGCTGCATAACAAATGAAAGTTCCCCAATTTGCAGACGAGGCGTTACAAGGACGATGACGACGACGAACGACATCATATCCACTTGTTAGTTGACAATGTCAAAATTTAAAATCCAGTTAAATCGTGCGCTACCATGCCATTCACTCGGTCGCTCCCACATATTGAAATGAGATTTTGTGAAAGCTAACGAAATGTCAGAGCAGAATAAGTTGTGGTTTTGAGCTTGGAGGAAGCAAACAGCGAACACAGTAGTATTCTGCCAATGCTGTGGTTACCGGGAGCTGTTAGACATCTACCAAAAAGAAGCCACCGCAAAAATATTCTACAGATTAAATCTGCTAGCATCGTTGAAGTTGGAATATTTTGTTCGAATGGATGAGCATTCCTTCCTGCCGCTCTGCTCGCTGATGATAAATTCTGGCCGTGCTCAAAAGGAAAAAGGACAAACAAGAAAAAGAGCTAGATTAATCCTTCCTCTAGTGAAGTGACAGACAAACTGAGCAGATGGAATGATTTGGTTTTATCCTTTTCGTAAATGGTTTACTCTCGTCCTTGTATGTCGGCTTTGTTTGTATCAAAGTAAAGTCGATACCATACCATAGTTTCTAGGAAGTTTTGGAACTCGTGTGTGCACTCTCAGGTATAGATACATAAACGGTTGAACGGATGCAAATAAACAGTTAGGCAAATATAATTATGGGTTTCATAAAAGGCTGAAACTATATCCTTATAAAACGTATGCAGAGAAGCTAGGCGGCCACAGTCACCGCACCGCTTAAGAGGAAATCAAGTTGCATTATAGTGTGAACAACAAAAATTAATTTTATTTGATTTTTTGTTTTTAGAAAAAAAGTTAATTTTAAAAATCCAGAAAAAATTCGTGCACGTTTGTGGCAAAGAATAGGTTCATCACCCAGTGGAATCATCGCAGCCTTTAAATTCGCTCTCGAGCCCACTGCGAAAATTGAGGTGTAAGATTAATTTAATTCCATTTTAAGCAAATGAACTGCCCTCGATTAATGACTTAAAAGCCTTGTTTGGAAATGATGATTCATTGTGAGCTTAAGCGTTGCTCTCCGTTCCCTATAAAACATGTAACCCATTGGTCAAGACTATAACAATTCTAAAGGCCGCTTTTTAGAGGATATATTTCAGATGTTCAGGAAATATATATTCGAAAAATATAATGAAAAATATTCGTTCAACAATGTCTGGTCAGTTTTCAATAGCGCCCCATTGTGTTTGATGCTTATTGTGTCGGTTTTCTGTAAATCTTTAAAAGCAAACCATGCAAAGGGTTTTCGCCTGCCCAGGGAAAGGGCACCCTAATGTATATCTATTCGAGGGCAAAACAAAATACAACTATAACCCACTCTTCCAAGACAGTATCCATGGCGGACTTTTTAAAGGTTTTTATTGATGAAAACTTTTTTTTACTAAGTTCGGTGCTTAGATGTTTTACTTTCCTTTTACTGGTAATTTCTGAATTAAATAGAATATTTTTATACTTGACCGAGAGTATATTAATTTTAATGTAAGTTTGTTATACAATGAAATAATCACCGTAGACCCCCAAGACCTTTTAGAGATATGAGCGAGACCAACAGATGAATCGATTTAGCTATGTCTGTCCGTCTGTCCGTCTGTCCATCTGTCCGTTTGTCCGTTTGTCCGTCTGTCCGTCTGTCCGTCTGTCCGTCTGTCCGTCTGTCCGTCTGTCCGTCTGTCCGTCTGTCCGTCTGTCCGTCTGTCCGTCTGTCCGTCTGTCCGTCTGTCCGTCTGTCCGTCTGTCCGTCTGTCCGTCTGTCCGTCTGTCCGTCTGTCCGTCTGTCCGTCTGTCCGTCTGTCCGTCTGTCCGTCTGTCCGTCTGTCCGTCTGTCCGTCTGTCCGTCTGTCCGTCTGTCCGTCTGTCCGTCTGTCCGTCTGTCCGTCTGTCCGTCTGTCCGTCTGTCCGTCTGTCCGTCTGTCCGTCTGTCCGTCTGTCCGTCTGTCCGTCTGTCCGTCTGTCCGTCTGTCCGTCTGTCCGTCTGTCCGTCTGTCCGTCTGTCCGTCTGTCCGTCTGTCCGTCTGTCCGTCTGTCCGTCTGTCCGTCTGTCCGTCTGTCCGTCTGTCCGTCTGTCCGTCTGTCCGTCTGTCCGTCTGTCCGTCTGTCCGTCTGTCCGTCTGTCCGTCTGTCCGTCTGTCCGTCTGTCCGTCTGTCCGTCTGTCCGTCTGTCCGTCTGTCCGTCTGTCCGTCTGTCCGTCTGTCCGTCTGTCCGTCTGTCCGTCTGTCCGTCTGTCCGTCTGTCCGTCTGTCCGTCTGTCCGTCTGTCCGTCTGTCCGTCTGTCCGTCTGTCCGTCTGTCCGTCTGTCCGTCTGTCCGTCTGTCCGTCTGTCCGTCTGTCCGTCTGTCCGTCTGTCCGTCTGTCCGTCTGTCCGTCTGTCCGTCTGTCCGTCTGTCCGTCTGTCCGTCTGTCCGTCTGTCCGTCTGTCCGTCTGTCCGTCTGTCCGTCTGTCCGTCTGTCCGTCTGTCCGTCTGTCCGTCTGTCCGTCTGTCCGTCTGTCCGTCTGTCCGTCTGTCCGTCTGTCCGTCTGTCCGTCTGTCCGTCTGTCCGTCTGTCCGTCTGTCCGTCTGTCCGTCTGTCCGTCTGTCCGTCTGTCCGTCTGTCCGTCTGTCCGTCTGTCCGTCTGTCCGTCTGTCCGTCTGTCCGTCTGTCCGTCTGTTCATCTGTCCGTCTGTTCATCTGTCCGTCTGTTCGTCTGTCCGTCTGTCCGTATGTGTGAAGTTTTTAGGCCTTTAAAATTGAGCTAGGACGCTCAAACTTGAACTGTATCTTTGTTCTTATTTTGTACAAACAAAGTATGAAAATTGGTTAAATCCGTCAACGGCCACGCCCACTACTGGCTTCAATGTGAGACAACCTCCATTTAAAATTTTCTTTTAAAATGTCTTTTGATCAAGTTAGGCAAAGCGTAGCTACTCAAGTTTTGGTACAGAGCAATAATGGCCCAAAACCTCTAAGAAGGTAAAAATTGGACCACCCACAATATCGACCATGCCCGATTGTAACATGTTAGATCTTTAAAAACCCGATCGAAATCGAAAAAAAATTGTATGACAAATTTTTATGAGATATAACTATTTGCTAATTTTTCTTTATACAAAGTTTTAAGCTCCGACCACTTTTAAGGATGTTTTTAGAAAAAAAACGGATTTTTCTGAAATAATTTTCGGTATTAAGGCATTTTGTCATGATTGTAACGAAATTACAATTAATTGATTTTAACTTTTAGCCCAGGCCCACTTTTTGGGCCGTTTCCTATACAAATAATATATGTATTCGGTGCAAAAAAATTTTAAGGTTTGGTGTTACATGGATATAGGTTCGGGTACACATAAGTTTGTCACAGACGAACTCTTGCACTTACTCACTTACGCTTTGTTTTTACTATTTGAAGCGGTCCCTCTATAAAAGCAAAAAGAAGCTCTTATGGTATTATGGTACTACATTGCCCGTCCATCCAACCGTCCGTTTGTCCGTCCAATCGCATTGTAACTTCTGCATGGTAAGTCGTAGGGGGCATGGCTTATACTTATAATTCGGGACAAAACACTTTAAAATTCTTTGTAATTGTTATTTTCAAAGAAGATGTGTTTTGTGCAACCTATTCAGGATATTCGTATTTTTTTTCTTTTTTATTTGTTTTTTACACATTTACAATTTAAAGGGTTTCCATTTTCTCAACTGAACGAATAATGGAAGATGAATGTTCGTTGTGCATTTCCAATTTTTGACTCACATTGTGTATGTCCATTTAGTTTACTTGCTCAAACAATTTTCCCGAAAAAAGCATAAAGGATTAAACATCCCAACTAAGTTGGTTTGACCTCAGTTTTCAGGATGTATATTATAACATCTTTTAAAGGTTCCTCAAAATGCTAGAAGGTGGTAGAAATACGACTTTAGTGGAAGAAGCTTCACCGCTGATTGGCAGCTCCCTGTTTTACTTGATATACTGATAGTTTTACTCCAAACGAAACCTACTTTTAATTTTCATTGAATTAGAACACCTTCGCTTGGTTGAGTGTGCAAGTGTGTATGCTTTGCATGTACAAACTGCTTACATGGTTCGCGTCAAAATGGGTGAGAAGCAACAGCTCAAGGTGAGACAGGTATGCTATGTGTGAATTCCGTCTTGCTTGCATGAAGACTTGAGCAATGCAGTTGTGTTCGAATGTCTAATTTGAATTTGTAAGCTTATACCGACATTGAGAATCGGACTCTATATCCCTCATTCCCGTTCAGAAAAACCTGTTAAAATATGTTTCCTTTGGGAACTTAAAAATTTTATAAATGCCAAGAATACACACTTCAATAAATTAATGCAATCAGAACAAGAAAAATCGATTAAATCTGCGAAGGGTATTAATCTCATCTTATTACATTGAGCCACCTTAAGTATTATTCTTTTCTTACTTTCACTTCAGAACTTACCCCAGACTTGTCACCAAAGAAGTCGAGCAGTAAGGTTCATAATTTAACACAAGAAAACGCCAGAGCACTACCGGAGATCGTTTTATCTGTTACAGAAATACTACACTTTCCTGTCGTGAAAATCCATTATTTAATTTTTCCCCTAAAACACTCCATGTCTGTGGTAGGTATTTACTCCGATGCATAATTTTCAAGCAACTTTCGTCTGTCAGAAGACACGATTCAGGTTTCGATGTTTTACAATGCCCTCTGCCATCGCCATAAGCCAACTTTCAGAACCTGTCATTTTAATCAAATCGTTTTCTTGTTTTTGCAATAGAAAATTATGCAATTTCTATGCAAATTACTTCATGCACCGCACCCCAATTCTCTACCACGCGATGCCTCCTGATCTGGAAGGGCACAAATGGCAAATTTTCCTGTCGCTGGTCATTTAAATATTTCGTGATAAGGCTGCCAGAAATGGGTAGGCCTGTCCGAAGCTCCCTACCTGCCTCACCGATGTGAGATAGAACACGTTTTCGGCAGTGAACCTCTTTCTGTGATTCTATCATGGGAACGAATGTGCTTTTTCGCCAGTGGGAAATCGGTAAAATAAAACGTGCTCAGCGATGGGTTAGAAACAAACATCCTTCCCACACCTTGATTGCGTTGGGAAAAATGAAATGAGTTTGCGGTGAAATTTATAAACCTTAGACAGACGAACACACACCCGCAGATAAACGACTTCTGCAGGTCAAAGGGTGACGAATAGAAATTTATTGGATGCGAAACAGTGATTAGATTTAAAATTCTAGGTTCGTGAGCAGAAATTTCCGCACGAGTTGAATGACTAAGCTGACAATTTCCAGTCAGGACAGGCAGAATAGGATATTGGTTCTATTGTCCATTGGTCGAGGTCTGATAAAATAGTTCCGAGGCTCTGTAAAAGAGTTACCACAAAAAGTGTAATCACTTTCGAATGACATCGGAAAGTCTATCCAATGAGATTCATTATACAATGCTGGTACGACAAAGGATGACAAAAAAGGACTTGATCGTTTGTCCGTAACACTACAGTTATGCTTATGCATTGCAAGAGTATATCAGTTTAGTTTTGCCATTGAAACACGTCACAACCTAGATATATACACTATCGGGCACTCACACTAACTCACACACGATTTAAGGAAGCTTTAAGAGAATCGGCAAATGCCTCAAATGAATTCTACTCATGTGAAAGGACATTGCCGGCAGAACGATGAGCACATGGAATCCTTTCAGTCAAGCATAATTTCATCTCAGCCAACCGTGCATAAATTTCTCCATCAAATTTCGACCTTCGGCCGTTCCGCCTAAGCTCTTTCGCTCTCTGTTCATATCTCTTCAGACTTCCAGGGCATATATACACAGGATGTATGATTGTGCAGGAGGGGACTTATGCCCGCAAGGATGCTTAAATTGAGTATCATTTTGGACTTTTCTGTGTATCCTGTTCTTGATTTTACTTTTTCAACAAACACTTTTAGTCTATTTGATGAGAGATAGACAGAAAAAAAAACACGACATGGTGTTGCGGCATGAATCGAAAGGTATAGTTTTGAGGATTACGTTGTTTCGTTGTGGTTGACTTTGGAGATTCGTCTGCTTTAAAATTTTCATTTTCAGGAGAAAAAAATCAAGAAGCTTGGGAGAGTTTATTTAAAGTCGGATGAAAGTGAATAAACTCGGATTGTATATGGGTGGGGTAATACGTTTTTCGAATATAATCGTGGTCAACGGGGCGTATGCGTAACTTATTTCTTCTTCTATGAATTTGACATGAATGTCTTTTCTATTCCTAGTTAGTTATTTGTTTGTTCATCGATCAATGAGTGCTTATTTATATATTGTTCAGAACCAAGTTTTGCTCAAGTTGGAAAGTTGTAGACTATTATTTACGGGGGTGGCATTTGGTTTTCTCATAAAAATGTGGCTACAAACGTGTAACGAATGTCAGTAATTCAGCAAAGGATAACAAGAATAGAGATTTATTATGAAGTTAATGGACAGTTTTGAACTCCAAAAATAGATAATTAGAAATCGGAGTTTACTTCCATAAAAACTTACTTCAAATTATTGTTAACGATTCTCCTTGAAACTTTAAACTTGCATGTTTTTTGAGTTTGGGTAGCTTTGAACTATACACTTCATACATTATACACTAAAAAAAGCACTTTGAAAATTTTACAATCAACGAAATCCTCGAAAGAGGATTTGCCAACATACATATCGAAAGTTAAGTTTTGGCTTTGGCTTACATTTGTCATAAATTTTCATAAATTTTTATCAAGATGTTTTGTGTAGTGGAATTTTAAAATGCTGTTTTAAATTTAAATTTTAATTAAATGATTTTTAAATTTAAGATTATTTAAACTCGATCCACTTTAAGAGTTTACGGGATTCAGGTTGCCGATCAGAATTAATCCCATTTTATTGAAATATATCAAGGCACTCTAAAACTAAGAAAGTAAATCACAAAAGGGTTTGTTTTTGCTATATTCTCATGTTGAGCCTTGAGTTATGAAAAAAAGAGGGACTTAAAATTAATTTTGAAATTCGTCCTTATTTCAATTTTTTTCACTAATAATACGAGTCTAAATGATAGAGGGTTGAAGCTACTCCTTAAAAAATAAAAAATAAAACTGTTTGACCAAATAATATATTCCTATTGGATGGGGTTCAAAAAGGTATGGCTTGTGGAACCTTTTTTTGTCAGATAAAGGAATCGTACAAATTTCGCGTAAGAAAGCTTGAGATAGTGTGGGGGGACACGCGTTTTTTTATAGTTTTTTCTTAATTTTTATACTCTACATAGCGTATATAAAGATTAGTGTATACCCATGTATAAATTTGTGCCTTTATTTAAAGTTTTTCTAAAATTTTGGTACTGTTCCAGATATTTTGACTGCAATTTGAGTTGATAGAGTTATTACTACTGACTTACAGCACTGACTTAATACCAACTTCTGTGTGACTTTAAATTAAGTGCCACAAAAAACTGTAAATAAGTATCATTCCACATAATCAATTGCCCACATGGCACCTGTTTCGTACTATTTAGGAAACTGTTTATATTTGTTACTTAAAATGCATTTTAACCATTTTGGTTCATTGGCTAAATTGTGGTAATAGTGGAGTAACATAAAAAAAAAAAAAAGTGGAGTAACGTAGGACACTTAATTCTACTTCGGTAGTTTGTAACGCAGTGAAATAATCACTGTAGACCCCTTGACCTTTTAGAGATAAGAATGAGACCGACAGGAGAGTCGATTAACCATGTCCGACCGTCCGTCCGTCCGTATGTTAAAAGAAGGATGTTTTGCAATCAGTCGCAGATGGATTGAAGCTTTTGCAATCACACTGTTGCACTTTCCCACTTCTTTTTAATATTTTAAAATTTTTATATTTAAAATTCAAGTATTTGCCTTTTTTAATTAGCCGCACAAATGAACAGAAATTATTTTACTTTGTTCAAATTAGTGGACTGCTTGATTACGATACTTAAAAATATGGTTGCTTTTTTAGGGTTAAGGGCAACGCCCTTATTTCTAGAGAAAAAAAACGTGCATATGGCAAGGGTAAAAACCGGAGGCTATTTGAGAGTCCTCTGCAAGCTTTAGCGCTCGTATAAGTAGTCGATGAAAGAGAGTCTTTTTGGTGCGAATGGCAAGTAATATTCGATTTGAGGTGTATTAACGCTTTGTAGATGCTTGCCAGATCAGAAGATGTGAACGTATGTGAAGTATTTTTTGCATAGCTTTAGGAAACCTAAGCATTTTGCGGATTTTACATAATTTGATATGTCATCACTGCAACTTAGGCTGTGATTTACCATAACAACTGCAGTTAAATTTTTAATTGATGGACAGTGCTTAAATCTACTTCGTTTTAGAAGCCACTTGTTATTGTGCTGTAAATGTAAGCGTTTATTGAGCTAAATAAAGGAAATCGTTTTATTTCAACGTCCATTGGACTTGGATGTTTTCCTGAGAAGGAATACGTCCTATCATAATAAAATAATTAAAAGAAATAAATTTCGGCAAAAATTTTTTTTAGGTTTGAAACATTTAAAAAAGTGTGGGAGATAAAAAAAAAATCAGCGATGTTTTAACCAGCGCAGCGTTTAAATAGCGGACATTAGAAATATTGCGCCTTCATGGCTTGAACAGTCTGAAAGACAATTACTGATCCATCGAGTGAGAGAATCGTCAACTCTGAGTGCAAAAGAGATGTGGCAAAATGTGTGGCAAGATGTTCTCAAAAAAGAATGTGGCAAAAGAGATCTTTATATTAAACTCTCTCGACCTCACAACATTTCTATGAGATAAGCCATCAGATGACTGGTAAAAAATTTGCTACGAAAGCTGTCGTTATTGAAAAAACTTCTGTTATTTAGTGTTTATCAATGTTTCCATGACTTTAAAAAAATAGATGTCAATGCGATAGGTCTGCAGAGGGAGAGAATTGAACTCGCATTTCTTTGACTGGTTGAGCGTACATTGCTCTCAAGCAGCTCAGAAAATTGCAAGAAGTGTACGACAGAAGCCGCCCACGTCTTGAAAACTTTAGACAGTATGCTATCTGCATGAGGATATAGTCTCCTGCTACTTTACGAGGACGATAATTAATTTATCCTTTAGATTTTTGAACGCATTCTAGCAAACAGAGAGAGCGAAGAGCTTTCTGCATAGTGCACTAAAACCAGATTAGCTTTGCAACCAGATTATTTGTCTCTGCCACTGTTGTGTTTTTTCCTCAACTTTTAACAAGAAGAAAACTTAACAGATTAAAATTATTTTTGGCTTGTTTAAATGCATAGAGCTGATATTTTTGAAAGTTTAGTTGGCATAGTAAGAAGTTTCAAAATTGTTTGAGTCTGCACACTTGCTTTACCTACCTGCTACCTTTATTAACTGCCACTACCTTTTACCCAACCCCTTAGTTCTTGAAAGCATTTACTATCTCCTTGATATTTAGTACCGGCAGTCAACAAATTCCTGTGCATATTTTTAATAATAAAAACTGGAACGGGTTATATTTCTAGCACCACACCATACCAGCGGATAAACGAAGGTTGTTCAACATCGTGTCTGGAGTTTCATCAATTTCCAAAGTCCTATACCAAAAATCATTCCACTTCGAAAACCATCTTCGAGGAGCAAAAGTTCAAGCAGCATAGGTTCACCGGATAGCTTCGTGTTTCTTCCATTTGGTTGTACGGGTAAACGACCAAAGAGACTATGGCTTGCATTCAGGCACTGCTGCAGCTTATACTGCGTACTCATCGTAGCACAAGAGATAAAGATGCAGCGATGGGGAAGTAGCTAAACGTTCGGCGACTGAATTTAAATGAGCTCAAAAGTTGTGGTGATATGTAGGTACATTACCACCCACTCCGGGGCGCTGCGACAGATACCTTGGGCAGCATTGCATTGCTGCTTGCTGCTCTGGCGTAGCTTTTTCCTTATCTATGCATTGGTTATAGCCTGGCTTTTCTGTTGAATGAAAATACGGCACGTTCCACTATTGGACGAGGAATGGGAAAGAATTTAAATTTTACAACGAGGCTTCATTTCGCTGAGCTTGTAAAAAGAAGAAATCCTTCGCATTGCTTGTCCTGCGTTCGGTAAAGTGGTGCCAGCAACTGGGAATCATGCAAAGTATGTGTGTAAAAGAGGATTATAAAAATGTGGTCCCTAGTGCGGCTCAACTAAGCGCATGCCCCAGGTTCGGAGAGTGCTATATATTGCATTCGCTATACGTTTAAGGATGTCAGTGCGTTTGAATGCAATTTAAAAGTTATTAGATGGACCCTGAAGCTGATACATACGTCATACGAAGGATAGGGTGGTTTTAATTATCTTCTTAGTGGAGTCTTTATTTTTTTTTTTTTAAGCTAATTGACTACATGAAGAAGCAGCAAACTATTTATTGAACGAACGAGCAATTGTTTGAACAAAGATATTAATATAACGTCGTAATTAGGCAAGGATAACAACCAAAAGTGAAACAAAAGGCAAAGAGTATAGCAACTTTTTAGGTCGAAAGTGTACATGTTCGTCAACCTGTTCTTCAACTGTTATAGATGTTAATTTAATGCACTCATTGACGCGTTTAAGAATTGTTACATAAAGGGTTTTAAAACGAGTGCATCAACATTTTTATAAGAAAGATATTTAAGCCTCTATCAAGCGCAAGAACTCCAAGTCTGTGTCCTACAGCTTGTTTGCCTCACCCTCATAACATTTTAGTTTGATGATGGCTTTAATGATTTTTTTTTTGCTTGACTAGGTACATACAATCTTTTGAGGTTGGCAATTGCTTTCGACAAGACTTAATACTAAGATACAGCTCTGTAACTTGTGCAAGCCTCATTAAGAGACTCTGCCAAAGTATCAAGCACAAAAGGGAGCTTCAATATAAAGCCACTTCCAAGTTATCACAGAGTGGTACAATTAGAACCAACAACTGCTTGACATTGACTTATGCGAGTACCCTTGGACATAATTACTAAATCCGTACATTGTAGTTGTGTCCTTAGTAAAAAGAGCGCAAAAAATAGAATGATCCTTCACAAGCTTACTATTTGACAGTCAATAACTTAAGGAGTTACAAAGCTTAAGCGGTGATTAAATAGTTCTTGCCATTCGAAGCATCCCTACCGATTAGATAACTCTCCCTGTAATCACTACAAAAGATGTCAATAATAAAATAATTTTCACCCAAACCAAGTCCAGCCATTCTCGCTGCAGGCGAAAAAAGACGACAGTTTCCCTCCACAACAAACACATTTATGTTCGACCCGACATAGAAAAAAAAACACGGTCGCCATAGTGCTACAAAGTGCATGCACTACGATTGACACCACCACCACATAAAACTAAAAAAAAAAATCTAGCAAGCTTAGAGCGATGCTCTGTTCCCCAAGCCCCAAGGACATTTTTGGCTCGTTTCAACGTTTTGTCGTTTGCTTGAGCTTGTGCTGGTGTTATTTGATTTTTTTCCTCTTGAAGCTTTGCAGCTGTCCGTTGCACCATTTATCGTTTATCCTTTAAATATTTTATGATCCACCATCACGCTTTAGTGCCGCCATTCTTAACTCACTTCCTGGCACTGCTGCAATGATCCTTGTGTTGCCTTTGGCGAAGGAACTACCAGTAAAGCTGATGGTACTTCACCGACAATAAGCCCGTTGGGTCTTTTTATTTCGTATTACACTGTTACGCTGTGTTATGGTCTTATCATATTTATCATTTTTACCAAAGGAAGCCTTTATTCCTGTTTGTTAGTTAAATTTGGAAAAAAAATCGAATTGAGCTGACAAAAAAACAAAAAACAATGTCTTGGGATATAGGGATAAGCTGTGTACGTCATCAATCGTTCTGTATGCATTGCGGGCGTGAAAATATCCAAAATTCAACACAACCAATGCCAGACTCAGGCGTATATTGGTAAGCCCCAAGCTGGAAAGAGAACTTTTCCGAGTCCTTTTAATATTGTTTTTTTAGGGTTTTTCTTTGGCACAACTTCAAGTCCTGCGGCATGGCTATTTCTTATTTCGTTGTGTTTCTTATGCGCTTACAAGGAGTAACTTTTCCAAGCTCCATTTTATAGAGTGCTAGTAAAATAATTGAAATTTCCTTCGTCATGGTGCGCAGCAAAGTGCACTACTTCCTGCTTGACTTTCCATTTTCCAAGTTTAAGTTAAAACTCGTTTTTACAGATTTCGTTTTTCTTCGGTTTGTTTGTATGTTTTTCTTCGTATTGTGGTGCCGCTGCTTGTGCTCTTGTGGAAGCCCAAAATCTGGAATCATAACTTCTGTGAAATTCAATCGATTCCACAGGAAGAAAACTTTAACCGAAGTGGAGAGTTTAAGTGGATTACTTGTTTTCATTTTACCATTGTGGAGCTCTGGAGGCGAAAACCTACTTGAGAGATCGGTACCTATGGCGCTGTTGTTCTTCGTATACAACTAGGAGTCTTATGTATTGTATTGGGGGGTGATTTTGAGCTAACTAGTTTGCTCGACCATTACTGTGTACAAGAGTGTTCAATGGAAGGGCTTTCATTGGGAAAGGAATTGGTTTTTTTTCGCCGCTTTTATTTTCTCAAAGGCGCGTGGAAATTAAAGTTTTGAAGTTTCGTGTCTGAGTTACTGTTTTCTCCTTACAGGCCAGTTTCGCTAGGATGGATATGCTATTAATAGAGCTTAGCATTTTTTCCCCAGAAAACTTATTTCCTTAGTAAGAAACTGCAGTCAAATAAATTTGCCAAGAGGGAAATAATAAATCAAGAGAAAATACTAGTGGTTTAAAAAATTTTATAAGGCCCATGTAAAAGCTGGGAATTCAGCTTGGCATGGCAAGAGAATATGACTGACGAGGTAACACCCTACGCAGAAGGTGGGTTGAATAATAAACTCATATGGGTACGATGAAGTACGATGAATCATATTGGCCTGATGCTGAAACTGGTCATAGGCACCTGCAAGTTGAAAGAAATTTATAATGGACCTAAATATTAGAGTGAAAATTCCGACAGGAATACACCTAAAACTAAATAGAGCTTGCATTTACAAAATTGGAAAGCTACTAACCTTTCTAAACTAAAACTATACGAACTAGTCTTAAAACTCTTTCGACAAAATTTTTACACTCTTCCCAGGGAATACCTCATATCCTATACCAGCAGTTTTGTGCATTTGAGAACTATCTTAACACATAAAAAAATAAAAAGCTGCGTAGCTCAAAGTTTCGCTCTTTTTGGACCATCCGCATTTCTGTACAAATCTTATAAGGACCTTCAGCTTCATTTTGCTTAAATCATCTAGCTCATCTACTTCTGTTCTTAGCGCTTCGTCCAAAAATGGAAAAAGGAACTCTTATGGCATCACTCCGTTGCCCGTCTGTCCACACCTCTGCATAACTTTTGAACGGTGAGTCGTAGAATGTTGAAATTCGGTACACTTTTAAAATCTGCGAAAAATATGAGAAAACACATACCAGGACAGTTTTCAAAGTAGAATTTTTATGCTATTTTTGCGCTAACATAATGTATTTGAGTGTTCTGATTACGAATATGTTATTATAAAAATTGCAAAATTTGTTTGGCGCATTCTCGAATAGCGTGGATTTCTAACACACTGACGTTTTTTTACATCGTGATTGTTTGTTTTTCAGGTATACGGGATACGCCGGCTCTCCCTACCAACCTCATTTTAGAACCATTCTCGTTGCAATATGTTTTAGTCATACCTTTTTTATTAACTTATTTAAAAAGCCGATATTTGGCAAACAAATCAAAGCAACCACAGCTTAAGCACAAGCTAAAATCAAATTTTTGTTAATCAGTTTTAAAACTGCGGCTTTGGTGTATTTTCGAAAAAAAAAATCGTAAAAAACTTTGTCTCCACGACTATCTCCGATGCTGTAAGACCAAATGATTTGGAAACAAGAAGGTAAAAGCAAGAGTTTGTCTGTAACGAACTTCTAAATACCCAACCCTATTCAACTAGTTACACCAAATTTAAGAGCTTTTTGGTCGGAATGCATATATTATTTGTATAAGCGACGCCCCCGAAAGTGGGCATGGGCTAAAATTAAAATCAATCAATTCTAATTTCGTTGAAATCATAAGAGAATGCGTTATAAAGGAATGCGTTAAGAAAAAAATATTGGTTAAAATAACAGTCTTTTCCTTAATATCCCCCTAAAATTGGGCGCAGCTCATTAATTTGTAGGTTACAACCTTAGCAATTAGTTATACCTTTAATATTTTTCATATAATTTCTTACAATTAAGAATGAATTTTTCGAGAAATCAGCTTTTTAGAGATGTAACATGTTAGAAGTGGGCATGGTTGATTGTCGGGAAAAAAACCTGTCTATTTATTTCTTGATTTTATTATAGAATAGAGTGGCGCAACTGCTCGAGATGAACTAGGGCCGATTTCTCAACAATGTATGCCGTGTGTGTTGATTTCTTCACATACAAGGGGACATACATTTTTTTGCCGATTACGAATGGCACTTTGAGATTTTTTTCAAGACAAATGTTACTCTCGGGGGGTTTGTCAGACCCTCGTGGAGGTGGCGACCGTGAAAATTATCTAGTCTTTTTTTTCAGTTGAGCACGGTAGGATTCGAACCCAGACGTCCGGCGTAGTAACCACACTCTATAACCACTATGCCACGGCACCCCACTTGCTTTTATTACATTTTCCAATATAAAAAATTAAAAAAAAGGGAAATTAAAAGCAAAAAAAGTTCTTGTTACAACCACAGCAAAATGATTGAGTATACCAAGCCATCTTGAACCTAAATGAGGACAGACTTACATTTACACCAACATTTTTTTGTCTTTCTAATCCTAGGATTTTCCAGTTTACATTACCAATGAAATGGAATAAGGCTTGATCGACTGAGAATGAGAATAAGAGTTGTTCGTTTTCCTTCATATCGGAAGTACGAAAGCGACAGTTTGTGGAGAACTTCTCCCTGTACTATAAAGGTGTTACACGGAGAGATTTTATAAGTATCTACACAAGTAAGATAGGGCTGTCATGTCACCCTTTTATTACGATAGGATGCATTTTCAACTGAAATAATCAAAACACAAAATAAATCCCGGTTTAAATAAAACGAGGAAATAAAAAGCTAGGCCTTAAGACCGTGAAGCATTTTTATTTATGGTAGTTTTACTGGTCTCATCCAATTGCATCAGTGTGACCGTCTTGAAGCATCATACGCGCAAGGTGTATTTTCTTTCACAAAATTCGTTTCAGGCATGGACTGATTTTTTCAATTTGCGCTCTATATAATACACTTTTTTTTCTGGCAGATTTCTTAAATGCATTGCTTTAAACTGAATAAGCATATCGCGTTAAGTATACTGACACCAAGATACTTATGCAGATTTTTTATATACTGTTGAACATTAAAACAACACAAAAAAGACGTCTTGGGACGGTTGTTCTTACATAAATGTTATGTAATATTGTGCGTATAAAAAAGTTCAAGGGAATTCATCGATGTCTATTCCTTCTTCGCGGGCTTATGACACTTCTGTAAAAATATCGTTATAAACAACAAAGACAGAAAACAACGCAACTAGCTATGCTCCAGAAAGCCAAATGGCTTCACATTGGGAATTAATTATTAACTAATGTTCGGGCATTATGCAGAAGTCATAAGATTATACAGAAGGAAAGATATAAAATTTGCAGTAGGTAAATTGTGTCATATAATACATTGAAGCTGTGTTAGAAAGTTTTTCTAGGGAGTTTTACCCAAGGGAGTTTTTGTTTAACCAAATGCTTTATCTAGGTCACAATGTTGAAGAATCAGATGAATTAAAGCACTTTAAATTTTCTACTTTCCAAGAACAGAAACTTAAACACACTCCCCCGACCGGATAACGAATGCCCCCATTAAAACTGACCATCAGAATAATGAACGTATCTCCGCTCAACAAGGAAAGGGTTTCTCCTTCTTTTCTGGCTTTCTGCACAAAATTCGAGCGATTCATCCATCAATCTCAGACCGGAGCGAATCTAGCCATGCAGCAAGCGATTAAACTTTAGTATGTACTCGTTGTGGAAATGGACAATCCCGAGGGTCGAATCGATTTTCTCAAAGAACCCAGAAACGATGCAATTTGTTGCCACTCTTATCCTTTCGGGTAAAAAAAAAAAACAAGAGACCTTAAACACACTCACCGGTTCGTCATTGATAAACCACTGTAGATGCGATGCAGGATGTGATTTCCCCGACGTACAATTCAGATTGAGCGTATCACCAATCTGATATTGAAACTGTTGACCCTTGATGTGCGGACCATCGCGTGGAAGATCTGAAAAGAGTAAAACAACAACAAAACACTGATTAAAGTTGAACGAAAATGTCGCAGTTAAGAAATAAACATAATGTTAATAATGACACACTGCAATTCCCAACACCCGCGAATGATTGTGAATAAATTTGCAACCGCAAGGAAAATCATACTAAAAAAAACACAATTTCCATTTTAGAATGTTCAGTATACCAACCTTTTCAGTATTTTCATATTCCTCCTTTTGTATGCGCCTAAAAAAAACGTTCAACTGCTACCCTCTTCTGTATAATCGAAAAGATTCCGGTGTGCGCTTGCATGTCTTCCTGTTGCTGGAAGAGCTACCCAGGATCCACACGACAGTTGGTTGGTATGATGGGAAAAGTTATTTCGGGCAATAAAAGCGGAAATAAATTCGGAAGAAAGCATGCGAAAGGACATGTCTGGTAATATGGGACATCAAGGAATGGAGGTAGAATGAAAACTTCAAAATTGCACACAGATTTTTGCATCTAAAGGTAAGTCCAAATAATAAAATCTATTTCGTTTAGAATTTTCCAAAGGAAAATATGATTGCGCTGCAGTGGAAAAAGCAAGGACGTCCTTTAAATTAGAAAAGCTATAAGAGAGTTCAAATTGTGTGAAAAGGATTGGATTATGATTTGCATTCACTGTTTTGAAAGCACAAATACCTCTATCACTTGAGAATATTAATTCTCTGGCTGCTTTATATACCAAATATTTAATATAGCGCGTAACCAATACATTATGACAATGTTTTTCTTCCCTAGAAATACTTCTGCGGGCTCGAACGCAGGGTGGGCGGTTCTGGGGGTTGAAACACCCCCCGAAATATGTGGAATGAAAAAAGAACTGGAAAAATTAAATAAATGAAATAAAATAAACTATCTTCAACATGTCCCCCAACAGCCCAACTACCTGATCAAAACATGGGGCTTGCTGAAGGGCAGTACCCAAAAAAACGTTTTTCATTCAATGGGGCTAGCGCACTAATTTTTTGTATGTAACATACTTTGTGATTGTCTTTGAGATAACAGAAAAATTTTAGCCTTTCTATTGACCACGCCCACTTTTTTAAGGGATCTTAACTTAAAATGAACTATTTTTCAATAAATATATGTGAAATTTGAATAAAAATTGTACGACAAAAAATATCGATATAAGCATTTTCTTAGTTTTTTTTTATATAATACTAGCTGACCCGACGGACGTTGTCCGGTCCAAGCTTTAAATTTTATATTCGAACTGGAATAAAAACTATTTACTTCATGTAATTTTTCGGAGCAGACGGCTTAGCTGCCGAACTTTTTAAATCCGCTGGCGATGAGCTGGTTAGGAGCATGCACCAGCTCATCTGCAAGATATGGTCGGAAGAAAGCATGCCCGACGAATGGAACCTCAGCATTGTTTGCCCGATCCTGAAGAAAGGAGACCCTCTGAGTTGTGCCAACTACAGAGGCATAAGTCTTCTTAACATCGCATACAAGATCTTTTCTGCTGTACTGTGTGAACGCCTGAAGCCGTTTGTCAACAATCTGATAGGCACATATCAGTGTGGCTTTAGGCCAGGAAAGTCCACCATCGATCAAATATTCACACTGCGGCAGATCTTGGAGAAAACCCAGGAATTCCAAATCGATACACACCACCTCTTTATCGATTTCAAGGCCGCGTATGACAGCATCTATAGAGACGAGCTATATAGCGCAATGTCTAGTTTTGGCATCCCTGCCAAACTCGTCAGTCTGTGCAGGATGACGATGGAAAACTCACGCTGTTCCGTCAAGGTCGGCAAAGACCTCACCGACCCCTTTGATGTCAAAAAAGGATTTAGACAAGGCGACGCGCTGTCATGCGACTTCTTTAACATCATACTTGAGAGAATTGTGCAGAACTCTCGCGCCAACACCAGAGGTACAATCTTTCAAAAGTCCGTTCAACTACTTGCATACGCAGACGACGTTGACATAATCGGTAGAACAAAGCGTGATGTCAGTGAAGCCTTCGTGAGTATTGGGACGGAAGCGGCGAATATGGGTTTAGCAGTCAATGAGGGCAAAACCAAGTATATGCTGTCATCAAGAAAAGACACCCAACACCGACGTCTTGGACAAAACATCACCATCGACAGCTATAACTTTGAGGTAGTTAGGGACTTTGTCTACCTGGGTTCCGCTATCAATTCAGACAATGACACCAGCGCTGAAATCAAACGAAGGATAACTCTTGCCAATCGCTGTTTCTTTGGGCTAAGAAGGCAATTGAGTAGCAAAGCCCTCTCTCGAGCAACTAAAGTGTCCATGTATAAGACCCTCATCATCCCAGTCCTGCTTTACGGTGCAGAAGCATGGACCCTGTCAAAGGCGGATGAAAACACTTTAGGCTGCTTCGAGAGGAAAATTCTTCGGACGATTTACGGTCCCGTCTGCATAGACGGAGAGTGGAGGAGGAGATATAACATCGAACTGTACGGGCTGTACAGCGATACCGACCTAGCCAAAAGAGTCAAAACACAACGTCTACGATGGCTGGGTCATCTAGAGCGGATGGACACCAACGCCCCGGCCCGGAAAATCTTCCAATCCACACCGCAGGGACAACGCGGTAGAGGAGCACCGAGACTCAGGTGGCGCACGCAAGTGGAAGGGGACCTCAGCCAACTTCGCGTGCGAAACTGGAGACGGCTAGCTAGGGACAGAGCTGGCTGGCGAAGCTTGTTGGCTGAGGCCCAGGTCCACCCCGGACTGTAGCGCCACCTTAAGTAAGTAAGTAAGTAATTTTTTATTATTACAAATGCTTTTTGATATACAAACAAAATTGAAACACTGATTTTGCCTTTCGCCTCGGGGGTCAACATCAAATCAATCCATATTTCCCTTGGTCCCGCTATAACTTGAGAATTGCATTACCTACCGATTTCACTCATCTTTTATCAAAAATACTTTGTGGAAGGTTCTTACGGTTCTTAAAAATAAAGAAAATTTACAAAAAAATGTGGGTTTTTTTAAAAAAACTTAATTTTTTGAACTGAGCGACTATTTAAAACAAATAAATTTGAGAGCTGTTTTTTTTGCAGCATAATAATTTCGTATATTTTTTTTCAAATTTTTCTTTATAGTAGTAAATTTATTATGACACTTAGCTCACTTTTTGGAGGCGTTGCAGTTTACTTTTTGGTAGGGTAGAGTATTTTGCAATCCGCCACAGACGGACCGAAGTTTTTACATACGGACTGTTGCACTTTCCCACTTGTTTTGTTAACATTATCAGTCTTTTCAGCATGAAAAAAGGAAGACCGCGCTTGACTGTGGCGTTGTTTGTTTTCTTTCTAAAGTATTTTTACGGCGTCAAGAATTTTAAAGCCTTTGGCTTGAACAGCTTTCAATTTCAATTTTTAATATCAATTAATTACAAGGAAACTTGCGCTTGTACAATAAGATTTGGTCTTTTATAGTTATCAGAGCTAAATAACATGATTGGTATTCGTAAAAATTAAACATTCATTAAAACATTAATAACTACTTACTACTAAAGTTAAGACAAAAGATTTGGACAAAAAATAAATAAAGAAAAATGTAAGAAAAGAGTAAAATGAAAAGATATAAAGGAGCTGTAGAGGAGTGGAAAAGAAGTTAAAGATTGCCAACATGAAGGTTGAGATTCTGCTGATATATATATAGATTGTTAGGTGGAAGCGAGTTACATAGCATGATTTAATAAATAAAAAACAATCGGGTGCTGATGAGGTAATTAAATGGCGCAACATTCATGTTCATAGTTCGACGCGAGCGAGAGAAATCAAATTTTTCATACAAGTACCGAGGAGACTTACTCCTACCGTAATTAAATTTTGCGAAGAAATACGCAGTTTCTGGCATTGATGTGTTGGGTTAAGGTACGCCCCAGAAAGTTTTTGGCGACAGTTGATATTCTGTCACATCAGCGAAGACCTATGCCAGATCAAGTCATTTAAGGCTACCTGAAGTTTGTGCATTGAAAGTCAATCGGGGTTGGGATAGACAAACTCGGAATACGAAACTAAGGGCATGATAAGAGTGCGAACAAGTTTGTGGCGTGTTTCTAGAGGAATAAAGTTTGCGGATTTCCAAAGTTTTCTCAAACCACCATATAAACGACCAATTACGAGGTTTGTGTGATCATAGCAAAAGAGAGCTTACGGTTTAAGACAAAGCCAAGACAGGTTGCAGACTCCACAAATTTTAATTTACAGCTCGCTATCTCGAACATCTTCCAACGACTTCTTTTTCTTGCACGTTGGGGGTAGTCCCTTCGCGAAACCCCGAAGTGGCTTTTCGAATCTGTTCGAATCTGTATTCACATCATAAGTATAACCTCGTACTTTCTCGGTATTTAATTTTTGTGCCAGTGCGTCGATAGTCATCGACTTTCCAAACATTAATCCAAAGAGAAATTAAATTATATACCTACATACTTCGGTCCCAGAGCATTTTTTAAGATATTTCGTAGCCTTCCGTAATTCCCGATCCCAACGTTATTAATTGCGGCGATTTTTCCGTCAAATCTTGGTATCGCTTTTTTGGCACGGTTGGTATGTTTCTTCGTGTGTTCTTTCGTTTTTGTTAGATATTCTCTTATGGACCGGATTAATTTCGCGTGCACGCTCTTCTTCGTCTGTCACGTATTCGCCTTTTCGTTTCGGCATTTTAGACCACCTTTGGTTTTCGTGGCGAACTCGTGGTTGAACGTCTCGTTCCATTTCTTTCAGCTTAGCGCGGAGTTCGTTGTTTTCAGCTTTAAAGAATTGAATTATTATTTCTCTGAGTTCTGGTGGTGGCGATCGAAGTTTCAACCCTTGTTTTTTCAAAAAGGGATGTGAAAGCGATAAATAGCTCCCCCAGTATCCGCAGAGCCTACCTCCGAAGAGAGTGGACTAATATCTACTAAAAATATCTTTAGTTATGTTCATTGCATGTTTGTATGTGCAACGCACTCGGCAAACGGTGGGTGAATTTAAGGTGACCCTTACGGCAAGCATGCATTACTTCGAGTTTATTCTAACCCCTCCCTACCCGAAGGGTCTTATCCATAGTTCAAAAGCCTAGAAAGAAAATGTGCTCTGTTGTTCTTGTTGTTCTCTATTTGGCACAACGGACTAATCTTCAAACTGATAACGCTGAATTATTTCGAGTTTTTAGTACTTAGAGCAGCAGCAATCCCTATCGTTTTTGAATACTCTTAAGCGTTTCTAGTACTTGCGGGCGTGGCTCAAGAATTGTTACTTGCACCAGAACTTCTTCACTTCAACATATTTAATTTCCATTTAATATCTTATTCTTATTAATTATTATTAGTTGAAATCTTTTTTAAACTATTGGGGATTAGTTTTAAATTCCAGGAAGGAGCAGAATTACCTATTTCAGAAGTGTAATCAAAATATTTTGGTATTCCCTACCAAAATTAGTGGGAAGGTTACAATCCGCTTAGGCGAATCGTTGGATACCCCATCCCAATTGACCACTGTCAAGCTCCGAATTGTGTCATAAATCTTAGTTGTTAAATTTCAGTTTCGTTTAACTTCAATTGTATTTAGAATTTCTCAGTTAAGAATCTTCTCCCTAAGAAAGGGGCGTGGCATCCTCCCCTTCTCAATAGCATCGTATTTTTGGTTTTTATTTTTCATCAGAGGTGGTATACATGTGTTGATTGCATAATCATATTAATAATTTTGTTAATACTTAAAAACGCCCCCAAAAGTGGGCGTGGCGAAAATTTATTCACTTTAGTTGATAGCTTACGCACATATCTGAACATTTTATAGTGCAAGTTTTTTGGATTTAAAGCAAATATATCAAATAAAAACCGTTTATTAGAATGCATATTAAGTATGACCACGCCTACAAAAAGGTAGTATTCGCTTTTTTTTTAATGCCAATCACAATACATTTAAGCGAGGATATCGCGTACCAATTTTCAGCCTCCCGCGACAACTTTGATTTTTCATGCTTTAAAGTAAAGTGGGCGTGTCAGTGGGTGGATTTCAAAAATTTCTACACTTGTACTGCTTCAGGACCTAGAAAGAACAGATATCAAGTTTCGAGTTCCTAGCTCAAAATTTAAGGCCTTAAAACTACCGACAGACGGACGGGCGGACGGACATGGCTCATTCGACTTACAATTCGGTCTCGATCATATGCCCTTAAGGTCTTGGGGGTCTACGGTGATTATTTCTCTATGTTACAGACTATAAATCAAACTTAATATACCTCCTATCCTATGGGATGGGGTATAATAAATTCAAATTAAATAAGACGCCAGGGCAGTGCTCAATGAAGCAACAAGTTGCGAAAACAACTTTTAAACACTATCCGAACTGTGTTGTAGCGGCTAACCGACTCATACTTTCCGTGATAAGTCCTATCCCTTGGAACATGCGAAAATAGAAAACTGCGAAGATTATGTGATCCACCCCGGAATTTAAATTTTATAGAAGAAAGGGGATCGGATTCGACATTTTTACCTAAGGTTAGTTGATGAAAGAACATCAAGCCACTATTTGTTTGTCGTTGAGAGAGACTTTGCATATTAAATAGTTTTAAGCAGTGACTTTATGGTGGAAGGCTAAGAGGATCTTCCTAGGGAAGGTATCCTAAAGCGAATCTAAGAAATCTTCTTTGAATTGCGAGTATAAAGAGGAGGGGCCCAAGGTGACTTCCTTGAGGTACACCTGAGAGGGAAGTGAAAACATTTGAAAGTATTCCTCGATATTTTACTTGAAAAATATCAAGTTGATACGAGTAAACCCAACGAATAAAACTTTGGGAGAAAGCACAGAGCCCTAATTTTCAAAATTATTACATCAATCGAAATCAGATAAAATGCCTTAGAAATATCGGTATAGATGCAGTCAACCATAGAACCATTTTCGAGAGCATTGAAACATTTACTATAAAAGGCTGATAAGTTAGTATGTATAGGTAACCGTGGATCTACAAACTCATATTGTTCTTTTGGAAAAATTTTGCGACAAAAGAAAAGTTAAATATCGCAAAACACTTGTTCGAGTAGCTTAGGTACTGATACAAGCTTAGCTATCGGTCTGTAGTTGATTTTTTCAAACATATTTCTCTTAAATAAAAACTGGCATAATAAACGAAGAATTTCGAACAAAGGGAAACCTACCAGAAGAGTGCGAGAATTTTAAAAGATATTAAAAAGGAATGGGCCCGCGAAACAAACGCCCTTGAGCTCGGTTTTAGGACTTAAAAATTTTATCTAAATGCACTGGTATTTCATTTATGTTTACTTAAAGGGTTCTCTCAAGGTATTCAAAATAGTTAGTGTTGATGATGAATTTAGTTAGCAATATAATTGAATTATATTCCTTTAAAGTATTTTTTTTTAATAATAACTTTTTAGTTTCCAGCAGGGTAGGTTCCACCATATCTACTTGCATAACAGAAACCTGCTTTTATAACTTAAATCCCCCTATGAAATGAAGACAAAATTAAAGTTAGTAAGTGCAAGAATTCTTCTGTAACGAACTTCTTAATAACCGACCTTCTTTACCCTGTAACTAAAAAAAAAAACTAATTGGCACTCACAGCTCAAAAGAATCCTCACCTAACCTCTCACAGCCATGCATGCTGAGTGCGATTTAGGTGTTTTTAGGCAGATGGAGGGGATCCACAATTTTTTTGTTGATTCGGAATGGCAAATTGAGAGTTCTCTCATGACAAAGGATACTATCAGAGAGCTTGTCAGACCCTCACGGAGGTGGGGTCTTCAAAAACGTCCAAGCACTAAATGATAAGTTTGTCTCTTTATGACTCTTTTATAAGTATTGATGCCGGATTTAAAAAACTTTAAAATATACCTGATTATCTTTTCCATATTTTAAGTTGTCCCTAGGGTTACCAACGTCTCTAATAATAAGAAAAGTAAAGAAGAACATACTTTCCTTCGTTAAGCAGTCTTATAACGTAAAACTATTTATCATACAGTCCTTAACGAACTAGTGAAAATATGATTACCAAAATGGAAATCTACACCCATGGTCCCGTTTTCAAATATCCAGACGCCAGGAGGCCACCACTCGTTATTAACGTTTGCCAAAATAAACCCACTGTCTAACTTTGTTTGCTGTCAGTGGCATTTGCTATTTCCATGCATTTTTTTAATAAATAAATCAACGGGAACATCCTCGATTTATTTTGTGCCCTAGAAAATCACTTCACTATGGTCAGAATCAGTGTAGCGAACCAAAATGTTGTGATGTAAATTGCAGATACCTACATTAGATACGACAAATTAATAGGAGCATCAATCTTTTGAGATTTCGTGAAATAGTTTGCAAAGATTTTAGACTGTAAATTTTTGATTACAAATAATGTTCCTTCATGCTCAAGATGTGGGTGTGAAAACTTGTCAAGATCAGAGAAATATTTTGCGGTAGATAATCTCCTCCTCATTGCTTAATGAAAATATTGTATAGGTCATAGCTTTCTGCGTATTTCCTGCAGTTGCAGGGCAAACAATACATCTTCCCTATGTTTTATTTAGTTAAAGGAAGGCAAGAACACCTGAATATCCTATATGTATGTGTTTCACTTGTTCTCCCTACAGGCGAAATTATTTTTAAATGCAAAGAGAAAACAAATTTCTCATCCAACTCGATGCAGTCGAACGATGAATTTCAATTACTTTTTCGAAAGGAGAACACGAAATCATTTGGGAATGTTATGGTTAAAGGCGATTTGGTAGAGCTTTGTGTGTATCTCTGCGTAAATAGAATATATACCTTTATACAATCAACTATCTATACCTGCTGCTGGTACGTCTGTGTTTTGCACAAGGAGATTTCAGTAGTTTATCTGGTAAAATCACATTCAGCAAATATTTTTCGAACAACAGGAAAATTCAATTTATATTATATTTGCCGATTTTGTGTGAAAAGTCGTTTGCGGAGAGTTCTCTCTCCTTTGCCTTAAACAAAAGGTTCTCGGAGGGCTTTTAATTTTAAACATAATCGCTCTTTACACGTGGAATCCCCTGAGGGCTATATTATACTTGTGCTGAATATAAATGTAGGTGTAGGCTTAAAACATTTCGTATTCCGTCCACTTATACGACTATTCCATATGAATGGGCGCACAATTCAATTTTACGAAAATCGGAGACAAAATTTGTGTAGGTGCCTGTTTACAGTATTATAATATGTGTTCAGGTTTGTGAGAAGATTTGCGAACTATATTATAAGCTGAAGTTGGTAGAAGCAACACTAATGTTGAAATATTTTAAGAGAAAAATCATTAAGTTGTTCGGAAGTGGATTCGTTACGTAAAGAAAGCGACGCCTTAAGACAGCCCTGTGGTTCTGCAGGATGCGAAGAAACACCGAACTATCAATGCACGAGCTCAAAACTTTGTAGGTATGGAGCAAACTAAGCAACCTTTTCTAACTTGACCAAAAGGCATTTTGAAAGAAAATGTGAAATAGAGGTTGCAACACATTGAAGCCAGTAGTAGGCGTGGCCGTTGCCGGATTAGGGCAATTTTTTATTTCTCTCTGCAACAAAAGAACCAAGCCGAGTACCTACCAAATTTCAGTTACTTTCTTGATTTTGAAGACTTAAAATCTTCACACATACAGAAGGACGGACGGACGGACGGATGGACGGACATGGCTTAATATCTCTAAAAGGTGTTGAGGGTCTATAATGATTATTGTCTTAGTGCATTTTAGTCAATATTTTTGTTTCAAATCGGAAAATTGCTTTACATATTGTGTAGAAAACAGTCAGCTCTACATTTTTTTTGTACAAAACTTTGGTCCACGCCCATATTTGGAAGCAGAATTGAAGAAAAACTTCCAATTTTATGCCAAACGTAATATCGGCTAGCATTAAGCCTAATTTAGGAAAGAATTAAAAAATACAACTAAGCCAGGTAAGGTAAACAAAGTTTCATTATAGATTTCGATCTTACAAAGTTTTAGCAAAGTTTTTCAGGGGTCAAAATTTAACAAAAATATTGAATTTGAACCAAACAAGTAGGAAAGTGCAACAGTATGTATGCAAAAGCTTCAGTCCATCTACGATAGATTGCAAAACACCCAACCATACCAAAAATAAAACTGCCACGACTCAAAAAAGTGGGCGGGATATAAAAATACAACTGTTGAATGCTTAATACCAGGTGGTCGCATACATTTCGGCCTGAAACTCGGCCCTTTTTTACTAAAACAATCACTTTTTTTCACGCCACGCCCACAAAAATGGGCACATACTACATATAAAAAAGCGTTAGAACGCTAATATCTACAACTTTTTTCGTATAATTTTTAGTCAAATTCCATACAAATTTATTGCAAATCTGTGCGCAGATTCAGCTAGTTTTCAGACTTGATCTTAAGGACTGGACTTCCAGCCAATCCACCAAATTTCAGCTCTACCTTAAAATTTAAGGCCTAAAACCTGTTTAAATACGGGCGGACGGACATGGCTTAATCGATTCTCCTGTCGGTTCCATTCATATCTCTAAAAGGTCTTAGGGGTCTACGGTCATTATTTCACTGCGTTGCAAACTATACATCAAACTTAATATTACCCTGGGTCGGGTATAAAAATTGCATTTTTACTTACATTTAAGCATAGCTTGGAAATATCTATGTTAATATTGATAGTTTTTAATAAGTGGCGGTTGAACTACGCCCCTTTTCCAAATTTGCACTACTACTAAAATGTCAAGAAAAATTACAATAACATCAGCATTTTACAATGTGCGGTATGATGGGGTTCAAAGGTCCGTCTTACAGACTCTTACTTCTGCGTACACACTGTAGCCCTAAGTCACCGGTTATGCTTTCTTTTGATAGGACTGAGAAAGAAGGTTATAAAGTAAAAGCTATCCTTAACATCAAGGTCAAAATCGAGCCCGAGCGGAAAGTCCACAGACTCATTCATCAACGCAAACAATGTCAAGGTTTCCGACATCACATATATACACCCATTTCCAGCATATTGCCAGAAAGAGCCGCGATGCGTAAAATGCAGCGGTGAACATCTCTCAAAAGATTGCAATGTTGACAGTCAAGACACAGAAAATTGCGCTAACTGAAACTGAAGTCTTCCGGCGAGCTACCGAGGTTGCGGAATATCTACAGATTCACAAAAGCGGCATGAAGTTCCTATAAGAGAAATATTGAAATTAAGATTCCAAGCCCAAAACCTCCTAATGCCGATAAGCCAAAAACCCCAAAATTGACTAAGGGTACGGGATTTATAAAAGAAAAAATTAAAAATGTGTATGAAAATGTTTCCGATTTCAACGAGAAATTCGACGGGACTTCAATGCATAAGACACTTTTTGGGACTCACGGTGTAATTCAACCACAGGCTAAGAACTTTTAAAATCAACTAAAAAACGTGGCGTGCTGTTCTTATGGAGGGCAAATCCACGTTGGCATTCCCACATTGGCCAACTGACAGAAATAAAGATCCTGACCTCGTCGACTTCATAATCAACAAGTGAGTAAGTGCAAGAGTTTGTCTGTAACGAACTTCTAAATACCCGACACCATTAACCAGATAACACTACATATAAAAGTTTTCTTTCCTGATTACATTATACGCAATACTTTATGTCAAATATTTGTATTGGCCATACAATGTGGGTTGAAAATTAAAAGCAGGTGATTCTATTGGAATCATGAGAAAATGCGTGAAAAGCTAAATCCAATGTTTACACTTAAGAGAACAGTGTTTTCCAAAAAAAGCCCCCTAAAAGTGGGCGAAGCTCAATGCTTTGCATGGAACAAACTTAGCAAATGGTAACTTAAGCAAATGGTAAAATATCTTTAGATATTTGTCAGTTTTTTTTTACCCGCCCCAGGGTATATTAATTTTAATGCATAGTTTGGAATACAGCGAAATAAGCGCCGTAGACCCCTAAGACCTTTCAGAGATATGATCAAGACCGACAGGTGAATCGATTAAGCTTTGTCCGTCCGTCCGTCTGTCCGTATGTGTGAAGCTTAAAGGTCTTTAAAATTAAGCTAGGACACTCACACTTGAAGTGTATCTTGGTTCTTAATTTTTACAAACAAAGTATGAATATTGACCCACTCCTGGCTTCAATGTAAGTCAACCTCCATTTCGAATTTTCTTTCAAAATGCCTTTTGGTCAAGTTAGACAGAGCGGAGCAGCTCAAATTTTGGTATAGAGCAATTATGGCCCAAAACCTCTAAGAAGGCAAAAATTGGACCGTCCACAATATAGACAATGCGCCCAATTTTAACATGTTATGTAGACCTTTAAAACCGCTAGAAATTAACTCCAAGAAGTTGACTCCAAATCAAAAAAAAAAAAATAATAAAAAATATTGTAAATATTACTTTTTGCTAAGTTTAGTACATACAAAGTTTTGAGCTCCGTCCACTTTCAGGCGGCGTTTTTATCAAAAAACGGTATTTTTCCGAAATAATTTTCGGTTTTAAAGCATTTAGTCATGATTCTAACGAAGCTACAATTAATTGATTTTAATTTTTAGCCCAGGCCCTCTTTTGGGGGCGTGGCCTATACAAATAATACATGAATTCGGGACAAACAATTTTACGGTTTGATGTTATACGGTATATAGGGTCGGGTATATAAGTTTATCAATGACGAACTCTCGCCATTTACTTGCTTGTTTTCGATTAAGAACATGTATTAACATGTTAAAAGTAAGCTTGGTCAATACTTAGGGCGGTCAATTTCGTCTTATTAAAGGCTTCTGGCCGTCATTACTCTGCACTAAAATTTGAGTTCATATGCTGTGTCTAACTTGACCAAAAGGCATTTTGAAATAAAATGTAAATTTGAAGTTGTCTGACATTCAAGTATATTGTGGGCGTGGCTGTGTGCGGGTCTTTTCAATTTTCATACTTTATCTGTACAAAATAAGATGCAAGTCTCAGTTTCCTAGCTCAATTCTAAAGACCTCAAAATTGCATACATATGAACAGACGGACGTACGGACTTTGCTTAATCAATTCACCTGTCAATCTCAATCATATCTCTAAAAGGTCTCAGCATTACAATAAATATACCCTGGGTCGGGTATGAAAAAGGGGTGCCTCGTTATTTTACGAACGTAGAGAAACGCTATGATATCTGCTCGGATTACTCGGCAGTTCTTTTCAAAATCGGCGAAAGCCTAGCCAACAAGAATAGAGCGAAGAGGTTAGCTAGTTATAACGCCAACTGGGATAGCTAAAGGAAATACTGCAAGGAAAATATAGCGTTAAACAAAATGCGAAGTAGAAAAATTAGTGAAAGTTATCCAGAATGCTGCGTGGAATAATAGTTCTTTTCGAAGAACTGCATCATCAAACATCCAGCGGAACAACATATCCGCGCAAAATGGGAGAGCTAAGATCGCGCAAGAGATGCCAATATGGCCCCCGGATAAAACCATTGAACCACCTTTCTTACAAACTAAATAACCTATACTTTGAGACCTTAAATGTTGCGAGACTGCTGTTTGCCGCGAAAGTTGCACTGCCGATAAATGTTCAAATTACTCGCTTTGCACAGCTGTGAAGTCCATTAAAAGCCTATAGTAGGTGAACTCAGCACCATCAAGAAAAGCCAACGGCGAGTGGGCACAAGGAGACAAAGATAAAGCGGATCTATTTGCAGACCACTAAGAAGAAACATTCAAACCATTTGACCGGGAACCGTTGGCCGAGGACCTCAATCTTACTGCGGTATTAAAACCGCAGTAAGATTATAGAATAAAAACCGTAAGATTGGCTGAACTTCGACCAACAAAAACAAATTTGAAGAACATAAGAGCCCCAGGCTACGTACGACATAATTACTGAAGACATTCTAAAGGAGCTACCGAAGAAAGACTTGGTCAAGATACTCCACATAATTAACGCCTCCGTGAGAATTATACACGATCCAAGGCAATAGAAAGTGGCCGAAGTTATAATGGTACCGAAACCAGGAAAATCTCGAATGAAAACAAGTAAGTAAGAGTAAGTAAGCAAGTAAGAGTTCGTCTGTAACGAACTTCTAAATACCCGACCCTCTTTACCTAACACCAAATTTAAAACTTTTTGGTCTGTTTGATATACTGAATGTCAATTATTTGTGTTCAGACGAAGGATAACTCTTGCCAATCGCTGTTTCTTTGGGCTAAGGAGGCAATTGAGTAGCAAAGCCCTCTCTCGAGCAACTTCAGCGTCCATGTATAATGACCCTCATCATCCCAGTCCTGCTTTACGGTGCAGAAGCATGGACCCTGTCAAAGGCGGATGAAAACACTTTAGGCTTCGAGAGAAAAATTCTTCGGACGATTTACGGTCCCGTCTGCATAGACGGAGAGTGGAGGAGGAGATATAACATCGAACTGTACGGGCTGTACAGCGATACCGACCTAGCCAAAAGAGTCAAAACACAACGTCTACGATGGCTGGGTCATCTAGAGCGGATGGACACCAACGCCCTGGCCCGGAAAATCTTTGAATCCACACCGCAGGGACGGCGCGGAAGAGGAGCACCGAGACTCAGGTGGCGCACGCAAGTGGAAGGGGACCTCAGCCAACTTCGCGTGTGAAACTGGAGACGGCTAGCTCGAGACAGAGCTGGCTGGCGAAGCTTGTTGGCTGAGGCCCAGGTCCACCCCGGACTGTAGCGCCACCTTAAGTAAGTAAGTAATTATTTGTGTTGGCCGCGCCCTTAAAAAAGGGCGTAGGCTGAAAATTTAAATCAATTAACTCTAATTTCGTTGGAATCACGATGCGTTAAAAGCGAATATTTATGCTTAAAAAACAGTTTTTTCCCGAAAAAGCCCCCTAAAAGTAGGCGGAGCTCAATGCTTTGTATGCAACAAACTTAGCAAATAAATGATTTTATCTTTAATATTTGTCATATAATTTTTTTTTCAAATTAGAATGAATTTCCCGAGTAATCCGGTTTTCAGAGATTTCAGATGTTAAATGGGGCATGGTCAATAGAGTGGGCGGTCTAATTTTTGCCTAATTAAAGGCTTCTAGTCGATATTGGCAATTGACCAGGTCTATCGTATAACAAACGAAATCGAAAAAGCTATATTCTAGCGCTTTTCTCGACGTATCGCAAGCCTTCGACAAGGTATGGCACGAAGGCCTGAAGTACAAGTTAAGGCTAAGCTTACCAGAAAAACTCTATAGAATCTTAGAGTCTTACCTTGAAGACAGAATCTTTCGCGTAAGGTACGAAAATGAGTACTCGGAATTCAAAGAGATAAATGCTGGTGTCCCGCAAGGAAGCGTTCTCGGCTTAATATTATTTTTGATTTATACCACAGACATACCCCACAATGAGGGAACAATTTTAGCTACGTTTGCTGACGACACTGCTATTCTCGCTATTGATACGACAATTGAATTATCAACAGGGAAACTTCAGCGCGCTTTAGACAAAATATGCGACTGGACGAAGAGCTGGCGAGTCGTCCTTAACGAGACTAATTCAACGCATGTTAACTTTACTTATAAAAAGATAAACAACAAACCTTTATTCATTAACTCCGTACAAATCCCGTACTCAAATGAAGCGAAATATCTAGGAATGACTCTAGACGCAAAACTTAAATGGAAGCCGCATGTTAAAAAGAAACGCGACGAGCTCGAAATCAGGTTAAGAGAAATGAATTGGCTTATCGGAAGATTTCCGAAACTTAGCGGATGTAACAAACTGCTTTTGTATAAGCAAGTGCTAAAACCATCTTGGACGTACGGTATACAACTCTGGGGTTGGACTAAACCAAGCAATATATCTATTTTAGAAACTTTTCAAAATAAGACACTCAGAGCAATCGTTAATGCTCCATGGTACATAAGAAATAGCGATCTACACCGCGATCTTGGAATCGCAACCGTGACTGATGAGGTAACAAACTTTGCTCGCAAACTTAGTACTCGACTTCGCGGACATTGCAACAATGAAACTATCCGAACTTTGGATCAGACAAATCTTACGCGCCGACTACAACGAATGAGACCGTTGGATCCAGCAGCATAAGATGAAACCGCATAAGTTGACGGTATAGTAGGTGCTTTCGTTGGAAGGCAGCCTGCCACACGCGATTACTACAGAAGCTTGAACTACTTGTTAAGGAAACTTAGTTGTAGTCTAACGGAAAATGGGAGGTTTTTTAGTGAGTAAGAATCTCACACTACTATGAGCATGCGTGGCCGGTCCTCGTAGTGCCTATGAAGGTTTTTCCTACCCACGGTAAAAAAAAACTGTGTTACAAACTATGCATTAAAATTAATATACCCTCGGTCGGGTATTAAAACTAATACAGACCCATTTCGCTTCTGCCGAAAAGGTTGTAACCAATTAGTGAAGAAAGACTGTAATTTCGGGTCACCTATTTGAGTTTAGGGAAAAGCATTAAACAATATTTCAAGTGTCAGGGCTATCTATCGAACAACAAACGAAAATAAAAAAGCCTTGGAAGCGAAAAAGATATATACTATCGTTTTTCTGGACTAAAATATAAGTTAGGGCTTAGGTTTCCAGTTAAACTCTGCAGAAAATTAGAGCCTTGCCTTAAAAACCGAATACTCCATGTAAGCTACGAAAATGAATACTCGAAGTTCAAGGATATAAATGCCGGTGTCCCACAAGGAAGCGTTCTCGACCCGATCTTATTTTTGCTTTATACTAGAAACATAGGTACCCCACAACGGAGAAACAAAATATGTGATTTAACCAAGACAACGCATGTAAATTTCAATAAAAAATGATAAACAGAAAACCTCTTTGTGATTAACTCGGTACAAATCCCGTCTCAATTGAAGCGAAATAGGTATCTAGGAATGACTCTGGACGCAAAAAATAAATGGAAGCCACACGTTAAAAGGAAACGCGAGGAGCGCGAAATCAGTTTAAGAGAATCGGAAGATATTCGAAACTAAGCATGGAACCTACATACACAACTATCTTTTCTAGAAACTTAGAGCAATCGTTAATGCTTTATGGTATATTTGAAAATAAAGTACTTTTTAAGTAAAGTGAATATACAAGTACTAAAATACAAGCAACATTCAACACAACGTTTTTTGTTTTCACTCCCCAGAGAGTACTTAAAAAAACAAGATCTGACTGAAATACCAGGTCACCACAAAGTGCAGCAGGTATCCTAAACCCATTTCCAGCTAATGTTTTTAGTTTCTCTTTCACACAGACATACGCAGCCTGTCAGCCATCATTCTCTTAACAAATAGAAATTTTCAGCTCCATCCCAATAACGGAACATTTTGGCTGAACCAAATAACAAATCCAGGGATGCTCAAGAGTGTTTCCAAAAAGTAAAGTAAATTTTTATGATGGTGTTATAAAAAACCGAATGGAGAAAAGTATTAAACATGGGTTTTGCTTAGCTTAAGCTTAAAATTAAAATTAGCTTTAAGTTTACTTAAAAAACTAGCTTTAACCATTTTGGCTGATATGTATTCAAATAAGGAAACAAAAAATCTTTTACGTATACATATATGTAACCTAAGCTAATTCTTAAGAAAGGTATGTGTGACGTCGTAACAAGTATAGAACTACATAATCATTATTAACAAATATTTTCAAAGAACTTTCTTTAAGCTTTATTATTTTGGTTTATCCTTTGCAGGATACCTACCTAGTCCATTAATTGTTTTGTTAAAATCACGTAAATAATTTTTCCATGGTCAGCACATTTTCGGAAATTTATATGACCCTGAATTTAATTATTATGTTGCTGTGCTTAAGTCCTTTAGTTATAAACATTATGTGTGCAATTCGACTTACACAAGCAAAACTCATCGAACATTTTTTTTTCTCTCAAAAGACAGTCACAACATACATGAATACACCAGAAAATCTTCATTTTACCGCCATTGACTATGCTCTTTTGGTCGCTTATCCTGTGTGCTCAAGTAGACTACTTTCACACACTGTTTGTGCGAAAAATACCATGTATTCCGCAAGAATTTGAATTAATTCTCATCCTTCTTTGACTTTGTCGGGTGTATCTAGAGCGGATCCCATGGAATCCTAAGCTGATATTAAAGATGAGCGGATGAAAAAATATTAAAGAAATCACATTTCAGCAGCTGGACTGGAACATTTTTCGGCAACGTGATTTGAGTGTCTGATTTTTTATTCCTTTAGTCGTTTGTAACTGTAGCTTTGAGATATTGGAAAATTGAAATGGGTTTAGAGAGCTCATTTAACACGAATCTCGTCAAGCATCGTTGTTAAAAATAAAGTGTAGGGAGATTAATTTAAAGAGCCAACTTTAAGGTTCACTTCACTTTTTTTAAATGAAACTACCACTCACTTTATTATTGCTCCCTTTCTTTTACAAAAAATTTTTGTTAATTCGACATATATGTATAGAGAAAAATAGCGCTGAAATTTTAATCCGCTTTTATAAAATAGAGTACACCTTTCTTCAAAGCCATCCGTTAAACTATTCTTAGTCATTGAATATCTCTATGAATCAACGACGTTAAGTATTTACTGACCTTGCAATGGTGTTTATATAAATGCATATCCTCTTTCGACGTTAAAAATGTAGGTCAATAGAGTAGGTATTGAAAAACTTGTGAACATCAATAGCACGAAAGACACTGTTTGCAGCTGGCTCCATTTGTTAACACCGCCAATGCCAATGGGAAAACAAACCAAACAAAACTGTTCAACAGAAGTCCTTCTCCATCGATCAACACAGTCAAGGATAAAATGTTTGTATCACAATACTTTTAGTTTGTACTTTAAATCGTGTGATGCTATGACAAATGTACTTGGCTAGCGATAAATAGTTTTCCCACCAGAAAAAAATGAAACATATTTTTTTCCATAGTTTGTACGTATTGAAACCAATCCAGATTACAGAAAAAGCTACAAGGCTATCAAATACTTGCAGCACGATAGGCAAGCTTACATAAGTGGCGGAAGTTTTTCTGGTCGCTGGAAAAGGCGGAAAAGAGGAAAATGTGTGTATGTATTTTAAAGGGATTTTCATTGAGGGAAAGGTCACATTGTCTGCGCCACTTGCATCGCGTGTGGGTTGTAATTGAAAATGCATTATGCAACCAATTATACACAACTAACCATGATCTACTCATTTTATCTAGTTCGTTATACCATAGTAACTTGAATACCACATGCAGTTATAAGTACTTTACAAATAAAACGCTTAGGCAATGGTTGGCAATTCGGATTCGAAGAAGAATTTAAATTCGAGATTCTGCGAAAGTATTGGCAAAATGCGCATTTTTTTTTTTAAGAATTTTTGAGTTTTGAATTTCATAGGCAGTTCTTACAGATTTTGAAAAATTCTCTACCAAATACGACACGCTTAGAACAATTTATGAATGCATCGAGGAAGTTTGTTATGTGGGCGTTTTTTGTTACACCTCTCAAAACCTTGACTATATAAGCGTATAGTTTTTTCTTATCGCTTTTTTATTCTTTTTTTTCAATTAACACTTATTTATGACGAGCAATGTTTTTAAGTTCTTCGCTAGTAAGGAAAACAAAAAATTGACAAATACGAAGAAGAAACGGCTGCGGAATAAGAATTCTTTAATTTTTTGTTCCAATCCAAAAGACCAAAACAAAATTTTTACAAATTGTTTAATTTCAAATATAAATTATTATTCCTCGAGTACACCTTCGAGTTTACCAACTGGAAACATTTTTTCTAGCATTTATAAGCTTCATATTTTGAAAATTATGATAAACGTATATCTTCTAGCATTTTGGGCCACTGGATAAGTGAGAGAGAAAAGCAATAATAACCAGTGAATAAGTGCTACAGTGTGTACGCAGAAGTTACAGACCGAAAAGCCATTGAATACTCCATACTATCCCACATTGTAGAATGCTGATGTTACTGTTATTTTTTTACGTTGCGAATTTCGAAAAGGGGCGTGATTCAACCGCCCATAATTTCAAACTATCAACTATAACACGATATTTTCAAGCGACGCTTGAATGTACGTGAAAATGCAATTTTTTGATTCAAATTCATTATTTTTAAAACTCGACCCCTTAAAGAGGGCGTGGCTAAAAACTTTGAATAAACGAAATATGGAATAAAGGCTCGATTACCTTACCTGATGATTCTTTTTTATTCGTTCCTTTATTGGGCTTAAGGCCAGTTAAAATACCGTTTTCTTTTTTGGTAAATTAATGGCTTTTCTTTAATTTTGCCTATAGGCGTGGCCCAAGGTCTTGTGTAAAAAAAATGAAGAACTAAGTGTTTACTAAGTGTTTCGATTTAGAACAAAAATATTGAATAAAATGCATTTGAAAAATTACCCTTTAAATCGTTGCCATGCCCATAAGGGGAGGTAAATCGATTAAATTTTTATTTCGACAAAAATAGGAGATTATAAATACCAAATTTTAGGCTACTCTCTTACAGCTCTGACAGCTCTGGAGGTAGTTGTGTTACACCGATTGTGAGTGTGTCTGCGGGCGGCCCATTTCAAAATTTCTTACACTTTTACTGCTTCGGATGCCAGTGAACTTATGCGAGAATTTCAGCTTCCTAGCTTGAAATTTAAGCTGGAAAATGAAGCCCAGAACGGCAAAATAGGGCGGCGGCAAAATTGCTTCCGCAGAGGTAGTTTAATGCATTTTGTAAGGCGGAGAATAAATAATTTTGCAATGCAAACGAAAAGGCTAAGAGAACTGCTCGACAAAGTGACTTTGAGGCCAGATGGCGCTCAGATCTTTTGAACACAGATCGACAAAATCAGATAGATTTATAAAACTTTTGTTTCTTTACCGTCTTTATCATGATCGAATGGACTTAATGGTTGTTCAAATTTGGTAAAAATTATAAAAAAAGAGTTCCTTGCATGATAAAGCGCTTCTTTTTTCAAAAAAAACTGAAGAATATTAAAGATGAATTTATGATGCGAAATCGGTTCGTTTCTGTCGTACGAGCTCGTTCGTGAGAAAGCTAAGATTGTGAAAATTTTAACTTTAAAAATTTTAAACTTTCATGAACATTTTGGCATGAAAAAATTGTCGGCAAAGTGGCTAGCGCGATTTCGATTGTGGACCAAAGACAGATATACCTAGCATGAACAATTAAAACCCCGACTTGAATTGAAGTTAAGTTTTTTAGCGTTTTAAATTATTGATTGGTGAATTCTACATGAATACGAGTTAGACAGTAGACTTTAACAGGCAAAAGTGCTTTATTACAGATTAAATAATTTCGACAGCTGAAAAAGTGATGACAACGGTTTTCTGAGATTCCAACAACTTAACTTTCTACGACTATTTGGACAAACACACACTGTTAAGTATTGTGTCGTCTTATAAAAAATATTCAATGCATAATTATTAAAAAAAAATCAGCCACATTTAAAGAAGAAAAACTTCTATTTCACCTATTTAAACTCCTATAGCCACGATATGAACCGACGTATTCATCCTCAGCGGTAGGGGAATGTTAGCTAGCTGAACTGCCAAATAAACTAATTCCTTATTGACCCTATTCTTTAGAATTAGGTCGTTTTGATAATGCCTTTTTTTAAGAAAAATTGGTTCAATGAACTAAATTAAATTAAAAAAAAGTTATAGTTTTATATTATTTAATGGCAGCAAATACTATTTTTGCTCAGGGTGGCGAAATAGCTGGGTCGGGCCCTGATGGGATGGGGTATAAAAAATAATTGTTATTAAATAAATACAAAATTCATTGTACCTTTTTAACGATAATATCTCTATCAGCACAAATAAATAAAAAAAAACCCGGTTTAGAGAAATGAACAATTTTTTAAAAGAGAAAAAAAGCGATGCATTACATTACATGTTAACACAGCACTTCGACGGATACAAATTTAAGTTCACAGTAATTAATTATTTTCGTTTATATATTTTTTTACCGTGCATATTTCTGGCCAAATATTTATTTTTTAATAAACGAAATACCTCATAGCATCCCTGAGTTTTATTATATTTCTGGTTAAAGAATTCCCGTTGCATGGAGGCGGAGTCAGAAACTTGTTTGCGATAAGCAAAACAAGTGTGCAAAGGGAAAATAAAACGATGGGCAGCCACCTTCTGCTGATTCTGGCCGCCTGGTGTTTCGCTTACATTTTTGTTAAGGAATATTTCTTTATTTGGCTAATTTAGTTTGTTTTGTCGTCGGGTTGGCGCGGATTGAAGAGATCAGGCCAGCAATAATATGTCTCCGTCTATCGCTCCCATGTTAATCCTATCTAAACTGTCGCCGGTGACGAATCTTCCGTGGTGAGGATGGGAAATTAAATTAGCATGGGAAAAATATTTCCGATTTCATATGTGTGACGTGACCATTCTTTTTGCTTCGGAGCAAGTGGTGACCCACACTACCGGTCAAAAGAAAACCCACACTTCTGAACCAATTTCTTTTAATGGCCGCCTCTGTACACCATGCAGACAGGTGCCTATCTCTTTTATTGCATTTCTTTTTTCTAAGAAAGATCCGCTAAATCGGGGCGTGGACTAAATCAACTTGTTTTGCGTGTATGGGAACCTGTGTGACTGGTTTCGAGTGTAGTTTCATGCATATTATCATCCACAAACCAGAACTGGCTGAGGTATACCTACTAAAAAATTCTGCTCGCCTGGTATTTTGAGGGAGTTTTACGTCATTTGGTGGTCGCTTATGGACTGAATGTTTTTGGCAGAATTTTTTGCATATTTTTAGGCGTCTAATTTAAACTTTTTTCAATTTAGGAGCATTTAAATAATTTTTTTGTTGTTTTAATAATCTTCATACAATTCTTTGAATTTCATTTCCTTGTCAGCCGTATAAGAAGGATGCAGTGCAGGTCTTTTCTGTTTCTAAAAGACCATGGTTCCGATAAACAGCCATTTATGTTGTTGCGTAAGAATTAAGAATGACTCTTTTATAATTTTTCCTTCAGAATTTTACGCCGTTATTCTAATAAAAAACAAACAATAATGTAACATTTAATAGTTTATTGATTTCAGAACTAAAAAAACTTAAACTATGTATCCACCATTTATACTTAAAATTTATTTTATTTTCAGATATTGGTACCTATTAACTGGTTGAATCGGGATGTGTACGAAAGGGATCGGTTAATACAAAAGTTTGTTTCTGATACATAACTAAAGATAAAAAAATCATAAGGATGTTAAAATTGCATGGAAAATTAATAAGACTATATAAAAACTAATTTATAAACGCTAAGTTAAATTAAATTTAAACGAAAAACTCTGGAAAATATCTTTATTAAAACCGCTGTGTTGTTAGAAAAAAAGAATTCGCACCTGAAAAAAAAAATATATAAATGTAAAATAAATAAAAATGTTATTTAAATACAAAAAGCAAAATTAAAATTAAATTTAACAAAACCAGAGGAAAAGTGCAACATCTCGTATGTCAAAGCCTAGGTCCGTCTGCGAAAAATACTCTACTGCCCGTTTGTAAAATACTCTACCCTACCTAAAAAAGAAACTGCTATGCCTGAAAAAAGTGGGCGGGATAAAAATTTCAACCTATTTAAAGGTGCTCTATGAATTTGACTAAAAAATACACTTTATTGTACTTTATTTACACTTATGTTATTAAACACACTTACTAATCCACTTATTTTGGACCAAGTTTACTGTCCAAAATTTAAAAAAAATTGTTTTTTTTTTGGGAAGCAGCAAAGTTGAAATTCTGAGTCAGTAGTTTTTACAAAGATCAACAAAAATAATTGGCATCTAGAAAATAGGAGCGGTTTTATCAGAATTCTAAGTTTTTTTTTCGATCAAGGCATAGTTTTTTAATTGCCAACAAAAAAGCAGCGGAAAAACTGCGTTTTTAAAAATTGAGTAATTTTAAGCGCACATTTTAGCGCGGCCAAACTTATGAACCAAAACACCTGGCTCTACCTCAGTCGCTTTTATAGGATACCTAAGCCTAAAGACAAAAACTAGTAGATTTTTTGCGATTTTTGAGCTGAAGCCATTTCCGTGAGAAGTAACAAAGTTAAAAATCGGATTCAGCATCTTAAAGACCATTACGAACCAGCGAAAAAAAATACTTCTGTACTTTTTTTCCCTTAACAGGTACTCTTGGAAACTATTTCACTGGACTATGAACAGCTGTATTTATAAACAAATTTTAAAGGCCGCTTAACTGTAAAATGTCTCTAAGTATAATAGTACATGCACTCGTAATACAAAACCGGTATTTATAATCAATTTGCAGATTTAAGCAGCGTTGCTAAGAACTTGCTAAAACCAAGCACCAGTAGCCCCGTTAACTTGACTCCCCGTTGACTTGACACTAAATTGGATGTATTTGTCAATTAAATTAATAATTAAAATTAAATAAACACATGAATGTAGTTTTACGAAGTGGTCGTTTTGAAAGTCGGACTTCTGCTACACATTTATTACCCAAGACGTTTTTTAATGTGGTATGCTGGTAGCTTATTTTCTCGAAAAATAAAAAAGACAGGTGACATGCATAGAACGTAATATTTTCCAGTATCATTTTAAAATTTGGAAGGCTTTTACGCATTCTTCATCTTCTTCATATGCACTCACAAGAGAACTTTTTTTTAATGTTGATTAACACTGGCCCCAACATATGATCTAAAAAAATGCCTTGTTTAGTCATTGCTATAAGCGCTAGTTCTCCAGAATCGTAATGCTTCGGTATAATAGCAAAATAGGCCGGACTCCCAAACTTTGATACTTGATATTGTTGAAGTTACATAAAATTATTTTGTCAAAATGTGTATTTTGTTCGGGCTATCTTCCGCGTGCTTCTCCCAGCGCTTGATCCCTGGTAAACGTTTTCTTGTTGACTTTTCTGAGGTTGGAAATTTATAGTATTAAGCCACAACCCACAGCGGCCCCCAAAGCCAGACTATCCTATGATGCCATCGCTCAAATTTAGCCTGATTTATGGGCCAGAATCAGGACAATTTTGACATTTGGGATGCGCCCCTTCTCAAAGAAGCCGCACATTTGAAAAATTATATATTTCCTTTGGAAATAGCTATAACTTTTAAACTAAATGAGACCGACAATTTTTAATAACATATTCGTAATCAAGATACTGAAATACATATATAAGCATAAAATAAGCAACTAAATTCCACTTGGACCTACTGTAAACTTGTTCCACCGATTTGAGCGCGCGTTTAGCTGTGTAACTTGCCTATGACATCAGCAACTCAATAAAAAGCAACAAATTAGACAGACGTCGCCGAAACGACATGACCAGCAGAGGGTCGTAAATGTTGCAAAAGGAAATGTTGCAAAAGGAAAAATGTTGGAAAAGATAACGTAAAAGTTAAAGCCATTGCGTTGCTTTTTCTTATTTCATCAGCAAGCACAGTCGATCGCTCGCCTGATTTTTCCTGGCTTGTTCTATTTGCTGGTATCAGTTTTTATTTATAATATTTAATTTTTCTTCACTTAAGTACTTTCATAAATCTAAACATGTATCTTCTCTAAAGTTTTACTTGAAATTTCTGAGTTTTTACTGAATATTTGCTTCTACTTTATTATCTTTACACCAGTAAAGCTCACGGTAATAGTGAAAAAATATATGGTGCTGACTTAACGATTCGAGAAGTGAGAACTCAATACATTTACTAGTCAATTTCCAGATAACTATGTTCTGTGAAAATACTTATACCTCTCACTAACACAAGTCAAATTTGGTGGAAGTTTTCAAATTTTAATTCCATTTAAGTAAGTCTGTTCCAGTTAGGGTCCTAAGGGATTTTTATTTAAACCCATTCAATTAATTCGCAAATTTTCTGCAAACACGTTATACCCCGCGCAACGTAGTTGCGACTATTTCCAAAAATGCCCAACCACTGTGCATTAAAAGTCTATTTGTAGGTTTCTTTGGAACGAGTCCAACAAACCATCGAGCCAGAAACTCCAAAATATTTTCCTGATCTTTTCTATTTTCCCATCTATTCATTATCCTTGAGTGTTACTGCGGATATACTCACCAGAGGAGATTTTTTTGTTCATCCATTAGGGGTGGTTTTTATTTTACCTACTTTTTTTTGGACAAGTTTTATCTGCCAATTTCTAGCGCAGATAGCTGGACAAAAAAATAAGGGAGAAAAAAAAAAATGCTTCCCCAGAAAACCTAAATAAAACAACATCGTAACGAAAAGATATAGAAAATAGGTCGATGTGATGTTGCCGTATCAAATCCGATAGAGGGGATTACACAAACTTGACCAGAATGTCCATTGGATTATTATAATTCCGAAATGATGGACCCAGTTGAGCATCAGAGGCACGAAGGCACAAAGGAACCGGGTAATCGCTGAGCAAATTGCTGGATCTATATAAAGTCCTTTTTTATCCTCCATAAATAGTAAAGACGATAGTGTTTATAGTAGAAATATTGAATAAAAAAGGAAAAAACCCGCAACTGGGTAAGCGGCAAAAATTTCTATTTCTGCAAAGGAATGCTGCCTGATGCGACCGACCGGACCCCGGGATGTGTACGGATGTGTATTATGCGGACGATTTTAGGCGGCAACGCGAGCTGAGGTAGACCTTTTTGCTTTTTATTTTAATTAACGTTTTTGCCCATTTTCTGGAATTGGTTAAGCGAGTCCAGTGAAGTGGCCCGTAATGTCTCTGGAGGGATTTGCCAATTGGCAATTCGAGAAAAAGGAATCGCAATCATTGGAAATTGATATTTGTCCATGTCGTTTCGGATCACAGTATTCGAAGTTTAAGCTGATTACCATCTAATGTACGCTGATGGTGATGGGCTACGAGTGCATTTATATATATATATATGTGACTACAATTCACGGATCCGAGCAATTAATGGAATTTTCACATTCTCTTGGTACTTACATACAATATCCATTCGGCCTTCGCCCTGGACAGAGGAAAAGTTTGGTGCTTCGGCGGATACTTCACATCGATACAGCCCGGTTGAGTTGAGTGTCAATCCTCGCAGAAGGACTCGTCTGCTGTCCGAGTGCTCGTCCTAGGAGAAAAAAGTCATTTCATGTTAGTCGAGTTTGTCTCACCAACGCCACAGTGCTTGGTCACTCAGAAGGGGTAAAAGGATTTCCTGTGTACACTCGGAGAAGTCGATAATCGCCTTAGCTATGCGAAAGAGGTACACATAAGGGTATTCGAGATAATCTGAAAAACACTGTATGTACACAGCCAGATGAAGAACCCTTCTTCTGAGTAACTAACTGTTGGCGAGGATACACTAACGCATGCCGTTTGAAAATACTCACTATTACACGTATTCCATCGACTGGGAAACTCTGCTTTTGTGGATCAGCCTTTGGGACGAACCGATAGAACTCTTCGTTATCCTTGTACCATTTGACGGCGTAGAGCGCCTCGCCTTCGTCACTCTGTTCGGCACTATTACTCCCCAGTCCTGTACTGGCACCATTACTCGTACTGATGCTACTACTTCCGCCAAACATATTGTGATGGTCCCGCAGCCGACTTGGCTCATCGTATATCCGATAGGATGACGCTTGTGTTTGGTATTGTTGCGACTGTAGCGAATATTGTGGCTGCTGCTGGTGGTATATTCTCCGATACTGATGAGTTCTCATCCGTCTGTAGAGGCCATCATCAGAGTCCATATCAATGTAGGTATCTCCACCATTGCTGCTGGTTCCTCGGCCGTCATTATTTCCGCTGTGTCTGAGATTGCTGTTCGTCATTTTGCTTCCATTCGGTCGACTTAATTCGTACTGGCACTCCAGGAACGTGGACTCGCCACGTAGCTTGTAGGCAGGTATGGAGACTTTAACCAAGCGGAGGCCCGCTAGACCTGCAAAAAAGAATGGAAGATGGCTTTAGTCAAATTTAATTTAAGTCAAATTTAATTTAAAGGATGCTACAACAATGAGGACAAAAACTTTCTAAGATATGAGGGAATGTGTAAACAATAAGTTTAATTTCAGATTCAATCACACAAATTAAAACAATTTATGTCTCTTGTCGTCATGTCCTCAAGGTATCAAAGTATAAATTTTTACGTGCACTAAATTTACGTGATACGAAAAAATCAAGCTTTTAAAAGTCACAAATGTACATCAGCATTTTATCAATCTAAAGAAAAGTTTTGACCTCAACGTGAGAGTATAATGAATATCTATTCAATTTGAGTGATGAGGTATTAAAAAAAAGAAAGATGTAATCCAATTTTACCGGTTTTGTACCGATGTAGGTTTTTTTCGGTACAAAACCGGTAAGGTTGGATAAAAATGCTTAAGGCTTTTTCGAAAGGACAACCCCTCGGGTGATTTTTGCTCCACGCTATAGCGCCACCAAAAGTAGAGTACTGGACAAGATTTTTTTCTATGGGGTGACGAACATAGACTTCTATAATGGGCGCCCTCATCATGTCTTGATGGTGTGGCACTGTTATCCAGTGCGTTTGGGTGCGTTTTTGGGCAGAATATATTAGCGAAGTTTCTTGTCATTAAAAACGAACTGGGTGGTTTGGTTTAAAAAATAATGAAAAAAAAACTCGTAAAAGAATAATCGGAAAAAGTGGGGGACTTTTAATCGGGATGTTTTAATCGTGGGCACCCTCGCTTTTAGCTACATATATCTGTGATGCAGGCCAGCAATCGGCACTAGATAAACCCTAGATAACCATCCAGCGACCAGCCACCCACAAAAACATCCAAAAACATACAAAATAAAAAGAATATTAAAAACAATGTTTAGTTCTGTTTTTTTTTTTCAACTGAGAGGAAATCTTTGTAAAACAGCATTTTGGAAAACAAAATTTTGAAAAAGCAGAATTATGGAAAACAGAATTTTCAGACAAACAGAATTCAGAAAAACCGAATTTTGATCATACAGAATTTTTAAGAGATTTCCAGAATTTTGTTAATACACGATTTGGAATACAGACAAAGGCCCCGCTCTCTTTTGTTTTTGTTGCTTGCGAACGGCGGGTTGAAAGGTCTCTAATGAAAAATAGCATTCTAATTTTTAATTTTTTTTTTTTAAATAAAGGGTTCGTCAAAACCTCGCGGAGAAGAGATCATGAAAAAACAGAGGATACGATCTGATTTCTGTCAAAATCTGAAGGAACTGGTCAAGTTACTCGATATCAATGACGCTTCTTTTCGAACTCTATGCGTTTCAAAGCAATGAAGAGCTGTTGAAGTCATAAAGTTTCAAAACCGGAGAAAGGTCCGAATGGGGAGCGGTTCTTTATTCTGCTTTTCCAAATTCTGCTCTGCAAATTTCTGACCTTAGGAGTAAAATTTTGCTTGTTCTGCTTTTTCAGCAATCTTTTTTAAGCAAACACTAGTTTTTGTTCTGCAATTATTAAAAATTAATTAAAACTTTGTGGGCATCATCAAGAGACTGACTGTCAGCGTATAAAAATGAGAAAATTATTGCCAAAAAAGTCTGATACAAAGGTTTTGACAATTAAATAAAATCAGAGTGTAATAAACTAACAAAAGATATAATAACCTACAGAATTAATACTTATAAATGTATGATTTTTTTTTGATTTTTTTACAAAAATATAAAGCATAACAATGAAACATAAGGAGAAAACAAAACAAATAACTTAAAGCTACAATTTAAAAAATAAAAATTTTATGTTTGTTAATTTCATAAATTTAGAATTTATCCAATTCACGTCCACCGGGTAAGCAGGCAAAGGTAAAAAGATAAACAGGTAGGCGTGTTGCAGGGGGCGGTATACTCCCCCATACGTATTTTACTGTGTCATTGTTATATTTCAAGAAATTTGTAAAACAGAATTGCGAAAGCAGAAGTTGGGAAGCAGAATTCTGAAAAAGGAATTTCACCCCGGCAGAATTTTGACCCCAACCCGTTTAAATGACAAAAAATCTTCCAGGTTCATATCGCTCCTACTAATTATAAAGAAGGTCTTCGAAAACTTATGCTTAAAAGATTGCAAACAAGACTGATGCTCAACATCAACTTAACTAATTTCCCAGAAAAAATTATAAAGTTTTAAAGCTAGCACCTGCAACCTGCAGCAGCCATATTTCCATCTAGACCACGTACCTGCCGTTGTCAATAACGGTGTGACATTTTCGAAAACTTAATTATGCAAATGAGTCATAAATCCAAACTAAATATATTAACAAAATCCTATATGTGTTCAACAGAGAACCTATAGCATCGGTCGTTATTAAAATGTGATACTACGTGACGGGTTAACTATGACTGAAGCGCATCCTTTTTAATATGCATGTCCTCGTTTGCATGCTTTGAATTAAAATGCAAACTCTAACGTGCATCCTGATAAACGCCTGAAACGAATTTAAATTAACTTCTCATTTTTAATAGACATTTCTATAATTTCTATCGAGGATTTACTTCCATTTCTCTTTCCACTTAAACACTCCATCACATGGAGATTAAACAAAGCACTCAAGATGGTCCCGTAAACAAAGCAAAACATTATTTCTACTTGAGTCTTAATCCACCAAGGACCCTTCAAATTCAACAGACTATTGGCCTACTTAAATTACCAATGGCAAAGATGTATCTTCACCTAATGCGAAGTAAATTAAAGTCAAACAACAAATCAATCTATTTGCACACGCAGCCAGTTGAGTTTAGTTTCATCGGGCCAATTCCCAAAACTTATCTGCCTATATAGGTCTACCTATGGAAAAAGCAATTAATCTTGCGCGTCTATCATCGCCATTGCTGATGGTGGAACACAATATAAACAACTCATCTGCACACACAATCGAACCCAGCATCGTCGTCGTCCTCCCAACCCCAATTACATTCAACTTAACAGAAAATCCATACTAATCCCAGACCCCCTGTAAAACCCAGCAAAACCTCCATCAAGTGCCGGTTGATTATCTACTTCGACACTGTGAAAGCCGATCCAAGTACCGTGAAAAAGTTGCGGAATTATAGAATCATCTTACTGATACTCGAAGTGATGTGTAAATTATCTGCTTTAAGGATTCCACGGGATGATTTTTAACTTTTTCTCTTTCTTCGTCCTTTTGTGCTACAAAACAGTGTAGTGAACTTCTCCGCAAAAAAAAGTTGAAAACAATCCATCGATTGAATCCCTGAATTGGGTCAAATGGTGGCTCGACTCTTTAAGTAAAATCTGTTTTTTTCCTTCCTCTAACCTGGATGCTCAGCGAGCTGAAAAAAAGACTGCTCTGCTCTAGGGGGCTACTTGCAACCTTGCATGAGTTGGACCGTGACACACCCCGAAGAAAACCAAGTTACTATTTGTTTACGAGGAAAAACAAACGCCTCCACCTACAGATCCTACTTTTCGACCTTATAATATATTCCAAGGAACGACATGACATCGAAAAAACAAGAATTGAAAACAGAAAACTTCCAGAAAGGAATGACAGTAGAAAAAATGTCCAACCGCTTGGGCAACTATGTACCAAAGTACCACCACCGACCCGCATGGTTTGGCTTTACAATGGAATTTCATTTGTGGAATAAATTTCTCATTGTACCACAGTCGGCATAAAAAAAGTGAAAACATGACTCCAACCAAGGAGTTGCTCGAAGGACATTTTGTGTATGTAATTTGGTAAATTTAAAATTGTACACCTTGGTCGGAGCAACTGTACCACCTGATTTGCGTCAGACCGCCATGTAACCAAATCTATGCCGCACACAATGTGGAGAACCAAACGATCTAATATCCTTAATGTTATCGGGCGACGTCGACCAAAACCAAAGCGGATTCCATTTGACTGATTCCGCTACACATATGTGCGGGCTGTGCTGTGCGCTCAGGCAAGGAGGTCCCGGTCTTCTATTACCATCGTCATGCACGACAAGGCCTTGAATATCTCAGCCTCATCATCATCATCATCATCATCATCAGGCGAGGAGCTATACAGTAGCAGCATCATTACGTGGCCTATATACATATGTGTCATAGTCACACAGAGCACAAGTGGGCGGTTGGGTGTTCCCTGGAAATTGGAGGAAATTTTCACCAAGTATTGCTTTTGGCAATTCAAATATTTTCCCAACCGAGGCAGAACCACAAAATGAGGGCATTGCCGTGGCTGCAGAGACGTCGTCGGCGTCGTCGGTCGACGTCGATGTGGATGTCGAAGCGTCCCCATTGTCGGAGCTCTGATCCTTATCAAAATGAAAACATTTTTTCGCCCCTTTGCTCTTTGCTGCTTCTTGAATCAGGCGAGATAAGAAAATAGGCAGTGTAAGTATAGTACAACAGAATAAGCTTGCACAGATATATAGCAGATACACGCACACATATAGGGTATACAAGGCAAGGTACCCCCTTAAAGCTGCAGGGCGTCGCCTGATTAACAATTCCATGGATTTTAACAATTTTTATTGTGTAGCTTCAGGTGAATTATCGATTCTTATTCCAGGGAGCAGCATCAGCATCAGCACAGCAAGTCGCCTTCGGTCGTGGAAATAAATTTGTGCGTGGCTCACAAAGGTTGGCTGTAAATTGTCGGTGCCGGTCCTTAAAGCTGGGCGTATTAGCAGGCTAAAGCAAGAAAAAGAACAAAAAAAAAAATCATCCGATACGCTGAGAGAGATGTTTGTTTTTTGTTAGCCAAATGGTCGGATTAAGGTGATGTAATGGAGTCCATTATGGGCATTTGTAACAGTTGTTGGTTGCGGCACAGGAATGGACCGAATGATTAATTGTTTTCCGATTACCTTAAGTACCTGCCCAACAATACCTATTCGGGAGAGGTGGCCAAGTAAGCGGTTTGTATCTAACGGAAATAATTTACAAGCACTTCCGTTGCCGAGGCTTATCAGTAAGAAAGTTTACAAAGAAAATAAATAAAAACGGTTACGTTTTGCAGTCCCCTATTTCTAATGATGGCACTTTAAGCTCAGTCAGGTAAGAAAAACGATAAAACCTGTATATCCACCCTTACATCGTTTTTTTTCCATCGTTTTTTTTTTTTTTTAACTGAAAAAAGCTATTCATTCTGATACCGACAATTTGCGGTAAAAAAAAATAAATAAAAAAAATAAAAGGACTACAGATTAAATCAATCATAAGGAACACCTTCTTATGCCTTAAACATCATAGAATCTTTTCTTAGGGACAAAAAGCATCAAGGATTAAATACGAGCAATTGCACCTAATACATCACATCTTCTTCTTATAAGCTTAACTAAATTTTTTCATAGGCTCACAAGATTAGTATGCGGAACGCAAAATGTATGCAAACTAAGTAGTAGCGGCACTCTCAATTATTTAATACTTTTCATCACTTAAAAGTTTAGTTATTGCACAGAAGCGGTCGTATTTGGGTCATATTAGAAAACATACAACATTACCAAAGGAAGAAGACAAACATAAGAGAAGCACTCATAAGGCTTCGAGGTATAAACAAACTAAGTCGCAAGGCCTTTTAAATCAGTAAAAGAAAAAACAAGCAAAAACTTTCTGATCGCAAATGTTAATAATAGTTCCCCAGAAACAATATTTGTAAGGCTTTTCATTCAACGAATATGACAAAGCGACTTATGCTTGGAAGTCAGGCAAAACTATCTTCAGACGGAGTATCCCAAGCAGCTAATATCGGCAGTGAAAGGAAATGAAACCGGCCATGGAGGTTACCTTAGTAAGGCACCGATTTGGATATGGCAGCCCTGGATTCTGCCCCAGACTCCTCTGATGATGCCACGCACAAATTTATGCGCATAGGCCTCAACAAGTCCTGGACTTTATGATATGGTTAGAAGTTTAAGAAATAAATGTTGAAATCTTTTTCGAAAGAGCTTACGACACTCCCCTACCAGCATTAAGCACATAACCGGCAGCCGGCTAACCGACACCGGCTGTTTGTATGGGCAACCGGATTTGCAGGTGTGAACGCGCTAATAAGAACGTATTCCCAACGACCGGGTAGCAGGTGCCGGTTAGCCGGCTGCCGGGTATGTGTGAAATGGGCCTAAGACGTTCGTTCGTTTACTTCTTCTCCTTCTCTCTTCCTTTTTTGCGGAACTGACAGCACGCACCAAGGGTTTCATTATCGAATGAGAAGTATGAAGGTGCAACGGTTATCCAACTCAAAAAAGGGTACTGTGCGGATCTATCCACGCTTAATTTTGCTTCGCTACACCCAAGTATTGGCAACTTGTGCTATACACAACACTGGTTAAGTCAAATATGAAGGACAGCTTGTCTAACTGCCCAAGGACGACATGGAAACAACTCCGGCCAATAATACATTCGTCAAGACACACATACGGTGTGGTTTGTTGCCGGAAATTTCGGAACCCCACCTTGCGGCTCGAGGAAAGGCAAAGACCGACTATGAGACTGATCCATTCAAGCAGACAGTGCGGAATCACGGAGCACAGGTTGGAAAATTGCCACGTTTAGAAAGATCTGGTAGTGTCACAGCTTTCGTTCGAGCAATGATTGAGTTGACGAAGAACGAAGTAGAATCGTAGCATACACGCGAACATGGTTATTAAGATAATGCTGTTGTCATCTACGGTGATACGGACTCGGTCATGGTGAACTTTGGGGTAAGATGCCTCGAACGGAGTACGGAACTGGGAAGAGAAGCTGTCGAAATTGTCAGTTCCAATTTTGTAAATCCTATAAAGTTGGAATGCGTGTATCTTACAGTTTTACGCAATCACGAATTAAATGAATAATAACAAAGCTAGCTTTCCGTATTTGTCGACAAATGAGAAACCATACGGCGGCTGGGCTGTACTTTACCCTACTCGATAGTACGACAAAATGGACTGTAGAGGTATCGAGACGGTGCGTTGAGACAACTCTCCACTTGTAGTGAATCTTATGTACACTTGCCTGCAAAAATGGCTCATTGAGCCTAATTCCGATGGACAGTGATATGGACAGTTATCTAACCTACTTTGCAACCGCATCGACTAAACGAAGTTAGTAACAACAAAAGAGCTAACAAAAGACTACGCTGCCATACAGGCTTATGTTGGCTTGGCCAACAAGATGAAATAGCGGGACATGAACACGTCCCACAAATTGGTCGAGCGCGTTTCCAATGGCCCTTGTGCTGCGGCAAAAAATACACAGGCCTAAATAAAGAGTCCACACCAACTGGCCAAGTCTCTCTTGAAAATGTTTGAGCCGATTCTCTGCAGAAACTCGTGCCGTTGTTACATCCAAAATCGGTGGTCAAGCTGAATTTATGACCAAAAACGCGGCATGCCAAGGCTGTAAAGCCCTAATGCCAAATCTGCACTTTGAGCCGAACATCGGTGAGTTCAACTAACACGAAAAATATTTTCCAAGCGGAGTTTAGAGGAGAACTTTACCCGCCTATGGACCGAATGTCAGCGCTGGCATCATTGCACAAAGAAGTACTCTGCTCGAATGGTGACTGTCCCATTTTATTTCCAAGTCCTTATTTTGTGTCCCAAGTCCTTATTTTATGTCCCAGTCCAAAATATCCGCATGGACTGGTACAGCTAAGAAAAGAGGGTGCAAAGGTTTGGCACACCTCTTTGATATAGATTAAAAAAAAAAACTCAGAACGATTGTTTTTTTTGTTTTTCTCTCTGTTTATTGTTAGTTTTTATTAAATTCAAGTTATTTTTTATACAATTATTTTAAAGAAGTTTTCGTTTAGGTTATACTGAAATAAATCATTCATTCAAAATCGAAGATTTCATTCACTAGTCGTGAATTTGATTTTCAGAAAAATTTCCGATGCTAGAAAATTACGTATTTCGGACAAATCCCGATTTCAAGCCAAAATTGAAGTTGCATGATCCTCTGATTTAGTACAAAGAACATAAAACTGTACTCATTTTCTTGATCATTTTAGCCATTTTAAAGTCTTTAATGTGTAGAAGCAATTGTCGTAGGTTGGCCCAACAATTTTCGTAGGTTAAAATGAACCCAAGAACTTTTAATTGTTTGTTTAAGAATGGAAAAATGAATTTGGAACAAGAACTTATATTCTTGATTTAAAAATGAAAAATGTCAAAACAGAAATTTTGAACTGTTGCCGCAAAAACGCGTTGTTGGTATTGCAAAGATTTTAAATTTATAGCTGCTGCAAGCCTTACCGTAACTGCTGCCAGTGGCTATTGCTTAAAGAACAAACCGTAGAGAAAAGGTAAAAAACAAACACTTTGCCAGGCTGAGATTCCTAGGCCATACGTCTGATAATCAAATTGCACTCCACTAAACTTATTCGTTGTGAAGTAAAACAGTGCAAAAGCGTCATGTTAAATAACAAAATTTCAAAAAAAAAAAAACTTAAAACAAAGTATTTCTAAACGTATAATTCTTGGTTTAATTCGAACTCTCTTTTATTATTTTTTAATAAAAATAAAGTATAAGTAAAGGCCAATTTTTATATATTTATGCTCTCTGTTATTCATTTGGCAAAAACTTTTTATTGTCAGCGAACATTTTATGGTATATTAAATTATAACTTATTTGTCTTGAGGCTTGAACATGAGTCCTCGCGCTGCGCTATCCACTAGGCTATCGCGTGATATGGGTTATGCCTGCCGAAGTTGCATAGTATACGTTCTTCTTTATATTCAGTTTTTCAACATTTATTTCTTGTTTTAACAATTAGGTCTTTAAACCGGATTTTTACAAAAATAATTGACATTTGATAATTGACTTAAAAAAATTGTTACCTCAAGATCTAATTGTTGGATCAATAATTTGGTTTTTGATAGGTAAAACTGGCTTAAAACATTATAAAAACAACAATTTTATTGTTGAGCCAACAATTTTCCGTTTTTAAAAATGATTGACAAGGATAAAATTTTTTATTTTAAAATTTCGGTGTTTAATTGAATATTTAATTTTAAAAAAAATCAAAAACGAGTTCTTGCCTCAACAAAACATTGTTGGGCCAAGAATTTTTGGTTCACAATCCTTTAAGAATCTCAAATTCTTGGGACAACAACGTATTTTTTTAGTGTAGCTGCCGGGTAGGTGTGAAATGGGCCTATCGCCCTCAGCATCTATAAATTTATTTTGTAAAAATAATTGCTTATTAATTTTACTGTTGTAGTCTCATAAAATTCAATAAAATTTTTGCAATTCCAGCTTCGATATTCGAATATGTAGTTAGTAATTGGAAATCATACACAGCAATCAATAAATCGTTCTAGAAAAAGGAAGGCTGTTTGGAAAAGAATTTTTTTCCAGCTCAGGCTTTAAATCCTATATGATTGATATGCATAGAAAATTCTAAATTTTGAAACACCTTGAGCGTTTTTCCAGCTTCTTGCCCTTGCCCTGAATTGTGTTTTAAAGTCTTTGAATCGCCTATTCCCCAGAACGGTTCAGTAGGACCTATTAAGGCCTCACGCTTACATGCACCTTTTTCACCAGATAGTCGACCGTTTCATTGCTCTCCGTCCCTCCATGGCTAGGTATCCAGCAGATGACACAGGAGAGGTTGATGTTGCTTTTCTATCTAATAAATTAAATTTTTGAAGCTACTTAGGCACAAGTTTGACCTAAATAACATAGGAGTTGAGTACCATAGTGTCAGTCTTTTCATTTTGATTCAAGAATAAATGAGCATAAAACTCAATCTGAAAGATGCTGGATGCTTCACATGGATTTAGAATATAAAGTTCCAAGCTAGTCTTGCTCCTTTTCCTTCACTAGGACTAGATCGATCTTAGACAACAATTTTATTTTGCTACAAGTCTTAAGTAACACTATTGCTGCAGATGTTATACTGCAGGTTCTGTGGACCTCTATAGCACTTGGGTTGCACTTTTATACCATTTGCGGGTTGACAGACGTCACATTGAAATATAAATCTCACTAAAGACTTATTGGAATTATTTTGAAAATCTTGGAAATGGGTGAAAATATATCCAAATATTTACGTTTCAAACAGAATGATATGAATTTTAACTAGCATTTCATCCTAGAAAAAGGATACCATATAAAATTATTTCTTCTTTTACGAAAGCTTACGATAAAATTTTCCTTTCTTTGATCAAGTGAAACAAACTAGGTATGTTCGTCCATATGTCAGGTATCCATTCATTTTAAGCTCTAAACGTTATATTTTCGATTTATTGGTCTAGCAGTACGAGTACTCTCTGACAATGTAACATTACTTACTCATAGGACATCATTTAAAAATAGTCGTCTTCTGAGTTTGAAACTCCTAAGGTTTGTACAGCATTCATTGATAAGATATATAATTTACAAAAAACAGACCAGTACTTGCAAATAGCCAAACCACTAGGAGAACAGAAACCAACGTAGCCCAAAAGCTTTGTTCGACAAAAGCACATAAACCTCATAAAAAATCTGCATAAAGCTAGACATGTAGTCGTAGAACTCAAAGTTTTTTTAAGGGTAACGCAGAAGACCCAATTTGTTATAAAATTTCTATAATGGTTCTGCATAAAAATTTTAATTGTTTATTTTATGTTATTTTTATTATTTGGAGTAGTGTATTCGATTTTCATAACTGTTAGCTTGTACAAGTTAAAGCTAAGTTCATGCATAAGTAAAACCAAAACAAAACCATGAAAGTAAATCACACAATTAATATTTTTTTTATTATATAAAACACAAAAGGGATACTAGTACGTCTGTATTTACAGATTTTCTAAAAAAAAATTCCATTGCACAGCCAAATCAGTTCTACAGGGTGTTTCATTCGATGCAAATATGTATTTTGAAATAACATTCATGGGTATAACTGAAGAAAAAAATCGTTTCACAGTTTGGTCCTTTCTCTTATATTGCTTAAATTTTTTGGGAGTTTAAGCAAACACCTACTTTAAGGTACCTTGGTCCATACTAACACAAATATCTGCGCTATTTCTTACAATAACTCAGATATAATATATTCGAATCACAACGTCAGTGTCAATTTGTACTCTTGAACTCTTGCAAATTAAAGATTTTGTAGTTTATTGTAATGAGATACCATAATTTAATTTTTTTTTTTTTTTTTTTTTTTTTTTTTTTTTTTGAATACTAGGATGGACGGAGACTAAAACTCCAAAATCTTTCAAAGATACCAATACGCCCACTATAGCAGGTACATAATACCGAAGTAGCCGATATTGGTTATGCCCGATTTCCACGTGCTAAAAAACCACCCATTTATGAGAGACACTATGAAACTGCCAGAACGCACTTCATAGTAGTAAATTTTCGCTCTCTCATAATACTTCTTGACTACAACTAAGTTAACTTAACAAGTAGTTTACGCTTCCATAGTGTTGATCGCATTGGATAGGTTGCTTTCCAGTGAATGCACCTACTAAGCCGTTCATTAATGCGGCTTCACCCTACGTCGCTAGATCGAAGGGTCTTGTTCTTTGTAGTCGTCGCTCGTTGTTAACATCGTTAAGAGTCTCGTTTAGAGTACGGATCATTTCATTGTTGCAATGAACATGAAGGCGAGCATTAAGCTTTCGAGCGAAGTTTGTTACTTCTTCGCCCACGGTAGCTATTCCTAAATCTCTGTGAATATCGCTATTCCTAATATACCATGGAGCATTCACAATTGCTCTTAGTGTTTTGTTTTGGAAAGTCTGCAACATGGACATGTTGCTCGGCTTGGTACAACCCCAAAGTTGTATACCGTATGTCCAGGACGGCTTTAACACCTGCCTGTACAAGAGCAGTTTGTTATATGTGCTTAATTTCGAAAATCTTCCGATAAGCCAATACATTTCCCTGAGCCTAATCTCGAGCTCGTCACGCTTCTTCTTTACGTGTGGTTTCCACCTTAGTTTAGCGTCCAGTGTCATCCCTAGATACTTCGCTTCATTTGCATAAGGTATTTGTACAGAATTTATGAACAGAGGCAAATTGTTAACCCTTCTGTAAGTGAAATTCACATGCGTAGACTTGTTCTCGTTAAGAGCGATTCGCCAAGTCTTCGTCCAGACACAAATTCTGTCCAATGCTCGTTGGAGGTTTCTCGTTGATGACTCGACTGATTCACCTGTTGCCAGGATGGCCGTATCGTCCGCAAACGTGGCCACGACTGTCTCGTCATCTAGAGGTATGTCTCTTGTGTAGAGCAGGAACAGGGTCGGACCGAGGACGCTTCCCTGGGGTACGCCAGCCCGAATTTGCTTGAAACTCGAGTATTCACCACTACACCTAACACGAAAGAGTCTGCTTTCAAGATAATTTTCCAATATTTTAAACATGTCTTCCGGCAAATTTTGCCGTAGCTTATATTTCAAGCCCTCGTGCCATACCTTGTCGAAGGCTTGCGATACGTCGAGGAAAGCACTTGAACATATTTTTTTCCCTTCTAAGGCTTTTTCAATTTCATGCGTTATTCTGTAGACTTGATCTATTGTGGAATGGTTAGGTCTGAAACCGAATTGATGATCCGGGATCAAGCGTCTTTCTGCAATTATTGGTTGTAATCGCTTCAGCAGAAGTTTCTCAAATACTTTCGATATTATCGGCAGAAGCGATATGGGCCTATAAGATTTTTTATCATTTGCGCATTTCCCCGGTTTAGGAACCATAATGACTTCAGCAACTTTCCATTGTCTTGGAACGTATAGAAGTCTAAGAGAAGCGTTTATCATATAAAGTAGCTTGACTAATGCCTTTTTTGGTAGCTCTTTTAATATTTCGCCAGTGATCAGGTCGTAACCCGGGGCCTTATTATTTTTAAGTTTGCTAATTGTCTGTCGGAGTTCAACTAACGAAACTTTTTTCATTCTAAAGCTACCAGGTTCCCCGTTGTTGTTTAGAACGTCAGCCAACGGCGGACCGTCGAAAGGCTTGAATGTTTCTTCTAAATGTTCAGCGAACAAATTCGCTTTCTCTTTGTCTTCTCTTGCCCATTCGCCGTTAGCTTTTTTTATTGGTGCCGAGTGGATTATAGGTTTCTTGATATACTTAACTGCTTTCCACAGCGAGTAGTTTGAGGTCCTATCCGCCGACAAGCCTTCAAGGTATTCAGTGGTCTCACGATTTTTAAGACCTTGCAACATTCCTTTCAGTTTGTTAGAGAGGCGGTTCAATAGGGTTTTGTCTGGGGGGGCCCTCGTGCCTTGCCATCTCCTACGCGCTCTTCTCTTTTCACGAATCAATTCTTCGATTTCGAGCGGATATGTTTTACGTACATGCCCGTCGGTGCTAACTGCGTTCTTTTGGGACGAATTGTTGTTCCAAGCAGCGCTCTGAATTGCTTCAATGAATTTGTCAACTGCGGTTTCTAACTCGAAAGGAGTTTTCAATGGCACATTCAAGCCAACACCCTCCTTACAGTCCTTTCTGAAAGCGTCCCAGTTCATGTTTTTGCTAGCTAATCTAGGAGTTCTTTCTATTTTCGCCAGTCTTCCACCCATCTTCAAGATAACTCCTGAGTGGTCTGAGCAAAGATCATAACACTCTTCAATTCGCGTAAGGTATTTGGGGTACACTTTAGCGATGAAAAAATCGACAAGGTCAGGCTTTTTATTCCTATCGGTTGGCCAATATGTTGGCTTACCCGTGGAGAAAAAGTCCACCCCAAAGAAAAAGTCCACCCCACTTTTTAAACTTTCGAGATATTTTCTTAAGTCGGATCGTTTTTCGTCGTCATTTTTTTTTTTTGACTTTCTAAGCTTATAACTAGCTTAGAAACAGTTTTAAAAGATTTCTCACTTTTCTTTCCGGTTTTTCCAAGTACATAACAAAAGTAGTTGCTTCGCGTGTTTCAGTGAAATATTAATATTCAGTCTTTCGAATTTCTTTGCTTGATTTTCTATGAGAAGTTTTAAGTCAGTTGAGAGTGTCAGATGTTTTCTAGAGTCTCAGCCAACAAGCTTCGCCAGCCAGCTCTGTCTCTAGCTCGCCGTCCACTTGCGTGCGCCACCTGAGTCTCGGTGCTCCTCTACCGCGCCGTCCCTGCGGTGTGGATTCGAAGAATTTCCGCGCCGGGACGTTGGTGTCCATCAGCTCTAGATGACCCAGCCATCGTAGACGTTGTGTTTTGACTCTTTTGGCAAGGTCGGTATCGCTGTACAGCCCGTACAGTTCGATGTGATATCTCCTCCTCCCCTCTCCGTCTATGCAGACGGGACCAAATTGTGTCTCTTGAATTGGTGGCGGAAGATCGCGAAAGATGGAGAGACCATTTTAATCACCCTCGCTCTGCCACCCTTCCAAGGATAAGCGGTCAGGGAAAATGATGATGATGATGGTCACCATAAGAACCTGACATATACACATTTGCACTTTAAAAGGCTTCCATAATCTCCACTCAACGTATCATGGAAGATGAAAGTTTGTTGTGCATTTAAAATTCTAGGCTTACATTGCCAATATAGGCCCTTTTAATTTACTTGCTCAAACATTTTTCCTTGGAAAAAAACCCTAGAGGATGAAGTATCTTAGCTCAAATGACTCAAGCCTAGTTTTCAGGATTTTGACTTGCAATATGCAATGGTCAGGTACCAATGAGCGAATATAACGCGAAGATCACAAGCACCAAAGTGTTCATAACTCTCGTTTACAAGTAAGAAAACGAGAACTTGTGAGAGTGAAAGAGGTAATTTTTTATTTTACTGGAAAGAATGGAAATGCTTAAAGTAGCTTTGCATGCAGGTTTTGAAAAAAGCCATTGGTTTTTTTTCATGCAAACGTTTAGTTGGGAAAAATGACAAAGTTCATTATAATATTTTGGTCAAAACTATTTTCGTCTTGATTTTTTTTTTTTTGTGGCGAAGCTTATGTTTTGAGATAAAGAAAAAATTATGTAATGTGAACATTTAAAGCACAAAGCAAATACGCTGGTATTTATGGAAAACAATTCCCAAGTAATCCGTTTTTTCAGTGCAGACAAGAAATTCGCCTCCACGAGTCGGGAGGTCGCAGTTTCCTTACGTGTAACGTTGTCCTTTCACGTCTATCTTCATCTTCAGACAACGCATTCAGAAATTATATTGGTGCCTTAACTTAAATTTTATAAATTTGAGAACAATTATTCATATCAATTATTCATTCAATTATTCATTATTCGAAGTAATAAAACAATATGGAAACATGGGCTCTAAAAGGAAATGAGAGCTGAAACTACTCTATCTCACCACATATATAATGTGAATTCGTTTAACAGGATGTAGAACTAAATCGCGATATACCTTTTTTCCCATATTGCAAAAAAAAATTCCGCTTTAATTAAGTTAAGACAAAGCTTTAAGTTAATTGATTCTTCGCTAATAAAAACTTCAGATGCTCTACAATTCTATCTACGTTAGTTCTATAGTCACGAAGCCACACGAAGCTAAGACCTTCATTAAGTTTCATATTTAATACTCACTCACTAAATTAAACATGCCACACAGGAATATTCATTTGTTATTACACTAAAGTATGATTGGAGTTTGAGATGTCAGAAGCTCCGTCCGCTGTCGACGTTGGCCAAATTAAACATTCCCACAGCAGTAAACCCTTTAAGAGAACTGCTTCATTGGGACACTCAAGCCGCTACGTACGTCATTTACTCAGTCTGTAAATTTACCTCGCTCAAATTACATATATTTAGGTACGTATAAGCCATGCCGGTTAGCCATAATTAAACCACCAGAATTCAACTCATTTCGCGCTTTTAAATTAAGGTCCCTTTTTAACAATGCCTTAATTGTTTCATTCGTCATGACGAGTACGGGGAAAAGAGTCCTTTCTTTTCTTACGGTCATTGTTGTTGCACAGCATTTAGCGTTGGTTGCCACGAACATGCTGGGCAATGTTTTTGTGCTTCTCTCAGAAGGAGTTCATCCTAAATTGTTTTATGTCGTTATCCTTGAAGTAAAGAAATGTCCCTGCTGCGTGTGTGTGTGTGTTTACAGCTTGTTACAACTAGCACGGCCGGGTCCCGAGAGCCAGAGTGTAATCTGCATTTCATGAACTTTATGGACCAGAAAACATTTCGAACTTCGTTTGTTCTTTCGTTCGTTTCTGTTGGAACCATTGTCTTTTTCTGGTCCTGCTTTAATTGTCAGTTCACCTTCGTTCTGGGCTTGTGATTCCCTTATAGACATTCAGATTCAGATGTGCTGGGTGCAGCACAAAAAAAGAAGACAAGAACACCGGCATTGTTTTAATCTATGGAAACAAGGATAATTTACCTTAGTGATTCTTCTTCATTCGGCGCAAAGGGAGGTGTACTGCGAGCTGCTCCATGAGAGCTTTTATGCTGACTTTTGCACTTCTTTTGCTCTTATACTTCTGTAAACGCCTTTCTATATGTCTTGTGAACGTTGGTATGGTTTATCTGGATATTTCCAACAACAAAAAGCCCAAGCGTATGTCCTGTGCACCAGGATGGATGCTTCGCCATTCTTCGTGTCTACATAATGGTAGAGAGCCGTTACGTCCTCGTTTGTGATACATGCACCTAGGTACCTACCCATACATTATCTAGATTTACAACTGTTAATATTCACCTATACCCCTTCTGGAATGTTGTTTGGAAAAAAGGACGAAAACACCGACTATATTCCAAACAAACGTAGCTCGTTCAGAATGCAGTAATAATTCTATTTTCTCCCGGCGAAAAACTAATGAAAAGAAGAGTCATTCTACGGAAGGCAATAATGCATACGAAGCGCAATAAGGTGACGATGGCAATAGACTGCAATTCTACACCTTCCTTGTTCACCTTGCATATCGTCGTTTTGTTGTATCCTCTTATCTTGGCCCAGAATTCGTCCCGCAGGCCGGGATCCTTTTCATGTGCCCGGGTATAGGGTTATGCCATGGGTGAGATTTTGTGCTTCGTTAGCATAGGCTCTAGAGAGTGGACGGTTTTTCGTTGATTTTGCAGAATTAGTCTATGTGCTCATTAGCCTTTGTTTTACACTCGAAACTGGAGACGGAGAGCGTGTTCATTAGGAGTGCCTGCCCGCTCTCTTTGTCTTTCCGAATTACTTTCTAAAATTAATTTGGCATTGTTCATTTAATAATGTCGATCTGGGATTTGACACTGGAGAAAGGATTTACGACAGCTAAGTCGGTTGTTGGGAGTGTAGAAGGAGGTTGTTTGTTATTCGAGATGACTTTTAAAGGAGGTTAAGAACCAGGAGCCTGGGGGCTTCGAACGTTAGTCTCGTAGGGTTGAAACTTAAGCAGGAATTACTCTTTCGTTTTGCTGTAAAATTTTGAGTCAACTTATATCGGAAGCGATAAGAATAATGTTGAATTCTGCTAGGCTGAGGTCGGCCCAGGCAGACCTATTTGTAATTTGCTTGAAGGTGTGATGCTACAATTAGTTTAAAAAGCCAAACAAGTAGAACTTTGTTGATCCAAAATTTGGTCACTGCGGGGACTATCTTACAGGTCGTTAATAGTTGCACAATCCAAGTTGGGTAAGCTTAGCTTGCACTTTAAGACTATGTTGTTATCAGTTCCGGGTAATATTTGAATGCTGCGGACTGGAACTATTAAAAAGTGTGGTTGGCAACAGGAAACCGGTTAAAAGCTATGCCATATCAATAAGTATTTTTATGCCGTCGTAATGAGGGATAAAGGAAACAAACTTCTCGATAGTCCGAGAGATAAATTCAATAAACTATTTTAAATCTATTTGAAATCCAACAGCGTAGCCTTTATGCCACTGATGAAGTCTCTGCTTGTGCGGTGAGTCATCTTAGTCAACTTAGCCTTCGGTGATAGTTGAGTCAGCTTAGCCTTCGTTGATGTGCCACCGGCTCTTATATTTTCAAGAAAAAAATTTACATACATAATTCAATATGCCAAGCTATTAAATAACTTTAAATGCTTAAAAGATTAAACAAATCGGAATTAAATCCCTTGGCTAATCTTACAACATTAACACTACTCACCCCCTTTAGGGCACATGCAAAGAGAACAATAAAATTTTTACGCAAATTTGGGCATGCCTAAGAGCAAGCTGTCGAACGTCGAGTGAGAAATTGTTTTCCTTTTCCAATAAACCAATCAGCTACCGCAAAACTAATCCAATTTGTTGGTAATTTATTGATGATTCCCCAAAGGACGAGTGGAAGGGATTTGAAAGTCGTTTTGCCGTGTCCCTGCATCCCCGGCTAACTGCAGGAAAAACACAATCAAAAGCAATTTTTCGACACGCTGCAAAACTTTTCTCCCCCGTGGCCCACAATATTGTGTTTGGTGGCTGGAGGCATATCAGCTGGCTTGGCAATCGACATGGTTTGGGTCCTGGTTCTATATATACAATCGTAAGGCAGGCACATTGATTTTCAACTTGGCTTTATTACTTCCGGAAGGAACATATTTTTCCGATTTTTTTTTTTATTATTTTCTATATGTATTAGGTACTTTTTCTTTTTTGGCTTGTATTGATAAAGATGGAAACTTTTATTTCTCCCTCTTGATGTTATTTTAATTCAGTAGAGGACTGAGGAAAAGATAAAAACAAAACTAAACTTGTTGTGTGGCCGAAACAAGGACTAGATTGCAGCAAAAAAACACAAGGGTATAAAGTGTGTTTGAAGTTTTGTTTCCTTGCTCGTCTGTTGGTTGCACAGGGGGGGGGGGGCTTTGTAATATTTCTTTCATTGTCTAAATGGGCTTAAGTATTTACAAAGACAGAACTCAGCTAAAGGTATAGAAAGTTGGCTGGTTCTGGGAGGTGTATGTGTTTTTTTTATGTCCTGTCTCTTGAAACTTTATCGAGGAGATCGGGGTTCGATAGCGATTTCTATGTCGGGTGGTCTTTTACGGAATTCTTTTTGTTAAGGTTGACAGCGTAAGAGAGCTGCTTGGAGAACAAAACTCAACTGAACAAAAAGTTTGACTTTCTACTTTTTTTTAATCGTTTTTTTGACAACACTTATTTGTGCGGTTGTTTAACACTTATTTTTGAGGTCGTCTGTGCAGTTTCGCCTAACTATTCAAATTCTACACCAATAAGAACCTAGGACCAGAAAATAATACTTTTTGGAATTAGTTGATTGAAAAGTTTTTGAAATCATTTTACCTATACGAGGCAGTGCCTTTTTATTTTTTAGTTATTTGTAGATCAGTACCTATATATTGTTTTATAAGGACAAAGTGCGTGTAATATAAACTCTTTATCCTAAAGGCTATTGTATTTTGTTTGACTTATAATATCATCAAATCAAATGGCTGTCTGCACCTGCCAACTATTTAACAGTGTTTAGGTAGGTATACGCACCAATTTCACTAAATTTATAAAAAACACTTTCCAGAATTCAACCGAGTTGGTGAAATAGAGTGAAATCGAGTTAAGAGCAGCTTTTGAAAACGCAGAGAAGTGAAGTTCTAAAGAGCTTTTTCTATAAGATTCAGCTAAAGTGCTTAATGGATGCATGGCATACACATGTTTTACGCTATCTGCAGGCAAAACCTTTGTTGAGGGCAAAATAGACAACAACACCAAACAGACGCGCACACAAAAATCTGTCCATAAAGTTTTTATTATAAGCGCTTCACATCAGTCGTTCTGTTCGATGTCCTTTGTCGGTTCTCGGCTCGGTTTGTAGGCGACAAATCCTCCCAGGTTAACCCAAGTTTAAGTAATGTATTTTTGTTTTACTATGGAGCTGGGCACTTTGCAATTGTAAATGCAACCCGTGTTGAGGGGCCTAACGCCATAGAGCCATCTTTTGCCTCTATCGCCATCCAGCGCGCTTCCGCGCTTGTTATTTGTCAGCAAATCACACCGAACGGGCACCGGCCATCGGCACGCCACGAGTTCCATGGAAGCATCATCACCACGACTTCACAGCGTCAAAGTTTCCCGCGTCAATTCGGAAAGCCGACTGACTCGCATTGCCACAGTCACGGGCATCGATCACTGGAATACTACTTCCATGTCTGGACAGGTGCTCGAAATACCACACTGCACTTTTTCGATAAGCGAGTCAAAGTAAAGATTTCGAGGCGAAAAATATAACTTTAAGGGGGCTTTAACATAGCGAAGTCACTTGCCTACCTTAAACACAATCGCTTTGTTTTTTTTTTTTATATATCCTGAATATCCTGAGCTGAAGCAAATAGAAAATAGAGAAAAGAAGATAAAAGAGAGTAACCGATGTTGCACAGGCACTGCGTGGCGTGCCAAAGCTGAACATAAAAGCACTCATTATAGTCCTCAGCTAATCAAAATCAAAGTACACCAGTACCTCTTTGCTCCTTAATCTAAAGAATTCTGAGAAACAGGTAATTCGGCCGCTCCCTAAACGTGTTTGCAAAATGATTTCTTTTGAAAAATTTTGAATTAGCAATAAAATTCGGCTTATTCTGATTTTTAAGTAAACTTTTCACTTTTTTTATGTAAAGTAAAGGTTAAAACAAGAAGCAGGCATAGGCTTACAGGGGCCAGCACGACTACCATACATATTTTTATTGTGCCGCTTTGTAAACGTGACAGTTACAGAATTTCGACACGAAAACACAAGTTTACTGTATTTATGTTACGTCCGAGGTAAATTTGTGGGATTTTTTTAACCTTAATATATTTATATGCATTAAGGCGTCCTAGTAAAAAAAAAACTCGAACCCCTTAAAACACCCAAGCCTCGAAGACATAGAAGCCCTTTTACCAAGATTTTCATAAATGAAAAGAAGAGAAAAGAGAAAGAAATACAGTGGACATCCGATATAGTGAATCTTGTGAACTAGATTCACCATACTTCCAGTACAGTGAACACACAAAATTTTATACAGACTACTCTTAACAATGAACAGAAGAACACTCGATATTTTCTCGAAAACAAAAAAAAAAACAGTTTTTCCACAAAATAAACATAATACTTAAACTACGATGAGTCTATGGCGTTTCGGCTTGCTTTTACAGTTTTATAAAGTCATTTTCGCTGAGGTTAAAAGGTGTTTAAAGGTCAATGCTGCAAGCATTGCTTAAAGAAAAACTCTCAACTTCCCTGGTACCAGCTGTATTTGAATCGAAAAAGCTTTTCAGCTCAGCCCCTGAAAAGTGGGCGGGGCTCAAACTTATTATGAAGCAAGCTTAGCAAATAGTTATATCTTTAATATTTCTCGTAGAATTTTTTTTCGATTTGGAGTGAACTTTCCGAGAAACCGGGCTTTTAAGCATCTGACTTGTTATAAGTGGGCGGTGTCTTTGGGCCAATATTGCTCAATATTAAAATTGGAGCTCCTTGTTTAGTTAAACAAGGCATTTTGAAAGAAAATGTGAAATATAGGTTCTCTCACATTGAAGCAAGTAGTGGGCGTGGCCGTTGACGGATTAAGCCAATTTTCGCACTGTCTGTGCAACAAAAGAGCCAAGCCGTTTACCATTTACCTAAAACCAACATTTCTTAGAAAAATAAACTATACCTGCATATAAACTTTCTATTAATAACTGAATATTATAAGGAAATAATAGGATTTAATGAAATACCGCGCTTGCAATGTCGGATTCTTTTTGAAGATGATGTGACTAGGTACGATTCTAAGCATCAAAAAAGCAAATACCGAACTCCTTTTGAAATCGTACATTGCTTGCAGGAATTCCCTTATTATCCTTATTTCTTCTGCGCTTTCCTGAAAAAAAAAATAGGGTTTTAATAAGTAACTTCAACACTTCTGTTTAACAAGTCGGATTGCAGATACTGGAGTAAAAATTACACAATACAGTCCTTAATGAAAATTCCTTATTCAAGTACCTCCACTTCACACACAGACCCCGGAGGGTTTCTCCAACCCTTACTTACTGCTCACGCTCAGCCACCGCGCCAAGTAAACTTCACCGACCGAAGAACCGATCTTAAATGAAAGTTCGTCCGCAGCAAAATGATATTTCCTTTAGCGCCAAAAGGATTCACGGCAAGTTGATGAAATGAACAGCTCACCGGATTCCACGGGACTGCATTATCGTCTTAAAATATTATACGACGACATCCTTGACGTAACTGCCTTCTACAATTCTGTGTGTAGTATGCTGTGTGTAGTCGTTTGTCGTGCTAGTCGACATCCTTGTCGTTTTTCATGCCATAAAATAAGTAATTCGTTTGCCAGCAGCATCTATCCACTTCCGGCACCTTGGTTGGTTATCCTGGGCACACAGCGAACGGCTTTGAAAGATATCAAAGTCAGCAGTATGCAGCGCTGCCATTAATATGCGCACACAAAAGTCATTCAGGCCAAACGCGATGAGATACACACCTATACCCTTTAGACTAGTCCTGTACAGATACCTACTTATATTCATTTGAAAGAGTATCAAGGACTGACAGCGACTTGATGGAGAATATATGAGGTGAAGTTTGGTCTTTAGTGCCCGAGTCGATGAGGGAAATTGTTATTACTGGAATGAATTTATGGTTGTGACGAAGGTTATATGTCCGGAGCCGGGTGTAGATACCCCTATGTGCTTATGGCAAATGATCGCCTCAAGCATTCTGTCCCATGGGGATAATAGAATTTCAGATAATGCGTACACGCTTAAGGTGCAAGTTCTGAAGTGATTTCACATTGCTCCAAGTGGACTTCATGTGAGTGGAAGGAAAATTCAATGTTTATAGAGCCATGAAAGTTATCAGATTTTATGTTTCTGAGGACTGAGGATAATTGCAGCAGGAAGGATTATTTCCTTAGTGTAAAATTCCGTAACTTGGAAAGAATAAATATAGGTATCAGACGGCCAATATACTTGTATATATATAATTTATATAGGTTCAATTCCATGGTTACTCGTTAAGACATGTTCACTTGATTAAGCAGTCAAGAGAAAGGAAAAGAGAATTCGCTAAATGGAAGAAGCAGTCTTTAATTTGTTTTGAAATATAAAACTAGTGGACGTTACTTATCGTCCATTAGTCCATTTTGCAACTATGTCTCAAAGGCCGCTGGAGTCTGGGTCCCCTTATAAGTAATTATACCTAGCTTGGGCCGTATAAAAAATATGTATTTTTCAATTCTCCACTAAACAATGAATGTAAGTTATTTTACTTATTTTAAGTTTAGATCACTTGGGTGATTACACCTGCCCGTTATCTATGATAACGTGCCATTATCTATGACAACCTTAATTTTTCATTTGCAAAATTTTGTAAAGCTGGTTATTTTCTTCTTCGATTGTGACATGGCATCCTTTCCAAGCTGTATAATAATTCGACGAACCTTCTATTTGTGGGATGTAGATTTTAAAAATATGTAAAATCATTAAGCGTGGCACACATTAAGTAGATATGTATACATTAAGTTACAAAACGCCATTCAGTCTAAATGCAACAAGCATCCTCACCAACCACTGTGTGACCTCGATTCGACTGGCAAGCATCTCCATCAGCAGGACGAAGCACCTTAATGAAGACGTACAACCCCAGCGCAGCTGAATAGCAACTTTAAACAGCTACAATGATCTCATTTAAATATTTTTGTTAACCCACAGTTTACAATCTTCTTTTCGCCTTTCTTTCGCTTAGCAAATATATCTTCATAAAAATAAACGACTCTCGTAGTTAGAGTAGCAGAAAATTTCCAAAATTAACCTGCCCCCAGGAGTGCTTACCTACGCAGACTAAACTTATACACCCACCACTTGAGGCTTGCTTTCCGAAAACTTCTTAATTTTAATTTGCCGCTCAATAAATCTCGAATTCCCCGCCAAATTACAGTAATTTAAAAAAGGATTAAGTGATTTCTATAACAAAGCAAGCGCGTAATCTAAATCCAAAGTACCTGCGATTATGTGCTCATGCGGTGCGGACGGCAGTCACCACCACCGGCTGGATTGTATATCTACCCTTATTGACCTTCATTTAAAAATAATTAACAAAACACAGGCGGCGGCGTCTGTATTTCTTCTTTTTTGTTAATCACACTGCCACCCGCACTTTGTGCAGCCAAGTGTGGAAGCTCCTTTTTGTTTAGAAGACCCATCCTTGTCGAATTAAGTAACAAGACAGCGGGTTTGATGTATCTCTCAATTGTTCCTCTTTTCTCCTTTCGGCTGGACAAATAAAGCGAGCACCAGAATATTCATTCTACCCGCTTTCGGAGCAAGGATACAAAGGATACGAAAGAAAATGAGCGAATGCTTTCTTTGTAAGCGGAGAAATGTAATACTAGGCGGATTAAACATTGGCCAAGATTAACGAGGGTGTTTTCGGGGAAGGGCCCAACATGCACATTCGAAAGGAAAACTACCAAAAAGGGGAGAAAAAAAAATACATATACAAACTTCCGGGTCGTGTAAATGTACATATAGCATTACCGTAGGCGGTGTGAGGTGAAAAGAATAAAAAAAGTTTTTGCAGATCCTTTCTGGCTTGCATTTACATGTTTTTCCTTTAAAGAGGTTTCCATTTCGACTTTTGTATACTGTTTAGTCCTTGTCGGTTGTAGTTTTATTATTCTGATGTCCTTTACATCCTGCCACCTCCGTTTGTGTTTATTTTGTTCGCGTTTGAAGCCGCGTTTACTGATGTTATATTTTTTTTTTCGTGCCGTCCTTGTTGACTTAGCCTTGACACTTGTAGTTGGGTATTATGTGTTTGTGTAATGAATGTACTTTTTTATGCCTTTGTCAACGTTCCACCCTTGATGTAACACAGCCTAACATGGCATAAATGAAAGTGAAGAAGGACAAGAATGTTTGCACATAAACACTTTATAGAATACAAAATTAAATTCGAATCTCTTTGAAGCCGAATGATTTAGCTTGTGCAATCGATTGTGTCCAGGCAGCAGACCGAAGTGTAAAGTGTAAATAGATTCACCATTGATTTTCGGGCAACAACACTGGTTGAATACTAGAGAGTAGATGGTGCACGACGAGACACTCAAATTAAAAACAGACGTAATGCGAATTAAAAAAAAACTAGTGGGACGGTTACGATCCGTTTAGGCGAATCGTTGGATACCCCAATTTAATTGACCACTGTCAAGCTCCGAATTGCGGATAAATCTTGGTTCCTAAATTTTGTTTTCTATTAACTTTAATAATTATTAATTAAACAATTATTGTTTTAAGAACTTGTCAGTTAAGAACCCCTTTTCAATAACATCTTTTTTCTGTTCATATTTTAAATCAGAAGTGGTATACACCTGTTGATTGCATTTTTATATTAAAAATTTGGTTTATACTCAAAAACGCTCTAAAAGTGGGCGTGGTAAAGATTAAATCGTTTAAGTTGATAGCTTACGCACATATCTGAGCATTTTGTAATGTTCAGAAAACGAGTTCTCACAACAATTTTAGCCATTTACATTGTTTTCTGTTGTATGACATCTGACTATCCTCAAGTTCTATATAAGAGTGCCAAGTAGTAATTCGGTTATGTCCAACCTAAAGTGTTATAAATTAGGTGCTAGAAACATCTTTAGAGCCTGTGCTATAAAACCCAACTCCTCAGCGGTTATCCCCAATATAATAAACCGCTATGTGCGTAAGTATGTCACGTACAGTCACCAAATGACAAGTCCAAGTTGTGTGGCTCGGTAGCTCAGTGCTAGAGTGTTCGCTCTGCGTTTCGTTCTTACGGAGCTCAAATCGCGTTGAGGGCCAGGACCAAAGTTCTTTTTTTTATAAATTCTGCTATGTTTTCATTTCCTTCTGTTCATTGGAGTTTCTAACATTTTAGTATCGAAAAATGGTATGCTTCACCTTAATAAAGCTTTCCTCCACCTCCTGCTCACTTCCTCCAGAGTTAAAGATTCCTCCAGCTCCTGCCCATTTTCTATAGAATTCCTTGGGTTCATTGGAGTGTTCCTTTGGTTCATTGGTGTTTCTAACCTGTTAGTACCGAAAAATTGACTGCTTCACTCTTTATAAAGGATTCTTCCAGCTGCTGCCCAGTTCCTCCAGCATTCCTTGCATTCGTTGGAGGCCCTGGCTTGGGTAGTACCAAAAAGCGTAAAAAGGTTATATGCTTCCCCTTTGTAAAGGATTCTTCCAGCTCCTGCCCAATTTCTCCAGAATTCTTTTGGACTCAGTATAGTATTAACGAGCTTTAGTTAATACTAAAATTATATGCTTCACCTTTATATTGATACCTCCAGCTCCTGCTACTTCCTCCAGAGTTCCGTAGCTTCATTGGATTTCCTGGAAGTACCAAAAAATTATACGCTACCTCCTTTATAAAGGATTCCTATAGCTCCTGCCCACTTACACCAGAATTTATTTGGGTTCACTGGAGTTCTTAACTTGGTATGTACCTACATAGTATCGAAAAATTATATTCTTCTTTTTTATAATAGCGATAAAGGAGCGTCTTTCACTTATCATTTTAAGTTAAAAGTAAAAATTAAAAAATTAAAAATAAAAAGTAAAAAGCATAAAGTAAAAAGTAAAGAGTAAAAAGTCTAAAGTAAAGGGTTAAAACTAAAAAGTCAAGAGTTAAAACTATTAAAGTGAAGCATATCATTGCTTAAAGTAAAAATTAAAAAGTTCAAAATAAAAAGTTAAAAGCAAAAAGTAAAAAGTAAAGAGTTAAAACTAAAAAATAGAGAGTAAAAACTAAAAAATTAAAAAGGAAAAAGTAAAAAGTTAGATGTGAAAAGTTAAAAGTTTAAGGTTAAAAATATTAAGTTCTGCTACAATAAAGTGCTATGTGCATAGGTATTCCAAGCGCCATTTGCATAGTTTCAAATGGTGTGACAAGGAAGTTCACGTCGGCTCGCGTGTGGTTGGGTTGGGCACAACACGGTGAAATAATAATAATAGACCCCCAAGACCTTAAGGGCATATGATCGAGCCGAATGAGCCATGTCCGTCCGTCCGTTCGTCTGTATGTCACATGTTTTAGGCCTATGCCATTTGCATAGTTTCAAATGGTGTGACAAGGAAGCTCACGTCGGCTCGCGTGTGGTTGGGTTGGGCACAATATGCGTCGGGTCCTGGGCAATTTTTAATTTTTTATTTTGATCGATGTGTGCCGCGTTGTTGCTATTGAACGACAGGCTTCTTTACTAGTAGACTTATAACTACAATGCTAGGAACATTTATAGCACCTCGCAAACTAATGGAGCACTTTTAGTTTTATAATTATTGAGCTGTAAACGTTTCTTTCAATGACCAATTTTGTAAATAAGCTGCGCACCAATGAAGATAACGAAACCTTGCAAAACAAGTAGTGCTACTGAAGAGAATTTTGAGTGTCTTATAGGTAACTCCAATATTCAAAAATCAATGACACGACATAATAAGCAACGCGGTTAAAGCAAGTTGCTTAATTTCTATTATGCCGCTAGTGGTCGTGGAAACATGATGTCTTAAGTTGTAACGTATAGCTGCAATATGAAACCACGCCAATTGAAATAAAATTCTTTTCAATAAAGACTATAAAAGGTTAGATTAACATTGAAATTATCCATATATATGTACCTACCTATTTTGATTAACATTATACAGCAACCAGTGAGTAAGTGCTAAAGTGTGTACGCAGATGTTACAGTCCGTAAAACGTACCCTTGAATACCCTTCATCCTATCCCACATTGTAAAATGCTGATGATATTGTTATGTTTTGACAGTTTATAAGTATTGCAAACTTTGAAAACGAGCGTGGTTCAACCGCCATAAGGCCAGTCAAAATTACGTTTTTCTAGAAAATTTTAGGTTTAGGCCCTCCAAACGTGGGCGTTGCCCAAAGTCTTGTATAACAAAATGTGCTTTACAGCTAGGCCCAACTAACATACTCTCGAGAGATTTGCGCTACAAATCTAGAAAAACCTCTTATAAAACTCTCGTAAGACTCTTGAATACTCTCAGAACATTATCTTTATACCCCATCCCATAGGTATATTAAGTTTGTCACATAGTTTGTAACACGGTGAAATAATAATGGTAGACCCCCAAGACCTTAAGGGCATATGATCGAGCCGAATGAGCCATGTCCGTCCGTCCGTCCGTCTGTATGTCACATGTTTTTAGGCCTTAAATTGAGCTAGGGTGCTGAAACTTCGTAAGTTTCCACGTTATGCGAAGCAGTACAAGTAAAAAAAATTTTGAAATTCGCCCAAAGACACGCCCACAATCGGTCTAAATGTGCAACTACCTCCAGAGTTTTCAAAACTGTAAGACGTTCTAAAAGCCGGCAATTGGACATTTAGCATCTCCTAATAAATGTAAGACACATGTAATTGGTACAGTGTGTAATTGGTAACGTGTGTAATTGGTAAACCTTCTCGAGTGGGCGTGGCATCTATTATAAGGGTAAATTTTCAAATGCAGTTTACTCAATATTTTTGCTCAAAATTGAAAAAAATTTGCTTAACATTTTATGTAGAAAACGCTTAGTTCCACGATTTGTTCATACAAGGCTTTGGGCCACGCTTACATTTGAAGGAAGAAATGAAGAAAAACCTAAAATTTTCCTGAAAAACTTAATTTCGACTGGCCTAATTTAGGAAATCATGAAACAAGAAAAGAAGCAGGTTAGGTAAACGAGACTTCAGTCCAGATTTCATTTATATAAAGTTTTTAGCCACGCCCTCTTTTAAGGGTCGATTTTTCAGAAATATTGAATTTGAACCAAAAAATTGCATTTTTACGTACATTTAAGTATAACTTGGATATATCTGTGGTTTCTAATTAGGGGCGATTGGAATACGCCCCTTTTCGAAGTTTGCATTACTTATAAAATGTCAAAAAATAACTATGTCATCAGCATTTTACAATGTGGGACAGGATGTAGTATTCAACGGTCCGTTTTACCGACTGCAACTTCTGCGTACACACTGTAGCACTTACTCACTGGTTTTTGATTAAATTGAATTTTACTCTCATAGTACTCTCATTAAAAGGGTTTACCAGAGTAGGCTACCAGAGTAAACAACACGTAAACACTCATTATGAGCGAATATTTGTTATGTGAGTTGAACTCTCATGTTACTCTCAAAGAGTAAAAGTATTATAAGAAGAATCATTATGAGAGTCAAGTTTCGAAGTACTCATAAGAATACTCTTTTCAGACTTACACTCTTGTTGTGAGATCCGATGGCTGATAAAAATACCTATTCATGTCAATTCAAAATAATTGCGCCCCACCATCCGTCAAAAGTAATTTTGCCAGTATGTAGGCTGCTTGCGGTGACAGAAGTTTTTTAATTAATTTAATGCATTTCTCTATGGAGAAAAAAAGTGTAGGTTTCTCTGCAGCACGAATCGTAATCGAAAACATATTCATGGTCTGGTTGACCAGCATGGATTGACTGGCTTTTTCTACACGCAAACAAACTCACAGTCAACTCCGATGACGTCAGATTTACATTTACTTTAGCGAGCAAATGTCATAAAATGCGTATGAATCTGAAAAATGCGTAAAAGTCTGGAAAACAGCCAATTTGCTCGCACGAGGAGAGCTAATTAAAAACGCTTGATCGCTCACAAAAAGCGAATGACACTTATTAGAAAACTATTTTTTCCGCCATTTAATTTCTTACCTCTTAGAGTTACCAACGTCAAGGTATACACATCTCGTTGATTTGTATCCGTTTGTTATAAATAAAATTAAAAAAAATATATAGATACCGAAAAGATTTTATAAATGTACAAAGAAATGTAAATTAATTTTTTTGTAGGATGGTTACAGTTAAATTTTGGTTCTTATTATGCCCTAAAACTAAAATATATTTTAAAACATAAAGTTTGTAAAAGTGAAATTATCACCGTGTAATTGAACACTTAGCATTTTTATTGATTAAGACTGAATACATAATCGACCATGCAGCTAAATACGGACCGGACATGGCTCATTCAACTCCCATTTTGGCTGCGATCATATCCTCTTACATCCTATTTTACTCCCTGCCCTCTTCGTTTAGAGAAAAAAACGCATGTTAGGCAGAGAAAATGTGGCAACCCTGTTTAGATCGAAGTAAAATGTTAACTTTAGCAAATAAATTTTCAATTACACAAAGCTTTTGCATAAATAACCTCAGAAAAATATTATTGAGTATTATTACAATAATAAGTCAGTAATGTTGATGACAATGGTGTACCATCAAACAGCGCATTGAAAATAACAATTTCTTTTAGAAGTACATATTGTTCTCTTTTCACTTTATGTCCTCATGAAAAATTAAAACACTTTTGGCACACAACATGATAAAGATGACACGTAAATTGTTTGTTATATGTTTCTCTTCTTCAAACAAGACTAGCTCTTCCACATCCCACAAGAAGAACTTATTGTCTTATTATGAGACCAAATAACTCTTGCAAGGAGAGTTTTAAGACTTTTTATCAGATTAAATAACTCCCATAAGTGGGGCCATTTAACTCCCGTAAGACTATCTTAAGCGCTCTCGTAGTACTCTATTGCCCGGTTTCACAGTGCAAGAATGTCACATTTGTCTTAACTTTGGATGCAAAAATCTCCTAAACAAAATACCTGATCCGAAATCGGCTTGTAGTTTTAAGGACACCGTACAATTTTTGATATTTTTCTTCCTTTCACGGATTTTTAAAGTAATTTTAAAAATAAATATGGGCTGCCATATGACAATTGATGTTTAAAGTGACCTACAAAACTAACGAAAAACAATAACCGGAAGTTCAGCTAAACGCTCGATCAATTTCTACTTTAAACTTTCACAGTGAAACCGGGCGTATGAGAGACAAATTCCAAGAGGCAAGCTCTTGGAAAATACTCTCATAAGACTCTCGTAGAGTGTTATGGGAGGAAAAATGTTAGTTCGGGGTGAACTTAGTATTTTCTACATATAATATTGACAATTTATTTTTGATTTGGAAAAAAAATATTGAATTAAAAGCAATTAAAAAATTGCCCTTAAATCAATGTCCCACTTGGGCGTGACATCGTGAAGCGATTAAATTGGTGTATCTTAAAATAAACAGGAGATAACAAATACCAAATTTCAGGCTTTTAAGATGTCTTACATTTTTTAAGACTGTGAAGGTAGTTGCATGATTGCACCGATTGTAGGCGTGTCTTTGGGCGGATTTTAATTTTTATTCTTGTACTGCTTCGAATAACAGTTAACTTATACACAAATTTTAAGGCCTAAAAAAGGGTGACATACAGACAAACAGACGGAGGAATGAAATGGCTTATTCGATTCAGAACTCGGTCTCGATCATATGCCCCTAAGATTTTGAGGTCTACCATCATTTTATCACCGTGTTACAAACTTAATATACGATCATATGCTCCTAAGGTCTTTGGGGGCTACCATTATTATTTCACTGTGTTACAAACTATGTGACAAACTTAATATACACCTCCTTTCCAATTGGATGTGGTATAAAAAAATACTCAAATGCCTTGTTGCTTTCATGTGCGATTCGTTTTGTATATTATAATGGAAAACTCATTTGCAAAGACACCTATGCAATTACAAAATTTTAATGGAATAGCTTTTCGTGTCGAACCAGCAAACGAACAAGCTATAAACTCCGGACTGCTACATACATTAGCCAAACCATATCAGCGCGCTTACCACTTCAACGGTTTTCCTTTCAATTCACATGTCACAGCCAATTTTTCCCAATTGAAAACGAATGAGAGCTCCATTACCAGTGGCTTTTTGTACTCGAGTACTAACAAAAAGTGGACAAAAACCTTATGCAGATACATATTTCCTATTTGCATGACCTCATTGAAAGCAGCACTTCAGACCCTATTATCTTACCCGTGCTTGGTGGCACCGCACAAACACACACGTATGTGCATTAAAAACGACATCAAACATTCATAGTAGTAGGTAGCATTTACCCCCCTCCGCATTTTAGTACCCCGATTACATTTCATACACATAAACGTTTTCATTTCGACTCTGCATATTTTTTTGTGCTCTTCAATGACTGCTTTTTCAGCTCACCCACCCAATGGAAGGCAAAATAAGTATGCACTCGTACTCCTTCAACCCGCTCATTTGGGGGTTGGCTGTAGGAAGTTTAATGTGCACGGGGACCCTCAAAAAGGTGCCATTCCGCAGTCAGAAAACCCACTGCCGCCCGCCTGAAGTCGAGTTCATCATCAAGCACTGTATGCTGCTCGTTATGAAGACGACTAGGTACACTTTAGAAGCATTTTTCTGTCTCTTGACATCGTTCTAAGGACTTTGAGTCACTCGTACCTTATGCATCAGACGTGTTAAATGTCGCCGTCTCGTTTCGTTCTTTAGCGTCATTCTCATTGCTATGCTTTTACGACTCTTCTTTTTCTTTTAATCGGTCTGTGCCGATGACTAAAGGCTCAAGCAGTACTGCTAAATGAAATGGGTAATGGCTTTTTATGCCCCAAACTTTGATTTAAAACTCCAATCTCTCCTTAGACGGTTTGACAAAAAACACCACGGCTTGAAAACAAAAAAAATTTAATGACTAGATTAAGCACAGCATAAGTTGACTAAAAGCATCTAAAAGCAATGTCGTGTTCACTCTTTGATTTGCAGCAATTTGCAACGCGAAGAACTTTATTATACTTTTTTTCGTGGTAGATATTATCATATGGAAGGTTCAGCAAGAGACTTAAAAAAAACCATTCATTTGGTCAACGAAGTTCGTCACATTTTGAAGTGGAACTCAAAATATCCCAGCGAAATTTCAAATACTTTTATCGATGCAGTGCAGTGGTGTGTTCTTCTCTAAGCTCGGAAGTGACCACCCGAAGTATGGAAAGTTTCTTCGGTTTGCCAACTGGCATTTAATCGTTGAATGAATTGCATCCAACATGCTGAGGTTCGGCATTTGAATATATTACAGTCAAATGGCACTCGCTCGAAAGTTTTCGATTCCATGTCCAGAAGTTGGTCAAATCAGTCGATTTACTTATGTGTACGAAGTTAGTCGTTTTTACGGCTGTCTGCAGATGTTGGTTGGGAAATGGGAATAATTTAGATAAAAGATATCCTACTCTCGTTAGTTATTGGTCATTTGGACAAAGCTGGTGTGGCGCGCTGGGTATACCTCGGTGGGTACAAAAGGTATTAATTAAATTATTTACTTTGGCAGTTGACATTACACATAGAGAAGGAGCGAACTTTTGCTGTGACTGAGTAAGGAATCCTTTAATGAAGTGCTAAACCGCTGGAAGGCTGAATTATTGTCACATGTTTTTGGGGGATTAGACTTGATATGGGTGTACGAATGATGAGTGTTTCGATTATTTAGATGGACTTTTAGAAACTTGATTGCAATTAGATATAAACTTAAACTTTTGCTGGGGATTGTTACAGAAGATTGAAAAGTGGCATCGTTTGGGGTTGGAGTCATTATGTCACATCAGACGTTTATTTTAACTGGTCTTTATAAGTTTTGTTTTCGGTGTAGTAACATCCTGCTTTGACAATTAAAAGAAGTCTGACAAGTGAGGGCTTCCTCTAGCCATTGAAATAAGAAGGAATAATAATTCTGCAGCATTTCCGTTAGCTATATCCGTAGCTATATCAAAATACTTTATAGGTTTCATTATATAACTTTTGAGGCTTTCGCAGTTATTTGATAACAACTTTATCAACGTTTCGCATCCAATTGCATCGAGCGTAGTCACCAGGAAACTGCAGTTTCAGAATTTTGCCAATTTAACATTAAACGCGGCTTATCCGAAAAAAAAATAATTGTAAGAGTGTAGCGTGAGAGTATTTTAGTGTGGACCAAAATTTTGCTTATTGTTAAAAATTCTGCCTTTCATGATTCCACTTTTTAGAATTCTGCTTTTCAAAATTTGACTAAAGCAATAAAGGTCTACTTATTTTGCACCATTTCGATAGCAAACACTTCAAAAATTGACGGAGAATTTCAAACATGCTGAACCCTTGCAACCGCCCTGCCTATTTTTATACCCCATCCCATAGGATGGGGGGTAAAGTAAGTTTGATTCATAGTTTGTAACAATTATCCCGTATCCCCCCAGGACCTTAAGGGCATATGATCGAGACCGAATTGTAAGTCGAATGAGTTATGTCCGTCCGTCCGTCTGTCTATAGTTTTTAGGCCTTAAATTTTGAGCTAGGAACTTTAAACTTAATATCTGTTCATTCTAGGTCAAGGGTAAATTTTTTTGAAATCCGCCCACTGACACGCCTACTTTACTTATTAGCATGAAAAACAAAAGTTGTCGTAGGAAGCTAAAATTTGGCATGTGATATCCCCGCTTATGTATACTGTGATTGCTATTTAAGAAAAAAGCGAAAACCACCCCCTTGCTTGACGAGGTCCTGTACTGTGTTTGCGAAAAATATTCAGTAAAGGGAATCTCCATAGGCCGTTATTATTCTTCTCACCTTGGTTTCAATACGATACAGAAACACGTTTTATTCAAGAACTTAAAAGTGAAAAAAAAAACTTTAAACATCTTTCTTAAGCATCAAAATATAAAGAGAATAAACTACTACATTACCATTATGCTCTCTTTTTCGCTTCCAATTACCAGTGAATGGGGTTGTTTTTGAAAACACAAAGTCAATCAGTCTGTCATCAGCTTTATGTTGGTCTTGCGGAGGAACTGTGCAAAATTTCTCTTTAGGGCCACATTGCGGTGCGAATTCCATAATTTTTTATTCTTTTATTAAAGAATTAAAATACATCAAAAATTCCACTTAAGTCTTGCTACACGTTTCTGGTCATTGGTTAGGGACTAGCTTTAGCCAATAAAAGTTGACAAAAACTCAACAAAATTGAGCCAAAGGCTTCTGTGGTCGTGGCACACGAATTGTGTAAAATAGGACATTCTTAAAATCCAACTTAAGCTCGTCTAAGTCGATAATGGTTAAAAATTGAGTCTATTTGCCAAGGATGAGTTTTCTGAGAGGAATGAGGGGCGGACATTCCATGAGTGCTTGAAGAGAGGATTCGTAATTCTATGTGGCGCATATGGAGAAGAATAATTGAAATCACTTATGTACATTCCTGGTGATTTGAACCTGAATCGAGACCAAACCAGGATAGACTTAAGCTGGGTTAACCTAAGGTCAAAATACATCAAAAATTTCACTAAAGGCTTGCCAAATATTTCAGGTGGTTGTAATTTGTAATTAAGTAAAAGATTCGCAAATCGTTTTTTGATTTTTTTCTTTCGCACCAGCTGTTAAATTTCCAAGTCGAACCTTTTGATAGATTGGCTTATGGCAACAACAATAAGCGAAATCGAGCAAAAGGGCTATAATTGTGGCCACATGAATTGCGTGTCATTGGATATTTCTTAAAGTCGACTTAAGTTCATCTAAGCCTTTTATGCTTATGCCTTTAATTTTACTCGCAAAAATTTAATTTATTGTAAGAATTATAAAATTTTTTTTTCTGCCCTCGCGTAAATGTATTGGTCCTATATAAGAAGTTATTGTTGTACGGACTTGAGCCAGTGTATTTACTGTTTCATTACATTCAATGTAGCTGGGATCCAGTGAAGAGTGGTGAAGCTTATGCTACCGATTTCGAAAACCCGTCATGCATTTTCTGACTAAACGTTGGATTCTTTTTAGCTCTTTGAATGTTGAGTTTTCATTTGTTTTTGCTCAACAGACCACCGGATTTCTGGCGGACTGGATCCTACCAGGAGCTAATGTAGCTGGTAGATCATCCTAATAGGGCCCTAGACCCCACTTTAAAAGCAGATTAAACGGCGGATTCATAAGGGTCTGGTGAACTGTGCCTTCTATTTGTAGGTTTGTTGGTAGTTTCCTTTTGAAGACAGTTCCCGTAATTGATTTTTCTATATACAATTTAAGACAGTAAAGTAAACTCTGCTGTCATGAATGTCAGAGGCGATTGAAATTGAAAGCTGCTGTAATGCTCAGGCAAGCCGCAAATCATACCTAGCTTTTACTATTAATGGACGATTGAATCTTTGCTATTATATCATTAAGTTCTCACTTGGTAAATTTACCCATCAGCTGACGTTGCAGGAATAAACTGATATAAAAAACCCCATCAAGCTTTAGGTTTCTCCTGATGCTCTTTTCCAAAAAGGAAACTTCTTAGTTGATATAAGCCGTAAAAAAATATTGAAAGTACCCATAAACTCAGAGTGTCACAGCTTAAAACTCCCATTCGTCACTTTTTAGCCGTGTCATGTTTTAGTGCTCCGTATATTTCACATCACCTTTAACTACCGCCAAACTAACCCGAAAATATATTGTCACGTCAAATTTACTTACACCGCACCAATCCCATACCATTTCAAGTCCGCATATGAGTTATGATAGCGCAACCCCAAGCGCTAAGCAATGCTCACAACCGACCACTCTGTGTGGCAGGACTTTTTGCCCGCAACAGTGTTTCACTCATTTTGAATTATTATCCGCTATGAATTAGCCAAGGATATTTACAATCGAGTTGTATACTGCACGCTATTCTCCACACACACCCCCACTAGCGGCAATTCCTTAAAGCTACCTCTTCGTCTCCACGGTCTGCAGGATGATGCCCACAAGGCGAGTTATTGCATCAATAAATTTTCAATAACGACTAAGGCCAAAGGATAAAGCAGTCGTACAGAGAGAATTTTTTGCTGCCGTCTTTCTTAGTGCCACCACTGCCACTGCCACCCTCAGTCCAGTTTATTTAAATATTTTTGAGGTCACACTCCGCGACACACAGTAATTCTGCTGAGCGGTCAAATTGAGAGCTGTGGCAGGCCTGGGCTGACTAGCAGTGTCTAAACACACAAACCAAGTCAAACCAAAGAAGACAGAAAAGGGAAAAGTTTGATTTGTTTCACAGGACAAGGAATCCGGGTGAAGTAACCATAGCCACTGGGCAAATTCCAACTCGGTTCCGCTTGCCCGTAGTCGTTGGCTCACTTAATCAAGGATCCCAAGACTTAGGAATTCTCTTTCAATTTTTCCGGGACCGCGTTGGTGATGTTGAATATCCGGAAGGTATTTTCTCGAAATGATGATAGAAATGATATTAATAATAAAAATGGATGTTAAAAGGGATACTGTGGGTGGAATGAGAGCTATTGAAAATTTCACAGAACAGACTTGTATGTATGTATGTGCAGGTGTGTCATTGTGTGCGTGATCGTTTTGACTCGATAATGAAGCGAGGCCACACGGGTTGCCTATTTGGAGCGTAAACAAATCCGCAAGCTCTGATTTTCAAGGATTTTATGATTTATGATGCTTGCCCCTTGTAAAATGCTGGAAATTTGTTTTATATACAGGGTCGAATTAGAAGGGATGCATGATTTTCTTTTTTCCTGTTTGATTCGAAGGTCTATATCCGTTTAAAGTTTCTTTCTTCATTTATTTTTCAGGGGAGTTTGAAATGATGGTGTCCTTGGTGATTACAGCATGACCGCTGGCGTTGCTTTATTCTCGTCTGATCATTTATCAGGGGGATTTTTTTTCGAAATTTTTTGGCAATCTTTCTTGGAACAATATTTTCGTTCATCTTTATGAACTCATGCGATTAATATGAACAATATCAATTTTGTTTTTGGCTTCCACAGAACGGGCATAGGGTGACAAAGAAAAATTTTGCTTGCCTATTTTCATGTCAATAATGGAGGAATTTCGATTAAATTTGTTTGTCCTTGGTGGAGTCAGGGTCAAACGATTGGGGGACAAACACGGTTTTAGTTTGAGGACTAAAAGGATTCTCAGAAATGCCCCTGGCATGCCTGGGGTTTGTTGTGAGTAGATTAATAGAGTGCTATTCAGCCGGGTGAAGGGTCCTTGAGATGAATACTAATATTAGATGGAAAGAGAAATATTGCCTTCAGCTATTTGGGTTGCAGAATTTGGAGTGGGGCTTAGTTTGAAAGAAGCTTAAATGATTATGATACGGGTTCTAATGTTTTTCTAAGGTAAGAAGGTAGAACGTATTAAAACAATCAATTTCAAAAGATTATAGATTCCAGTCGACATAAACGAAGGTAAAAAGTATATTTGTTTCCTTTTACAAGCGTTCACTTATATGCAATTATCTAAAATTGTTGATGATACTTAAAACCAAAATCTCCAATAAACTAAGCCATTCCAACTTTTTTAGGGTGAACAACTTTTTGTTCTGGAAAAAAGCACGTGTCGTAAGGACGCGGAGCCTAAGGCTCCAAAGAGAGAATACAAGGCTTCCTTTACAGTTGATGCAATTTTCTAGCCATACGAGAGGAGCTTAGTACACATTATGAGGGCGTAACAGAACACCACAAGGGTGAGATGGCCAAACATGCAGGACTTTACTGGGCGTGTCTGTGGGCGGATTTTAATAATTTCCAAAACAAATCTCAAGAACAGGATTTCAAGCCCAACAACCGAATTTCAATTCACTTAAGACTAGGGGTCTTTACAAGGACTACATCAAAATTTATATACCCTGGGTATATTGTTAGCGGACTGGAAGTTCGTTCAGATAGTTAAGAGCAGATCACCCCCTCCCCTCTTTCTGCTCACAGATCTCCCTCAATTGCTTTGTTAAAGTGGTATTTTCAGAATTTTGTAAGAAGAATTTTGACCCAAACGGAACTTTGACCCCTACTCGCTTTGACAATTTCCTCATATCATTCTTGAATGTGTGACGTAAGAGAGTTCCTCCGTACATTGTGGAAGCTGGGATTTGGCCATAATTCAGCTTTTAAAAATCTACTTTTCAAAATTCTGGCTTAAGCAATAAAATTGTGCCATTCTGTTTTTTAAGCAAACTCCTAACTTTTTCGAATTAAAGCAAAGATGAAAAAACAGAATGAAAAATGCAGGGGTAGCCACGATCTCCCCCTTTTCACCCTCTTTGAATATCTTGCTGGAGCGCTAAGTAAAAGTGGCATTTTTTTTCAAAATTTTGTGAAACAGATTTTTGACCCCGGGTTTGAAACGGGTTTTGAGTACATATTTTGTCAAAGCCTCTTTTAATGTGCGTCGTCCGGGCCAAAACTCCAGTCAGTAAATATAAAATTTTTTTTGAAGAAAAATGTCGCTTTGAGAAAGTGGTATTACAATAATTTCGAAAGTAACATTTTGCAAAAAGAATTTTGACCCAATCGAAATTTTTATGACCCAGGCATGGCAGTTATTGTGTTTTGTGACATTAGGCAGTAACGCTGAGTAACGCAAAGTTCAGTGTGAAAGCTATTTATTTAAAATTCAATGGCAGCTGACTGTTTTAGTTCTACTTCTCATCTTCTTCATAGTTGTTCGATATCCACTACCACTCATCCATGTAAATTTCAGTAAATTTCAGATACGAGGATTTGCATGGCCCTCATATCTCAGACAGTGTAGTGCGACCCTTTATTGAAGGCGGTAGTGCAGTTGTGGTTTATGTAAATTACTTTGACCAGACTATTTGTTCTGGTCTGTATTATCATTGGATACGTGGTGCCTTTAGGGTGAGTCTTCTCACTGAATTGCCTGCTGTCTGCGGGTTGTTCGTAGTTTTATAGAATATTCCAAGTTGCATGTTGAACTTTAGTGTTCAATTATTAGAAATCGTAGAACAGTTTGGCTGGTTGTAAATGCGTAGGTTTATTGCGCATTATTGTATTTAAGTATTGTCTCTTCTACTCAAAGAGAGCTACGTTTAGTGTGCATGTGTACATCTAGCTAGAGTGAAAGGGGTTTGTTCTTCTCCTTGACTCTCTTTGTGTATATCACTTTGGGTACCTCGTACCTTCTGTGCTTGCGCAGAGCGCAGTGCGGATCTGTGTGGAATCTATCCGCAACAAGTGTGGAAGTTGTTAGATTTGGTGGTTGGTTTGCCAGGCCAAGTCAGTGTTGTAGACTGTAGAGTCACTTTAAAGAGCAAGAGGCTCATTTTGTTTTGCTGATGCCGATATCATCAGGTTCGTGTGTGTGTGTGGCGTGGTGGAGACGGATACGTCTGTCAGCCATAATGTCGTGTGTTTAGCACATTGTAGCTTCGCAGTTGAGTCCCATGGCTTATTTAGTCTTGTGCGTTTCCCTTGAGGTATGGAAAGTTATCTCCAATGTCTCGGGAATGTATGGGATGAGATTTGTCCGTGTTGGCTCCCTAATTGAATTGGGCGTAAAGTTTGGCTCTCGCTCAGTATTGGTGAACTCAGGCCTTGCGATGGTAGTCCCACTTGGTAGAGTGGATTCATCATAAGCCCGGGCATTGCGAGGTACATTCCGCGTGTGCTGGTTGGAGTGGAGTTGAGCATGGAGTATTTTCTATTTTTTTTTTTTTTTTGGCTCACTCACTCTGCTTATGATCCAGGTTCGGCGATGGTTATACCCGTTGGCCTGATAGGAGACGGGTGTGGAGAATGTTGTCGCACTCTATAAAGTGGTATGGCGATGATAGTTCCGCCTACCATGACTGGATTGGACCCTGAAGAGTGGAGTTTTCATGGGTAGTGTTCCCTATTCCAGACCAATGACAGGTCGAGGGATGTTTTCTGGGCGGTCACAATGCACAGAGCTGTGATGATGGCTTAATTGAATGTTTGTAGGCGGTGATACTCTGACACGCTGAGGTAAATAAAGAGGTGTAAGCTGTCAGAGTATGACACGCAGAGGTATAAGTTGTGGAAGGCTTTCATATGCTGACAGGCCAATATAAATTAAGCCCACCGACTTGACGTCTTATTGTTTTGAGTTGATCTTGATCTGAGTCTTTCTTTCGAATTTGGTTGGACTTGATCCATTTTGTGGTTTTGGCTATATGATTGACTTTAGCTGGCAACAGCAATTCATGTTGTATTTTCTTTTCTCTTTATTTTCAGAGCATTCAGTTTCAGTTGGCACCAGCTTCAGCGGCAAGGATTTAGTTTATTGTACAAATTTGTAATTTAACGGTTTTCCGTTTGTTTAAATAAAATAAAATTTTATACCTTCCCTACAAGTGTTTTAGTGACTTCTATACTAATCATTGACATAGGCGGGACTAAACACAACTCGATGGATTTTCCACCTACACGTGATACTGCTTTGACAGAGTTCTTTCTTATCCACCATAATGCTTTTCCACTTAACTCGAGACTCAATAAATCAGAGAAAGGAAAAAGTATCCTTCTAGACAGACAAACTCTGTAATAGCCGCAAAGTTATAATACTGTGTTGGTTGCCTCTTCTGTAGATGGGAAACTCTACTCTACACAACAGTTTTTCAAGCTAAATGCTATAAAATTTGCATGGCAGCTCGTCGGTTTGTCAATTTCCTTTTTTTTATCAAAGGGATCGTTGAAATTCAATGTCGGACCTAGATGGTTCCATCCAAAATATGTGAGTTCACAAACAGAATAGTTTGACAGGGTTACCAGAACTAGACATTGCACCATATAGATATCTCGTCTTTATCGATGTGATGTTACAAGACTTTTAAGGACCGGTTTTTTAGTGCTTTGTTAGGTGCTGCTTAAACCTAGATCTGTTTGTCGCGTAAAAAACGAATCTGGAGTCAACCCAGCGAGCAGTTTATCAGTGCAGAGTTAACTCCGTCAACAAAGTTGTCAAAATCTTTGCCTCTCGAAATTATTGACTCTCCCAACTCTTACTTTACATAGAAAAACATGGAAAAAAATTTCAAGTTGTTCTAAGATGTCGTTTTTCACAGAAACACACAAATCACCTGCCATTACCCACAGACAAAATAAAAACATTAAAAAAAGTTCATATGGTTCTCAAGAGTTGATCCGAGACTAACTCACCAAACTTGGCGAGTTAAGACCAGATTAACCCCAGATCTAGGATCACTAAAAAACTCATTTCTGGGGTTAGTCTCAGCTTAACTCGGAAATTCGGATGATCACGTGCTGAAAAACCAGACCTAAGTAGACAAAAAGATGGTTGGTAGGCATCGATTTAAAAGTCCTGAATTGTTTACGGTGTCAACATTAATCTTTAATTCTTTGTTCTATGATTTTGTTTTTGTTTTTTTTGCAAAAAATCATTCTCTTCATTGATTTCTTATTCCTTACCACAATCTACATGCGTAGGTTTTCCTAAAAAGGGGCCGAAGAATGGTACTTACAGCGTTAAATTTTTGCCTCCCCGTCGAAGACTGACTTTTACACACTACTTCCAATTTATTACTGGTATTGTGCCTTGTTACGTTTCCAAAGAGAGATGTCACTTTAACTTTGGTATCTAAGTAATACTGTCACATCGAGAACGGAGAAATGTGTAAAGTATGTTGCTGCATAAATTTGTATCATACAACTGATTCGCTAAAACGTTTCAAATCCTTCCTCAGTCACTCGACACACAATCGACACACCACTTTTTTTGGATTTTCAAATCCTATAACTTTTCGCAATCTATCCATATCTTGTGACAACGAATTATTACATTCACTACAATGTTCGAGTGAAAATCCTTCCTGAATGCATAATTTTTTTCTCCGGATCCCTTTTTCGGCAGCCCCACTGTGCATGCACTCCCCCTACCATCTATTTCTGATTCATAGCTTGTTTCATAATAGCGCACACATTATCCATGTCGAGCTGTTGTAACTCTGCAGAGCTTAACGTAAAAAGGGATGCGACACTGTCGTTCTTGAAACAAAAATTCTAAATCCATTCTGCATCCTTGTTGTCTCAAGTAGTAAAAGCACTTTTGCAGAATATACATGCACACTGCGACGCGAAATGGGGGGAGGAAAAGAAAAACTGAATCAAATATTAGGGGGGTGGCACTGGCAGCGCGCACAAGTAAACGTCGCCGCTCGGTCGTTCTGCTGCATACTGCAAACTAAAACAACACAACACACGAAGGGTGTGATGAACCACTTTAGTTTATGGTTGCCGCTTGTTAAAATATAAACAAGGCAAGGACGAGAGCGTCACCATATCACCAATTGTGTGGTAGCACCAAACACAATGCTCCAGCACTTGTATGCACCATGAGTAATTCGATTAAGGATAAGAAAGGATATACACAAATAGAATAAAAATGCTGCGCTTCTTTCTACAATTTATACTTTCGCATGTGTACAACACTCGAGGATTTATTTCTCTGGGGATGCAGTGGTGAAGTCCTTTGCTGCTCTGGCTGGTGGAATAAAACTCCTAGTCTAAGTATCTCAAAAATTATTCCAACAGGAACTGAAATATTTCAGTTTTCATGGGAACTGTGGGCCACATAAGTATAGGTAAGGTATACACGCCCCTTGGTTGTGTGCTGCCACAACTAGTGGCTGATGTTTGGAAGTGGCTCAGGCAATGCAGTGGACGAAAGCAATTATGGAAATGCAATTCCAGAGAGGGATCCAAAGAAATGTTTCTGAGAAATGAACTTGTGTCAGTATTACCTCTAGAGCCACTCGGTGTGTGATTGTGAGTGCTGCTATTGTCCTATAGGTAACGAGTAGACTCTCTATAGAGTATTTAAATTAACTTTTTCCTAGGGCATCGACAAATGAGGTAACTTGGAGTTTTTAGTGTTATTGTGTTGTTGGCTGCTTCCATGGAATTGAAATTTTAGGTGGAACAATTATTTGGCTAAGAGAATGAAGCTCTAGGATTGTAATATGGTTTTTCCGGAAATTTTATTTGTGGGCAATCTCATTGCCGTTAGGAGGAATGAATGTAATAGAGGAAACTGTAGTGAATGGTTTTCTGAAACCTGAATCAATCAAAGGAAATCTCGCATAGGGATATTTTTTGGAAATGGAGTAATAGCCCAGGGAAAGAATACAATAGAAAGGTCAAATTTTGGAATAATTGCCGGAAAAATGAAATTTTGCATGAAGCATCGTAATATTTTTCTTAAAAAAATGACAAAAGTCCCAATTGATCCGAGTGACGCTATATATTTTATTGGGGGTCAAAAATCACACAAAACCGTTTTCACTGTGTATACCGGTAACAGTTACCTCTACGGAAAAACTTACTGTAACCGAAATGTAACTCTAGGTCTAGATACCTACTTCCTAAAAAAGCTAATTTAACTTTTTTTCGTAAGAGTAATCACCGTAGAGATAATCACCGTATACCCTCAATATATTTATGATATACGATTAACTTTGACAGTAGAATCGATTAAATTCGTCCGTGTTTATACAAATTTTCGTTCTTAAGTTTATTGATATCAGACAAAACACAGACTTAACCTTTAAAAAAGTCTCGGAAAGCTGCATTTTGTAACAAAGCTTGATATGACAAAGTCCAATAGGACTGTCAAAAGTCCTATTGGACCCTTTTTTAGGATCATAAATTTTTAATGCTATTAAATTTTTTTCTGACATTTACATTTTTATTAAAAATTTGCGGCGCGGTAACGTTAAATTGTGCAGAAAAATGATCATAACTTTTAAAATTGCGTACAAAAAAGATCAAATGACTTATTTTTGTGAGAGATTTTTTATTTTATAAAGTGATAACGATTGTAAATCTTTTTTCTCTCGTATTTATGATGTTGCAAAAAACTAACATCGGCCGGTGGCCGATTTGGTTTCAACACCATTGGGCCAAAATATCTCGAAATGGTTACTCGCACAAAAAAAAATCAGGTTTCCGGGAATATTCCCAAAGTGCAATGCATGAACTTATTTAATCCAAGCAGCAGCTGACTACGTCGTTCTATGGACTGTCTGGTAGTTGGGTTTTATATGCGAGAGAAACTTTTTTTTATTATTTTTTTTTTCACCGACGTTCGGCAGTTACCTGTCGATCTCCTCAGGATTTTAGCTTATTAATTCAACCAAATACACAAATTTAGATCTTAAAAGATTTTTGCTCTCACAGCTGTTTTTACATTAAAAAAAAATCGACCGAAAATCCAAAATGAAAATTGAATAAATAAATTCGTAAAAGTTCACTTTAAGCTGAAAATTAAGCTGGCCAAAGCAAACATTGACAATAAAAATAGTTTTGACTGGTGAACCAATTGAATTAAACAAAGTTTTTATCAGGATAAATTTGCGATAAATTTTGATCAGAAATTTTGCTTTTACTTTTTACCAGAAATTCAAATGCAGTGTTTTTTTTTAGATCACACGTTTGTGGGTCTTTATCAGCTTTAGGCAAGTGATTGGCCTGGAAGAGTTCTTGACGAAAAACGCTCGGGAATAGGGGAATCTCGGTGGAGCTGGGATCATAAGCTTTTTTTCGGAGCGAAGATTTAAGATTTTATGACGGTCAACCACAAACAGATTAACAATGAGAATGTCATAACAACATTATCTACGTCAGTTATTCTATAGTTCATTTTAAGTGGACGTAGCAGCCCATTTTATGGTTTTAAAGTGGACTTATTACTTTTGATTGGATCGATAATAAGGCTCTTAGGATAATCTGAGCATCCCTTGTCAGATATTTTTTGGGAAAGTCTTTAAGTGACATAATGTGCAATTGAGATTTCTAAGAAAATTTTCTTCTTAGCAGTTACCTTGTTCACTGCAAGTAGTGAGATGAGATACTCAAGAGTTTTCAGTAATTCTTAAAAATATTCAAATCGCATTTTACTTATTTTGCTTTTGCGTCCATAAATTTTTGTATGAAGTAAAGGTTTGGAATTGGCTGTAAGAATTTTGTATTGAATTTACGCATACAACTACGTTTTTTTTGAATAATTTTATATAAAAACGGGGAAAAAATATTTCACAAAATGTTGTAAGCATTAGCATTTGCCGAGTTTTTCGCATAGATATACTATCTTGTGTTTTATATAGAATTATGTAAGTACTCCACCCACTTTGCGGAGGTTATGTTTTTTTTATTTATAAAATTGGGTAGAGAGGTTGTCACGATTCGCGGAGATAGCCGAAGCCTTTATACACGCACTGTTGAACTTTCTTACTTGTTTTTTCGACCTAAACTTTCTTTTAGAATAGTTTGCTTAAAATGCAGAATAAGCACGATCTTATGGTAAAGATCAGTCAGGGCTGGGGTCAAAATTCTTGTTACAAAAATTCTGCTCAGGAAATTGTGCTTTTCAATATTTTGTTTTACCAAACTCTGCAAACACAAAACAACTTTGGAAAACCCTATTCAATTCTGATTCAAATTGTTTATCGGTCATATTTCACCTATAACGTGCAGAAAGTTCTCATACGCTTACACGCATTATCATATCCACCCAATACCCACTAAAACTTACCGTAACAGGGAGTAAGGGAAAAATCAATACCAAAGTCTTTATACGCACCAACCTTAGAGAATGGAGTTTTGGCCTAAGTAAGCCTAACCCAGAGTTGTGTTGCTTTTATCTCAACTTTAAAATAGCGTCCTTCAAATTGTTCAAGCAGTACTAAAAGCCCTGGACCCCAACGCCATGTATTCCAAGTAGGTCAAGTATTGCCTCATGGCACTGTGAGAAATAAGTCTTCACAAAGTCTTACTCAAGGAACCCAGGGCACGTTAGCGTGGTAGCATCGTTGGCTGACCGATGGGTACTTTCTCCTTTCAACATAGCCAATAGTCTCATAGATCAAGACCCATTTAAACTCGCCCGTGAACGGAGGCAAATGTCTTAGTATTGCTCGACCTAAGAGGAACGAGGACCATTCTATTACTCAGTAGAAACTTAGTAAGAACACTCGCTGTTGTACCCACAGGGCACTTGCACCATTGGTGTTGTTGGTACGCGAACCGTAATCTCTGCGAACGACTTCGGTAAAAGATGTAGAGATGAAGAAGGAATATGGTCTATAGAACACCTTTTCTGCAATCGACCAGCTCTCCAAGAATGGCGACAAACCTGTTCAGGTCTCAGGTTCTTTGATTGCCTGGGCAACCTATAAAAACTGCAAAGAAAAATGCTGCTATACTGTGGTACAAATTGGTACACGGCTTGGTTCTTTTGTTGCACAGACAGAGTGTGAAAATTGGCTCAAACCGTCAACGGCCACGCCCCCTACTGGCTTCAATGTGAGACAACTTCTATTTTACTTTTTTTTTTCAAAATGCCTTTTGGTCAAGTAAGACAAGACCAAGGAACTTACATTTTGGTACTGAGCAATACTGGCCTAACCCCTTTAACAAGGCAAAAATTGGACCGCCAACAATATCGATCATGCCCACTTTTAACATGTTAGATCATTAAAGAGCTGACTCCAAATCGAAAAAAATTTTATGACAAAATATTAAAGATATCGCTATTTGATAAGTTTGCTCCATACAAAGTTTTGAGCTCCGCCTACTTTAAGGGGGCTTTTTTAGGAAAAACTGTTTTTTTTTTTTCTTAAATAATTTTCGCTTTTACCGTACTTTCTTATGATTCTTACGAAATTACAATTAATTGAGTTTAGTTTTAAGCCCCTGCCCACTTTTGGGGGCGTGGCCTGTACAAATAGTATACATAATTTGGGGGTCGGGTATATAGAAGTTTGTCACAAACAAACTCTTGCACTTACTCACTCGCTTAATCATGTGTTTCACTCCTGCCTCTATAAAATAAGTTAAATTTAGCATTTATTTATTTGTAAAAGCAGAAGAATTATGACAGTGATTCTTGTTTATTTAACTGTTAACTATCTTGCCGCGTGCTTTAATGGAAGCTAAATCAGATATTATGACATCGAAACTCATGTCCCGCACAAGGTTCGCTTCAATAGAAAAAATAGCGAAATCGTTCAATTTGACGCTCGTAATTCTTCCGCTGAACAATTTGTGGCAAAAAGGCGAAGGTAAATGCTAAAAGCGATATCTACGTTTGGAAAAATGGTTTGCTTGTAAAATGATCAGCATATGTAGGTACCCACCTAGCAAGGGAAAAAAATGTCCAGGGTTAATAAAAAGGTTTCTGATTGATAAGAGTTAGTAGGTACTAAAATTTTTATATGTTAACAACATACAATTAAGATAAGTCCTTTAAATTTGCCGCTATGGGCCCGGGCCCCACGGGCCCCTAGGGCTAATCTGTCCCTGCTTCCAACCCTATACCTCAGTTGCTGTCTCGCCAAGTAACACCTTGTAACGAGTGTTTTATTGAAATAGCAAGGTCAAGGTGTATTGCATAAGGATTCAATAGCGACCGATATCTACACTCGTGCTCGATAGAATTGAATTTACCATTACCCCCTTCATGTTATGCGGCGTATTTTTTTAATTATTATTCATTTCACTTTTATTTTTTCGGTGGCTTTTTCATTAAAAGAACATCACAATCAATTACAAAACTCATCACCTGAGATGGTTTAAGACGGCTGTGGCAGAAGTAGTCTTTACGGCGGGAGAGCCCCTTGCATTAAATTCAGAGGGCCGTGCGCCTTTAAGAGAAGAATATCATTTCATTAATGAGTAAATGAGTAAATGAGTAACTTTAAACTTTGAATGAAAAGCAGTATATTTCAACCAAATTGGCAGAATACGATAAGCCTTGCATCATTGAAGACCTGAATATAAGGATGAAAAAAAAGAAAAATTGCAAGCATAGTCGTTAGCGTTTTAACACTTAATTAGTAAGAAATTTGCCATGTTTTATGCTTCACCACCTCTTACCTGGCTATAGAATTAAACAGAAAAGTTATTTTCGGTGTGATCAAAATATTAGTCCAAGGCACGAAACATATTTATCTATTAAAAGTGTTTGCCAACACAGACAAATTTCAGTCCATAGGCAGAAAAAGGACTTTCACATTTGGCATCAACAAAACTTTTTCAAGGCTCAAAGTTTGGAATAAAGCTTCAATAAACGAGTATAATGGTACACCCACAACTAGCACACACATACGCATTCTCATTTTGTACTTAAACACACTTTTGAAGTTAAACTTTGCTCGCTGACTTAGGATATACCTAATAAATGTTCTTAAATAAAGGTATTGAGCAGAACAACGGCGGACGGCATGCTACGCGTAAGAAAGGAAAACATTGTTGAAAGTAAGTCAGACGCAAAATGTACAGTTGAAAGTGCAATTTGAGATCTGGGGTATTATATACCTGCCTTGAAGGACACTAATTAAAATATCCCCGAAATTCCATTATGTAGAATAGCAATAACAACATTAACAAACTGATTGTGATTCGATGCTTCATTAATCAGAAGTGTTTTCATGACTGATTTCAGCTTCTTACTCCTGGGCCAAATTCTCTTCGCTAGCTACTTGGTTTAAAAATGGATTTTTTGTTACACGTGTAAAAACATAAGCCTCAATTAAAAAAAAAAACTAAATACACTAACCGTTTAAGCTTTTGTAAGAAATTAAGGTAAAGCTGTTACAGAAGGTTAGGTTAGGTTAGGTTGGAAAGGGTGGTTTGCATTAGTGCAAGTTCACTCGGTGGCCAGATTGGCCCATTGTGATTACTCTTGTAAGGTAGACAAACATGGTTGGACATATGTCTTGCTAACTGAACCAGCCTGATCTTTTAATAAATCTTTTTAGGTCTATTGATGATATTCCTGCCAGGTCTTCCAGGCTATCAAAGAACTGCCTGACTCTGACTCCTAAAAAGGTAAGTCGTCGTTCTTAAAGAGCTGGACAGCGGCAGAGAAACTGTTCTATAGACTTTTTTTCTTCTTCATCCGTACAGCTTCTGCAGAAGTCGTTTGCAAAGATTCCCATTCGTGTAGCCATGACACCAATGGTGCAGTGTCCCGTGACTACACCAACGAGTGTTCTTATGAAATTTCTACTGAGAGATAGAAGGGTCGTTGTTCTTTTTAGGCCGAGTACTGGCCATAAGCAGTGAGTTATGATACAATCTTTAGACTGTTGCTGATTGATCTATAAGACTTTTGGCTGTGTTGAAAGGGAGATAAACTCGTCGGTCAGCCATCGTTATGTCCACATCGTTCGTCCGCCATTTCATTTCCGGCCACGCCAACGTGCCCACGAACCCAGCAGAGTAGAACTGAGTGGAGGCTTATTTCCTTTAATGCCATGAGGCAGTCCTTGACACACTTAGAGTATACCAGGTTACATATGTGACCTGTCCAGGGCTTTAAGTGTAGCTTGACTATCAACACATATGGTGATTTCCGTTGCTGGAAGTTCCATAGATTGATTTGTCTGACGTGCAGCTCTCTTCACCGCATAATTCTCAGCTTGCAAAACACTGCAGTAGTCATTTAGTCGATATGACTGGTTGATTTGCAGTGTTACTGAAAGCTGTTACTGAAAGTAGGTGGTGCAGCTTTTGTGCAGATTCTCATGAGAGATATTATATTAGATTTGCACACAATCAAAAAAATGCAATTTAGATTTTGTTGCATTTATTTTATGTGTTAATGCTGACATTTTTAACATGGAATTCATGTACAAAACATCTTTTAGAGATGCCAAGACTTATTGTCTTACAGCACAAAAGGCCTAGGTATAATGTTAAATTCCTAGGTGTAACGAAAAACATTTTCAAACAGTAACTTTCTTCCGCGGTACACTGTATACAAGGCTGACAGCATTTCTATGCTGGCTTAGATGGAACAATAGACCATCACGTAAGTTTGTTACCTACCACTGTTGCCAGAACATCCTTTGTCTATCCAGAGACAATAGTTTATTCCGTTGAATGATTCCCTTTTCTGCGGCTTGCTGCATTTTTTATCATGTGCAATGCGCTACAGCACCGCCACCCTGTGTCAGAGGATTTGAAAAGATGCAACACTGCCTCCTTCTTTATGCAAAATGAGATTTAAATTGCTCAGCTTATTCTGGCGCTGGCTGGCGTTACTCCCATTCCCATGCGCGTTTATCCACCAAATTGCAACATACAACAGAAGATCTTCAATTTAAAAAAAAACACCGCAGTTTTTCTATGTCCACCGACTAATGACGACTGCGGGAGCTCGCAACACATACATTCAGCGTATTAGGGGGTAGTTGGAAAAATAAAATAAAGCGCCATAACTAAGAACTGGAATAAGAAGACTGACGGGAAAACTTAAGCTTCCTTAGGGAGTTTGAACTGTTTCCAATGTTTGTACGATAACTTCAGTGCAGGGAGTAAAGTTTATGCACTCGAAAAACTTTATCCCAAACTAATTCTTGAGAACATTAAGGCGATGACGCGAACGAATGTACCCAGCACTATTCACATCAATCTCCCCGGTGAACTGCTATGCCGTGTGCTCCTCTTCCGCCACGTAACGTTGTCATTATCCTTCGTCACTTGGCAATGCATTCGCGCAAACAATACGTGAGAATAACATTTGAAGCGGATAAGTAGGTACACCTAACACAGCTATAGTAAAATTCGAGGAAAAAAGTTCTTTTATTTAATTTCAACAATAGGTTTGCTTTCAGGAAAAACTTTCAAAACGATCAGGACATTGTTTTGCTCGAGCATTTATGTTCACTTTTATTCGCTCCTTCGAAGTATAACAAAAGCGAAACTGAAAGGAAAGAAGGAAATGTAAGCTAGGTAAATATTTTCCTCTGCAACTAGTTTGTGAAAGTTTTGCTTTTCCATTCAAAGGGGAAACTTTAGCAAGCAGCAGCGATGTACACTTGTAAACGGTAGTTGCTTAGAACAAATTGAATGTAATTATTTGCTGGAATTCGCAATTTTCTTGTTTTTCAAAATTGAATAGATATGGTATGCTTGTGTTGAATACATTCGGAGTTGCGGACGTTTTATTTGAATGCAAAAAAAAAAGAAGAATCAGCTTAAACTTCGCCTATTGGTTGATCACAACGAAAAGATGGTGCGTGGCTGACAAAAGATTCTCAAATCAACGGCCGAGTACCTTCATGATGCTCTGGCTAAATGGGCGTGAGCGTGAAAGCTGACAAGTATCCAAAGCTCTTTTCAGCATCTCTTGATTTAAGATAACGGGCAGCTTAAGGGGTGGTATTGAAGCAACGGTACTGAAGCAACGGTATTGAAGCATGTTTTCGAGTGATATAGCCAAAATGCGGTGCCCGAAGTAAAAATTTCTCGAACTCACAGTAAGAAAGAGCCAATATTTGCGAACACATCGCTTTGCGTGTTCAAAAATGTAGGCCAATGCTAAAAAATCAAGATGATAAAGCATTTTTGAGACATTAATTGTACGATTTGGTCGAGAATTACGTTGAAGAAAAGACGACAAATGCTTTCGATGAATGGCCAAGACTTTTCAAAATGTGTGCATTTCTTTGGAGATAGTCTTCAGGTGTGCTTAACGTAACTCCCCGCACCTTAGAAGAGTTATCGTTTTCTGGAATTTCGAAAGTGTTTCTATTTAAACTTTCCCCATTTAAAGGCACGGCATGACATCGTGACCTAGCCTTCCTTAATTTCTAGGGAATACTGGAAAAGAATAGGATTGAATTTCTTGGTTCGATCAATTCTACTTAAAACTTAATTAAAAGCGGAAGTTAAGGCAGCTCTACAATGAGCATCTGTGTCTATGTCTCACTATAGGATTCCACCTATAGTGAGACCCAGGAATTAGTGACCCAGCGAGGTACACTTTGTGCTGCTATAACACAGACCAAACGCATTTTGTTCCGCCAGATTATGCCACATCTGACTTTCGCGTTCAACTTGTAGGATTTAAGTACATATTTCAAAGCAAGAGTTATATAAAAACTGCTTTAACAGAAATCAAACAACGTTTTAGGTTTACTTGATCTTCTTTCCCACCTCTGACACAAACGACCGTATTCGTATGGCATTGGGCGTCCTTTTCTGACACCAATGACACTTTTAGTTCAGCTCGTGGGATCTTATATATCAAAACAGAAATATATAAAAGAAATACTTTACGAATATCAGGTCAAATGTATGGCCAGCAGGCTTAAATGAAATCTTAGTTGCAAAAATCCAAACAGCTTCAAAGTAATCGGCCGAGCTTTTGCCCCCCTCCAGTGCAAAACTGTTTCGAGATGAGTGAAAATAACTGATGAGGCATACCTATGTGTTATAAGCTTGAAAGGTTGTCCGCTTAAGATGTATCTAATTAAGTTAATTAATAGTTACGAAGACATGCTGGATGTCGAGGAAGCAGGTATCTTCATGAGCAGATCACGTGAACTGAACAGCCTATACGGATTTTCATTAAAAAGTATGTTGACTGCTAATCACTTTAAACTTTTTTTAGTACTGCTTTTTCAGAAAAACTTTATTTAGATTCAGAAAAACTAAAGGTAGCTTCTTTAAGACTTCTCAAAATTGGACCGAAGTGCAATGTTTTGCACGAAGAAACATTGCTGAGAATTCCTAAATTCAAAGCTGGTGCTTAGTCTAACTAACTTCGCGCTCATTTGCCGACCCTCAGATAACGAAGCAATTTGTTGTATTCAGACAAAGTAGAATCCGAGACTCCTATCAAATGGCAGGCTAGAGAAGTTAGAGACAGCCAAACTGAGTTGAGTTGAAAATCAATGCCACAAAAAGTAAAAATTATTGGTTCTAGGATAACCGATATTATGCAGACTCGATGACCTATATTACTAGAAGGTCGTAGGGGTTACAGAGATTGTTTCACTATGTTACAAAACTATGCATTTAAATTAATATACCCTGGGTTGGGTATAATGAAACGAATGTGGCACGTGAGAGAAGAAAAGTATTTTTTTTTGGCTCTTGAAAATATTCTTAATGGCATTTTTCTGCCGTCTATATTTTTGGTTATATTTGATCAGTGAGACAGTCTAAAGATGCCAACAGTGAGACACTGTCTCTCCTCGCATCTGTAAATTATACAGAAACACGTGAAAACACGGGCAACAGTGCGTCTGCGACGGATTGCAAGATACTCTACCCTGCCTAAAAAGGAAAGTACCACGCCTGCAAAATGTAGGCGGGATGTGAAATTATAACTTTTGAATGCCTTATACTCTTGGTGATAGCATGCATATATCATATCATATAATTTTCGGTGACCACTTTTCCTTGGAAGGGTTGTGGAGCTAGGGCGGCTATTTGCATTCGCTTTGGACTAAAACCCAGCCTTTTAGCTAAAACAAGAGGGAAGTGCAACAGTGCGTATGCAAAAGCTGCAGTCCACCTACGACGGATTGCTAAATACCCGACCATACAAAAAAAAAAACTGCCAAGTCTCCAAAAAGTGGGCGGAATATAAAAATATAACTGTTGAATGGTTTATACTAGTGGTTGCATACATTTCGGTCAAAACTCCGCCAAAAATTTGACCGGTCAAAGACTCGGTCAAATTTTTTGTCGAATTTCATATAAATTTATTGGAAAGCAGCCCTTTTAAGCTAAAATACCTTAAAAAGTGGGAGTGGTCAATGAAAAGGCCACCATTTTTCGGCTACTTCAAACACAATTACAAGCCAATGTCACATACCAAAAATGAATGAGCTAGCGCCATTGTAACATAGCTAAAATTTGGAAAAAGTGTTTTTTTAATTAGAGATGGTCGCACATACAGGCCTGTATGCCATTGTAACATACAGGCCTGTATGCCATTTAGCACCATTGTAACATAGCTAAAATTTGGAAAAAGGATTTTTTTTCAATTAGAGATGGTCGCACATACAGGCCTGTAGTGGCCGTGTTGTGGGCGGATTCAGCTAATTTTCAAACTTAATCTGAAACACAACCCACCGAATTTCAGCTCCCTACCTTAAAATCTTAGGCCTTAAAGGTGTTTACATGCGGACGGACATGGCTTAATCGATTCTCCTGTCGGTTCCATTCATATCTCTTAAAGGTCTTAGGGGGTCTACGGTGATTATTTCACTGCGTTACAAACTATACATCAAACTTAATACACCCTGGGTCGGGTATAAAAATCATTTTCTTCAAAACCACGCTCACAAAAGTGGGACGTGGGCAGTTGGGTGCTCCGTTAGCATTCCAACCTTCAGGTTCTTTCTAAGTTTTACCTCTCAGGCTAAGCTTAAGTCATCCTTCTCTAAGTACTCGTTAGAACGTTTGCCCGCTTCGCTCTTGAGTGTGGCAGTAGTTGAGGGGGTTGGGTGTTCCCTTCTAAGCGTGTTGCTCTTGTAACGGAAACACCTAATTTTGTGTACAGTATCGGAATGACCATTTATTCATCTTCTTACTTACTATTTATACAAATTTAGGTCCTTAAGACTAAAGCGAAATTATATGTGTTTTGTATTTTAACAATACATATAACCCGGCGACGACAAGGAGCCTGAACTGCTTAGATGCAGCAGATTCATATGGCTCTTAAGTGGGTCTCGTAGAGTCATTTACCTCGTTCTTCGAATTGCAATCAAATGTTCTTTGGTCGAGAGCTGACTGCTGCTCTCGTGTGGGTTACATTATGTTTCGTTGTGTAGCCCGGATGTGATATTCGTCGTGTGACGTTTGTTTATAATTTGTATATAATTTTACGCGTTTCCTTTATTTGGGTTTACGAAAATAATTAAATAAAAATAAATAAATAGAGTGGCGCAATAGCTCCAGGTGAACCAGGGCCAACTTGTCAACAATCTATGCTGGTGTGTTAATTTCTTTACATACAAGGGGACCTACAATTTTTTGGCGAATCCGAACGGCACTTTGAGAAGTTTTTCAAGAAAATTGATACTCCCGGAGGGCTTGTCAAACCCTCGCGGAGGTGGGGACCGTGAAAAAGACCAAGTCTTTTTTTCAGGTGACGATGGCAGGATTCGAACCCAGACCTCCGGCGTAGTAAGCACACACACTAACCACTTGCCTTAATGCCTTAATGGTGTGGGAATAACGGGCGGTCCGATATGAGGCACTGCTTCGGAATGGTCTTTAGTCCGTTAGAAAAACATTTTACTCCAATATTGAACACTTCCGCATTTTTAAAACAAAAATTCATTTAACTGTTTTTGTCTCATTCAAGTTTTATCAACCCCGACTCATTTTATTAGGTGCAGGACATGTGAATGTCCTGCCAGCTCAAGCATATTTGATAAACCGAAAATGACAGCAATAAAAAGCCCTTCCCACGCAAAGATTGCAGTATTTTTTTTTTTCATTGAAATTTAAAGCTCAAGAACGTATAATTTCAATGTTTTCAAAAATATTTTTTCTTCTTTGTTAAAAAGGACGATGAAAACAAGAGTTCGTCTGTGACAAAGTTCTATATACCCGACCCTATAAACGGTGTAACACCAAATCTTAATTTTTATTTTGTCCTGATTTCATATATTATTTGTATAGGCCACGCGCCCAAAAGTGGGTCTGAGCTAAAAATTAAAATCAATTAATTGTTATTTCGTTAGAATCATGAGAAAATGCCCTGAACCCGAAAATTATTGCAAAAAACCCCGTTTTTTCCAAAACACGCCCCTCAAAAGTGCGCGGAGCTCAAAACTTTGTATGGAGCAAACCTAGCAAATAGTAATATCTTGAATGTTTGTTATAATTTTTTTTTTTCAATTTGGAGTAAACTTTCCGAGAATTCGGAATTTTAAAAATCTAACATGGTAAAAGTGGGCATGGTCGATATTGAGGTTTTGGGCCATTATTGCTCTAAATCAAAATTTGAGCTCCTACGCATTGCCTAACTTGACCAAAAGACATTTTTGACACATTGAAGCCAGTAGTGGGCGTGGCCGTCCGTGGGTTTAACTAATTTTTACATTTTGTCTGTACAAAATAAGAACCAAGATATACTCCAAGTTTGAGCGTCCTAGCTCAATTTTGAAGACCTAAAAACTTCACACATACGGACAGACGGACGGACGGATGGACATGGCTTAATCAACTCACCTGTCGGTCTCGATCATATCTCTAAAAGGTCTTAGGGGTCTACCGTGATTTTTTCACTGTGTTACAAACTATGCATTAAAATTAATATAGGTATCCTCGGTCGGGAATAAAGATGAAAAAAACTATTGGATTCCACTTCACGTAATTTTTAACATGTGAATGTGCATCACACCAAAGTGTATTGCTCCCGATGTAGATCCACACCCTTCTCTTCGTGGTTACGTTCAAAGCTCTTTCTGATTGAGGCGATATAACATCGCACGCCCGCCAGGTCGCACCCCACTGCTGCTCCATTGACAAACACTTGAGAATCGCGCATCTTCCTCGTCTTGCCAATTCCATCCGATTGTAAACAGTTCAACCGAATAACTCAACCACTATAACAATGTCGAGGCTGGCAGCTTTTCCATTGCCGCATATAAAATCACAAAACCATAAAAGTCCTACGGAATTATGAAGCAGGTACAGTGTGGTGTGGCAGGGAGCACAGGTTTTTGTGTGTGCACACAGGCAGCAATTCGCTCCTTGTAGAAAATCGATCATTTCAGGATATGAAATTTTTGATTTATTTGTAACACGTTTAGCATCCAAGCCTCTAGTGTAACTACTGCATACAGCTCAAGACCTCTTGGCGTGCATTCGTGCTTACCACTTAATAGACGTGTGTGACAATATTACTGCAGAGGGCTACGTACAACAATTACCTACCGCATTTGATAAACCCAGCCACGTTTGGTGGTTTATTTCTTGGCTGACTGGTGAACCATATAGACTGCATTGAACTGGAAATCCTTGCTTGGCTCCCCGACTACCAAGCAGTGCATATCAGCATTATCATCATCGTTCTCATAATAATCTTTACGGCACAAAGACCCATGCCGAGAGAAATCATGTCGATTGATGCGGTACTATGGTTTCGTATGGTTCAAGTATCATGTCAAAGAAAACCGAAACATGCGATGATTAAAGGCTGCAGATATCAGATCAAAGCAAAAATAATAAAACCTTTGTGTGCAGATGAGTTTTGCACACACATATTGCACATTTTATCCAGTCTTCTTTCCTGGTGGTGGTGATATAATTCTACCAACACTCCACACACGAATGGAATTGGCGTCATCTTGACCAGATTGAGCAAAAGTAATTTTTCTTGTTGGTATTCTCTTGTTTCAGTGACATTTCGCGCTCTAGATTTCAAAAAAGATAATATTTTTTATGCGGCATCTTAACCCCAAAAAAATGCGGCATCACTCCCATCCATAAGGGTGAGTTGCCGCGCCATAGAAAAATGCAAACAAAAAGCAAAACGAAAACAAAACTCAACAGAATCAATTCTTAGAATTGCTCTCAATCACTACAAATACGTTCCACTCACAAAAACTGGCTTCCACTTACATATTTGTCTCTCTGGAACTTGAGACAGAAAATGGGAATTTTTTTGGAATCCGATCATTAGGCAAACCAACTCTTTTTTAACTTTTGTGTTTGTACCCCTTCTGGTGCAAGGGTAGAAGAATTTTTTTTTTCGCGACTAACTGCAAATACGATTTTGGTTTAGTGCGGCTTTTCTCCCAGAATCACCCTATTTAAAAGTGGGTTGTGATTAGGCCAATTGGCCTGGATGAGGAATAAGTGGGCGAAAATCCACGCCTTGCAATCGATTTTACCTCAGTGCTGATGAAACGGGTGGTTTTTTGTACCTACACGAAAGTACCTCGTTTGCCATAAAAGTCCTGGCAGCATTATCCCCACACTATATAAATAGCTCAACGAACTAACATAACCTTCAAATCAAAACACCCACAGGACTCATTTAAGGTCGTTCGAGTCCCATTCGATGCAATCAATTACCTGATATTGTGTCACTAATTTGTAAAAGATACGATTTAGGGAAACGTGCCGCAATGAGCCAAACTGTGTTGGGGTGACGCCTGCCCTGATATCAGGATCGATGATTAAGGTTACGCACAGAAAGGCGTATACACAAATTATTGGATCTATCAATCAATCAGTCAATGTGGCATCGGTTGGTGCGGTTTGTCCTTATGGCTGTGTGTAGCTGCCAAACTTGGTAAAGTGGTTAAGCGATGCGGTTTTTCGAGCAAAGGGATACTTTGAGATGATTGGGTGAAACAAAACAATCGCTTAATTGTTGAAAGCGCATAAGTGGCTGAAAAATTCCTTCGAAATTCTTAATTATTTAAAACACATTGCTATTGGAGATGGTGGTTTTGGGAGTGGTTGTTCCTGTCATTTGTATAAAGGAGTGTTTTTGAGATATGACTTTTCAAAGGCAGATTATTTTTGATTGACACAAAGCCCTGCATAAAAAGTATTTTCTTGGAAAAGGGAAATATTAAATAAATTCCTTATTTAGGCGCTCGTTGGAAATTTTAATAGCAGATCTCAAGATAAGATCTGTATTATTGCTTAATTGACGCTTGACGCGCATTTAAAATGCCAAATTTTCCTTGATTCAGGCTCGTAAGTCAGGCTGAACTTGACCGAAAGCTGGGACCGGGTTATGTTGGCTTTGACTAACGCTGTATTTCTTGACTTATCTGCATAGACCTGCGACTTCGAAAAGCCAATCAGGAAAAATAAAAGGTGTTAAATCGCACTCGTTGGCCAGTACCATCACCTCGACTTGAGATGACTCGAATTGCTTTTTCATATTTTTTAAAATTTTGCCCTACTGTCCTACTGGAACCACGTTTTGTTGGTAACTATAGCATTAAATTCAGGTAAAAAGAAGTTAAACAAAATTGTAATATTCGCTCGCCGGTGAAGCCGCTGTCCTGACCTTGGTCATGGTTGTTCTTATGGAAATATGAACGGACGACGCCAACGAGCACTGAAATTCTCTGGACAGTGATTGTCCCATCACACTAGCCAATTGTGTCAACAAGACGGAACTGTTCATAAGAAATAGCAGCCCATTTGAAATGCGGTAGGTAATTGTTGACATGTTGCTTATCTTGAAGCCACTATCAACCGTAAAAAATTCGGCAGTTCTTATATTTATCTAAGACGCGTTTTAAGGTGGCTTAGAATATTTAGAAGCACGAGATCAAGATGAGAAAAGCCTTGAGGTAGGTAGATACATGCTTGTCGTAAAAGCGGACTAACCTCACCCCTAAACAAGGGTGTGACCATTGGATGGTTCGCAGCCAGCTTTATTCGGAGCCCCTGTGATGAAGGACTACTTGCAGAGTATCTTTGGCTTTACCACGCTACTGCGTGGCTCTAGCATGGCGGACTGTTTTTCCTGCACTACTCGTGGGAAAAGAAACATTAGGAAAAATTCAGACCATTACCAAAATACGGGACAGAACCCCAGCGAGTTTCTCGGTCGAATGGAGCAGGATCTCTGAGGTGCAGCATGATTTTGAGGCTCAAAAATACTCCTTGACCAGATGGGGGCGTGGTTTAAGGAAAAGGCATCCAGGCACCTGCAAAAAGATCACCAATATACCGAAACTAAATAGGAGTGACTTACAAGCCAAGCAGCCGGCTGCGGTAGTTAAGAGCCAAGCTCTAGCAGACTCTGTCGGAAAAGGAATTGAAGAGTAGTAGTCGGAGCGTAACTGGGTACAACCCGAACTTTTCAATCATCTGCTAGGCATTTAGGAAGGAAGCAACTTCCAAAAAATGTCGCCTGGATGATAAGCTGGAGGCGTGAAGCTCTCTGGAGGATGCTTTGTGGGGCTGACATCAAATGGTTACATCGCCATATCAAAAAGGGCTTCACACGAGTTATGTAATTTTTTGGTTCAAATTCAACAATTATCTGAAATTGACCTCTAAAGATGGGCGAAAACAAAACTCTTGAATAAAAAAACCTAGAATTACAAAAATCTCGAATTAATGTGCCTACATTTACACACACATGTTTGAAAAAATTTTGAGAACTGGCGTCGAATTTTCTCGATATATGGGCAAACAGTCACATATGTATGGGGGGAGGGAGCATGCTGCCTCCTGAAGCCACCTGCCTCGAAAACTTTCTCGAAAACTTTTGAGATTTCGTTTTTCGAGATTTTTGTTTATTCTAGATGTTGTACCATTCGAGATTTTTGCATGGGAGATTTCTAAAAAATATTTTCGAGATTTTTGTTATTCGAGATTTTTGTCGTTCGAGATAACATCATGATCCCATCGACGACAAGTATTTTAAGAGCATTCGGGCTCAGAACTGCAGTCTGAGCTATAGCTCAGTTAGCTCAGTTAGCTCTCAGAGATTTTGCTCTCGGATAAGAATGAACTCGGCCAGACCATGATCGAAAAAGTTCTCGATCTGATGCAGGGGAAAAAGGCGCTGTAATGGAGGGCACAGGCTCCTAATGAACATTTTATCCAGAAGGCCTCCTGCTACGTTTTTTTGGAGCAGGACCAACATATCGAGACCTCGGAGAGAAGACTGTTGTCAGCAAAAGCTGTTTGTGCTCTAGAGGCCGATTAGCAACAAGCTCCTTTCAACCTTTGAGGTCGCTACGTTTAAGCCAGTTTCATGTATAATGTTAACAGTCCTATTACAAAACGAGCATGAAATTCTACTTCCGCACATTTTTTAAGAATAGCATAAAGTAGTCTGCACTGATGTCGAGCAACCGCTGGACATATGTTAGGGTCAACTTCTTATTCGTTCGTTGTGCGTGCAGTAATTATACTTAGCACTGAAGGAATAGGAGTACTTAACACAATCGATATACCGTGCTGGAAATTCGCTTATGAACAGCAAAATTTATTTTTATTTCTGATAAAATTGAAATATTTATTAAAAAGTGTGGATATAAATAAAAGCATAATGATAAAGAGATAAAAAGAGAAACTGAACTTTTTGAAATGATGACAAATAGGTGGAAATTCGATTATGAACACATACAGCTTTTAAGGGTTTTTCTAAATTTCTTTGCCTTTATTATTTAAATTACAATCTTAATAATGATTGGGTTACCATGATCTTTACAAGAAGATTTGGCATTGGAATAATAAGGATTTTACACTTTTAAGGCCTGACTAGCGATCAAAAGCCTCTTTAAGCTGAAATCTGAAGCAGCAATCATAAAGCAGCCTTAGCTTGACCTTGCGTTTACAAGTTCAGTCATACGGTTTCAGAGCACAATGAGGCTCGGCTTCAAAATTTTGCTTGCAGGGGGAAAGAGTCCGTAAGGAGAAAACGTAATGCTACGTAATGAGACTACGCAGACAAGCCCGAGTTCAGGTGTGCTGAACTTTTGCTTCGTGTGAAGCAAACATGAACTCAATCAGTCTGCCATGAGCTCTATTTGTATGGTGTGTTGGTCATGCACGGATATGACGCAGAATGTTTGAGTGAGTCCACATTTCAGGGGAAAATTGCGTATTTTTATTATTAAAATTTACATTAGTAGGCCATGAATGTTCCACATAATCATGTACACAGCACTAGCTACCAGGATTTTCAGCTGGGTGTGCGTATTTTTTAATTCACCGTGGCATACTTAGAGAGCGCAGTGATTGCACTTTTAAAAGCGCTCTCTCCGCAATTTCATTGCAAAGCCGGTTCAAAGCCGACATATCGTAACGGGGCGAAGCCGAAGCCTGAGGCTGCTTTTTGGTTTCGGCATTAAGGTCAAATTGTCTCCCATTCAGGTAAACCTAACGTTCAAGAGTCTTTCACAAATTATCGATAGATTATGGGCCTAAACTTCGAGCCAACCACGTCCTTACCTCAAAATTGCTTTGCGAAAACCATTATTTTCCAGAACTTGCTTATGGCTGACTCCCGCAGTATCCTTTTAGATTATGAAATTTTTGGGAAGAAACTCTTCGAAAATGCCCACTACATTAAGATCAAGCACATCGAAATATAAAAGCACCATAACATTTATAGGTAACTAGGCGACTTGGGTTTGAAAAACTATTCGAGAGACTTGGTTGCCAATTAGAGAAGCTGAGAAGCTTAAAAGTCTTACAATATCTTTATATTATATAATTATACCATATATTATTATACCATATCTTTATTTATATATTTTAGGCAAAAATCTTGAAACCGGCGAAATCAACCCGGGTTTCAAACTGCCTGGGTATCGCTTAGAGCCATTATTCTTTCCTCGCCGAGGCCTCGCCGTGTATATACGTGATGATATTGTCTACATTCCTCCACAACTCAACACCTGTTCCAACCCGGAATTTAATTTCATGTGGATAGATTTCACCGTCCGTAGACAAACCATTCATTACTGTTTCGTGTACAGAAGCCCAAACTTTGGCAGTGCATTAACTTGTAATGAGTTTGATACACTGTCAGATTCCATCACAAGAATTGTTTCCCTGCATCCTAATAATGAAATCGTGATTACGCGCGATTTCAATATTCACAATTCTAAGTGGCTTCGACATTCTGGTCAGTCAACACCCGAAGGAAGGTATGTTGAGATCTTTGCTGCGTTAAATAATCTGACGCAACTTGTAAACGAGCCTACACGGGTACCAGACATTAACAATCATTCCGCCAACACTCTGGACTTGTTTCTAACTTCCCATCCCGATAAGTACACCGTAAATGTACTATCTCCTCTAAGTTCGTCAGACCACTGCTTCATATCAGCCAAATTCTTATTGGGTGGCCAACCCATTAAGGAAATAACTCCTAAACGAACAGTCTGGCGGTACGAGAAAGCAAACTGGGACGGCCTAAATAACTTCCTTGGTCGTTTTAACTGGTCCTTGTGCTTTCTCGATAACAACGTAGATGCTGCTGCTGATATGATAACCAACACCATTCTCCTTGGTATGACATCTTTCATCCCTCACAGGATTAAGAGTATCAAACCTAAGGTGAACTCGTGGTATGACTTGAGCTGTAAAGAGGCGATTAGGTTGAAGGAGTTATGTTTTCGGTCCTACAAGGCCAACCCATCTCAGGTAAACCGAAAAAAGTTTAAGCAAGCCAGAATGATTGTAATGCTCATATTCGCCGTGTTAAGTTCCAATACGTCCAAAAGCTGAGGCAGAAAATACTACATTGTCATAAGGGTAGTAAAAAAGTTTGGTCTTTCGTAAAAAATGTTAAAAACTGTGCCTCATCTTCCATCCCAACACTCGTTTACAATGACATTCCAGCTGTCACCTCTATGGCCAAAGCAAATCTACTTGCAGCGCATTTCGCTGCTAGCTCCATGCTCCCAGATTCTGCGATGTCCCCGCCTGTACTTGAGCGCGTCGAATATACCATGGAACAAATTCATTTTCGCACTCGTACAGTCAGGAGAGTACTTCGAGATCTCAACATTCATAAATCCGTTGGTCCAGATGGAATATCCCCCATAGTTCTCAAGAGGTGTTCTTCCACGCTGGCAAAACCTTTGTGTAAGCTTTTCCATCGGTCCTACTCCTCTGGTCTCTTTCCGAGTAGATGGAAAACAGCATTTGTCCAGCCCGTCCCTAAAAAAGGCGATTCTTCTTCTCCCTCTAACTATCGTCCAATTGCACTAACTTCCCTTCTTTCTAAGGTCATGGAAACGCTGATTAATTATCAGCCTTTGAAATATCTTGAATCACGAAAACTCCTTAATGACCGGCAATACGCTTTTCGTAGCAAAAGGTCCACTGGTGATTTGATGGCACATCTCACTGAAAAGTGGAACCATTCCTTGCATATTCATGGTGAAAGCAAGATTGTTGCGCTAGATATTTCAAAAGCATTTGACAGAGTTTGGCATCAAGCTCTTTTGTCGAAAATGCGTGCATTTGGAATCGACGAATCTCTTATTCAACGGATTAGTAATTACCTTTCGGACCGTTCAATTCAAGTTGTTTTGGATGGGTTCAAGTCTGCAATTCACAAAATAAACGCTGGGGTTCCCCAGGGCTCTGTTTTGTCTCCGACTCTCTTTTTAATCTTCATAAATGATCTTTTGTCTGCTACTGCTAATCCAATTCATTCCTTTGCCGATGACAGCAACCTCAGTTTTCCATATTCGTTCTCAGCTCCTCGTCCCTGCTCTTCGGACGAGGAGCCTTAACAGCATTGTACGAGTATCATGGGGATCTCAAAATAGAGTAGAGTTTAATGCTTATAAAACTCAATGCTGTCTTCTGTCATTGAAGCAAAACCGAAACACCCAGCCATTGTCCATGAATGGCACTTGCATCGACGAAACCGAAACGGTTTCCATTCTCGGTATGTGTGTCAATAACAACCTTAGTTGGAATGACCACATATTCGACGTCGCCAAGAACGCTGCGAAATGCCCAGGTTTCCTTAAAAGATGCAAGAAATATTTCACCCCTTCTGATTTGGCTATTTTATATAAGGGTATATCCGCCCTAAAATGGAATATAACTCCCATGTCTGGGCTGGTGCTCCTAAAACAACACTGTACCTGCTCGATAGGATTCAGAAACGCGCGATAAAACTCATAGGTGACAGAAATATTGCAAAGTCTATCGACTCACTCGAACATCGACGCAATGTCTCTTGCTTGTCACTGTTTTACCGTTTTTTTTACAAACAGTGTTCCAACGAAATAGCCATTTGCATTCCACCCCTCAAATTATTCAACCGTAATACTCGCCAACGATCGAATGCTCATCAGTTCACCCTTGAGCCGACTTTCGGGCGTACTGTAAAGTTTAGAGGTTCTTTCATAAGCCGTACAACGCGAATGTGGAATGTCCTACCACGACAACTCTTTCCTACGCAATACAACCCACAACTGTTCAAAACAAGAGTGCACCGGTACCTCCTTTCCGCTCGTGAGATGCTAAACATTAAAAGGGTAGCCAATCCCTTGTTCGCGAGTACATTATAAAACAAAAAAAAAAAATATTTATTCCAAACCACCTTGCAGATGTGCTAGGAAAAAAGAGGTTCCCATTTTATTGGTTGCCATTTTATTTGCAAAGAAAAAGTCAGTCAAATTTAGAAAAACCGTTAAAAACTGAAGTACAAAAAATCAATTAAAGGGTGCTGTTCATAATTTAATTTTCACCAATTTATGTACCGATAGCAAACATGCGTATGTAAGTTGTCCTTTCTCAAGAAGCGTAATTTTGGTTACGATCGCAGTCGCAAAATCACAAAAATGCAGTGTGACGCTTAAGGGACTCGCCGTCTGTTTTATTTTTCAAGGATAGGCATATTAATATAGCAATCTATTTGATCTAGTTTGTTGGGCTACTGTGCACGAGGTTCCAGCATTCGAATTCCTACTTAAGCCTTGGCAGCGGCCATATCATTGCCCCATTATTTTTATTTATAGTTTTTGTGAAACTGGAAACTCTGCAGTTTCTGAATTTTAAAGGAGTCTTTAATAATTTTTCATCGTGCACCAAACACCACCGGAAAGTGTTAGTTTAACATAGAAAAGTATCCTTGTATCGATGGTCTGCAGTTCTGCGTGGCCCATGAAAATCTAGTAATTCTCAGATTTAATCGCAGCTAAGAAAAACAGCAGGGAATAAATATTTGTTCGTTTACTTTTCTCTTTCCTTTGAAGTTTTACTTTCGAAATTCCTGGGAAATTCTATAGTCAAAGCTAGGAAGCAAGATCTGCATCACGCTCGAAAGTGGTTCAAGCCACCAATAACTCATATCATGTAATAACCTTTACTAAGCAATATTCATAGCCGGCAATCACCAAAAGATTAATTATGCACGGCAGCTTTGGGCTGTGCTGCCTGTTTTCAGAACCTAATGTCCTTGATTCATCATTCGTGGCAGTTTTACATAATTTAGCCCCGTACATTCGAATCGATTTCGTATTCTGTCTCGTAACCGAAAGATACACAAAAGATTTCAAAGCGGGAAATGTCCATGACCACCATCATTTCTTTCCAAATTGTTTAATATAATCTTGGGAGAAAAAACAGAAATCGACCAAGGAATGAAAAACAAAAATCAAACAAACTCTTTTTTCGCATTGCTTACCCCACCCACCCCACCATCCAAACAAGGGGGAAGAAACTTTTTGAAGATAACCTAATTAATGAGTTTTCTTTTGCATCCCTCAAGTGGAACATGGCAAAGTCATTGTTTGCTAGTTGAAGTTTGCCAAAGTCTTGGGACAGATATATACGGTATACATAGCATGTGCGGGCAGACGTCGGGGTATAAACCCACATTCCAAATTGGTGGCGCTGCGCCCAAAACAGTTCTAGACAGTGATGGGGCTGAGAGCAAATATAATAATTTTCTAAATTGCAAACTTTATTCGCCCTGCGGAGATGATATTACCCTTATCATAGAACCTCCCGTTCATGTCTTGTTTTTAACCCATCAAAGTTTTTTTTTCGGCTTCCATTTTTTCCGGCTGACGAACTGATGGGATGGATCCTTTTGAGCAAAATGTTAAATTAGTCCTTTCTCGCATTTTCGGTCTTATAAATTCGCGCCTTTTCCTTAAACGGGCGTGTTCTCCTCTATTTTTGTTTTTGGGTTCCCACTCCAAGGTTTTTTGCTCCAGAATTTTTGCTTCACTCATTTTACGCATTGATAGAGATAACACAGGGAGTGATAGGAGTGGGCGTTTGCTGGGTGGACGAAGGTTTCCAGGGGATACATCTTCAGTTCGGCTGGACTAAAGTTCATGGAGCTTCCGAGTAAAACTTGTTGAAGCCGATAATGGCTGCTTTTGTTTTATTTTAATCGGCTTACATTACTCGATTATTAGCAACGCGCTGTAGTGAAGGGACTTTGGTATCCATTCAATTTTGGTGTGGCCCAGGATCTGAGCTGTCCGGACAAAGTTAAGGATGTTTGAGGGCTGTTGTTTTTCAAGTAAATGAAAAATCTTTCAATGATGTTCGGCAATTAAGAGTGTCTGTAATGTTGATGTCTTAGTTATCCGATTAAAGGGGGCAATGATTTTCCGATTGGATACAACAGTTGAAGGACTTTACTTCGGGAAATTGAGTAATTTAGTAAATATAAGCAGCGTATCCAAGTCTTTTCTTTCGTTTGAATTAGGATGAAAGGGAGTGTAAGTAATAATGTTCAGCAAAGGATTCCGCAGTGTACAACATTAACTAACATTTTGATTTCAAAAGGACTTAAATCCTATTGTTTCGCTTAAGTACTGTGCATTTATCAAAGTTCATGTTCATTTGTTTGTAAATCGGGACAATACTAAGTAAATGGGTGGCAGGGAATAGATGATTGAAAATTCAATATTCATGAAACTCTGCAAAACCAATTATCTAAGGCTTAAGTATTATTCTCTTTAAAGGTTTGATAGGATGAAGATTCCGCTAGGAGAAACATACCAATTATACCAATTAAAGCGGTTGATCGATTTCACAAGGTTAATTTTTTAAATAATCTGATGCGCAATAAGCGATTCTATGTTCCATATTTTTTTCGTATTTTTATCTCTTAAGCTTTAGAAATTATAGACAAAAGGAAAACGATATAAATTTGTATCTACACAGCTTACCCAAGGAAAAACAACACATGTTCAATTTCTAAATTTTTATTTTATACTTAAGCTCTTATCCGAAAATTATAAAATTTTATTTGCCATCATAAGTTAACTTGTGCCCTTTTTCCAAATTAAAATTTGTAAGTTATACGAAGATAAGTTGACTTGCGTCGTTTTTCCTAATTCCTTTTTGTACAACATCCAAACACAAGTTGGCTTGTGTTGTTATTCCTTATTCTTTTTTACAAAAAATTCCAACACAAGTTGACTTGTGCTATTATTCCAAAATACGTTACTGAATATTCTTGAGAATAAGTATACATGTGCCGTTATTCAAAAAGCAAACCCTTACTCAGTTGGGACTTATGCCATATTCTTTTCGTAAATGTTCTGTTCTGATCGGTTGTTGCGTTGCAAGTTTGTTTTAATGTCCTTGGTACAATTGTATCAAATTTTGAAAGAAAGCTTAACTAAAGAAAGAAGCTCTATAGAAAGTGCGAAAATCTGGTGGTGTCACGCGGTAGCAAAATATTAGCTTTGGTCTTTTATTGTAAAATGTACCTATACCTACTATGCTAATTAAATAGAAGTTTTATCCAGAGAGCTGCATAAATCATCTCAAGCGCAGTTGCGAAACATTTGCTTTAAAATGGGCCATTCACAGTCTCACGCTCAGAGAAAACATTTAAGTGTGAATCGTCTACATTTCTACCCGATCTCACATTTACACATGAATCCGAATCCGAATGCTTGTGGTATTGCCATCACTCAAGAATCTTTGAACGTGCAGTAGTGTGTAGATTCTAAAGGCCCAAACATAATAGACTTGAGCGGGATTAATATTATGTCGAAATACAACGAAAATCTCACTCAATTTCTGCTAAAAGATTGTGTTGCCCATAGTAGACTTAAGCAAACGATTTGAAAATCCTATGAGATTTCACTATGAACATCTCGGGTATCATATTGCCCTGAAAATTTAACATCAAATTTGAAAAACATTTCACTTTTTCTTCAACTTTGGATGTTAATATTGTCAGATCTAAAATGTGTTTAAACTTTTGAGGTCAGCGTAAAATTCTTGTTATATTCCCTTCTTCCACGAACTTTTTGAAGCACATTTAAAAATAAATATGGGCTTAAATATGACAATGAGTGAACTAATGACAAGCAAAAACAAAACTTTAAGCCAGCACAAGTTAACGAAAACCTTACGAAACCCAGCATAAGGCTATTATGGTCATGGCATACGAATCGCGTGTAATGGGACATTTCGGAAAGCCGACTTAAGCTAATCAAAGTCTATTATAGTTGGGCCTTAATGCAGTGAAAAAAGGACCGTTAGCCGTGATTCGCTTCGAATTGGGTTATTATGCAATACAAACAGAATCGCATATCGTCTTCCAGTTTACAATTGTCAATGTGACCGAGTCTTCCAAATAAATGCAAAAAGCCGACAAATTAGCTACCTTAAGACAAATTAGTACGTGCTCCAAATAAATTTAATCAACATTGTAGCAATGAGTTCGTTTATTTTTTTATAGTCGTTGAAAAAATGTAAGAAGAAATGTGTGACTAATGCCAGCAAATATTGATTTAGACTGTTCAGCCCTCCGGTGCAATTGCATTGCGTTTCTTCGCTTTGCATATAATTGGGCGCAATCGCACGGGAAAACAAACCGATCGCACATCGTATTACCAATACCGAGATGCGATTCGCTTCGCACAGCGTAATCGACCCCCTGGTCACACTCTTATGGAGTGGCTGACCATTCCCTTATTGAAAGGAGAAAAATGATGACTTCAGTCAAGATTCATCATCTTAAAAACTGGCAGAACTTAGTTTCCAGCATAAGGGACAGAAATCCTTTTAAAGTTAAAGAAATGCAGAAGCTAGATTTCATTAATTTGGCTGCAGTCTCCAAAAACAAATTCATGTGGCAAACGGTTAATACTGATAGAGAGAAGTATTCATGGCGAGAGTTAAGAAGGCTGAGACATAAAAAAATATAAATTCGGTTCCTTGTTCTACAAAAAACGCCCTTAACGAGGATGAGCCATTCAAGACAATAAATTTAATAAAACATGTCGGGAATACTATCACCAAATTAGACATTAAATAATTTAACCCTTCTATTTCACAAGAAAGCGGCCAAGATCCTCTTTTTAGCGGTCCGTCCAAAAAAGGAAAAAGGACTTCTTATGGTATCACTACGTTGTCCGTCCGTCCGTCCGTCTAATCGCTTTATAAATTCTGAACGGTAAGTCGTAGACAGACAAAATTTGGTGTGCGTATAAATTGCAGAAATAGCCAGAGAATCCAAAGAGGGCAACTGGATTTTTTTTAGGCACCGTTATTTGGTTTAATTACAGTTTGAAATTTCATGTGAAAATGGACTTAATAATTTTCAGTGCTTTTTCCAAGAAGTCTAGTAGGCAAGAACTAGAAAAACGAAACTCAGGTTTAGGAAATACTAAGCTTTAATGAAAAAATAAAACTTTTCGAAAATATCGAAACGTTTTTGAGAAATGAAGAGTCGAAAATGCATGATGTTTTTCAAAGTGTTGAAGGCCATAACTTTTGAACGGCTTATTGCTCAAAATCATTATTGAACACACGTATAAAGCAACTCAAAGTAAATCAAGTGCTTAGGTCATATTTTTCAAAAACAGCTTGAGTACTGCAGTTTTGACGCATTTTCGAAAAAAAATCGCAAAAATGCATGAAAAAAAGGTCAAAAAAACGCATGTCTCCCCCTCTATCCCCCAAACGGTATAAAGTATACTTTTTAAATTAACACCTTAAATTTTATACAAAACTATAGCAGACTTCGAATATTCAAAAACTTCGAAGATTTTACTGAAAAACGTGAAAATATTTTCGAAAACTATTTTTTAAAGATTCCGAGATCCTTAACGGTTATGATGACCTTGTTAAAATTTGGCTGAAGTATGTAATGTTTAAAAGGCAAGCGAACTGCATCAAAAACGTTTCAAAATTTCCATTTTCGACCCTAAGTTCTTAAGCCCATTCAAACAAGCGAAATAAAAAACAGCATATTTTTACCGTTTTCTCAGAAATCCATGTCCACAGAATTTGAGAAAAGTGGCAATTGCTAGCACAGGTGGTTGTAAAATTGATCAAAAAGTCTAACGGTAGTTAAAAATAATCGAAATTGCTGTTTTACGGGTCTTAAATTATAAAACTCTTAAAAAGGCAAAGAAAGTGTCCCCTTCCCTCTATTTTCGTAACGGTAAAGCTTTTTGCCAGCCTTTTTTTAGAGTAACGAAACCCAATATAAGATCACCCAATATAAGAACAGTAGACAGCACTATGAAAAAAGTATATTAAAGACTGTCAAATATACTCAGAAATAATTTTAATAAATAAATAGAATGTTACACAAACTCCGCAACATGGTTGACCACAACCTTCAAGAAAAGCCGACGGACCGCACCGCGTATGTTTTCATACTTGACGGTCTTTTTTTTCAACTATGAACATTAAATTTTCATCAAAACTAACAGGAGCCGCACGTAAATTATTATTCGTGTGTTGAGTATGCTTGCTGCAGAAAATCGTGCTGTTTTTTTTTCGCCGTGTGTCCCTAGCCTTACAGTAATTTCAGTCATTTTCGCGTTTAAATTTCGTTATTAACAATTTTATACCTGATTTGTATTCGCAAACTAAGCATTCAAATCGCTCTCCTGAAAAGTTGCAAAAATTGACTTATATTGTTACTCCTTATTGCCACAGTTATATTTGCAAGATTTTCCGAAACACGAGTCTTTGGATAATAACCACGCTTATATGTAAGAAAATTCAAGCTTAAGTGCTCCTGTAAAAAGTTAAAAGACATTCGACGATCATGGTACTTTTCGCAAGCGTGTTATTAAAACTAGATCAGTGTGTTTCACAATAAAATAAATAATTCATTCACGGCTTGACACAGATGGAAGGATGCAATCTTGTTTAGGTCTGCATACTAAAGGTATTGTTAATTGGCATATGAGAACATAAAAAAATCCTGTGATGTCTTAAAGCACTTAATTAAATACAATTTCAACTTTCCACGTTACTTTAAATGACGTGTGTCCTTGAATTTCACTCCTCATCAAATTATTTCAATCTGTTTCAGATACGTACATATTTCGCTGAATTTTGTAAATTTTAGGGAACAGCCAACTTCGGTACGGAAAAAAGCAAAGCTGAATAAATATAGGCCTAAAATAAAACTCCATAATTAGAAGGGAACAGAGACAAGCCCAAACCTTCCTGCCAACTGCCTTAAACAATAGGACACAACCTTTCCTTAACTCACAAGCGGTGAGTATGAATTTCGGAAAATAAAATCCCAACGAAATAATACCCCAAATGGAAAATTAAATCAGATAACAGCTTTCGGAGCTGTCTTTAATGCATTGGAAAAAAGTAAACCCGATCTTAAATTAAAGTTTTTCTGCTCCATTTTGAACACAATTTTCTAGGAAGGTAATTTTGTCAGCAAGTAATTAAAACTCATTATAATATTAATAATTATATAGCATTACAAATATTGCTCATTTAAGCTTTATATGGAGACATATTGATAATAAATGAGTCCGAGATGCTCGAATAAAACTTTCTCCGGGGTCCGCGTTCCATAGGGCCATTAAGAACCTAATACTTATTTATCTGAATGTAGATTTCTTATATCAGAGAAACTAGAAATGATACTTTCCAGATTGCACAACGAAACTGCCGTTGTAAGAATTTATTAATTTATGCTTCTCCGACAGGCAATTTATATACCAGGGAATCAGGGAATATTAATTATACCCCACCCATAGTAACATAGAGAAATAATCACCGTAGACCCCCAAGACCTTAAGGGCTTATGATCGAGATCGAACTGTTAGTCGAATAAGCCATGTCCGTCCGTCCGGTCCGTCCGTGTGTCGGTAGTTTTTAGGCCTTAAATTTTGAGGTAGGAACTTGAAACTTAATATCTGTTCTCTCTAGGTCCCGAAGCAGTACAAGTGTAAAAATTTTTAAAATCCGCACACTGACACGCCCACTTTACTTAATAGCATGAAATTCAAAGTTGCCCTAGGAAGTTGAAATTTGGTTCACGTTATCCTCGATTAAGTATATTGTGATTGGCATTTAGGAAAAAAACGAAAACCGCCCCTTGTAGGCGTAGTCATAATTAATACGCATTCTAATAAACCATAAAATCTTCAGACATGTACGTAAGCTATCAACTCAAATAAATAAATTTTTGCCACGCCCACTTTTGGGGGCGTTTTTAAGTATAAACCAAATTTTTAATGTGAAAATGCAATCAAGACGTGTATATAACTTCTGATAAAAAATGTAAACAAAAAAACGATGTAATTGGAAAGGGGTGGATGCCACGACCCGTTTTAAGGGAGAAGATTCTTTAACTGAGAAATTCTAAATACAGTTGAAGTTAATAGAAACTGAAATTTAACAACCAAGATTTATGACACAATTCGGAGCCACTTGAAAGTGGTCAATCGTGGGATGATGAATCGTGGGTAACCCTCACTCTCTAGTTTTAATGCTAATTTTGTAGCACAGTGAAATAATCACCGTAGATCCCTAAAACCTTTTAGAGGTCGAGACCGACAGGCGAATCGATTAAGCGATGTCCGCCTCTCCGTCTGTCCGTATGTGTGAATTTTTTGGCCTTCAAAATTGAGCTATGATGCTGAAACTTGGAGTGTATTTTGATGTATTTTTGGAGTGTATGTATGAAGTTTTTATGTTTTTAAAATTGAGAGCTAGGATGTTGAAACTTGGAGTGTATTTCGATTCTTATTTTGTGCAGACAAAGTGTGAATACTTTCCGCCCACAGCCACGCCCCCAGATTGACTTGGATGTCAGACAACCTTAAAGTTACATTTTATTTAAAATTGCTTTTTGGTCATGTTAGGCAAGGCATAAGACCCTAAATTTTGGCGCAAGGCAATGGTGACCGAAGCCTTTAAAAAGACAAAAATTGGACCACCAACACCCTTAACCATGCCTGCCCAATTTTAAAATGTTAAATCTTTAAAAAGCTGATTTCTCGGAAAATTCATTCAAAATCGAAGAAAAGAAATATTATAACAAATATTGATGATATTACTAGATCCTAAATTTATTACATACAAAGTATTCAGCTCTGCCCACTTTTAGAGGGCGGGGTTTTAGAAAAAAACTGTGTTTCAAGCAATTATTTGCGCTTTCAATGCTTTTCCTCCTGATTTTAACGAAATTAGAATTAATTGATTTTAATTTTTAGCCCAAACCCATTTTGACATAGGTATAGCATATTGAATCAAGTAAAAAAGATTTCAATTTAGTGTTTACATGATAAACAGGGTCCGGTACTTAGAAGTTCGTTACAGACGAACAATTTCACTTACTTGTTTGTATATTATGAAAATTCATTGCAACGCCGAATTCAGCAAACGTTTGTCTTAGGAAAGTTGCAGTTGATACCAGAGTATTATCTTATATTGAGTTCGAGATGAAGATGCCATGGTCTTGAACCTGCCTTTAAATGAACAAGCCTATCGTGGGTGGACGAAATTAAATAAAAGAGGAGAAAAATGAAGGTCCCCAGTGCAACTTACTTGAGCTGCGTCCGAGAAATGCTATGTATTAACAGGACCAAGCGATAACAATCAAGACGTGGACCAAGCGATAACAATCGGATTAAACAGCTTAAGTTGTATTTATACATTTGAATGTTAGTCTCATTTAATTTTATGTTGAGGGGTGGGGCATCGATCCGAGTTGATTTTCACGGTGTGACTTTGTGCTCCGACTATGATCCAAGAAACTCCAAACAAAAGTGCCTTCACGCCTATGACCAAAGGAATCTGCATCAAATACTAAAGTTTTATCGACTAAAAAGGTAACATCACGTGCAGTGCAAACCACGAACATTGCAAATTGTCACCGCTAGTAAGTCTACTTTTTTAGCATTTCAATAGCTCTTGCTTTTTGACAGAAGCTTTCGTCCGATTAAGCTTATCATACCAACCAAATTTCACAAATATTCACGCAAAATAATTCCACTTTATGGCCCCCACATAACTGCCCTTTGAATTTATTTAACTGCCATTGAAATCCCTGTAAGAGGACATTTTTGTGTGTATACAACGGTGATTATTGTACATTTTAATAAACGGCCAATTAAGAGCTATTATCCTGACTTTTTTTCACATTTTGCGGTTGCGTTGAGTTTAATTGTGTAACTTTCACCGCAGTGTAATTTATTTTTTTGTTTTGTTAAGGACAAAAGCTTATGAAATTGTTATTGCCTCAGATACTGAAGTGTCTGGATGATTAAAGAACTGTAGACGACAGAAGCGCGTTTTACGATCACAATTTAGAAAACTCTCAAGCGTACTCCCCTGCGGTATGTTGTTGTCAGGATCATAAAATTAACGACAGATAAACCTAAAAGTATAGGACGTTTATTTTTAATTGCAATCTTATTTGGTTTAATGTGAAATTTGACTTCTACTCTGGCTATGGCTGTATAAGTGAAACTTAGGGATAAAAAATCATATTTTTTTGAACACTTTAACGTTTTTATTTACGAGTTGGGTTGAAGGACAACCATAAGTACGACAATATTCTCTTTTTCGTTATCGTCAGAAAGTAAGCACTTTGTCGGTAGTAAGCGAAAGGATTTATGCCTGAATAGTAGGATCCTGCCTTCGTCACCTGAAAAAAAAAGACTTATTCTTTTTCACGGTCCCCACCTCCGCGAGGGTCTGACAAGCCCTCCGAGAGTATCACTTGTCTTGAAAAACTTCTCAAAGTGCCGTTCGGATTCGGCAAAAAATTATAGGTCCCCTTGTATGTAAAGAAATTAACACACCAGCATACATTGTTGAGAAGTTGGCCCTGGTTCACCTCGAGCTGTTGCGCCACTCTATTTATAATTTTATCAGGATATTTATTTTTTGCAAAGCTTTCAAAATCAATGCAATGTTCTTTTCTCAAAAGAGCTTTCATCCTGGTTGGAATAATTATTATTTAAACTTAAGTAAAAGAAATAAAAAAACCTAATGAAAACTCTTAAGTTTTGCTTTTATTTGATTTTCAAATTTTTGCTCACTTCGGGGCCAGTCGAAACTACGTAATTCTGGAAAATGGTATTTTTTTCTTCAATCAGCCTTCAACTGTGGGCGTGGCCCAAGGTCTTGTTTGAACGAAATGCAGAACTAAGTATTTGCTACATAATATACTAAATAAAATATTTACGATTTGGAACAAAAATATTGAATAAAATGCAATTGAAAAATTACCCCAAAAATTGATGCCACGTCCACTAGAGGAGGTAAAGCGAATAAATTTTTATTTTGTGTAGCTTAAAATAAACAGGAGACGATAAATATCCAATTTCAGTTTTTTAAGATGTCTTACAGTTTTGAAAGCTCTGGAGTCTATTGGCGGATTCGAAAAAATTACCACTTGTACTGCTTCGGATAACAACGAACTTCCAAGGTTAAAATTTAAGATTTAAAAATGTGTGCCATACAGACAGACGATTACGAAAGCACAATAGTTTCTATTTTTGAACTAAGATGTTTTAAGACGATATTTTTAGTTTAGGGGCTTTCAATTGGCATTTGAAGGGCATTTATGCAAGGACAAAACTAATGTATATGTGGTGTTACCTAACTAGCGGTACTCAAAAGCAAAAACCCGAAAAAGTGACTTAAAACTAGAGGGCGTGTTACAATCCGCTTAGGCGAATGGTTGGGTCACCCATCCCAATTGACTGTCAAGCTCGGAATCGCATTTATCGGTTAAAAAAAACCCTTTGTAAAAACGGGGCGTGGCATCGACGCCTTTTTTCCATAACATTGTAGCCTTTGTTCAAATATATTATCCAAATTTGTGGTTTGCATGTTTTAAGTTCATTTTCATGTCAAAAATTAGGTTTTTATTCAACCGCGACAAAATCTGCGTACAAATTTGAGCTTCCTTCAAAAGTGGATGGATTTTTAAAATTCTTTATACTTGTACTGAGATGAAGTTTCAAAATCCTAATTGAAAATGCAATGCCTAAAAACTACCGACACACAGAGGAACGGACGAACGCGCGGACATGTCTCAGGACCCTTGAGGTCTTGGGGGCCTACGGTGATTATTTCTCTATGTTACAAACTATGAATCAAACTTAATATGTATACCTCATATCCTATGGGATAGGGTACAAAAAAAAACCATACCTGATATTGTGTAATATCGATACTATTAATAGTAATTCAATAATCGATTACAAAGAACATATCACATTGAATACAAATCAAATTTTCACTGTTTACTTCTTTAAACCCATGGCATTTTTAACAGCTCAAAGATCCTAAAACAAAGCCATGACTGTTCATATTTATATTAATATAAGGGAAACAATTGAGGGTGAATATAATACGCGCTTCAAATAGGTTAATTGGGTGTTGTAGCTTGCCTGCGTAATCGGTCACTCACAGTGTACGCTGACGTCATACCAGTTATTTTAAGGTAAATTTACCACCGCCGCGTTTAGTCACATATTGGGTAAATATTTAAATTATTTTCATTTTAAAGTAGAGAGGTATGGTATGACGTTATGACGTATGACATTTTGATGTTATTTATGTCTTAATAAGGCTTGTATTTCGTTCAGATGAGAGACGATGGCTTTTTATAAATATATTGTGATAAACTTTTGATTTTATATCCATATCTATTAATTGAGGTTACACGCAATTGCCAACGGGCTTGAAGTTGTTGGGTCTCCAGACCGATAAGTGCAATGACAATAGTTGGGCTCACACTTGCCGAATACAAAACGGAAGCTGTACTTAATACTAGTAGCAAAAAAAAGAGAACTCTTAACTCTGACAGAAGGTATAAAATAGTACCCAAACCAGCCATAAAATATCTTGGCTGTGCAGATTGACTCCAGGCTTAAGACCTTACTATAATAATGGCCTAACTATAAATCAGCTTAAGGCGGCTTTCAGAAATGTTTCATTACCCGGAGTTCATATGCGACGACCATAATATGGGCTTTTGCTCAATTTTGTTAAGTACTCGTAAACTTTTGTTGGCTTAAGCCCGTGCCAATTCAGTGAGAGGTTCGAAGCGGAAATCTGACAGTTGTTGAAACACACGAATCCATTGCGATTTTCGAATTATCTACTTAACTCATTTCCGGTGGCTACATTAGTTACTGTTGAGCTAGAAGCTTGAGTTTTTAATTTGGGCTATTTTTGGCAATTAAAGAAAATAACAAAACAAAATGGAAAAGCCTCCTGTTTTCTAAAAAATTACGGTGTGTTTTCGCAACGCGAGTTAAGTTTACAGACTAAACAGAAGTTAAAAAAAAAAAAACACAATTAATATATGATTAAAAATTAGAAGACACACTTTATTGGTTGAAAGTGCAAACCAAAACTTAAAATTAAACTTATTACCTAAGGTATTGGCATGAGTTGGGAAATCAGATCGAGTGTCAGTTGCCCAGACGCTTAGTATGCGAATTAATATTTTATTAAATATCGCTGATTTCCCAATCATGTTTCTACCCGTAAAGAGTTCAATAATCTAGGTCAAACTATGTCGCGATATTCGGAAGTTGTTGGGGTTACTGTGGTTTAGGTTTTGGCCTTGGTGTTATGGCATATACAAATTTCTTAAAATATATTTTCATCATTAATATAAGCAGACAGTTATTGAGTTGAATTTTTTTTTTTAGACAAAGGGTTATTATAAGTGGCGTTTGAAGAGCTAACTCGAATGGAGGTACTCTTTTTATACTGCAGCTCACGACTTAAAATTATTTATGTTTGTTCGAAAAATTGTTTGGATTTAACACGTTGAAATCAGAAAAATTTACGCGTTGTGTGGTAGAAGTCAAAAATGCCTCACAGAATCCGAGCACTATGCCTGGACACCCGGGTTATGTCATAGCGTCTGTAAGATTTTAAGATGTTCACTGACAAAAATCTTTATCCAAGTGCCCCCTTAATTAATTTAGGAGTGTTGTTAAGAATGTCAGGACACTATCAAATATGTCGACACCGTCTTAAAAATCTTGCCACTGTGTTATCGCAGTGCTAGAACCGAACTCTGAATGTGAAGCTATGTGAAGACCTCGAATTGCAAATCCAGTGGCAAGTGGTAAGAAGGGCGTCTGAGCCCTTAACGCAACGACTCACTTACCCCGTAAGTAAGTGAGTCGTTGCGTACACCTATAAGGCTATAGTTTGGGTCTTATAATATGTAACACAAAGACTAGCTGTAGACAAACGTGGCATAAGGCTTTCTTCAATTGTTGCACTACAAACACATTTTTAAACACCGTCGCGGTCATCCGTCAGTAATAGCAATGAAGCCAAATTTATTTTTAAAGAAGAACTAAGACTTCTTTATGGATAATTGGTTTCAAACATATTGAAAAATGTTAACCCTTTTCACAATTTTCAAACCACATAAGGCACTGCGCACAGTTTCAAAAATCTGCAATTTTTGAGTGGCCATATATAGTGAAAACTTTTAAAATCAATTTTTAGTTTATTAAAATTCCTTACCTAGCTATCACGTAAGATTTATAGATTTGCGTAATGTCTATCATGGGCTTATAATGGACATGTGACATATGGGTATGGCCATTAAGTAAATCCGACTTAGATAAGTCTATTATGGTTGGACCTGTCCATGCAACGAACGCCGCAATCTCGCGTATTATGCCAAACAGGGGGTAGGGAAATCGAGATATAGAAGGAGGCTTCTCCATGCTGAGATATTGTCACTCAGTTGTCTTCTATGGATTAACAGTTTGAACTGAAAGCATATGTAGCTTCATATACAAAATAAAAATCGTTGCGATAAATTGAGTGCTTTTGAGGGTAAGCAGTACCTTTAAGATGCTGCTGTATGTTCAGCATTGCAGGACCAATCGAAATAAAGGCAGAAGAATTGCAAAGAAATCTCCCTTAACTCAGACTAGAGTTAAGCGCAATTATCTTAAAATGAAGCGAAACAACGAAACAACTTACAAGATATGGCTGTTTCCCTTCCTATCTACACAGAAAACGATTTAAAAACGATGACGCCTCCTATGGCCCATTGAGCAGTGAGATACAAAGCACTGTTTGTATCTTGAAAAGATCACCACCCTCACTCTAATGGCGCAAGTCGGTAAAATCATCAGGCACTGTGGACAAGCGAGAGGAACTATGGATTGGCTTTTGATAGAGTAGAGTGTCGTGGATCTTGCTATCTATTTACTATTCCAAATAACTGCGGAGCCCAACTTTATAAGAATGACTACCTATATACTAACATTCCATGTTGTGAGCTCCGCATGCTCTCACATCCTTCAACTATAGGTAGCTTAAACCTTAAAATCAAAACCAAACCGTCCAAGATCAAATGCTCCAGCGTCTTCGATGGCTGTGATATGAAGTTTAAAAAATATTATAAACAGGTAAAAAAATATTATAAACATCTGTAAATATCAGCAATTATGTAATTTTGGCGAAAATTCTGTTTCATAAACGACTAAAAATGGCCTTCAAGGCAGCTGAAGCTGGTAAAAGAACTCATTTAAAACGCATCAAACACAACACAACACAACACTTCATAGCACAAGCATCATCAAAGTATACTTGTTCAAGGATCCTTCTGTGTTGTGTACATAATATATGTACATATGTACCTACAAAAACGGTCCCTACGTTAAGACTTGCCTACGCTATTATAGTTCCGCTGCACAGTTTTGTGTCCTTGAAAAATCTGGCTTTTTTTATAGCACAAAACTTAAATTATAAAGTGAATTGCACCGTAAGCAAATTTGAATGTAATTTTCTTAAATTATCCAAAACTTTCCTCTTCTCTACAGCTTGATTTTTCACAAGGATATTATAAAGAGGAAAAGAGAAACTTTACATTCTTTTTTCGTGCTGAATATGGAAAACGAAAAAGTTTCTTTCTAGAATAAAAAAAAGGGGAAGAACAAGTTTACATATCATTAACGTCATAAACTTTAAGCAAACGCACAGGAAACTGAAAGTTATTCAACAGCAACGAGTACCTACGTAGGTAGGTAGGTACTTAATGAATATGCGAATTTATAAGGAAACGTTGGAAGCAAGGAAGAAATGTCTTATGTTAGTATCTCTCTTTTTATATAGAAATTAATAGTAACTATACGTACAATATATCAACCATAAATTCACACAACTTTCTTATTATACTGTTTTCTGAATGAATAAAATTTGTTTGGAAAAATAGCAGCAACCTGTTTGGACAGTGTTGACATTATGCGGCGTAAAACAAAATCGCTAATAAAATGATACCCTCCCAATCCTACGCCCACCGTAAACGCGTTAGCCCTGAAAGAAGAGAATCCAATTTATTTTATCGGCTCACTAAAGTAAACAAACGCTAAAAGAAAAAATACCACCAGCCAAAGGCCCCATCAGCGGGATGAGAAACCACCGTGCAAAAATAAATTGGTGGGAGGACGAAACGTGTCAAAGGACATGGCCTTCTTAATCTATACGCGTTTACGTACCTTGTACACACGCTAACGACACGAGCAACCATCGAATTTTTCAAATCAAACCACACAGCCGCGTCGTGTCTGTGCAACAGGGAACGAAGACTGCCATGAGGGTTTTTATTTTTTTTTTTATTTTGATCTTAAAACGATACCCCAGGTAGGTTGGTGGTAGGTGTATACGTCATTCCATAAAGAAGCCATGTCAAAAGGACACGAAATGCGGGTCATATGTACCTACTTTGGCAACATTTTCAAGTGTTTGCCGATGCCATTCGCAGGCAGAGCTGTTATGGCGTCGATAAATACCCTCATTTTCGAGAGACTTTCACTGTGTAATCGAATTATATTCGCTCCGTCTTCATCGGCATCGTACGTCACAGTACTACGACTGGAGTGTACCCCATTACTAAACCCAACCCAGCTGATCTCAAGCAAGTAGAAAAATAAACATACGCAACACAGAAAAAGGTTATAAAATTGTATCTGTCATATATCACTTACCTTCAAGTAAACTGTAGATGAGTAGAATGATCCGTGTATCGAAGGATAAATTCATTTTCAGAACATAATCCTTTTGATGTGCTGTTGGTTGAGAAAATGCGTGTATACACAAAAAACAAAAATAAAACCGAAAACGAAAAACAGAAAATCCGGTCGTCCTTTTTCGTTTGCAAGAGTTACGACTTCCTTCCCGTGCTTCTACATGTGCTTATAAGATGATGCTGTGGCACTGTCGCTGCTGGTGTGCCGTTGATATCCTTTTGACGGAATTATTTCCACACTAAATAAATTTACCATTAAACAAAAAAATAAAAAAATAAAAATAAACGGAGTACGTGCGCGATTCACTCATTCACGTGCACTAAAACACATTTTAAATTTTTTCCCCTCATCTCTGCTTCACACATTCACTTATGGCTGGAATAGTCCTTATATGCTTTTATATCATATCTCTGTGGTAACGTTAATATTTACGAAACAGGAACATGCCATACAGAGCGCGCTGATAGAACAAGAGCATAGAAGTTCGATGCTTCGTTTAACTTGAATGTACTTAGATGTGCTCGTGTAATCCACTTTATAAGGGGGTACTATTCAAACACTCAGACCCATACGACACGACGCTGGAAGCCAACGAAGATAGAGAGGAGTCTTGGTGGTGTACCTGCTGCATTAAGAGCCTTGAAAAGGATATTTGTATCCACTTGCAAATAAATTTGGCTGCTGCGATTTCGATGCCAACGGGGTTCCCTATGACGACAATAGCGCACAATGTTAATGGCATAAACGAGCAAGGACGATGATAATCGACACAAATACTGCCAGGAGAACCGTTTTGCTTCGAAATAGTTTATATTAAGCTCAATATGAGGATAGCGTTATGTTAAGAGTTCACCGTAAGTTCTATACTCCCTGTTTTTGCTCGAATCGTTTTCTTGAATCCAGGTTTTTTTCCTCTTCCCCAAGGAATAATGACGATGCGCACTAGTGATGAGCAAAAAGGAAAAAATACGTCCACACTATACTAACGGTGTACTGTCAAGTGCACCAACAGGCACACAAAATGAGCACAAAGTGTCAAAGTTGCTCCGGCACTTCTGATTAAATAATGGTGAAGAGAGTGCTGGTGTTCTTGTTGTCGCTGAAAGGCATTTATGAACCAGTTTCATGTGTCACTTAATTATTTTGGCGAATCCTGCAAAGAAAGAAAAGAAACGGGGAGAATGAGAGACGCTGTGAAATTAGAAAGTGTGATTTTGTTTTTTTTCAGTTTGTTCTATTTGTTGGGGATTTAGAGTAGGGAAGACTGTTATCCTTTTTCATGGTAATTTAGGATAATTTTTTTTTCAGGGTTTTTATATATGTCAGTGAGTGCTTAAAAGAATTGGACATTAAATGAAAACTGGTGTTTTTAGAAGGTTCTTTTTTGGTTTAATTATATGGATGACGAAGTTCGAAAAATAACCATTAAGCGTTATTTATCGAGTCTGACATCTTTGAATTTGCTGTTACAAAGAGACTCAGTTTGTCCAATACAGACATATGCATAGTAGGTACTTGAATAATAGTCGCGAATTCTTACTTGGCCCGTTTTTAGGCATAGATAAATTTTGTCCGCTTTTTGTTATGCAAGAGAAGTTTATATAACACGCTCTTAAGAACATGGGTTTTGGACAGTGTTGGGACTTGAACCACTTAAGTGGTATTTCTACCACCTTTAAGAGTTTCCAGGAACCTACCACCCTCTGCTTGAAATCTTGAAATAGTACATTCCCGCTAGGTAGCCTTTTTTTGCTGGCAGCTAGGTTTTCGGTTTAAGTTGCATGTAAAAATTGCGTGTCACAAGTACCGAGTATCTTCCATAAATGACTGAGTAACTATACATTCAACTTGCGTCCCTCTTGCCCTCCAACACCCATTTGTTTACGTTTTTTTTAAAGGCTTCAAAGCTTTTATAAAAAAAAAATAAATAGAGTGGCGCAACAGCTCGAGGTGAACCAGGGCCAACTTCTCAACAATGTATGCTGGTGTGTTAATTTCTTTACATACAAGGGGACCTACAATTTTTTGCCGAATCCGAACGGCACTTTGAGAAGTTTTTCAAGACAATTAATACTCTCGGAGGGCTTGTCAAACCCTCGCGGAGGTGGGGCCCGTGAAAAGAACAAGTCTTTTTTTTTTCAGGTGACGATGGCAGGATTCGAACCCAGACCTCCGGCGTAGTAAGCACACACACTAATCACTACGCCATGGGGTGCCGACCCCACAGCTTTTATAAAACTTTTAATTTCCTTGTCGGTAAATACGTGTGAGTAAATGCAACAAGAATTTACTTTACGCGATCAGCTGATGTAAAAACACCAAAACGGAATTGCATAGAGCTCACGAATTGAGAAATTTACTCACATTCCTAAGCAAATGCCAGAGTATGGGCAAATTCATCAATTTCTACTTGTAGACAAAGCTTCTACACGACCGAAGTTGAATATTCAATTATTCAGTAATTTATGGTATCTTCTTGTGCGTTATGACAATAACCTGCATTCGTATTTAAAAGTGACAGCAACGAGCTTTTTTGTTCAAGCAATTGAATGCATTTTTTTTTTTTCAAGTCCAAAAAAAAATGTATCAAAACGACATAGTCAGTCAATTTTAGTTGTGTTAAAATTATATTAATGAGGCTGTACATACATTTTGTTATAAGATTGTTGGCAAATAAAAACAAGTGAGTAAGTGCAAGAGTTCATCTGTGACAAACTTCTATATACCCTATCCTATAAACCGTGTAACACCAAATCTTATAGTTTCTTGGCCCGAATTCATATCTTATTTGTATAGGCCACGCCCCCAAAAGTGGGCATTAAAAATTATAATTAATTAATTGTAATTTCGCTAGAAGTATGAGAAAATACGGTAAAGGGAAAATTATTTAAAAAAAAAGTTTTTTCCTAAAAACGCCCCCTTAAAGTGGGCGGAGCTCAAAACTTTGTATGAACCGAACTTTGCAAATAGTAATATCTTTAATATTTGTCACATTTTTTTTCGATTCGGAGTCAACTTTCCGAGAAATCGGATTTTTAAAAATCTAACATGTTAAAAGTGGGCATGGTCGATATTGTGGGCGTTCCAATTTCTGCCTTGTTAAAAGTCTTGGGCCAATATTGCTCAATACCAAAATTGAAGTTCCTATGCCTTGTCTAACTTGACCAAAAGGCGTTTTGAAAGAAAATGTGAAATAGAGGTTGTCTCACATTGAAGCCAGTAGTGGGCGTGGCCTTTGACGGATTAAGCCAATTTTCACACAGCCCCAAGCCGTGTACCAATTTTTTAGCTCTCTAGCTTGATTTTGAAGACTTTAAACCTTCACACATACAGACGGACATGGCTTAATCGATTCACCTGTCGGTCTCGATCATATCTCAAAAAGGTGGTAAGGGTATACGATGATTATTTCACTGTGTTGCAAACTATGCATTCAAATTTATATACCCTCGGTGGGGTGTAAATATCAATACATACATGAAATTTAAGATTTTTTATTCTACCACCTTTTTTTCAATCTACCACCTATTTTCAATCCTTAATACCACCGTTTAGCATTTCCCAAGTCCCAACACTGGTTTTGGACTTGGAGATCTAAGGTTATTAAACTCCTATTGACTGTAGCGTGGAATTGATCAGGACCGTTAAGGAAGGATTCTGCTTACTTCACCTATCGGGAATAGGTACTACCGTAACAAATTCGGCTACGGGTGACCCAATTTTTCTTTGTCAAAATTCGACTTAGTTACAGGACCTTCCGATTGTGAATCCGAGGTGCTAACAAAGACACCAGTGACATGTTCTCACTGCATAATTAATGTAGATACAAAAACCAACAAACTAGTTCTAATGTCAAGGAATAATCCGAGCTATACAGAGCTCCAAAAACGTGTGTTTCTGCAAGACTCATCTGTTTTTTCGTCTAATATGAGCGTATAGAGAGGAAAATCTTCTCTATCAAAGTTGACAACAACATCAATATCAATGATCATAGCGTCTTATTTGGCCTAATACGAGCGACGAAACTGTTTCTGGGTATATTGAGTCTTATCAGAACCTTACGCGAGCAATAGCTGTCGCTCCCATAAGCCCCAATGGCTTTTAAGCTGTCTATAGCGACTGTTCTGGCGCTTACTTAAGAACACCACTAAGGGCCAGATTTTCAGTGCGAGATCATCCGAGTTTCAGAGTTAAACTGAGATTAACCTCAGAAATAAAGTTTTCATTGAATATTGATCTGAACTTCTTGAAATGTTTTTTCCTGTGTGAAATGACAGTGGTTTTGCGTGTTTCTATCAAAAATTATATCCTGCAATGACTCAATTTTCTTTTTCTGTGTATTTGTATGTGAAGTGAGTCAACAATTTCGAAAATCGAAGATTTTGACAACTTTACCGACGGAGTTAACTCTGCACTGAAAAACTGTTCACTGGGTTAACTTTAAATTCGTTTTGGTTTTGTTCCGGGCCAAAAAGATCTTGGTTTAAACTGGGCTTAACTCAACACTGGAAATCCGAAGTGCAAAGAACTTCCGATATGGCGGTCAAAATAGCCAAAGAACAGGCTTGAAAGAAGGCCAGCGAGAGGTTAGAGCACGATCTGCAAATAACATGTTTTAGCGTGACTATTCGCTGCCTCAGGGGAAAGAAGGTAGCGAGCACTTTTCGGAGCTTTTCATTTTGCAACAGTGCACTGAAGATGGCAATCCCACTGCTGACCTAAAGTAGATTAAGTCACTGCCGCTCTTAGAAATGAAATCCGGCCAGAAGTGCACAAGGCAATGGGTGAAGAAGGTGTTAAATGGTAAACAGGAGTTGAAGTGTCCATTTTCAAAAAAGGAGACAAGAGAGATTGCTCTAACTATCTCTTCTAAATCTTCCGGGAAAAATATTCGCGAAGGTGTTGGAAGCGCGTTCCAAAGCTATACTCGAGCCTTTGTTGCGGGAGAGCAATACAGCTTTCGGCCGGGCAGAGGCACGACCGACCACCTTTTTATTTTGAAGGAATTCTTGAGAAAACCTGGGAACATGCCAAATTGGTCTACATATGTTTTGCAGATTTGGAGAGTTTTGGGGGGCTATGCACTCAGTGGGCCTTTTCTGAGAGGCATTTAGTCTTTGTATGGGAACTGCAGAAGCTGTGTTCGGATAAACGGCGTCAGATCCCATCATTTGATAAGGGCCTTGGACTTCGACAGGGCTGTGCTTTATCGCCTTTCCCATCTACTGGACCTCGCTATCGACTGGATGTCTTGGCAAGGAATCTTTCAAAATGGCAGGTGTCAGGAAAAAACTTAAGGCTTAAAAACATGTGTGATACAGATGGACGGGTGGACGGACGGACATGGCTTATTCCATTCATAATTCGGACGATCATATGCGCCTAAGGTCTTGGGGATCTACCATTATTATTTCACCGTTAATTTATCACCGTGTTACAATATTAAATGTGACAAACTTAATATAGCTCCTATCCTATGGGATGGTATAAGAAAAAATTTTAAGCAAAAAATATAGGTACAGTATTTTTAGCACTGTAGGTAGTATAGCTTTTTACTTCAGCAAATATTTTTGGTCCTATTGCCTTTACCAGCAAACATTAGTGGTGACCTTTATCAGCACACATTTTTCGTCTAATGTTAAAAAGACATAAAAAAATTCTGCTCATCTTTAAATCTAACGTATTTATTATGACATTTCAACTGTCCGCTCCATAGACAAAGTGAGACTACTCACTACTTGCCGCCCATAAGATTGTGACCTGTCTCCAACTAAACTCTAATCGCGAAATACTCAATGGGACACTTTTGCTCTCGCTAAGTTGGTTTTTGAAAAGCCTTAATGTCAAAAAATCTGCCAGTTTCGATGTTAAAGCCGCCAAGTGCCGCTAAGCTGGCGAAATAACTAAACTAAATTTATTATGTCTTCTTTTCTTCTATGGTCTATATTCCGCCGCGCTTATGGAAAACTGTTTTTATGCAGCCCTCTGCAAAAATCTGCCAGTTTCGATGTTAAAGCCGCCAAGTGCCGCTAAGCTGGCGAAATAACTACACTAAATTTCTTATGTCTTCCTTTCTTCTGGTCTATATTCCGCCGCACTTATGGAAAACTATTTATATGGAGGCCTCTCCGAAAAAGGAAATTCTCCTTTTCCTTTTTAAAAAGGGGAATCGCTCTTTCGATATTTCGATACTTAATATTTCAAATGCTCTTGGTTGTGGAAAAATGGAAAAGAGTACCCATATCAGGGCACAGGTGCAACAAAACTGATTAGAGACCCAAATATAGTGAAGTCTCTTCCCAAAGACTCCCATTGCAATGTTTTCTGTCCGTCTTTATTTATTAATTTCTTTAGAAGGATTTCTTCTCTTCCTTAGTTTCTTAACAAAAATTATCATAAACATAAACATGGTCTTATTTGTCTTATTATAGAACAAGCCTGATGTGGAATGGGTTATCGACCCAAGATTTTTTCTACTCATTATAGTCCTCATCAATTTAAAACTAAAGTCTCTCCTGCAATCCTTTCCACTTGCGCTATTTAACCTCATCATAAGGCAAGCCATAAACATTTAAGCAGATATTATAAAAAAGTAGGTACCTACTGAATAATGGCATCCTATGCAAAATGTCATAACGAGTACATAGTTTATGCCTTGAGGCATTATTTTATACACATAGCTCAACCAAAGTACTCACTGCCCTTTGACATGGACATAATTTAGAACATTACCTTAGGTTATGACAAGGAGCAATATACCTGGAATTTAAGACAATATCATGAGATGTTGTTCCAAACTAAAAAAAAAACCGTCGTCACAAACTAATATAAGTGAATTTTGTTGAAAACTTTGAGTCTCTAATTTCCAAAGATCCGACATCTGGTGCGAGCAAAGGGAGAACAATTACATAGGAAGTGTTGCGCTGTATCGTCGTCCTCTCTACGGGCAAGACATGTGATGATTTCATTCAAGGCGAATACAACCCAGTGCTAGCGAAAGCATAGAGGCCCGAAAAGACGCCTACAAAAAGTCTGCAGTCGATTCTCATAGAGAGATAGAATTAAACACCTTTTGCAGATTTCCGTGTGCGTGTCGTTTGGTCTGCCTGCATCTATCGCATATCGCATTTGCATACGCTTATCCGCGATCTCATTCTCCGCCTGAATAACCAGCCGGACCCGTGATTTATTCATTCTTTTACCGCGGCTAAGTGGTTGCTCCACCGTTTTCGATCCTCCAACACCAAGAAACACATGCGGGTGCTGAAGATGTTCTTTACCTGATCCCACCGCTGTTTCAAGGCCTACCAGGGCGTCGAAGGGTGTCTAGAAAATCTGGCATGCAAACAACGTTTCCAAACCAGCGAAAGATGGATCGCTACTCGGAAGGTAGCTGCTCAATATTGAGATTCCTGCGCCGCAATTCCACCCAGTGCTCACTGAGGTTCCTTCAAGGGCGATGCAACGACACCTAAATCATCTGCAAAAAGCATAATGCAAACACAATTATGCCTCTTGCCTTCCACTTGTTGGTCACAATAAAGATAGGATAGCTTAAAGTCTAAAGTTCTTGCTGTTCGCCCCGTTTTGGAGTTAAAAACGATGTGTGTAAAAACGATGACATATGTGTCAGATAGATATTAAATAAATATTATTTTTATTTATTTATTTATTGTTACACATGACAAGTTTTATTTTGTTTTCTCGCATTTCTAAATGAGGATTTTGCTTCGCATTTCCCCTTAAATGCAAAGCTTTATCATCTTTTGTGCTTCAAGCAAGCTCATACCAAAATAAAATTGTTCGGGCTGCTGAAGAGATTGAAAAACGACCTACAACACCGACATAGCTGGCGATATATTTTTTATAATTCTTCTGTGGCAGTAGGAGCCCAACGTCCTACCCTCGTTCATCGAGCTCAATGCTCACGAAATTGTGGAGTTAAACGAACAACATTTTTACAGGTAAAGTTTTCTCGAACAATCGCTCGAACTATGAGATAGGACGCATTGCTGCAGAGAGAGTTCACCATTCCGCCGCCTCTGGTGCACCTGTCCAACAGTGACCAGTTTTACTATACTAAAGTCTTAAACTACATGTAATCGCAGGTTGATTGATGTCACTTTTTTTGCTGTTCTACTATTCTTCACACACATTAGCAACGCACCTCTTTTTCTCTAAAACCGAAAATTATTGCAGAAAAACCCGTTTCTTCCTAAACATGCCCCTTAAAAGTTGGCGGAGCTCAAAACTTTGTATGGAGCAAGCCTAGCAAATAGTAATATCTTAAATATTTGTTGTACAATTTTTTTTTTTTCAATTTGGAGTAAACTTTCCGAGAAATCGGGTTTTGAAAGATCTTACATGGTAAAAGTGGGCATGGTCGATATTGTGGGCGCTGCAATTCGGTCCTTCTTAGAAGTTTTGGGCCATTATTGCTCTATACCAAAATTTGAGTTTTTACGCCTTGTCTAACTTGACCAAAAGGCATTTTGAAAGAAAATTGAAAATAGAGATTGTCTTACATTGAGGCCAATGGTGGGTTAATCCGTCCGCGGATTTAACTAATTTTCACACTTTGGCTGTACAAAGTAAGAACCAAGATATGCCGCAAGTTCGAGCGTCCTAGCTCAATTTTAAAGACCTAAAAACTTCACACATATGGACAGACGGACGGACGGACGGATGGACGGACGGACATGGCTTAATCGACTCACCTGTCGGTCTCGATCATATCTCAAAACGGTCTTTGGGGTCTACGGTGATTATTTCACCGTGTTTCAAACTATGCGTTAAAATTAATATACCCTCGATCGGGTATAAAAAAGAGGATGCTCCTCGTCTGCTAGAACTACTTTAGCATATAGAATAAAAAAATCTAGAAACTACAAAAACTTCGAAAGAAAAATTTCGAATAAAATTTAGATCACAATTTTTACACCCGACCGAGGATATATAAATTTAAGTGAATTGTTTACAACACAGTGAAATAATCACCGTAGACCTCCAAGACTTTTTAGAGGTATGATCTAGGCCGTCAAGCAAATTGATTAAGCCATGTCCATCCTTCCGTTTGTCAGAGTTTGAGGTCTTTAAAATTGAGCTGATAGTTGAAACTTAAGCTTGGTTATGATTTTTTATCTGAAAATTGCTAAAATCCAAATTGACTAGAATGTCAGACAACTTCAAATTTAAATTTTATTTCAAAATGCCTTCAAAATACATATGCAGAGCAATGGTGGCGAGAAAAGACTTGACCCTTAGAAGCAAATAGGATCACCCACGCTATCGATCATGCCAACTTTTAACATACCACCCACATATCGATCATGCCCACTTTTACAAATCTGATTTCACTGAAATTTTATTCTAAATCGAAAAAAAACTTTATGACAAATATTTAAACTATATAACCTACCATTTGTTAAGTTTGTTACTTTTAAGGTTCGTTTGGACGAAAAACCTGTTTATTAGGAATAAACACGCGCTTTTAACGAATTTTCTCATGATTCTACCAAAATTAGAAAAAATTTCATAGAACTGCACTGTTTTCGTTTTAGTACCATCCCTAGATATCCCCATTTTAAATTAGGAGTTGACTAATTTCAACCATTTCAAAATATGAGTTTTTGAATGTTGTCGAAATATATTTCATGTCAATGAACTCGAGTATATTATTCTTGTAGAACAGTTAAAGTATGCAGATTGTATTTCCCCGAAAGAATGTTCTCAAAATATAATTCATGTCAATGAACTCGAGTTTATTATTCTTATAGAACAGTTAAAGTATGCAGATTGTATTTCCCCAAAAGAGCCACAAGCAGAATGACAAAACAAAGACTCTCAACTCTGGCCATCAGAAAATCTATTTTGCCTAAGCACCTAAACCAAGGCAAACAATTTTGCCAACATACCTCAGCCTATATATCATACCCCAAAAAGGCATAGAAGGAATCCATTAAACTTAACTTTACACTAACCTACTCCAAAGTTAGACCTCACCCACATGCACATAATAATCTCAGGAGTTAACTTTCTTAATAAAACCCCAGAGAGCGATAACCTTTCTCTCACATTCCTTAACTTTTGAATGTGGCATATAGAGAGCCTAGCTATAGAGTCCTTAAATTATTAAATTCATTTCAAAATATCCCAAATTTCTAAATCCTTACTATCCCTTATATGCCACCGCCCGCTGGTGTGTGTGGTTGTTTCTTTGTACAGCCTTTGTTGTTTATAGTGTTTTTTCTTCTTCTCGCTTTTCCGTAAATTAATTTGCATCAAAAGTGACTGGAATTTTATATTTTCATCATTCTTTAGAGAGGCAAAAAAGTTATACGATTGAGCGAAGAAGCACCTCAACAACACGCTCTCACCTTATACACAATGTAGGTACGCAGTTCAACTAGGAAAAATGTCCTTTAAGGCGAAGTACAACAATATATAATTTCCAGGACGAAAACTGTTAAAGAATAGAAAAAAAAAAACAAAATCAAACAACCGGGACAGGATGCTGAACCTGGGCGCAAGAACTGACGACATGACTCATAAAAGTGACGGTCATAAAATAAAATAAAAAATAAATCACCAGCTCCACCCTATACCATACCTACCCGCCTGGCCTTGGGTACATTTTTACTTTGTTGTGGATGGTTGGGGTTGGCTTGAGCTGTGCGACAGGATATGAAATTGGGATAAGTTTTTGTTTGTTTTTTTTTCGGGATTTCTGTTCTTATTTTTTTAGCCCAGTTTCTCTTATGCAGTTGCCTTCTGTCTTATGTCGTAAACTTGTAAAAGTTAAATTTAAATTTTTTTCTTGGCGGTGTCGCTCTGCTTTAGCTTATTCTTGTGTTATCCTTTTTCAGTTTAACTTGTTTTTTCTCCGTGCATTTGCAGCTATAAAAGCATTACGAAGTATGTTTTTTTTTGCAAAGACATAAACAAAACTTTTATATTCATTTAACTTTTTGTGGCCTGTTCTTGTTGTCATGTTTGCAAGTCTAAGCGCGGGAAGGATTACATGACTTGAGGAGGTGTTAAGATGTTTCACAGCAGAGCTTAACAAGGTTTTATATAGCTTGCAGCCGTTGTCCCTATTTCCCGGGTCGAATGTAAACAGTTCAATGTAATTACCAGAGTAGATACTTTTGGGTAATTTACAGTCTGTCGATGGTTTAATTGAGTTTTTTTTCTTTGCTGTCGGTCCACTCTTCATTTTGTTGTATATCCTTTCCGGGAGAGGAGTAAATAATTTTTAATGAAGGGTCGCTATTGCGTTTTCTCTTTTGTCGTGGTATTCCTCTTTGGTAGTCATTGGAGGAATTGTTGTTTGATGAATTTATGATGCGAAGAATAACGCTATGTTTGCCTTTTATTCAAATTGTTACTGAAGTGTGAAATGTGAAATGAAAAAGCTCGGGGAAAAAGTTGAAAGTTCACAATAAATTGAGAAAATGAATGGTAATCATGCCGGGCGGATGGTTTTCCATTTTTCAAGAAAAGGACGGAAGGAAGCCTCAAAATCAGCAGAAAAAGGTTTTTCCTTCTAGTCTTGTCGGTTGGCAGTATGTATTTTTTTCGTTCTTTCTGGTTGTTTGTGTTGAGTCTTTGCATTGCATTAAAAGTTGGCAAAGAGAATAATTTTCCAAAGAGAAAAACGTGTTGGCGATGTGATTTGAATGAAATTTTAAGTGCACGTGGCGATGTTTCTTTCAGATGAATAAATAATTTACAAGTGTTATGGAATGTATATGAAATTCGTACATCTGACAGACAGTCTTATAGCTAATCGGCTTAAGTGATACGGAGCCCTAGGCAGTATTCTTTTTTTGTGTAAACTTTTAAGCAATATGCTTATGGGTTTGAACTGAAATCTCCTATCTGTCTGTTGATTCAAATTTTTAGCAATACGCATAAAAAAATGCCAAATATGTTGGCAGGAAAAAGGTTAACACGTCTTGAATTTCTGTGAAGTAAACATGAAGTATCACAATCAATATTTCTCTGACGTGTGACGGGACGTTGAACACCTTAAAAATATAGCCATCGTATTCAAAACAAAATTCCTAGATTTTTAACTTAGACTCCCACCATCTTTCAGATTCTTACAGACTAGGTATACTGCATACTTTAACACTTTTTATTGCGTTTAAAACACATATACAGATGCTGCAGAGTTTTTAAAAAAACATTGTGGATAGCCCCGTATTGTCAGCTTAGGTGAAGTAAAAATTGTATATATAAAGCCAAACCTAAATCCTTCAGTCTTATTCAGTTACACCTGACACACATATCATTCATTTAATTTTTCTTTTCCTTTTTGAAGTTCTGGCATTCGCCGATTTGATAGATAATCAAAATCACAATACATTAACAGCTGTTGCCTCGCATTTTCAGGCCGAGATTCCCGTAGCTACTAAAGGATTCTACATAAAATTAACATTTGGTTGATTTACTAAGATTTTATAACTGTTTAATGAATACCATCTGAGATACGGACCCCAGTAGGAGATTTTTAGAAACTCCGAGGGATGGTAGTAAGAAGACTGTATAATGCTGCATGTCTAAATTAACCCAAAAATAAAATCTAAACCCGGCAAATATGTCGAGCCGGTCTTCACATATCGATTCGAAAAATACTTGTGACCGAGGACTTCGAGTTTGGGGCACTGGATAGTTTGAGAACGTTTGAGATCAATGTGGGGTGCGAGTTAAATCAACTCCACTCTCATCGCAGTATCACAAACGTCCGGAAACAAATCGAGTGCCTTATTACAGGTGCACTCTGCATATTCATGAGGGCACATTTTGTTGTATTTTGTTCGGGCTCGTGAATATTTTTCATCAAATCATAATTTTCGAGGTTCATATGTGCAGTTATTCAAACAAAAAGAGTTTCTTCTTAATGTTAATATTACTGTTTTAAGAATTTTTATGAAATACTGAACAAATAATGAACAACTTGTGAGATACTGAACATTTATATAATTTTGTCAACTAAATTATTTATAATGAACGTCTTCTTCAAATACTGAACTGCGCATTATTATAGCGATGACGTATGGTCACCGTAATACCCCATCCCATACTCATTATGACAGTCTAAGCCAGCGATGGCGATCCAAAGGTATGCGTGACACATTCATGCAAAGCTTACGATTTTTATACTTTAACTCTAAACTATGAGCACCAACAACCACCACAAAAACAAAAAATAACTAGGTATGGAAGTAGAAAATTTGCGTCCCACATTTTAAAATAATGTGGGAGGCAAATAAATTCATCAATTCAAAGAATTTCTGCAAGATTTTTTCAATTTTAAAAGTTTTCATAATTTCACTATGTATTATAACCTGACAAGCTTTGATTTGGTAAAGCTGTTATGCAAAAATATTGGTTGAAAATTGAAGATGAAGATATTGTTATATAGCTGGAAAGAATTCGGGTAAAAGTTGGACTCTAAATTAAAAACATAAAAACAAGAAATGTGTTGGAATCAATCGATCTGGAATAAGTTTGTCAGGTAATTCCCGGATACTGACGTTCGGGACATTTAGCTGTATGAAAAATCTGACGTATGCTATCTTGATATTATCTCAGTCACCTATGCGTGTAAACTCTTATTTTCATAAAACGAATAGCATCAAAGATTCGCTTCGAAACCATTTGTCAGATGATTCGATCTCAGCATGAATTTCGCTTGAAGTGAAGAAATGTCATGCAAGGTAACATTAACCAGTGAGTAAGTGCAACAGCGTACGGGTGTAATGAACCACAGTTTACCCTTTTCCTATCCTTCTTTCCCATTCCTTTATCGTTTTTTTTCTATCCCCTTCCCGTTACCATTCACGAATCATTAATTAACTAAAAAAAATATTATATTCCTAAAGTATAAGGTTTTTTAATTCATTTTTTAGAAGTATATTTTAGAAGTGCATGCCCAGCTCATATAACCAAACATCATTATTAGCATAGAAATATTTAAGTTTGCGGCCAAAATTCATTAATTATGTAATATCAGCCCCTAAAAAATGGTCGTGGCCAAAAACTTTCTATCAACGAAATCTAGTTGTATCCGGTGTACTTTATATGCTAAACTTTATTTCTTATTCCACCCTTAGTGAGGCTAAAAGGCAGTTGAAATTTATGTTTTTCTGGAAAATAAAAGGTTTTTCTTAAAGTCTTCCTCTAAATGTGGGCGTGGCCGAAAAATTTTTTGCAATCTAAATGTAGAACCAATTATTTTCTATATAATATATTAAGTAAAATTTTTCCATTTGAAACAAAAATATTGAATAAATCGCATTTGAAAGGTTACTCTTTTAATCGGTGCCACGGCCACAAGGGCTGGTCTTCTGACTTTATTTTTATTCTTAGTGTCTTAATATCATAAAGAGATGCTAAGTGTTTAATTTCAGACTTTAACGACGTCTTATAGTTTTGAAAACACCGATTGGTAGTGTCTGTGGGCAGATCTATAAGTATTTAGCACTTGTACTCCTTCGGCTTACGTAGAAAATTTCAGCTTTCTAGCTCAAAATTTAAGGCCTAAAAATTGGTGACATAAGGACAGACGGTCGGACATCGCTCATTCGACTCAGATTGGGGGTCTCTCGCAATTATTTCTCTAGCTTAAATTTTTGACTGTATCAAACTGAATTATATCTACTCCATCCCTGTGGAATAGGGTTCAAAAAGGAATCGCTAGTGGTCAACAGCATTATTACTAAGAAAGTTAGAGATCTGAACACATCCATAATAATAGAATACGACGGAATTACAGTTGTAACCTGGACCTACATCTCTAGCTAACATTCAATGAGTACTTTGCTACACTTGAGGAGAAGTTTTTTTTCAAATGACGCCATTAAATAGTGTGAGAGTTGTGTCTAAGCGGGATCTAGTGCAGGCATCTATAGAAATAGTTCTTGCTTTGAGTCAATTACTGGTCTCGAATTGAGAACTATTTATTCTCTGAAGAATTCGAATTCGTAAGGTTATGATGGTATTTCTAATTTCTAATAGCATACCATTTAAATTCAAGTATTTTCCCATTTTTCCTGGGGAACTGAAATGTGCCAATGTTATATCTACCTCTGCTTAAAATGGTTGCAAAAAAGATACGAACAATTGTAGGCCTATTTCCCTTTTGCCTTACATTTCAAAAATTTTCAAAAAGGCGGTCAAAGCTGAACATGCACTTATAGAAGCAAGACAAGGATTATGTTTTTTAGCCTAAAAGCTGGAGCTGTTGCTTTAGACATTATATTTTATGCAGCTAAATGTGATAAGTTACACATTCATACATTTCTTCGAGTCTCAAATGTCTCTTTTGATATCATATCACCATGCGACGTCAATTGTTTCAAAATTGAAGTGTAGAATGTTTTAAATATTTAGGTATAACTATTGGCAAACATTTAGGTTGGTCTGATTACATAGCCCCTTTAAAGCAGTATATTCTTTTCACAAGTTTTCATCACTTGCGGATGTTCTTCTGCATGGCAGAACTTTAAAAATGATATGTTATGGCACATTTCGCTCGAAATAACAATATGGAATAAGCTGCTTGCGGGAGATGTTCATTTAAATAAACTTCAACAAATAATCGTTTAACATAAATGTGTTATCCGAAAGATATGCATCACTTCTCGTCTTGCTCACTCTCTTGGACTTTTACAAATAATTCTTGTAAGGCAATTGTATTAATACAGGGTATTAAAGACTTTTATTATAAGAAGTGATTGATTGCAAAGTAGAATCTAGTTAAAACATAATTTGCGATGCAATTCCCAATCATTTGTTTCGTTTCCACAAGCTTTAGAAACTCATGCACCATTGTATTTTGCGAATTCTTAAACCGGCACCCTGTTAGCATACGAACTATATTACATCTCTTTCATTGTTTTTAAAAACATTAAACTTTTTCTTCTGGATTTCAATAACAATCAAAAATAAATTTTGCTGTTCGATTTATCAATACACTATTATCTCATATCAGACCTATTATATCTCTCGTTTTTATTGGTTAAAAATTATTATATTTCAACTGTAGTGACAAGCTTTTCACTTCGTAGACAAAATCACGTAATTTTTATACCCCAACCCATAAGATAGGAGGTATATTAAGTTTGTCACATAGTTTGTAACACGGTGAAAAAATAATGGTACACCCCAAGACCTTAAGGGCATATCATCGAGACCGAATTCTGAATCGAATAAGCCATGTCCGCCCATCCGTCCGTCTGTATGTCACATGTTTTTAGGCCATAAATTTTGAGCTAAGGTGCTGAAATTTCGTACGTAAAGTCGACGTTATGCGAAACCGTACAAGTATAAAAAAATTTGAAATCCACCCATAGACACGCCCACAATCGGTCTAAATGTGGAACTATGTCCAGAGATTTCAAAACTGTAAGCCGTTCTAAAAGGCTGAAATTTGATATTTAGCATCTCCTAATGAATGTAAGACACAAAAAAGAAAAAAATAAGTGGTAAACCTCCTCCAGTGGGCGTGGCATCTATTTTGAGGGTAAATTTTCGAATTCAGTTTACTTAATATTTGTGCTCGAAATTGAAAAAAATTCTCTTTATTATATTTAGAAAATACTTAGTTCTACATTTTGTTCATACAAGACAAAATGTAAGAAATTTTGTTCCAAAACACAAAATTCAGCCAATTCCACGCGAGATAAGAAGAAAAATCGAGAGGAATAACTGTGCGTGAAAATTGGATATATTTAACAGTCCTTTGTATGCTTTTTCTGTAGTGCTGTCTACTGTTTTTATATTGGGTGATTTTTTAGTTTTGCCACTTGATAACATTGTGGCTACAAGTTTATGGTTTTTTTTTTCACAGCTCTTGTGTCACACATTCGTGTGATTGTGCCTGCGTCAAATTTAGTTGATGTTATGTAAAATAAGTTACGATAGAGTTTTTTAATACAATTTTTTTTAGCGTCATCATTTTAGTCAGTCAACTTAAGTGTTGTCAAGCATATCTAGAAAACCATTAACTATTTCAAAACTGCTTCAGTTTTGGTTGGACTTTGTTCGTTATTTTCGTTTCGAAAATTGAGGGAAGGACGTATATTTTCTTAGCCTTTTCTTATAAACTCAGATTTTTTCTTTCATTACCGTTAGGCTTTTTGTTCAGTTTAACAACCAGCGGCGTTCCATCAAATTCTGCTGACATGGAGAAAACGGTAAAACATGTTGTTTCTTATTTCGTTTGTTAATAGTAACTGTTTAATAATTTTTTCTCATCATTGCTATCTTTTTTACAAATTGAATCATCATCAAAAATTAAAAGATTATTATTAGTCCATTTTAATGATGTTAAATATACAAATAATAAATATGAAATATAAATAGGTTTGAACATGAGGTTGGAAACTGGAATTTTGAAACTTCTTAAATGCAAGAAGCTTGCGTTGTAAATGCTTCGTATTTTAGCGAAATTTAAATAAAATCGTTATAACCGTTAACAGACTAGAAACCTTTAAAAAATCGTTTTCGAAAATGCTTTTACGTCTTTGAGTCAAATTTTCGAAGTTTTGGATTATTCGAAGTTTGCTATAGCTTTGCATAAAATCTCAAAAGAAGGACTGCGCCCGTCATTAATTTCAAAGTTATACTTTATACCGTTTAGGAACTAGAGGGGGAGATATACTTCCTTTTGACCTTTTTTATAATTTTTTTAAATTTCAAATTCATAAAACAACTATTTTGGCTACATGGCTAAGGCACTTAGTTAACTTTGTATTGCTTTATACGTGTGTTCAGTATTGGCCTTGTGCACTAAGCGGTTCAAAAGTTATGGCCTCAAACACTTTGAAAAACTTCATCAATTTTCAATTCTTTATTTCTCAAAAACCTTTCAATATTTTAAAAAAATTGGATTTTTCAGTTTAAGTTCAGTATTTACTTAACTAAAATTTCGTTTTTCTTGTTCTTGTCCGCTAAACTTCTTAATTCTTTTTTCCCATGAAATTCTAAACTGTAATTTAACTGTTATTTCTGTTTAAAAAAATGTTCTCCTTGGATTCTCTGACTATTTCCGCAGTTTAAAAGCACACCAAATTTTGTCTTTCTACAAATAACCGTTCAAAAGTTTTAACGCAATTGGACGGACGTAAGGCCGGACAACGTAGCAGTACCACAAGGACCATATCGAACCGCTAAAAATATAACAGAAAACTTGCCACACGTAATTGATGGTATAAATCGCACCCTTTGACTTGGTCCGAGCTAACTATAGCTAATATCTCTCAACATAAGTTCTAGATATACGTATTGTAGCATAGACGAAATTTCAGGTATTCTACCATCAGATCAATATAACAAACGGAGCATAAACTTAACAGACGAAACTAAACCTCTACTAGTAATATTTTTTTAGCAGCTGTACGGCATTTGTCCCTCAGACCTGTACAAAATCAAACTACCGTAAGCTTCGCTAATTGCTTTTGGTTAGCAGAAGTTGCAAAATCAGCTAAATCCACACAACCGGTGGGTTCCACACACATTTCCCAAGGGTTATATAGAAGACCAACAGCTGTACAGACCCTCTAATTGTTTAAAGTGTGTATGGCTGGATACCATCAACCCACTTCCGGTGTGACGGGCAGTATATCCCGAAGCTTGTTTTCCTGTGTCCTTTTTTGTTTATTTATCCTTACATATTTCACTGTTTCGGCGATGTTTCTCCCCAGGCACTGGTGTTGGTGTGTCGTGCCTAAGGATAAACTAAGCCCAAAACAAAACTCAATTAGGACTTAATTCAGCTAAATATGTGTGAGAGGGTGTTTTTGCTTTGGATTTTTCCGTTTCCCTTTGGTTTTATTTATTTTTTTGTTTACACATGTGTATCTTCGCACTCTGGCATCATAAGTGGAAGGATTTTTTCACGTTCACAACCTTCATTTCCTTTTTTTCTGACACGGTTACTGTCACGTCGGCAAGATGTAAAGCTTAATCCTTGCACGTAGCGCAATGAACGATGTGTTGAATTAGAGGAAATTGTCGAAGGAAACGTACCTATTGGTGTTGTGTTCACATGACGACACATTCTTGAGTTATACGCTGTGGCAATATTCAATATTCAATAAGTCAACAAGCAATATTATATCCTTAAAAATCCGACAGTCTACCCACCAAGAATTCCCTGAAGGCGCTGCTGTGTGAATGTGGCGGCACGAAACAGGCAAAAAGAAAATCCAAATCCACGTACATAATGAAATATTCATCAAAAGTCAACCACACAATTACGGCGTAGGAATGAACACAAATAAAACAAGGACGAGCGACGGCAGCGAAACAGAGAGGCCAGGACTAAGTAAACCAAAAAAAAAAAGTTTGAATACAACTTTATTGTCTTCCGAAAGTGCTTTTATCGATTCGACGTGATTGATTGTGTGCGCGACACTTGCAGGAAGTTTTCCTTTTTTCCAACACAGCTCTCGCCCTTTTCGCTCGCTGTTTGCCCCTTCGTCAGCATCGATGTCTTAAATAATTGCAAAATCAAGTAGGGAACAAGAAATTAGGAAGAAGAAAAGTATAAAGTTTGTAAAGAATGGCCCCGTTTTCGTTGATTGATGATCCTCATAACAAAGTCATCATTCAATTTTAAAGTGTTATATCTTTGATCTCTTTTACAAGTAATAAGCAGCTTGTTGTGGTTTCCCACAAACAATTGACCGACAGAGAGAAGATTTTTTATGGAATGAGTTACAATTTAATTTAAAAGAAATGGGTTGTCCGGCGAAAGTAATTCGAAGATGTCATATTACCTAGACCTACCCGTCCAAAGACTGATTTGAGTATCTCTCCAGTACCAAGCTGCCGGAATTCTCTCAATTATAATGCTGCTGGCATTTGTTCAAAGCTCAATCATTTCACTCATTCATATAATGTACAAGAATCTTCGTATGAGAGAGACTAAATGAATATTTTTTAGCTCTTCAAGTAACAAACAAAAGCAATACACGTCAGTGTACAAAAAATTTATACAATTATTGTAAGCTGATGAGATAAACTTTGCTACGCTAACTCAGCTTTTTTGATGACCAGCCGATATTAAGACCAACATTAGAACATTGTATAAAAAGAGGATAATAGCTTAATATTTACTATGAAAGGGAGAGGTCTACTTCCCCCTATTTAGATGGGAGGAGCAATTTTATTAATTAAAAATTTTATGAAAAAGTGGTTTTGGTAACTTTCAATTTTCTTTTACGCTAAAAGACATAAAACCATCTTGTTTTCAGCATTTGATTGAAAACAAATAAGGGCAAAATAAGGTGAAAAAAATCCATATATGGTTTTACAATTTTGAATAAATACAATGTAAACTCTTTCTTTATAGCTTTTTAATCAATTTTTTCTTTTATTTTAAGTCGAAAATTGCCTTTACGGCCTAAATGGGGTTAGGTAGACCATATTAAAAATGTTTGCTTTTAACTCTTCTATAAAACGAGATCAATAAAAGGTTATCAATTTTTTGTGCCGCAGGTATCATACTCTGTCTCCATATATTTATATTAAAAATATGTCTTTTTTAAGCTAGCTGTTACTTTTTACTGATATTGTTTTTTTTTTCTTTAATGTAAGGGTAAAAAGTTTTACCCTTAAAAGACCCACATAGGTCTCATTTGTGGTGGAAATTCGGATCAAACCCAATATACATATGTATTTGCCCATTGTCCTTTAATGGATTTTAGGCCTGAATTCATTGAAAGTCAATCATATGTATGGGCCCCCAAAAATGGGCGTGGCTTAAGAACAAAATCCTTTGATATCAAAAAAAAAATTAGAGTTGCCCCTACCCCAATAGGTGTTTCACATGGGACGTGCCAGTATGATTGGGCATTTGTCACGTCTTGCCCAAAACACAAGATTTAGCCAATCCCACGCGAGATTAGAAGAAAAATCGAGAGGAATTGTTGGTGAATTATATTTATCAACGAGCTTTCGGTTGTAGGCGTCATGTTGATGGTTCAGATTGAACCGAACAGTTGTTAAACAAGTGAGTAAGTGGAAGAGTTCGTCTGTGACAAACTTCTTTATACCCGACCCTATATGCCGTGTAACGCCAAACCTTAAAATGTTTTGTCATATATTATTTGTTAATTACGTCATATATTATTTATATATATTTAGCACAGGCCCCCAAAAAAAGGGCCTGGGCTAAAAATTAAAATCAATTAATTGTAATTTTGTTAGAATCATGAAAAAATGCGTTAAAACCAAAAATTATTTCGAAAAAATACCTTTTTTTTCTATAAAGGAGTAGAAATAAAAGGTATTGTTTTAAAAATAATTTAAAAAAAAAAACTGTTTTTTTAATAAAGCTCCTCCTACTTTTTTCTTAAAGTAGGAGGAGCTCAAAACTTTGTATGGAGCAAACTTAGCTAATAGTAATATCTACATAATTTGTAAAAGAAGGTTTTTTCGATTTGAAGTAAAATTTCCGAGAAATCGGGTTTTTAAAAATCTAACATGTTAAATGTGGGCATGGTCGATTTTGGGCCATTATTGCTCTGTACCAAAATGTGAGTTCCTACGCTCTATCTAGCTTGACCAAAGGGCATTTTGCAAGAAAATTTGTAATAGAGATTGCCTTACATTGAAGCTAGTAGTGGGTGTGGACGTTGGCGGCTTAAACCAATTTTCACACTTTGCCTGTACAAAATAAGAAATTAGATACAATTTCACACATACGGACGGACGGACGGACGGTTGGACGGACGGACGGTCGGACATAGCTTAATCGATCCATTCGATATCGATCCATTCGAATCGATAACCAGTCGGTCTCGATCATATCTGTAAAAGGTCTAAGGCGTCTACGGTGATTATTTCACTGTGTTACAAACTATGCATCAAAATTAATATGCCCTGGGTCGGCTATAAAAATATAAATCCCTTTGCGTCAGGTGCACGTCATGCGAAGCAGCACAGGTGTAAAAAATTTTGAAATCCGCCCAAAGACACGCCCACAATCGGTCTAAATATGCAACTACCTCCAGATTTTTCAAAACTGTAAAACGTTCTAAAAGGCTGAAATTTGACAATAAGCATCTCTTAGTGAATATAAGACACAAAAGAGACAAATTGAATTGGTAAACCTCCTCTAGTGGGTGTGGCATCTATTCTAAGGGTAAATTTTCAAATGCAGTTTACTTAGTATTTTTGCTCGAAATTGAAAAAAAATTGCTTAATATTTTATGTAGAAAACGCTTAGTTCCACATTTTGTTCATACAAAACTTTGGGCCCCGCCAACATTTGAAGGCAGAATTGAAGAAAAACCCAAAATTTTCCAGAAAAACTTAATGTCGACTGCCCTTGAGCCTAATTTAGGAAAGCATTAAACAAAAAAAGTAGCAGGTTAGGTAAACAATACTTCCGTCCAGGTTTCATTCATACAAAGTTTTTAGCCACGCCCCCTTTTAGGGTCGATTTTTCAAAAATATTGAATTTGAACCAAAAAATTGCATTTTTACGTACAATTAGGTGTAACTTGGAAATATCTGTGGAAATATCTTATAATTAATAGTTTGTAATTAGGGGCGATTGGACCACGCCCCTTTTCGAAGTTTGCATTACTTATAAAATGTCAAAAAATAACTATGCCATCAGCATTTTACAATGTGGTATAGGATGGGGTATTCAACGGTCCGTTTTACGGACTGTAATTTCTGCGTGCACACTGTAGCACTGACTCACTGGTTAATTTTCTTTTTAAACCATTTAAAAAAAATTTAAAGTTAAAAGGGGCATTTTCGAAAGATCTTAAAAATTTCAGAAATTTCTTACACGTTTTATTTACAGACTAAATTTTATTACAATCGGTTTTTCCATTAAGATAGCGAAACATTTTGAAAAATAATTCTTGAAATGATTTTTTATGTTTCGAGCTTAATATCAGAATCCTCTAAATTTTCAAAGTTTGCTATAGTTTTCCCGGAAACAAAAAGTAATTCTTGATAAAAATATGTGATTTTTATACCCGACCAGGGGTATATTAATTTTAATGCATAGTTTGTAACACAGTGAAGTAATCACCGTAGATCCCTAAAGGTGCTTTCACAGCCGGCGAACTTGCGACCTGCGAACTGGCGCTTAATTGGACATTGCTCTATGGAATTGCTTAAAACTAAAATTTGTCAAATAGAAAACTAGCAAGAATCCTGAATTCTATAATTTGGCAACTTCAAATCCTTCATTTTCAGAAGCTTTGTGAAGATATTTACAATTCGCTTAGTAATTGGACAAGTCGCTGTGTATTCTTTTTGAAATCAGCGAACTGCGAAAATCTTGACAGAACCTATGTAAATTGATTTTGTAGAAGAGTCAAGTTATAGATTATTCGTTCGTTTAAACTTTAAAGATTTTCGTGCTGCGATTTCAATTCTGAAACAGTATTTTAGAGTAAAGTCATTTGTTCGCTAGTTCGCTGGTCGAGATATGATCGAGACCGACAGCTGAGTCGGTTAATGTTCGTCCGTCCGTCTGTCCGTCTGTCCGTCTGTCCGTCTGTCCGTCTGTCCGTCTGTCCGTCTGTCCGTCTGTCCGTCTGTCCGTCTGTCCGTCTGTCCGTCTGTCCGTCTGTCCGTCTGTCCGTCTGTCCGTCTGTCCGTCTGTCCGTCTGTCCGTCTGTCCGTCTGTCCGTCTGTCCGTCTGTCCGTCTGTCCGTCTGTCCGTCTGTCCGTCTGTCCGTCTGTCCGTCTGTCCGTCTGTCCGTCTGTCCGTCTGTCCGTCTGTCCGTCTGTCCATATGTTCGTCTGTCCGTCTGTCCGTCTGTCCGTCTGTCCGTATGTCCGTATGTATGCAGTTTTGAGGTCCTTAAAATTGAGCTAGGAAACTGAAACTTGAAGCGTTGCTTGGTTCTCATTTTGTACAGACAAACTATGAAAATTGAGTAGATCCACCCACAGCCACGCCCACAGCCACGCCCACAATTGACTTGAATGTCAGACAACCTCAAATTTACATTTTATTACAAAATGACTTTTGGTCAAGATAGACAAAACATATGAACCCAAATTTTGGTGGAGAGTAATATCGGCCAGAAGCCTTTAATTAGATAAAAATTGGACCGCCCACTTTACTGACCATGCCCACTTTTAACATTTAACTAAATCTTTGAAAACCTAATTTCTCGGGAAAGTCACTCTAAATCGAAAAAAAAAATTGTATGAAAAATGTTAAAGATATCATCATTTGCTAAGTTTCTTGCATACAAAGTATTTAGGGGGCGTTTTTGGGGAAATACTGTTTTTTAAGTATTAATATTCGCTTTTAACGTATTTTCTCATGATACCAACGAAATTAGAGTTAATTGATTTTAATTTTCAGCTCACGCCTACGCTACAGACCAAAAAGTTTTTAAGTTTGGTTTTAACGGGTAAAGAGGGTCGAGTATTTAGAAGTTCGTTATATAGACGAACTCTTGCACATACTCACTTGTTTTTAAATCAATTTGGCCTTACAACATCGGAGGCTTGAAAATAATTTCAAACCGCAGTTTCAAAACTGTTTAACCAAAATTTGATTTAGACCTTGCTTAAGCTACCTTTAATCGGCTTTTTTAATTGAGTGCTTAAAAAGTTATGACCTTAAACTGCCTAGGTGCAAATGGACACACAATATTTTCCATTCCTTATTTCGCAAAAAACTTTCAATATTTTGTAAAAAATAAAATTATTAAAATTAAATAATATTTCAAGATTTCTTTAGTGCAAGTTTTAGTTTTCTTGTTTATGGCTGTTAAAGTTTTCACAATACAAGTGCCAAAACGCTTTTCGTCTTTTTTCAATCATTAAAATTCAAGCTTGAATTTCCTCTTCAGGGGTTCAGGACACTGCGGGTGTGTTTTTAACCCTAAGGCCCAGAAGAGAAGCGTCTTATATCAAGGGAAAAAGCTATAAAACAAACTGCATCCTCTAGTTAGAAAGGACAAGTGGAAACAAGAAAAGTATTTTGACAAAAATATGTACATGTAAGAAACCTATACCAGTATAGTATTTACATTTTACACTATTAAATTCGAGCTAAAAAAATCAATAAACTATTCCGGTCTGGGAGTGGGTGCTACCTGATTTAGTTATTTGATGAATAATAAATGATTTATTTATTTGATCCCTGATTCCGAATTGATATTGAATCTTCCTTTCATGGCTTTTAGGACATTTTTAGGCTTAAGGCATGGCATAGTTGTGGGCACCTATAAATGGACCTGTGTGGCTGTGACTTATCTCGCGATCTATTCACTTTTGTTTTCCATAAAAGAATCACAATTCTTCCTCCCGATAATTTGGTTTGCTTTATAAGTGGAACAAAATAAGCTGAAATTGAACTGAAGCACTTTTTTTAATGACTGTCAGACACCCTCTCCCAATAATTTAACTTGCAAACAACATAAATTAAGGTAAACGGATAAAATGTGCTTCTGACATTAATGACTGATATGCTTTAACGAGTATTTTGAAAGAGTCCTTAATGAACTTTGTCCATTAAGCTCAAAATGGCTCTAGATATACGTGTGGATCTGTTATTGCTGCCGCATGCTTTTCCACGGAACATAATCTCTATCACTGGTGCCTAAAATGTATTTCATTCTGCGAGACTCCGCAATTTAATTCGAAATGCGAATTGCCAAAGTGTGTGTGCGCGCATTCCTCTTGTTCAAGGAATAAATCTTCCCTGGACCTAGAGCCCGGTCTTGAGCCATAAATAAAGAGGCGCGCGTATAAGACTCATTGCGTAATATCGCATAAATATCGATTGTTCCAGAGCGAACAATCGCTTTTTATGTCTATATTTCTGGCCCAGCACAATAAGAAAAGGAAAAATAATATAAAAGGCCATCGAATAAGGACCGTCCGTCCTCCTGTGAACTTAAAGTTATGTTGCAATTGCTTTGAGCTGACAGCCGGGTGTGGTATATTGGGGGTGATGTTGGTGATACACCCTGGTGTTGGGGTTGGTTGGTCTTTTCATGCGGAGGCGCGCAAATTTATTGTGTCGCGCATACTGTGCAAAAAGCCAACAATAACGAAAGAAAGGCAAAAAAAAAAATAGCCTTTCGCAAGGGCAGGGGACGGGTGTGCCCCGTACAACAGAGAGTGAGCGTGGTGGAGGAAAATTAAATTAAATTCTTTGTTGGATAAAATTAGAGGCAAGTGGCTATTAAATTTTTATTTCATTCTTCTTGGCATAAGGAAACAGGTGAACGGACGAGACAGGGTGATGGTGGTGAACTTAATGGCCAATGACTAACTGGCGTCAAATAAAAATTAAGTAATGGTCGGAATATTTTCTCTTCCGGAGAAAATTTTTATTAATAACTGAAGAATTTATTGCGGAAAAAATATTCTTCTTATACTTGCGCCTCGCCCTTTACAACTGTATGCGGTGCGTTTGTTCGCATTTTTCCGTCTTGAGAAACGAACGGACGACGATAACGGGGTTGAGAAATTTTAATTGCGGTCTTGACGGGCATTTAAATGCGAGTAAAAATATTATTTTTTTAGAAACTCCCTTCTCGGCAGGGAGATCTCATCTCATTGAAGATGCCGAGCCTCTTTTTGGCTGCAGATAGGTACTTTGGTGTTTGTCGGATATTTAATTAGAAGCGAAGCTATTTCGAGGAACATGATAGAACGGAAATTGATGATGGTAATAAGGTCTTAGTTGGGTGCTTTCGGTCACACTATTTATGAAAATGAACTGTTTCCTGTTGCATACCAGTCATATATACGGTAGCATGTTTTAAACATTGCTTAAAGGTGGTTATCGTTGACTTACACCGTTATTAAAGTGTAATGCGACCCTGTTTATGTGTGTAATTACACTTAATACATTTATTATCATGTACCCAATATCAATGAGACAAATGCGTAATTTAAGGGAATGCGTTGCAGAGAACGCCCAACATATGGTCTGCAGCACGTATGAATGTGTTGAACACTGAGAAGGACCTGTCTATACACCAAGCTCCCAAACCATCGGTTAACGACACTGTTCTACGCAAATATTGACATGCCACCCCATGAATAATTAAATCTTCTTCCTTTTTTGCTCTGTCCTTTCGAGTGGTGTAACTGACCTACAATGTCGTAGGCCCCCCATCATCGATACGACCGCACCAAACACATTGGGCCTATTCCCATACCCATGCTTCGTGTCGATAATAGATTCAGTACTCGAGTACTGATTGTAAATCCATGGGGCGGGCGGCAGCATAAGCATACGTAACGTCGGAAAAAGGCAGTAAATGGAAAAACCAAACTATGAACTCAACACGATCTGAATGCATGGGCAGGGACATTTAAAGTGGGCAGCCAACACCACCCGAACCACTAGCCTGCGCTGACACTCAATCAAATTTACATTAAAATTGATTTCTTCATATTGTGTACACACACGTCCTGGTACTCGAGCGATCCGACCCGAAAGTCCTGGGCACACACTAGACCGAATGGAATATAGGCCCGTAAACATGTAAGAAGGGACATCGCATATATGTATATACAAAATGCTAACTAACGCAACTATCCATGGACGGCGCGCGGCGCGGCGTGTACATCCCGATGCGTGCGGACAAGTAGACCTAATGGAACATTAATGGCAAAATATTGATTTTCGAACGGCAAAGAAGCAAATATAATTTATGGCAACTCAGGCCATTATGTACCGGGCGTCGACAGGAAACAAACACAATGTAAATAGGACCACAAAGCAGTGACTACGCCAGGCTAAATAATGTGACAGATGACGAGGACGGTGGTGGTGGTGGCGTACTATACCCCGGCTGGGGGTCAGAGGTCGAGGACTGAGCAAATTGAGGAATAAAGGAAATTAATTACAATTTCTGTTTGTTTAGGATTTATGATTTGCTGTTAGGTGGAAATTACTGAGGATGGACAACGGAAACCTAATGATGTTCACACATAACTATGCGTAGTATGGTGTTGTCGTTGTCGCAGACTGTTTCGTCCTTCGGATATATAGGGTGAGTGGATAAATACATGTAGAGAATGTCTGTTGATTGGATTTTTATTTTCCTTTCTTTATTTGTGACGACTGAAGAGGCAAGCGATCTAATAAGGACGAAAAATGAGGTCAGGCAGCACGTGACAATAATTACGTAAAAATTAATAGCCCAAGGCTTTGTTTTTTGACTTTTGATTTGCTTTGGATGTGCGTTGAAATTAGGTAAGGACATAATTTTTGTGGGTTATGTGGGTTGAGCTTTGACTTCCAAATTGTAGTTTTTTTATAGATTATGTATAATCACTGCTAAGTACTAAGACAATTGTGTGGATTGTTGTTCAAATGACAGCGTCGTAATTTTCTTTTCACTTTGATGTATGCAAGCGAACTTAAGGTTGGGAGAATAAAGTAAGCCAAAGTTCAATTATTTTAGTTTCGAGCAAAGTTTAGCTCTTTGCTGCCTGTTCAAGCGTTTTTAAACCAAATAAAAAAAAAGACTTGCAGCTTCGATACCCAGATTCGCCAAAAAAGAAAGCGAGTGCAAGTTTATTCTCCTTTTTATAGGTTCACAACAACAGACTTTCTCGTTTTACTTTTCAGTAGGTATTTTTTTTTTTTAAATTGGAAATTCTCATTAAACACTAATATATTACAAAGTTTGATTATAATTTATTATAGACCTTTAAAAATATAATTGAATCTTTAACACTGCCCTTAACACAACGCGTTTGAATAGGATCATGGGAGATACAGATAGGATACCCTCAATACGACAAATACAGTTTTGTGTTAAAAAGGCTTAACAATACAATACGAAAAATCTTACTACCAACTGCATAGACATCGAGAATAAATATAACAGCACCCTGTTAACAGAAGTAAGCCAAAATAAGTCAAAAGAAAAGAGGAGGCTTAGATTTTAATAATATTTTTCTTGCTTTTTGTGAAACTTTTTTTATTTATATGGATTTTATTTATTTTATTTTGGAATCGTGGAGAGCCTCTTCACTGCCATGTCAGTGACCCAGGCTCGATTCCCAGCTTAAATGAAACTTGGTAGGTATGTAGTTACATTTAATTTCATATAGTAGCTACAGCTTCTATTGTAGCTGAATCAATTGCTTTGAAACTAACTTAACTAAGTACCCAACTTCGTGGCCATTGCGACGATGAAATAACCCGAACTTTGGATCGGACAAATCTTGCGGCTCAAGACGAAACCGCATAAATTGGCGATGCTGTAGGTGCTTGGTTGGAAGGCAGCTTGCCACACGCAATTCTACCTACTTTCAATCTAGTCGTAGTGTTACGGAAAATAGGTGGTTTTTAAGTGAGTAAGAATCTCTTACTACTATGAGCATGTGCGGCCGGTCCTTCGTAGTGCCTATGAAGGTTTTTCCTACCCACGCAAAAAAAAAAATTCAAAGCCTTCCTCTCCAGTTCCTACGTCAGCGTTATAAAGAATTAATCTATACCTAGGGTACATGATCAAAGAAAATATTGTTTTAAATGTGTAGCGAATTTATACTTTGAAGGTTGTCCATTATGTTGGACAAGACAAAGTCTAGAAACAGAAAAAAATCTCGAAAAAAATCTAGAACGCACACTTCTTTTCTAAATTTCTAAATTTTTAAAATTGAGACTTAGAAATTGCTTTATACATTCAAACTTGCAACTACGCAAAATCCTTTGTTGTGCCCAAAGCATAAGTGCCCTTATATTTATGGAGTGTGCCCTTCCATAAGTATTAAACTAGGTCAGAGTTAGGTCTCATTTTCTATTTTGAGTTAAGGTTTCAAGATTTTTGTCCAAAACTTGAACAATTTATTTTATTTTGACCCAAATTGGAAAAGGAAAAATTTTTTTTATTCAACATTTTGGTTTTCTAGATAACGCTGAAGACCCAATAAGGTTTTGGATTTCACTTTCGTGATTTTGGATTTTCGATATATTGGAATTTCGGGATCTGGTTTTTCGGCATTCGCTCAGTCTCTCTTTAGAGAAATTAACGCACGACTGCGCCATTCGTTTAGTCCGTAGTGAAAAAATTTAGATATATTGGAAATTATCAATTAACCACCCGCTGCCGCAGAACTTTAACCCGATCTTTGTATTTCTTGACAAATTTCATACCCCATCCCATAGGATAGGAGGTATATTGAGTTTGTCACATAGTTTGTAACACGGTGAAATAATAATGGTAGACCCCTAAGACCATAAGGGCATATGATCGAGATCGACTTCTGAATTGAATAAGCCATGTCCGTTCGACCGTCCATCCGTTTATACGGCACATGTTTTTAGGCCTTAGATTTTAAGCTAGGATGCTGAAATTTCGAACGCAGGCTCCATGTCATGCAAAGTGTAAAAAATTTTTTCATCCTCCGAAAGACACGCTCACAATCGGTCTAAATGCGCAACTACCTCCAGAGCTTTCAAATCTGTAAGAAGTGTTAAAAGGCTGAAATTTCGGATTTAGCATCTTCTAATGAATGTTGCCTCCAGTGGGCGTGGCATAGGGTAAATATTCAAATGCATTTTACTCAATATTTTTGTTCCGAATTGAAAAAATATTTTTAATTTGGAACAAACATTCAGTTCTTCATTTTGTTTAGATACGACTTTAAGCTCAAGGTAAACGGGATTTCAATACAGATTTCGTCCCTACAAAGCTTTTAGCCACGCTCCTTTTTGAGGTCGATTTTTAAAAAATATTGAATTTGAACCAAAAAAATGCATTTTAACGTACATGCGGATTTTTTGGCCGAAATATATTAGGCCGATATTTAGGCCGATATATATTCAAAAGTTATATTTTTATATCCGGCCCACTTTTTGGAGGCGTGGCAGTTTCCTTCTATGGTAGGGTAGGGTATTTCGCAATACGTCACAGACGGACTGAAGGTTTTGCATATACTTATGGAAGGGCATTCCATAAGTATTTACATTCGCACTGTTGCACTTTTCCACTTGTTTTTTAAGTCATTTATTTATACTTTCTTAAAAGCGCCCCCTAAAAATTGGCAGTGCTTAAAACTTTGCATAGAACAAACGAAGAATATGTTAATATATCTAGTATTTGTCATAAAATATTTTTTCGTTTCAGAGTGAGTTTTCAGAAAAATTAAGTTTTCCAGAATAGAACGGTGATGGTGGTCAAATTTTTTGCGTACCTGAGGTTTCTGATTACAATTTCCACACACCAAAATTTAATTGCAAAATTTTAATTTAGTCCTAATTTAATTTAATCCTATTTCGTTAAAAGCTATATAACGAAATAAAAAGTGAATTTAAAATTGTCATACATTTATATCAATTGTAGAATTGCCTGTACAAAAATCTTAGCAGACTTCATACCTTGTCTGTACAAAGTGATGGAATCGATATGGTAAAGCTCTTAAGTTTATCAGCTTCTCTGATTAACAGCCTAGCCTCTCAAATAGCTTTTCAAGCTCGAATCGCCTATAGCTACCTGTAAATTTTATGTTTTCTTTCTGTATCGATGTGCTAAATCTTAATGCACTGGGCATTTCCAAAGAGTTTTTTCTCAAAAATTTTATATTCTAAAAGGTTACTGTGCCAGTCCGCAACTCAAAGTCCGCAAAATAATGGTTTTCGCAAAAAAATTTCAAGGTAATGACATGGCTGGCTTGAAGTTCAGGCCCTTACTCCATCAATAATTTGTGAAAGACTCTTACCGTAGAACCACAGTGATGTAGCTGTAGCGGCACCTAGTAGTAGCGGTCAAAAGCTAAAACACATGTATTCAGTGTATTACGCGCACAATGTGTGTCTGTGGCGGTAGCGCGTAGCTGTGGCGGTAGTAACAGTAAGCCAACTTTTAACTTTTGTAGCGCTACACGGTTGACAGCGCTACACGGTGGACAGTTCAATACAAGTAAAGCAAACAATTGAGGAAAAGGACGTCGAAAAGTTTATTGAGATGGTTAAATCTAAAGAAATTTTATGGAATTTGTGTCATCCGTTGTGCAAAAATATTAAATCCAGCTCAAATTAACTCAGAGTATCGGCCATTGTTTATAAACGAGGTTTTTGTTCGACATAGCCGCGCTACACCATTGTGTTCATTTTTTTCCATACTACGCCTCATGGCTGCGCAGCTGTACTACGTGCTACTGCTACATACCACCGCTACGAGCATTGTGGTCCTACGGTTAAACGTAAGGCTTACCTGCATGGGAGACAATTTGATCTTAAGCTTTGAGCTTAAAGAGGCTTGGTCGCCAGTCAGCCCTTGAAAGCTTAAAATCATTATCATACCAACGTCAAATCTTTTTGTAAAGTTACTAGAAAAAAGAGGAGGCTCTATTCATTTTTAAAATCGTAATTTAAGAAATTAAAAAGTCAGCGAAATACAGATCAACCGTTAAAAGCTGCATGTGTTCAGAATCGAAGTTCCATTTATTTTTCATCATTTTAAAAAGTTCGTCGTCTGTATCCTGAAAATTTTTATCTAACAGTAAGATTTTGCGTTGATTTTTTTTATTTATCATTATGCTTTTATTTACATACATATTTTTTTATAAATATTTTAATTTCATTTGAAATAAAAAGAAATCATTGCTGTTCATAATCGAATTTCCGCCACTGCATATAAAAATAAATGTTCAAAAATTTATGTTTAATTTTATAAGAAAAGATACTAAACTAAAATATTTGCCCCAAGTTCTTGCCGAAAGAAGTTTTCCCTTTAAAGTTTTCTAAATGGCCCTTACGGCTTTTCTCTTTGTCACAATGCTTATAATGGTGGACGTAGTGCTGGATGGGACAAACTCATTGAAAGGTTGAAGGATGTCGTTTGTTTATGAGCGGCACAGTAGGATACAATAATACTATGGATGTAATAATAGGAATACATACTTAATGCTATTTTTTTACTTAAAATACTAATACAATAATATTGAAAATGTTTCTCCACAACCTGTTCAAAGAAAAGAAGGGTTATATACGCCTTTGTGAAAAAACTATTCAAAAAAACTATTCGTTAAAACTAAACTAAGAAACTAATCGGATCCGAAGCCCTCTTAGTATCGAAAATAAGACAACTTCTGCAAGATATTACCAACAAATACTTTTAAAAAAATTATTATTCTTTAAAACAAACTTTTTTGAATGTAGTTTTAATATTTTTTGACTAAATTATGGAGACTTTCTATTCTGTAAGGACTTATTGGTCGACTTTTTTTTATTTATCAACCTTTCCATAATCAAGGGCAATCTCTTTCATCAACTCAATTGTAATTGATCATAATTGGAATCAAGACCCGTTCAAAGCTTCAGCTCTTCTTTGGTCATTTACTAACAAAATCTGAAAGGTCAACATGCTATGTAATTTTATTGCATTACAAACTTCAGAATAAAAAAAAAAAACTGGTTTTTGAAGGTACATATATCCTTTGTCATGGTACAGAAAACACCGCCCTATTCGTCATCCAAATAAAATACAAAAGCCTTTAATTTGGGAAAATTTCACAGGCCAAACATTTTTCAAAGGATTTTCGCTGATAAAACTAAAAATCTCTCACAGTACACATAATGCCTATTTCAATTATCCATAACCCTCTTAATGCTTTGCCCTAAATCTATGACCGAGCAGCACAATGATTTGTGTACCATGGTTTATACCCGAAAAAAGCATCATATACATATAACATAATCCTTTTTTGATCCTTTCCCGGTTGCTCTTTTTTTTGCAAAAGCTCTTTGACAGCGAAATTGTAAATTAAAAATTCCATGAATCACCCATCTGTGTGTTGTCGTGGTGGCCCTCATAACGCCCTCCATTCCCATACTCTCTTACTCGCTCCCACTCGAGTAATATATTAAGGTAATATATTCAAATTTAAGTCCTCCAATTGATTTTCAGTTTGTAAATCTCCGCGCGCAACCCCTATTGCGACTACCCACGCAAATGTCTCTGCCTTCATTCACGAAATATTTTATATGACACACGAGAGATAAAAATGTGAACCAAGGGAGGATAAAAAAATCCTGAAAGAGGAAAATATTCATTTTTTTTTGTACTGAAAAAAAACAGAAATTTCTCTCAATATGGGCATAGAAAGTGTGCATCCAGCACACAACAAGCAAATCACTTTCGATACCCTTTCTGTAGTATAGGCCGTCGCTACAGGAATACCAATAAATTTAAATTCACCCATAAAATACATTTCACATATGTGATGATCCAATAAATCCCCAATAAATATGTATCTTTTTTTACCACAACCCTACCGGATGCTCAGGCTGATTATTATTTTACCTATCGCTTGTAGAGGGTGTATCTACATACGAATACGCCACAGGTAATACCCGTACCTTTAGTGTGAGACATTGGATTAGTCCGAAGCGATAACTTACATTGCAACACTGTGTTCAGTGGTTTAAGTTGGTTTTTAGTGGTTTTTTCGTTTATAACAGGTGTTATGGAACAAACGTAAAATTGGAGCTTATTCTGATTTTAGGGGAATCTGGTTTGGTATCTGGAAAATATTCGTACCAGGAAGCTGCAGATGAAGCTGCAATTCTAAATTTATAGAATTTCGTTGCAGTATATAGGGAAAATTTGCTAGCGTTTTAGACAGCAGAGGGTTTAAAAAAATCGAAAAAGTTCATAGAACACCATGTAGTAGCTGGATACCTACTCTTTATAGTTTTTCTTCGTTGGTGCAACAATTTGCAGTCACCGTCGGAGACAGGTTTTTGTACCCTACCCAGGGTATATAAATGGGACCGACATACAGGAGAATCGATTAAGCCATGTCCGTCCGTCCGTACGTAAGCAACTTTTTGGCGTTAAATTTTTAGCTAGAAAGCTGAAAGCTGGTGGATTGGCTGAAAATCCAGTCGTTCAGATCAAGTTTAAAAATTAGCTGAATCCGCTTACAGACCCGCCCACTACAGGCCTGCAAGTGTGACCTCTTCTAATTTTAAAAAATACTTCTTTTAAATTCTAGCGAATTTCAAATGTTATAATGGTGCTAGCGCACTCATTTTTGGTATGTAACATTGCATTTTCCTTGTCTTTGAGGTGGCAAAACAAGGCCTTTGGTGTTTTTATTGACATAGTCCACTTTTTTAAGGGATTTTAGCTTAAAATGACTGTTTTTCAATAAATAAATATGAAATTTGACTAAAAATAGTATTTCAAAAGTTGTAGATATTAGCATTTTGTAACTTTTTTTTTATATATAGTATATGGCTTCGCCATATACTATGTTTTTTTTTGTTGTTTTTGGTTGCACAAAAAAGTTACTTTTTGAGTAAAAAAGGCGGAGTTTAAGACCGAAATGTAAAAAACCACCTAGGATAAAGCATTCAACAGTTATATTTTTATATCCGGCGAACTTTTCGGAGGCATGGCAGTATTCTTTTTCGGAAGTGTAGGGCATTCTGCAATCCGTCGCAGTCGGACTGAAGTTTTTACATACGCGCTTTTCAGTTGCACTTTTCCACTTGGTTTTTTTTTATTACATTAAAAGTGATTTTTCTAGATATTTGTAAAATTGAATTTTGAAATGCACAATTTTGAAAATCAGAAATTAATTTAAGGAATTTTGACTGATCCGGAATACTAATACCAACGCTATCCCAAACTACGAGTTCCTGAAATAGTTTTTCCCTGTTTAGGAGTTTTTTTGACTCTGGAGGAGAGCCAAGAGGAGAGCCAACCAAAATTTAATTAGGCTTACCACATGACCCCTACAATTTCGGTCCTTTTATAACTTACCTCTTGTCTCTCTTACCCTGAGAGCATATAAAACTTTATCCAATAGTGCATTTTAACCGATCTGTTCAAAAATGGAAAAAGGACCTCTTATGGTATCACTTCATGGTCCGTCTGTCCGACTGTCCAAACGGTAGCTCGTAGAAAGACAAAATTTGGCGTGCTTATAAGCTACAGAAACAGTCAGAGAACTCAAAGAGGGCAATTTGTTCTAAGCGCAAATAACGGTTTAATTGCACTTTGAAATTTCATGGGAAAATGGATTAAATGTTTTTCAAAACCTGCATTTTTTTTAAAGTTTTGCAGTAGAAAAACAGCAATTACAGGAAACAGGAACTAGGAAAACGAAACTTGGGTTAAGTAGATACTAAACTTCAACGAACAAATTAAATTTCTTCATAATCTTTTTAAAAAACGAAGAGTTAAAAATGGATGACTTTTTTCAAAGTGTCTAGTATCATCACATTTCAACCCCTTAGTGCACATAGCTAATATTGAACGCACGTATATATAGGAACTCAAAGTAAACGAAGTGCTTAAGTCATATTCTTCAGAAAAAGTTTTAATACTGCCCTTAACGTTTTAATCCCCTTCCTCTTATTTGCGGTGCTATTTAAGGAAATCATATAAAAAAAAATAACACATATCAGAAATTGTCTGGAATTATGGCGAACTTCAAAGTATCAAATTCTTCTGAGGTTTAACTCAAAAACATAAAAGCATTTTCAAAAACAATTTTTTTTAAATCTTGTAGGATCTTAACGTAAATGTTATCTTGTTCAGATTTGGCGTAAGTAGGTTCAAAACGTTCCAAAAAAAGCAAACTGCTTAAAAAAAATTTGAAAAGCCATTTCTAACATATGTTTTTTGAAACCTATTTAAAAAAAGACCGTCAAGTCCGTCGGCTTTTGTTGAAGGTTATAGTCATCTATATTGCGCAGTTTGTGTAACATGCTATTTATTTATTAAAATTATTTCTGGATATATTTTACAGTCTGTAATATACTTTTTTCCTAATGCTGTCTACTGTTCTTATATTGGGTGATTCTATATAATAATCACCCAACATAATAATCTATATATTTTATTGGGTGATGTTATATTGGGTTTCGTTACTCTAAAAATAGGCTGACAAAAAGCTTTACCGTTTCGAGAGTTGGGGGAAGGACATACTCTTTCTTGGCCTTTTTTAGGATTTTTATAATTTTAAACCCATTAAACAGCAATTTTGATCTTCAATTACCGTTAGACTTTTTTATTAATTTTACAACCACCTGTGCTGGTATTTGCCACTTTTCTCAAATTCTGCGGACATGGATTTCTGAGAAAACGGTAAAAATATGCTGTTTTTTATTTCGCCTGTTTGAATGGTCTTAAAACCTTAGGGTTGAAAACGGCAATTTTGAAACGTTTTTGATGCAGTTCGCTTGCCTTTTACACATTGCATACTTCAGCCAAATTTAAACAAGGTGGTCATAACCGTTAAGGAACTAGAAATCTTAAAAAAAATAGTTTTCGAAAATGTCTTCACGTTTTTCAGTTAAATCTTCGAAGTTTTTGAATATTCGAAGTTTGCTATAGTTTTGTATAAAATTGAAGAAGATGGACTATGCCCGGTGTTAATGCAAAAATTACACTTGATACTTGATAGATAGAGGGGGAGACATGCGTTCTTTAGACCTTTTTTATAATTTTTTAGATTTGAAATCCATAAAACAAATATTTTGAAATATTTTCCAGTTCCCATTTGACTTAAATTCCCATTCGAGCACAACCACCAGCACTAGCCTTGGATGTTTTTTTTTAATTCTATGGCCACCGGCTTATGCGTAAACGGTAAAACAAGCTTCTTTTTCATTTCGTCTTTTAAATAGGCTTCTAAAAACTTTTAAATAGGCTTCTAAAAACTTAGGTTAAAAACGGAAATTTAAAAAAATTTTAAAGCATCCTTCCTTCCTTTTGTAAGCTTTGTACTTTAACCGAATCTGAAAAAGATCGCCTATACCGTAAAGCTACTAGAAGACTTAAAAAATTGTTTTTGAAAATTCTTTTATGTTCTTGAGTTTAATCTCAGAAGATTTTGAAATTTCAAAATCCACAATAATTTTCCTTAAAATTTTGAATTATTTCGTGGGATTTTTTTCATAGAGTTCCACCAAACAGCACCGGGGATAAGGGGGAGGGGGAGACACTCGTTTTTTCATGCATTTTTGCGATTTTTTTCGAACATGCGTCAAAACTGCAGTACTCAAACTGTTTTTGAAAAATATGATCTAAGCACTTGGTTAACTCGGAGCTGCTTTATGCGTGTGTTTAATATTGATTTTGAGCGATAAACCGTTCAAAATTTATGGCCTCCAACACTTTGAAAAACGTCATGCATTTCCGAAATGTTTTATTTTTAATAAAAGCTTAGTATTTCTTAGTTTTTCTAGTTCTTGCCTACTAAACTTCTTGAAAAACACACTAAAAAACTGGTATTTCCTACCTCAAGTTCTTAAGCCAACAACTTGTTTTACCCTTTTCTCAGAAATTCGTGTCCGCAGAATTTAAGAAAAATGGTCAATGGAACGCGGGTTTTGTCAGGTTTTTGTTAATATCCCATGGGTGAGTGGCTTATGTACTTATAAAAGTGGTCGTAGAAACGATTAAAGCACCATAATTATAAACAAAAAGTTCTTTAAAGGCCATTCGCTTTTTAAACGTGGTGCTATAAACGCTCTTAGCACTGTAGTTATAAAGCTACAAGTTAGGTGCTAAGCTGAAGAGCTAGGTGCTATAGAGCAGATTCTGTAAGCCTTTACAGAACCTTTTTATTAAACTAAAGGTGCGCACATCGGTTGGCGCATCCGAAGTAGAATTTCGCAATCTTATATACGTATCACTTATGACTTGCAAGGCATCACACCGTAAAATATAGTGTAACTGAAATAATTGTAAGGACGTATAAAGATCAGCATTCAGACATTCAACTTATGCATCTTAATTAGAAGATTATCAATTTTTACTAGTTTGGATTTTTCTGGGCTAAAGAAAAAGAATACAATGCATAAATTTTATTTCTATTGCTTATCTTGTTATAACTAAGGATAAAATTCGTCCATTTTTACTATTCTTGCTATGATCTAGTGAGTCAAATAAGCTATTTTTTGACTTTCTTTGTCCAGCAGTTTAAGAATTTCATCTGCCCACTGACATACCCACTTATTAAGCAGAAATAAAAAATTCTTTCTTGGAACTCTTTAAACTCTTGAGGCTGCATCGAAGGATAAGAATAAAACATCAGCAAACAATACGTTTGAATCAACGCCAGCCGCCAGTAACCAATAGTCAAAAAAACCTCGTAGGAGAACGGAAACCCGTAGCTTATAAGAAAAGAGAGTAATGGCTACTTTTAAAAACTTATCGCCACGTTTGACAAAAAAGCGCAAAACCTTATAATAGTTCTACATGAGGCAAGACAGTCTCACATAAAATCCCAATATTTCTAAAGGGTGGCGCTGAATAGTGTTATAAGAGTTCTAAAATGGTTTAACACAACATAACGGCCACGCCAACTACTGGCTTCAATGTAAGAAAACCGAGAACCTCTATTTCAAATTTTCTTTCAAAATGGCTTTTGATCAAGTAAGACAAGGCACGTCTTTGGGGCTGACGTGGTAAATGCCGAACACCTAAGCTCTTCATCACTGAAGCTCCTTCTCGTTTTTCTTCGAAAGACGGGTAAGCTAAATACATTAAAGTAAGGTGTCCGCGTGGTAGTACAATGGACCAGTAGTTGTGTCTGAGTGCTCCATCGGATAGTAGCAACCTCCGACAAAAGACAAGGCGTCGGAGCTCAGATTATGGTATAGAGCAATAATGGCCTAAAGCCTCTGAAAAGGCAAAAATTGGGCCGCCTACAATAGCGACCATGTCCACTTTTAACATCTTTAAATCTAATATCTTTTTAGATCTTTTAAAAGCCGTTTTCTCGAAAAGTGCACTCCAAATCGAAAAAAAATCTATGACAAATATTAAAGACATTACTATTTGCTAAGTTTGGTCCATACAAAATTTTGGGCTCCGCCCACTTTTAGGGGGCGCTTTTAGGAAAAAAAGTTTTTTCCGAAATAATTTTCGGTTTTAACGCATTTTGTTATGATTCTAACGAAACTACGATTAACAGATTTTAATTTTTAGCCCAGGCCCACTTTTGGGGGCGTGGCTTATATAAATAATATATGAATTCGGGTCAAAACAATTTAGGATTTGGAGTTACACGGTATATAGCGTCGCGTATATAGAAGACTCCTATACTTACTCACTTGTTTTATGTTATATTTATCATTTCTAATAGCACATAATTTCTTTTAGTTGCGTTTTCATAAATTGGCAGTCAAAATTTAATGCGCACGTTGTTTAAGATCAAGAAAAAACAACATGTAAGTGAAACTACAAAAAGAAAAAGATTTTCTTCTTATTATATAAAATACAAAAGTCCTGGCAGTATGTGTAGGTACAGATTCTCATAAAAAAATTCTTAACAGAAAAAAAAACAGTCAGTCAAATAAGGAAGTAAATTTGACTGACTTCTAAAATCTTCAGATCATTTGCCATCATAATATTTATAACAAAGACATAAATCAGCAACAGGTCTACGGTTTGTAAGTGATTGGAGTTTGGTTGTTTTCTTCAGGATTATTGATTAAACGAATGGATCTTTTCTGAATTGAATCAAGAAGGCGGATAGAATGTTTGAGAGCAGACAGCTCCAAATATGAGAGCAGTATTCCCAATGCCAGTCTTATTTGAGCTTTGTAAAGTAAAAGTGACTGGGGAGGGGGAAAGAATCGTTTTGCTCTAAGCCAGTGTTTTTCAAACTTTTGGAGTACGCGACCCCTTTGTTGGAAAAAAAAATGTTGGCGACCCTTTTCTTATATTGCGTCAGTTATTTAAAAAGCTACATACACCACACACCTTTAAAACCTGGTCTAGTTGACAAATGAAAAAGTCAAATTGCGATAGCTGGTGTTAAATCTGTGCCCACAAACCATAACCGCTAAAGTCGACTTAAGACGAAATTGAGATTAGATTCAGCATTAGATTTGGCGTATTCGAATCTATTTTATAAATTTTATTTCAACTTTTTATCTTTAAAATTGTGGTCACAATTTCGAAAAAACATAACAGCTAAAGTCACATTTTTGAGTTGAGAATAAGGAAAAACAACCAAACTAATAAAAAAACAAAATTTATTATCTAAAATTGACTTAAGATTCTTTGTTTTTTTAGTTTACAAAAAGGAATAAAAACCTAACTTGACTTTGGTTGTTTTTCTAAATTAAATTTATAAAATTATAACAGTTTTCTGTCGAGGAAAAATAGCTAAAGTTTAGTAAACTAAGCTGTTTCCGTATTAAATTTTTTCCGTATTTAATTTTGCTGTTTTTCCGTATTAAATTTTTTTGTTTAGTCAATTTTTTTGAAAGGGAATAACAACCAAACTTCAGTTAAGTGGTTTTTCTCAAAGGAAAAATGAGCAAAAAGACTTTACTATTTAGGAATAAGAACTTAAGTCGACATAAGAACTGGATAATTTAACCAAATAGATAAGGAAAAACAGCTAAAGTAGACTTTAGACCAGAACGAAAATTTCTTTAAAATGGAAAAACAGCTTAACTGCAGATAAGATTTTTCATGATGAAAAACCTAAAAGCCCTAAAGACTAAAGTATTATTTTCGTCAAGTTTTCAGCTATTTTTATTTTTTTTAATTTTAATTTAAGAAAAAGTAACAATATCCATATTTCACTTTTTGTTTCAACGCGATCGGGGGCTCCAATCGCCCAATAGAGTCATTTGTAATTTCACGCATTTGTCAAAAACTTTAAAATGCTCTCCTGAAAAATGAGTGAAATTGACTTCAGCGGTTTTTCCTTCGGTAAAAAAAAAATCGGTAAAAAAAATCCTGTGCTGCTCGGGAAAAGCGGGAAAATGTGGTTTTTCACCAATTTTCCGGAGCCTTGAAACACTTTTTTCTTAATACCTCGGGCTCCAATAGTTCCGAGCAGCACAGAATTTTTTTTTACCAAATTTTTTTTTAGCAACGTGATGAGACCAAACCCAAAAAAAGTTCATTTTGCACTCTAAGTTACATTCTTATTATATGACATTTGCACTCCACTATCAATGGAGAACTCGTGTTTTTACCCGCCTTAGTTACATTGGTCAAATTTTGTTAATCTCTTTCGCTCGTTTTCAATGACCAATTTTGAATACTCTATTTTCCACAAGGGGATAGCCTTCAATCTAGAAATTAACAAGATTTTTTTTTATGTGCAATAAAATTTTCTCGCGCGTTGTCAAATATTAAATAAATATTCTTGCAGGCCTCTCGGTAATGCGGTAATATATAGGTATTCCTGTTTTTAATTTTTAAGTGTGGCTATAAATAGTCATTTGATTTTATTAAGAGAGTAGTTATTTACCAAAAAATTAAGTCTTTTGTTGTGTTGTGTTGTTGACTAGTCATAATGGACAAGTTTTTCAAAAGACCGTTGCAGCCTTGCACATCCGGCGCAAGTGGAAGCGTAGAAAGCAACGAAAAAATTAAAAAAGAGACTTTATGACGAAAATTATCTTGGGCGACCCCCTAACGAACTTTGAAAAACACTTATTCGAGCTTACGTTGACTCTAAGGAGGTGGAAATTATCTTTTGCAAAACTGATTTTGCTTTCCATATTGAAGGATGCGGTACAGTAGATGCACTTTTGCTTGAAAGGACAGAATGTTGTGTTTTCCTAGCATTAGAAGTAACAAAATTTGTCTTGCCCCAAACTACAATCTTTTTGAGATCAGAATTAAGTGATTCAATTTGACTGCGTCTTTGGCTATGAGAGGTTATAGCATTAACAGGAATTCTGTTTATGGTGGATGCTATAAGAGTACTGTCATCCACAAAGCTAAATATATTTTTATTATTGGTTGAATTTAACAAACCATTTATGTAAGTAAGAAATAAAGTTGGAGACAGAATTGAAACTTGTGGGATACCTGCGTTAATAGTAAACGAAGCGGATGATTCACCATAAACTTCAACTTTAATTGATCTTCCATGGAGAAAAATTCTATTCAACCACAACGTAGTTGAGGGAAAACCCTAAGACACAATTTTACATATAAGAGCCCTATGCCACGCGGTCGAATGCCTTGGAAATATCGAGAGCAATAGCTCTAGATTTACCATCTCAATAGATTTTGTCCAAATGTGAGTAGCAAAACTTAGCTGGTTTCCAGTTAAACGTTTATTACGAAAACCATACTGATGACCGCTTAAAAGGGCATGTCTCTCTAAATATTTTATGATTTCTATATTAACAGCCTTTTCCATAACTTTAGATAGAAAGCTGATAATAGAACTTTAGGCATATTATAGTTCTTTGGCAAACATTTGTCATTCTTTTTTGGAACTGGTTGAAATGTTTTTAATATGCGACAGATCTGTAAAACTGATAAAGGTTTGCGAAATGAATGAAAAACATTAAAGTCCTTTCCGAGAACACCATTACCTAATTTTAATGCATAAAAATAGTAGCACACAAATAAACGATGCTTGGCTTCCTATAGGGCCTTATAGCCAAATATTCTTGTTTTCATTAAATTAATTAAAAGCAGGAAATGAATCAAAACTCTCATTTTATCCCTACAAATTCAGTTCAGTTTTCCTTTTTGACACAAACACTTTTTGGTCTTAAAACAAAGACCTAACTAAACAATATGAAAATTAATTAATTTCTGTCTTTTCAATTTCGCTGGAAGGCGACAAGGCTACCACCGAACAAACAGCTAATTTCACAATACACTGGCTGGAATTTGTCATTTCAAGCAAAATAAAAAGATATTAATCCAGTCTACCTACAGCATAAACTTGAACTTAATATCAGGTGTATTATATAGCCCTGGCAACCATGTCTCTAAGTGTAGTATGAAATTCTAGCTTAATACTAGCAAACATTTTTAAATTTTTTAAGGTATGAAAAAAAAACAGATTACTCGTATATGCGAAGCAAATTTTCTTTGAAATGTCGTGTTCATGTTCTAAATTAATTTTAAAATATCAAAAAAAACGACACAAACAAACAACATTCGTGATTTGGGTTTTTACGGATTCGAGCCCTCCTTGCATTCCACAGATATGTCAGAATATTGATTGCAGGTTTTTACGCTATAATGAAGTCTTGGGCACGTGCTGGGAAAAGTCAATAGCTTTTATCGAGTTCCGCAGAAAATTTGTGATATAATTCAAGGGTGTTTTTTTTTCTCTAAATATTAAAGAATGGCATGCGCTGCGGCTTTTGATGCCAATTTAAGGACACGATATGTTCTTTTGTAGATGAAGCTGCTTTTGAAAAGGAAAAAAAATCAAGGAAGTCTAAAATGTAATTGGGGCACGAAGCAAAGAAACTAATCACATTTTTCATGGGAAAGGAAATTGATTATATACTAAATCGAAAAGAAAATAAACATCAAAAATAGTTTAGTCTACTCATAAGCCTATCAAGTTCATTCATCTCATAAATACATAGGAAATAATCAGCCAAATTCTAAATATACCTAAAGAGAACTGGGGAATTTGATTTGCCTCCCTAAACGTCCAACGAAAACAAGCTCCAAATTTCGATAGTTTTTCCCGACTCTATGTAGATGAAAAAATTTGTGTCGGGAAATACGGCAAACATTGAATTGTGATGTCAATAGATATTAAATTATCCGTTTTCGTTAACCTTCACCAGGAATAGGGAAGATGAGATAAAAATCAAGTCCCTTTAGTCCGTTTGACATTAAATGGAATATATATATATTAAGGTCCAGTGAAATCCAGGTAACGGAAACAAAGTAAAAATGTTTTTCGACTGTGTATTGCAAGTTTGAAAAACAGAAGGGACATTGACGGAGACTTAAATAGAGCAATGTTCCACACTGGTTGGTCTTCAAAGTTATCACCCAATAACTTTACAAAAGGTCTTGACAGCATAGAATAAGTAATCATACAATCTTCTAAGTAAATTTAAATCCCTTCAAAAGTGAAAATCAAGTCCATAAAGGTGCTGTTATTGCAACCCTTAGCAATTGCGAAAAAAAGCTAAATTAATAATTACTTTTAAATTTCATATTCCATTTCACATAATTTATAAACGCTTTATACTTTCTCACATTTTTGTTTATGCCTTAAAGGTCAACATCTGCATTAACGCTGTTCGTCTGCATGTTTTTCTTGTTAATAACCTTTTGCCTTTTAAGATTTACGACCAACAGTTAAGTACAAAGGGTCATGTTGCACAGCACGGATCGTAAAAATATTCATTGCTTATGAAACATGAAGAGAAACCTTACTGGCCATAGCCCGTCACTGTTGGGGAATAAAATGGCTATTAAATACAAATCATTTTTTTTTTCATTTTATCCTTAGAAATAGGGTTGAGTATAGCTTTTGGAACAGAAATTTTTGTTCGTAATCGTAACAGAAACTTTTGTTTATTTTGGTTCATAAAATCTATGAAACAAGCTTTGAGAAAGAAATAAGTACTTACGTAGTACTTATACACTTATACACTTCTTATACTTATAAGAACACACTACACAGCATTATTTTAGTCAGTCAACTGAAGTGTTTTCTAGCACATTTAGGAAACCATAAACTATTTCAAAAATACTTCAGTTTTTTTTTTAATTTAAAAAGATGGAACACGTTCGGTAATTATTTTGAATTTCTGAATCCGTTTCGAAAAAAGAGGGAAGGATATTATCTTAGCCTTTTTTACCATTTTTAAAATTTAAATTCCATTTTTTCAATTATCGTAGGGCTTTTTTTTAATTTTACAACCAGCTGTGTTCCATTGGCCACTTTTCAAATTCTGCGGACACGGATATCTGAGAAAACGGTAAAGCATGTTGTTTTCTATTTCATTTGCTTAAATAGGTTTCAAAACTTAAGGTAGAAAACGACATTATGGAAAGTTTTTAAATGCAGTAAACTTGCGTAGTAAACGCTTCATACTTCAGCCAAATTCAAATAAGATCGTCATTACCGTTAACAGCAGCCTTTAAGAAATCGTTTTCAAAAATATTTTCTACGGTTTCTGGTCAAATCTTCGAATTTTTTTAATGTTTGAAGTTTGCTTTACCTTTACATGAAATCTCAGAAAATGGACTACTTTATACCGTTAGGGAGATAGAGGAGGAGATATACCTTCTTTTGTAGTTTTTTATAATTTTTCAAATTTCAAATCCATAAAACAACTATTTTGAATTTTTTCAGTTCCCGTTAGACTTTTTTCCAATAGCGCAACTACCTACGCTAGCATTAGGTGTTTTTTTTTTTTTAATTCTATGGCCAACGGTTTTTGCGAAAACGGTAAAACAATCTACCTTTTAAAATTAAAAAGCTAACCGAACGTATCGCTGCTTATATTGGGGAGCAAAGCCATACAAAATTAAATTTAATATTGAAAAGTGCAAAATTAAGACAAATAAGAGCGGTATTTGAAGAACAAGTATTTGAAAGCAAATCAAAAATCAAAGGCCTAAATAACTGCAGCAGTATTATAATTTTTCATATAATATATAAATATAAACTGCAGCAGTATTATAATTTTTCACAAAATGCTTTTACAAATGCTTATAGCTCGCTTGGTAGCCTCACTTGTGTGTTTTGATACTGTTTGTTGCTTTTATTGGTTCTTCAAATACTTGTTCTCTTATGGGAAACCGCAATAAGAGTTGTTACTTAATGTCAGCATCATTATTATATTTATAAAGGTTCCTGACGATGTTCGCCTGGCAGGGTATGAAATGATCATAGGACAAGCCATTATCATAATGTTGTAGAATTGTAAATTGTTGTCCTTTTTTATTTTCTTTTTTAAATAGGTTCCGGAAAACGGCAATTAAAATTTTTTTTAAAGCAGCTTACTTTCCCTAAGTACGCTTTGTACTTCAACAAAATCTGGACAAGATCTATTTAACCGTTAAGATACTAGAAAATTAAAAAAAAAAAAATAGTTTTTACACCCGACCGAGGGTATATTAATTTTAATGCATAGTTTGTAACACAGTGAAATAATCACCGTAGACCCTTAAGACCTTTTAGAGATATGATCGAGAACAACATGTGAATCGATGAAGCCATGTCCGTCCGTCCATCCGTTCGTATGTGGGAAGGTTTTAGGTCTTCAAAATCAAGCTAGAGAGCTGAAATTGGGTACATTGCTTGGTTTTTTTGTTGCACAGACAAAGTGTGAAAAAAGGCTCAATCCGTCGATTTTTTTTAAATGCCTTTTGGCCAAGTTAGACAAGGCACAGGAATTAAGTTTTGGTACTGAGCAATATTGGTCCAAGACCTTTAACAAGGCAAAATTAGGACCGGCCACAATATCAACCATGTCCACTTTTAACATGCTTGATCTTTAAGAACTCGATTTCTCGGAAAGTTTACTCCAAATCGAAAAAAAATTCTATGACAAATATAAAAGATATTACCATTTGCTAATTTTGCTTCATACAAAATTTTAAGCCTATAGCACACTCTGCGCCATTAAGAAAAGCCAACGGCGAATGGGCAAGAGAAGACAAAGAAAAAGCGGATTTATTTGCAGATTACGTAGAAGAAACATTCAAACCGTTTGACGGGGAAACGTTGGTCGAGGAGGATAATTATAGAATAAAAACCGTGTCATTGGCTGAACTTCGTCAAACGATAAATAATCTGAAAAACAACAAAGCCCCTGGCTACGACTTAATTACTAGCGAAATTCTAAAGGAGCTACCGAAAAAAGCTTTGGTCAAGATACTCTATATCATTAACGCTTCCATGAGAGTTTTATACGTTCCAAGGCAATGGAAAGTGGCCGAGGTCATAATGGTTCCGAAACCAGGAAAATGTCCAAACGACAAAAAGTCATACAGACCTATTTCGCTACTGCCGATAATAGCTAAGGTGTTCGAGAAACTGTTGCTTAAAAGGTTGCAACCAATCATTGAAGAAAGACGATTGATTCCGGATCACCAATTCGGATTTAGAAAAAAACATTCAACAATCGACCAGGTCTATCGTATAACAAACGAAATCGAAAAAGCTCTGGAAGCGAAAAAGATATGTACTAGCGCTTTTCTCGACGTATCGCAAGCCTTCGATAAGGTGTGGCACGAAGGCCTGAAGTACAAATTAAGGCTTTGCTTACCAGAAAAACTCTATAGAATCTTAGAGTCTTACCTTAAAGACAGAATATTTCGCGTAAGGTACGAAAATGAGTACTCGGAATTCAAAGAGACAAATGCCGGTGTCCCGCAAGGAAGCGTTCTCGGCCCAATATTATTTTTGCTCTATACAAGAGACATACCCCACGATGAGGGAACAACTTTAGCTACGTTCGCAGATGACACTGCTATTCTCGCTATTGATACGACAGTTGAATTATCAACAGGGAAACTCCAGCGCGCTTTAGACAAAATATGCGACTGGACGAAGAGCTGGCGAGTGGTCCTTAACGAGACTAAGTCAACGCATGTTAACTTTACTTACAAAAAGATAAACAACAAACCTTTATTCATTAACTCGGTACAAATCCCGTACTCAAATGAAGCGAAATATCTAGGAATGACTCTAGACGCAAAACTTAAATGGAAGCCGCACGTTAAAAAGAAACGCGACGAGCTCGAAATCAAGTTAAGAGAAATGAATTGGCTTATCGGAAGATTTTCGAAACTAAGCATATATAACAAACTGCTTTTGTATAAGCAAGTGCTAAAACCATCTTGGACGTACGGTATACAACTTTGGGGTTGTACTAAACCAAGCAATATATCTATTTTAGAAACTTTTCAAAATAAGACACTCAGAGCAATCGTTAATGCTCCATGGTATATAAGAAATAGCGATCTACACCGAGATCTAGGAATCGCAACCGTGTCTGACGAGGTAACAAACTTTGCTCGCAAACTTAGTACTCGTCTTCGCGGACACTGCAACAATGAAATCATCCGAACTTTGGATCAGACAAATCTTACGCGCCGACTACAACGAATGAGACCGTTAGATCTAGCAGCATAAGATGAAACCGCATAAATTGACGGTATTGTAGGTGCCTTCGTTGGAAGGCAGCCTGCCACACGCGATTATTACAGAAGCTTGAACTACTTGTTAAGGAAACTTAGTCGTAGTCTGACGGAAAATGGGAGGTTTTTTAGTGAGTAAGAATCTCACACTACTATGAGCACGCGCGGCCGGTCCTCGTAGTGCCTATGAAGGTTTTTCCTACCCACGGAAAAAAAAAAAAAAAAAAAAAAAAAAAAAAAAAAAAAAAAAAAAAAAAAAAAAAATACAAAATTTTGAGCTCCACTCTTTTTTAAGGGGCTTTTTTAAGAAAAAACTGTTTTTTTCCCAAAATAATTTTGGCTTTTACCGCATTTTCTCATGATTCTAACGAACTTACAATTAATTGATGTTAATTTTGAGCCCATGATCACTTTTGGGGGCGTGGCCTATACAAATAATATAGGAATTCGGGCCAAGAAACTTTAAGATTTGGTGTTGGTATAGGGGGTATATAGGGTCGGGTATATAAGGTCGGGTATATAAAGTTTGTCACAGACAAACTCTTGCACTTACTCACTTGTTTAAAGTGCTTTTCTGTTTTTGAGTTAAACCTCAGAAGGTTTTGAAACTTTAAACTTCGCTATAGTTTTCAAAAGTTTCTGTTTCGCTAAAGCATACAAAAGTACCTTAATCAATATATCTCCATAGATAAATCCACCTGGTAAGAAATTCATCACATCATCGATAAACAAATCAAACAAGAATGGGCTTAGAATACAGCCTTGCGGGATGGACGTCCGAAGATTTCTAAAGCAAAACTTATTTATAAGTGGTTAAAGTCGCAAGGTTCATATTTTGATCAACTGTTGACAGACGTGGACCAAAGCCTGCTTGGAAAGCACTAAGTACAATATTTTACTCCACTCAGCTAACAAGTCTGTGGTAGAGCATTTGTGTAAATAATTTCCTAAGTGAGCTATAAGGACTGAAGTTCCCCTGTAATTTTCTGGTTAATTGGTACCCAAGCAACACATAAACTCTTAAAGATATCTGACAAATCAATTTGAACTCTTAGTGGAGTCTTATTTCACGGTTGTTAATACCACTGTACTTATTTTCATCTAAATGAAGTTTTTTAATATACATTATTTTCTATTCCTAAAAAAAGAACGACAAAAGGTATTCAAAACTATTTTCTGTAGAGCGAATATGGAGGTGAAAATGACAGCCAAAGATGTCTTTAAGACGGCAGATGAAAAGAATTCTCGATATCTTCTATTTGACCTCATTAAGATATTTTAAATACATCTAATTTGTAGTTTAGATCCATGCTAACTTCAGCATATATGGTTTATGTCTTCGATCCGTATCACTTGTCGCAGAGTAAGTTTTTACATTTTAAAGATGCAAGCACTGACTGGATTTGATTAGCCATGTTGAATGAGAACGACATCGAAAATGGCATTTGTGTACCTACGTTATCATATGGAAAAGGTGGAATTTTATTTTTCGACAAATGTTGCAGTGCGACTTTTCTAAAGCGCGTGACTTTTAAGGGGGCAAAATAAAATCTTTCCAAATAAATCTTATCTTGCCCATCTAAATTAGTTTAGGGAAATACAAAATCATAACATTAATTTTACATATTGCGCGGAATCGGATAAATGTGTTTGAGTATTTTTGAAATATGATGTATCTGATGGCAGAGTTTTATTCCATTTCACTTATGTTTGTTAAATTTGTTATTGCGTGAAAGAGAAAGAACGCAACGCGATGACACAAGCTGGACAGCGCTTCTTAATGACCTCTTAATAATGTTCGCAATATTAATCTTAAAGATTAAAGAACGCAGAGAACGCAAAGATCTTAAAGAACGCAGCACACATAGATTAAAATAGCGCTTTGAATACCTATGCACATAGCTTTTTATTGTAGGGGAACTTTAAAGTTTTTACTTTTAACTTTTTACTTTTCATTTTTACCTTTTCACTTTTAAATTAAAAAAAATTGCCTCTGCCCCTCGACGCGATTTGAACTTCGAACCAACGAAACGCGAGCCGAACACTCTACCAGTGAGCTACCGAGTCACACGACTTGGACTTGTCATTTGGCGAAAACGTGACATATTTACGCACATAGCGCTTTATTAGATAGGGGGTAATTTACGTTAAATATATTAAATATATTAAAAGCTTAAATTTTACTTCATAAAAACTCTCCTCTTAAACTTTTGAAAAAATCATATCAAAGGGTAGTTTCGGGTGAATTTTCGAAAGCCGAATAATGTCCCTCTCTGATTTGGTTGCGTATATGGCTTCTTGATAATGTTTTCAATTCAGCTATTTTTAATTGCACTTATTTTTCTGAGGTGCCGTCTTTCAATTACCCCTGTAAATTTGCGTAGTAAGGCGTTTCTGTGTGGCGGACAGTGCGTGGTGAGAAATAAATTCAAAGTTAAAAACACCTGAATTTTAAAAAGCAACGAAAAAAGAGAAGCTAACCGAAATCGTGTGAACTCAAACTGGAGACTTTTTTTAACCCTTAAACCTAAGGTATTCATTTCATCAGTTACCGGAGCAAAACCCCCTTTTTATTTCAGGTGCCATAAAATACATTAAGAGTTTTTGTTTAGAAAATGGCTCATTATATGGATATGGATATCATAAGGCATAACCTTTGGCTAACTCAGACTTCCAAGAATCGTATAATGTAGCTACCTTTTTTTCGAAATTTAAGTTATTAAGAGACGTTGTATAGACCTTTTAGGGGCTTACTTTGCCAATCCAGTTGCAGCACGGTGACAGATCTGGAAATATGAATAGGTATTCGAAGAAAGAAGGTTAATGAGGAGTTAAATAAAAAGACAGAGCGAGCACCATCAGAGTCGCTTAGTTCCCAATAAGGCACTAAAATTACTTACTCTTACCGGCACAAGGAGATTGGGGTGAAAAATAGTCCAATATTAGTCGAAGTCGGGGTGGGTGGCGTGGCGTGGCGTGGCGTGGCGTGGGGTGCCGTGGTGTAGTGGTTAGTGTGTGTGCTTACTACGCCGGAGGTCTGGGTTCGAAACCTGCCATCGTCACCTGAAGAAAAAAAAAACTTGTTCTTTTTCACGGTCCCACCTCCGCGAGGGTTTGACAAGCCCTCCGAGAGTATTAATTGTCTTGAAAAACTTCTCAAAGTGCCGTTCGGATTCGGCAAAAAATTGTAGGTCCCCTTGCATAAAAACAAATCAACACACCAGCATACATTGTTGAGAAGTTGACCCTGGTTCACCTCGAGCTGTTGCGCCACTCTATTTTTTTTTTTTTTTAGTCTAAAACACTGCGGGGATTATATGGTAAAAATGCCAACTCTGTCTACTGTGGACGCGAGATCTGTAATAAGGCTTACAGAAACAGAAATGACCAGTTTTTGTCAGAATCGCTGGAGCAAACCTTTTCACACGTGTTTTCAAGATTTAAGAAAAGATTATTACCGGGTTTCACTGAATAAATTTGGAAGAGTTTTGCAGAATGTCAGGTCATTTTGCAAATGATGTCGTCTTTTGAGAGCCTGTTAGTTGTAAAGGCGATCTCGTCGTTTTGTTTCACCACTTCCAGGGCTGTCTTCTACCACCTGTCCTTGTCATATTAGTGGATGGATCAGGTTAGCTTAGGTTGATATGGATGTGGGGTGCGAAGAAACCACGTGGATCTGGAAATATTGGGTACTCGTTAAATTATTGCGAGCTACTAATAAAGCGACAGACAGCTTTTCTGCTGACCATATATTGGCTGAAAAGGAATTCAGGCGAGCACCGTGCCCCTTTATAGCAGTTGGTAATGGAGAGAAGAAAGCTAACGTAAGCAAAGCAAAATTAATGTTTTTTTAAATATTGGTGACTAAATGATCATTCCATCTTTCTCGATGCTTCACGATCAAGACAAAAGCGCGATCCCAGGCGGGTCTCGCAGATATTCTTCAACTCCACCACCTGTTTCTTGGTGGTACTAGGTGGTACTAGGCGGGCGACGCACTTGTATCTCGGAAAGCATGGCCTGTCTAGGAAGTCTGTCGTGGGGAATGCAAACAACGTGTCGAAACCATCGAAGAATTGATATTAAACGGTCAGCCTTCATATATCTACTCACTAACAACAACAACCTGTTAATTTTGAGCTACGAGTAGGTATAGATATATCAAGGGACTGTCAAATGGATAATATTTATGAGCTTAGTACCTATTGCAATGCAAGAAGTTGCTCACAAGAAACAAAGATGTTGTCTAAGGAGGTCGTTGTTATGTACATTGGCAAAAATGGTGAGAAATCAAGTTTTTTTTTATAACTAGCTTGCGATAAAGGGGTTATGACTACCCTTAATATACGTAGCACATCACGAGCGGAAAGAATTCAAGGATAGAAAAGATAGAACAGAAAAGTAATTCTCCGTCCAACAAGCAAACGCTGATGAGCAAGTACGGAACATGAAACTCTGTACAGAAACACCGAGATTTACCCCCGCAAGTGTTATGCCTTTACGGGAGAAAGAAAGAGAACATATTCAGCCGACCCTAACCTGGATAACAGGTTTTGGTCCGCCCCGGATATTTTTCATTCCGGTACTCACAATCTGGTGAACTTTGCCCTATCCGCCACCTGGGGAGGCGCCCAATTGAGGACCAACAACACCAGAAGGGCAACTCCTCAAGCCTTATAATTGAAGACTTGAGGAATTAAAAGAGGCTAAGGTGTATTTCCTATTTAACGAATGGTGTTTTAAACTATGAAAACAATAAAGAAATCATGGCTTTGCTAATGACTGAATAGGAATAAAGGAGCTCAAGTGATCGTGTAAGCAGTACCTACTTATACCTAGGTATACCTTTAATTTTTTTTTCAAAGGTTTAAGGATTCACGATGCGGTGAACATGGAGTGCTCACACAACTATACGTTCCACGCTTTCCAGTCGATTTAAACTAATTAATTTAAATTTTGCCACATTTAAAAATAATTAAATTAAAATAATTACCCAATTAAGTACGGCAGAATGCCAAATGTAGAATATGCGTCGCAAAATTAGAGATTAAAGAGCATTACCAACACTTGTTAGTGTTTATCCACCTCTACCCCATCAGAAAAAGCAATTTCACATTCAATTAGTGAAACCACAAATTGAACCGAAAAAGTGTCACAGTACAAAAGAATGATACCAGGAATTCTTTTCCATATTTCAATACCCGCACATTCCACACATAATATGGAATGTACTCATGGCTATAAATTTATTACCACATTAACAATCGCGCACCCCTAACACAATAAATTTATTAACTAAAAAAATATCCACAATTCCACAATGGCAAGAAAATTTAGGTCAACATAAGAACCAACGAAAAATCCACAACAAAGGCACGACTGTACGGAAAAAAAACGCAATCACACAATTAGCGAAGCTCCTGACCGCCAGAACAAACTAAAATACCCACCACCCCCATCAACCCAATCCTAGCAGAGCCCTTGCTGAAAAATTGCCAAATTCAAAAGTGGTAGGTAGCGTGTAAACTCAAGGATAAGAGCTTATTTCGGAGCAACAATGGGCCAACCGAATAATACATAAGGATGAAAGCACGGATATTCGACAACCCTTCGTGCAAGGGATCCCGAAAACGTTATTCATCCTGGCCAGTGGCGCCTCCCCCAGCCCCACTCGAAACCCAAGAAAGATAACACAGAAGGCGAGGAGTGCCGCAGCACACACAATCTCAGAAGTCCGATTAATGATTACTCAATAAATTATTCACACAAATCTTTTGCAGAAAATTGTTTTATTTGTTGTTGTTGTTTTTTTTTACTCGCCCGATTTGTATACCTAAATTTGTATTCCGCCTCGAACTGATCCCTGGATTAATCGGCAGCCCAAATGGACGACGACGAAGGGAGAATCTGATAAATTTTCTTCCTCGTCCTCAGCAGGTGTAGGTGGTCGTTGTATCCATAAAAGATTGTTCGACAGGGAGCAACATAATTTTTGCAAGCCTCTTTTTTCTGTTTTGATTTCTTTCAATATTTCTATATGGCCCCCGAGGGGTGGCGATGTCAGTGAGAACAAAAACTTTCAAACTTTTCCAATTATTTTTAGATTTTCTTTTTCCTTTTTTCTTTGCAACACCGATTGATAGGTTAGGTTTTATCTAAATCTGATTGTCAATTAGAACACAAATCACAGTTTGGAAAACGACACTTTTCGGGGAGCCAGCGGAAAAGAATGCCACTTTAACTGCCCACACGACACGCGACGAAGGTGAGATATCACTGAATTTCTCGCCAGAAAGATTATAATCAAAACTTCACGGAGTAACAGAATACGTAACACCTAGTGTACTATGCACGCTCCACTTTAAAATACCGTTAAGAATTCCCGTTGGAAATTTGTTCCAAACGCGGTAAACCGAACTAAACTGGACCGTACGAAAGATAAAAGAATCGCGGGGCTACGAGCGAATCTTTTTTAACGAATCCTTGGTACTTTTTTATCTGGAAGTACTAGTACTTATTTCCTTAAAACCGTTAAGAAAATCCCGTTCGCACTGACAGCGTGCTACTACGACATGCATTCAAAGTGAGACTAGCAAAATTCAAAAAATTCCTTCTATTTAAAAGAGTCCTTATAGAAGGTAAGCTTTTAGCTTTTGCCCGGTTTTAGTGAGATTTAAGAGCACATAATAAAGGTAAAGGATATACTAGTTTAGAAAGAGAAATTTATTTGAGAGCGGGTAGAAGAGAGCTTTCCAAGAGGGATTCGCCGGGTTCAATGATCGAAAAACTTCACTCTAAATTGAGTCAACACTGTGTGGGTTGAGTTGAACAGTGAGCTTAAACTAAGGGAATCGTAAAGAGTTCGAGAAGTATCTCTTTGAAATTGTCCTTGTTGCAACTTTTTTCGAGATGCGAGTGGTGACATTTTTTTAAAACCATTGCGCGAGAAGGAAATGTAAGAAATTGTTAGTGCGCTGGGTTTATCTTATATTGTGTCAAGGTCGGTAGGTAGGGTTGGCTCTTGATTGAATTAGAAACATGAAGCTTGTATGCGGCTTTATTATATTGGGTTTCTTGGAATTTCGTAAACAGGATGAGGATTTTCTTTCTTTTCGCTAAGAACGTAATTATCTAGACTAAGGTATATTGGATGTAATTCGAAATTCATCATTCGTGGAATTGCCAAGTAATTGCGACACACGAAATACGAAGATCCACAAGAATATTTAATTGCTGACATTTTTCTTTGGGAAATGCCAAGAGAAAAATTCGAAGTTACAGAGGATTTAAGGCTATTACGTAAAGCCTTGAGTTAATGCGGTGCTCGATTTCCATAAAAGTTCGACAACCTGAATAAGCAACTCATTAGCAGGTTGGCTTTCAAGCAAAAAAGCACACAGGCGAGATGCACTCGATGTCTCGAAGACATGATTTGTCTAACGATATGTGACACAAGAGTGAATTAATATATTAATATTATTCGACACACACAACCCAGTAGTTAGGCGTGATCTCTCTTAATAGCCTTTTAATAAACATATCCCAACATAGGTAGGGCAACACTCAAAATTTTGCCTCAAAGAGCAAAATCTCAGCCTTCAATCTGCCAATTCTTACTAAATTTAAGCTGTCTGATAGGTGGAAATAAGGAAACCAGGAAACCTTTAAAAGGGAGGCTTCGAGATAGTAGTTCAGTTCTGATAGGTTTGACTTGTTACTTAAGGTAGCACAAAAATCTATAGAATGATGTACTCCAAGCTGTTGAAGAAACCATAATCATAGATTTATCTTATTCAAGCACATTAGAGAACTGTACAACAATGATCCACAATGTTATTGACAAATTTGTGGATCAAGCAAACCCTTCTGATAGTAAAATGTGCCCTGGACCCACACGAGTTCATAATTTGTTGATTATCTTGCCAGAAATGTTGCCACTATACAAGGTTGGAACGCGGTTTCCTTCTAAGCACCTTCTTGGTTAGACACGAAAATGAGAGTATGTACTAAATTTTTTATCAAAAGTCCATGCGATGTTATTTACATTAGTGAAAAGCCTCTGAAGGCAATGAAAAATTATTCAGTTTCTTAAACTACTGTGAGATTTTAAGCCCCCGCTCAGCTGAGTTATTTATTTTCATTGTGTGACGATTTGTTCTTTGGAGTGTGTCAAGCTACCAGTCCTAAATGCAAAATAAATATAACACGTCTCATGAAAATCAAATCCTACGAATAATTGTGAAATATATTATTAACCTGTTGATAATGTCACAACACCGGGCTTTGCAAGCGAATACACTATGTACACACCACCCACAGGTTTGCTAACAAAAATAAAGGTGAGTTTCGTGATTTCACTCATCCGATACTTAGCCATCCACTCGTACAAGTACAAAATGCTCTTAGCCAAACATTAATTACCCTTATCTACGCGCACTTCAGTGGTTTACCATTTTAGCACTTCCCCAGGATTATACGAACTTAAGAGACTTTTCAAGAGCTCATCTTCAAAGGACCCGGGAGAATATGCGAGCTTTCAGGAAAATTACAAGTTCTTTGGCATGCGTCCTGCAAAGGAGTTCCACATACATGAGACTGAACGTTGTGAGTGTGGAACGTAAGCTTAGTTTTCAGCAGTTAACGCAAAGAGTAAACAGAATTTCGATTTGGCTGGCAGTGGCCAGTGAGTTTGGCGCACAGTTGGCCAAATGTTGGGTGCTAGGGCAGACACTTCGCCAAACTTCAAACTATTCGAGAAAAGTAAAATAATATTGTCCTTCGAGCCGGATACTTGTATGATTCGTTCAGGCTAAGTTTGGTTATGTATGGACACCAATAGTTTTGTTGTCATTTGCAAGTTTTTAGACTGGAAACAAGGGATATTCTTTAGACTGTGAACCGAGACTCTCCTCCTGGTTCACAATCACCTTTCATACTAAGGGCTCTAGCATCCGTGATGACTTGCACTTAAAACGGAGGTCTGACTTCCGTGATCGTCTCGCATAATGGGGCTTCAGTTCAAATACCCTCTTGGCTGAACGTTGATGTTTATCCGCTCAATGTGATCGAGCCGATGTAGTCTTCGTGTTTTGGCGTGTTGAACTTAATTGCATCGTGGTTGCAACTTCTGTTGCTAATACCAATTCTTATAGCGTAATGAGAATCAAAAACCAGCTGTTTTTAGCGGTCCGTCCAAAAATGGAAAAAGGACCTCTTATGGTAGATATCACTTCGTTGCTCGTTCGCACATGTAACTTCCAGAGGGTGAGTCGTAGAAAGATGAAATTTAGTACACTCATAAAGTCCATGAAAAAAATGCAAATGCATACAAGTGCAATTTTTTCGGACACACATAACGGTTTGATTACAGTTTAAATTATGATGGTAAAAAAGACTAATGTGTTTTGCAAACTATCTTGAACATTTTAAGGGCCAGGAAAAAGAAAGTTGAGACACAATTTAATCAAATATTGAATCTTGATTATAAAATCGAATTTTTTAAAAAATATCGAAACATTTTTGAGAAATAAGGAAAGTGTTTTGAACGTGTTTTTAGGTCATTACTTTTTAAATATAATATCCACGTAGCCACCGCTGTTAAAATAATAGCTTAAATCAAATTTTGTTTTAACCGTTTTAAAACTGTGGCTTTGACGTATTTTCGAAAAACAAATCGTGATAAAATTCTTGTCACCACCACTATCTCGGATGCTATAAAGCCAAATGATTTAAAAAAAATCACGCACATCCAGAATTATTTGTTATTTTCGGGGAAACTTTAGAATTTTTTGAATATTAAGCAGATTAAGAAGATTTTTAGATTTTAGCTCGAAAACAAAACATTTCAAAAACTATTTTTCAAAATATTCTGGTATTTTAACGGTTGTACCGATTAGAATGAAATTTGGTTTCTATATAAAACGTATAAAAGGAATTCTAAAATTCTAAACATTTTTACAAAGATAAAAAACCACGTGTCGCCCTGCACTTTCTCAATAACGGTAGGTTAGGTTAGGTGGGGTGGCTGTCCCCGCTGGGCAGGGACACATTTAGACCAAAGGAAGGTCCATTGTGATACCACTTGTAGGACCGTAGTTACCAGCCCGGGACCTAAATGATGACTACCCGTTTGGGTGGGAGTGGTCTAGGCAACCGTTGACAGTATAAACCTATACCGAAGGTCACCAACCAGAGTTTGATTGAGACATACCCGAGGGTAGTGAAAGCTGGGGGTAACCGTTTCGGTGTGAACCGTTGTCAGCAGAGTTGAGGGGGGCCAGTGAAAGACTTTCCTGAAGAAAGGGTGGTCTCGTTACTTCTTCTTACTTCTCGGAATTTGCCTTGTTGATACGGATTGGGAGGGGGTTGCTTGAGGTCGAGGAGGAGATGGGTGGGTCTGTGAGGAATACTTCCTAATAGGAAACTATTCCTCACAGTTGTTATAGGAAACATAATTCCTAATAGGAAACTATTCCCGGAGCCCGGCAGGACAACTGATTTCGGTATAAGTCCGAACCTGTTGCTTCTCTGCTAAGAATTATCCTCGGGGATGGGAAGGTGCAGGGGTAACCGATTCGGTCTGAACCCTTGCAAGGCAGGCAAGAAGCTGATGTAGGGTAACCGTCTTTGGTGTAAACCCGTACTACAGGCAACTCGCGTTAGAATTGGAGGAAGGTAGGGGTAACCGAAGCAGTATAAACCCGTACAAGTGAAAATTATGTGCTGGTGATAACGTGGAGGTGAAGAGGTGAGGGTAACCGAAGCGGTATAAGCCCACTCCAATCCAGCCCTGGGAAGAACACTGGGATATGGTGTGGGGAGGGGAGAGACGAGGTAAATGGCTATTGCGGTAGGAGTACTACTAAATCCGTCCCGTGTAGTGTGAGGGACAAATAACGGTAAGATATTAAAAAAAAATCAGGAAATATTGTATGGTTTTTTAGATACGCTTAAAACCATTTAAGTTGATTTACTAAAATGGTAGTGCTGAGAAAAACTTTTAAGTTCTGAGTTGTTTCTATTTAAACGGTTAAATTTTACAAAAGCACTAACCACTTGAGTAGCAGGCCAAAATATGTTTAAAAAATTTGAAAATAAAAAACCCGTGTGTCATTATTTATACCCGACCCAGGGTATATTAAGTTTGATGTATAGTTTGTAACGCAGTGAAATAATCACCGTAGACCCCTAAGACCTTTTACAGATATGAATGGGACCGACAGGAGAATCGATTAAGCCATGTCTGTCCGTCCGTCCGTCCGTATGCAAACAACTTTTAGGTATTAAATTTTAAGGTAGAAAGCTGAAATTCGGTGGGTTGGCTGGTACATTGGACCAGATTTAAAAACTAGCCTAATCTGCCCATAGACACGCCCACTACAGTCCTGTATGTGCGACCATCTCTTATTTTAAAAAAATACTCTTTCCAAATTTTAGCTATGTTACAATGGTGCTAGGCCTTTTGGTATGTAGCATTGCCTTATAATTGTATTTGAAGTAGCCAAAAATCTAAAGCCTTTTCATTAATCACGCCCACTTTTTAAGGGATCATCAAAGACGATGCTCTTAAAAGTTTTGGTATGCATGAGAGCTTAGCTACCAGCCGTAATTGGACACCTCATCCTTCATTCGACACCTTTTAGGTTAACTGGTGCCATTTGACAACTTTTCCAAAATTAAGGGAAGATCCCCCGTCCAGGTGGGCGCATCTCCTTGTTTTAATAAGTTCCTAGGATTCGATTTAATCTTCTAGAGTTTAGTTTGTTTTAAAAAAAAAAGATCAGACAAAAAGTTTTTCCAATGATTTGAAAAACAACATACAAAATAACTATAGATTCATTTTATTAACCCTGGCCTAACCCTTAAAAGTAGTGGAATAGTTCTTTGCAGTAGGCAAAGAACGTGGGATAAAAAAGTCCCAAAAATCCAACATTTTTCTGTTTGGTAACAGGTTTTTTCTAACCAAATTTAAAATGCTTATGAAACTAATGTGGCAATTGAACCCTCTCAATTCTCACTTGTTTCCATAATGCATGAACAAGATCAACTTGCGTAAGATATGGGTCACCATTCATACAGGGCTGAGGGTTTCAAATATTTCCCTGAGAGACAAAAACATAGCATCTGCGAAGTATTTTAATTGCACTTTTAATTGTTAAATAAATAGTGAATTATTAAAAATCAAATCGGAATCGGACCAAGAAAAAATCCTTTAAAGAACACGTGTATGTATTTGTGAAAATTTTGAAGCTTATGTGATACTGATTCCCCAACATCAATCTTTTTAACATCGCATGAAAAATCTTTTCTGCTGCACTGTTTGAACGCCTTAAGCCGTCGTCGATAATCCGATAGGTTTATAACAGCGTGACTTAACGCCAGGAAATTCCACCATCTATCAAATATTGACGCTGGTCTTGGTCTTTGAAAAAAAGCCAGGATTCCAAGAAAGAAATTCCCAGGGCTTCGATACCCATGACCTTTTCAATAATTTCAAGGCCACGCATTTGTAGTGGCAAGCTACGTAGACAGGACAATATTAAGTCTGAAATCCCTACCATTTCTCAGATTGTGCAAGATGTTGATTGCTCAGACTGTTGCGGTAGGATCGATAAAGACCTCGCACCCAACACTTTGATATCAAAATTTTTTTCAGCAAAGGCGACGCACTGCCATATGCGACTTATTCATTCCTTTACATCAGATACTTGTGAGAATTGTGCAGAACTTCTTCGCCATAACCAGCACAATCTTTGAAAGTTCCTACAATAGCTCGAGTATGGAAACGACGGAAGAATGCGTAATCGGAAGAACACCGCGTGACCTCAGTGAAGGCTTCCTAAGCATTGGGACCGCCAACGGCGAAAATGGGCTCAGAAGTTGATAAGGTCAAATTCAAGTAGGCACATGCAGCGGTGTTTTATATAAGCTGCAAACATGTCAACCTTAAGCTGCCTAAGCCTGATTTAAAAAAAAGTTTTCGGAGTTAACTTAAACCAACTCGAGCTTTGGGCGAAGTTTACCAACAACTTACAAGCTCTCTTAATCAGCTAAATGGATTATTTCCAGGAGCTAATGCCAAGCTCCTTTTAGTCAATATAAACAGTAGCCATAGGGCTAAAAACTTTAAAAAATTGAAGAAATTTTTTCGGCGAAGCTAGCCTTACGTTAGCTTTTATGTCAGATTTTAACGCCACGACCGATACAAAATTTATCCCTCTACAATAATAATTTTTTTATCGATTTTGATTTTTTGTTGGGTCTATATAATCAAAGTTTCATTATCCCTATCATAGCCATTGCACTATGCTTACAGTGGAATAGCTTATGAGATCCATCCTTTCATTGCTTAGTATGTCAAACTGCCTTATTGTTCGCTCATTCTGAAGTCACCAATTCTTTGTAAGGACGACGCGAATGAAAATAAGCAAAACAACAATTTTCACTTTTAAAATTCATTTCCCTTAAGAAAAAGTGTTGTCAAACTTGGAATTTCCATTTCCATGTCATGTGCACAAATTTCCTTTGCAAAGAATTTATTTATCCCCGAGCGTTACTTTGAACAATAAGTTCCATCCAAATACGTGAGACATCCCACTAGCCCCGGTAACAATCGAACTAGGATACTCTATTGTACCCAGTAAAGGCTATAATGCATCTGTTCCGAGTAGGGTATATACTCTGACAAACAGGAGGAAAAAAAAAAACCGAATCCAATAGGTCCTCCTCCTATAACCATCACCGATTTCTACAGAAGTGCAATGCAGCAGGGAGGCTATTTCCATATTAAACAATTCGTCTGCAGTTCTTCACTTGGCTTTGAAGTTGAATGTCTATGTAGCAGGATGCTCTGCAACTGTGTTCTGTGCTGCTGCCGAAAAGGAAAATCCTTTCTTGGTTTACATTTCCTTTTGAAAGAGTTGTGCTGTGCTACTTCCATGCTGTGTTATCCTCTATTTTTCATTTTTCTGTTTGATTTTCTTTCTCTTGTCTATATCTTCTGGTGTATAGGTACTTTATGTACATAAATACTTTGTGCTTTTTGTCTATATTGAGTGAATTGACTATAGTTGGAGATTCTTTGTAGTTTTGTGCTTAGGTCTGCGCTCTCAATTCGCTTTGTAGCGGGGCCATCTGCACTTACTATAGGGTTTCATAACAACCACCAGTTTCAGCGAGCTGTACTTACACTCCTCTGTTGGTTTCCTTTTGTGGTCTACGCTTATTCCAAGTGAAAGGAATTTATTTGCTTTCACGTGTCTTGAGCATTCTTTAAGTGTTGGGAAAGCACAGGGTCAAAATATAATATCATTCGGGAAAATTTTTACTCATCCAGCAGAAAAATTTTTTTTTAAAGCAGTTTAAGGGTATGCCAAATTTGCCACAAGGATGACTTAAAAAAAGGCCAAGTCAAAGGGCTTTTATTGGACGTTCTGTATCTTAAACGTGTGTATCCTACAGGGTTTCGGGGTACTCCCAACAGTTCTAGTGGATCTACTCATTTTATAGTTGAACACTGATTCAATTATATTTCAATTTGCATTGCATAAGAATATGCCAGATGTTGTGCCCTTGATCGAATTTAGATGTGTGAACGCTTTGGAATAGAATTGATGCCAAAGAGTGGCGAATATCGAAAGTGTCGGACCCGGTTCTGCTGACGTTGTTCAATATTTTGTGCTATGATAAGATAAATACAGAGTAGCTGAGAAGAGAGACACAGTATCCTCAAAGTGTGTGGTTATTCTGATAGACTTTGTGGGTAATGTGGCTTTTGCAAAACCCAAGCATTTTAATCGGAGTTTTGGTAAGAGTGCATGTTTCATAGACACAATTTGTCTATGAACAATGTGCTACACACTGACCAAATCCAAATCATTAAAGAATTACATAAATAAATATAAAAGGATATGAAAAATATTGATGTATATAGGAAATTCAAAAAACAACACAAAATAAAACCAGTTGCACAAACATCAGCTCAAGTTCAAAAAGTCTTGACTTATATATCTTATACGATAGAGTAACTCTTGCACATCACTGCCTGTGTGGTCTTGTTCACTACACCCCTGTTTTATCTAACCCAAGTTCTAGAATATTACTTGAGTTAATAAAAATTACATAAATAAATACAAAGGGATATAAAAAATATTGATGTATATAGGAAATTTAAAAAACGAAAAAAAGACCAGACTTCATGTTGATTAAGGAAAACAAAACTAGTTGCACCAACATCTTTGATTGGCCCAAGTTCTAGAATATTGCTTAAGTTACTAAAAAGTACAAAATGTTAACTTTTGTAAGTTTTTCGAAAAGGCTCTCATTTATTACTTGAAGGAGAAAAAACTTGGGAGCATTTATGTAGTCCTGATACAGAACCAGTTTTTCATTATGGACACTGGTAAATCTTGCAATTATGGCGTATATAGTTTTCTGGAAATTCCACCTACAATTCGCACCACGGAAGATCTAAAAAAGTTACAGGGAATAGAAAGGGGTGTTCAGCACAAGCTGACTTCGGGGCTCTTAAATGCGTATACATCGAAATTAAGTAGTATTAGAGAAAAAGGCCAAACTTCGGAAAAAATCCTGAAAAGCTGAATTTCGGTTCCAATCTTGGTAATGTTGTTCTTAACAAAATGTCAAAAGGTCAATCGATCCGGGCGCCACGAAAACTTTTATTGGAGGTTAAATGTCACCGCGTTTTCATCAAGTAGTTCGTAACGATAACGTCTACAGGAAAATTTACTACCTACAATTAAAATGTTGTCCTGAACACTTACCAAAATTCAGATTCTAGAGCTTTTTTCATGAGACTAACGATTTCGAAGATATATTAATCCACAATGTTGGTCGTAACCTACGCTACCTTGGGAACACTAATTCTCTCTGTCTGCCCGTCTGTGCTTAAATAAGTTTTCGTCCTTAGGTCTAGGGGATAACAACGAAATGTAGGCAGAAAACTTGTTTAACTAAGTTTCTTTTCAAAGGTTCAGTAAAATAAGACAAAATGAAGACAAAAATATAAGTTTCGCAAGGCGGACTCTAAGATCAATAAATTGATGTTTACATTCTTAACAAAATGTCAAATTTATCGCGGGTCAAGTCCTGTATATTTCTGTAACACTTAATTTCACAAGAAAATATTCAAGAACCCCAAAATAGCTCTAAAAATTTCCTACAAAAAAGACTAAATTACTTTTTTTGTGAAAGTTGCCATTTTCAGAGATTATTACTTTAAAGGGGAATATGGCCGGTGATGTTCTTATAGTTCATAAAACAAATGTCATTGGTAAATGCATTGGTCCTTTGATTGCCTTTGAAAATGTGTACGGAAATGTCAACCGATTTGCAACTCCTGATATATATGCAGCAATGCTATTAAAATCTAAAGAGATGCTCATCATGAACAGTTCGCTTTCCGACGACGGGAAAAGCCTGCCTCAGCTTCCGTGTGCCATGCATTCAAGCTACATTGACTTTTACTCTCTACACTAACGCCATTGGCTATTATGTATTATCTGCCTACTCGTGTTTCCCAAATATAGATTACTCCATTTTTTGATTCACTTTGCCTCAATTTTTCATGTGTTACAACTTATTAATTTAAAAGTCTCCAGCCAGCCACCCGCTGGCACGACCTAACCACACAATAAATCCTCTTCACTTTGAAAGCTTGTCGTCACTGTTGTTTTGCGCGGAAGCTGTTATTTTTTTTTTTCCTGTACAATTTTTGCCCTCCATTTAGCCAGCAGAATTTCCTCGTACCTACATTATGTTCGGGGATGGGAGATCGTGAAAAATGGCAGAGTTCGCCTCGACGCCGACGCTCCAACAAATTGCTGAGCTCGCTTGACATCAACCATGCAATTGACTGAGAAATTTAATCAATGAAGTTGTTAAATGTCAGTGTCAACTTACGCTGTGTTTTTATTTTTCAAGTGACGTAAAAAACATTCGATTTTTTGCTACCCAAATATTGCCGCATTAAACTGATTAACCTCAAGGGAGCGCGGACCATACTAGAGAGGGCTGCGAGGGTGAAATCAATTGCAGGAAAATCATACTTCGCCGAGCTCCGGTTTATTTTTTTTACAGCGGGACAAAATATGTACATGAATGAGTTTTAAAGGGAATGTGTTGCTCATCCTCTTACTTTTTCCAAAATATATTCATAATTATGTACACTATCATTCATGCATTACTCGAAAATTGAGGATAGTAGTTGTAAAGAAGAGGTTTCCAAAATATTCTTACACTGAATTAAACATTACTACACTTTTTCAACGATAGTCTGCGAATAGTCTTTACTTACACACCTATTTCAAGTTTAGTCCTAGAAAATGGTTTGAGGATTCCCCGACTTTTGCAAACAATTATAGAGTTTCTCAGGTTTTGAGTTACTGAAGGCCAACGGAACTTTAGAAATACACATGACAGTCTAGTCAACATTACGTGTATGACGTAGCTTTTGGCCAGTGTTAAATGCTTTAACCGCAGGGTAAGTTAATTTTCGCATATCGCAAGATAGAGGAAAGCTATTTCCAGTTGTAGCACCTCCTTTTTACCGACAAAATGTAAAGCTGAAATTCTTCCCACTCGTACGGCCAATACGATTTGGCAACTGCAAGATAGCGACAACTGCATTTAGTCTGTATCTAATAGTTTGACATCCTCAAGTGTATTTTAGTTTTTAAGACGGGAAAAAATAAAAAAAACCATGTTAGTTAAATTGTAAAAATGTACCATGTAAGTAAACCATGTGAAATTCAATTTTTGGGAAAATGACCACGGAACCGGTCGGCGTTTAACACATGCCTCTGAACATATAAAAAGATCATAAACAGATGTAAAACCATAAGTGCTTACCTCAAATGTCCAAAACGAAACTCGTGATCCTGAAACATAAACTAGAAGCGGTTAAAAATATAAGAAAACTCAGGTTCATGAAGGTTTATTCTTTTGAAGGTGTAACCAATAAGGTCAATATTGTTGTATTTGTAGGAGCCTGCTTTTGAAGCGTACCAGAAAGCACAAAAATTCAACCTGTATCCGCAGTATTAAGTTCGATAATGGTGAAAATATAAAAATTCAAGAGCGTATGATCTAGACCGAATTCTGAATCAAATGATCCACGTTCGTCCGTCCGCTCGTATGTCACAAATTTGTGTAGCCCTTACATTTTGAGCCAGGCTGGAAAGCTAAATTTTGCACAAAAGCTCTTTGTCATCTGAAGCGCTACAATTGGTTAAAATTTTTCAAATCCCCCTACAGACATATGCCCACAATCGGTTTAAATGTGCAACTACTTCACGTGCTTTCAAACTGAAAGACTTCGCGTAAAGCTGAAACCTTTTCCATCTCCTAATGATATAAGACATAAAAAATAAAAATAAAGTCGACAGACCGCCCCTTGAGGTCCTGGCCTCGATTTAAAGAGTAATTCTTCACTCATGAAAATTGTTAAATATTTTTGTTCAAAATAGAAAATATTTGTCTCGTTCTGTTGAACGATTTTTTTGAAGAAAATATTTAGTTCTACATTTGAGCCACGCACACATTTAGAGGAAGAAAGGAAAATCTATAAGATTCCAAAAAACATGGATTTAGAGTGCTTTTGAGCCTTATTAGGGGAGAAAAGAGAAATAAAGTTTAGCAAAAAAGTACATACACCTGACACTATTCTAGATTTCGTTTGTACAAAGTTTTCGGTCACGCCCATCCAAAGGAATAGATTTAACATAAATATTGAATTTGAACCAGTCAAAAGGGAAAGTGCAACAGTGCGTATGTGAAAATTTAAGGGCGTCTCCGAGGAAAAAAAAAAACCCTACCCTACCTAAAAATGAAATTGGCACGCCTCCAAAACGTGGGCGGGATATTAAAATATAACTGTTAAATTGCTTTATGCTAGGTGGTTGTATGTATACTTTTCGGACTACAACTCTTTTTATCTTAAAAAAATCGCTTCTTTAAAACCCAAGCCCACAAAAGTAGGCGGAGGCATATACTAAAACATACAACAAAGTTAGAATGTGCTAATATCTAAAACTTTTTCAATAGATTTTTGTGTCAACTTGCATACATATTTGTTGAAAATAAGTGAGTAAGAGCAAGAGTTCGTCTGTGACAAACTTCTATATACGCCTCCACGCCCCCAAAGGTAGGCCTAAAATTAAAATCAATTGTAATTGTAATTTCGTTAGAATCGTGAGAAAATACGGTAAAAGCGAAAGTTATTTGAGAAAAAAAAAGTTATTTTTTCCTAAAAACGCCCCTCAAAGAAGGCGGAGCACAAAATTTTGTATGTAACAAACTTAAAAAATAATCATATCTTTAATATTTATCAAAAATTATTTGATCAATATTGGGGGCGGTCCAATTTATGCCTCGTTAAAGGTCATGGGCCAATATTGCTCAATGCCAAAATCTGAGTTCCTACGCCTTGTCTAACTTGCCCAAAAAGCATTTTAAAAGAATTTGTGAAATATTTCACATCGAAGCCAGTAGCGGGCGGGCGTGGCTTTGTCTGTGCAACAGAAGAACCAGAACGTGTACCAAATTATATGGTTGATTTTGAACTCCTTCATACATACAGACGGACGGACGGATGGACGGACGAAGGTCTTAGGGGTCTACGATGATTATTTCACTGTGTTGCAAACTATGCATTAAAATTAGTATACCCTGTTGACAAACATGATTATCGGACACGTTTCAATGTTAAACAAAATACCATGAATTCAAAAAGACAACGCCTAGAATATGTGGTATAAAAACAGTCATTTTGAGTTATGATTCCTTAAAAACCGGGCATGGTCAATATGAAGGCCATACTTTTTCTCCTACTACCAAGACAAGTACAAAGCAAGGTCCCTTACCAAAAATTAGTGCGCTTACCATTTAAACATAGTTAAAAAAATAGTTATTCTTAAAATTTAGAAATAGTCGCACATACCACCAGGATGAAGTAAGCGTGTCTGTGGGCAGATTTAAATAATTTTCAAATTCTATTTGAAGGACTGGACATCCAGCTCGCTCACCAACTTTCGCTCTCTAGCTTAAAATTAAAGGACTAAAAGTTGTTTACATACGGATAAATGGACGGTCGGACGGACATGACTTAATCGATTCTCCAGTCAGATTTTGGAAAAAATCGAGCAACAATCGAATAACAAACGAAATCGAAAAAGCTCTGGAAGCGAAAATATATGTACTAGCGTTTTTCTCGACGTATCGCAATCCTTCGACAAGGTGTGGCACGAAGGCCATACAAGTTAAGGTATAAGTTAAGGCTTAGCTTACCGGAAAAACTCTATAGAATCTTAGAGTCTTACCTGGAAGACACTTTGAAAATGAGTACTCGGAATTCAAAGATATAAATGCTAGTGTCCCGCAAGGAAGCATTCTCGGCCCAATATTATTTTTCCTTTATACTAACATAACCCCACGATGAGGGAACAATTTAAGCTACGTTCGCTGACGACACTACTATTCTCGCTATTGATACAACTTAAGTTGAATTATCAACAGGAAAACTTCAGCGCGCTTAAGACAAAATATGCGACTGGACGAAGAGCTGGCGAGTCATCCCTAGCGAGACTAGTCAACGCATTTCAACTTTACTTATAAAAAGATAAACAACAAACCTTCATTCATGAACTCGGTACAAATCGCGTACTCCAATGAAGCGAAATATCTAGGTATGACTCTGAACGCAAGACTTTAATGGAAGCCGCACGTTAAAAAGAAACGTGACGAGCTCGATACCAGGTTAAGAGAAATGAATTGGCTTATCGGAAGATTTTCGAAACTAGGTATATATAACAAACTGCTTTTGTATTTACGTATGGTATGCAACTCTGGGGTTGTACTAAACCAAGCAATATATGTATCTATTTTAGAAACTTTTTAAAATAGGACACTCAGAGCAATCGGTAATGCCCCATGGTACATTAGAAATAGCGATCTACATCGAGAACTAGGAATCGCAACCGTGACTGACGAGGAAACAAACTTTGTTCGCAAATCAAGGACTCGACTACGTGAACTTTGGATCAGACAAATAATACGCGCCGAGGCATAAGTTTACCGTAGGGCCAAGTGGAATATGTGGGATTTTTTCATCCTTATATATGAATTTGGGTGTCCTGATTCCGAATATGCTATTAAAATTGTCGGTCTCGATCAGTTAAGATGTTATAGGCAAAAAAAAGTTTAAAGAGAGTGCAACTTTAACATCTCCGTAAATGGCCACAGGCGCCTGCCAGACAGCTGGCAGCTACCCTTAGCGGAGCGACGAAGTTGCGTGAGCGGCTAAACCCTGCGAAAAAAGAGTTGAAATCCTTTAAACCCGCAAAGAGGGCCACCCAAACACTGTTTTCTACAAAGGCAATATTTTTTTACAATTGGAGTTAAATCACGACATCCTGGAGTCAAATACATGCTATCTTTCTCTCCAAGAGACAGTTCTTTTTTCTCATAATACACTTACTCAAGGGCGTTATATACTTACAACTTTCACAAGACGTCAGAGCACTGAGACGAGGCATTCTTCTACGCAAAGAGAAGGCGTTCTGCTATGCAACGAGCCTGAATATCGAGCGCGTTTGAAACTAGTGGGCGGGTTACAATCAAAGCTGGCAAAAATCTACATGTTAGCACTAACGTTTTCGGTCTCCTAATGGGGTAAGGCCAAGATCAGACCGATATGTAAAAACATAAATTTGTTTTTTCTTACAATGTCTGGCTGCTCACAACCATCAGTGCTGTGCCATTTGCAGTGCAATCTTTGGATTTGAATTCTTATTTAATATGTAGTCTTAAAAAAAGAAAAAATTCAATTTAAAGAGAACAGACTTTATTCTGTTGTAAAATGTAAATTAACTATTCAGGCAATATAGTGTTAGAGGCTTTACGAATAAAAAAAAAAAACTCTTGCAGCACCCATTAGAAAAAGCTTTGGCAGTTCATGCGGCGATCAGTTTAAATAAAATCGACATCTACAGCTACTCCTTAACATCTTCTCCTTCTCACATTTTCACACATTTCTCACATTTCTATTTTATTAGCATCCCACGAACTAATTAATGCAGCTTACATCTGTGATAAAGGTAACTTATGTCAAAGGTAATTACTGTTTCACAATAATATTTCGTCGAGATCTTTGCGGAACATTTAGTCGATTATTTATCGAATTTATTACACCCCCACATAAATCATCGCAAACAGGGAACATCTCCAATTATTCACAGTCATGTGACGAGGATTCTTATCGCCCAGTCATCAATTTGTGGAACAATATGTTCAATTACTTAACAATATAGTAAAGCAGCTTTATTTCGCCACCCAGCGAAAAAGGACAATGGTTGCGGCAACCTGTTAGGTATACGAGCACAAAACTTCAGACGTTAATTAACCCGACATACACAGTCCGATACGTAGCGCATACATGTGTAAAGATATAAATACAAAAGGGAGTGACAAAGTGGGCTAACAACGACGCCAGGACGTGAGAAAGGACGAGTTACAAAAAGTAACATACACACACATATTTACATGCACACAATTAATCCTGCCGAATGAATTGAGTCACATTACAAATTGCCACCAACGCCACCAACTCCACCGCCATTATCATTATCATCATTGCCACCGTAACTACCACCAATTTGAGCTAATATCCTCTTTCAGGAAATTCATACTTTTCTCTGTCGGACGATTCATATTTTATGTCATCATTCAGTAGTTCACAATGGCGTATAGAGGCAAAGACTGAATGCTCGTTCGATGAGGCTGGCTGGATGGTTTATTTGCGGAATGGGGACTTGGAAGCCATGGTGATCTTTGTCAGACAGTGGCTCCGCTTCGATTTCAGATTGTCTGTCGTCGGCCTGATAAACGACAAGAAATCAAAGTGAAGTATTCGAGTCTATTAATTGGCTTCCGATTTCACTTTGACTGCATGTCCTTACACGAGCGGGCCTATACATGAAATATTGCTCGTGTGTCCATTAGACGGGAAGAAAAAATTGGTTGAGTTGTCATTGCTGGGGTGTGGGTATGAAGGTAATACTTGTCGGCGGTCGTTATGGGCAACAGCTTCCTAGTCACATATTAAGAGCGGAGGCTGGGATCCAATTGGGTCATTTTTAGCTATATTTGGTTTGAAAAATCCTATGGTCCCACAAGAGTCTTTTGATTAAATTGAAGGGCTCATTTTGTCCACTACTGTAGTCTGGCCGCTCACAGCGTTTGGCTCACGCGTGTATCTTATGAAAACTCAAAAGACCATACGTTTGAGTGCCTGGGTTCTTCAAAATGTTGGTAAACAATTATTATTTTTTAAATGAGGATCCGTATACTATGTATTAAGTTATAAAATTTATATTGGCACGAAGTTCTTATATATACAGGAAGTTGTTTGCAATAGTTTTTAGAGGGGCATGTAATAGGAAATTCCATTTGTCAAAGCAATAGCTTAAGCGAAAGGCTTTTCAGCAAGAAACCCAACTACCCAGTAGGTAAAAGAAACCAAAACTTGTATACGGCCTTAAAAAGGCTGTTCACATTCTGCACTGAAAATCCGAAGCTGCTATATCTAAGGCTTTATTGTTTGCTAGGGTTTTTCAATAATTGTACCAGACTTAGTCTATTTACCTATGGTTGGAGTGAAAGCCATCTTCCGGATAATGCTTTATGCAAAGTAACAGAGGAGATAAATCGAAACTTATCACTCTATAAGACCTTGTTGTAGCTTTTTTAAGGTCTTAGACAAGTTTTATCGGAAGCAATTACTTCGGAAATGATTGGAAAGTACTGCAGAGGCCTTATAGAAGCAAAAGCATTCTAAAATCAAAAAACTTACCCTTACCGAAGTAAAATTTTTAAAAATTTGGCTCCCCTGAGCTGCTTGTGTCAGCTAGTAGTTTTGGAAGGTGGGTAATGATTTTGGTTAAAAAAATACCCTGACTTCAATGTAGCTTAACGGAGTGTTATAGGTACAAAAGTTATGGTGAATTTTTTTACTCGTTTCTTTATTTTAATTTTTTATACCCGACCAAACTCGAACACAGTGGAGTTGGTCGGAGTTATTGTTTTTGTTTTTTTTCCGTAGGTAGGAAAAAAATTCACAGGCACAACGGGGACCAGCAGCGTGTGCTCAATTTGTAGTGTGAGATTCTTACTAACTAAAAAACCTCCCATTTTTCGTCAGGCTACGCGTAAGTGTTCCTAACAAGTAGTTCAAGCTTCTGTAGTAATAGCGTGTGGCGGGAGTCGCCCGTTTCGAGTTCGCCACGATTCTTTTCGCCAGGTTGCTTTTTACCATGTTGCTTTTCGCTACGTTGTTTTTTGCCACGTTGCTTTTCGCCACGATTACTTTGAACTCAAGAAACATTAGAGTTCGAAGACATTAACGGACAGGAACAAATTAGTTCTTAGGCAACCAATTACTCCTCGCATATTGTTGCATATACTGTTTGTATCAATATTTATTATTTCGTTTTTTTACCTATCAAGTATAGATACACTACCGCTCAATTGAATAAGTAATAAAAATATTATGTAAAATTTGGTTCTCAATCCACGACATTAATTTAACCAATTAACTAAGACATATGGTCTCTTAGAGTATTAGGAGATAAAAAGATTCAGTTTGAATGCTTACAATTAACAATTATTAAGTATAAATTAATAAATTTACAAGCATTTACATAGTTAACAAACAGGAAAATTAGTTGTACAGATAAGGGATGTTGTGCACATATAAGGCGGTTTTATAACATGCGTTTGATATGCAAAAAAGCATTCCAAAGCTTCACAGAATAAATAAAGAAAAGCTGCGAAGAGCTTAAATAATTAAAGCATTCATAGTCAATATTAAATTCTGAACGCAAATTTTGTTGTGCTGCTTTTTAAAGGAATATAACATTTTTCAAATCAAGATATTTGTTCAGACAAATCCAACCTTCGAAAAAACTCCGAAAATCTGTCGTTTCGGCATCGTGAGTAAAACTGTTTCACAACAGCTCTTAAATCTACTTGCAGCTTTCGGAAGGATAATAAGCCTTAGTTACTGTACAACAACATCTGCATACAAAATTATAGTCATATCATAACCAATGTATTAACAAGCATTCGACGGGTTTTCAACTGAGTATAAATTGCTAAAATCCAGAACTTTCGCCAACATCCATATACCATATCCATACCAACAAGGACAACATTTATTACTTTTTCCCGTTTTCATATAAGCTCATTGAAAAAACGCCAAATTGATTAAAAAGTGGGCGTGGCTAATTTTTGGATCCAATTTTTTTTCTATCACCCCACATGCTTTAATTTTTATTAAAATTTAGAGCACTAACACACATAGGCGCCCGGAGGGGGGGGGGGGGGGGGCAAAAGTGGGCACCTGCCCTGGCTCTGATAGATAATTTTTTTTACTAAGATATTTTGACAAATTCAACTGTTAAACTAAAAATCTCTATGATTAAACTTGGAGAAACTAAATTCTCTATGAGAGAAGTTTGTTCGTTTGTCAAAATCAATGACGTTCAAGCTGTCAATAGCTCTTTTAACAAAATAATAGGTATTAAAATCATGTTTTATAACCACAGAAAATTGTGGTACTATGCACAGTGCAGTGTTTAGAACACTTTTCAACATTTTCAAACACTTTTTTGCAAGTTCTGAGCAAACGTTTAGCACTTTGCAAAAAATTAAGACATGTTTAAGATCTACGATGACTGATGAAAAACTTGATTCAATGTCTTTGATGTACATCCATCGAAATCTTATAAAAGAGAAGACATCATTTTTTGAAGAAATAATTGACCGATTTGGAAAAGATCCTAGGCGAATGCAGTTGTTCGCTAATCAATAAATGTTCTTTGTATGTGTTTTTGTTTATAAATATTTTTTTTGCCCATAGAACTAAAAAAATTAAAAAAAAAATGAGTAAGTGCAAGAGTTTGTCTGTGACAAACTTCTAGGCCACGCCCCCAAAAGTGGGCATGAGCTTAAAATTAAAATCAATTAATTTACAATTCTAACGAAAATCAATTAATCATTCTAACGAAATTACATGATGAGAAAATACTGTAAAAGCCGGTTTACGATACGGTAAAAATAAACAGTTTTTTACTAAAAACGTCCCTTAAAAGTGGGCGGAGCTCAGTAGTGGGCGTGGCCGTTGACAGATTAAGTCAATATTTACACTTTGTCTAACAAAAGAAACAAGTCGTGTATCAAGCTCTCTAGCTTGATTTTGAAGAGCTAAAACATTCACACAGACGGACGGACGGACATGGCTTAATCGATTCACGTGTCGGTCTTGATCATATCTCTGAAAGGTCTTAAGGTCTTTTTACAAACTATGCATTAAAATTAATATACCCTCGGTCGGGTATAAAAAAAAAAAACAAACAAACAAAATTAAAAAAAAATTAACAAATTGCATATTAATTTTTTGTTTGCCCCCCCCCCCCCCCCCCCGTTTTTCTGAATTTTAAATTTCATAAATAAAATAAAATAAATATAATATAAATTTGAATAAATTTTTTTCAAATTTTAGGTTTTCTTCAATTCTGCCTCCAAATGTGGGCGTGGCCAAAAATCTTGTTTGTTTTTCCAACAAAATTTTCAACCAAAATTTTTTTCGATTCGGAACAAAAATGTTGAATAATATTTTAAAAAAAATTTAAAAAATTACCCTTTAAATCGAAGCCATGCCCACTAGGGGGGTAAGGCGATTAAATTTTTTCGGTCTCGACCATATGCACTTGAGGTTTTGGGGGTCTACCATTATTATTTCACCGTGTTACAAACTACGTGACCAACCTAAACCTCGTATCCAACGGGATACGGGAATAAAAACTATACATATATGCAATAGAGCGTGAAATAGACGCCACAAAGCAAAATTTATTTTTTCCAACGGTGCAATTGGGTGGCAGTCCTTAAAAGGTAAATGAATGAAATAATAAATATTTATTGAGGAGTATGCAACAAAATGCGAAAAATGTATGGCTTTTTACGCAGTTATGTAACGATTTATACTTGAACTCGTATGTTGACTGAGTTTAATTAATTGATTATTCGTGGCGATTATTAACAAAATCATTCGTTTAATTAATTCGTGGCGAAAAGCAACTTCGCGAAAATCAACCGAACCGCGTGTGGCCGGCTGCCTTTCAACGAAAGCACCTACAATACCATCAATTTATGCGGTTTCATCTTGTGCTGCTAGATCCAACGGTCTCATTCCTTGTAGTAAGATTTGTTTGATCCAAAGTTCGGGTAATTTCGATTCCTAGATCTCGGTGTAGATCGCTTTTTTTTATGTACCATGGGGCATTACCGATTGCTCTGAGTGTCTTATTTTGAAAAGTTTCTAAAGTAGATATATTGCTTGTTTTAGTACAACCCTATAGTTGTATACCGTACGTCCAAGATGGTTTTAGCACTTGCTTATACGAAAGCAGTTTATTATGTGCCTAGTTTCGAAAATCTTCCAATAATCAAATTCATTTCTCTTAACCTGATTTCTAGCTCGTGGCGTTTCTTTTTAACGTGCGGCTTCCATTTAAGTTTTGCGTCTAGAGTCATTAATAGATATTCGTTTCATTTGAGTACGGGGGTTGTACCGAGTTAAAAAATTAAGGTTTGCTGTTTAGCTGTTAAGAACGACTCGCCAGTTCTTGGTCCAGAGGCATATTTTGTCTAAAGCGCGCTAAAGTTTTCCTGCTGATAATTCAACTGTCGTATAAATAGCGAGAATAGCAGTATCGTCAGCGAACGTAGCTAAAATTGTTTCCTTATCGTGGGGTATTTCTCTAGTACAAAAAAAAATTAATGTTGGGCCGAGAACGCTTCCTTGCGGGACACCGGCATTTTTTTCCTTGAATTCCGAATACTCATTTTTGTACCTTACGCGAGAGATTCTGTCAGATTCAAGACTCTAAGATTCTAAAGAGTTTTTCTGGTAAGCCAAGCCTTAACTTGTACTCCAGGCCTTCGTGCCATATCTCGTCGAAGCCTTGCGATGCGTCAAGAAAAGCGCTAGTACATATCTTTTTCGCTTCTAGTGCTTTTTCGATTTCGTTTGTTATTTTATAAACCATCAGGTCGATTGTTGAATGTTTTTTTTTTTCGGAATCAATCGTCTTTCTTCAACGATTAGTTTCAACCTTTTAAAGCAACAGTTTCTCGAAATTTTAAATATTATCGGCAGTAGCGAAATAGGTCTGTATTATTTTTTTGTCGTTCGAACATTTTCCTGGTTTCGGAACCATAATAAACTCGACCACTTTCCATTGCCTTGGAACATATAGAATTCTCATGGAGGCGTTAATGATATAGAGTAGCTTAACCAACGCCTTTTTCGATAGCTCCTTCAGAGTTTCGCTAGTAATTAAGTCGTAGCCAGGGGCTTTGTTGTTCTTCAGATTATTTATCGTTTGAAGAAGTTCAGCCAATGACACGGTTTTTATTTTATAATTATCTTGTACTGCATAGGGATTGAGCTCCTCGACCAACAGTTGCCCGTCAAACAATTTCAAGAAACATTAAAAAAACTTCTAAGTAATCTGTAAATAAATCCGCTTTTTCTTTTTCTCCTCTTGCCCATGACAAAGTATGAAAATTGAAAAACTCGGCCTTCAACCACGCCCACAATTGAGTTGGATGTTAGACAACCTCAAATTTAAATTTCATTTTAAAATGCCTTTTGGCCAAGTTAGAAAAGACAAACATTGGACCACTCACACCATCTAAAATGCCCACTTTTGGAATAGTATATCTTGAAAACCTTGATTTCTTGAGAAATTCATTCTTAATCTAAAAAAAAAACTATAAAAAATATTAAATATTAAGATGTAACCATTTGCAAAATATTGACATTAAAAATATTGATCTCCGCCCACTTCTAAGGGGCGTTTTTTAGCCAAAAACTATTTTTTAAGCATTCAATATTCGATTTTAACGCATTTGCTCATGAACGCAATTAGAATTGATTTTTTTTCCAGGCTAATTTTTGGAGTGTGGCCAATAATACAAGTAAGGTTTATGAAATCACGCAAAAAAAAAATAAAATTTAGTGATACAGGTTAAAAAAGGGGCAGGTATTTCGTTACAGATGAAATCTTGCACTAACTTATTTGTTTTTATTATCTTCAATAAATGTTTGTTCCTTCGTAAAGTCAAAGATGATCTCTTTAATTATCTGTTGAACTGAAATCATTAATAGATTTGTGATGGAGATTTCGCCAGGTTGCCCCATATCCAGTAATCGTTACAAGTCCTAAGGCAGCCTCGTTAATAAAATACCACCCTGACAAGATTTTGCCTCCAAGCTTCCTACCTGTACCCAACTCTGCTAATCAACAAACTTTTTTCTAGCTAACTCATATATAATGACCACCCCACAAGAATGAAGGTAGGAGCTCGTCCACGTGTCATCACTACTTAAAATGAGCCACAAATACCCATAATAGTACATATACAGCCAAACAAGATACTAATTAAAAAAACACCGACCCTTTTAAAGTTATAACTAGCCAACGCCCTCGGTCTGTTGTGATTGTTAAGTTTGATCAACTAATTTCCATCCCTCATCATATACACACAATTGATAGGGACACGCAAATTTAAACCTATCCCTTTCGTTAAGAAGGTCAACTTAACCATCCTAATCCAATTATTTTATGTCCCATCTAATTACTCTTTGGGGAGCATATTTTCCCATTTCCTTGTAAAAAGATAACCGGAAAATGAAAACATAGCAAAAATGTAAAAAAAACATACGTACACACACAAACAAGAGGCTATATGATGAGAAACTTTTCCGAAACAGCCCTCTGTCTGGGCTGTCCCCCGACCACGCTCATTTGTATTCCTGACAGTTATCAACAATTCATACAAAACTTTTTGCTGTGTTCATCGTCAAATTTACATATTTTCAACTTTTCCAACACACACCCAGCGTATAGCTAACGTTCGGACCACCAAAGGATCCATGCGATATAGCCAGAAATGTGTACGATTTCTTACGCCTCATTGAGACCATGTTGTGTATGGGCCGAGTCGTTTAATCCGTGTGACAGGAGACCGATAATCGGGGTCATCAAATGGACACCCAGCAGAGGGCAGGTGAATTCTTTTAAAAGACAGACTCAATAGATTAGGGATTAAAAATGGACCGACCGCCATAGTGTCATTTATTCCTAAATAGACAACGTATTGGTGAAGGACTAAGAAATTTAACGACAAGTGGATAATTTTGATTGGCACTTATACTTATTCGTCTTTTCTCCGATATTTATTCCGGATATCGTTCAGAAGCGCCATAAAACGAATAAACTTTTTTTTAATTGGCATCGTGAGAAGCGTCCTTTATCCGTCTGCGTGTGTTTAAGAATTTTTCAATTTCCCTCGAGTACAAAAGCGGATGGTGTTTTATAAGGACAATAAATGAAAAATATTATTTTGTCTTCCTTGCATGCAACCGACATGACAATACAACCACGCCATCACGACGAAGACTCGAGTAGTCACGAATGCAAGGACGGAGACAACTCAAACGAACGCGACGTGTCGTCAGGATGGGTGCAAAACGTTCATGTAGATTAATCTGCATGTCTTGGCATTAGATATATGCCGAGGACGAAAGTACAACACACAGCAATGACTTTACAACTTGGGTTTTCTTCGGATTCTACAGGACAAAAGAAGTGTTAGAGAAGCCAACAGTGGTGTGACACCATGAGTGTAAGGGGTGTACTTAGAACCTTTTTTTGCTTACTAACTTCAACGAAGTACAAAATTTACTGTGCAACTGGAAAACACTGAAAAGAAGTGTCCTTTGGCTGCTGTGGAAAATGTTGCAAACTGGTGAGTGTCTTCAGATGTGTTGAGTGTCTTTTTACACATTTGCCTTGGATTGGATATGTGGCGATGTTGATGCACTTTTATGCTTCAAGAATCTGTGTGTTCACTTCGACGACGCACGGTGGTTGCTGGCTGGGTATTATACTTTTCAAGAATTTTCCGCTTAGTCGGTGCAGAGAGAGAAAATTTGATTTCTGCTCGGTCGAAGGGAAAGCAAATTCGAGATGAGTGTTACTTTTCATTTGTCAAAAAGCATGCAGATTACTCGGTGTAATGCTGGGGTGTTGTAAGAGCGTCTTTTCCCGTCTGATGAGCACCTACCCGCCAACAGAGGGTTAAGATGTAAGACAAGGAACATGTGTGCTTACGACGTTGAATTTTCCTTGAAGAATCCTTGGTTGAGATGTCATTCACGAGACACGTTTGACACTTTGCAAATTTCATTTTGACTGACGGAAGAAATGTCATTTTATTTCGAAATTTACGCTTTTACGGTGGGAAGAGATGCGGACGTGGAGCCAGCATTAACTTTTTCTTCTTTAGGCATCACATTGCCTTAAAACAATTGCTTTCAATTAAACCATTCTCTTGGCAATTTACCGCTATTCATATATCTCTAAAACACTTGAAAATTATCTGCTGCTTTATTACATGTTCCCCAGTAGCCGAGTCGGTTCCTTGTTCCGCGGTCGTTATGACCATCATGTTGCCGCTCAATTGGTGCTCATCCATTATCTGCCTGCACAGACACACAATGTGCTGTGTATAGCCTGCGTATAGCCTTATTTTGAAAACAATCGTTCCACCGCACAATACTATTTATTACCAAAAAATTATTACCACATTACGGAAAAGATTTAAGACACTCGACGTTGCCTTACTACGCGTGTGGCACAACTTTACCAACCCTATACGTATTCGAGCCACTTGTGTGCAAAAAAGGACTAACGTACAGTAGAACGAACGACGACGACGTCGGTGAATGCTACAAAAGCCCAGTCAGGTGGTATATCGTATATAGGTATAATATACACTCACTGAGCATAATGATCCTACAAGTTAAGTGAAATAATAACAAATCAACTTCCAGCATTCAATGTACACTTTAAGCCCCATTCGAGTGGCTATCATTCCCTTCCCCATCATCAACCCATATTTTGGTTTCGTAAGCCTCATTGCTGGGCTTTTGCCGCCCGGTTTCGCCCCCAAAAAGGGATAATATTTCTGTACGTACTCGTGGCAGTGTGCGTGTGTTTTGGGTGTCGGGGGCTTCTGGAGTGGAATACCTTGGTCTCCACACCTGGAGTTATTCCATTTTGGGTGTTCACGTTGGGCGCCACAAACCCAGTGCATTTATTGAAATATTTACCAAGTCCTTTGGCAATTTATGATTACAGTCCAACAAGGCGCACGTATCAAGTTTATTCAGAGACTTTGTGATGAAGGGTATTTAGGTATGGTGGAGGGATATCACTAGTCTGCTCCTGTATGTATATTGTTTTGCCAGTGGAATGGATGATGGCCATTTTAGTGTGCCCGCTTTGATACATTTGTGTCTTCTGCGTGGCACGTTAATTGCAGAGCAAAGTATTTCAGAAATTCAGGTTAAGCGCATAAAGCTAGGACCATCAGCTTCGTGCTAAGTGGACACTGGGAATATTCAAATAAATGGTTCTGTGTGCCTCATACAGCCGGTGATGCAACAAGGGGAAAACTTATCTCTTTAGTAATGGAGTGGTTTGAAGAGTGTTTCCGACTTACTTTCTTACTTATACTTAAGGTGGCCATTCGGCTAGGCCAGTGTGGTTGTACAACCCATACAGTTTGATTTTACACCTCCTCCTCCACTCTCCGCCCATGCAGACTGCAACAAAAGTTGTGCGAAGAATTTTTATCTCAAGCAGCCTCAAGAGCAAACATCCCCCATGGTCGCTGGGAGTGTACGGAGGAGCTGAAAGCCTTCTAGGTATGGCGATTCTCATCCGGCCACTCTCAAGTGTTGGTTATACCTCCGCGCTGTAGCAGCGCCGGGCAATGCATCCTAGAACGTAGCAGAACTAACTAATGCGAAAACCCAAGAGCAACATGGAATGACAACAAACATTGAAACATTACTCCAGGTGGAACGCACACAAGTGCAAATCCACTCGTTTCCTTGGAAGCGGCAGGGTCATGGATTCTGGAGGACCTAACTTTCAAGGAAGACCACACTGATAGTCAAGGATGTGAAGGCAGAGAGCTACCTGATAATAGAACAGACGCGAATAAGCCTATTAGACAAAGGGCAACCAGCGAAGCAACAGAAGTCACCACTCAGTGGGAGGGTCCCCTGTTACACTTGATCGCGCTGGGGGAAACCATTTCCTCACAGCCCAGCAACGTCTCGACAATAGACTCGGAGACAGACTTCTGGAGGACACGCTCGTCCCTAAGTCTAAAAAGAAAACAGCCGAGCAAAAGCTAGATCAGGCTATAAGAGCTCTGGCAAATTCTTGGCAATAATGAGGGAAAGAGATCCAGCTACGCTGACGGACAGGGATAGGCACGTTATCATAGAGCGCGCCAAAGTAGTCAAGGTACATATATGAAAACGTTTTGGAAACAAAACAATTCTCAACACTAAGACTACAAAGGCATCAGCTGCCATCCCATCCAATCAGAAGACTGAGAAGGGAAAGGCCAACGAAAGACAAGAAGCTCTGTCCCACAATAGAGACAACGTGTGCCGCTACATCGAAGGCCACTCCCCAAAATGACAGCGCCAAATTCTCAGGGTCCACAAACCCAGGCGTTAGTTCCATGGAACCAAGGCGAAGCCACCCCCTTCAAGTCACCCAAGGAAATCCTCGGGTTCCAGGACCGATAAAAAGGGACAGGCCAAACCTGTCCCCAAGAGACAGAGGAAAGACTTCTGGAGGACACGCTGGTCCCTAAGTCCAAGAAGAAAACAGCCGAGCAAAAAGCTAGATCAGGCTATAAGAGCTCTGGCAAATTCTTGGCAATAATAAGGGAAAGAGATCCAGCTACGCTGACGAACAGGGATAGGCACGTTATCATAAGGCACGCCAAAGTAGTCAAGGTACATATATGAAAAACGTTTTGGAAACAAAACAATTCTCAACACTAAGACTACAAAGGCATCAGCTGCCATCCCATCCAGTCAGAAGACTGAGAAGACAGAGAAGACAAGAAACTCTGTCCCACAATAGAGACAACGTGTGCCGCTACATCGAAAGCCCCTCCCCAAAATGACAGCGCCAAATTCTCAGGGTCCACAAACCCAGGCGTTAGTTCCATGGAACCAAGGCGAAGCCACCCCCTTCAAGTCACCCAAGGAAACCCTCGGGTTCTATGACCGATAAAAAGGGACAGGCCAAACCTGTCCCCGAGAAACAACGCTCAACTGATGAGGTTGCTGAGAATATTGCAAAGAAGGCCAAAATAAAGCAACATAGCAATGAACAGCTTACCATGGCCATCATAGACAAGAGTGATCCTGATAGAAAACTCACCATGGACAAGTGGCTGAAGGTCACTGTCAGTGTCGAGGCCAAAATCCTAGAAACCAGGGTGTTTGAAGGCAAAAACAGTAGCTCATATACTGACTTAAAATTCGCAGAAGCCGGGTGGCGGAAAGGAGTAAAGGTAGTTAGTTGCAGCAACAGGGAGTCATATGACTTTCTAACTCGCTGCTTCTGCAACCTTGGAAAGGTCTGGCCTGATGCCAAAGTAGAAACAGTACCTGCCTTGACTCTGCCGACTGCGCATACAAGTGCATGTATGGATACCTCCACCGGCTCCGAAAGAAGCAGCCATACTAAAATTTGTCGAGATCCGAATCTGCCAGCCATCCAAATCTGCCAGCTATCTGGAAACAGTAGCAGGGGTGGTCAAATTTAAGCTAGGATACTTAAGTTTAACTTCCTACATGAAAAAGACCAGCGTCGGAAAGCTGAGGGTGGTACAGATTAATCTGCATCACTCTCATGCTGCCACCGACGACCTGCTGCTATTCATGACCGAGGAGAATATTGATATGGTCCTAATACAGGAACCGTGGCTTTCTAAAGACAAAATCCAGGGATTAGGGTCCAAAATATTTTCACTCCTCCACACCAAAAAGAATAGTAAACTGAGAAGCTTCATATTGGCTAAGAAAGCACTTAACTTAAATCTTTCCTTTCATTTCAGCAACAGCAACTTAGCAGTGGCGGTGTGCGACCGCCACAGGCACAGCTTATTCTTGCATTCGCATACCTGCCATACGAAGAGGACAATCGACCATCGACAGCATTATGGGACTTGGAACTCCACGCAAGAAACACCAAGGCTAACCTAGTCATCGCGGTGGATGCTAATGCCCATCACACTCACTGGGGCAGCAAAGATATAAACAAAATGGGTGAGTCTGTTTTAAAATTTAGTTTGATATCCAATTCAAAAATTTGTAACAGGGGTAGTCATCCTACTTTCCATCTAACTAGCTCACTGCACTTAGAATTTTGAAGTTAATGACTTGATGGTATAACTTGATGGTATCCAAATGCACCTTCTCGGACCATTAGAGGACAACCTTTAATATTAACTTTAGAATAGATAAAGAATTACCTTTTAGAAATCCTGCTAAGACCGTCTGGAGCAAATTCTCCAAGCTCGTCACAAGACGATTAGTGCCTAATCAAACAGGCAACATCTCGAGTGTGACACGGTTATGGAAATCCGTCAACCTTATCACTGAGACACTCTTAGCCTCTTTCGAAAAACCCTGTCCTATAAGACGGCCCCCCAAAAGAACCCATGCAACATGGTGGACCACGGAACTTCGACTTTTTAGGGCAAAAACAAGGAAACTTTTCAACAAGGTTAAGCTGACCAAGAAGATACTTATCGTAACAGCTTCAACGAATACAAAGAGAATACAAAGCGAAAACAAGAGCAGCGAAAAGAGCATCATGGATCAACTACTGTACCAACATGGAGACCTCAATGGAAGCGGCAAGATTGCGCAAAATCCAAACATACCCGGGGCAAAGAGGACAACTCTTGGACGCTAAACAGCCATGAAACCTTGGAACTTCTGCCTAACACACACTTCCCTGGATGCAAAGACATAACAATCAAACAAACACTCAATACAACAGACTGCCACCCTTGATTTTTCAACGAAGAACAGGCAGTTATCGCTGATTGTATTCGCAAGGATAAACTAACCTGGACAATAAAATCTTTCCAACCCCTCAAATCAGCGGGTTGCAAGGACCTGCCATGGTTCAGAATACGAGTAATGCACTTATTTCTTGGTTCAAGGACATCTTCATAGGGTGCATAACACTGAGTAATATCCCAAAGAACTGGCAAGATGTGCGTGTGGTTTTTATTCCTAACGCGGAAAAACTCGACCACTGCAAGGCAAATGATTAAAGATCTATAAGGCTCTCATCTTTTTTACTTAAGATACCGGAAAGACTGCTAGATCTGCGGCTATGGAATTACTTCGAAATCAATAAGCACGTCAGCAATGCACAAGACGACTATACTAAAGGGAAGTCCGTGAAAACGGCGCTGCATGAGGTGACGAGCACAATCGAGAGGTCCTTACATAACAACGAATTCACATTGCCAACCTTTCTAGACCTAAAAGGAGCGTTCAATAAATTTAAAACAGAAACCATTATCTCATCCCTGCAGGAATATGACATCGATTCCCCCTTGACGAATGAGGTAAAGGCAATGCTTGAAAGCAGAGTCATCAACTCTTATCTGGGAGTCTATTTTATGAAGGAAACGGTTGAAAGGGGAACCCCACAAGGAGGGGTGCTTTTACCCCTTCTATGGAACATCTCACTCAACAAATTCTTAACTCTCTCGTAAAAAGAGGAATAAAACAAGTCGCTTACGCAGATGACAAAGTCATACTGATTACAGGCAAATTTCTTCCAACAATCAGTAAACTAATGGAGGCTGTGTTAACAAAATTATCAAGGCGGGCAGAGAACAGTGGATTAAAGTCAACCCGTACAAGACAGATAGGGTCCAGTTTACGCAAGGAAGCGTAAATTGCAGGGGTGGATAACTCCTAAATTAAATGGGACCAATCCTAAACTCTCCCTGGAAAATAAATATCTTGGAGTTTTGTTTGACTCCAAACTAAATTGGGAACGGAATACGGAGAAGAGAATGAATAAAGGTCTCATTGCTCTCATTGCATTTGGAAAAAGTGGGGTTTTCAACCCAAAATAACATACTGGCTCTATGTAGCGGTTGTTAGACCTATTCTTACCTATGGGTAGCCACCATTGGTATGGTGGAAGGCGGATAAAACGAAAGCTTACCTCAACAATCTGAAGAAGGTACAAAGATTAGCTTGCTTAGGTATCACAGGTGCATTACGATCCACACCTCAAACAGGTCTGGAAACAATGCTGCACCTCCAACCTCTGGAGCTTTTCAAAAGAAATGTGGCGGCAAAGGCAGCTCTCAGACTAAGAGAGAACAACCTCTGGAAATCACAATGTCTAGGACACTCGAACATACTGAACATCTCAAATCGAAATGGGTCTGTAACACATACGGATTATAAGAAACCTCAATTTGACTGAGTAGAGACCAATGTTGACATCAAAGGTATAGTTGTCTATACCGATTAATCGAAAACAGAACATGGAACAGGTTCAGGAGTGGTCTCGGAAACACTGCAAATCAACCGTCATATCGACTTAATGACTACTGCAGTGTTTTTCAAGCTGAGATGCGGTGAAGAGAGCTGCACAGACAATTCAATCTATGGATCTTCTAGCAACGAAAGTCACCATATGTGTTGGCAGTCAAGCAGCATTTAAAGCCCTGGAATTCAACCTCGTATACTTTAAGTGTGTCAGGGACTGCCTCATGGCAATAAAGGAAATAAGCCCCCACACAGTTCTAATCTGCTGGGTTCCTGGGCACGTTGGCGTGGCCGGAAATGAAATGGCGGACGAACTGGCCAGGAAAGTTTTGATATGGACATAACGATGGCTGCACGATGGTCTACACCGAAAAGAAGGACTGGGATAATGAGAGTCTTATAAATGGACACTTAAGTTGCTTACACTTAAGAAGACTTGCCTTCTTAACCTGAAGAAAAAGCGATTAGGGTCAATTCAGAGGGTCCCTTTCCCTGAGGTTACTGCAAACTATGTTGAGGATCCAATTTTTAGCCCAAACCCATTTTCGGGGGGCGTGGCCAATACAAATAATTGACATACAGCATATGTGTTTAAGGGGGCCGTGGTGTAGTGGTTACTACGCCGGAGATCTGAGTTCGAATCCTGCCATCGTCACCTGAAAAAGAAAGACTTGTTCTTTTTCACAGTACCCACCTCCGCGAGGGTCTGACAAGCCCTCCGAGAGTATCATTTATCTTGAAAAACTTCTCAAAGTGCCGTTCGGATTTGGCGAAAAATTGTAGGTCCCCTTGTATGTAAAGAAATTAACACACCAGCATACATTGACGAGAAGTTGGCCCTGGTTCACCTCGAGCTGTTGCGCCTTCTATTTATTTTTTTATTTATTTATATGAGTTTAGGCCAAAAAGCTTTAAAACTGGGTGTTACATCATTATGTGTTAATAGTTATATCATTAAGTAGAAGTGGGCTTTGTCGAAGATGTGTGCGATCCAGTTTCTGACAATTTAAAAGTTGTTCCTATTATGTCTCGACAACATTACCAATAATATATTCAGCCTTGAATAAAGGGCGGCGAACGACTGGGAACCTTTCTTTCGAGCACACACTGTGTTCATTTAACACTTAAAATTTCGAATTCAAAGTCCCCCCAGGGAAAAGTATAAGCCAGTCGGTTGCAACTCATTTTCGTCAAAATCTGTAATGCAAACCAAAGACTCCTACATCTGGCAAAACACTGACCATTATTACAGAAAGTAGACACACTCAACTCTGGAATCTCCCTAGGAACTTGAATATCTCCCCTGGAGAATATTTGGAAGTCTCCGCACCTCTACCCGCTAACCCAGTTAGCAGCAGAAGACTGAAAATACCGCATGTTGTGTGCTTCCCGAATGGGCTGAATGCTTGATGTTAAAATACTCGTATTACAAATTTTGGTCAAGGACCTGCTTTTTTGAATTATTACATGACTCGCACACAGGCGGTGCGGTGTCGTTGGTCTATCCATGTCTTTGCTGTCTTCTATCACCAGGTATTCATGTTCTATGGCAGCAAATGGGATAAACCCACAAACGTGGTTTGTTGTTCTGCAGTGTAATATTTCTGGATGTCACTCCGTTTTCAGCGATGCTTCAGCGCTTTTCAGAAATCTAATTGTGCCATCGGCCATATATTGCCTCGTATGTGGGTTATATAATTTCGGATATTGTGTTTCTGAAGGTTTCAACAAGAGGCTTGTCAGACAATGCATTAAGATTTGTGATGCTGCGCTAGATGGAAATGAAACTGTAAAATATGTTGCAACACATCTCTAGGGCCAGAGATAGTTATTGGGTTGAACTTACCTAAAGGGACACCCTCAAATTTGGTTGTAAAGGATCATATTGGCATCACATTTCAGAGTTAGAGCCTGCTAAAATATGAAGCATAGCTAATTTCTTAATTTTAGAAGACATCGAGTTGCACCGGTATTGCTTTGGGCGGAAAAATGATGTCAGCTGGAGTTCAACTTTCATTCAGCACAATCACCGTTTGACGCTGAGAATTTCTCATCATTTTAAGTGATGCATTGAGAAAGCAATTTTTTGCTGTGGTTCTGGTAAAGCATAAATCAAAGATCCTTTGCCATTTGTCAAAACCACACTGTCAACTGTTTGTATTCAGGATTCAATGAAATTTCAATGACTATCGCGGTTTCTTAGAAATCCATTAGCAACCACAGCCTCAAGTCTCATTTCTTATGAAGAATCTTTACCCCGACCAGGTTTTCAGGTAAAAGCATTTTCCGGAAACTAAGTTGCTTTGCTAAGTCGAATACCGCCATCAAAGTGCTTTTTACTCTCACACACATATTTGTTTTATTCTTGAATACACGCATTAAGTCCCGCACTTTCTTGTCAAAACATTTGAAAGTCGAATGTCAAATGCGTACATGAATTCATTTTTTTTTTTCTGTAACATCATTTTCCACGAAACTTTACCAAACATTATTTAATCGAAATTTTGCGTTGCTGCTTCTTCGAAGGACAAACTAACGCAACGCCAAATCCAGGGCACTTAATGTGAAGTCACCCAACCCCTCTGCGTAGGTATCTTTGTATTACTTCCTAACTGATTCAAGTATCCTTTCTTGGGGACATAATGTAATGAAACGAAAGCCCTTAAGTAGAGCGGGTGTGTGTACGGCAGCGATACATTTGTATATTAACCTTATACCTCCACTGCCACCGTCAGCACCCCCAAGACCGCCACCGCAGTGATTTATATCACTTGAAGTAAATTATTTCCTGATAATTCCACTGACAAGAAATTCTATCGAATTTTATGGTCACCATGGGAAATGAATAAATAAAATTGAAAGACACACTGAAACTGATAGGTGAAAAGGAGCGTACCGACCGTCGTCGTAGTCAGATAGCTGCTGCCGCAGCCAGGTGATATCCTTCGAGGACACATGATTGTTTTTTCTTTCCATTATTTTTTTTTTTTTTTTTGATTTCATTCGGCATTTCGGGTCGTTCCTTGAAAGGTCCTCGGAAGGAGGTCTACGCTCACGGACGATTCTATAAACCATGCTATCCAAAGTTTACTGGACCTTGTGTATTAATAGACAGTCCTTGTGGGTGATTTCTTGCAAACTTGGGCGGCATCGGAAAATTTGAATTTATTGCAGGGATTAGAGGCATTTTTATCAGCAGAAATGAATTGTCCTTATGAAATATTCAAGTGAAAGAGAAGTGGATATCTGTAGTTGGACCCCTGTAGCGCGAGCGTGTATAGCTCGCAGTGTATTTGTAAGTTGGACGACTATTAAAGCAAAATATCTATCTACCTGCTATTTGGGATACGCATTAGATTTCATTTGAATGCCTTTGCATAATGAATTCGTTTTTGGGTACAACAATACTTATGATAAGATTGTCGGGGCTAACATGTTGTCCTTCGGTTGTGACACTTGAATATTCAATCACGAAACGAGAAGAATGTGTTGGTATGGCGCGGGCAATATGGGCAGGTCACTAGTCAATTTTTAAAGCTCTTTGATTTAAATTTAATATTTAAGATCGTTTTACGAAGAGGTATTGATAATCACCTATTTTGGTGAGACACATACGAGTTAGTGCATGCATGTATTTGCATTTAATCAAACTCTTTTGTTACTGCCTGTGAGCTTTAGGTATAAACCTATCGAATTGCATTTCCGCTAATCAATAATTTATCCCTTATCGCAAGATCGGTGTAAGAATAGCGTTGAGGTAAGGTTTAATCCTTCCAATAAAAAGGCAAAACTTAATCGATCACTATCAACGAGATCAAACATTTCCAAAAAACGAAGTTCTTCCGTAAACCCAGGGCGCATTGAAACTCAACAGGAAATAAGTAAGTAAGTGCAAGAGTTCGTCTGTAATGAACTTTTAATTTTACGCATAGCAACACCAATTATTGAAGTTTTTGAATTCTCTTATTGGCAGGCTATTATGTATATAAGCCGGCCCCTAAAATGAGTCTGAACTAAAAAGAAAATATTTTAAACCTATTTGGTTAGAACCCTAGACAGTAAACTCATCTGGAAAACGCACACAGAAGAGATCTCCAGAAAAGCTACTCGTGCTCTTATGATATGCAGGAGCCTTGCGGGTAAGTCTTGGGGATGCAGCCCAAACATCATAAGATGGATGTACACTACCATAGTGAGACCGATGTTCACTTACGGAGCAGTAGCATTGGGCAAAACGACCAAACCTGAGCACAACGAGAGAAACACTTAACAGAGTGCAAAGACTGGCATGCCTCTGCATAACCGAGGCTATGCGAACGTGTCCGCAGCCATTGAAGTGCTTTTGGAACTGACACCACTACACATCGTGGTTCAGGAAACGGCTAGGAAAACGACCCTAAGGATGGCCAAAGAGGTTACTCGATAAACTCCCCCTTCTAGCTATCCCTAAGGATGATTGTTTGAGGAAGTTTAGCTTCGAAAAGAACTTCATCGTGAAACTCAGCACCAAAAAGAGCTGGAACAATGAACCCACAACATATAGACTGAGCAACAGCACCCTAAATACCCCCTGACCCCCCTAAGACCCCCTGTATACCATACAGATGGGTCAAAAACTGATGATGGAACTGGTGCAGGAGTATTTGGACCAAGAACAAAATACTTCGAATCCATGGGTAAATACACCAGCATCTTCCAGGCGGAAATATGCGCTATAGACAGATGTGTTAGATACAGTCTTGACAGAAATTACAGGAATTGCGACAAAGCAATAATGTCCGACAGCCAGGCAGCCTAAAGGCCCAGAAAGCCAGGTCCAAACTTGTATGGGAGTACCTACACAAGCTTAATGATCTGGTAAGGGCAATAAAAAGACCCTGTACCTACTGGGTACCTGGCCATGTTAGAATAGAGTTAAACGAAGCAGCGGACTCACTCTCAAGACAAGGAGCAGCAGAACCCTTTATAGGACCTGAATCTTTCTGCGGGATAGGAGAACACACCCTCAAGGAGGAATCCAGGAAAACAGAGAAGGCAAACCGAGCTTAGATGTGGGAAAGCCTTCAAGGTCTTAGGCAAGCAAAGAGACTTCTAGGGAACTATAACTAGAGAAGATTCAAAGCATGCAACGGCCTTAGTAAAAATAGTCTACGCATTCTCAAAGGGTTCCGAACGGGGCATTGTAAACTCAGGGAACACTTAAGGAAAATTGGTGTAACGGAGGAACCCTCTTGCAGATGTTGTGATGAGGCTAGCGAAACTCTGGAACACATTTTGCAATCCTGTGGGGCTCTGAACCACAGGAGAATGAAATGTCTGGGCAAATACCAGATACCAGACAGAGAGATACCCACCTTGGACCCACTTCTCGTTCTCAGATTCCTACGTGAAACTGGTCTAGAGAATGTGGTATAAGGATGAGTTCTTCAGCCAAGGCCAAACAGGAGCACATACCCTCGGTATAATTTAGTAATTATAGTATGAGTGAAGCCCCTTTGAGGGAAATAACCTCTCCATGGCTTAGTAGGGGGTACAATAGACCAACAGGTCGCAGTGCAAAACCCAACTTAATAATAATAATAGAACCGTTAAAAGTGTGTTTAAAACGAAAATTTAAGCTAAAAAAAAAACTTTTTTTTTCAAACACAGCCTTCAGGGCTCACAGTTTTGTATGGAACAGACTAAGAGAATGTCAATATCTTTAATGTATGTCATATAATATTTTTTCGATTTAAAATGCATTTTGAGAGAAATCTTTCTATTCAGAGAAATTTTTCTTGAAAGAAAAGAAAGAAATACCTAACACAGTAAAAGTGGACATATTCGATTGTGTGATATTTCGTGTTGAAGGTTTTTAGTTGCAGTTTCTATACACCAACATTTGATTTCATACGCCTTGCTTAAGTTGGTCAAAAGTTCTTTAAAATAAAATGTGAATCAGAGTTGTTTGCTTGTCTAACACTGAGGCCAATTGGGGCGTGGCCATGAGCGGCTTTAGACAATTTTAGCATTTGTTCTTACCAACATTAGAACAAAGCTGTACCCGAATTTTAAACACTCTAGCTTATACAAACGGGCGGACATGAACGGACATCGCATACTACCGGAAATCGCAAACACGGTAAGAACAAAAATTATAAGCTTTCATTTTACCGTAATCTTAGGTATGGGAGAAATTCTAGCGTAAACAGAAAGTAGGTACTCCTCGGAGTGTGTTTAGGATACACACTACAACAAATACACACTGGGTCGCCTTCAGAAAAGACTTTAGGAGAAGTTTCGGTTTAAATAGCCATTGAAAACTTTTTTCGAATAAGAAAAGGGATGTTGGTATGCCGTGGGATGCCGTGGAGTAGTGGTTAGTGTGTGTGATTACTACGCCGGAGGTCTGGGTTCAAATCCTACCATCGCTACCCGAAAAAAAAGACTCGTTCTTTTTCATGGTCCCCACCTCCGCGAGGGCTTGACAAGCCCTCCGGGAGTATCATTTTTCTTGAAAAACTTCTCAAAGTGCCGTTCGGATTCGGCAAAAAATTGTAGGTCCCCTTGTATGTGAATAAATTATAGCACACACAGCACACATTGTTGAGAAGTTGGCCCTGGTTCACCTCGAGCTGTTGCGCCACTTTATTTTTTTATTTTTTTATGTTGGTATGCATAAATAAATAAATAAATAAATAAAAAAATAAATAAATAAATAAACGCATCTCTTAAACTTGTATAGATACGTTCCAAGGAAATGGAAAGTTACTGAAACGTTTAAAAAAACACTCTTAACATTTCAAGAGTGTTAATTTTTTATATAATTCATATTCAAGGTCCTTAAGAATATTTGACTGAATCGATGAAGTGTCAAATGAAATGAAGTCTTGAGGTATTAACTATGGCAAACTCTGACTGAAAATAACATAGAATAGAGAAAAACCATCTCGAAAATAAACGCTTTGGTGTACGATAATAGTGCTGAGTACTCGAAGTTCAACAAAATATTTTACGTATCCCATGCGTGGTCGGTCCGGCCTTCTTCCTCTTCGACACAAGAAACAAGCCTCAAGAGAATAAAAGAGTTATGGCCACGTTCCCGAATTACACCGCCATCCTAACAACAAGTGATTTCAATTTTTTATCCCCTTCTCCACGTCCACAGGAATGGAGTATATTTACTCATACACAAGTGTGTACACGCAGTGAAGGATAAGTCTAATTCAAAACAGTTAAATGGCTTAATAAAGTATAAGGAATGGAGTATATTAAGGCTAACATGTAACATAGAGAAATAATAACGATAGGCCCAAAAAACCTTAAGGGCATATGATCGAGACCGAATTCTGAGTCCGTCTGATGTCCGTCCGTCCGGCCTTACATATTGGGAAACAATAGCTCAAATTTTTAGAGTAAGCTAACTATTTCTTATCCTATGCAATACAACTGTTAAAAAATTTTCAAATCCGCCTATAGATACGCCTACGTTCGGTTTATATGCAAAATTCACTCTTGGTGCTCTCAAAATCATAAGACTTAGCATTTCCTTATGACTGCAAGACTTACAAAAAACAAGTGAGTTAGTGCAAGAGTTTATCTGTGACCAACTCCTATACACCCGACCCTGTATACCATGTAACACTCAATCTTAAAGTTTCTTGGGCCGATTTCATATATTATTTGTATGAGCCGCGCCCCAAAAGTGGGCATGGGCTTAAAATTTCAATCAATTAATTGTCATTTCGTTAGAGTCATGAGAAAATACGGTAAAAGCGAAATTTATTTCAGAAAAAACAGTTTTTCCTTAAAACGCCCCTTAAAAGTGGAAGTGGGCAGAGATCAAAACTTTGTATGGAGCAAAGTTAGCAAATAGCAAAATCTTTTATAATTGTCATAAAATTTTTTCTCGATATATAGTAATTTTTCCGAGAAATCGGGTTTTTAAAAATCTAACATGTTAAAAGTGGGCATGGTCGATATTGTGGGCTGTTCAATTTGCCTCGTTAAAGGTATTAGGCCAATATTCCTCAGTACCAAAATTTAGGTTCTTGTGACTTTTCTAACTTGATCAAAGGGCATTTTGAAAAAAATGCTAAATAGAAGTTGTCTCACATTGAAGCTAGTAGTGGGCGTGGCCGTTGACGGATTGAGCCAATTTTCACACTTTGTCTGGCATTTTGAAAAAAAAGTGAAATAGAGGTGGTCTCACATTGAAGCTAGTAATAGGCGTGGCCGTTGACGGATTGAGCCAATTTTTACACTTTGTCTGTGTAACAAAAAGACAAAGTTGTGAAACAAGTTTCAGCTCTCTCTCTCTTCAGCTTGATTTTGAAGACCTAAGACCTTCACACATACGATTATAGCCAGTCGGTCTCGATCATATCTCTTAAAGCTCTTAAGGGTCTACGGTGATTATTTCTCTGCGTTACAAACTATGCACTTAAATTAATATTCCTACCTTCGGTCGGGTATAAAAACGGGAAACCTTACCTAGTGGGCGTGGCATTAGTTTAAAGAGGTACATTCTGCGAATGCATTTGACTCGATAATTTTGTTTCAAATGGTAAAAAGTTTTTTTTGTATTTTTTATAGAAAATGTTAAGTTCTACAATTCGCTCATACAAGGTTTTGGACCAAGCCCACATTTGGAGGCAAACTGGATTCGACTACCTTTAACCTTCGCATTCATAGTATCTACCGGGTAAATACTCCAATTTTCAATTGCTTATAACTCATCGAACTTTTATCTAATCTGGAAATGCGACTCAGCTATTAATTTATCGAATTTTTCCAGAAATTTTAAAAATAAATGTTTTTCAACCAGTTTTACATTCTTATTTTGAAGTTTTGTAAAATGTTCATGGTTTCATAGTATATTAGCGGAATTCATTATAGATCTGTACAAAAGCTGTGAATGAACGATTTTCGTCGAGATTTTTTAGGTTGACTGTGGCAATTGTTTCTTGAACATAATATAATGCAGGCTGCCAAAGCACTTTATCCAATAGGGTGTAAGACATGGACCATTTTATCCACAATATCCACAGTCCACGCCGCTCTTTGTCTTATTATAAAACAAGATCATTTTCGGCTTTTGTTCAGATCTTTTTCGGCTTTTGTTTTATATTCGACACAGATGAATCTCGATGCATTGACAAGATAAGCGCTATATCACTTACCTTGGCTGGTACATAAAAGCGCATTGTTGCATTGTATCCAAATCCAAACTCACTGGAAACCACCTCTCGCCTCTTTGCTGCTTCGAATTCCTCAAGTAAATGCCGCTGTTTTTCTTCAAAGTCCTCACTATTGTTATTTTCTATGTGACTAGTCCCTGGAGCAATGGAAGCGAAGCGAAGAAATTGTCAACCGTTACGCTTCGTCCAGTATTTTTATAGGGTGCAATTAGGTCGTTAACGATTTGCTCGCCTTCACGTGTCTAGTGTTCACAATTGTTGCACTGCAAATTTGGCTATTCAGAGGATAAGATATAGAAGCATCGCAGGCCCTCATATATTGATTCTACATTGTGCCAGTTCCGATGTTATGTAATGTGTGAAATTTGTGCCGCCTCTATATACAAACAACTGCTCATTCATAGTGATATTCTCATGAGATCGAAAATGCGCTCTCAGATTCGAGTCTTTGTCTTCCGATTTACGAAACAAAGTCTCTACTCCTTTCTGCGGTACTTATTGGAATTGTGCTGTCCGGTAAAGGATATACCCTGGGTTTAAGGTTAAGCTTAATTAAGGCAAGAATTAGAAATCGAATTTCCCATATGAGGTTCACAAGATTGTAGGCATGCTGTATTTTTGTTCATACAAAGTATTTGGCCAAGGCCATATTTAGGGATCAATTTTACAAATTTATTAAATTCGAGCCAACTAATTACATTTATTATTTATGCCGCCAACTCGGCTATTTCTATGATAATATTGATTTTGTTATAAGGGCTTGTCATGCCATGCCTCTTTTATAAAATATATTGAAAAAGACCTAATAACTCTTTTTTGAGTTTCGCTATAAACTACGCAGTATACGAACAATCATTATTTGATGATGTTATAAGTCGATAAGTTATAGTTTACCATTGAAATATAAATTTATAAGTACAGAGGGTAAAAACTGGGGTGTTATGATCCCTTTTCTCTGATTCGATTATTTGGCATTTGATTCCCATCTGCATATGTATGTGAAGTTTCAACCAATGGAATAGTGGCTACGACTGAAAATATAATGTAAATGGCATAGAACATCTTTGGTAAAAGAATATCTTTAACAGTTTTTTGTGATAACCTAACCTTCAACCTTACCTCTACCACTCAACTGTACAGTTCAGTATATGTTTGCCACAATCTGTTACCAACTTTGCATTTCGTTTCAATTATTGAAAGCAAGAGGCGTTTCAAGGTTCGAATCTTCCTTTTTGAATTATTAAATTAAACATAAGATATAAAGGAAAACGCAAGTATTTATTTCTGTGGTTTCAAACTCGATAAGGGACTCCTCCTACATCCTACTTAACATAGTTGTTAGAGTAATTAGCACAGCCTGGTCGTAAAAAAAGAACTTTATTGGTTATATGTCAAAGATACATATTTTCCTCTAGCTATCGCAGGACCCTTTTCTTAGTCGACCTCCATTGAAAGCTTTTTTAGTACCATCGATCAAAAGATATATTTTAATACATCGCCTGACAAACATTGAATCTAGGTATGTTAAAAAAAAATATATTAAGCAACCGTCCCATCTTTTGAATAGAAGAAGACTGTCAATAGTATTTCAATATAATTAATGGATTCGCCACTCTATTTTTATGATCAACTTGAATAAAATAACTTTTTACGACCATCAGATAAAATAATTTCATCATATTCAAAATTACGACCAAACAAACGCACATCCTTCGTGTGCTGTATTAGTTTTCGCATGCCTTTGACCAAATGAATTCAACGAAAAACATCATAAAAGTCTTCCCCACACTCCGTCTGATGGCCAATCGAATTTTAAAGCCCTAACGTAATAGCATTCTAACGAATCCAATCTCCATCTTCATCAATAATTTCGATTCACTTAAATTAATTAAGGAATAACGACAGAAAACGAAACGCCAATAGCCGCAGGACCAACAAACGCCATCGTCCACCGCGATTCGTGACACTCTTAATTGATATGCCCGTGTCCTTATTTGGTCACTTGACGAGAAGAAAAATACACCAGACTGTAGAAACGCTTGCTTTCTGGTGCAAAAGAGCAATGGCTCCTCATCCACCATGAGTAGTACCTACGTACATACAAAGGAGGACAAGTAAATTATTTTGCCAAATAATACATTGAGATGAGGTGAAAACTTTTCTTGCCTAGAGCGCTCCGTAAGCTTTAAATGTGCCTTCGTGACAAGTCCTGTCTGGATCTGGGAATAATGGAATGGGATGGTCGGATGATGGACGAAGACAGACAAAATTATTCTACAAAACGGACAATGGAGACTTGGTAGGTACTTAATGACGTTTATATGTCGTGCGGAAAACCGACTAAAAGAAGACGACTGTCTGGGTTTGTTCGCTCTTAAAAGCTGTATGATGTATTATTATTTTACGTGAGAGTCCTTTTTGAAGATGAAACATGGCCAAAGAATATAGACGTTATGCACGGTGAATAGAATGAACATGAAAGGAGTGTGAGCTAGACTGGCGGACAATGGACTTTTGGGAATATTTTGTAAGTACAAGCAATTGTGTTCATTTATGATATTCGATTCGTTTGTGTGGGTAGATTCACCTACAAAGAGTTTGAAGCTTAATTCTAAGAAAATTTTCTTCGACTTCCTAAAGTGCCGCTAACCGACCGGGCACAGTCCTTGAACTCAGCCACAAATTTTTACACTAGGACAGTCGCAAATATAATACTCTGCGTGTGCTGTTCGCCGATGCAGAAAAATCGCATTCATTTGTTCTACGGTGAATATCAATGTCACCCCACGCTCTCGGGGACCGAAGCAAGTTATGCAAACATATTTCCACATTGAGGACCCTCAGCCCTTGCTTAGCTATATGTACAACAAAAGTGCCCTACTCGCATCAGGACCACGAAATTTACATTCAACATGTGTGTGAGCAGAGGTTTTAGACGCATTGAATATGCAAACAGTATTTGATGCTGAAATGTTGTTAATGAAATTAATTTAAATTACACAACCCTTCGAGGGGAGCGCTTCCGTGTCTGTCTGTTCTGTACTGTAGTACGCGTCGTTGCTTCTTCGAAGCTGGTTGGCTTTGTGTGTCTCTATATTCAATTTGGGGTTCTAAGAACATTTTCGAAATTAACATCAATTGCCAGGATAATGTGAGCGATTCCGGCGGTAAATTGGCTCTCTCCTGGGAAGGATATGTCAAGAGATGTTTGCGTTTTGGCTGACGTGTGTGTTGTTATTATATTTATGTTATAAATTATGCAAGGATTATTATTCAGAAATTGAGAACACAAAATAGGCACCACCGCACCGGTGCCCTCTGGGACAGCACAGTTAATGTTTTCATTAAATATTTGCATGCAGTCCTGAAACTCTTGCATGTAACTTGATTTTTTTTTTTCGTAAAAATCATTTCTGACATCCTGCAAGCTGAATTCTTAACGTTTTTATTGCACAAAGAGAATAGCATTCCCAGGGCAGTCACTCTATGAGAACACTCCTGTTGTTCATGAATTTAAGTAATTTTTATGTCGTGAAATGTGACTTTGGATTCCTTTTTTCACATGAGTTCCATGCGTAATGTGCAACTTTGCTTGTGGCTTTTCATTTACATGTCACAGGCAGTGGGATTAAAGTTTTATTAAAACTGTTCCGTCCCTCCATCCTTATGCTGCGAGTTGATGAGTTTCATTATTCTGTGGGAACCATCGCTTTGCACACACATTTGATTAAAGCTATGTTTACCACGTGAAAGGAAAAATATTTAAAACTGGCTCCAGGAAAACCAATTTTGACGATTATAATAATTAATATTCATCAAGTAAATAATGAAGAAATGTTGACGCGTGAAAAATATAACTTAATTATCAGAGAAGTGGTTCAGTTATTCCTAGTTGGTGAAGAAAGCAGAACTAAAAATTCAATATGTTTGATAAGGATTCTAGATAAAGGGGTTTGCCTTTGGTATTTTTTAGCAATAAGTTATATGTCTTTGTAACACAACACAAAAAGGAATAGATCCTCCGACAAAAAATAGCTTATCATGAATAGCTTATAACCCTTGGTGTAAGGATAGTAAAATGTGGTCGATATATGTATGTAGGTAGGTTCATTGTGATGACGTGCCGGGGACTTTCTCTTTCCTTACGTTCGTATAGTTCTAGCTACTAAAAACAGTTTCAGCAATAGCTTATAGAACTATGTAAAACCTATGGAAGAAAATATAGAACCTTGTTAAACCTACCGAAAAATTAAAAAAGCATCTAATTGCAAAAATGAGCTACTATGAGCCCAAATGCTAGAACGCTTGGTCTGTTAGGGTCATATTTCTGGTTGTAAAATTATGCAAAATTCCGCCTTTTCAAAATAGAATAAATAAAATAAATAAAATAAATAAAATAAATAAAATAAATAAAATAAATAAAATAAATAAAATAAATAAAATAAATAAAATAAATAAAATAAATAAAATAAATAAAATAAATAAAATAAATAAAATAAATAAAATTAATAAAATTAATAAAATTAATAAAATAAATAAAATAAATAAAATAAATAAAATAAATAAAATAAATAAAATAAATGAAATAAATAAAATAAATAAAATAAATAAAATAAATTAAATAAATAAAATAAAAAAAATAAATAAAATAAATAAAATAAAAAAATAAATAAAATAAATAAAATAAATAAAATAAATAAAATAAATAAAATAAATAAAATAAATAAAATAAAATAATAAAATAAATAAATAAAATAAATAAAATAAATAAAATAAATAAAATAAATAAAATAAATAAAATAAATAAAATAAATAAAATAAATAAAATAAATAAAATAAATAAAATAAATAAAATAAATAAAATAAATAAAATAAATAAAATAAATAAAATAAATAAAATAAATAAAATAAATAAAATAAACAAAATAAATAAAATAAATAAAATAAATAAAATAAATAAAATAAATAAAATAAATAAAATAAATAAAATAAATAAAATAAATAAAATAAATAAAATAAATAAAATAAATAAAATAAATAAAATAAATAAAATAAATAAAATAAATAAAATAAATAAAATAAATAAAATAAATAAAATAAATAAAATAAATAAAATAAATAAAATAAATAAAATAAATAAAATAAATAAAATAAATAAAATAAATAAAATAAATAAAATAAATAAAATAAATAAAATAAATAAAATAAATAAAATAAATAAAATAAATAAAATAAATAAAATAAATAAAATAAATTAAATAAATAAAATAAATAAAATAAATAAAATAAATAAAATAAATAAAATAAATAAAATAAATAAAATAAATAAAATAAATAAAATAAATAGAAAAAATAAAATAAATAAAATAAATAAAATGGATAAAATAAATAAAATAAATAAAATAAATTAAATAAATTAAATAAATAAAATAAATAAAATAAATAAAATAAATAAAATAAATAAAATAAATAAAATAAATAAAATAAATAAAATAAATAAAATAAATAAAATAAATAAAATAAATAAAATAAATAGAAAAAATAAAATAAATAAAATAAATAAAATAAATAAAATAAATAAAATAAATAAAATAAATAAAATAAATAAAATAAATAAAATAAATAAAATAAATAAAATAAATAAAATAAATAAAATAAATAAAATAAATAAAATAAATAAAATAAATAAAATAAATAAAATAAATAAAATAAATAAAATAAATAAAATAAATAAAATAAATAAAATAAATAAAATAAATAAAATAAATAAAATAAATAAAATAAATAAAATAAATAAAATAAATAAAATAAATAAAATAAATAAAATAAATAAAATAAATAAAATAAATAAAATAAATAAAATAAATAAAATAAATAAAATAAATAAAATAAATAAAATAAATAAAATAAATAAAATAAATAAAATAAATAAAATAAATAAAATAAATAAAATAAATAAAATATAAAAAATAAATAAAATAAATAAAATAAATAAAATAAATAAAATAAATAAAATAAATAAAATAAATAAAATAAATAAAATAAATAAAATAAATAAAATAAATAAAATAAATAAAATAAATGAAATAAATAAAATAAATGAAATAAATAAAATAAATAAAATAAATAAAATAAATAAAATAAATAAAATAAATAAAATAAATAAAATAAATAAAATAAATAAAATAAATAAAATAAATAAAATAAATAAAATAAATAAAATAAATAAAATAAATAAAATAAATAAAATAAATAAAATAAATAAAATAAATAAAATAAATAAAATAAATAAAATAAATAAAATAAATAAAATAAATAAAATAAATAAAATAAATAAAATAAATAAAATAAATAAAATAAATAAAATAAATAAAATAAATAAAATAAATAAAATAAATAAAATAAATAAAATAAATAAAATAAATAAAATAAATAAAATAAATAAAATAAATAAAATAAATAAAATAAATAAAATAAATAAAATAAATAAAATAAATAAAATAAATAAAATAAATGAAATAAATAAAATAAATGAAATAAATGAAATAAATAAAATAAATAAAATAAATAAAATAAATAAAATAAATAAAATAAATAAAATAAATAAAATAAACAAAATAAATAAAATAAATAAAATAAATAAAATAAATAAAATAAATAAAATAAATAAAATAAATAAAATAAATAAAATAAATAAAATAAATAAAATAAATAAAATAAATAAAATAAATAAAATAAATAAAATAAATAAAATAAATAAAATAAATAAAATAAATAAAATAAATAAAATAAATAAAATAAATAAAACAAATAAAATAAATAAAATAAATAAAATAAATAAAATAAATAAAATAAATAAAATAAATAAAATAAATAAAATAAAAAAAATAAATAAAATAAATAAAATAAATAAAATAAATAAAATAAATAAAATAAATAAAATAAATAAAACAAATAAAATAAATAAAATAAATGAAATAAATAAAATAAATAAATTTAATAAAATAAATAGAATTTAATAACATAAATTAAATAAAGAAAACTTTTCACATTTCTGAAGTGAAGCAATGATGAAAAAAGAAAAATTTTCACAGTGTCGCGCTGAAAAAGTTGCATTTACAGATTTTTGACCCCAACCCAAGCAGCAGGCTCTCGATCGCAAAAAATAAAATGTTGCCATCGTCCATCGGCTTTTGTTAAGACTGTTAATGCTTAGAAAATAGAAGCATGCAATTATGGGTTAGCTTGTATAAAAGGCTAGCGCCACCTTAAGTGAGTAAGTAAGTTGTTTAAAAGGCTGTTCAGAATATTCTCGGCTTTATGTTTTCTATTCTTTTAATGGCAATTTTCGACTTTAATGGCAAATTTTCAGTCGTCCTATCGTTTAGTTATTTGTTTCGCCTTACTTTTATAAATACTTTGAGAAGTTAATAATGCATAAGATTATGTTTGCATGCTTTGCTTAAATGGCGAATTTTTTCTAAACTATTTGCTGATTTTGAGGTACTGCTATAAACTTCTGGCATAAGTTTACCGTAGGTCGAAGTGGAATGTATTGTATTTTTTATTTTAATGTATGGATTTGGGTGTCCTGATTCCGAATATGCTATTAAAAGAAAGCTATTAATAGAAATTATAAACCAAAGAAGTTAAAAAAGAGAGCAACTTTAACATACCTGTAAATGGCCATAGGGGCCTGCCAGACAACTGGCACCTACCCTTAGCGGAGCGACGAAATCGCGTGAGCGGCTAAACCCTGCGAAAAAGAGAGTTGCAAAACAAAAGCAAATTTATTTTACATCGAATCTTGTCACATTTCTGTAGCAAACTCTTAGGCAGAAATTAAAAGTCTAAGATGAGGTACTTTGTGTGGAAAAATTGAAACTTTGAATAGCTTTAACTTTTAAACTAAATGAGACCGACAATTTTTAATAACATATTCGTAATCAAGACACTGAAATACATATATAAGCGTCAAAATAACAACTAAATTCCACTTGGGCCTACGGTAAACTTGTTCCAGACTTCTTTTTTTTACGTCAACTAGTTTTAGTGTAGATAAATTTTAAGTTAGGGTTTAAAAATTTTCTTTCTCTCAGGGTGGCAAATAAGTTTTTTTTGATTTTTATTCCCGACCCGTCATTAATTTTAATGCGTAGTTTGTAACACAATGAAATAATCACCGTAGGCCCCCAGACCTTTGAGATGATATGATCGCGACCAACAAGTGAATTGATAAACCCATATTCGTCAGTTCGAATGTCTCAAGTTTACATTTCTACCATTATTATTTCACCGTGTTACAAACTTAATATACCTCCTATCCTATGGGATGGGGTATAAAAATGTCAAAACTCTCCATATACAAAAATTTTCTTTACAATCGGCATTACCGTTCGAATAACAGAACATTTAGAAAAATCGTTTATTTTAATGTTTTTGAAGATTTCGATACACTTTTTATCTCTTTCCCATCAAAATTCAAACTGAAATTAGACCTCGTATGTAAGAAAAATGTTTTTGTATGCGTATTATTTTGCTTACGGACTTCCTATTATGTACAAATTTTCCCTTTCTACGAATGACTGTTCAAAAGTTACGACCGATGTGGACGGACGGACAACGAACCGATACCGTGTGGCCCTTTTTAATTTTTTTAGCGGGCCCTTACAATTGAGAAATGTCATCGTGGATTCCAGAGGGCATGGTCAGCAACAATGCCCTGGGATGGCAGAGAATGAATGGATACATACTTTGAACAAGGCTTTCACGGGTCGGAACACTGTAAAGTTAGTTAGTAGCCACAGGTCCTACAAGTAACAAGAAAAAGATTGTAGCCGCAACGTAATGATGGCAGTTATTGATAAAAAGTTGAGACTGGAGTCTCAAGTTTCTATCTGCCCCGAATTCATGCAAGAATGTTGGATAAAAACTGTAACTTTTAACTTCGTTCAAACTAAACAGATTAAGCTACATAACATAAAATTGCTTACCCCAAATTAACGTTCTTCCTGTAATTGATTTCCTCATCATACTGTTCAAACGTTTTCAGCTTCATATCTCGATCGCATGATGTGAAAAATTAATAAACACTCGCGTTCGCCGAAAAAAAACTGATGCAACAACTTTGGCACGGAAATTTTGGTTAAATTCTTAACACACTCTTAAAGAGTATACAAAATATAACACAGGTTATTTGATTGGAGTTCAGCAGTCGCACTCGAAAAAAAACAACAGAATTTACATTTGTTCTTACACTTTGAATTAAAAAAAAAAAAAAAAAAAAACAAGGGCACACCACGCCGATTAACTCTAGCGACGACAAGAGTTGAGTAGTCGAGGAGTCGAAAAGTCGCACTCGATCCACGTCTCCGCGCTCACCAAATCGAGTAGGCGAGGCGAAATAGATTTGAAATTTAGTTTAACTGACTGATGTGTTGTTATTTTTGCATATTCGCCTCGACTACTCGACTCGGTGTGCGCGGGGACGCAGATCGGGATTCGTTTCCTCGACTACACATCTCTCGCATGGAAACGTGATAAAAGAATTGATCAGCAAATTTACCGAGCCAAGTTTGAACATTTCCAATGAAATTCCAGTCAATTGACAGGTGAAACTTTTTGAGAGTAATGAGAGTTCCAATTGAAATGAAAAGAATACGCTGTTGCTGAGACTACTGAGAGAGTGTGCGTAGAGTTGATGTTGATGACAGTTTTCCATACCTAAAATAAACAAAAAGACCATCAAGTATGACGACATAGAGGGAGTGGTCCGTCCGCTCTTTTTGAAGGCCAGCATACAATTGTTTGCTTACAGTTTGAATATAAAATATTTATTATGTCGGGTGTTACCCGACCTAGTGTATATTAATTTTAATGCATAGCTTGTAGCACAGTGAAAAATAATCACCGTAGACCCCGAAGACCTTTTCGAGATATGATCGAGACCGACAGGTGAATCGATTAAGTTATGTCCATCCGTCCGTCTGTCCGTCCGTCTGTCCGTACGTGTGAAGATTTTAGGTCTTTAAAATTGATCTAGGACGCTCAAACTTGTATTTACCTTGGTTCTTATTTTGTACAAAGTGTGAAAATTAGGCATGAATATAGTATTTTGGATCGGATAGGTTGGGTGGAAATGAGTGTCATTTATTTGTATGTGATATGCCTGCTGCATAACGTAAACATCCAAGCGTAAGCTGTGCCGGTTGAATTTCATCGACGATGTTTGGGTAGGCGCATATTTTATTTTGGTTTAAGGATTTTTTCCTCCTTGCTTGCGGTTGATTAATTTTTCGATTTTTGAGTTTCTTTAAATTTGCTTGTGTGGTCTATGATGTTTTATGCAACTGGTGTTTAGTACAACACTTTTTTTGGTGTTTACGTGCAGTTGCATTAGCTCAAGATCATGAAAGCACAACTTTTGTTTAAAAAAAAATGGGATTTATCCGTTTTCATAGGAAGCTCTTTAGCTTATAAAAAGCAAACTCCGGGAAAAAAAATTTAATTACGCACATGGCAGGACATCTTAAGCAGATCGCAGCACAAGTTTCATTTTTTGAAAAAAAAGTGTGACGAACCCATTTTCAAAAAAAAAACACTTTACCCTATAAAGAGCAAACTCTGCGGAAAAAATTTAAATGATTAGCGGCGCATGGCAGCACATGTTGGGAACACAATAGTAAAAAACAAAAGGTGTCGCTCTATTTTTTTTTAAGAAGTGCCCATCCTTAAAAACTACATACATTACATACCTATTACGAATATTTTTTTTGCATTGCGGTACATAGCAGTACATCTCGAGCACACCGCAGCAAAACTTTAATTTTTTGAAAAAAAAAAATCAAAAAGTGTGACTAACCCATTTTCAAAAAAACACTTTACCCTATAAAGAGATACCCAATACCCAATACCCAAAGACCCACTTCTTAAAGCTCTAGATGACCCAACAATCATAGCCTTTGTATTTTGACTCTTCTAGATCGGTCTCGCTGTACAGCCCATACAGTTCGATGTTATATCTCCTCCTCCACTCTCCGCCTATGCAGATGGGACCGTAAATTATCCGAAGAATTTTCCTCTCGAAGCAGCGGTTTTGACAGGGTGCATGGTTCTGTGCCGTAAAGCAGGACTGGGATGATGAGGGTCTTACAAATGGACACTTTAGTTGCTCGAGAGATAGCTTTTCTACTTAATTGCCTTTCTAGCCCAAAGAAACAGCGATTGGCAAGAGTTATCCTTCGTTTGATTTCAGCGCTGGTCTCCTTTCTTGGTGTCATTATCTGAATTGACAGCGGATCCCAGGTAGACAAAGTCCCTAAATTGCTCAAAGTTATAGATGTCTATGGTGATGTTCTTTCCAAGACTTCAGTGTTGGGTGTCTCTTCTTGATAATAGCATATAAACTTGGTTTTACCTCGTTGACTGCTAAAGATTGTCACTTCTATATTTGCCACTTCCTTCGCAAAACTCACGAAGGCTTCACTGACATCACGGTTTGCTCTTACCAATTTTAAGTCAATATCGTCTGTGTATGCGAGTAATTGAACGGACTTTTGAAAAAGTGTGCCCCTGGTGTTGGCGCGGGAGTTCTGCGCCATTCTCTCAAGTATAATGTTAAAGACGTCACTGATAGTGATAGTCTTGTCTTAATATTTTTTTGTCATCAAAGGGGCCGCTGGAAGGTCTTTACCGACCCTGCCGGAGCAGCGCGAGTTTTCCTTCGTCATTCTGCACAGATTGACAAGTTTGGTGGGGATGCCAAAACAGACATACGCGGCCTTGAAATCAATGAAAAGGTGGTGAGTATCGATTTGAAATTCCTGTGTCTTCTCCAAAATCTGCGGCAGTGTGTATATTTAATCAATGGTGAACTTTTCTGGCCTAAAGCCACACTGATATGTGCCTATCAGATTGTTGACAAACGGCTTCAGGCATTCACACTGTACAGCAGAAAAGATCTTGTATGCAATATTAAGAAGACTGATGCCTCTGTAATTGGCACAGTTCAGAGGGTCTCCTTTCTTGAGGATCGGACAAAGAATGCTGGGGTTCCATTCGTCGTGCATGCTTTCCTCCAACTATATCTTACAGATAAGCTGGTGCATGCTCCTAACCAGTTCATTGCTAGCGGGTTTAAGAAGTTAGACAACTAGGCCGTTTCCTTCAGCTGCTTTGTTGTACTTAAGCTAAGACACAGCTGCTTTCACTTCGTCCAGGTCGGGTGGGTGGTATCGTTCGTATGCCTCGTCGGATACGTGTTCGCCTGGGTTGAATGGTTCGTCTTCGATATCATACAGTCTGCAGAAATAGTACTCCAAATCCTAAGCTCCGACCGCGATTCTACTACAATGTTGCCTAGATAATCCTTGCAAGCTTCAGTTCGAACTTTATGCCCTTGGCAGGACCTTTTGATCCTCTGGTATAAACCTCATTCCTGTTGTAACATCTCTCTATCTCTTCAACCGCGCACTTTTTTTGCTCTCTCGTTTTTATTCGAACAAGCCGGTAGTCTTCTCTCCTCCTCTGTTCGTTCAGCTCGCGAGCAGATCTAGTCTTTCTGTGCAGAGCCGCTTTGTATGCTTCCTGTTTAGCTGCATGTGCTTGCCGGCACCCATTGTCAAACCAGGAGTTTCGTTGTGTTGGCCGTGTGAAACCAAGCATTTCAGAGGCGGCATCTCTGATGGCATTTTGGCATTGTTGCCACTGGCTATCAGTATTTGATGCTGGCTGCATAGAACTTCCTACAAGGTTTTGAGAGACTCGGTTGCAGAAGGGCCTGGTAATCTCTTGCGATTGTAGCCGGCCGACGTCAAAATTCCTCACAGTATTTCCATTTATTGGCGTTGGTCGGGATATCCGCTGCTGTACCTTGGCTACAACAAGGTAGTGATCCAAGTCAATGTTGGCCCTTCGGAACGTTCGCACATCCATGATACTGATGGAGTGCCTTGTGTCGATCGCAATGTGGTCAATCTGGTTGACGGTTGATTGATCGGGAAATCTCCATGTCCCTTTGTGAATATTAAGATGCGGGAACTGTGTACTAGCTACCACAACGTGTAGCCCCGCAGAAAAGTCAATCAGCCTGAATCCGTTATCGGAGGTCGTGTCGTGCAGGCTGTGCTTTCCGACTGTATGACCAAAGATGCCCTCCCTTCCTAGCTTGGCATTAAAATCAGTTAGAACAATCTTAATGCGGTAGCTGGGGCATTACTCATACGTTTTGTCCAGGAGCCCATGCAACATAACCTTAGCGTCGTCATCTCTCTCCTCTGTGAGGGCGTGTGAGCATATGGGGCCAATGTTGGAGAATATAGCGTTGATGCGGATCGTCGCGAGGCACTCGCTCACATGGTTGAGACTTTTTTGCCTAATTCTGCCTATAAATACGAAACCACATCCAAATAGGCGCTGCTTTAGCAGTCGCCGTAGTAGAAGTCATAGTTTTTCATCCTTCTTTTGCCCGGCCCATCCCACCGCATTTCTTGGATGGCAGTTATGTCTGCCTTGCAGCCGTTCAGGGTCTCCGCTAGTTGCTCGGCTGCACTTGGTCTTTTAAGTGACCTAACATTCCATGTGCATCCGGAGCTCGTTGTCCTCTTGTCGTTTGCATTGGTCCTCAACAGTAAATCCGTCCGAATCCAAGGCTTGTTTCTGCTTCGTAACTGCTGTTTCTTTACGTGGCCGGAAGTCATCCCGATAGCACTATGTGGGCTATTGGGTTCTCATCCCAACCTTAGGATCTAAGGAAAATAATCGTTCGTTTTCACAGTCCGAAAGTTCGTTTTTTTCCCAAAACCTTCTCAAGGTGCACTTTGCCGAAAATCTCGGCTTAATACGCCTTCATTTATTCACGTCTCTTAGTTTTTAGTAACTCCATTTGAAACTTAATTGGTTGGGCGGGCTTTTACGCTTTTTAACAGTACTCCTATAAAAAAAATGTAACTCTTTCTCGAGTTCTTACCCTTATATCCGTCAGAAAAAAAAGCCTGGATTGAAGTAGTTGATTTAATAATCGCTTTTTTAATTTTTTAATTTTAATAAACCGCTTTGAGGGCTTGATTTACAGGATTTCAGAGAGTTAAAAAATAATTGACGGTTTTATTCAGGAGTTATCTTCTCGCTAAAGCTTGAATGCTAAGAAAACTATAAAATGATAAGACTACGAAATTTGACAGCAATATGACGGGATACGAAAATTATGCTCACGACAGTAAGTTTAACGTACAAAATCTGCACACCGAATTAGTTGTTCGGAATAAAACATTTTGCACTGCCAGATCCAAAACCCATATTCCTTTGACTACTTCACAACACTTCCGATGCAACGAATAAACAGCACGAACTGCACAAATTTTTGCCACCAATTAACGGCTTTTCCGCGAGCTATAAAAACTTTAATATTTCATAAATTTATCTAGATAAAATTAACAATAAAGTACAAAAAAAAACCCAGCACCGAATCCGCCCTCGTAAACCGCTTGGCGCGGCTGAATCCCAACTACTTTCATGCAATGAAATAATCAACCGAAACCTAGTTGATCGTGAATTTTATCGTCAATTAAGCAAAATTAACCGATTTGCTCCACTCCTTTGGCTCTGCAATTTCCGCGACGTATTTTGCCTCGGGAGCTTGCATCTTAGTTTCCATAACAGTTGTTTCGAAAATAACATTATTATTAGTGAAGGCAAAACCACGAGAAGAGTTAAAAAAAAGAACCAAGAACATTTTGTGGATGGTTGTAACGTTGTTTTGAATATTCAAGCAAATCCTGCGAAAATTAATTTCCATCCCGAGTTGCAGGAACTTAAGCTTTGTGTTGGTCCTTTTGCTTTTACATTTTACCCCAACCAACGGGGGGAAGCAGCCGTGTGGCCACTGAGTTGCATTGTATGCATCGTTCTAAATTAATTATGAGACTACGTCATGACTGTGCGTCTGGGTGCATAAGAATAGTATGGGGGATTCCCCGAGTAGTACCCATACACCTTCGAACTAAATCACCCAGAATGAAGGTGTTTTGTGGTGTAAGGCGAAAGTATATATTCGCAGAAGCGCTATACTTTTCTGATAATTTATTATAGGAGCTTGTCTGGTTCACTGGAAAAGTCAGGATGTTTCCAGCGTGCAACTATAGGAGAAGCAATCACTGGTGCATACTGCTAAGAATCCTGCTCTGTGTTAATTGCTTACCTGGCAAAAAGAAATCTTAGAGAAGTTCCCATGGGCAAAGTTTTCTCATTAATATAAACATTTATGGAAGTAGTGTGTCCGCTAAATAGAATGTGAGCAGATTTTGTGTAAGATTGAAAACGGGTTCAAATCCGTAACAAATCTGATGTTGTGAGTATTGTATAAGAGATGGTTAAAAAATGAAATCAAGGGCGGGAAACCCCAAGTAACACAGAAGCTCTTGCTTTGGCCACCGCTACGTTTTCAGCACGAAGTTGGTTTTATACAAATAACGGGTCCCCTTACAAAACTCCTTTAAGGATGAATTGACACTTTATAGAACTTAATTTCGGGTGCAGAAAGGGCTCTAATTCGGGCTCTTATATAACTTTTTTGACAGTCAATACATTTTAGGCACATACACTTCGAGGTGTTTACCTTTTACTGACATGGTGTGGTTTTTATTGTAGTTAGGTATACACACATTTCTATCTTATTCTTTGAAAGTGTTGATGTTTTTGCACAAATAACTTCGTTCATATTAAATGGTGATGAAATTAATGAGCAAACCGAGTGCATTTAATTAGCAGAAAAAAAGGTGCGCATCTCGTTTCTTCGAATGATTTATTAAAATAGGACGAAAAGAAACAATGCTCTTCTTGAAATATTATATATAACATAAAATAAGGAGTGTAAGGTTTTATGTACATAGCACCGTTGTAACACTTAAGGTGATCCTTGATGCCTTTTAGAAACTTTGGGTTCTATGTAGCACTGTCTAGCTTCATGTAGAACAATTATAAGGTTTTGTGTTTTTTGTCAAACATGGCGCTAGTTTATTAAGGGTTGCCATCACTCTCTTTTCTTTTAGGATATACGTTGGTTTGTCTGCTTGAAATTATTGACATGGCAGACGTTAATTGAAATATATATTTTACAGGTTGTTTTCATCTTATCCATGAATTTAGCTTATACCTTAACAGTTTTAAACCCCAGGGAGGATACCTGTTAAACTTCTACCTTAATAGTTTGCATGTCAGTGAGCTGATAAAATACTTGAAGCGCTGGACCAAGAATGCCTAAACCTTACTTATTTGACCAGCTAGAACTGACCAGCTGACTGACCCCAATATAAGCAACGATACGCTGTGTCAGCTTTTTGATGAATGTTCATAGAAAAACAGCATAAACGCTTGAATTATCTCTTGAAATCAAATTTTTGTGTATGATATACTTCTCCAGCCTAATATGTAATCTAGTTAAAATTTATATCATTTTATAAAAAATTTAAGTTTCTTATATTTAGATGTTTGCTTGAAATTTTCTCACAACAATTTCTGTCAATTGCATTGTTTTCTATTGTATGACTTATGGCAACCCCCAAGTGCTATTTAAGAGTGCAAAGTAGTACTTCGGATGTGTCAAACCTATAGTGTTAGAAAACAGGTGCTAGAAAGGACTATAGAACTTGCGCTATAGAACTTAGCCCCTCAGCACTTATTTCCTTATAACTTGAGTGCTAGGAACGTTTATAGCACCACGTTTACGGAACCTTTGGTGCTAGCACTTTTAGTTTTATAATTTTGGTGCTGTATACGTTTCTATGACCAATTTTATAAGTAAATAAGCTGCGCACCAATGGTACGATAACGAAACCTTGCAAAACCTTTGGTGCTACTGAAGAGCATTTTGAGTGTTTTATAAGTCCAATATTCACAAACCAATGCTTATTCTAACCCCGACCTACCCCTGCAAGGTCGGGGTTAGAATAGCCTTGAGGTAAGGTATGCCTGTCGTAAGAGCCGACTAAAATCCACCGGAAGAAATATTCTTTAATGTTTCAACGGATGCTGTCGATGCTGCTCCATTTGGGGCAACTTTTGGCAGTAAGGTTTTAACTTATAGATGAATCTGAAGGTTAAATTAAAATCCAGAAGCGTCTGTCACACATTGTGCGGCTCACTGGTCGGCGTCTGTCTCCAAAGGAGCGGCTGTATTTAAAAATGAAAATAGAATTGACTTACCTATTTCTCATAAAAACGACAAGTTAAAAAAAAAAAATGGCAATGAACAAAACGACAGATTTAATTACCCCAGGTGGCAGCCCAGCTATGCTGGAAAATCCATCCTCTTCGGAGGCAGGCTCTACGGATTCTGGGGAGAGCCTTTTATTGCTTATAAATCCTTTTGAGAAAAGGACAAAACTAAATCGATCACCACCACCTAGATCGAACATATCCGGAAAAAGCAGTCCACCGGTAAACCAGGACTCTGTGAAAATTAAGAGCTTAGAAAAGGAGAATAATGAACTCCGAGCTAAGCTTATTGAAATGGAGCGACTCTTCCAAGATCTAAAAATGGAAGTTGACTCTCTGCGAAAAGAAAACGAGGATATTAAAAATACTCGTTTAACGAAAGACTGTGAGGTAACGAAAGAGTGTGTAACACCGAACCGACCAGCAGTCGAATACTTCACGGACGAGGACGAACTTGCACTTGAGACCGATTCAGTCTTAAGGAAAAGGTCTAGCAAGAAGCAAAAGGCGAATTCCTCTCCCGAAGTAATACAAAAAGAAGATAAGCCCTCTGTCTCAAACAAGGCTAAACCAGAAGCGAAAATTCGTCCACCTCCCGCAATAAACATCGTCGGGATAGCAGACTTTGGGAGATTGCGCAACCTTCTTGCAAACACGGTGAGAACAGAAAACTATAAGCTTACCTCGCACCGAAATAACGTGTGGAAAGTAAATGTTGACAACGCCGATTCCTATCGCGCACTGTCTCTTAGACTGAATGCAGAAAGAATCGAGTGGTATACTTATCAAAATAAGTACGAGAAACCACTGCGAGTCATTGTAAGGGGGCTCCACCCATCATGCACAAAAGAAGACGTTGTAAAAGACGTAAAAAATAAAGGTCTTAAAATTATTGATGCCGTCAATATCATTAAAAAGGAAAAGCAACGCACGGAAGGAGAAAGAGACACTGTGATCAGACGCGGCCTTCCAATTTTTATGCTCTCCTTTGAAAGAACTGAGAGCATAAACGATATTTATAAAATAAAAATGATACTTAACATCAGGGTTAAAATCGAACCCATGCGAAAGGGCAATAGACTGATACCACAGTGTAAGCGATGCCAAGAATTCAGGCACACAAGTGCCTACTGCCAAAAAGAACCACGTTGCGTGAAATGTGCCGGAAAACACCTGTCAACAGAGTGCAAAGTTGACATAAAGGCTCCAGCAGTTTGCGCCAATTGCCACGGAAACCACCCCGCGAACTATCGAGGATGCGAAGTAGCCATAGAGCTGCAAAAGGGACGAGAACCTCTTAAGGAAAATACTAGAGGTCAGAATCAAAGCCTAGGACGCCCAAAACCTGCTGAAACTCCTAAGCCAAAGACTCCAAAGACGCCAAAGCCGATCAAAAGTGGAAGATTGGCAAAGGAGGCGTCGACAAAAGGCGTAAAAGCTCCACAAAAGAGCGGCGCCAGTTCAAGTGCAGCGGAGAAACCACCACTGGTCGCACCGAAATCATACGCACAGGTTGCGGCAAACGAAAGCAAGGCAAGATCGCCCACAACAGATGCAGTGTCTCAGATCCTCGCTGTAATCTTGGAGAAACTTGAGGATCAGACTAAAATCAACAAAGTTATATTTGACAAACTAAGCAAGCTCGAGTTTAAGCCTCGAAAAAATTACAAGAGAACATGAATATGAAACAGTTATTTAAAATACTAACATGGAATGCAAACGGCCTTCTGAATAAAATAGACGAACTAGAAGTATTTCTACGGAAAAACAATATTGATATTTGCATGATTACGGAAACTCACCTTAAAACCGGGTCTACACCCAAACTTAAAGGTTACAATGACTATCACGCACATCACCCTTCGCAAAATTCGAGAGGAGGATCCTCCCTCTACATTAAGAACTGCATAAAGCACTTCAAGAACACAGAAGTTGAGCTAGACTCTATGCAGATCAGTTCAGTTTCTGTAAAAATTGACTGCTTAGATTATAACATGTTATTTCCCGCCAGGATATAGACTGGTGGAAGACGATCTTGATCGTATGTATGACTTCATTGGGTCCAATTTTATCATTGGGGGTGACTTTAACGCGAAGCATACTTTTTGGGGCTCACGATGCAATTCAACAAGAGGCAGATTACTGTACAAAAATAGTATGAAGCGTGGGGTGGACTTTTTCTCCACGGGTAAGCCAACATATTGGCCAACCGATAGGAATAAAAAGCCTGACCTTGTCGATTTTTTCATCGCTAAAGGGTACCCCATATACCTTACGCGAATTGAAGAGTGTTATGATCTTTGCTCAGACCACTCAGGAGTTATCTTAAAGATGGGTGGAAGACTGGCGAAAATAGAAAGAGCTCCTAGATTAGCTAGCAAAAACATGAACTGGGACGCTTTCAGAAAGGACTGTAAGGAGGGTGTTGGCTTGAATGTGCCATTAAAAACTCCTTTCGAATTAGAAACCGCAGTTGACAAATTCATTGAAGCAATTCAGAGCGCTGCTTGGATCAACAATTCGTCCCAAAAGAACGCAGTTAGCACCGACGGGCATGTAAGTAAAACATGTCCGCTCGAAATCGAAGAATTGATTCGTGAAAAGAGAAGAGCGCGTAGGAGATGGCAAGGCACGAGGGCCCCCCCAGACAAAACCCTATTGAACCACCTCTCTAACAAACTGAAAGGAATGTTGCAAGATCTTAAAAATCGTGAGACCACTGAATACCTTGAAGTGGTTAACTGCTGTGGAAAGCAGTTAAGTATATCAAGAAACCTATAATCCACTCGGCACCAATAAAAAAAGCTAACGGCGAATGGGCAAGAGAAGACAAAGAGAAAGCGAATTTGTTTGCTGAACATTTAGAGGAAACATTCAAGCCTTTCGACGGTCCGCCGTTGGCTGACGTTCTAAACAACAACGGGGAACCTGGTAGCTTTAGAATGAAAAAAGTTTCGTTAGTTGAACTCCGACAGACAATTAGCAAACTTAAAAATAATAAGGCCCCGGGTTACGACCTGATCACTGGCGAAATATTAAAAGAGCTACCAAAAAAGGCATTAGTCAAGCTACTTTATATGATAAACGCTTCTCTTAGACTTCTATACGTTCCAAGACAATGGAAAGTTGCTGAAGTCATTATGGTTCCTAAACCGGGGAAATGCGCAAATGATACAAAATCTTATAGGCCCATATCGCTTCTGCCGATAATATCGAAAGTATTCATGAAACTTCTGCTGAAGCGATTACAACCAATAATTGCAGAAAGACGCTTGATCCCGGATCATCAATTCGGTTTCAGACCTAACCATTCCACAATAGATCAAGTCTACAGAATAACGCATGAAATTGAAAAAGCCTTAGAAGGGAAAAAAATATGTGCAAGTGCTTTCCTCGACGTATCGCAAGCCTTCGACAAGGTATGGCACGAAGGCTTGAAATATAAGCTACGGCAAAATTTGCCGGAAGACATGTTTAAAATATTGGAAAATTATCTTGATAGCAGACTCTTTCGTGTTAGGTGTAGTAGTGAATACTCGAGTTTCAAGCAAATTCGGGCTGGCGTACCCCAGGGAAGCGTCCTCGGTCCGACCCTGTTCCTGCTCTACACAAGAGACATACCTCTAGATGACGAGACAGTCGTGGCCACGTTTGCGGACGATACGGCCATCCTGGCAACAGGTGAATCAGTCGAGTCATCAACGAGAAACCTCCAACGAGCATTGGACAGAATTTGTGTCTGGACGAAGACTTGGCGAATCGCTCTTAACGAGAACAAGTCTACGCATGTGAATTTCACTTACAGAAGGGTTAACAATTTGCCTCTGTTCATAAATTCTGTACAAATACCTTATGCAAATGAAGCGAAGTATCTAGGGATGACACTGGACGCTAAACTAAGGTGGAAACCACACGTAAAGAAGAAGCGTGACGAGCTCGAGATTAGGCTCAGGGAAATGTATTGGCTTATCGGAAGTTTTTCGAAACTAAGCACATATAACAAACTGCTCTTGTACAGACAGGTGTTAAAGCCGTCCTGGACATACGGTATACAACTTTGGGGTTGTACCAAGCCGAGCAACATGTCCATGTTGCAGACTTTCCAAAACAAAACCCTGAGAGCAATTGTGAATGCTCCATGGTATATTAGGAATAGCGATATTCACAGAGATTTAGGAATAGCTACCGTGGGCGAAGAAGTAACAAACTTCGCTCGAAAGCTAAATGCTCGCCTTCATGTTCATTGCAACAATGAAATGATCCGTACTCTAAACGAGACTCTTAACGATGTTAACAACGAGCGACGACTACAAAGAACAAGACCCTTCGATCTAGCGACGTAGGGTGAAGCCGCATGAATGAACGGCTTAGTAGGTGCATTCACTGGAAAGCAACCTATCCAATGCGATCAACACTATGGAAGCGTAAACTACTTGTTAAGTTAACTTAGTTGTAGTTAAGAAGTATTATGAGAGAGCGAAAATTTACTACTATGAAGTGCGTTCTGGCAGTTTCATAGTGTCTCTCATAAATGGGTGGTTTTTTAGCACGTGGAAATCGGGCATAACCAATATCGGGTACTTCGGTATTATGTACCTGCTATAGTGGGCGTATTGGTATCTTTGAAAGATTTTGGAGTTTTAGTCTTCGTCCATCCTAGTATTCAAAAAAAAAAAAAAAAAAAAAAACCAATGCTTATGGTTCCAGAGTGTGCTACTTGGGAGAGTTGGGTGGTAAAAAAACGCGCGGTAAAAAACATTTATAAGATATTTTTGTTTATATTTGTTAATTTGTTTATTTTGTTAAGATTGTTTAAAAACAATTTTTATAAAATTTTAAATATATTTTTTTTTTTGCTTTTTTATGCTGGCATCGTAAAATGAAAGTAAGAAGCAAGGGTAAATATTTTTGGGGCAGTGTACAGTTAGTAGAAGGGTTAGATATTTGGTCACCCCAAATCAAGCCTTTTCGTATTTAAGCTTTCATTCAAAAATTTAAATAAAATAAAACTGAAGAAATAGAAATACCAGTTAAAAATTGTTAAAAATGTAAATAAATATTATGCCTAATAACTCAGGAATCAGGCAAAGATCCTATAACAGGTCAGTCCGATCCGGTTTTTAAGCTCTCTGGTTACAGCTTAGAGTCATTATTCTTTCCACGTGTCGTGGCCTCGCCATTTATATTTGTGATGATTAGTCTACCATATTCATCGACAATTTAACACCTGTTCCAACCCGGAATTTAGCTTCATGCGGATATATTTCACCGTCCGTAGACTGACTACTCCTTACGGTTTTGTGTACAGCAGCCCAAATTTGTGAAATGGATTACGTTGTAATGAGTTTGATGCTCTGTCTGACTGCATCTTAAAAATTTTTTCCCTGAATCCTAATAATGAAATAGTGATTACGGGCGATTTCAATTGGCGGCTACGACATTCTGGTCAGACAACACCCGAAGGAAGGTATGTTTAAATTTTTGTTGCGAAATATAACCTAAAGCAACTTGTAAACGAGCCCACTCGGATACCCGACCTTAACAATTATGCCGCCAACAGTTTAGATTGTTTTCTTACCTCCCATTCCGATAAGTACATCGTGAATGTACTATTTCCTCTATTTCGTCAGACCATTGCGTCATATCAGCCAAGTTTCCATCGGGTAGTCAACGTAATAAGGGAATAACTTCTAATAGAACAGTGTGGCGGTATACGAGTAAGCCAACTGGGACGGCCTTAACAACTTCTTCGGTCGTTTTAAATGGTCAATGTGCTTTCCTGATGACAACGTAAATGATATGATAACCTTCACCATTCTTCTTGTTTGGTCTTACATAGCCAACCCATTTCAGGTAAACCAAAAAAAGTTTATTTCAGTCATACTCGCCGTGTGGACTTCCACTACGATCAAAAGCGGAGGCAAAAAATCCTATATTGTCCCAAGGGTAGTAAACACTTTTGGTCTTTCGTAAAACTGTGCCTCAACTTCCATTCCCACACTCGTTTACCATGACATTCCAGATGTCACGTCTCTAGAAATCTACTCGCATAGTGCATTTCCCTGGTAGCTCCTTAACTTCCTGATTCGGCGTAGTCTCCCCCTATGAGTGCGTCACATATATCATGGGACAAATTGAATTTCGCAGAGAGATAATTTGATAAGAGAGTCCTTCAAGATCTCAATATTCACAAATCCGCTGGTCCAGATGGAATATCCCCGATTGTTCTAAAGAGATGTTTTTTCCACGCTGGCAAAACCATTGTGTAAGCATTTTCATCGGTCCTACTCCACGGGTCTCTTTCCGAGTAGATGAAAAACAGCATTTGTCCAGCCCGTCCCTAAAAAAGGCGATTCTCCTTCTCCCTCCCTCTAGCTATTGTCCAATTGCACTTACTTCCATTCTTTCTAAGGTCATGGAAACGCTGATTAATTATCAGCTAATAAAATATCTTGACTCACCACTTGACTCACCACTTGACTCACCACTCATATCTTGAATCACCACTGGTGATTTGATGGCATACCCACTGAAAAGTTGAACCATTTGTGGCATCTTCTTGGTGAAAGCTAGATTATCGTACTCGATAATTTAAAAGCATTTGATAGAGTTCGGCACAAAGGTCTCTTGTCGAAAATGAGTGCATATGGAATTTAGGAATCTCTTATTCAATTAATTAGAAATAACCTTTCAAACCGTTCAGTTCAAGTTGTTTTGTGTGGCTTTAAGTCCGCAGCTCATAAAATAAACGCTGTGGTTCCCCAGGGCTCTGTTTCGTCTCCGACACTCTTCTCATTTTCTTTTATGATCTTCTGTCTGCTACAACTAATCCAATCCAATCCTTTGCTGATAACAGTAACCTCAGTTTCTCATATTCGTTCTCCTCCCCGCGTCCTGCTCTTCGGATGTAATTGGAACGGTAGCGTATGTCAAACTCATTAAACTCTGATCTCAACAGCATTGTATCATGGAAATCTCAAAACAGGGTACAGTTTAATGCTTCTAAAACTTAATACTGTCTGCTGCTATTAAAGCAAAACCGAAGCACCCAGTCATTATCCATGAATTGCACTTGCATCGACGAAACGAGAACGATCTCCTTTCTCGGTATGTGTGTCAATAAAAACCTCAGTTGGAATGATCACATAGTCGAAGTCGCCAAGAACGGTGCGAGATGCCTGGGTTTTCTCCAAAGATGCAAGAAATATTTCACCCCCTTTAATTTGGCTTTTTTATATAAGGCCTACATACGCCCTAAGCTGGAATACAATTCCCATGTCTGGGCTGGTGCTCCAAAAACAGCATTGCACCTGCAAGACAGGATTCAAAACGCTAAGAGCTGATAAAGCTCAAAACGTTAAGAGCTGATAAAGCTCAAAACGATGAGTTGATAAAGCTCTTGTACCGCTTTTTCTACAAACAGAGTTTCATCAAAGTAGCTAATTGCGTTCCACCCCTTAAAGACATTCAACCGTAAACCTCGCCATAGATCGAATGCACATCAGTTTACCCTAGAGCCCACTTTCGGACGTACAGTTTAGTATACAGGTTCTTTTATAAGCCGTACAACGTGAATGTGGAATATCCTTCCACGATCAGTCTTTCCTACACAATTCAATCTGCAGCTGTTCAAAACAAGAGTGCACCGGTACCTCTCCTCCTTTCCCTCTTCTTCTAATCCTCCGCTCGTGAGATGTGAAACTACATACAAAGGGTGGCCGATACCTTATTCGTGAGTGAATTATTAAAAAACCAGTGAGTAAGTGCTACAGTGTGTACGCAGAAGTTACAGACCGTAAAACGGACCGTTGAATACCCCATCCTATCCCACATTGTAAAATGCTGATGGCATAGTTATTTTTTGACATTTTATTAGTAATGCAAACTTTGAAAAGGGGCGTGGTCCAACCGCCCCTAATTACAAACTATTAATTATAAGATATTTCCACAGATATTTCCAAGTTACAGCTAATTGTACGTAAAAATGCAATTTTTTGGTTCAAATTCAATATTTTTGAAAATCGACCCCTAAAAGGGGGATGGCTAAAAACTTTATATGAGCAAAATCTGGACGGAAATATTGTTTACCTAACCTGCTACTTTTTTGTTTCATGCTTTCCTAAATTAGGCTCAAGGGCAGTCGAAATTAAGTTTTTCTTGAAAATTTTGGATTTTTCTTCAATTCTGCCTCCAAATGTGGGCGGGGCCAAAAGTCTTGTATGAACAAAATGTGGAACTAAGCGTTTTCTACATAAGATATTAACCAAATTTTTTTCAGTTTCGAGCAAAAATGCTAAGTAAACTGCATTTTAAAATTTACCCTTAAAATAGATGCCACACCCACTAGAAGAGGTTAACCAATTAAATTTGTCTTTTTTGTGTCTTTTATTCACTAAGAGATGCTAAATATCAAATTTCAGCCTTTTAAAACGTCGTACAGTTTTGAAAAATCCAGAGGTGGTTGCATATTTAGACCGATTGTGGGCGTGTCTTTGGGCGGATTTCAAAAATTTTCACACATGTACTGCATCGCGTGACGTGCACCTGACGTACGAAGTTTCAGCACCCTAGCTCAAAATTTAAGGCCTAAAAACATATGACATACAGACGGACGGACGGACGGACGGACGGACATGGCTCATTCGATTTAGAATTCGGTCTCGATCATATGCCCTTAAGGTCTTCGGGATCTACCATTATTATTTCACCGTGTTACAAACTATGTGACAAACTTAATATACCTCCTATCCTATGGGATGGGGTATAAAAACAAGTGAATAAGTGTAAGAGTTTGTCTGTGACAAACTTCTATATGCCCGACTCTACATACCATATTACACCAAATCTCAAAGTTTCTTAAGATTTCTTAAGTTTTTTAAAAACGGTTTTTCCCAAAAACGGCCCCTTAGTGAGCTCCTCAAAACTTTGTATGGAGCAAACTTAGCAAATAGTAATATATTTATTATTTATAATATAATTTTTTTTCGATTTGGAGTCAACTTTCCGAGAAATCGGGGTTTTAAAGTTCTAACATGTTATATATGGGCATGGTCGATATTGCGGGCGGTCCAATTTTTGCCTTGTTAAAGGCCTTAAGCAAATAACCAATATTTAAGTTCCTGTGCCTTGTCTAACTTGGCCAAAAGGTATTTTGAAAAAAATGTGAAGTAGAGGTTGTATTACATTGAAGCCAGTAGTGGGCGAGCCATTTTCGCACTTTGTCTGTACAACAAATGAGCCAAGCCGTGTACCAAGTTTCAGCTCTCTAGCTTGATTCTGAAGACCTAAGACCTTAACATATACAGACGGATGGACGGACATGGCTTAATCGATTCACCTGCCGTTCTCGATCATATCTCTAAAAGGTCTTAAGGGTCTACGGCGATTTCACTCCATTACAAACTATGCATTAAAATTAATATACCCTCGGTCGGGTATAAAAAAGACCGTCAAGTATGAAGACATACGCGGAGCGGTCCGTCGGCTTTTGTTGAAGGTTATAGTCATCTATATTGCGCAGCGGACATACGCTAAGCGGTCCGTCGGCTTTTGTTGAAGGTTATAGTCATCTATATTGCGCAATAAAAAGAATGGTGCAACATTCTTTTTATTTATTTAAATTATTCCTGGATATATTTTACAGTCTGTAATATACTTTTTTTGGAGTGCTGTCTACTGTTCTTATATTGGGCGATTCTATATAAACATCGCCCAACATAACATATTGGGTGATTTTATATTGGGTTTCGTTACTCTAAAAATAGGCTAACAAAAAGCTTTACCGTTTCGAGGATAGAGGGAAGGACATACTCTTTCTTGGCCTTTTTTAGGATTTTTATAATTTAAAACCCATAAAACAGCAATTTCTATTATTTTTAACTTCCGTTAGACTTTTTGATCAATTTTACAACCACCTGTGCATTTGCCTTTTTTTTCAAATTCTGCGGACATGGATTTCTGCGAAAACGGTAAAAATATGCTGTTTTTTGTTTCGCTTGTTTGAATGGGCTTAAAAACTGAGGGTCGAAAACGGAAATTTTGAAACGTTTTTGATGCAGTTCGCTTGCCTTTTAAACATTACATGTTTCAGCCACATTTAAACAAGGTGGTCATAACCGTTAAGGAACTATAAATCTTTAAAAAAAAGTTTTCGAAAATGTTTTCACGTTTTTCAGTTAAATTTTCGAAGTTTTTGAATATTCGAAGTCTGCTATAGTTTGGTATAAAATTTAAGAAGATGGACTATGCCCGGTGTTAATTTAAAAATTATACCGTTTGGGAGATAGAGGGGGAGTTCTTTTGACCTTTTTTATAATTTTTTAATTTTCAAATCCATAAAACAAATATTTTGAAGATTTTTGCAGTTCCCGTTAGACTTTTTTCCAATAGCACAATCAGCAGCACTAGCCTTGGATGTTTTTTACACCCCATCCCCTAGGATAGGAGGTATATTAAGTTTGTCACATAGTTTGTAACACGGTGAAATAATAATGGTAGACCCCCAAGACCTTAAGGGCATATGATCGAGACCGAATTCTGAATCGAATGAGCCATGTCCGTCCGTCCGTCTGTATGTCACATGTTTTTAGGCCTTAAATTTTGAGCTAGGGTGCTGAAACTTCGTACGCCAGGTGCACGTCATGCGAAGCAGTACAAGTGTAAAATATTTTGAAATCCGCCCAAAGACACGCCCACAATCGGTCTGAAAATGCAACTACCTTCAGATTTTTCAAAACTGTAAGACGTTCTAAAAGGCTGAAATTTGACATTTAGCATCTCTTAGTGAATATAAGACACAAAAAAGACAAATTTAATTGGTAAACCTCCTCTAGTGGGCGTGGCATATATTTTAAAGGTAAATTTTCAAATGCAGTTTACTCAGTATTTTTGCTCGAAATTGAAAAAAATTTGCTGAATATTTTATGTAAAAAACGCTTAGTTCCACATTTTGTTCATGCAAGACTTTGGGCCCCGCCCACATTTGGAGGCAGAATTGAAGAAAAACCTAAAATTTTCCAGAAAAACTTAATTTGGACTGCCCTTGAGCCTAATTTAGGAAAGCATGAAACAAAAAAAGTAGCAGGTTGGGTAAACAATACTCCCGTCCAGATTTTGTTCATATAAAGTTTTTACCCCCGCCCCCCTTTAGGGGTCGATTTTTCAAGAATATTGATTTAGGTGTAACTTGGAAATATCTGTGGAAATATCTTATAATTAATAGTTTGAAATTAGGGGCATTTGGACCACGCCCCTTTTCTAAGTTTGCCTTACTTATAAAATGTCAAAAAATACCTATGCCATCAGCATTTTACAATGTGGGATAGGATGGGGTATTCAACGGTCCGTTTTACGGACTGTAACTTCTGCGCACACACTGTAGCACTTACTCACTGTTTTTTTAATTCTATGGCCACCGTATGTGCCATTTATGTTTTTCAGTTAAATCTCAGAAGATTTTGAAACTTCAAAATCCGCTATAATTTTCCTTAAAATTTTAAATTATTTCTGATGCGTGCGATTTTTTTCATAGAATTCCACAAAATAGCACCGGAGATAAAGGGGGCACACGTTTTTTCGTGCATTTTTGCGATTTTTTTTCGAAAATGCGTCAAAACTGCAGTACTCAAACTGTTTTTGAAAAATATGACCTAAGCGCTTGGTCTTCTTTGAGTTGCTTTATAAGTGTGTTCAATATTGATTTTAAGCGATAAGCCGTTCAAAAGTTATGGCCTCCAACACTTTGTAAAACGTCATGCATTTTCGTCTCTTCATTTCTCAAAAACGTTTTGATATTTTCAAAAAGTTTTATTTTTTATTTAAAGCTTAGTACTTCCTTAACCTTAGTTTCGTTTTTCTAGTTCTTGCCTACTAAACTTCTTGAAAAAAACACTAAAACACACACTAAACTACTTCTCTGACTATTTCCGCATTTTATACGCACACCAAATTTTATCTTTCTACGACTTACCGTTCATAAGTTATAAAGCGATTGGACGGACGGACGGAAAGACGGACGGACAGACGGACGGACAGACGGACGGACAACGTAGCGATACCATAACAGGTCCTTTTTCCATTTTTGGACGGACCGCTAAAAATCAAGGAAATTATCCTGCGTGCAGTGGGGATATCTTTATAATTTTATAATTTTACCTGAGACGTGAATTTGTCGTTTGACAAATTTTGCTTATTTCGCGTTTACGGTCAACATTAATATTCTGTTAATGTAAACGGTTGCCTTCTTATATTGCAACTTATCGAAATTGCTCAATTTCCCAGTGTAACATACAGTTTTCCTAGAAACTTAGGTGTCCGGTAAATGAACCAAATCATTTGTAATCAAATAATTAACCCGATAATTAAGTGAAATATTTCCTATTGGAAATTTCACGTTTGACAAATTTCCTTTATTTCGCGGTTACGGTCAACATTAATTTACTTTTCATGTAACCTGTGGCTTTCTCTTTTGTATTTATCGAAGTAGACAAATTTTTCAGCGTTTATAAAACAGTTTTCGTAGAAGCTATTTAGATGTCCGGTAAATGAACCAAGTCATTTGTAATCAGATATCAAATTGTAATCAAATTGTAATCAAATATTTCTCTAAATTAACCCGATAATTAAGAGAAATATTTGTTATTGGAAAATATCAAATTAAATTTGAAATATTACTTATATTAGGCAACTGCGATTTCGCTGTATTGTTATTAGCTGCTCCTGTTTCATACAATTTGATTTAAAAACTACGTGTGCAGTGTACCGTGAAACGTTGCCTTTTTTCAATTAATGACTTGAATAAAAATTCAAACTATTTTTATTGTTCGAGTTTTTTTTTTAATTGTGGTTTCTAGAAAATTTCACACTTTCAGACGGATATTTAGAGCGTTTGTATGCTGTACCGCATTAGTCCTATACAGACAGCGTATACAAACTATACAACCCGTTCAACAGGCCTTTGAATATCCCTTCCTACCCCACATTGTAAATTGCTGCAGAGTTATTGTTATTTTTTGACAATACGTGGTTAGCGCAAAAGCTTAGAAGATACACGAAAGTTGTTTCTTGGAAAGGGGTGTAAGAAAGAGTATTTTTTTTTAAAAGGAGAGTGACACAACTGCCAAAACCAAATATTGATTGGTACTTTCATAAATATATCCTTGTCAGATTTAAATGCACACAAAAACGCAATTATACCCTCCCTCAGGTATAAGGAAAGCATCTTGCATAATCTTATCACAGCAGTCTAAAGATGCCAAGATAAGTAAAAGTAAAGGCGATAGTAAAGGCGCCAAAATGGTTGAAATTGCAGATGTTTTCGATTTTAAACGGCATCTGTGAAGGGGATTTAAATGAAGAGCTAACATTTATTCGAGGATCTGCTTGCTTAATTGTTGACTATTGTCTCATCGCACTTTTGCAGGGAAATGGTATCTATTTCTGGATAATTTTCGAATAAGTGTGCGGAAGCTCTACTCTGACCATATGCCTTTGCAAATAACGTGCCCACTTTTGTGGGCGCACCTTAGAAAAAAGCGTTATTTTTTTTTTTTGTTAAAATGACGGGCTTTTAGTCCAAATGTATGCAACCACCTAGCGTTAACCACCTAGCGTAAACCATTTAACATATTTTTCATCCCAACCACTTTTTGGAGGCGTGGCAGGTTTTTTTTTGGTAGGGTCAGGTATTTTGCAATCCGTCCCAGCTGGACTGAAGCTCTTGCATACGCACTGTTGCACTTTTCCACTTGTTTTAATTCGAAGTGATCGCACGTTTTTTAATTTTAAAAATTTGCGGATTGTAATCATTTTCAAACATGATCTGTAGAACACGATTTCCAGCGTAAGAACTAAGTTGCAATCTCTTTCCTACAATTGAAGTCCTAAAAGTTGTTTACATACGGACGGACATGGCTGAATCGATCCTTCTGTCGGTCTTGATCATATCTCTTAAAAATCCTTGTCGTCTGCGGTGATATATGCGTTACAATATATGTACAGCAAACTACGAAAAATGTATACAAAAGTATGAAGAAATAATTTAAATAAGCAAATGGAATCTTACACAAACTGCATAATGAATAGGAGCGTTTGGCTTGAGTCCACTCAAATTGATTTTGAGAAAAACGGGAAAATAAAGTGTCCAATTTATGGCGTAGCAATTTGTTTATTTTTGAAAAAGTGACCACAATATCGCGTAGTTCTTAAAAAAGCAACACTGTGTCATCACGAGTTTAATTTTGACAAAAAATGGACTTGAGTCAATTTTTACCCGGATCCTTCAGCAAATAATAAAAAGGCCCCATTGAGTATACATATCTGAGTATTGTGTACAACGCAAACAGCAAACATGGTTAAGGAGTTGGTCCTTTTTCGCCTCGAGCTATTGCACCTCTCGTTCTTTAATGCCAAGTATTTAGTGGACCAAGTATTTAGTGGGCCAAGGCGCTTAGCATAGAATACTTAAGTTATTTCGTAAGAATCATGAAAAAATGTGAGCCAAATCAAAATGAAATGCAGAAAAATAGTATTTTTTTATAGAATTCCCCCTCAAAGTGGGATTATTAAAGCAATATTTTGGGAGACGTACAGAATCCCAAAAAAACGAAAATATTGAGCCATAAATCCGGGATACCTACACACAATCCCGAAAACCCAAAATATATTAAAAAAACCGCAACCCCAATATTCTTTATGCAGAAAATTTTGTAAAATTTGATACCTTTAGTGCAAATTGTCGTTTTTACATTAAATAAAAAATTAATAATCTAAAAATATTATTAATGGCTCAACTCTCCGCAAATACTAAAGTTTTTGAAAAATAAAATAAATTTAAAAATATTATGAAAAGGTTCAACTGTTCGTAAATATTGAAGTTTTTGAAAAGTAAAAAATTAAGATAAAAAAGGGCTTTGATTAGTTTTTGAAAAGTAAAAAATTAAGATAAAAAAAGGGCTTTGATTATTATTTATTGTGCAATGCAAATAACAATTTATTTCATCCTTTTACTCGACGTTTTGTTGATTGGTTTCAAACTTTCCGTTATAGCCAAGCAATAAGAAGGAATAGGCAACCAAGCCTTACTAATGATAGAATTTATTTCGCTATGGTTTAAGAAATACCTACCTCATACTGAGTGAAAACTTATTTTTATACCCGACCTAGGGTATATTTATTTTGATGTAAAGTTTGTAACGCAGTAAAATAATCACCGTAGTCCCCAAAGACCTTTCAGAGATATGAATGGGACCGACAGGAGAATCCATTAAGCCATGTCCGTCCATCCGTCCGTATGTAAGCAACTCTTAGGCCTTATATTTTGACGTAGAGAGCTAAAATTTAGTTGGTTTGCTGGAAGTCTATTGAAAAAGATCAAGCTTGAAAAATAGCTGAATCTGCCCACAGACACGCCCACTACAGGCCTGTATATGCGACCATCTCTAATTTAAAAAAATACTTTTTCCAAATTTAAGCTATGTTAGGAGGAACTATAACCATTCAT